>CM028133.1:1116012500-1117376250 GCA_016271365.2 Neoceratodus forsteri
CACACGTGAACAATGAGCCAACGCTTCACGTCATACGGACGCTTTGTCCAGGCATGGCTAACTGTACCAAACCACTTCCTTTAAAGTGCATAATTAAAGATACAGTACATGCACATTTGTGCTGGAAGTGACATACATTAAATATACATCTAAATAGTACAATGTTAACAATCATCACACAATTTCATACGCAGAACATATATTTATTACCATAAAAAAGCTATACATTTAAAAAAAAGGCAAATACATAGAATATAATACCTGTAATGTCTATTATTGCACTAGATCAGACTAACATTCTGTTAGATTACAGCACTCCATTAAATCAAAGTTTCCTTATTGAACAGTCCATGAAGCCTTCCTAATTCCAGATCTAATTATTTATAATCTACTTATTTTCAATCTAATTCTTTTTAAGAAACGGCTTCATGCAGACCCGGTGCTGCGGAGGGTTGAGGCACTGGACGCCACACCTCACACCATGCTGGTGACCCGTGTTTGGGAGCGAGCATAGGTCAGCAGGGGAGGAGAAGGATCGAGTGTTCCAAGGACTGCTCTCCTTCTCCGAGGAAGGGGGATCCAGTAGTTGGCGATTGCCTGACCCCTAGCAGAGGCTGGAGGGCAGGGCGCCAACACTGACAATGAGGACGGGGCAGATGCCTGGAGGAGCATGCACGAGAGCGTGCATGTTGCTTCGGCTGGCGCCACTGCACGTTCCCCACCCCCCCGAAACGAAAGCAAGGAAAAACACTCTGTCGTGCAGCTTGATGGCCATCCCGGGAAGCACCCGCTAGCTCCGAGGGTGTCACTTCAGCACACTGGATCCGTCTGGGCAGTGAGTAAAAGGGGAGCTTGCCACCCCCCGCCACGGGGGGCAAGCCATGGGGGTACAGCTGGGGTGAGGGCCTTGATTGGAGTGGCAGGTGCGCCAGGACGGTGGCCAGATGTGGACCGACCGGGAGGGAGAAAAAATATAAACAAAAAAAAGGCTTCAGACTGAAGCATTCATTTAACCCATTTAACTTCTCGGGTTCTGGATGCACTCGGTCTGCGGCCTCGTGCCCAATCACCTGAGGCGCAACGTTCTCCCAACACGACACACACCCAATCGTGCATTACTGAATAAATATAAAGCAATGGAAAAAAATGTAGGTAATAAGAAAGAATAAAAAAATCCAGAGCAGCACCTGGCACAACATACCAAAAAAAACTGCAAACAATTATTTAGCTATGTCAATTCATTAAAGGGAATGCACCACCAACAGGCCCATTAAAGACTGGAGGACTAGTTGTGGACACTGACGTGACTACAGATAGTAGAGGCACTTAATGAATATTTTGTCACAACCTTTAATAAAATGATGGATACTGATACCAGGGAAACGTACTGTGATGCCCTAGTGAATGTATTTGACCTTTTTTCTACAAATTTGATAAGACAAAATAAAATGTTTAGGTCCTAGCAAATCACCTGGATGTCATAACTTCAGCCCTTATTTACTGTGTAATAGTGTGGTCGTTATTTGTAACCCAATAAGCAGTATATTTAAATCTTCCTTTATGAAAGGTGAAAATACCGGATGCCTGGAAAAACGCAATAGTTGTCCCAATTCACAAAAAGGGCAGCAGGGATAAATCACCAAATTATCAGCCAATTAGTTTGACCACTATCATAGGAAAAATAATGCAAAGAATAATAAAAAAATATATATTACAAATCGGCTGACAGTGGAGGGTGCAATTGATCCCACACAATTTGGCTTTCTTAACAACAGGCCATGCCTTAAGAACGCGGTCACCTTTTATGAACCAATTAGCGAATTATTCGATTTATTTATACCATGTGATGTAGTCTATATTTCTCTAAGGCCTTCAACAAGGTGCCACACGACAAGTTAATACGGAAACTGGGTAGCATAAATATTGATGGTAGGACACTAACTTGGATACAAAATTGATTACATGGAAGGACACAAGCGGTCAAAATCAAAGATACTACCTCTAATAAAGTAAGGGTCACGAGTGCTGTGCCAAACACTGTTCACACTATGTATATCCATGATCTACATATGGGTGTTAATAGCAGAGTGTCTAAGTTTGCTGACAATACTAAACTAGGTTGGCCTGTCTTAAATACTAGCGACATAACTAAAATACAGGAAGATTTAAACAAGATTAATGTCTGGGTCGAAAACTGGGGCATGAGTTTTAATAAAACAAAGTGCTACGTTTTGCACTTTGGCAAGATAAACGTCAAATATAAATATTTCTTAGGCACCTCCGAATTAACTACTGTAAAGGGACAAAGAGCTTGGTGTGTGGATTCAACCAAACCTGAAGTTTTCTACGTACTGTAATAACATTAGCAATTAGCAATAAGGCCCTAAGAATTCTGGGTAATATTAAATGCAGTATTTGCAGTAGGTAGGCTGATGTTTTGTTACCACTGTATAGGTCCTTGATCAGACCCCACCTTCACTACTGTCCCGCTTTCTGGTCTCCAGTAGCCAAAAAGGAAACAGCAAAAATTGAAAAGGTACAAAGGAGATTTGGCAAATGCCTCTATAGTACTACAGGTTTGGATTACAACAACAGACTAAAATACATGGACTTTAGAAATGAAACGAAAAAGAAGGGATTGTTTACACTATACAGTATACTAGATGATTAATATCTGTGTGCTGAACTCGGCCTTCTCTTAAAGGAAAACAGTTATAACACTATACGGCATGGGAAGAAGGGTTTGGACCAAACTTAGGGGTTCATACTTCACTATGAGAGTGGCCGAGTTATGGAATGCACTACCTGAAAATGTGATTGAATCTTAAAATATAAAGGCGTTCAAAAGAATTATTGGACATCCACCTGCTTAAGATCCAAAAGAATACCACTAAGTAGTTGGGGGGGGAGAACAGGCTTCAAGGATCACTTGGACCATTCCTATTCCTTATAAAAAAAAAAAAAAAAGCTTAGTAATCTTCATTTCAACTGTTAATGCTCCTTTTGGCCAATTGTTCTCGGTGTTTCTCCATGTTCTAAGTCAAGGGGCCCCACACTAAGTCACAAACTCTTTTGTTTTTCTTTAGCTAATGCTTTTTATCCCAGTCTGTGTGGCCCTCCATTCAGTGTGTGTGTGTGTGTGTGTGTGTGTGTGAAAGAAATGTTAGGTCAGTGGTGGCTGCTGCTGCCACCTGCCCCTGCTAGCCACTACATCTACTCATTTAGGTTGACATGCAACAGAATGAACTTGTGCATTTCTGATCAGCATCTTCAAAACAGGAAGTGGGTGCTGCCTCCTTCTACTATCGAATATTGAACTACAGAGCAAGTGCACATCTGTGTACAACACAAGACTCTCCCTTCATGTAAACAATCCCAACCTCATCACCCTGACTTTACTCCAAGGTAGGAATGCACATCCGCAGCATGGCCTGGATGCTCAGTGGGTGCAGGGCATGCGGGTGGCTGAAGCCATCTACCTGGCTAGGGAGCTGGAGTTTCCTCTGGTTTTCCTCCCCGAAGGAGCAAGCATGAAATGCCGGCCTAAGACAGTCCTGTGCATGCTCCTGTGCACAGAACGTCAGGAGCCGCCACTCCTCCTTTCCCCTGCAAGAGGGTCCTTGCTTGCCATGCCTCCAGCCATCGCAAGGGGCCTGGCTTATGCCAGGTGCTGTAACATCCCTCCCTGGGAAAAGAGAGCAGTCCTTCGGATTCTCCAGCCTCTCCAGCAAACCCACAGCAACCTGGGTCCGCTTCCTTACTCAGACTGCCAGTGTGGCAGCTGGTGAGGCAAACAGTGCCGCAGACCTTCCACCACTGGGCAACCTCAAAGTGACAACTTTGTGCAGCAAAGTGGTTTCAAGCACTTCTCTGTAGCAGAGTTCATTCTTGTACTCCTTTGTGCTACTGTACACACACAGAGTCCGCAAGACTGTCTGTGCACTGTCACAAATGCTACTGCGACAACAAGGGGAAAGAAGCAGTGCAGGGATAGCCATGAAATGTGGATGCCGGTATGCAATGAGCTGCAGAGTAAAGCACAGCAGTTTTCCGGCATACTCACCCCAGGTCGCACGGAGCGGCAACCCCAATCACCGAAGAACTATGTAACAAGAGATAAAGAAGTGTGGCCCAATATTTCAGGCTAACCTAATTTTGGTCTAAAACATAATGTGTTTGTGTAACAAATATTGACCTATAAAGCTGGATCATATAAAACTTGTAAAGCTACAAGTTAAACTGAGCCACAAGTTGCAATATTAAAGTGCCTTTTGATATTTGTACTGACCATGTGAATAACAGAAAACAGGTGTCTTAAGTGTCTGCAAGGCAGAAATACAGGGATAGAGTTTAAATTACCCTTCTATTATTATTAGGACAGGCCAAAATGCTTGCATGCACATTCTTAAGTCCAAATCTATTTCTTCCTCCTAGACCTTGGTAACTGGTAGTGACAACTATTACTAGCCATATATAGTAATATAATTTACACTATCTATACATTTGTGCTGACCAAAAGATGAGCTCATACATGTACTAAAAAGAGAATTGCCTTTTAAGTTGATGTTTGTATTTGTTTTGAACCAATCACAGAACTCCATAGAAAATGATGGTGCTGTCTTCCACTATATAAGCAAGCTAGCACACACTGTTAGTTTGAAGAATGAAGGATGTACCACCTGTAATCTCTCGCTGTGATTATTGTTATAATCATTAAATTCTTCCGCCATCAGCCTCATCTCCGTTCGTCTCCTTTCTAAGTATCTGTAATTGATAATTTACTAACTGTAATTTTTTAACACAATGCTACAAACTACTAAGAGTAGTTCTTCAGGGGTTCTCTGCCTTGAGAGACAGAAATCATCTTCTGGCTATGGGAATTCTTAAGACAGCACACACCACTGACAATCCCTGCAAAGGATGAGGGCAAGGGCCAGGTGTGGGATGTTTGAAATGAGACACAGGAAGGTCACATTACGGACCAAATGTACCGGGCAAGGGGAGAGGGCACCTGTGGTGGTAGTGCCGTGAGCCCAAGGCATGGCACTGTGCAACTGGCATCGTGCCATACTACGATCCCTGCGACTGTTGCAATCCACAACGTTAGTGGTCGCACACCTTTTGTGCAACTATCAACATCTTACTCATTTACATAATGAGGCTGTGCAGTAGTCGTGGGAAGGGGCAGAATCCAATTTAATCCCAAACTGAATTTTTCATATTTAACAACATTCTACACCGTTCTGCACCAATATTCAGAAGGCAAACAACTCCTACCAGTTAAAATGAATCATAAAATGTCCTAATCCAGCCACCACTGGGGGTGGTTGATGATCACTGCCGCCAGATCAGTGCCAGATCTGGCGCAGTAGTGAGTCTTTGTGCTTATGAGTCACTGCTGATTGACATCATCCGAGAGACATCTCAAGCACTCAAAAATAGTGGCCAATCAGCAGGTAGCTTGTAAAAAAGCTACAACCTCCTAGCAAATACGAAAAGCAGATCTACCAAATATATGTAAGTAAGAGTTGTTTGCTTTCTGAAAATTGGTGCAGAATGGTATCGAGTTTTGTAAAAAATTGAACAAATTACTTTGTGCTTTGAAAATAATTCAATTAAATAAATAAATACATAATTTTGTTTCCAATACAAAACCACTGTTCCCTTGAAAAAGCTGAAGGGTATCGGCAAAAGTGTTTGGGAAAATTTAATTTGGAGTGGCCACAGCAAAGAAAGTGACTTGTGTTTAAATAAACACTACTGAGACTACCATGAAATTAAGTCTGCTATCTGATGCTTCACATTGTGTTTTTGGAGTGTACTTTGAGCTCTTTGCAAGCATCTCGGTGGACTACTGTCTTCAGGGTTGACTACCTGGAATGATCACCTTTCTGTTTGAGCTTAAATTTAATGCCAGAAAGTGCAAGTTGGTGCATATAGGCAACAAGAACCCGAGAACGGAGTACCAGATGGAAGGGGTTTAGCTGGACACCACGTCTGAGGAAAGGGACAAACAATCCAGCCAGTATAAAGAGGCCTACAGTAAGGCAAATACGATGCTGGAGTGTATTGGGAGGAGTTTGGACAGCAGGAGGAGAGAGGTATTACCACCTCTCTACAGATCACTGGTGAGGCCACACCTGGAGTACTATGCCCAGTTCTGGGCTCCTCACCTAGGCAAAGACAACGAAATACTGGAGATGGTGCAGTGTAGGGTAACCAAAATGATTCGGGAACAGCACGGGAGATCTTACGGGGAATCAGCTTAGGGTACCGAATGTGTACTCACTCAAGGCCAGATGACAGAGGGGGTGATATGATAAGAGGGGACATTCAGGTTCCTGAAAGGAATGAACAAGGCAGACTGTAAGGAACTATTTAACAAGAGTAGCAAATCTAGAACACAAGATCACAAGTGGAAACTGGGGGTGGGAGGTTCAGAAGGGACTTGAGAAAGTTTTATTTTTACCAAGAGAGTGGTTGAGCCATGGAACAGTCCACCAGCAGAGCTGGTGGATGCCAAAACCATGAATGGTTGGAAGCACGGTTGGGACAGTGTTAAGGGTTTAGTTGTTACTGGGGCGGGGGGGGGGTAGCAGTAAAACAGGGAGCAATGGGGTGGCTTGTACAGACAAAGACCCCATATTGACAAAAGGTCTCGGGATATGATAGGGTGTTGGAGGCAGACTAGATGAACAACTGATCTTTTTCTGCCATCACTGTCTATGTTTCTACATTTCTGTCCTCATCTCCTCGACCGGTCCCCGAGGACTCAAGCTTATTCCCAGACCCTGGTTGTTGGCATCGTGAGTGGTAGCGCTACCACAGCGACAAAGGGCTGGTGGAACAATTGAACTAACAGCGATATTACTCAGCGTTAGGCTATGGTTTCTTAAGCTGTTCTGGCCTCTTCAGACCCAATGATTACAGAGAAAGATCCCCTCTGAAAGGTACTGCTTTACCTGCAAGATTGATCAAGTAAAGTAGGAATAAACTGCACATGACTGACCTCATGCCTGTTGTAGGAGTCATTCAGGAATCCTCGGTACCGTTTCTTCAACATCTGTCCGAGCTCAAAGTGTTGCTTCATCCCCTCCTGCAAACAACAGCAAACAAGCACCTCAGTCCGATAAACCAGCTTAACCGTTTACTGTCATTTGTGTTCTCTCGGACTCATTAAAATCAACTATCACAGCAGCCAAACATGGGCTGTCCAGAACTGTGGGGTCTTGGTAAAACACCTACTGTGGTTTGACCTGCCAGTACTTGAGGGCAGTCTGTCCTGTCTGATGGCTCTCCAGACAGGTGATCAGACTAAGAGTGACTATGCCCTGGGGGTGCATTCTAGCCAGCACCAGGCACTCACACACCTTCCAGTTCTCTGCAGCACACACTACCACTAGTAGGTAAGACAGCTGGCCGAGATACTGCTGGAATGCTCCCCACAGTGCCGGCCAAGGGCCCAGCACCATAGCCTTGGCTCAGTGGTTCAACAACACTGCCCTCACTCTGGCATGTCTCACTCCTCATCGGCAACTGCTCAGAGCATCAACCCCACCTCCCCAGTGCAACTGGAACGGAAAGACATTCTGGGGTTTGTGGTAAAGGGGTGAATCAGGAAGTACGGACACTATGGAAAAACGTACAAGGCACAAATTGTTTTATTCAAAACACAACAATAAAAATATATGAATTTTGTCAGATGGCTTCAGAATGGCAAACAGACTTGAAAAACTGATCCGACAGCTGCTTTACAAACAAAAAGTTTAGCCAAGTCTTTTACGCTCCATGTCTGCTCTAAAAGTCCTTGCTTATACCAAAACTGTAAACCCCATTTCTAAGCAGTATGAAGTAATACCATGAAGCTTCAAGTTAACCTGTTCAACAAGGTCAGGTCTTTCTTGCTCTCTGCTTCTTAGGCAGTCTGTCCCTTCTTCCCAGGCAGCCGACAGTGTTAAGAGACCGTCCCTGCAGCCTTCTGGGGCTTTTTATTCATTTTTTGATCTGACCTCTCTGACCTTTTGTTCTCAGAACATCACATTCGAATAGCTGTCCTGCCATAAACGAACAATTAAGAAAAAAAAACAACTTTAGTGAAGGCTGGAAAACATTAACCCCCTTCGTGCCTTTAGCAATGATCAATTCCTTAACAAACTCTTAGTTTTAAGAAATTCTGTTTTACCTTATATAAATGGGACACGGTTCTGACTCTGTCACAGGGTTATTAAGTGAGGACTTCAATAGAACCCATGGGCCTTGGCCTCTCATCCAGAACTCCATGGAGCCCGTTCCATCTCCCACACAGACCATCTCCTCGACAGGCAGCACACATCTCCACATAGGTGGGTTTACTGGGCCCAACCAGCCTCTCTCCTAAATAGAGGTCCAGACTCTCTCTCTCTCTCTCCCCAAACCAGTAACCTGACCCCTCCCTCTCCCTCCCCCCCTCGCTCTCTGCCAGGGGCCCAGCCTCTCCATCACCAGACAGGGGAACTGGCTTCTCTCCAAACAGAGGCTCAGGGGGCTAGGCCCTCTCCTGACAGTACTCCACAGAGCCCAACCATCTCCCAATAGTGGCACTGGCCTCTTATCTGTTCCAACCCTTCAGGCTTGGTCCTGTCCCAAATACTCACCACCGTCAGTTGTCCGAACCCTTGTGGCCATGAGCTCTCCTGATAGGGATCTGTGGGATAGGCACGGACAGGTGATCTGTCTCCATGGCGGTACAGCTGAAAAAGAAAACATGATGAGGTTAAAGATGAGCAGTAGAAGAACTGCTTCAAGTCATTTCATCTTGGCAGGCATCCACCTGGGACTGCATCCCTTCCCCTTATCAGCAAGACCATGAACCCAACTGTACCTCTCCCACACATTGCATGGTACCATCTTTTCCCTCATACCAGCACTGAGATCCTGGAAAAGCCAATGACTGGGGGTAGGGGTTTGAAAAAAAAAAAAAAAAACCTTCGCCCCCCTCCCATCTTGATATCTGTGACAGCCACTGACACTGGTGAATGTATCTTTTTTTTCCATTATTCTATTTACTTAATTTTTCTCTTTCAACATTAGTATATATATCTTTTTTAAACAGACCACAAGCATCATTACATAATGTAACAGAATTTATTGCTACCCTAAGAATCCTAATTTATTTTATAGCAACAAAAACATGTAAACTAACTGCCATTTCGACTACTACCGAGTTACTACCTGCATATTCAACTGCTGTGTATAAGAAAAGAGCAGTTACTTACGTAACAGTACATCTTCCGCAGAATCTCCTCTATACAGCCACATCATGGAAATGAAAGTCAGCAGTGCTAGGGAGAGCCAGAAACCTTTGCTAGCCAGGGCTACCCAAGTTATACAGGCGGAGATGATGCTCATCAACGCGGACGGCCCCAACTAGCAAAGGTTTCCCAAACTCTACCAAAGTAACCAGGTCAAATCAAGCACATATGAGAGGCTATGGAAACGATTATTAGGATGCCCCAAACGGGCATAAGTGAAGCAGCAGTGTGGTACAGCTGGCAGAAACCACCTGGCAGAAAAGGGGGAAGGTGGAAGGGAGAGCTGTCACTCAACAGTGGAGATTTTCATTAAGAGGTAGGTAAGGTAAGGTAAATTTTATTTATATGGAGCCCAATCCCAGAGGCCCGGGGCGCCTTACAAAGGTCGAAACAATCAGGGCAGATAACAACATACAAATAAAGCCACCCAAGGGTCACATAAAAAACAGAAATCTAAAATTATATGCTAAATAAGCATTAATAAATAATAACAACAACAAAGAATTCAAGAGCACCTTTTATGCTCTGTTACAGCATACCCACCCAAATGCCAGAAAGGAGCCTTACCTGGCTCTGAGTCGGATGGTGTAAAAAAAAAAAAAAAAACCAACATTTTTATATGCTGCCATTTTCAGTTGGTAAGAGACTGTATTTTTGCTCTGAGGAGCCATGCATCCGATCCCTTCCACCTCCCAGTTTAGAGACACGCCCCCATGCTGTTCCATATTCTCCCCCCCTCCCTATTTCCACTGGAGTCCCACAGGCCTCGGTGCTTGGACCCATTCTCTTCTCCATCTTCCTAAATGACTTGCCCTCAGTATGCTCCCCCTCCTCCTCTATCCATATGTATGCCGACGACACCATCCTGTTTCCTCTGGCAAATGCCCCACCGATGTAGCAACCACCCTTCAGCATGACTTCTACCAGGTTCAGCTATGGCTTGCCTCACATCAGCTATTCCTAAATGCCAAAAAAGACTGTCTCCATGACTTTTGGCACTAGGCAGAAACTCTCTAGGCTCCACACTTTACCTTCTTTCCATATCCTTGATGGGACAATCCTAGAGGACACCTCCTCATTCAGATACCTCGGGGTTTGGTTGGACCAACACCTCAACTTCTCTGGCCACACTGACGCCATCCTGAAAAAACTGTGCCCCCAGCTTGGTGCCGTATTTGCATCCCTCCTACAGCATGGCATGAACTAGTCCAGATGACTCCCTCCTATTTTTGACTATTCTGATGTAGTCTACGGTGCCATTCCCAAATCCTCCCTAATCAGACCGGACACTAACTCCTCCTGTCTTTTTGCCCTTGATGCTCCATCACACAGTCATCACTGTGACCTCTACCGTGTCCTGTCCCTTCCCCCACTTGCCAACAGGTGCCTCACTCATTGTGCCAAACTCGCGTCTAAATTTTGGTTAGGAGAACTTCCCTCCTACCTCTCATGTTCACTCTCCCCCACACACCTCTCAGATCCTCTGGCCTCGCACTTGTTGGTCCCCGTCAGACCACTCTCAGTCAATCAGGCTTTACCCATTGTTTCCCACGAATCTGAACCCCCCCCCAATACGGCACTCCTCCTACTCCCTTGTCTCTGCCTTATATAATTTTCTCTCATCTAACTGCTCCTGCTTTAACCCTCCTTAACCGTCCTCCTATACCTCTGCTCTTCTCCACAACTCTCCTATTAAACTGTCCTCCCCCCCATAAGCCTGTTTCTCAGCGCACTCTCCTCTCCCTTCACCGCTAACCCCCTCACGCCTACCCCTTACCTTCTTCCATTACCAACTCGCCCCTGCATAGTTCTGACCTCTGGCAGGGTTCTCTGCATCCTGGAGGGGTCTACCACTGGGCAAGCCTCCTCCCCCTCCCCTCCCCTTTCTACTCAACTTGTTCTCACCCAAATCTGAACTCTGTCAGGATTCTTTGCACCCTGGCAATGTCTACTCTCCGGTAAGTTTCTTCCTTCCATCTTTTTTTTTCCCCTTCCTCTTCTATCCCCTATTCCCTCTGCCCAACTTGTCCTCACCCAATTCTATCCCCTGGCAGGGTTCTCAGCATCCTGGAGGGGCTCAGCACTGGGCAGTTACTCTTCCTTCACTCCCCTTCCCCCTCTGTCATTTCTACCCAACTAGTCCCCCTGATTCTGCGCTCTGGCAGGGTTCTCCAGCATCCTGGAGGGCTCAGCACTGGGCAGTTACTCTTCCTTCCTCCTCCCCTCTGTCATTTCTACCCAACTAGTCCCGCCTGATTCTGCGCTCTGGCAGGGTTCTCAGCATCCTGGAGGGCTCAGCACTGGCAGTTACTCTTCCTTCACTCCCCTTCCCCCTCTGTCATTTCTACCCAACTAGTCCCCGCCTGATTCTGCGCTCTGGCAGGGTTCTCAGCATCCTGGAGGAGCCCAGAACTGGGCAGTTACTCTTCCTTCACTCCCCTTCCCCCTCTGTCATTTCTACCCAACTAGTCCCCGCCTGATTCTGCGCTCTGGCAGGGTTCTCAGCATCCTGGAGTGGCTCAGCACTGGGCAGTTACTCTTCCTTCACTCCCCCCCCCTCTGTCATTTCTACCCAACTAGTCCCCGCCTGATTCTGCGCTCTGGCAGGGTTCTCAGCATCCTGGGTGGCTCAGCACTGGGCAGTTACTCTTCCTTCTCCCCTCCCCTCTGTCATTTTCTACCCAACTAGTTCCCACCTGATTCTGCGCTCTGGCAGGGTTCTCAGCATCCTGGAGGGGCTCAGCACTGGGCAGTTACTCTTCCTTCACTCCCCCGCCCCCTCTGTCATTTCTACCCAACTAGTCCCCACCTGATTCTGTGCTCTGGCAGGGTTCTCAGCATCCTGGAGGAGCCCAGCACTGGGCAGTTACTCTTCGTTCACTCCCCTTCCCCCTCTGTCATTTCTACCCAACTAGTCCCCGCCTGATTCTGCGCTCTGGCAGGGTTCTCAGCATCCTGGAGGGGCTCAGCACTGGGCAGTTACTCTTCCTTCACTCCCCGTCCCCCTCTGTCATTTCTACCCAACTAGTCCCCGCCTGATTCTGCGCTCTGGCAGGGTTCTCAGCATCCTGGAGGGGCTCAGCACTGGGCAGTTACTCTTCCTTCACTCCCCGGCCCCCTCTGTCATTTCTACCCAACTAGTCCCCGCCTGATTCTGCGCTCTGGCAGGGTTCTCAGCATCCTGGAGGGGCTCAGCACTGGGCAGTTACTCTTCCTTCACTCCCCCTCCCCCTCTGTCATTTCTACCCAACTAGTCCCCGCCTGATTCTGCGCTCTGGCAGGGTTCTCAGCATCCTGGAGTGGCTCAGCACTGGGCAGTTACTCTTCCTTCACTCCCCTTCCCCCTCTGTCATTTCTACCCAACTAGTCCCCACCTGATTCTGCGCTCTGGCAGGGTTCTCAGCATCCTGGAGTGGCTCAGCACTGGGCAGTTACTCTTCCTTCACTCCCCCGCCCCCTCTGTCATTTCTACCCAACTAGTCCCTGCAGTTCTGTGCTCTGGCAGGTTCTCAGCATCCTGGAGGGCTCAGCACTGGGCAGTTACTCTTCCTTCACTCCCCCCCCCTCTGTCATTTCTACCCAACTAGTCCCCGCCTGATTCTGCGCTCTGGCAGGGTTCTCAGCATCCTGGAGTGGCTCAGCACTGGGCAGTTACTCTTCCTTCACTCCCCGTCCCCCTCTGTCATTTCTACCCAACTAGTCCCCACCTGATTCTGCGCTCTGGCAGGGTTCTCAGCATCCTGGAGGGGCTCAGCACTGGGCAGTTACTCTTCCTTCACTCCCCGGCCCCCTCTGTCATTTCTACCCAACTAGTCCCCCCTGATTCTGTGCCTGGCAGGGTTCTCAGCATCCTGGGTGGCTCAGCACTGGGCAGTTACTCTTCCTTCTCCCCTCCCCTCTGTCATTTCTACCCAACTAGTCCCGCCTGATTCTGCGCTCTGGCAGGGTTCTCAGCATCCTGGAGGAGCTCAGCACTGGGCAGTTACTCTTCCTTCACTCCCCGGCCCCCTCTGTCATTTCTACCCAACTAGTCCCCACCCAATTCTATCCCCTGGCAGGGTTCTCAGCATCCTGGAGGGGCCCAGCACTGGGCAGTTACTCTTCCTTCACTCTCCCTCCCCCTCTGTCATTTCTACCCAACTAGTCCCCGCCTGATTCTGCGCTCTGGCAGGGTTCTCAGCATCCTGGAGGGCCCAGCACTGGGCAGTTACTCTTCCTTCACTCCCCCTCCCCCTCTGTCATTTCTACCCAACTAGTCCCCGCCTGATTCTGTGCTCTGGCAGGGTTCTCAGCATCCTGGAGGGGCTCAGCACTGGGCAGTTACTCTTCCTTCACTCCCCCGCCCCCTCTGTCATTTCTACCCAACTAGTCCCCGCCTGATTCTGTGCTCTGGCAGGGTTCTCAGCATCCTGGAGGGGCTCAGCACTGGGCAGTTACTCTTCCTTCACTCCCCTGCCCCTCTGTCATTTCTACCCAACTAGTCCCCGCCTGATTCTGTCCCCTGGCAGGGTTCTCAGCATCCTGGAGGGCTCAGCACTGGGCAGTTACTCTTCCTTCACTCCCCCGCCCCCTCTGTCATTTCTACCCAACTAGTCCCTACTGATTCTATCCTGGCAGGTTCTCAGCATCCTGGAGGGGCTCAGCACTGGGCAGTTACTCTTCCTTCACTCCCCGGCCCCCTCTGTCATTTCTACCCAACTAGTCCCCGCCCAATTCTATCCCCTGGCAGGGTTCTCAGCATCCTGGAGGGGCTCAGCACTGGGCAGTTACTCCTCCTTCACTCCCCGGCCCCCTCTGTCATTTCTACCCAACTAGTCCTCGCCCAATTCTATCCCCTGGCAGGGTTCTCAGCATCCTGGAGGGGTCTAATCTTAAGCAAAGTTCTTCTTTCCCTTCATCCTTTCTTTTCTCTCTTCCCAACTTGTCCTCACCTAGTTCTGCCCCCTGGCAGGGTTTTCAGCATCTTAGAGGGGTCCAGCACCTGGAAATGACTCCTCCATTCCTCCCCTTTCCTCTCCATCCATTCTAACTAACTCGTCCTTGCCTGAATCTGCTCTTTGGCAGGGTTCTCAGCATCCTGAAGAGGCCTAGTCTTAGGCACTTATCTCCCACCCCTCCTCCTTCCCTTTACCATCCTCTCTGCCCAACTTCTCCTTGCCTACTCCTGCCCCTTATTCTAAATCTTCGCCTCATTCCGCCACTGGCAGCGATCTCTGCACTCTGAAGGGGCTAGTTCCAGGTATGACTTGTCCTTCCCTACCCTATCCCTTACCCCCACCTCTCTCCTGCTCCCCTCTCTACCGCTCAGCACTTAAACAAAGGAACTTGTTCACTTACGCTAATAACCTGCACTTTTTGTTCTGTCTGAGGTGCTCCCAGATTGCACTAGCCCTGTGTTAACTTGCTCCTCGCAACTGATTTTTCACTCACTTTGCTCCAGTAATATTCCCCCCATCTTTATCCTCTCCTTGTCCTAGCTGGTTTCCCCTGTCTACCCCTCTACCCTCTTTGATGTCCCCTCACTGCACCTCATTCATTTAATAATTGCTAAATGATCTGCCTCTTAACTGTGATCCATTCCTGCAAGGAGTTAGCTCAAGGCTACATTAAATTTCTGTACTATGTTCCTCAAATACTTGTAATTAAATGCATAGTCCACAGGTTTAATATATTTAACTGTATGTTATGTCATGAATGCGATTCTATGATTATTTATATTTTTTAACTGTGTCTTTTTACAAATGTAATTGAATGTTTAATTTCTCAGATATGTTAAATGTTAAACAGTATGTCTAATTCTTCATCCAACTGTACCCCCCTTCAGGGTCACAGCGGGAGACGAGCACCTTGTTGTTCAGTGTGCCTTCATTTCAATATTCAATTCAATCTTTATTTTTAAAAGGCGCTTTTCTTAAAACCAAAGCGCCTGTACAGTTTCATAAAACAATAAATACAATAAAATTAAAACTAATATAAATCACTAAAAGCTATCCTAAAAAGGTGGGTCTTCAAAGCTCCTTTAAAACTAAGGACGGTCGGGCAATTTCGCACCTGACGAGGTAGAGAATTCACAGGGTCGGGTGCCATAAAACTAAACGATCTAGCACCAAGTTTTTAAACGAACCCTGGGAATCTCTAGCAATCCCTTGTCAGTGGATCGGAGAGGCGGGAGGGACAGAAGGGGCAAAGGAGCTCTTTCAGGTAAGTAGGTCCCAGATCATGTAAGGCTTTATAGGTCAGCAAACCGACCTTGAAGGTGATTCATAAACACTGGCAGCCAGTGCAGTCCACGGCTATTGGTGGCATTATATGGCTGGATCTGGAAGAACCAGTCACTAACCTGGCTGCCGATTCTGCACCTTAGCTGCAGACGGCGAGTTCAACCCCAATAGCCCTAGGTACAGGGAGCTACAGTAGTCAAGGCAGGAGGTAACGAAGGCGTGGATCAACGTTGGAAGATCCTCTGGAGGGACCAGGTGCTTCACCCTGGCAATATTCCTCAGGTGGAAAAGGAGGTTTTGACCACCGCTGACACCTGAGATTTAAGCGCCAGGCGGTCGCTCATTATTACGCCAAGATTCGCAGACTGATCTGAGGTCGCCAGATGAACACCTCCAAGCCATAAGCCTGAGGGTGATCCATCCGCCGACCGCCTCACAGCGGCTTTTGTCCACGACCAACACCTCAGTTTTCTCCGGGTTTAACCTCAGCAAACTCCCATTCATCCAGTCTTGGATTTCGACAAGACAATTATTAAATACCGACAAGGCAGCATCCTGGCCGGGCACAAAAGACATATACAGCTGGGTATCATCTGCATAGCAATGAAAACCCAGACCGTATCATCTAATAATCACTCCCAACGGCAATAAATACACTGCAAACAACATAGGCGCTAAAATAGAGCCCTGCGGTACCCCGCAGGATAGGGAGACTGATGCCGAGGAAAAAATTCCTGACACCACTCTCTGAGTCCTACCCTCGAGGTAAGATCGAAACCATCTGAGGACCGTATCAGATAGTCCACAGATGGTCCGCAACGCTCTAACAGCACACCATGGTCGACAGTGTCAAATGCTGCAGAGAGATCAAGTAGGACCAAAATGGATCGGGTCCTACGATCTCTCGCTATTAGGAGGTCATTTAGTACCCGAACAAGCGCTGTCTCGGTACTATGCCTTTTCCTAAATCCAGACTGGAGAGAGTCGTAGATATTGTTGGTCAGATGATCCTCCAACTGCACCGCGACCACCTTCTCAATAACTTTACCTATAAAGGGTAAGTTAGAGACTGGTCTGTAATTTGCTAGACAATCTGGGTCTAAGTAGGGCTTCTTTAATAGAGGCTTAACTATAGCCTCTTTAAGGGGATCTGGAAAGATCCCCCTCTCCAAAGACTTCCAGACTATCAAAGCCAGGACTAGGCCGATTTTATCCACACAGCCCAATAAGAGGCGTGCGGGGCCAGGGTCCAAATCACAGTTGGTCGGTCGCAGCGCTAGAATGATCATCACAATACCATTGATTGTGGGAAGGCTGAAGTCAGACCATATAAACTGAGTGTTCGACATCTCCCGTCGACCACCATCGCTCCCATTGGAGAGGGAAGAACGGATATCCGATCTGATTTTGGCAACCTTATCTGCAAAGAAGAGAGCAAACTCATCACACCGTTCTTGAGACAAGGCTCTTCTGGGCTGAAGACAGACTGGATTGCACAGTCTGTCCACAGTCCGAAAGAGCTGAGCTGGTCTATTCTGTGCAGCCGCTCTCTCTCTGGACAGGAATTCTGCCTTCTTACGACAGATTGTGGATTGATAGACCACATAATGGTCCATCAAACTAAGCCTGTCATCATCAAGACCGGACTTCCGCCAACACTTCTCCAACCTTCGTCCAACCCTCCTCAGCTCCCTCACGGTCTCATCAAACCAAGGAGACCTGGGGCGAAGAGTGAGAGGACGAACACGAACCGGTGCAATAGAATCCAGGGCCCCTGTCACTGCCTCATTATAAGCATGTACCAGGTCACCTGGATCCAAGCAATCTATCGGTAGGCTCGATAGGTCCAATACCGCCATCAGGTCATCTGGGGATACACCCCTTAAAGGGTGGTATCGGACCATCTCCAAAGGGGCTAACCTAATAGGGGTGGCCTCTAAACTGAACCTAATGGGGTGATGGTCGGACCATCCTACCGGTTCCACCACCAAGTCAGATATCCCCATCCCCAGAAGGAACACCAGGTCCAATGAGTGTCCACCAATATGGGTCGAGGAGGAAACAAGCTGTATGAAGCCCAGTGATATCATCAACTGGAGGAAGTCTTGACCAAATCGAGAGAATTCATCATCGACCCAAGCATTGAAATCCCCCCAGAACCAACCATCTGGGGGACCCCAACGTCAGGTCGACAATGAAGTCTGCGACTTCCTGCAGGAAAACATTCTTGTCACCTGGTGGACGGTATACGAGAAGTATCCTGCACCCCACACCCTCGCCCAGGATACACTCAAAGGATCTGGTGACTCCCATCGGTACCTCCACCAGGCCCAGTTCTGACTTAAAACATATAATAATAATTTTATTTATATAGCACCTTTCAACATGTCAAGGTGCTGAACAATTTAACAATTCAAACACTACATACACAAACATATACATAAAATCAGCATACCACAAGATAAAATATATCATAATAAAATCCAGAGCATTAATAAATAATTAATTATCTAACAAAGCCATGCTCCACAAATAAGTTTTCAGCTCTTTTTTAAAGAGTTGCACTGCCGTAACCGACATGGTAGAGAGTTCCAAAGAGTGGGTGCAGCAAATGAAAATGCTCTGCTGCCAGAAGATCTCAGACTCACTCTTGGGATCTCTAACAACCCCATGTCGCGGCCGAAGTGATCGGCCAGGGCAGTAAGGGACCAGGAGGTCTTTCAGGTAGGCTGGACCTGGTGCGTGAAAGAACTGAAAGTCAACAAATGACTTTAAGGTGATCCCAGCCACCCGCACAGGCAGCCAGTGCAATTCAGCGCATGCAGGGAGTGATGTGACAGAAGCGACTTGTCCCAGTCAAAACCAGAGCTGCAGCGTTCTGCACCAGCTGCAGGCGACGGATTTCAACCCCAAAAAGCCCAAAGTACAGGGCGTTGCAATAGTCTAAGCGTGAAGATACAAAGGCATGAACCAAAGTAGGCAGGGAGTCAGACGGAACAAGATGCTTCACCCTGGCAATGTTCCTAAGATGATAAAAGGAAGTCTTGACAACAGCTGACACCTGAGCTTTAAGAGTCAGCTTATCGTCAAGAATAAATCCAAGGCTACGCACCTGTTCTGAGGATGGCAAAGATACTCCACCAAGAATAATTCCAGACGGCGCACCGATATCCGGCCTCACCACCCGACCACCAGGATCCACCACCAGCACCTCTGGTTTCTCCGAGTTCAACTTTAGCCAACTAGAATCCATCCAGTCTTGGATCTCCCTCAGACAGCTGTTAAACACCGAGAGCTCCATCCTGGTCGGGTGCAAGGACAGATAGAGCTGGTGTCATCCGTGATAGCAGTGAAACCTCAGCCCATATCGCCTAATGATACCTCCGAGGCAGCATATACACAGCAAACAACATGGGCGACAGCACGGATCCCTGGGGCACTCCACACAACAGAGGGGTTGGGTCAGAGGAAAAAATCCCCGACACAACTCTCTGTGATCTCCCGGTAAGAAATGACGTGAACCATTGCAGAACGGTTCCAGACATTCCACAAATATGCCCCAGACGAGCTAATAGCACCATGTGGTCCACTGTGTCAAAGGCTGCAGAGAGATCAAGAAGAACAAGAATGGAGCGTCTCTTCTGATCCCCTCACCCTCAGAAGATCATTTAACACCCGAACCAGCGCAGTCTCGTGTCTATGTCTTTACGGAAGCCAGACTGGAAGGATTCGTAGACATTATGGATGGTTAAATGGTCATCCAATTGAACAGCTTCGACCTTCTCGATAACCTTCCCAATAAAGGGAGGTTAGAGATAGGATCGATAACTAGAATAAGAGTCGGGTCAAGGAAGCTTTTTCAAGAGAGGAGTTACCACAGCCTCTTTCAAGGAACAGGAAACTCACCCAATTCCAAGGAGCACCAGAACCGGACCAATGATATCCAAACAACCCAGAATAAGGGGAGTCGGACCAGGATCCAAACCACAGCTTGTGGGGCGCATAGAATGGATGATCCTCATAATGTCCACGAACTCAGGTCGTCGAAAGGAACTCCAGGAGAAATGGGGCACTGTCATCTCATGCTGACCAAAGGCTTCACCATGAGCTTGCCGGACCCAGGTTCTTCCTGATGTCGGCCACTTTAGTTTGCAAAGTATCGAGGAGGCTCGTCGCACTCTACTTCGAAAAAGCTTTCCGAACATGCAGGCAGGCTGGGTTGCACAGTCTGTCTACAGTTCGGAACAGCTGAGCCGGTCGATTCTGAGCAACTGCAATCTCCTGGACAGGAATTCTGCCTTCTTATGGGTGATTGCAGATTGATAGTTAACATAATGTTCCATCAATCTAGATGGTCGACATCAAAGAGGCGGACCTGCGCCAGCGACGCTCTAACCTTCATCCCTGTCTCCGCATCTCCCTTAGGGTCCCATCAAACCATGGGGCTCCAGGGCGAAGGGATCTGGGGCGCTCACGAACAGGAGCAATGGAATCCAGTGCCGTCGTGACGGCCTTATTATAGGCCGACACTAGTGCTTCTGGACCATTGCTCACCGAACCGAAGGATGAGAGGTCAAGGACCGCCGCTAGACCTTGTGGAGTAACATTCCGTAATAGGCGGTACCTGACCATCTCCACAGGGGCTGGTCTTCTCAGGGGGGTGCAAAAATTGAACCTCACGATGTGGTGATCAGACCAGGCGACTGGTTCCACCCCCATGTCGGATGCGTTGATCCCTAGAAGGAAGACTAGATCTAAAGAGTGTCCAGATTTGTGCGTTGCAGTGGAAACCACCTGTGTAAGGCCCAGAGAAGACATCAATTGGAGGAAGTCATTACCCAAATTTGAGAGTTCATCGTCGACCCAGGCGTTGAAGTCACCCAGGACCAACACCTGGGCGACCCAACGACATGTCAGACGAGGGAAGTCTGCTACTTCCTGTAAGAAGAGTCTCCCATCTCCGGGTGGACGGTAGATGAGGACGATTTGAACACCTACACCTGCTATGACTGTACACTCAAAAGACCCAGTCTCACCGACTACCACATTCGTGAGACCCAATTCCGTATTCCGCATATGGCAACACCCCCGCCCCTACGATCCTGCCTCGGGCGGTGTATCACCGAGTACCCAGCTGGAACTGCTGCGGCTAAAACTGGCCCAGCATTTTCATCCAGCCAGGTCTCAGTGATGCACGCCAGGTCGGATGACCCAACAAGATCAGCTATAACAGCTGTCTTGTTTTAAATCGACCTGGCGCTGCACAACACCACCCGAGTAGGATGAACCTCCGAAGATGACCGTCTTACCTGCTGATCCTGATCAGAACCCTTGGGTATGGACACAAGACAGGAGGTCCCTCCTCCCAGCCCATTTCGGGCCCAGGGCCTCCTTGACCCCACTATCCCTATCTGCCTCTCCCTTCCATTCCCCCAGGCCCAGCACCAACCTCCTTCTCCCCTCACAACCCCAGAGCCCTACACTTTCTATAGACTCCCGATGACAAGGGGACAGGAGAAAGGACGGAGGTCCCTGAGCGTAGAGGGAATAATACCCACCATTATTATCACTCCAGCACATAATTCACAATACAAGCAACAATAATAAGCTCTCACACCAACTTATATAAAACAAAATTCAAATAAAACTGAAAATACAACACAAAACAAAACAAAATCTATTAGCAAAATTAGTGCTGACAAATTATCAGAACATTCTATCTTTCTACCCACCACAGTACTCTCACCACTGCGGAGAGGACTTACCACCTATAAAACCAGAAATTGGCTCATCACTTTAAAGCCCTTTAGTCCGAAATCAATACCCTCATATGCCCAAAAACCAAGTTCAAGGTCTTTTATTTGTCCACACTCCTGTGCTCTCACCACTCAGTATGGCTCAAAGATTTATCAGTCTCCTCTCACAAGACTGATATAATTGCAGATGAACTCAGTTATGTTTAAGTTTCCTAGTGGTCTCCTAGTAATTAACACACAGTGGCTACAACAAAGAAGTTCAGGGATACTTCACCAAATTTGAACAGTCCACGCCACTCCACACAATTCCAACTGCAGTCCAGATAATCGAAATTCCCAATAGCCAAGATCCTGGAGGCAGCGAACAGGCAGACACCACAAACAACTCCTCTAGAGGTTCCAGCTCCACCCGACCCTCGCTACGATGAGGCAGGCAAGACCACCCTCCGATAGTACCCCTGCCTCACCTAGGGAGCAAAGTAAACCCCACCACCCTCCGGAAGCAGGGAAACTAGCCCC
This sequence comes from Neoceratodus forsteri, assembly GCA_016271365.2. NCBI lineage: Eukaryota > Metazoa > Chordata > Ceratodontiformes > Ceratodontidae > Neoceratodus > Neoceratodus forsteri. Next base: position 1,116,034,287 of record CM028133.1, read on the forward strand.
CCCGTATGGACCGGGGAACCAAGACCTCCAAATTGTATAAACAAAATTATCACCAGTCTTCACTGCCGTTATTCCGTCATCCACTTCCCTATTCCGATAGTTCCACGGACACTGAGAGCCGGCAGCTTCCTCTCCTACAGTCCGACGAAAATTGTATTCCCGAGTTGAAAGTACAGCTCGACTGCTGGGTTCCAACAGATGAAAAAGCAGCCACCGAGCTTTCAGGCTGCAAGCCACCGACTCCTCCAAAGACCCAGGCCAAGATCAAACGTCCAATACACTGCTCACAGCGAGTAGTCCACAATAAGCCATGACCAATAAACCAGGGAACTCCACATAGGTCAGTCTCACCAAAAGCATCTCAGTTTTAAATAACAGGGCAATAATAGTCGAAATGGTAAACGACTACTAGCAGCTACGACAGCGAGCGATATTATCACTTAAGGGTAACGCTAAAACAACATCGATAAATAAAAAACGTTATAAACAATATATTTTAATAAAAACGATGAAAAACAATAAAATTAGAATAAAACGATAATCCTGAGCCAAAGACCAAAGCTCATGAACGGCAGCCCAGCGTGGCCGCCATCTTGTTCATTAGAGATAGGAAAAAAATAAACAAATTAAAATAAATATTCTGAATTCACGATATGCTTGCATGGGGGACTCCCTCCAAACATGCCTATGGAGCGCACCCCCATGAAAGTACACTGTGATATCAGAATATAACGCAGCGGCATGGCGTCCGTCTGCATAACCAATGTCTTGGGTTTGGGAACTGGCCCAGGAAGTCGACAGGCTGGCTGGGGGCAGAAGGACTGAGCATCCCAGGGACAGCTCTCCTTCTCCAGGGGGAGGGAGGGATGTGTGTCTGTCGCAAGTCGGACCCCTAGCGGAGGCTGGGGGTTTCACTGCAACAGGCGCCTATACTCCTCTGGAGGTATATCAGATGCTGGCATCACTGCACACCGTGCCTCCTTCTGGGAAAAAAAAAACAGCAAAAATAGCAGCCGCCATCCATGACGCCCGGCTTCCTCTGTCCCCAATCGCCCGCCCTGGCACTCCTGAAAAAAACAACCTATTCTACTGTTCGCAGCACCCGGCCAACCCCATGCCCTGCCCTGGGGAGCAAGCCAGGGAGACAATGCCGGTAGGTGCCCCTGCTGTTACCCTTCTCCCATCGTTGCGGGCTCGTACTGGTGAGGTGACCCCACCCAGGAGGGGGGCAATCCAGGGGTATCATCTGCATGGAGGTAAGTCCCGGGGGTGAGATCAGGGGTTAGCAGGGACTGAGCTGCATAGGTGGTATGCAAAACAAAAAAAAATGTTAACACCAAGGGGGCGTGTCTCTAAAGCTGAAAGTGGAAGGGATCGGCTGCACGGCTCCTCGGAGCAAAAATACGATTTCTTCACACCAGAAACCGGCAGCATATAAAAATGTTTTTTTTTTTCCAATATATACAGGGGTTGAAATTGGCACCAGCCCACTAGCCAAATGCTGGTAGATTTTGTATCAGGCTAGTAAGAATTTCCTTTAACTAGCCCGGTGGGCTAGTACTGGAGAAGGTAACATTTCAGTAGGTATACCAGTTGTGATAGTGGAAAAGTCTGTGGGGCTAGTGGATTTCCCCAGTCACTAGCCCTGCTGGCTAGTGGGCTGTAAAACATAATTTCGACCCCTGTTATACCATCAGGCTCCGAGCCTGGTAAGGCTCCTTCATGGCTGTGAGCACACTCACCACAAAAAGTGCTCTTTAAAAATCAGCTGCAATTAGTCTGGGAATGCCTCGACCCCTCGTAAATGCCTTCATCGACAGCCTCCCATAGAGATCTGGGGAGTGAGTTCCAGAGGACCGGGCCGGCCACCTCGAAGAGCTAGTGCTGCAGTAATTAACTATTCTATCTTCTTCAAGATTATCTTCCTCCAGTGAGCCACATCATGGAACGATTTCCAAGCAGTACCAGAGCACTGTGGGTGGGAGGGAGGGAGGTAGGAAGGCTCTAAGGACCCGGAGTAAGGTGGCCTTGCAGGACAGTTAGGGCAAATCCAGCACACAAGATAATGTCCAGGCTGTAATGTTTAGTCAATGTGTGAACAGTACTCTCAGCAGCAACAGCACAGATGTCTGCAACAGACACACTGGGAAAACCAAGCCATGGAAGTAGCCACACCATGAGTGGAGTGAGCACAAACAGTACCAGGAAGCTGCTCACTGCACTTCTGGTAACAAAAAGCAATGCAGCAGGTCAACCAGGTGGAAAGGCCTTGCTTAGAAACTGGAGAGCCCACCATCCTGGGGGTGAAAGTCACAAACAGCTGAGAGGATTTCCTACAATCCTTAGTACAATCAAGGTATCAACTCAACGTCCGACAAACATTAAGCGCGTGCAGATGATGCTGCCCGCTATCCAGGGGAGTCGAAAAGTAATCTGGAAGATCAACAGTCTGATTTAGTGCATGCTCAGAAACCAGTTTGGCAGAAAACGAGAACCAGTATGCAAGGTAACCCAATCATTATAGAAAAGGATAAAGGAGGCCCTTGCAGTTCAGAAATAAGTCTAGCAGACCTCATGGTCACAAGAAACAATGTTTTCCAATGGAGGAAGCACATCTCACAAGTAGCAGCAGACTCCTAGGGAGGTGCAGTAAGGGTCTTCAGAATCACATTAGGGGTCCCACACCAGAACCAGATCTCAGACCGGGGGCTGTACTCAAGCTGGGCAACTGTTCTGCCATTGGTGAGGGCTTAAAACACAGAAAATGACGGCAGATAAAAACTGCTAGGCACATCTAGTGTGCCCATTTTCCCTACCCACTGCAAAAGCCGCAGACCTTACTTGATCTCTGGCTTTACCTTCTTGTTCCTATCACTAGGGTTCTCATATGCCTGTCCCATGCATTTTTGAATTCCCCCACGGTGTTTGCCCCCACCACGTCCGCTGGGAGTCTATTCCATGCATCCACCACCCTTTCCTTGAAGAAATACTTCCTCACGTTACCCCTTAGTCTACCTCCTTCTAACCTCATGTCACGCCCCTCATTTCTGAACATCTCCTTTTCTGAAAGATGCTTCCCTCCAGTACCCAATTTATGCCCTTCAGACACTTGTAGGTTTCTATCATATTTCCCCTGCCTCTCCTCTTGGGTAAACATATTGAGAGGTCTCCCAGTCTCTCCTCATATGACATTTGGTGCAGGCCCTGCACCATCTTTGTTGCCCTTCTTTGAACTGTCTCCACCCTGTCTATGTCCTTACGGAGATGCGGCCTCTAGAACTGGACACAGTACTTTAAATGAGGCCTCACCAATGATCTGTACAGTGACATCACCACCTCTTTTCTTCTGCTGGTGATACCTCTCCCTAGCATCCCACTCTCTCCCCACAGCCTTGGCACATTGTCTGGCCACCTTTACACCATCAGATCTGATTACTCCCAAACTGCTCAGTGACCGTTAGTATCCCCCCCCCATTATGCAATCCTCTCCTGGGTTCTTGCACCCCAAATATACGATTTTGCATTTTGTCGCATTGAATCTCACCTGCCACACTTTAGAACATTCCTACAGTTTACCCATGTCCCTGCTCATTTTTTCTACCCCTCCCAGAATGTCCATCCTGTTGCAGATCTTAGTGTCATCTGCAAAGACACACACCTTCCCTTCCAGCCCCTCCACAATGTCATACAAACATAAGAAGAAGCCAGCAGAAGGCCATTTGGTCTATCTGTCACTTATGAATACATTAAACAGAACTGGCCCCAGAACTGATCCCTGTGGCACCCCACTGGTCACTCTCCTTTCCTCAGATTGAGCTCCGTTTACCACCATCTTCAGTCTTCTATCATTCAACCAGTTCGTAAACCAGTTGACCACCCTGTGGCCCACTCCTAGGATGCCCAGCTTGTTCACAAGCCATCTATGTGGAACGGTATCAAAGGCCTCACTGAAATCCAGGTAGGCCACATCCACCAATCAAAATCAGACACTGCAAAGCAGGAAGAGTTCTTCCTCCTCAGGAGCCAGGTGTGGAGTTGCAGGGATCAAAGGTCCAGATGCACAACAAAGCCCTGCTCCTGGGACAGAAGTCCTGCTCATAGATGGAGTGGTACAGGGAATTATGTTGCCAGCTGCTGATGCAGAGGGAACCAAATTTGTCTTGGCCCGAACAGAGCCCCCAGAGTCATGGTGGTCAGCCCCACCAGAAACTTGATCAGAACCCTCTGAATTTGAGGGAATGGAGGAAATGTGTACATAAATGTGGCTTTCAAAGAGAGGGACAGTGCACCTCACCCAAAAACTCCAGGCACTGGAGTGAGCAAGCAGAAAACTGGCAGCTTTATGTTGTATGGAGACACAAGAAGGTCTATGTCTGGGCAACCCCACTGTTCAAAGAGGTCGTCTACGATGGAGCCCAATAGCTCCCATTCATGAATGAGCACCTGGGATCTGCAGAAGTGACCCGTGAGGGTGTTGAGGGTACCAGGCAGAAAGATGGTCATCGAGAATGTTCCATGTTCCACAACCCAGTGTCAGGCCTTCACTGCCTCCCTGCGAAACTGGTACTAATGAACACCAACCATAAGAGAGTTTTTTTTTCTGTTAATTGATTTATTTTACTTGCCCCCAGATGGTAACTTGGGTATATACCTCAATTGTTGGCTGGGTCCTGGTGTACCAGGATCTCGAGCATTCACGGCTGGGTTCTGGCATACTGGAATCCCTGCATCACGCAGCTCGATGTCAAGGATTTCTATTGGAGTTTTTCTCTCCCCTTTGGTCCCTACTCTGGAGAGCGCGGGCGTGAAGGACGCAAGTCTAGGCTAACAACATGCTGACACACACTGTAGCCAAGCACCTAATGGCATCCTCCCCTCCAGATTCTATGAGTTTGAGACTGCTGCCCGTGCTCCCACCAGTGACAGTGTTTGTAGGGTGCTATGGCAGCTCTTCTGTTCCTCCCTCCCCGGAGGAGGAGAGTATCCTTTGGGATGCTCAATCCTCATCTCTCCCAGCCAATGGTCGATTAGCTGGGATCATTCCCAAACCCAGGTTACCGCTGCACCAACGGGCTGGCTACCACAAAGAAAAGTACTGAGGAGGGTTTGGCTTCAGTAGTTGAAGAGAAACTACATATGGTACACAAGCGTGGTCATAATGTTAAAGATATCACCGATGGCCCGGGTTTGGGACCGGACTCAGGATGGAAGAACGGGGGAGGGGAGAAGGATTAAGCATCCTAGGGACTGCTCTCCTTCTCCGGTTGGGGGGGTAGAGTGTCCAGCACAAGGGAGGTCCAGGAGGTGGTGCGGGGAAAGAAGGCAGCCTATAGGCAATTCAAGTGCTCAAGGAGTGAAAGGGATCGAGGGCAGTACGAGCGGATGGCTAGAAGGGCCACTAGGGTGGTGAGGGCGGCTAAGGCAAGGAAGGAGCAGAACCTGGCCGGAGAAATTAGGAGAGGGAACAAGGGGTTCTTTAAATACACTAGGGAAAAACGAAGGGTGAAGGGGCAGATTAGCAGGATTAAAACAGGGGAGAGATGGGCACAAGACCCAGGGGAGCAGGCTGAGGTACTAAATGAGTACTTCACCTCGGTTTTCACCAAGGAAAATGGGGGTGCTGCATCATACATGGGAGGAGACAGTGATACTGAGGGGGGGGGACCCTTACCGATCGGAGGTCTGGGGAGAGGGGGAGGCATCACTGGCAGGAGGGGGGAAGGTTAAGCAGGGAGAAGAGGTAGCGAAAGTGGAAATCCCAGCAGAGAGAGTGAGGGAAGCCCTCAGGTCCCTTAAGACAGAGAAAGCACCGGAGCTGGATAAATTACATCCCAGAGTGCTGAAGGAACTTGCGGATGTCCTGGCGAAACCCCTGGCGGAGCTTTTCACCATCTCTCTGAGGACAGGGTGGGTGCCCCAGGACTGGAAGGTGGTGCATATAGAGCCCATCCACAGGGGGGGGGGATCAAGGGAGGGAACTACAGGCCTGTCAGCCTGACATCGGTGGTGGACAAGGTGATGGAGGGCATTGTCAAGGAGAGGCTGGGGGGGGGGGATCTAGAAAAGTCAGGGTGCCTGGACAATAGACAGCATGGATTTGTCCCGGGGAATCGTGTCAGACAAACCTTGTGGAGCTCTATGACTGGGTGACGAGTGCCTTGGACCTGGGTAGACCAGTGGATGTCCTCTTGCTAGACTTCAGCAAGGCATTTGACTCTGTTCCTCACATGGGCCTGTTGGTTAAGCTAGGAGAAATGGGGGTTGGGAACCAGATAATCAAATGGATAAGCAACTGGCTCCAGGACCGGGCCCAGAGGGTCATAGTTGGCGGGATAGTCTCATCCCCAAGGAGGGTCATTAGTGGGGTCCCACAGGGATCAGTCCTTGGGCCCCTCCTCTTCAGCGCCTACATCTCTGACATAAGGACAGGAATCAGGAGTGAGCTGAATCTCTTTGCGGATGACTCAAAACTGGGGCGGTGGTGGATGGGGAGGAGGGGAGGGTGGCCCTACAGGGGGACCTGGAGGCTCCGGAAAGATGGTCTAGAAAGTGGAAGCTGAGGTTCAATGCAGAGAAATGCAAGGTACCGTACCTGAGGGCCAGAAACCCGGGCCAAATGTAAACCCAGAGGAGGGGGGAATGCTACAAGTCTCGATGACTGAGAGGGACCTGGAGGTGGTGGTGGATGTCAAGATGAACAACTCGGAGACTTGTAGAAGGGCAGTAGCCAAGGCCAATGTGATGCTGGGATGCATCGTTAGGGGGAATCACCTCCAGAAGGAGGGAAGTGATACTCCCTCTGTATAACTGCTTCGTGAGGCCACATCTCGAGTACTGCATGCAGTTTTGGAGGCCACACTTAAAGAGGGACATCAGACTCCTGGAGAGGGTCCAGAGGAGGCCAACCAAAACGATTTGGGGCTTGGGGGACTGGAGCTATGAGGAGACGCTCGAAGAGCTAAATATGTACACATTGGAAGAAAGAAGGGACCGGGGGGACATGATAGAGGTCTTCAGGTACATGAAGGGGGTAAATAAGGGAGGAACAGTCAGGGTGCTTCAAAGGAAAGAGGAGGGGGCCACTAGAGGGCATGGGTGGAAGCTGGAGGAGGAAGATTCAGTGGAGAAAGGAGGAAGTACTACTTCACTGAGAGGGTGGTGGAGCCATGGAATGCACTGCCTGGGGGGGGGGCTGGTGGAGGGGTTCAAGAGGGGGTGGGACAGGTACAGGGGAAGGGTTCTGGAAGCAAAATCCAATGCAGCGAGAATATCCAGAACTGGGAAGGGAGAGGCCAGAGAAGGCGAGGGGGGCAGCAAGGTCAGCTCCCAGGGTGGGGGCTGACCAAACGAGCAGACGCGAAAGACCATTAGGCCTATTCTGCTGGCATTTTAGTACGTTAGTAACGTGGACCACTGGTGGAGGCTGGGGGTACCTCCGTGCTGGCACCGTCACTTGTGGAGGGCAGGGCAGACACGGATGTCATTGCACATCCCCGTCACTAGGGAAAAGCAACGAAAAACACAGCTGATGCCTTTATGAGGCTCCCACTCTCCCAGCTCTGGTCACACCACTGTGGCACTCTGGAGCCAGCTCTTGTCCTATTACGGCCTCCGGTGTGCCCAGCTGACTTCATGCCCTGGGGGGTAAGCAAGGGAGGCAATACCAGTAGCCTCACCTGACAGAATCCTTCCTCCATCTCATGCAGGTTCGTCGGATGGATTAGCCCCACCCTGGGGGGCAATCCAGGGGTACTGTTGGCCCAGGAGATAAGTCCCAGGGTGTGAGAGTCTAGGATGGAGCTGGGGCTCAGCCTTGGCGGTAGCTCGGTAAAAAGTATACTAAACAAAAAAACAGAATGTTAAAGGTGTGGTTGTATCGAGTTTACAGGCAATGAGGAAATAATATGTCTCAGGGTTCCCCACTGTCTGAAAATACAGGGCAATGGTGATTGGGTCCAAAGGTACATTATTTGTCTGGACCTCCTGTATGCATTGTACATGTGCATGAGTAGATTTAAGTAACAGTGTGTTGGTATCAAACAGGGGTAGTAGTACAATAAAGGATGTCAGTAAAAGACAATTTTGAAGTATTTTCTAAAAAAACAAAAACAAATCAATAATGGCTTAAAATATAGGTTGGTGGCAAAAAAATACAGGGTGGTGGCCCACCACGCTAAAACAATGACGAACACTGTGTCTAGACTTAACTGGATGCTTGGACCCCTGAGGGGTACTTTTTCATGTGGGAAGTGTGTTTACTGCAAGAATACTAAACAGCAGAATAGTTTTACCAGCAATGCAATGGGCAGAATTTGCAGAGCTGGGGATTTTTTGTCATCTGTGATACTGAAGGTATGGTGTATTTAGCAGAATGTAATTGTGGGGTCTCTTATACCGGAAAGATATAGAGGAAATCTAAGTACTGTATAGGAGAACATCTAAGTAGTATCAGACATGGGGATGTGAATAATGTCCTAGCTATACATACGAGGGATTTTGGTAAAACTCAAATCTTTTACACTTATAGGTTTAGAGGAGGTATGCAATAGTCCAAGTGGAGGCGCTTATGATATTTGGTTGCTAAAACGAGAGAGCTACCGGATTTTAACATTAGGGGGATCCAGTGCTTTACACCTGAATGGAAAATTTAATTTGAATCCCTTTTTGAAGTATTAAAGTGAATGAGAAATGTGTCACATACTTCTGTTCTTTTCTGTTGTAAGTTTACAGTTGCCATGGCGATGTGACGCGAAAGTGACAACCAGCACGAGACGATGTCACAGTACTATTAACTAAACTACGAAAGATCGAGAAATTAAAGAATCCTAAGTTTCAAAAGTGTGTAGAGAAAAAAAATGTGAAAGATGATTTCTATGTGCTATACTAACATACTAAAATGCCAGCAGAGTAGGCCTAATGGTCTTTCGTGTCTGCTCGTTAGTCAGCCTCCATACTGGGTGCCGACTTTGCTGCCCCTCCACTCCCTTGGGTTTCTCTATCCCCAGTCCAAGATATTCCCCTTGCATTGGACTCCCTCAGCTCAACCCTTCCCCTATACCTGTCCCAGCCCCTCTTGACCCCCTCTACATTCTCTGCCTCCACCAGTCCCTTTGGGCAGTGCATTCCCTGGTTCCACCACCCTCTCAGTGAAACAGCACCTCCTCCCCACCCCCTCCGAGTCTCCTCCCCTCTAGTTTTCACCCGTGCCCTCTAGTTGCCCGCCCCCCTTTCCTTTGGAAACATCCTGACTGAGCCTCCCTTATTAATCCCCTTCACGTACTTGAAGACCTCCACCATGTCCCCCGGTCCCTCCTTTCCTCCAGAGTGTACACGCTGAGCTCCTCGAGCTACTCTCCGTAGGTCCTTTCTAACAAGCCCCAGATCATTTTGGTTGCCCTCCTCTGGACCCGCTCCAGGAGTGCAATGTCCCTTTTTAAGTGCTGTCTCCAAAACTGCACACAGTACTCTAACCTAGCCTAACCAAGCAGTTATAGAGAGGGAGGAACACTTCCCTCATTTCAGAGGTAATCCCCCTAGTGATGCATCCCAGCATCCTACTGGCTTTGGTCGCTGCCCTCCTACGAGTCTCAGAGTTGTTCATTTTGACATCCATCACAACCACCCCCAGGTCCCTCTCGCCCATCAAGATCTGTAGCGTTTCTCCCCCCAGGGTATACATTTGGTCCGGGTTTCTGGCCCCCAGGTGCAGAACCCTGCATTTCCCTGCATTAACTTCAGTTTCCACTTTTTCGACCATCTCTCCAGAGCCTCCAGGTCCTCCTGCAGGGCCATTCTCCTCTCCTCCCCATCCACCACCGCTCCCAGCTTTGAGTCATCTGCAAAGGACTCATTTCATTCCTGATAATCCTCCTTATGTCCGAGACTTAGGCGTTAAACAGGAGGGGCCCTGGGACTGATCCTTGGGGAACCCCACTAATGACCCTCCTTGGAGATGAGACTAGCCCCCCAACCACCACCCTCCGAGTACACTCAGAGCGCCAATTTCCTATCCAATTGACCGTTTTTATGAACCATTTTTAAAAAGACATAGGGATTTTTACTTTTAACTACAACTGTACTAATTTATATGGATGGATTCACGAATTGTGGGAGTTAGTAGTATTGGTGCGTGATTTTTGTAAGTTATGTGATCTTTCCTAACTAATGAATGCATTTAAATGTAACCTGTTGGGCCAATACTTTAGCAGTCCTCTTGAGAAAGCGCTATTTGCAAAACTGCTGAGGTTTTGTGCCGTTTGTCCTGTTTTTGTTTTTTTGTTATACCGACCGTATGGTAGTATGAATCCAATTAAAAAACTTTTCATATGACATTTTGAGCCTTTCATTTAGTGCAGTATGCCAATTTACTGTGATACCAGCTTTTCTTTGTGGCTTAGTATTTCATTTTACCAAGGCACACACAGCACTCCTTATTGTTTTCAGTACCTCTTTTATGAGTGTTACCAATGAATACTGACTTGGCGGTTGATGTAATACATCACCAAAATGTCCATACGGATCAACAATGGGTGACCCTGAAGGAGGGTAGTGAAGGCCTGTAGGCAGAACAGTCCTCATCTCCAGAGTGTTGCTAAGGAGAACCGTGCCCAAGAGGGACCAATTACCCAGAGTCTGAAATGGGCTAAGATGAGCACTCCAGCCAGAACCCAAGGCGTCCATCATCATAACAAGAAGAGGGAAAAACTGAGAAAAGGAGACTCATTTTCGAGGCTGGAGTGGTTCAAACACCAAAGCAGGGAGCGGCAAAGCTTATGAATCAACTGTTTGAGTCACTCTGGTTTGTCCCAATGCTGAGCCCACTGGGTACGGAGGAACCACTGTAGAATTCTCACACGTTATCCTTGCATATTTTTTTAGCAATATTGCTGCTCAATATTCGCTGGGCCATTTATAGAAAAATAGCATATGTCTGTCTGCCCTGTAACCTACTGTGGGGAGTGTTCTAACAGATATTCACTGAGTCTCTGATCCCCTGTCCAAGCTCCACTGCCTATACCCATTTTGTTCCTGTCCAACTAGTTGCTCTTGAGAACTGTGCACACTGGCCAGCCTCCCATCAGGACATCCCTCTGGCCCTTTCACTGTCACCCTATAGAAGACTGAGTCACTAGATATTGTTTAGCTCCAACTTAGAATGGAATCTCCCATACCTACCAGGGGTGGCGACATGCCTTCCTCACCTAGTGTTGCCTTTCTCATTGGTCTCCTCTCTGGTCTCTCTCTAATGGTTGCTGTCCCCTCTCAGTTAGCAGGGGACCACTGGGGTATGTCTGCCCCCTATGAGGTGTCCGACTTCACCTTCTCTAACCTCCTTGCCCTTGACAGGCTGCCCCTCTGCCTAACCTACTGCTTTGATCTTAGATGCCTACTGTGTCCTGCATTGGTGAGGAGGCATCCAGTCTGCAGGTCCTCGACCAGAGGTACCCTCTTCCAAAGGTACCTCCTCTGGCTCTTCCTGGTGCTACTGGCCCTGGCTGGTGATATTGAGACAATCCTGGTCCTACCTATCAGGCCTCTTCACCACCTACAGAATGGGTCTTGGGCAAGGGGGTAAAACTTGCCCACCTTAATATTTGCAGTCTTTTGCCCAACTTGGATGAACTCACTGCATGGGCTGCACACTATAAGCCAGACATTCTTGGCATAACAGAGACCTGGCTGAAACCCTCAATTCCTGACTTGGCCTGTGCGCTACCTGGCTATGAGTTTATTAGACAGGATCGGCTGGGAAATAAGCGGGGTGGTGGCATTCTAATTTACTTTAGGTGTCACCTTAATGTGTCTCTGGTGGCACACCAGTAGACCTCTCTGTCCTCATGTGAGCTACTGCATACAGTGTTGTTACTCGAGAATACAAAAAAGCTGCACGTTGTATGCACATACAATCCCCCCAAAGGTGGTCTGCCTGGATTTACCCACCTCCTGGACACTGTTGGTCCTAATGTCGGGGACAATGAACTACTAATCCTAGGAGATGTGAACCTGAACTGGACTGGAGGCAATTCTAAGCAGTCTGAGCCTCTACTTGCGAGTCTGGCCCTAACACAGCTTATCCAGGAGCCCACTAGATGGTCGACTAATGGTGTCACTAGCTCCCTGCTGGACCAGGTTCTGTCAAACCGCCCTGAGAGGGTCCGCTCCCCCGGAACCCCGCCTGACTCCATCTCTGATCACACCCCTGTATTCTGTGTGTGGAAAATCCCTTCTCCAAAACTTCCCCATAAAATAATTCATGTTAAGAGATTTCTCCAGGTTTGATCTGGGGACATTTCGGGAGGATCTGAGGATCACTGACTGGTCAGGGGTGCTTAGTGCCCATGATCCCTCTACTGCTGTCTCCCAGCTTCTCACTGTCTTTGGTGCCCTGCACGACAAACATGCCCCCCTTATTTGGCGGCGGGTCAGGGGGTCCGTCACAAAATGGCTACACAGGAGCCTCTTAGCCCTCATGTGGACTAGAGACAAGTGCTGGGCTCGCTTCAAAAGCATGCTAGATCAGTCAATCTTTCAACAACATAGGAAGCTCAGAAATTAGTGCAAAAAAGCCATCGGGGCAGCAAAGAGTGACTACTGTAAATCTGCCCTACTTAGCTCTGCTAAGGATCCACGAAGGTTCTGGAGGAACATAAAAAACCTTGTCAGTGGCTACTCCAGTCCTGGGATATCCGATATGATCATTGGTGGCTCCACTTGTAATAATCCAGTCACAATAGCAAACGCTTTTAATTCCTACTTTTCAGATTTGTCAGCGTTCATCTCCCCTCACCCTGCTGGAGCAAATACCAGTGTCCCCTCGGAGGAGGTACACCCCTTACGACTGTTATTTTATCTCAGGGCGGTGTCTGTCATGGAGACACAGAGACTTCTCTCTGGTCTCCCCCTGCACTGCAGTGCTAGCCTTGATAATATAGAGCCCAAGCTTCTGAAGTTAGGTGCCTTATACATCGCCTCCCCAGTGGCGCATAGCTTTAACCGGTCCCTTGCCACTGGGGTTATTCCTCACATTTGGAAGGTGGCGAGGACTGTTCCTGTTCCGAAGCAGGGAAATCCCGAAGTTCTGGATAACTATTGGCCGATCACCATCCTATCGGCCATTAGCAAACTCCTAGAGAAAGTCATTGCTGAGCAACTCTCTGAGTACATTCAGGCCCATGAGTTGCTGTCCCCTGCGCAGCATGGCTTTTGAAAAGGGTATAGCACATCCACGGCCCTTGTCTCAGTCTCATCTAGCATCAGGGTGGCCATGGACCAGGGCAAACTCTCTGGAGCCACGTTCATCGACCTATCAAAGGCCTTTGATCTTGTGGACCATGCACTACAATGCTCACAGATGCGGTCCCTTGGCCTGTCCCCCCACCTGCCCTGAATTGGCTTACAAACTACCTCCAGGGCAGAGTGCAACTTACCAAATTCAACAAGGTCCTCTCTGATCCCACTTCAGTGACCTCTGGCGTTCCCCAGGGCTCCATCCTGGGGCCCCTTCTCTTCTCTATATTTGTTAATCTCCTAGCCACTGTAACCAACTGTAGTACCACCATTTATGCGGATGATCTGGTCATCCTGGCACACTCCCGTGACATTGGGACTCTCAATCTCCTGTTGACTGAAGACTTTAAGAACATTCAGCCCTTGGTAACGTCTCTCAGACTGGTCCTCAACCTGAAAAAAAAACTCAGGCCATGATGTCTGGGTCTTTGGCCAAGATCAAGACCTCCCCTGCCCCTCTGTATGTCATTGGTGAGGATGGTACCCCCCTCCTGCCCACAACTTCCATCAAATACCTTGGAGTGACACTTGATCCCCAACTTGATATGGGGAGTGACATCCTAAATGTCTGCAGAACTGTAAACTGGGTCTAGCCTACAGGGCAAAGAAAAATCTGACGTCTGCTGCTTGTCTGGCTCTTGCCAGTGGTGTACTGCTCCCTTCGCTGAGGCATAGCCTGCTCTAATTTGCCCGCACCTTCAAGGTTCTACTTACCCAGTGGCACACAACCTACAATAATATCTGTCGCTTTGTCCTGACTGCCCCAAGACTCACCCATCACTGTGAGCTATACACCAAACTTGGCTGGCTTTCCCCGGCAAATCACCTAAACTTTGGGCTGGGCTGCTTTTTATTTTATTTAGTTTTTGTTTACCGGATAGGTGCACTAGCCATAATCATGACTATTTTCAGGGAGGATACAAAACAACAAATACAGGGATGACATTCCAAATACAAGTACAACAAACAAAATCATTTCACAAGGTTACTTGTAGGTTGCAAGGAATTAGCTAGAAACAAGGATGTTTTTGGTAACAGTGCAGAAAAATATGGAGCAATACAAAAACAAAATTCAAACACAGTTTGCTTAGAGAGAAACATGATATAATAACATTATCAGCACTAATAAGGGATAGAAAGTTAACATTGGGGGGACTTTAGTAGGTGATAGAAGTAGGTGATTAGGAAAGGGGAGGCAAAGGAAAAGTGCAAAGGAGGGGTCAAGGAGAAGGTTAGTGGAAAGGAGTTCCAAAATTTGGGGGCATAGCAGGAGAAAGCAGTAGCACCTGTAGTAGTGCAGTGTCTGGGGATGAAAACAGGGGCCTGGTCCATGGAACGCAATCCATAGCTCGGAGTCAGGATTTGGAAAAGGCCTGCTAGGGATTTAGGGATTTGTAGGCGAACCATGTTGTCAATGACAGAGCCGTAAGCATGTAGCCTTAGCTCAGCAGGAGGAAGCCATCCCAGGTCAGTATAGAGGAGGCAGTGGTGTTTCAGCCGATGTGAGGAGGAGGCGCAGCGACAGACGTTGTTATATGTAACATCCCATTTCCTAAGGATTGATTTGCATGCAGAAACATATGTTGGAGTCCCATAGGTAAGTGATGGTAGGAGAGTATGCCATGGGCAATGGCAAGCCTAGCAGAGGGAGTGAGCATATAGCTGGTTCAGTAGGCTATTCCTAGTTTGGCATGTACCTGTTTGCAGGTTAGATTGATGTGTAAGTCAAAATTTAGTGCTGGATCAAGGGTAACACCCAGATATTTAAATGAGGATACTACCCCAACTGCTGACCCATTTAAGGAGGTGACTTTGAATTGAGAATGGGCATGCTTTAGTTTCGCAGTTGATCCAAAGAGCATAGCTTGGGTTTTAGACTCGTTTAATACAAGTTTGTGAGTAAATAGCCACTTTTGTATTAGCTGGAAGTCAAGAGCGAGTCGTTTGTTAATGTCATCAATGCTTTTAGCACTAGCATACAGCACAATGTCGTCATTTTGTTGGTAAAGTGCAGAACTGGTACCCCTCCGGGGCTGGCACAACTTCTCAGGCCTGCTGAACCCTCCTCCTCCTACCCCCTCAGGTCTCAGGAACTGGGTGTGCTGAAAGTCCCCTTTACCCGAACCTTTATGGGGGATAAGGACTTTGCAACAAGTGCTCCTAGGCTTTGGAACTCCCTTCCTGCCCATGTTCGCTCTTCCTCCTCCCACTTGTGCTTCTGGAATTCTCTGTGGAAGGATCTGAAGCTGTCCTCAGCGTGCGAGTGTCCCAATCCTCCCTAAACTTGGTCTCAGCTCTGGACTCTCACTCGGATGCATGAGATCTGTCTGATTAATTCCTCAGGAACTAGCTATCTCTGTGGCCTGCTAAATGGTTCTCATACACTGTGATTACTGTACCTGCCATTGAATAACCTAGAATATTTACTTTTTGTTTGTATGTTTATTACTTATTACCAAGGGCCCCTGGAATTCTGCAGTTCTGCGGTTGCGGAATTTGCTGTAGAATTTGCATCATGCCTCAGAATTCATTGTTTTTGGTGAATTTTCATATAAATATACTGTTTTTCCATAGTGTCAGGCTTTCTTTCCCACCTCGTTTATCCTGAAGCCCCTCCTCATTGCTCAGCATATGATGTCTTCGATGACATCACATCATATTTAGCCAATAACAGGACTGTATTCTGCCAGAGAAATGAATAAATCATGCCGCAGAAATCAGAAAATGCTGCCGCAGAACACCAGGGGCCCTGGTCATTACTGCTCACAGCAGACTATCTATGTAACCCTATTTCCCTTGTATCAATGTACTCAGCCCTACTCATTGTTACGTGCTCTGCTTGTACCTGTACCTTCACCGTACTCTCACGGTTCGTTCCTGAAAATAAGCATACAACTTGTCTGACACTAACTTGTTTTTTTTTTTTTCTCTTTTAGATATTTCCTGAAGAAGACCTAAGGTCGAAACGTAGATTTTTAACTCTATTTTCTATTTTCATCGTACATTTAATATAACCATTTTGTTTTGCTTTTAGACCACATGCTGCCACAGCGCCTTTTGTTTTTTATATAACTTGTCTAGTGCACTTACCTCATCAACAAAAGCTAAATAAATAAATAATAAATAAATAATGTAGATGCACTACTGTGATAGCGAGGACAGCAGCAGCCATGACACCTACCAGCCTTAGCGACATCTGGCTAAGACACAGTCGCTGGAAGAGAACAACGCCGTTGCACAGTGCAAAGGAAGAAATGCCCTATCCATCTCTGTATCCAGGACTGCTCCTTTGTACTGGAGCCTCTGACATACAGTGAGCACCGACGCTGGCTCAATCACAAGAAGGCCCAACTGCTCTAAGAGCGGTCAGGTATGGGACACTGTGTAAATGATCGCTTCCTACGATGGTGCTTTCAGAAGCCAGTTGCTGCAGTACAGGAAAACAAAGGTCCTCCCTGCAGAAGGTGGTTGCAACTGCTGCAATGCAGATGATAAAAGATATGCGGTGCAGAAGATAAGCCAAAGGGCAATACACAAAACTGACAAGCCACAAGTACTGTCTGTGGCACTTGCGGATCTTGATATGAAAGTAAGCATCCTTCATATCCAGCACACACAGCCAGTCCCCTTTCAGTAGCAGGCGAAGCAAGAACTAAACAATTCGGAACCTTTTATATTCAGTAAACCATTTTGGGCCCTGAGGTCCAGGATTGGTCTTAAATCTCCCACCCATCTTCTTCAGCTTATGCATGAAGTGTGGAAAGGTATTTTCCCCAAATACATCTCAGATTTGTTTAATATCAGACCTGTTAGGGAAAGCTTGACATCTGCCAAGGGCATAGAATATTGCATAATTAAATGCAATCTACGGGTTGGAAGATCATCTATATTTAATAGGGAAGCAGTACTGTGGAATGTGGTCCCTGTGAATTTACAGCAGTACAATCTCCCTGTGAGACTAAGTGTCTTAAAAAGATGGTTAGAAGAACGTGGAATTGCCTTAATGTCCTGTTCGGATGCAGTCACTTAGTGTTTAGTCATAATCTGACTGGAGGTAGATATGCGTTTTGAAATATACAGTGTGATGTTACTTTATTTAGTTTTTTTTTTTTTTTTTTTTTTTAACTTTATGCACCAGGTCCCATAGGACTCTCTCAGACAGGACCTAGGTAATCACCCTGTAACCACTCACCTGAGACCTCCGCACCTTATCTCTGTCCCAGGTGTCCCTCCTCTGCAACACTGATTCCCCATACCCCCCCCAGGTGGGGCTGCCAACTCCTGACCAGCGCTGTATCAACAATCTAGAGTGCGGTCAGAGAGCAGGGAGGAACCAGAGGTCGACTAGCAGCTCAGGTGTAGTGTGTGTTGGGTGGCCCTGTTATTGTTGTAGCCTTTCTGGGTGCCTGGAGTTTTTTCTGCCTTGAGTTCCCCCTAGAGGCGCAGACGTGCAACGACATCCAGCGCACAATGGGCGCGCTCCTGCACCTGCCCACAGGGCATCCTCCGCCGCTTCAATCCCTGCTTCTGGACACCCGCCTGCTGCACCACCCCCAGCCTCCTCTAGGAGCCACAAGTGCAGTGAGAGTTGAACCCACCCTCCCCAGGAGAGGACAGCAGTCCTCCGAATGCTCAGTTCTCTCCTGCCCCTGCGGACCCCTGGTGAGCAGAGTCTGTTCCCGAACCTGGGTCGCCGGTGTGGCGTCCAGCACCTCAACCCTCAGTGCCACCAGGCCACATTTAGTTTTGATTTTATTCATATAACATTTTATTAACTATTGTACTTTTTATTTAATTTTTGTACTTTCGTTTACAATTTGTACTTCTGCACTGGGACCTCACTGAAAATGAGCTCTGCTCAATTGAATATTTTATATTTTATTTATTTATTTAGTTTTTGTTTACCAGATAAGGTGCACTAGCCAAAAGACTATTTTCAGGCACGAACCAGGACTATTTATGATATGAATGAAAAGATCTACTACTACTACTACAACCACCAATTTTGGTATGAAAATGTTCCAGGAATAGTATCCCTTGGGGGCGCTACTGAGCTCCTTGCCGATGAGACGATCTACAGCAGCTCTACAAAAAACTAAATAACTAAGGCTTAAACTTGCAAATCAAGTCAAAATAGTGGGTTGATCTCAACACCATCCGACGAAGCAAGTACCATGGATCATTTTGGTGCTAATATTAATATGGGGAGAACCAACAAGAACGGCTTGGGTTGAGCTAAACAACAGCCGCCAACAGAACCTCAGGCCTCAACTCCTAGTGCAGACCATGCACCCTAAGACCCGCCATGGAAAGGCAACGATCGATGCAGGCCATCGATTTCAAAACTGAAACACTCCTGCAGCGGATGGGAGAGCAAGACCTAAAAATAGATGCAGCTAACAAAACGGCTGCCTCTGCTGAGGTCGCAAGCTACTAAAGCACTCAATGCAACATCTAAGCTGGTGCAGGAAAATAATCATCTCAGATACAGGCTGGAAGCATTAGAAAATGCTCAGCGGGCGTCGAACCTGAGACTGGTAAGATTACCAGAAGAATTTGGAGAACTGGATCTCCTTTCCTTTTTAAAGAAATGGTTACCTTGTACCCTGCAGCTTGAAGATGGGATGGCAGAACGTCTTCACAAGGCCTATAGGATCTCCTCTCGTGCAGCCGCGGCCCAGCGAGACAATTCCCGGACTATACTGATAGCCACCGACAGTAGTAACACGCAGTATGTATTTTTCCAAGCAGCTCACTCCTCGGAGGGTCTAAATTTTCAGGGTCATGCTGCGCATTTGTTTCCAGACCTCTCCTTTGCTACTAGAGCACATCGAAAAAAATTCAATGCAATTAGAGCCAGACTGTGCAGTTTGGGGATCACCCATTCCTTGCTGATGCCAGCCCACCTCAGAATCTACTATGGGGGCCAAACTTATCAGTTCACTGACCTGGAGGAAGCGGCAAACGGATCCAGCATATTGAGCGGGAGTTTGCCGCAGGCCAAAGGATGAATTCCACTCCATTGGAGTCCGAAGATGAAGAAACCTCAAGCAGTGAGTCAATTATCGAGTTGAAGTGGTTAATCATCTTAAGAGACTATTACCGAGAACTGTTTTGACTCTGTATAGATAAACAGGAGATGCTTCAACAAGGAGCACTGTATTTCATTTAAAAGGTTTCATAACTGCTTAATTCTTGTTTAGCCTCCTGTTTAGAGTCAACTACTGCATTTTAGAAATGTTTGATATATAAGAGGGTCTTACTGAGGTTCTGAGATCTTCTGTTGCTATAATAATTACCCTGTTGAAGCTAAAGATGTTCTACCTTCTGCAAATGCAGACTCTGCAGCTGCTGCAGTTCATTAACAATATATGGACATTTAACATTATTGGATAGAGAATCACATTAGCTCCTGAGCCGAGTCTAACTTATGGTGGACATTACATATATGGACTGACCTCTAAACTCAGCAAGGAGTAGCTATCTAGGTTTATCTTTGCTATGGATAATCTTAATTGTTTTTTTCCCCCTCACATACTTAATCTGTATGCTAGATTGTAATGTGAACTATTCCAGTGGCTGGATCCTTTGCAAAATGTGATGTCTGGCACTCTTTTATCTTGTTTTTACTGGAAAACACAAAGTACAAGGAATAATATCCCTGCTTCAATTCTGCAAGTGGGACCAGTTCTATGGTCTTCTTGCAGAAGAGGGATTGAACCTCTTCCAGCAGGAAGGGGAGATGTCCCAAAGGATTACAATTTGATAAGGGAGGATGTACTGGAGAGACAGAGGAGTTCTAGTGCGTGCCCTCGCTGAACCACCTCCAGCACCCAAGCATCTGTTTTGATTTCCCTCCACTTTGGAAGGAAGAGGGAGATATAGCTTCCCACTAGGATCCCCACATCCACAAGAGCTGCGGAAGCACAAGGGAGTCATATAAGGCTCCGGGAGTGGCTGGTGCCCCAACACCTGCACCTCTGGTGACCCTGGCATGGGCAATGGCACCAAGAGGCAAAGAGGCTTGAGGGGAGGCCAGGGTTTGCTGTGAGCCACAGCTGGGACCACTGGAACAGCCTCCACAAGGGCAGGCATACAGCCTACAAAAGGAGTCACTGCCCCTACCTTAAGGCTTTGGATTCAAAGTATGAAAGGGGCTTAAAGTTATTTTACACATTTATAGGTCTCCTAAAGCAGATTTCACATCTTACCTCTAACGAGAGCATTAAAGACCGAATACTAGACATCAGTGGCAGAGCCAACCACCTGTCGTCATGAGTGGCAGCGAAGGCAAATGCCAGAAGCAGCCGCACAACCAGCAGCATCAGAGGCATCGTAAGCCAACCTTAAGAATTGCTTACCAGCCTCTAGGCCATGGGCAACAGTCCGGGGGACTTCAATTATAGCTGTTCCATTAGGCTGCTTGCTGGCCATGGTGGCCATAGAGTTCCACAAGCTATTCTGGTATTTAATCACACGAGCCTGGTAGTTGGCAATCCTAAGGCCAAAGGACGTAGAGGCATATACCCTCTTGCCCATCATATCCAGTTTCCTTAATTCTTCTTCAGGAAAGAGAGAGCTCATGTGTTTTGAAGCTTTAGAACAGTGATATACAGCCATAATAACCACATAATATGTCTCCAGCTGCGTAGCATAATAAGGCTTGTGTGATGGGGCATGATATTGTTTATTCACCTTATCAGGCACAGCTGGCAGAACACTAGATCTATGTCAAGCACCTGCAGTGGCATCCTCCAACACCAAATGGACAGGGAACAATAACCGCAGGCAGTGAAGGAACCTTCAGAAATTTACAGAGGTTCTTTGAGGAATCCTCCTGCTCAGCAGTAAAGCCCATCTTGGACTAAACCTGCCTGAGGAAATCCTGAAAGGATGCATCCTCAAGGGGAGACTTAGGTATATAATGTACACTGTCCTCACTACAGCAGGACAAAGTGGAGCTGGAGCCCACCACATCGGAGGGAGGAGCCCTTCCTCTTCTTCCTCATACTCCTACAGTTCTTCCTCCTCAATGATGGGAATAGGCAATGGGTCGATGGTAGGAAGAGGAGGCCGAACAGCAACATCGATGACACAGGTGTCAGAGGAATACAATGGATCAGTTGTGTAGCTGGTATAGGGACTGTCGGCAGCACTGATGAAGTCAACGGACCAGGCAGCGGTGACTGAGTTTGCGTCAACAGCCGAGCCTGGGGAGGAGCTGTGAAAATAGGGTAGACATAGTCTGGAACTGCTATGCACCAATGGACCCAACCGAGTCATCAACAACTGATTCACTGAGATAGTGTCCAACAGCAGAATCGGCTGTGAATTCCTGTAGGGGGATTACAGCCAGTGTCAGAGCCTGACCTTTATGTCTGTGAGATGTTTGATGGGGACAGTAGAACTTGAGGACTTAAACTGGGTCCTGTTTTTTTTTTTTTTTCCCCCTACAGATTTTCCACTATCTTTAAAGACAAAATTTAGGGGTGCAGAGAGGGAGTTGGTGTAGCAGATCTACACTTAAGGCCGGAACAAAAACCATGTTATTTCGAGCAGACATGATAGACCCAGAGGTCTCCTTCTGCTGGCTATTTTCTTATGTTCTTATGTTTAACAAGGCATAAAATAAGTGGGTTTGCATAGCAATTTGCTACCCATAAAATGCTATTTGTTAAATCAAGTACAGCATTAACACAAGTTACTTATCAACTGATTTGCAGCATTGAGTAAAAAAGTTCCAAATTGTGAAAATATTCTGCAACTTTGGTAAAAAATTCAGAATTGCAGAAATTGTTGCTGCAGTTTTAAGCCTTTCCACCCAGCTGCATTCCTCTGGACTGTACCTTATAGATAAAACTAACAATTTAGTGAAACTGCTCTTCAAACCTGGCTGGTTGATAATCAAAATGATACTGATTAGCAAAGACTGCTAATCAGGTTTCCCAGACTAATTTATGCCTTGCTTTAAGGTCAACACTAAAAAGACACTGTCTATGACCTTTGGAACCAGCCAAAAACTAGCCAAGCTCTTGAGAGTCCCAGTGTGTGGGCTGGACTCCAAACTTGACTACTCCACCCACATTAATGCTATCCATGTGAAACTCCACCCCATCCTTGGCGCACTGTACCAAAATAAAGACAGTCACTTTCTTTGTTGGTCCACCGTGAGCTAATTACCAAAATGGTGCTCCCAACCTTTGATTACGGCGACGTGGTCAACGGGACTGCTCCCTCCACTCCCCTTGCCAGTCTGAATACCCTCTGTAATGTCTTTTGTCGCTCCGCCACTAACTCCCCTCCACGTACGTACCACTGCTCCCTCTGCCATACCCTCTCTATCCTCCCACTACATACACGTCACCAGCTCCACATCACTCTTCATTTCCAAGTACTGGTTTGGCTCACTGTCATCCTACCTAATCTCTCTCCTCTCCCCTTTCCCGCCCAGCTCCATGCTCCCTTCACTCCAGAGACTAGAGTACCTTCTCCACTCCTCACCCTCGATCCTCTGCTGGATAATCTGCCTTCTCCTGTCACCTGCCGTTTCTCTGAAACTAGCTCTCTCACGACATCAGTCACTTCACCTCTATGGGATACCTCAGACATCAGCCAAAACTTCTTTTTCAGAGGAACTGCACCTGCTTTGACTGACATGTTTTTGTGTGTTCACAATCTCAAGTTGTGCTTGTTCAAGATTTTTTGCAGTATAACCTACAGATTAAAGTAATGAGCTTGGTACATCCAGCAGACCTGGGTTTGATTCCCATAACCTCCACTTGCATACTGTGCAACTCTGAGCAAGTCACTTAACCTCCCCCGTGCTCCCAGGTCACCCCGGCAAACAGGTACTCGTGTCCAGTGGGCCTTACCCGGTTACCAAAGACTAACAACGAACGTATCATTGCTGAAGATTTTATGCATCTCATTGTTACTAAGCACTTTATCCTGCTTCCTGTTTGCACCACTGCTGTACTTTTATCAAACTGCCTGTAATTTTTCTTCATGTTATTTATTGTGCTTGTATACTATATACCCACGTTACCCTTGCCTGGAAAGGAGTCTAGGCTCAGTGTCTTTCCCAGTTACCCAATTTCAAATAATAAAATAGATATAAGTAGTGGAGAACATATCCACAATTGAATTAAAATATATGCGATTTTTTTTTTTTTTAAATGTTACCAAAAATAAGAATATTAAAAAAAAATTTACAGGGATGAGTAAATGAGGATACTATGCAAATTTCTTAGAAAGTAAGCCAATTTATAGAAAAACAATACTATGTTAATGCTCATTAGGGTTGCTACCACACAAAATGCAGACTGCACAAAGACTGGAAATAAACTAATAGGGTTGCAAACTAAATGCCCACAGAGTCTGAAAATGTCATATTAGGGTTCTTCTCACCCACCCTACCATGCCCCTACCCTCATGATCCAAGGACACTCTACAGGTGCAAGGCCACAGATCAGTGGTACGGTACCTCACACAAGGTTTACGTACTGACGTTGGTGTACAGCGACCCTAATCCCCGTCCCCTCCCCTACCTTTGTGGCCAGGGTGAGACAGATCTATTAGCCAGCTGATCAATGGCTAGAAAAAGTGGGTTTTGCTACCACATTTTGATACTTACTACCCAACTGCGTACCTGCCCAAGAAGTGATTTTTGAGCCCTTGATCGGGAACATCTAAAATACACAGGATTTTATCATGCTGTAGATTTTCCACATTTTCAAGCCATTGTCATAACAGAACATTCTCTTGGGCCACAACGTCTGACAGCTGCACTTCATTCAAGCCCTTTCGGGTCACCACTCCTTGAATCCGATCTTGTAAACCCATCAAGCTTCTTGTCAAAATTCTGCACGAATCAGACTAGCAGCTGCAGGGTTTAGTTAACCATGGCTGGGAACACCTCCTGTTTTCAAGGCCTTGCCACTCTTAGTTTGCCCAGATGGCCCTCTTTCTGGTTTAAAAAGTCTGTGCTGGCAGACTCTCTATTAGACTTCCACATAACAGGCACATATGATCCCCAAACAGGAGCCCAATGCAAAGGTCCCAAACTAAGTTTAAGCAGGTATAAAATGCTGTTTTGTAGAAGCAAACTCGGGAGCTCCCAAACCATGTCTACTCACTTTGGCTGCTCCCTAGTGCAGTGTCCCCAAACACACAATATTAAACTAGAAAGGGGGTGGTACAGCTGGTGTAGCAGGACCGCTAGAAAGTAGACCCATACGAAGGACTCTCCATAGCAACAGTGTCAGTAATGGGGGGTCTCGGGGTAATGCTGAGGGGCAAGGGTGGGGTGAAGGATGGAAATGGGTGGAAGGTGGTCTCCCTAAATGCAAAGGAGCCTGAGGAACAAAACTGCTGTGCTCAGGCTCTCTAGCTGAGGGGATGGACGACGTGCCGCCATCACATAAACGTGGCTATCCAACACCAGGACTGGGACCTGGGAACCCTGGGCTACAGAATTTACAGGAAAGACAGGGGTGGGGGGAGGGGTGGCAGACTATGTAAGGGATGGGATTAGATGCACAAGAAATGAGGGGGAGGAAGGGAGGACAGAAGCGATATGGATGCAGTTCCTGGACTCCAGAGGAAGAAAGCTGAGACTAGGCGTGGCATATAGACTGCCAGCCCAGTTTGAGGAGTAGTTGGATAGGGAACTAGTAAAACAGATTAGGAGGGTTTGTAGAAGGGGGAGTGCGGTGATTGTGTGGGACTTGAATCTGTTGCAATCAGTAAGCAGAGGAACAGGCAGATCAACGCACTTTGCCTCAATCTTTGCAGAGGAGACAGGGATCCCTACAGCCTGATGGGAGGAAGAGGAGCCTAAAGCGAGAGGTCAGTCTGAGACCAGAGGACGGAAAGAGGCTAGGGTACAGGCTGGGCCAGATCCAGAAGGGGTGGGGAGGTCACATGAGGAGGAGGACGGGGGGGGGGAATCACAGTGGATAGGGTGAGGGATGCCCTTCGGAAGCTAAAAACTGATAAGGTGCCGGGGCTGGACAGGCTACATCCAAGGGTTATGAAGGAACTGGCAGAGGAGCTGGCAGCTCAACTGGCTGCACTCTTTAACACCTCTCTGCAGACAGGATGGGTGACCCAAGACTGGAGGATGGCACATGCAGTGCCTATCCAGAAAGGGGGTCGTCTAAGGAGGAGATGGGGAATTATAGGCCTGTCAGTCTAACGTCTGTGGTAGGCAAAATAATGGAGGGCTTTATCAAGGAGAGGCTTGAGAGGCAGCTGGAAAGGTTAGGGTACCAGGATGATAAACAGTATGGCTTCATCTTGGGGAGATCGTGTCAGTCCAACCTCGTAGAGTTCTACGACTGCGTGACAGGGGCCCTGGCCGGTGGACGTCCAATACCTGGATTTCAGCAAGGCGTTTGATTCGGTATCCCATAATGGGCTGATAGCAAAGCTGGGGAAGATGGGGGTGGGAGGACAGGTGCTCAAGTGGGCTAAAAATTGGCTTTTGGGGCAAATACAGAGGGTAATGCTCAGTGGGATAGTCTCCTCCACCAGAAAAGTAATCTGTGGGGTCACCCAAGGTTCAGTATTGGGGACACTCCTGTTCAATGCCTATGTCTTGGATATAGGGAGCGGGGTAAGGAGTAGGCTGAGTCTCTTTGTGGAAGACTCCAAACTGGGAGCACTGGTGGATAGGGAAGAAGTGACAGAGACAGTGCAGGGGGACCTGGATACCCTAGAGGGGTGGTCAAGGAGGTGGGGATGGAAATTTAATGCCGGGAAATGTAAGGTACTTCATTTGGGGGTCAGAAACCCGGGCCATGTTTACACCCGGGGGGCGTCACACTGCAAGCCACATTGGGTGAGCTGGATCTAGGAGTGGTGGTAGACGTCAAAATGAATAACTCCGAAAATTGTAAAAGAACTGCAGCCAAAGCAAACAGGATATTGGGCTGCAGAGGAATTATGTCCAGGAGGAGGGTGATCCTCCTCTATATAATCTGTGGTCAGACCGCCTTTCAGTACTGTGTACAGTTCTAGAGACCTCATCTGAGTAGGACACAGCGCTGCTGGAGAGGTCAGAGGAGGCGACCAGGACGATTCAGGGCATGGAGGGGAGGCCCTATGAGGAGCGACTGGAAGAGCTTGGGCTGTACACACTGGAGGAGAGAGGGACGGGGGAGACATGATGGGGTCTTCAAGTATGTAAAAGGAATAACAGAGAGCAGAACCAAGGAGCTGTTCAGGCTAAAAAAGGGGGACAACTAGGGGGCATGGTGGAAGCTGGAGGGGGGAAATTACAAGGGGAAACATAGGAAATATTATTTCACTGAGAGGGTGATGGAGCCGTGGAATGTACTGCCCAGGAGGCTGGTGGAGGAGGGCACAGTGGAGGGCTTCAAGAAGGGGTGGGACAGGTACAAGGGGAAACTGAAGCCAAAGAAGACCCGCTGGGGGGGGTGGGAAGGCGAGCACTCACTGGGTGGCTGGCTACCGAGCAGACATGACAGACCATTAGGCCCATTCTGCTGGCTTTTAGTATGCTGGGGGTAGACTGAAGTACTCCAGTCACCTTTAGTGCCAGGGAGCAAGTACTTCTGGAAGCGCTACAGGTCAGTCACCTGGCACAGTTGGTCAACGTGCCGACTAGGCTGGGTAACATACTGGACTTAGTACTATCAAACAGAGAGGTGGTGAGGGAACGAAGGGTGGAGGACCCACTGGTGGGGAGTGCCCACCAATCAGTGCGGTTCATGCTCAGCTCAAGTAGGGAGTCTATAGGCTCAGCAGCTAAGGTGTTGGACTTCAGAAGGGCAGATCTTGTGAGTATGAGGGAAATCCTGAAAGGAAGACTTGAGGGGATCAGGCCAGAGATGGATGCACAACAAAGGTGGGATATCATTAAACTTGGGCTGAAGGAGGCTGCTCAGGCTTGCAGCTGTAAAGCAGAAAGCATTTTTTTTTCCCAGATTGCCAGAGGGGCTATAAATACCCCCTGTAAACAGAAGCTCATTGCAATGCATTTTGGATATTCACCTGACAAGACACAGAACAACCTGCCAGTGGCTGAAAAGGAAGAAAGGATTTTTCAGACTTCACTTATTCTTCCGGACTACAATTTACTATGAACTTAAGGTAGAACTTTAGATAACAGTTATAGTGCATTTTTCATGTAGATTTTCCGCTGTTATTTGTGCTATTCTGTGACTAGAATTTTCTAGTAAAAACATTTGTTTTTAAGAAACCTTCCTGAGCAAGATTTTTCATGTTGTGTGTAGTTGTGGGACGTTTAATAATAATGTGTGACTAAACTGTTATTGCTAAGGGGTGTCACCAGAAGCTACCAATCAAACAAGGGTCTGTACAGGGAAATCTGGGTACAGACAGGAAGAATATGAAAGTCTCAAGGAAGAGTCTGTGGGGATCTGAACCAGGTTATTGCATTCCCGTGGGAGAAGACAAAATCAGGGTGACAAGGCTCCCGCGAAAAGATTGTAACGCTTGGATCTCCCCCCTTTGTGCAACAACCAAGAAAGGGTTTTCATTTGACTACAAGACTCGAGACTGATGTTGTACCCTTATTCATAGTAAAGAGGGAGTCCTGGGGCCTTGTGGCAGGGGTTAAGTCATGACCTCAGCGAGCATTCTAGGACACGGGGAGAGTATCCCCGTTTTCCCCCTCCCAGTCACAGATTGCTCTTAGGGGTGGGCACTGTGAGCTCAGTGGACCCGACCCTCAGGAGTGGGTTCGTGACACTCTGCATCTCTAATCCCTGCTCTGTTTTCAAAGACTTTGCCTAAATGCTCTGTGTATGCTATGTATATACTTGACACTAAGGCACAGTCTGTGAAAAAGGAGCAGGGCATTAGAGATATGGAGATTATTAATTATCCATACAGACGGGCACAATACAGGAAGGTGCAGCAGCATGTCATGACATCGCGCTGTTAGCAGCGTGATCTTGGAGGATAAGCACAGCCATGGCAGAAATGCTGCCTGCTACGAAACGCTTCGCAGATTTTATGAGGAATCATGCATGGACACATTTAAATGAAGACCATGCCTGCAGGGGGGGAATCAGGGTAATGAAACCCCGATGTGTGCAGTGGTGACTACTTTATCTGTACAAGGAGTTCTCCTTTAACTGTACAGTACAGCTTCGTCCGAGGGCGTGGAGACGACACCCACATGCGTTTTAAATAGGCTCTTATTTTCCTTTTTTTTTTTGTACTTTATGTTTATTCATTTTCATGTTAATAAACAAGTAACAAATCTAACTCTCATGCAGGGTATAGGTATGGGTTACAGCCAATATAGTGGATACTCATTAAAATATAAACACCCCATAATCTTGTACAATAGGAGATAGGAGGTCCAAGTATGTGTTTGTTTTTAAATAAAAGAAAAAACAGTCCCAAAATGTCCAATAAATTGCCAGCCTCTTCAACGGGTAAAGGTGTATCCTATAGAGAGGAAATAAACTTAGGCAGTATAACACAATCCATCGATTGCTTTTAACCTGGTTCTGGATAATCAAATACACATGCATAGTGCAGATCTCACTATAGCTCCCCCTAAATCCAAACTTTTATGTAAAGGTATAACAGCTCCCAGAAAAATGACAGCAACTTTCTGTACACAATCGCCTTCCACCTTGATAACAGTAGCCAAATGCTCTTAATTTTAAGTCTCACAACACCATGTTTTAGCTTTAACTTTCAGTTAGAATAAGGTAAAGTTCCGCTATTTAAGTAGTGACCCAAAATGGAGATTCAGCCCGCGCTCCTACGGCTGGAGCTCATATATCAAATATGCTTCATTTTGTATATTCTCCCCAGAAAGAATCAAGAAAATAAGCTTTGAAACTATAATTTCCTACAACCCCTTCCCCCCCCGCCTTTCAAATCAAATATAAAGTCATTCCTGGGTAGTGCTGCAGGTCCCACTTACTGCTGCCAGTCTAAACGGAACCCCCGCTCAGTCCTCTGCATCAGACCCAGACTGCTGATGTTCCGAGGTGTTTTTTCAGGCCCTAAATTCAGCTTCCACCTTTTCAACCCATCGGCCAGCGTCCTGTGGGTTGCTAAAGTTTCAGGTCTTCCTTCCATAGACTATTTTCAAACGAGCTGGGAGAAATAACGAATGTATAATGCAGAGGGTTCGTAAAGCTATGTTGGACTGTGTTGAAGCTCTTTCATTGGGCTCTTGTCTGGAATGAAAGATCCGGGTATACTTTTACATCCGCTCCATTTATTTCCAATGGGTAAGCAGCCCTTGCTGCCGAGATAATCTCTCATATTTCGGGGCCAGAAGTGCGCAAAAGAATGGTGTGCGACTGAGTCAGTTCAGCTGGTTTAACTCTAGGGTTGACTCGATGTGCCTTCTTTAAGGTGGACCAGTCAAAGTCTGTAAGCGTATTTAGGTGTTCTTGAAGCCATTCTTTAAGAAACTGTAGCAGGCTTGAACCCTCAACACCCTCTGGTACCCCAACCATGCATACATTTCCCAATCGGAGCTCGTTCTCTACCGCTTCCATGCGGCTTCTCAGTTGTATGTTCTCCTTTGTGAGAGCAGCCACTGTAGCCAGTGTGCTTATAGTCCGCTTTTCAGTTTCAGCCACCAAGCCTTAAGTGATCTTATGGCCGCGTCGTGGTATTCCAGCTTTTTTAAAGTTTTTTTCAATCTTGGAATCCATGTCCTTCACTGACTCCAACACTGCCCTTCCATGGAGGTTCCGATGAGGTTACGGTGTCTACATCACCACTACACATCGCTCCTGCGGCTTTACTCGAGCTGGACTACTGTGAGTCTTTAGTTGGCCCCTGGTGCTGAGATTTCTTGCAAACTATTTTAAGTTTGCTATCTTTTGATTCCTTACAGCTTCAGGGATCGAGTTCTGGTGCTTGTTAGCTGTCTAAACAAAAGTATTGAGCTGTTTTTAAGAGTTATTTAATTCTCGATGGAGGAGAGCTCTACTGAGGTGCTTCCATCCATGAAGATGGCTCTCTGGCACCCCAAGGCACTTATTTTTCTTTAAAGGTTTCCCCTCTGGGCTGCAGGCAGACAGCTATGAGCCATACCCCTGCTCCCCCCAACTGCTACTTATCTCCCCCTGGCCACAAGTAAGTCCTACACGGCAGGGCCCAGAGGAAAGAGTGGTCCTCCCCTGGATGCCGACAGCGGGGTGACAGTGTGGTCCGGAGGAAAGCATGCATGGTTTCATGATGCCCACTCCAATCCCGTTTCCATTTTTTGTCCAATCCCTTGGGCTGTGGTGGCACGCAAGTGTGTGTGTGTAACCATGGCCCCTTCTCCCACTGAGTCATTCGACTCCTGCACTATCCCTGGGCCTCCAGCTGGTGGCAGTCAAACACTAAGATGGCTGGCTTCCCCTCCCTGGCAAGGAGAGCAGACACGGCGACAGCGATTCCCTCCGGCAGATGAGAGTCTGTTCCCTAACTTGGGTGTCTGGTGTCATGGTTGGTGTGGCACAAACTTCTCAGCTCTCTGCCCCACTGGACCGGAACAATATGCTACTTTAACTCCTTTATTAAAGTCCAGATTTATATATTATGTAGTATAGAATGCAGTCGACACATGGAATAGTCTGCCACAGGAGGCAGTGGGGGCAAGCACAGTGGAGGGGTTTAAGCATGCTTGGGACAGGCACAAGGGAAACCTGAGAGAGGAGGGAGTGATGACAAGCCATTGATCACATAGGGTCAATGGCCACATACAATGTATAGGGCCTACGGGCAGACTGGATGGGCCTAGCGGTCATTATCTGCCGGCAATTTCTATGTTTCTAAATAGGAAGATATGCATCGAACATACATGACTTACACCATTAAATATATCAAAAGATAATGCTGTAACAAGGCATAAATTGAGCAGGTTGCATTGCAATTTGCGACCCAAGAATCGCGAAATGCGCCAGCATGATTAGACAGTGACTGCTAATCATTAGTAGCTGGCAGGATTTCCTTAAAAAAAATGTTCCCCTTTTGGGCATTTATTTTATTTTTTTTTTTTTTTACCCCTTCCTCTTTCTTTTCATCCTTTCCCCATGCCCCTCCCCAATCCACCCAGCTGTCTCTGACTGGTCAGAAATATGTCAGTCAGCTTCCCCCCACCCACTCTTAGCATGGGAGAAACGCGAGTCAATCCTTTGCTGTGTCAGCATCTGCTGTAGAAGGAGCTGGTCGGTGGGTGAGCAGACTGGAGTTTCGGCAAAAGTGAAGAGTAGAGAAATAATTTACTTCACTTTTTGTAGGGTTTTAATTTCGAGTAATGTTCTGTAAACATCACATACTTTTATCTGTTTTTTTGTCATCTTTTAGCAGGGCAGATTGGGAGCCAGGAGTAGTGAGTGAGCCACCAGCCAGAGTCTGAGAGCCAATGAGACCGAGAGCCATGGGGAGCCGAGAAGCCACAGCTAAGGACCCGAGGAGGCCGAGAGCCTGTGAGAAAACTGGGAGCAGAGAGGAAAGACAGACACAGTTCTGATCGACATAGGCTGTTTTTGGCGGCAGAGCTGAGCACAGTGCGAGGATTGGGGACTCTACAAAAAAACCATGAACAAACTTTTCATTCTTTTGGGCAAGGAAACGAGGGAAGAAACACACAGAGCACTGATTGGCATGCATAAATGGGGGTTGGATGTACCGTGCAGAGGAAGGGCACTTGACTAGCAAGGCCTAAGGCCAGGAACACATATTGATAAGCAAGGGTGTGGGTAGTGGAATTGATGGGCACGGTGCCCCAAGACGGCCTGCAACTCACAGACTGTTCAAATCCATGACAGTTGGGATGCTAAAAAACAAACTTAGCCAACTGTGACCAAAATGGTTGGGAGTATGTTCTGTGCCCTGCAAATGCAGAGACTGGACATCAGCCTCCATGCCGAGTCAGTCAACCATGTGAAAGAACTAATGCCTTGAACTTAATGCCCTGCTTAAATGCAGAGAATCTGAAGACATTACAGAAATACATGTTTGTGCCCTGCAGACTAGCAGGACGTGGGAAATAGAGACACGTCTGCCTGAATTACAAACTGTTGAGCTGCTGAAAGTGTTGTGCCCTGCTTTTGCAGTGAGAAAAGTGTTTTTGTACCCACAAGAGTGAAAATGAAGTTATGTGCCCTGCAACTGCGGAGATGACTGGACAAGATCAGCCTCTGTGCTGAGTCAGTTAATTGTAACCATGTGAAAAACTGTATGCCCTGCTCAAATGCAGAGAAAAGACATTTTTACAAAAATATTTGTGCCCTGAAGACTCTGCGGTTGGGAAAAACAGACAATGCCCGATTTACAAACTGTCTGAGTTGCTCAAGTGTTGTGTCCTGCTTCTACAGTGAAAACAATCTACTGTGTCTGTTACTATGCCAGCCTAGCGTGAAAAATTCAGTTATGTGCATGTATTTTTTATGCAGTGTAATCAAAAACAAAATTACATTTGCCCTGCACATTATTTTTGTTCTTTACTATGGAAGAGATGCCCATCAGCCAAGGATAGGATGGTGAGGGGATTCACTGTGTCTGCCAGCCTGTTTTTTTTTTTGTTTGTTTGTTTTTTTGGGGGGGTGCCGAACAAGCTGCTGCCGCAGTCTAAGTTATCCAAGGCAGTTCACCACTCTGTTCTCTGTCAAGGGTCTTTCTCTTGCTCTTTCCATGAAGTCATTGTGCTAGGAGGCGGCCTTTACTTCTTGCGAAGAAGCCTCTGTTGCTGAAAGGCTGGGTGGAGACAGTCATGGTTACTGAATTCTCACCAACATACACTGCTGCGGCTTTAGCTTGGTCGACACTGCCAACTGATATCAGTTTGCAGCAGCGGAGATTCACCCGCCCCTGCTCAACTGCAGCTTCTCTCTGCGCTGTGCAGCCACTGAAATGTGTCAAGTGCACACCTACGACACCTCGTTTCCCACAACTTCAAACTTTTTAATAGTTTTGCTGTCTGACATGATGGCAACTGGAGTAAAACTAGCAACCGCTGAAGGATAGTGCCAAAAATATGACACAGAAAACAATGGGCTACAGATAACCAATGAGGGAGACCTTGCAGTACATGCTAGCGGCAAACTGTGCTGTGAATGCAAAGATGAGGTACGTGGGTCGAGGAACTTCAGTGAGGCATTAATTGCAGGGATAATAGGCCCCCAGGTCAAAGCTGACATTATCTGGAAACATCTGCAGACAGAGCAGCATAAGAAAGGTATTAACACTAAGAAATTTGGTAAAACAACGTCATCACTTGATATATATCGACAGACCACAACTGGTAAGTCAATGGGGGGGGGGGGGTAAGGGGTGTTTGGACCACATCATGAGCTACCTAAAACAATTTTCATTTACTTGACGGGACAGCTTTCAGTGAGGCAGAGGATCAGCAGAGAATGACTGCAGGAAGGCTGATGGAGATTCTGTATATCATGGCCAAAGAGGATATCTCAATTAAAAAAGTCTGAAGCGATAGCAGAACAAGTTTACACCCTGGGGGGTCACACTGCAAGCCACACTGGGTAAGCAGGATTTAGGGGTGGTGGTAGACGTCAAGATGAATAACTCTGAAAATAGTATAAGAACCACAGCCAAAGCAAACAGGATACTGGGCTGCATAGCCAGGGGAATTATGTCCAGGAGAAGGGAGGTGATCCTCCCTCTATACAATGCCTTGGTCAGGCCGCAACTCGAGTACTGTGTACAGTTCTGGAGACCTCATCTGAAGAAGGACATAGTGCTGTTGGAGAGAGTCCGCAGGAGAGCGACCAGGATGATTCAAGGAATGGAGAAGAGGAGGCCCTATGAGGAGAGAGTGGAAGAGCTTGGGATGTACACACTGGAGGAGAGAAGGGACAGGGGAAACATGATAGGAGTCTTCAAGTATGTAAAAGGAATAACAGAGCGGAGCCAAGGAGCTGTTTAGGCTAAAGAAGGGGGGGAACAACTAGGGGGCATGAGTGGAAGCTGGAGGGGGGAATTATAGGGAGGAACATAGGAGGCATTATTTCACTGAGAGGGTAGTGGAGCCGTGGAATGCGCTGCCCGAGAGGCTGGTGAAGAAGGGCACAGTGGAGGGCTTCAAGAAGGGGTGGGACAGGTACAAAGTGAAACTAAATCCAAAGACCACCCTCTTGGGGGCTAGGGAGCAACAACTAGGTGGCTGGCTACCAAGCAGACAAGACAGACCATTAGGCCTATTCTGCTGGCTTTTAGTATGTTAGTATATAAGAGAAGCGCTATGGAGTGCATTTGGGCAATAAATACATTCATGCTGTTAGTGGAGAAAAGAACTCGCAGTGTGTACTGGCAAGAACCTAGAAGAAAACTTGCAGGCAACTGTCAAAAATGCAAATATTTTTCAGTGTTTATGGATGGTAGTACTGACAGTGGTGTAATTGAACAGGACCCCGTTTACATCATTTATGTAAATCCCAACAATGGGCAAGTTAAGACTAAATTCCTACGAATTAAAGCTGTATCGGACAGCACAAGTCAGGGATTGAAAAATCTCCCATTAAATATTCTTGCAGACAGTGGCCGTAGTATAACAAAACGGTGGGGTTTGGGGCCAATGGGGCATCTGTCAACACTGGTGTAAGACAGGGACTTGCAGCGCTTTTACAGGAAGACGTTGAGTGGTTAATTGCCGTTCATGGTTTCTCACACAGATTTGAGCTGGCCATAAAACGTGCTTAGGTAACACCTATTTCAATGATGTTTTAAACTTTCTGACCCAACTGTTTAATCTCTATCAGAAAAGTTCTAAGTGGCTCACAGAATTGCAGTACCTTGCCTAGGCAATGGAGATGTCAGTTGAGAAGCCCAAGAAAGTGCATGCAACATGCTGGGTACAGCATAAACTTCCTGCCACCCGGGCTGTTACCAAATCATACCCAGTAATTTGTGTCCATTTAGAATCTATGGCCACAGACCCAACTAATTACCAGGCCAAAGCCAAAGGGTGTATTGCAAATTATAACTAAATTCCAAATAGTGACACACCTTCTGTATTTTGAAAAGTTGCTTCGGCCACTTGCCTGATTCTCATTAGCACTTCAAAAAATTGTTGAAATGCTGGAGCTACTTAGCACTGCTGAAACTTTGAGAAACACTTTAAAATCTGAAAAGCAGAGTGGTCCATTGGGTGGTAGTGAACTTGAAAGTCTTAAAAAATGGGTCAGATGTTCTGTCAGGAGCACCTCCTAAAGTAACTTACAAGGGCATGAAATTAACACATTTCAGTGGCCATGTAGTTCAAAGTTTTAAACAGCAATCTAAGAAATACATAACAAACACTGAGAAGACATGCGAAGAAAGGTTCTGTTTGACTGATGAAAGTAGTACCTACACCCACGCAGAATTGTTAGATACCAGACTTTGGCCATCAGACCAGAAGGAACTGGAGCTGTATGGTAAAACTGACATTACTTAAGTAGCTGACCATTTTTCAAAACTTTTGCTGCCTGACTGTGACAGCACTCTGCTGCTTGCAGAATGGCAAAAGTTTAAGATTTTAGCTCAAACTAATTTTACAAATTTGTCTCCGTCTGCTGTCTGGTCAAAGCTTGAATGTGACTTTCCAAATTATTATCCTACTCTTTTGAAACTTGTGAATGTGTTGAGAGTATTTTCTGTGTCTAATGCAATAGCAGAAAGGTGTCTTCAGGTATGAACAAGGTTAAAACTGACTGGAGGGCATCTCTAGCAGAGCACACTGTAGAAACATTGATTCGCACTAAAAAACAAGGCCCCCCCCCAGCGGAATGCAAACAAGACAAGGCTGTAGATATATTTTTTTAGTCTAAAGCCAAGACGTCCTGGTGATATGGCAGCTCAGAATGATGAACCTGGGGCCCCCGCCCCCCCCAATGCCAAAACGGGCTAGAATTTCAGGCTACATGCTTGGTGGAGGTGACGTGTGAAAACTTTATACTGCTCACAACCGTTCAGCAAGAAGAAATAAATCCAGTCCTTGCAACCATTTAGTAAAAAGAAATCAATCCAGTCTTATAAAAAGTTTTAACTGCTTTTTTTTTTTTTTTTTTTTTTTAATCATGGTCACTATATTATCACGGTCTTCTATGTCACAAATCAACTTGTCACATGCACCCCAGGGTCCTTAAAGAACTAAGAGAGGTGGTGGCTGAACCTCTTGCTATCCTGTTTAGCCGTTCACTAGAAACAGGAGAGGTACCCAAAGACTGGAGGATAGCAGATGTAGTCCCCTTATACAAAAGTGGGAACAAAGAGGAAGCGGGGAACTACAGACCAGTCAGCCTCACCTCGGTAGTGGGGAAGATCATGGAAGCACTACTGAAGGAGAGATTGGTGGAACATTTGGTTGTCAATGGACTACAGGACCCAAGGCAGCATGGTTTCACCAGGGAAGGTCATGTCAGACCAACCTCATTGAATTTTTGACTGGGTGACTAGGGAGGTGGATCAGGGAGGGCAGTGGACATGGCCTATCTGGACTTCAGCAAGGCCTTTGACACTGTGCCACATAGAAGACTATTGCACAAACTGGGGAATATGGGTGTGGGCAGGACAGTAGTGCGGTGGGTAGGTAACTGGCTGGGCAGCAGGACACAGAGGGTGGTGGTAAATGGCTGTCACTCCACAGAGGAAGAGTGACCAGTGGGGTACCACAGGGATCAGTGCTGGGACGGTACTATTCAATATCTTCATCAGTGACATTGAGCAGGACCTAGAAGGCAGAATTTCACTGTTCGCTGATGACACAAAGCTCTGTAACAGAGTAGACACACCAGAGGGTGTAGACAGAATGAGAAGGGACCTGCAGAAACTTGAAGAATGGTCAGGGGTTTGGCAGTTGAAATTCAATGCAAAGAAGTGCAAGATAATGCATATGGGGCACAAAAACCCTGGCACAATTTATCAGTTGGGGGTGAGGATATAGCATGCCAAGCAGGAAAGGGATCTTGGGGTTTCATCTCTGATGACCTCAAGGTAGGAAACAGTGTGACAAGGCAGCAAGTAAAACAAGTAGGATGCTGGGATGCTTAGGCAGGGGCATCACCAGCAGGAAAAGGGAGAGTCATAATTCGCTATACAAGACACTAGTGAGGCCCCACCTGGAGTACACTGTGCAGTTCTGGAGACCTTACCACGTAAGGACATAGACAGGGTAGAGAAGGTTCAGAGGAGGGCAACAAAGATGGTGCATGGATTGCATCACAAGTCCTATGAGGACAGGTTGAAGGCACTGAACATGTACTCCCTGGAGGAGAGGAGGGAGAGAAGGGATACAATAGAGACATACAAGTATCTTACAGGGAGGAACAGGGTGCAGGAATGCACTATTTTTAAGCGAAAAAGATGTTCCAGGACTAGAGGGCATGGGATGAAGTTGGAGGGAGGACGATTCAGAGGAAACGTGAGGAAGAATTTCTTCACAGAACGGGTGGTGGACAAGTGGAACACCCTGCCAGAGGAAGTGGTGGGGGCTGAAACAATCACGGGATTTAAGAATGCATGGGATAGACAAAGGAACTCTGGAGGTCAGGGGTAAGGGGCAACAGACTTCCTGGAAAACATAAACTGAACTTACAAACTTAAATGGGCAGACTGGGTGGGCCATAGGCCCTTATCTGCCGACACTGTCTATGTATCATGCCTGATTGCTGCATCTCCTGTCATGATTGACTGTATTAAACATCCAACAGGTGTCACTTATGTCTATAAAACAAACCTGAGAAAAATGGCATAAAATGAAAAGATACAGTCTCAGAACTATGTGTGCACTATTAATATATATATACAGATTAGTAATTGTATGATTTAAAGTAAAAATACCCATTTTAGAAAACAGCTCCTCAAAATCAGCTGTTTATCATTTTTGGTTTTGATTAGCAAACGCCGCTAATTAAGTCTCCAACACTAATTTATGCCTTGCTGTAATATAAACTGCCTGACGAACTCAGGTTAAAAGCAGAAAAAGTCAAACATTAACATTTACCCATGGAGAGTCTATTTCCACAAGAGAACTCATTTCCTTTTAGAGGAATTTTCTAAGCTACATAGCTGGGCTTCATAGCCATTACCTTATGTATTAGCCCTTTTCTGTAAAGAGTAGAATTTTTAAGCTTTTCTTTTTCAGGAGGAAAGGGGTTGCAACTGAAGCTGAACCCACAGCCAGCTGGCCACTTCCCGGTCTACGGCACCGCACCTGCACACAGACATTTTGGCCCTGTCCATGCTACCCCTCTGTAACGCTACAGAGAGCCCAAACTGTTACCGCAACGGTTTGCATTTACACCTGTAACATTACAGAAGGCATTTTCGTAACAGTTGTTGAAACCACATATGAGGTGGTTTCAACAACGGTTATGAAACCGGTTACACCTCAGTGACGTTACCGGGCGTAGTGTGGACGCGTGGTGCTGGTCCCCTAGAGCAGCGGGGCTGCACTGTAGGATCGGGTGCCATGGTAACGGTCGCCCGGCTCCCTAAGTGTGGACCAG
This sequence comes from Neoceratodus forsteri, assembly GCA_016271365.2. Classification (NCBI taxonomy): domain Eukaryota; kingdom Metazoa; phylum Chordata; order Ceratodontiformes; family Ceratodontidae; genus Neoceratodus; species Neoceratodus forsteri. The sequence continues at coordinate 1,116,073,040 of CM028133.1, forward strand.
CGGTGCCGGCCCCGTAATGGAAACCGCGGCAGTGTGGACACACTGCACTGCTCCCCGGTTGTAACGGTTTCTATCTGTTACGGGATCTGAGCGGTGCAGTGTGAGCAGGGCCTTAGTGATATCTAAGCTGGGACAGCATGGTGGCGCACCCCATAAGAGTCTATGTGGATATTTTTCAAGGCATATTTATGCATGTTTAAGCAATCTTGGAAATGGAAAGTGGAATCTGTTTAACCAGGAAAAGCACACTAAGCCAGAACTTGTTTCCAGGAGCAACCTGGGAGCACAAGGAAGTTAAATGACTTGCTCAGGGTCACACAGTATGCAAGTGGGGGCTGACAGGATTCAAACCCAGGTCTCCAGCTTTGTCTTGGAGACAAAGAAAAGCTACTGCTCAACTGATAGGGCCCCTAGTAGTTTAGCGGTGACTCATATTTTTCCAGGTTTTCTTAACTATACATAAATGCGCCTTGACAAATGTTCCCACAGACATATATGGGGTTGGGGAGCACCCCTGCGCTCCCATTTAGATGTCTGTAAGCGTCTGGCCAGGGCCAGTGAACCGGGAAGTGGAAGGGACTGGCTGGCAGTGGGGTCGGCTCCAAGTATGATCCTCTCCCTCATAAAAAGGAAAAGCTGAAACATTTTACTTTTCACAGAAATGGCCTACGCGGACATAAGACAATAGGGTATGAAGCCCAAACAGATTTAAAAAAAAAAAAAAAAAATCTTAGATATTTACTTTAACAAAATGCCTATTGTATATGTTGTTCAGCTACCTGAGACAGTAGTGATCTACCTTCCAATTATTCCATCCACAACAGAAACAGAGCCACTGATTTTTCATTTGGAAAAACAACCAATTCCACCTGATAAAACTTAAAATCCCCCCCCCAAAAAAAAACTGAGGCCAAAGCAGCATGTTTTGTTCAAATATTTAGTTTACAATGGGTGTGTCTGCACAAAAAGCTGGTGCAAGGTAGGGTTCTCTACATGACAGAGTGGTGAAAAAAAGTCAGTGCATGAGAAATTGACTAAGTGCTGGTTTAAAAATGACCATTTCTGTTTTCTTTCCCTCGTGTTTTTCACTGAAATTGGGAAATCCCTGATTGTACAAAAGTGGAAGCCAACAAGAGCCATGTTTATCTTTAACAAGCATTTGTCAATGCCGAATATTGTCTTGCTGACATTGGCATTGGTAGTGCAGGAGTCAGAGAGATGCATAAAAGGAATGGCAGTGAAGTACGGAAGTGACGCCAACCCCACACCACCCTGAAGAGACCGACAGGCACTGAAGTGTGCCTTTGGGTGTTGGCCATAATGCTCATGCAATTTCACCTCACCCTACCCTGCAGAGTCCAACAAGTATTGCGTTCTGTCTTAGGGTCCTCGGGCCTTACACTATCCCCATTCCATATGTAAATATGTTGAGATGGGTACAGTTTGGAAGAATGGGGTGAACTTTGAGGCGGAAGAGTGCAAGGCACAGTTCAATGCCTGTCAGTGGCTGCAGGGTGAGGGTGGGGGGTGGAATGACATGAGCATTAGAACCGACAATCTAAAGTCACACCCCAGATGCCGGTTAGTCTCTACAGGGTGGGACGTTATGGTTAGAAATCCCAACGCCCCGGGCATTTGTTGGTATTTGCACTCCAAATTTTCAACATGGGATTTTTCTCACCCCACCTCACGAATGCATTTGGGACCTCTGCTCATGAACAGTGGCACTGTGATTTTGTTAATCCGTCCCGAACGTTGATGTTCCACAGCGACTGCGCCATTCTGCGCCAGTAGCTCAAAACCACATTTTAGGCAGGATGTGAGAAATGACAACTGTACTGTTCTTAAGGAGGTGTGCAAAAATGGCAATGTGGAAAATCTGGAGTGAAAATATTAAACATTCTCCAAGTTACGAGTGTGCGTGGAAACTGCGCAATGCATGCTCGTAACACAGACACTCTGTGGAATTTTCTCACCGAATGTTCAACATAGGCATTTTGGGACCTCCACTCATGAACACTGTCACAGTGATTTTCTTAATCTGTCCCGAACATTGATTTACTACAGCGACCGCGCCATTGTGCACCGCACGTGCAACACCACATTTCGCACAGCACGTCAAAAATAACAGCTGTACTGTTCTTAAGGAGGTGTGCAAAAATGTTGAAAATCTGGAGTGAAAATATTAACAATTCTCAATCTTACGAGTGAGCATGGAAACTGCACAACGCACACTCATAAAATAGGCATTTTGTGGAACTTTGTCACCAAATTTTCAACATATGCATTTTGGGACCTCCGCTCATGGACAATGTCACAGTGATTTTCTTAATATGTCCAGAACATTGATTTTGCACATCGACCATGCCACTGTGCGCCACATATGCGAAAACAGATTTCGGGCGAGATGTGAAAAATAACAGCTATACTGTTCATAAGGAGGTATGGTAAAATGGCAATGTTGAAAATCTGGAGTGAAAATATTAAAAATTCTCGAAGTTTCTGACGTCGTAGGAATTTACTGTACCGTTAAATAGCATGTCATTTTAGAATTTTTTCACAAAATTTGCAACATAGGGTTTTTGTGAGCCTACCTCATGAACTGTAACACTGTCATTTCGTTACATGGTCCCGAAAGGTGGTTCTGCACAGTGACCACGAAATCACCTTTCAGGACAAAACAACAAAATGACGGTGACCGAGTTCATGAGGTGGGGTCCCAAGAATCCTATGTTGAAAATTTGGTGAAAAATTCCCCAAAATGGCCAAGATATCCACCAAAGTCGAAAAAAAACCTATTTATACCATTATACAGCTTACCGGCATTTCTTCAGTTTGCGGTCGGCTCTGAAGAGTGCAGGCGTTCGGGTCCACGAAGATCGTTATGACGGCCTCCGGAGGCAAGTATGGGGGGATGGGTGTGAGTTGGGGGCATGAGAGACCACGAGGGACCATTTTCTGTTTTTACAGGGAGAAAAAAAAAACAGCACTGTGGGACGCTTTGGGCATGCTGGGGTGGGCTCCCAGTGTACCAGCATACCTGGGTGTTTCTTTGGGGGCTGGAGCTGACAGGGAGTGGGCACCCCATCGGCCGTACAGTGTGCGGGGGGGGGCATGAGCACGCTGGGGGTGGGCTCCCAGCGTGCCACCTGGCTTCTTGTTTTGAGGGGAGCTGGAGCCGACAGGGACTGGGCACCCCCATTGGCTGCACGCTGTGCTTTTGGGGTGAGCAACATGAGCAGAGGAGGATTGTGCACCCCCTCTGCACACAACAAATTTTTTTTGGGGGGACATTATGCCGACAGGGGGATTGGGCACCCCCGACATCGGTTGTTATGGGGACTGCGAGAGGCGGACGGCTCCGCCATGTTTACTGAAATGTTACACCAAGGAAAGCACGCCCTCATTGCAGCGGCTGCATCCTTTCAAGGTGGTGGCATGCTTTTGCACTGCTGTAATAGCATGCAATCTAATTCGTGCCACACAGCCCAGCCTGAAAAAGCAGCGGTGCCACTGGCCACTACAGGACCGCACCTCCAAAACCTACTATTCCAAGTTACCGCACTATATTTCTTGCGCATACGCAAGACAACATAAAAATGAGCTTTGATCTCTTCTTGCCAGCAAATTTGACTGCCAGTGTTTCTGTTAACCCACGGCCTCTGACAGCCATTCTCACACCCATCAAACACTACCCTCTCTCACTCCCACCATCCTGTTCCCCAACTGCCCACCTCCTACTACCTCCCCTTTACAAAACCTCATCTTGGCTGCTAAAACTGCATTTCTGCAGATTGGGAGTGCCCCGTCTGAACTGTAACATGATAGTTAAACTCTGTACCGCACTAATTAGTGCTGCATTAATAAGTTTCTCTGCAAGTGTGGTCCTGTTTCTCCTCACTTGTTTACCCTACTTAATGTTGTAACTGCACACTAATACCACCTGTTAGGTGATGTCTTTCTGTTCTGCAATGTTTCATCACCTGTAAATGTCTTGCATTCCTTGTCGACTTGGAGCCTTTGTAAACGAGCCCCCGACTCAAAGGTAGTAATCCGAATTTGAAATAATAAATAAAAATATTTTTGGAGCTTCAGATTTGCTGTGCTGGCCTATGATCTGTATCCTTTCTGCAATTGTCAGGGCCTCAGTTGATAATCACCTCTAAGTGAGAGCTTTACTTACTGCAACTGAGACTTTACTCCCCAAAAAACAAAGTTAAAAAAAATTGTTTTTATTTATTTATTGAAATGTTTCACCAAGAAGGCACACCGAGTGACAAGTCGCTTGTCTCCCAGTGCGACCTGGGGAAAGGGGTACAATAGGACTCCTGTGTGTCACAAACGCACTCAGCAGGTCAGGCCCTCTGCTCCCACAGTGCCATCCTCAGAGCACAATAGTGCGAACAGGTAACAGATAGAGCAACCCTCCTGTTTGCTTTTGGGTCCAAATCACCTTTAGTCTCACGTTCTGGGAGATTCAAACTGTGAACCTTATGCTAGCATACCCAAATGTACAGGCTCAGATAATATTCTCTTCAGGGGATGCAATATATCTTTCTCCTAAGGGCACCTAACCAGGTATCTAAAATGAACCCTTAAAACTCTATAGAGACCCTTAGGTATATTCTTACCTTTTACCAAGCTTAGTAACACCATCAAGCCCTTGAACAGTTGTCAGACTTAAAAATACAGGCACTCCACTTGCAAAAATGACGGAGGAGACCCAGGCAGAATCTTAAGAAAATGTACTTTACTAAAAGATGATAAAAATAAACACAGAACAATATATCAATTAGCTCACAATCACAAAAAAGAACAAGGGCAGAGTGCAAAACAAAAACTTCTACCACAATACAATTAGATGTTTGCTATCCAAGGTATTACCTCTGGAAGTGAGTTTTAAAGTTAGATCAGAGAGCTGTCTCTCTCTCTGTAGAGCCCCAAGATGATATATCAACATTTCAGACACAAGTATCAGTTTAAACTCTGTCTCTCCACACCCCTTCTGTGAGTCATCTAGCTCCTCCTCCTTTTAGAATATAACATTACACTTTACTAGACTCCTCTGCAGTTTGCCGAATTACAGTTACAATAAAGTCTGCCTGCACATTTAGCGGCTTTTAATAAGATAGATTTAAGGGGCTATAATGGGAGGGAGGGGGTAATTATAAATATTTGGATAAGGTTTAAGATACTAAGGGTAGTTAAATGTTTTGGAGAAAAAAACTCACACACAATGAAAATATGTAAAAGTATATACTTTATTGTAACATAAACAGCTGGTTCAGACATACTAAAAACTAGAATGTTGTTGGAGGTAAGGACTACCCTTATGGGGGTGGCCCCCTTAAATATTTATGATTCTAAGCTACATATTAATGGAGAAAGGTCTCCCACTCTGAGTGAAGGGGGACCAGTTCAGATGAAAAGCAAAGAGAACCTCCTGGGGGGGGGGCAACAACAAAAAAATGTTAGCTCCCCCAATACAAATCTTCTCATACAACATTAATGGCTTGCAAAGTCCTATAAAACGTTCCAAATTTATACAATATATTAGAAAACAGGAAGCATATGTTTATATGATTCAAGAGACACACCTTTCACAATCAGAACACCTGAAACTACGTTGGGGGCGTAGGTATGAGGTTTTTGCCTCGTCACACTCAAGTGGGCGCCACAGGGGAGTGGCGATAATGATACCAGCGTCCACTCCTTTAGAAATAACTCAGTCTTATTTTGACACCCAAGGACGCCTATATGGCCAAGAAGTGACATTAGTAAATGTTTACCTACCCCAGCAGACAAGTACTCCAGTAATTAAAAATTTTTCTCCAAAATTTTGGAACTTCATAGGAGACAGTTAATCATAGGAGGGGACTTGAACATAACATTATCACCAAACAAAGACTGCTCACTCCCTTTGAAATACAGGCAATCGACTGCCACTAAATACATCAAAAAGATGCGGGATCACTTGCGAATGGTGGACATTTGGAGTACAATGTTTCCATCAGACCCAGGTTACACATACTGTTCTACCAGACACCATTCTTATTCGAGACTGGACTATTTCATAACCACGTGTGAACATTTAACTCTGATACAGGACGTTGCCATAGGCCCTAAAATGCTTTCAGACCATCATCCTCTTGTTTTAAAATTAGATCCAGGAAAAACTAAAAAACAAACAAACATTGTGGCGCCTTAATCCTAACATATCCACAATTTTTGGATACAATGAAAAAAAGAATTCTACAATTCATATCAGAGAATTCCTCCCCAGATATTTCAGAGGCCACAATCTGGGATTCCTTAAAGGCTACCCTCGGGGAGAAATGATAGCTTACTCAGTAAAAAAAAAAAAATAAGATTTAGATTTTAGATACTCCAAACTAATGTTTCACCTCCAACAGTATCAGTTACTATACAGGGAAGGGGACAGAGAATTAGCACAAAAAAAAAATCAAGGAGGTTAAAGCATCCTTACAAGGAATATTGGATACTAAAGTTCAGCAGTCCCTGCTATATCTGAAGCTAAACAATTACGTAGGAGGTGCCCGGGGCTCACGAATGTTAGCCCAAAGATTAAGAACATGGAAACGTATGGCCACTATACTTAAAGCCAAAAACCCTACAACTGGTTTATTAACCTACAAAGATGAAGAAATTAGGTGAATATTCCTTGAATATTTTGCTACCCTATATCATCAAGAGGAAAAAGATAACTCTACCAATAGAAAAGAATTTTTAAAGGACCTCCCCCTCCCACAACTTTCGGAAAAAACATAAAACAATATTAACAGCCCCAATTAAACTGGAGGAAATCCAGGAGAGCATCAAAAATCTTAAACCTAATCAGTGCCAGGGACCAGATGGATATACATCGGAGTGGTACAAAAAATGTTAAGATGAAATAACACCACAACTGTTACGTATGTATGCTGAGGTTATTGAGGAAGATCCCCCTCCTCCTCCTCCTAGGACTATGCTATACTGACACCCATCCCAAAACCAGACAAGGATTCATCTGTACCATCCATGTACAGACCTATTTCCATTTTAAATACAGACTACAAAATCTTCATGATGATCTGGGCAACCAGGTTGGAAACCATCCTACCCTATATCATTCATCAGATTAAAACAGGATTTATAAAAAAGAAAAATACAACAAATAATATTTGTAGAGCCTTAATAATAATAGAACATATACAAAGCAGAAGGATCCCAGCCACCTTACTGAGCCTAGATGCAGAGAAGGCTTTCGGCAGGGTGCCCTGGTGTTTTTTATGGGATACCCTGTCGAAACTACAATTTCCAGAATCCTTTGCGGGGTGGCTGAAAAATGTCTATGGCTCCCCCCAAGCACATGTACGAATTAATGGAGGCATGTCTTCTCTCTTTCCCTTATCCCGTGGAATACGACAGGGATGCCCATTGTCACCTCTTCTATTTGCCATTTATATGGAGCCTTTGGCCACGGCCTTCCAAGTGGCCCTGGATGTGGTAGGGATTCCACCGGGTCAAAGGGAGTATAAACTTAATCTATTTGCAGATGATATTTTATTGACCTTATTATCCCCAGATACTTCCATCCCGGCAGTGTGGCGCATTCTTAACCAATTTGAAATAGCAACAGGCTTCAAACTTAAGGTAAGCAAAACCAAAATGCTACTCCTGAACTTTAGACCAAATAATTTATTTATTTAGCTTTTGTTGACCGGGTAAGTGCACTAGACAAATCCTGCCTATTTTCAGGCACGACCCGGGGGAGGGGGATACAGATGAATGCCAACTGACTTTGAAACCAGATTAAGCTGTTGGTGGTATTTATAGTGAATGAGGGAAATTTGGCCAGGACACCGGGGAAATTCCCCTGCTCTTTTCGATAAGTGCCATGGGATCTTTAACATCCACCTGAACTACCACCAATCCAGGCAGATGGGACCTCGGTTTAACGTCTCATCTGAAAGACGGCACCTCAGAAGTGCAGCACCCCTCTCATGCTGCACTACAGTGTCAGTACTGGGATATTAACCCAAGTGCCAGATGTGGGAACTGAACCCACAGCCCTCTGATCTCCCGGCCTCAGAGGCGAGTGTGCTACCTACTGAGCCACTGACACTGCTACTGAGCCACTGACACTGCTTTTATAATCTTTTACATCGTACTTCCCCTCTAAAGTGGAGCTCCATTAAAATGAAATATCTTGGTATATACCTCCCTCTAAACACGGAGGTAACCGATATAATAAATTATGAGCCCCTGACTCAGCAAATTAAATTAGACCTAAAAAATTGGTCCACTCTGCACTTAACCTTTCTTCAACGAACAGAACTGCTCCGGATGAATATACTGCCCCTTCTATATTTATTTCAGAACATTCCTTTCTTCCCCAGTAGATTTTATTTTAAATCTTGGGAGGGGATCCTTTCTGGTTTCATATGGGGCAACCAGAGACCCAGAATCCACTTCCTGATTCTGAAACTATCAATGGCCCAAGGTGGTATTAACCTTCCCAATTTAGAATTATATGCCACCTCAGCGTTTCTTAAAATTCTGATTTTATGGTTGTCTGGGACCTTTGAGGCCCCGTGGAAGGCATCAGAGTTCCATATTAACAACATGTTTGATATCCATAAACATCTTTTCTCTTCAAAAGGTAACACACCAACACTTAGAAATTTAACTAAGATCACAGCTAATGTCCTAACACTATGGTATACACTAAGGGAGGGACCAAACTTCGATCAGGTTTATACCTACTGTAAAATATTTTCTTCAGACAAATTATTTATACCGTCCCATTCAGACCAAACGTTCGTACAGTGGAGAAAGGGGGACTGTCCTATGTTTTCCAGTTTTTAGAAGAGAAGGGGATACGAACATTCGAAGAGATGAGAATAAATTTTGACCGGAGAAGGAATAACTTTTTCAGGTATCTGCAAGTACGCAACTATATTTTGAGAAAAAGAAATACAGAAGCTAAGCTACCAACCCCTATAACCCCAAACCTAAAACTATTTATAGATACTGTTGGAGAACACTTGATAGGGAACATATACAAAAATCTTAGAGACCTAACCCAGGAATCAACAACATCTATCCTAGAGAAATGGAACGAGGACTTGGGCCTGACCATCTCCCCTTCTCTTTGGTCACAAACAGTCTTGCAAGCCATTAAGATAACCTCCTCCAACTAATGGTGAGAGTTTGCGTGGAAATGCAGGGCTCGCTACTTTCGCCCACCAGCTATACTGGCCAAGTATATGCCTGAGCCATATGGCCACTGCTGGAGGGGCTGCGGGGGGTACCCTGGCTGACCTTGGGCACATTATGTGGCACTGCCCAATGCTGATTCCATTTTGGTGGTCACTCCAGGTGGAACTGACAAATTGCCTGGGGGAACCAATAGAATTGTCAGCCAAGATGATCTTATTAGCAATATATCCGGACCGGTCCCCCTCTTGGGTCAAAACATTGCCATTTTTTTTTTGCTTGCAGCTAAAAAGGCAATAACTAGAAAGTGGATGAAAAAGTTAATACCTACAATAAAGGACTGGAAGGAAGTCATGATAACAATACATCATAGATAGAAACATAGATTTTGACGGCAGATAAGGACTGCTTGGCCCACCCAGTCTGCCCATTTCCCTACCTATTGGATAAGCTGCAGATCCTAGTTAACCAGCAGCCTACTTCTTCCTACTCCCACCCCCTAGAATGGCCTTATGACTGTCCCATGTATGCTTGAATTCCACCACTGTTTCTGACTCCACAACCTCCTCCGGAAGGCCATTCCATGCATCCACAACCCTCTCTGTGAAAAAATACTTCCTTAAATTACCTCTGAGCCGCCCCTTCTATCTTCAAATTGTGCCCCCTTGTTCTTGCACACCTCTTTTTTTGAAAGATGCTACCCTCTTGGACTTTGTTGATTCCCTTGAGATACTTGAAAGTTTCTATCATGTCCCCCTCTCTCTCTCCTTTCCTCGAGGCTATACATATTCAGCTCCTTAAGTCTCTCTTCATATGTCTTCCAGTGCAGGCCCTGCAACATTTTAGTTGCCCTCCTCTGGACAGCCTCCATCCTGTCTATATCCTTGCAGAGATTGGGTCTCCAGAACTGCACGCAGTACTCCAGATGGGGTCTCACCAACTGTCTGTACAGAGGGATAATAACTTCCTGTTTTCTGCTGGTGATGCCTCTCCCTGTGCATCCCAGTATCCCCCCAGCCCTCCTTGCTGCCCTCTCACATTGCTTGCCCACCTTTAGGTCATCTGATATGACTACCCCCAGGTCCCTTTCCATTTTTGTTGTTGTTAGTATCTCACCCCCCATTGTGTACTCTTTCCCTGGGTTTTTGTTTCCCAGGTGCATTACCTTGCACTTCTTAGCATTGAATCATCGCATGGAGAACTTGTCAGCAGAAGTACAAGACATACTGACAAACTTCCAGAACAAATGGAGAAGTTGGACTTTATACCAGTCTCTAGTGGACCCAGAATTTGTTCCTTGAACATAAAAGACTATAAAAATGGATAACAAAGCAAATTAGAAAGTGATGTTCGTATATAATGAAACAAAACTTAAAATGTATTGCCTACCAAAACAATGTCAAAATGTTTTACAAAAAAAAACAGGAGCGAGCTGTAACTGTTGTAATCAACTAATAATGAATGTGTGTGATCTGAAAAACTTTTAATTAAAAAGAAATTAAAAAAAGAATATAAAATTACAAAAAATGATTTCCTTTTAGGAGGTATTTTAAATAAGGTGCAATCAAAAGAAAATACATTTCCTATATATAACTCCTTAATTACACGCTTCCTTTGAACTTAGCAATCCCACACTGGCATCAACGTGTTAAAAAAAAAAAACCAACAGGAATCAGCCTAATGATGTCCTGTTTCTGACGTCATAAAGTCACATTTGATTTCCACTTCAAAAATATGAGGTCATAAAAAGGCCATAAAATACAATTTCTCAAGGAAGTTAATGACATTACAGGGATCTCCTGGTCAGTGTAATACATCCTGTGATTTCAGCTGTGTCACTGTGGGCACTACATTTGACATAGGCGAGTTTACGTACGAACAACCTTGTCAGTTACACACATTCATGAGTAGATAGTAGACGTAAGTGCAGTTCAGTACATTATGTCCTTCCTTACTGTTCCTCCCTCCCTTTTTGTCTGTATTTATGTGAAGCATCCCCCTTTAGCAGAGGTGCCTTTATGGGTTGCGGCACCTGCAATGAGACCCACTGCTTAGGTGTAGTTTTAACCCTTTCTTGTACTCCCCCCCCCCACACAAGAGGTGCAGTCCTAACAAATTAACAAAATTTTTCTTTATTTTCTATCCATTAAACAACCTTGTGTTATACAGCCAGAATAGAAGGCAGAGTTTTGATGACAAAGAAGTGACAGCTGTGATACAGACAAGGTAATTTCTCACAGACATTTATTCATACTACTTCAGCTCAGCACTGAACTCCAAATGATCAACCTTTTCTCAGAACAGAATGATATATTTTAAGCTAATCTATCTAAACACAAACCAGATGGGTTAGTAACAAACTGAGAGAAAACAACTGGCTCTACAGACTGCTCTGACTGGGAACTTCAACAGCTTTTTCAGTCAATCAGGGACTTAATTGCTGAAGCAGTAGGCTAGACAAGAATGAGGTCATCGCTGACTGATAGGGACAGAAAAATCTTAACCGTTTCTTCAGTTTTCATTTACTGCAGAGCACATTAAAGTCGCAGTATTTGTTAGTAACCATATACATTTTTCTGTAATAATGTTTTTTTCTTTTCATTTTCTTTCATTCCTGAACCAAGATATGGGGTTTTGAAGTTTTAAAAGTTCCCACGCCCATGCCATGCCACACCCACCATGAAAAAAATAATTTGTGCTGTTTACTATCGGAAACATTCAGAAGACCCATCCCAATACAACTATGCATTAATCTACCATGTACATTCAACAAGTAACACCAGGGGAAGAGATTTTTTTTTTTAAATGGCAAATGGCAGCCATATTTAATGACGCAAGTCATTAATTACAAAATCAATTACAAAAAAGTCAACATCTGAGAAAACAAAAATATACTGAGCATGAATCTTAGGTTGTCAGACATTCATTTTTGCTAAAAAAAAAAAAAAAAAAAACTTATACGATTAATTTGTTCGCTAACAAATACTGCTGATTTAAAGAAACCCACAAAACCAAACAGCATGATATTTTCAGGAAACTCTATGACACAGGGAAGTGAATTCAAGCTTTTTATTAAATATGTGCATTTGATTTTTAAGGACTGTTGTGCATCGCACTTCTTCCCATACTGTCAACCATTCCTGCTGTGTCAGCACCACCACCCCCGCTTCTTCCAAAGCACCACCTTTAAAGGTGCCTCTGTAGTTAAAGTTTAGCTCTTCCTTACACTTGCTTGTGTCACTTGTAAGAACAAAGGTAATCTTTATGGCTTGTTTTTACTCTTATGGTTCAAAATGTGTTATTAATTTCGTTCACTGATTTGAGTGTTCATATATAGTGGGTTTCTATGTGTGTCTCAGTGAAGCAGGCGTGGGAATATTTACTGGCCAAAAGCATGTCACAAGATAGGAGCGGGTGCAGAGCATCTCTGCTTCAAAAGAATCCTACCCAAACCAGTTTTCCCGGTTTATGGAAGGCTTGCCAATGCTGGGGTGTGGGGGATCATTTTGATGAAAGCCTCTGAAGTTGGAAGGAGCTCCTGTAGCAAGGGAAACTGTCGGTGACACAGTCTCTTTTGGCTTTGTGCGTCAGGCTAAGGTTCAAACGTCAGGAATTCCTCAAAGGGTGGCATGTGACTGGTAAACTGCCTCACCAGAATGGATACACACAAATGAGACACACCCCTCTTACACACAGAGATGGGCAAACTAGGCAGAGTTTAACTAGAGCCAAGCAAGAGCACAGCCAAGGGCTTGACTTGGGCCTGTGAGCCCAAAGCACTTGCAGAACCAAGGGAGCAGACAAAAGCACACATGCATGCACCCCCCCCTCCCCCCCCAGGGGTTACAGGTTCCCACTACTACATGGATCTGGCCTCGGCCGTACCAGGTCACTGCTTCCCCTTGGGTAGTGTGTGTTGTTTTGGAGTCAGTCCCTTTTTGTTACCTCATTATGAAGGGTTCCCAAAATTAATATATCAACACTGAAAGTTCAACTAAGAGCTAATTACGGTAAATACCACCCTAAGATGCAGAAGGAGGCAGTATAGCACAGTGGCTTAAGGCTCTGAGCTGCAAACCTTGAGACCTGGGTTTGAATCCCACAGCTCCCATCTGCATACTGTGTGACCCTGTGCAAGTCACTTAACTTCCTTGTGCTTCCAGGTCGCACCTGTAAACAAGCTTTCAGCTTAGTGCGTCTCTCCTGGGTTTAAAAAAAAAAAAAAAAAGCCAACAACCCTTCATTGTTATAGCATGAAATTCATCCCCGTAGGATCTCCTACAGCCCAATACAAGTTTACTGAGTCAACATACAGGATAAGAAGAAAAAAAAGGCATTAACCCCATTACCAAGCTTAGTGCTCTGTTGCTAATAGCTGCACAGACAGAACGTGGATCCTGAAATCAGCTCCTCACCAGGTCAAAGAGCTATCTGTCTGCTTGATTAATGCACTGAGCAGGCACCCCTGCCCCCCCCCACCCCAAGTGATGGAGCTTGACGTTGATCTCTTGTACATTTAGTGCTGTTTGGCCGGCAGACAGCATAGCACCATTTTGGAAAAATACAGATAATAGGCTTGTTGGCAGAAAGATTCAATTCTATGTGGAGAACACCCGAGCGGCTCCAACTACCCAGACTTAATTCCGTTTTATCACCGTATCTAGTTTAAATCCATTTTAAATGGCAAAATTAAAAACGTGAAATGGTGTTGATTTTGTAGGTGATGAAAATACAGGGTCCGAGCCCAGTAGTAAGATGGCATAAGCCTGGTGGGGAGGGGGCAGCTACCAAATATATGGTCTGAGCCAAGTAGTAAGATGTCATAAGCCCCGTTGGGGCGCTACCAAGTACATGGTCTGAGCCAAGTAGTAAGATGTTATAAGCCCTGTTGGAGAAAACAGAAAGCAAATTCATAGTCTGAGCCCCGTAGTATGATGTTATACGCCCTGTAGGGGAGGGGTACAGCTACCAAATACATGGTTCAAACCCAGTAGTAAGATATTATAAGCTCAGTCTGGAAGGGGAGGAGAGGAGAGAAAGCTATCAAATACATGGTCTGAGACTAGCAGTATGATGCTATAAGCCCTGTTGGGAGGGTACAGCTTCCAAATACATGGTCCAAGCCCAGTATTATGATGCTATAAAGCCCTGTTGGGAGGGTACAGCTACCAAATACATGGTTCAAACCCAGCAGTAAGATATTATAAACCCGGTCTGGAAGGAGAGGAGAGGAGAGGAGAGAAAGCTATCAAATACATGGTCTGAGATGAGCAGTATGATGCTATAAGTCCTGTTGGGTGGGTACAGCTACCAAATACTTGGTCCAATCCCAGTATTATGATACTATAAGCCCTGTTGGGTGGGTACAGCTACCAAATACATGGTCTGAACCCAGCAGTAAGATGTTAAAATCCTTGTCTGGGGGAATAGGGGAGACAGCTACGAAATACATGGTCTGAGCCAAGCAGTATGATGTCATAAGCCTGTGGGAGGGGGGCAGCTACCATATACATGGTCTGAGCCTAGCAGTAAGATGATATAAGCCTTGTCAGGGTTGGGGAGAGCTACCAAATACATTATCTGAGCCCAGAAGTAAGACGTTATAAGCCCTGTCAGTGTGGGAGACAGAATTACGATGTTATAAGCCCTGCTGGTGGGGGGGAAAGACAGCTACAAATACATGGTCCAAGCCCAATAATAAGATGTTATTTGGGTGGGGGGGACAGCTCCAAATACTTGGTCTGAGCCCAGCAGTATGATGCTATAAGCAGTCAAGGTGGGAAGACCTAGCAAATACTGGGTCTCAGCCCACTAGTAAGCTCTTATAGGCCCTGTTGGTGTGAGGGTGCGGAGTCAGCTACCAAATACATTTTGAACCCAGTAGTGAGATGTTATTTTTTTTGGGGGACAGCTACCAAATACTTGGTCTGAGCCCAGCAGTATGACGCTATAAAGCAATCGAGGCGGGGAAGAGCTAGCAAATACATGGTCCGAGCCGAGTAGTACGATTTTATAAGCCCTGTCATGGGGGGGGAGGGGTGCAACTACCAAATACATGGTCTGAGCCTAGTAGTAACATGTTATAAGCCCTGTTGGTGGGGGCCGGGGAGAAACAGCACCCAAATACATGGTCTAAGCCCAGTACTAAAATGTTATAAGCCCTGTCGGGTGGGACAGCTACAAATACATGGACTGAGCTAGTGGAGACATGTTATAGGCCCTGCAGGGGTTGGGGGGCAACATCCAAATACATGGTCTGAGCCCAGTAGTTAAGATAATATGAACCCTGTTGGGGACGGATACAGCTGCCAAATACATGGTCTGGGCCCAGTAGTTAAGATAATATGAACCCTGTTGGGGACGGATACAGCTACCAAATACATGGTCTGGGCCCAGTAGTTAAGATAATATGAACCCTGTTGGGGAGGGATACAGCTACCAAATACATGGTCTGGGCCCAGTAGTTAGGATAATATGAACCCTGTTGGGGACGGATACAGCTACCAAATACATGGTCTGGGCCCAGTAGTTAAGATAATATGAACCCTGTTGGGGAGGGATACAGCTACCAAATACATGGTCTGGGCCCAGTAGTTAAGATAATATGAACCCTGTTGGGGAGGGATACAGCTACCAAATACATGGACTGAGCCCAGTAGTTAAGATAATATGAACCCTGTTGGGGAGGGATACAGCTAGCAAATACATGGTCTGGGCCCAGTAGTTTATTTATTTATTGAATTGTTTCACCAGGAAAGATACACTGAGCAACTTAATGCTCGTCTCACGGTACGTCCTGGGGAAGGGGATGTACAGTAGTAGCATTGCCAAATCATGCAGCAATACAGAGGTGCGATTAAATGCAGCAATAAAGAGGTACAATACAATACATACATTCAAAACATGATCAAGGAATATGGAACATAGTAAAAAAGTACATCCGTATTCGAAGCACCCATTTACAATACATGAGGAGCACAGATGATGCAGATATACAATACATAATGCATACATGTAATTAAACAATGCAGAGACATAGGTATCAGTGGCACGCAAATGCATTATGTGGGCGGTACACCACAGCAGTCGCAGTAGCCTGGGTGGAAACATAGGTGAGCAGGACTCGAGTTTAAGCGCTAGACCATAAGGGGTAGGGTAAGTGCAATGAAGTAAAGGGGCAGGAGAGAGGGCGAGAAAGGAGTTGGGTAAGGAGGGAGTCAGAAGCAGGTGTAGGAAGGAGTGAGATAGTTGTGTAGTGCAGAGGTAAGAGAAAAAAGAGAGGAGGAGAAGTGGATTTGAGGAGTCAGAGAATTCCACAGTTTAGGCAGATCCACAAGCAAATGATTTGATACATCTATGCTGGTTCACTAAAAGGTAACAACCAGAACAAAGTGCTCTAGCTTTCGGACCAACCAGTCCTTCTTCAGAAGTCTAAACAACTTCTGAAGAAGGACTGGTTGGTCCAAAAGCTAGAGCACTTTGTTCTGTCGTTATATCTATGTTGGTTCATTGAAAGGTGTCAAATCATTTGCTTCTGGATCTGTTCTTGCAAGGACCAATACGGCTAATATTAAATCTAGATTTCAACAGTTTAAGCAGGTGATACGAGAAGGCTTTCTGGCCAGAGGATGTGGTTCTGCCAGGGATTGGAAAGGTGCAAGTGTCAGCATGGGATCTCAGGGAATAGAGGGAGGGGGAAGGGGTACCAAGAGAGGAGGAGATGTAGGAGGGGAGCGAACCAAGCCAGAATTTAGCACCAAACTTAGTGCCATGTAAAGCTCACTGATTGTGGAGGGGAAGAAAGTTGAGAGAGCGGTAAAGATTACAATGAGGAGCGAGGGAGGGGGTCAAGAGCGAATCGACAGAAGGCGTTGTAGAGAGAGTCTAGTCTAGACAGGTGGGACTGTGGGGCAGCACCATAGACTATGTCGCAGCAGTCGAAAATGGGCAAGATCATCTTCTGTACCAGCTCACGCCTGGTGGCAAGAGGGATGCAGCTGCAGTTTCTGTAAAGGGCACCGAGCTTAGGCCTTAATTTTTTCAGAATGGCATCTATGGAGCCTTTGGTAGAATCAAGTGCCAGGAGAGAGCTGATAGGGTGAGTTTCAGGAGAAGAAGAACTGGGGGCAGGGATGAGGGATGGAGTGGGGGGACAGAACAGCAGGGGAGGGCAGATTCGGGGATGAGATGGGGCGGGTAGGGGAGCAGTGGGTGGGAGCCCATGTGGGGGGAGGTAGACGGGGACACTAGAGCAAGAGGGGGGATTGGGAGGGTGCTAAGCAGAGCAGAGGCACAGGTGACAAAGTGGGAATTGAAGCAATCGGCAATGGCCATAGGTTCAGTAAGGACAGTGTGGTTGTGTCTGAGGATAGGTGGTGGAGTATTTGAAGAAGGCGAGAAGAGGGATTGGACGACCTTCCAGAATTTGGATGGGTTGTTTGTGTTAGTCTGGAAGTTGGACTTGAAATGCTCAGCTTTGGCTAGGTGGATGGCTTTAGTGCAGCCATTTCTGAGTTCACGGTATCACTTGAAATCACTAGGGCAGTTGGTGGCTTTAGCCCGATGCCATGCAAGGTCACAAGCTCGTTGGCAGGCCAGTAGTGCAGACGAGACCCAGGGTAGGTGCGCACCGCGAACCCTAGTTTTGGGGAGCGGAGCACGGGAGTTCCAAATCTGTAGGAACTTTGAGCTGAAATGGGCGAGGGCCACTTCAGCTGAGGTAGCTGAGGACGGGGGACCAGTCTGTTTGGGTGAGATCCTGTAGCAAAAGCTGCAGGTCAAGAGATGCGAAAAGACAAGCTAGTATCGTTTTTGCTGGAAGCTTGGACCTATGTATTTTACGCATGACAAAGGTCATGTGGTGGTCGCTGATAGAGTCGGGTAATAGCCCTGAGGCCACTACACGGTGGGGATGGGAAGTGAGGACTAGGTCAAGCAGGGAGTGGTTTAGTGACTTATAGTTTAGTCGAGTGGGTTCCAGTATAAGTTGCTGGAGGTTTAAAGCATTGATGGTGGAGTGAATATGAGCAAGGAACAAGGCCAGCCCGTTTAGATTTAGGTTACCCAGGATGAATAGTTTGCCGCCCCTGGCCATTGAGGAAAGTTCTGTGACCAAGTCAGTGATATTGGAAGTTGGCTGCCCTGGGTGACAGACTCCAGCGACGAAAATGGGGATAGGACATTTTTAAAAGTAAGGCCTCGTGGGAGGATTGAATGGTTGTAGTGAAGGAGGGTGTGAACTGGAGGGTAGAGGAGGTGTAGATAGCCACGCCGCTGCCTCTCCCTGCCCAGTCCTGTTTAGAGATGGTAAAGCCAGGGATGGCGATAGCATGATCCGGAATGTTTTTTGTCAGCCAGGTTTCAGAAATTACAATGATGTCTGGGGCATATGCAAGTACCGTGGGTTGTAACAGAGATTTTTGGAGCGAGGCTTCTTGTGTTTGGGTGAATGATTTTAAGGCCATTTGGTAATGTCAGGAGGGGTGGTGGTTGGTAGGGCATCAGCTGGTGGGTAGTCTATAACAGGGCCTGGGTTTGGGTGGATATCCCAAGATGCTAGCAAAAGTAAGAGAAAAAGGGGAAGGGGTACCCTGCTTCCCTTATAGGAGCTAAGAAGTAGCCATTTGGCTTTTATATGGAGGAGAGATTGGAACATAGGGTAGGATACCAGCCTGAGGAGGGTGATGAATAATGGCTGATGGTAGAGCCATACCGGGAAGACTGAGGATCCAGGGCAGAGAGCTCAGGCGGCAGCTGGCTGTAATCATTGCATACATACTACATACAGTACTTAATTCTCTAAAATAATGCTGGTTTTGGAGAGCAGAGACTGAGGAGAGCTTCTGGCAATTGGAGCGGGATCTGGAGAGGCCCTAGTGTTCCGATTGGCTGGCGGCAGAGCTGTACCTGGAAGACTGAGGATCCGGGGCAGTGAGCTCCAGCGGCGGCTTGAGATGAGCCATCGGTCCGGGTGCCGAGGTGGCTCAGCGGTGGGAGCTTGCAGTCCTTGCGGTGGGGGCCCAGCTGAAGAAAAGAAGAGAGGGGGAGATTAAGTAAACTGGCTGAGGCACAGAGGCGCGGTCAGCCCAGCAGGAAGCCCAATTTACACAATAACAGAGCGGTTGGTTTGGGTGCCAAGTCAGGAGCAGCACAAAACTTCAAGAGAGGCCTGTAATCACAGCTCTTTTTAGACAAATTGCACTTAGCTGTAAACTGGCTGTAATCATTGCATACATACTACATACAGTACTTAATTCTCTAAAATAATGCCGGTTTTGGAGAGCAGAGACTGAGGAGAGCCTCTGGCCAATCGGAGCGGGCCCTGGAGAGGTAAGATGTTATAAACCCTAATGTGTGTGTGTGTGTGTGGTTGGGGGGGGGGGTACAGCTACCAAATACATGGGCTGAGCCCAGTACTAAGATGTTACAAGCCCTGTCTGTGCCAGTTTTATGGCCCCTGTGGGTAGCCATTCACACTTCTTTTGTTGCCTCTGACCTGCCGGAATTTTCCCAGAATACCTCTGGGAATTACGTGAATTAGACCCAAGTCCTTCAAAGGTGTGCTGGCTTTGTCACCCAGTGACAGCACTTTACAAAGACAATTTCCACACATCCAGAATAACAGTTCGGGCTCAGAAAAATCTAACTTCAGCTGAGAGGGAAGGCAAGGACTTTTTCAAAGCAGCCAGCTTTCTCAAAGCAGCTAACTTTCTCAAGCATATGCAGTTAGATGGTGTGTCCACACTATAACCAGGATCCTGGGCTCTTAGTGCTCATCTAATGCAATGTCCAATCCATACCATTCCCAAAGACAATCTGGGAAAATTCCAACAGATCAAAGGCAACAAAAGAAGCCTCAATAGCTACCCCAGGGGCCATAAAACGTGCAGAGAAAGGTAAATTAAAACAAGCATTTGTCAATGCCGAATGTTGTCTTGCTGGCACTGGCAGTGCAGGAGTTAGAGAGATGCATAATAGGAATGGCGGTGAAGTAGTGAACTGACACCAACCCCACCATCACCCTGCAGAGACAGACATGCACTGGGGTGTGCCTTTGTGTCATCGGCCATAACGTTCGCCATTTCACCTCGCCCTACCCTGCAGACACCAATAAGTGTCATCGTGTGCCTTGGGGTCTTCGGGCCTGACGCTCACCCCATTCCATAAGGAAATATGCTGAGATGGGTGCAGTACCAGGGAATGGGGTGAACTTTGAGGCTGAAGACTCCAGGGCACACCTCAATGCCTGTCACTGGTTGCAGGGTAGGGGTGTAATCTGGCTGCAGGGTGGGGGTGGAATGGCGTAAGCATTATAGCGGACAATCCCAAGTCACAACCCTGACACCTGTCAGTTTCTACAGGGTGGGGCATTACTATTAGAAACCCTAATGCCCCAGGCGTTTGTTGGCATTTTCACTCCAAATGTTCAACATGGGCTTTTTGTGACCCCACCTCATGAACAATGGCACTATCAGTTCATTAGCCAAAAGGTGATTTTGCGCAGCAACTGCGCCATTTGGCATCACAGTTGTGAAAACACATTCTGAACAGGATGTGAAAAATGACAGCTGTACTGTTCATGAGGTGGTATAAAAAATGATCAATGTTGAAAATCTGGAGTGAAAATCTGACAAATTGGTGATCACGAGCATGCGTGGAAACTGCGCAAGGCATGCCTGTAATGCAATTATTTGGAGGATTTTTTTAACCAAATTTTCAACACAGGCATTTTGGGACCTCCACTCATGAACAGTGGCACTGTGATTTTGTAAATCTGTCCTGAACGTTGATTTCCCACAGCAACCGTGCCACTGTGCGCCAGATGTGCGAAAACACATTTCAGGTAGGATATGAAAAATGACAACTGTACTGTTCATAAGGAGATGTGAAAAAAAATGGCAATGTTGAAAATCTGGAGTGAAAATATTAAAAACTGTCAAAGCTACGAACATTCGTGGAAACTGTGCAATGCACGCTCTTAAAGAGTCATTTTTTGGAATTTTTTTTCACCAAATTTGCAACATAGGCTTTTTGGGACCCCACCTCATAAACAGTGGCACTGTCGTTTTGTTATTCGGTCCCGAAAGGTGATTCCACGCAATGACCACAAAATCACCTTCCGGGGACGGAATAACAAAATGATAATGTATGTGTTCATGAGGTGGGGTCCCAAGAACCCCATGTTGAAAATTTGGAGGCAAAATTCAGAAAAATGGCTGAGATATCCACCTAAGTTGAAACCACCTCAAAGATACCATTATACAGCTTACCGGCATTTCTTCACTTTGCAGTTCAGCTATGAAGAGTCCAGATGTGTTACAGCTCCACCGAAGATCGCAGCGCCAGACCTCCAGAGGCAAGCATGGGGTGAGGGTGTTTGTGTGTGTGTGTGGAGGTGGGGTGCAGGTTGTGAGCACTGAGGACAATGAGGACTGTTTTCTTTTTCAAGTAAAAAAAAAAAAAAGGAACCTAGTGTGCCACACAATGGGGTGGGTGGGGAGGAACATGCCAACACGGTCAGCTTTGTGGATGGGTGTACACTGGGGTGGACTCCCAGTGTGCCACACAATGTGGGGGATGGAGGACATGCCGACACGGGGATTGCACCCCCCGATGTCGGCTTTGTTTGGGGATTGTGTGGCGGTGGCAGGAGATGCCGCCATGTTTACTAAAATGTTTCACCAGGAAAGGAACGTACGGGAGGCGTGTCATTTCAGCTGCTGCATGACGAGCTTATCTCTGACTGCAGTGGCACATTTCTTTCAAGTTGGTGGCACGTTACATAATTTTTGCATCAGCGCTAGCATGCTGGCTAACCGGGGAATGAGGGATGCACCTACTAAAGCGTGCCCTGCATTCGCCAACACTGACACACCTCTCATTGTGCTACCACGCCAAGATGCTGCTTGCGCCAGCACGCAAGACAACATAAAAACACCCTGGTGCAGACACAGATATCAGAATGGTAGGGATCATCAGAGAAACTAAAACCTAATAATGTCCAGCATGTGTTTATAAAGTTTTTGCATGCAGTTTTCCTTCAAAGAGCTGCTGACGACTCAAAGAAAACTTACAAAAATGTAATAATTAGGTACATTTTAGCTTGCATTCTATATCATATATATTATATAAATTTCTCCTGCCAATGCACCCTACTTCAAGTTATAATCCTCTGTTGTACATCACAGTCTGTTGCCATGGAAGTAACCGTGATGTCACAAAGACTGCACTATGACCTCAGGTAGTAGGAATAGGTACAATTTTCAGGTGCAAATATCCTGTTTCCATGCAAATAACTTCAGTAAAAAATAATGGACAGTAGAAATACAGAACTAATGTGAAATATAAGCGGGACAGTGTCTAAATATTTTTGTTAAAGTTCTGAAGACGTCAGTTGCTAACAATTCTCTTTGAAACTTGGCTCTCAGGTTCCTGGTCTCAGCTGTGTTTGGAACAGTTAACAGTCAGCTGATTCAGCTGTGTCTGCAACAGAGGAACTACCCAGCAATCTGGACGCTGTACTGACATGATCTAAACATGTGACCCCTCACATGCAGGCAGCAGACAAGTGCCTGGGGAAGATAAAGGTTGTTTTGCCGAGACACCTGTGAGCTCAGCTCTTCTTCCTGCACAGCATGTGAATCAACCGTGGTGGGGGTGGGGCTGCAGAGGCTTCAAGTGCAACAACAGCTGCTCCTATCCCCCCCTTTAGATCACAGCAAGGGCTGTCACTTCCACTATAAAAATATCAACATTTGGCCTGATGCAGGGGGAAAAAAATTATATATACGCACACATATATATATATATATATATATATATATATATATATATATATATATATATATTATATTATATATACGTGTGTGTGTCCACAGTACTGAAGAGACTTTCATCACCTATAAAAGAATGGCATGTAACTTCTTAAATAATCATTAAAATGTTTCCATTCTAACGCTCCCTAGCATTGTACTCAATAAGGGCGTGCTGTAAATAACATCAGCCTCTGTTGCATTGCTCTTTTGCTGTGGACCTACCTGGAGTGCCATATTGCTTACAGTATCAGTGGCTCAGTAGGTAGCACACTCGCTTCTGAGGCCGGGAGATCAGAGGGCTGTGGGTTCAGTTCCCACATCTGGCACTTGGGTTAATATCCCAGTACTGACACTGCAGTGCAGTATGAGAGGGGTGCTGCACTTCTGAGGTGCCGTCTTTCGGATGAGACGTTAAACTGAGGTCCCATCTGCCTGGATTGGTGGTAGTTCAGGTGGATGTTGAGGATCCCATGGCACTTATCGAAAAGAGTAGGGAAATTTCCCCGGTGTCCTGGCCAAATTTCCCTCATTCATTAAAAAATACCACCAACAGCTTAATCTGGTTCAAGGTCAGTTGGCATTCATCTGTATCCCCTTCCCCCGGGTTGTGCCTGAAAATAGGCAAGATTTGTCTAGTGCACTTACCCGGTCAACAAAAACTAAAATAAAATATTTCCCCCTTAGAAAGATGCCATTTTGTGACACTGTTCCATGTCACTCAAGAGTGCCTCATTGCTACCTCAACATGTACATTTAACAAAAAAAAAAGTTGTGCACTAGTATCTCATAGTTAACCCTTGTGTTTCTTAAAACTTTTTTATTTCTAAATTTATCATTTATTTAGTTTTATACACATTTTTTCCCTGGTAATGTTATAACCAGTGGTGTCCCCTACAGTATTCTCAGGACTTGTATCGCCCGATTTTCAAATCACTATTTTTCTGATAAAACCCCCCAATTGGAGTGCCTCTGATTCTCCCCAACAGCATTCCTCATTTTGTTTCTTTACTTTGCAGTATTCATAATGTTTTATTTAAATATTTGGTTCCCCCCCGGTGTCCCGATTCAGCACAGAACTATGGTCCAAAAATCCTCCACAATGCCAGTGGTCCGTTCACAGAACTGGAAGCACCGGTCTGTTTCGTCACTGTACCTCTGAAGGTCTTAAAAGCCCCACATCTGCCCCGGAACTTCCTTTCTGCATCTCATCCCAGTGAGTGCTTTCCTTGGTGTCTCCGTTCCTCTCACTGTTACGCACATAACTTGTTGTGGTGTCACTGTTACGTACATGACTTTTTATGAACAAAAGTTTTTAAATAAATTACACTAAATAATTAGGAAAATAAGTGGTGTCTAACATCCACCAAGATTCACATAGCTAATTAAGAAAAGAGCTATAAAAACAAACCAATACAGTCAGCAGGTAAACTTGGACACACCCAGTGAAAATGCATTCAAAAGTAAATGTTTAAAACGTAAGTTATAACTATGGTTGCATTACATACATTAACACAAGTATTTCTTGAAGTAGGACTATGTCGCGGACAGACATACAGTGTTGTGGTTGTTGGGTCCCTGTTGACCACATGACGATATGGTATCACTGTTACACACATGACTGCAGGAGGATCTGCCCAAAATACAGGAGTGGTCGGAGGCATGCAGTTGGGGTTTAATGCCAAAAAGTGCAAGGTATTGCACTTTGGGGCTAAGAACCAGGGGAGGAGCTATTAGCTGGGGGGTACTGTTGGAATGCACCAAGGAGAAGGATCTAGGGGTGCTCATAATCGGAAGTATCAACAACTCGGCTCAGTGCAGGAAGGCGGCAGCAAAAGCCAACAGGATGCTGGAGTGCATAGCAAGGGGAATATCCTCTAGATATAGGGAGATGATCCTGCCCCTCAACAGGTCGCTGGTCAGGCCGCACCTGGAATACTGTGTGCAGTTCTGGCACCCATTCCTGAAGAAGGACATCAAACTGTCGTAGGGTGACAAAGATGATCCAGGGACTAGAGGGATACTCCTATGAGGAGAGGTTGGGCGAGCTGAACATGTATTCCCTGGTGGAGAGGAAGGATGGGGGGACGTGATCGAAACCTTTAAATACCTAAAGGGGTTAAACAAGACTAGTATAGAAGGGATTTTCCAGATCAGAAGGGGGAGGGTCACGAAGGGGCACCAGCTGAGATTGGAGGGGGGAAGTCAGGAGACATTATTCCACAGAGAGGGTGGTGTACCAGTGGAATACTCTGCCAGAGGAGGTAGCAGACTGTAGCATGGTGGCCAGCTTTAAGAGGGGATGGGACAGAGTGAGAGGAGGTAATTATGAAGAGTGGAGGGGTGGGTGGGCAGCTGCAAGGTGAGGGGCTAGCTGCACAATTATGCAGCCTTAACAGACCGTGAGGTCTGTATCTGCTGGCATTTTCTTATGTTCGTATGACATGATGTAGTGTCACTGTTACGCACGTGACTTGATGTGATGCCACTGCTGCACACATGACTTGGTGTAGTGCCACTGTTATGCACATGACTTCTTACGAAAAAAAGAAAAACAGTCTTTAAAGTACACTTAATAATTAGGAAATTCTGTGGTGTCTAACTCACCGCCAAGGTTCACATGGTGCCCAAATATAAACTGTGGTGTAATTACCGTCAGGTAACACTTAGAATAAAATACTGAAATGCTGCATACTGTGGTGCCTAAATAGCTTCAAAGCCATACTAATTTAGAAAAAACTAAAAAAAATTAAACTGAAAAGTCAACAGAAGGGACACCGTGTTACACACATTACCTGAGCCATGTGCCAACTTAAAGACTCGTTATCTTATACTTCTAGATGATGAACCATCTTTATATTTGGTATTACATTCTCTCCATATGCACCCAATGTAACAATGATATAGTTATGGAATTTAAGTAACATTCTTTTGGCACATGAATGTCACACTTGGTCTCTCCAGTATCAAACAGGTACACATACTGTATATATGTTGCTGGTGATCTTTCAATGAACAAAATTTTTTTTTTTTTTTAAAACTAGCCAAGCTAATTACTTAAAAAAAAAAAAAAACGTTACTGTATTGTTTACCAGGTAGGTAAACTCATTGTTCTTTCCAGAGGCGTGCCCTAGATGTCAATACATAGAAAGAAACCTGTCGGCCTATCCAGAGCGCCCCACGAGGAGGTACATGTCCTCTTGGGGTTCATTACCAACCTCCCCAGCATCCTCAGCCAGCTAGTTATGTTTATACCACCCCCTGCTGAATCCCTGCACTGTTTTCGCACTGACCAGAGCAGTGGGACACTTACTCCACCCCTCCACCTCCCACTCCACATACGTGTGCTTCCTAACTTCCTCCTTAAACCTACCCCGCCAGTTTTCTGTTCTTCCCCCTAGTATTAGCATTGCCACTCACTGAACAGCCTTCCTTGAGTGCACTTAATTTATACTCTGCATGTATTTAGATATTTCAATCACATTCCCCGTCTCTAGCCTGTTCTTCCAATGAGTACATGAAGTACTCCAGTCTCCAGGGGTACATCCCCCTTGCTGGCCCTGTACAATATTGGTCGCCCTCCTCTGCACTGTCTCCTGCCTGTTTATGTCCTTCCTTACGAGAGGGTTCCAAAGCTGTACACGCTGCTCCACGTGCCGTCTCACCAAGGCGCTGTTCACGGACAAGAGGACCTTTTTTGAAGACCTTTTTATTTAATCTTGCACTCTCCATTACTCGACTGAGATTTGATCTTGCTGCAGTTATTCAATTTTAATCTATTTATAGTTTTAACATTTTACAAGCTTAATTATTGTTAAAGCACTTTGATATTTCTGAATTGCACTTTATAAAGATATTATTTTTTCTCCTGCTGCTGCAACCCCTCCCAATCCATCCCAGTATTCCATTTCCCCTTCCATATTGCTTTGTTACATTGTGTTGATCATCTGAGGTTGCTGGACATCACCATTCTTAGATCCCTTTCTTGCTCAGACACCGTTACTGTTCCCCACCCCCACCCCCACTGCACTCACCCGAGTTTCTACAGCCTCGATCAGGATTTTGCACATTTAGGTACTGGAGCCAAGCTGCCAGCTATCAGACCACCTTCTCAGGCCTCTCCATCTTCCCTCGATTCACAGGTATCCTCCCAACAATCAGCCCTGTCACACAGCATGGCGTCATCCATAAGCAGCAGATTTTCTCTCCGATACCTTCTCCCATAAATCGCTGATGAAAATGTTGAAGAGTACCAACACTGCAGGACCTTGCTAGTGACCCCTACACCCCAATTCCTCATTTTTACCACCATGTATATCCTCCCCCTAAGCCAGTTCCCCATTCATCTTATCAGCTGGCCCCCCATCCAGAGGTCCCCTAGAGTATTGACCAGCCACTTGTGCAGAACTGAGACAAATGCCTTGCTAAAGTCCAGACAAAGTATATAACCACTGGTCCTTTCTCAACAACCTTCATTACCCAGTCATAAAAAGTCCATCAGATTTGTTTGACAAGATCTGTCTGCCTAAACCAATGCGGTCTTCCATGTTGTAGCCCACTTACTGCAAGGAACTCCAACAGCCTATCCTTGACTATATTTTCCAGTAATTTACCGAGTACTGAAGTCAAACTGATAGGCCTGTAGGTACCCGGCTCATCCTTACCCCCACTGTTATGCAGCGGTACCAGGTCTGCTGCCTTCTAATGGCTCAGCAGGTTGCACACTCGCCTCTGAGGATAGAAGATCAGGTTCTATCCCCACACCAGGAACTTGGGTTAAATCCCAATACTGACACTGTTGTACAACATGAGGGGGGTGCTACACTCATGGGGTGCCATCTTTCGGATGAGACGTTAAACCGGGGTCCCATCTGCCTGTTCTGGTGGATGTTAAAAATCCCACGGCACTTCTAGGAAAGAGTAGGGGAATTTCCCCAGTGTCCTGGCCACATTTCCCCCCATTCACTAAAAATACCATCAAGCGCTTAATCTGGTTCAAGGTCAGTTGGCATCCATCTGTATCCTCCTCCCCCGGGACGAGGCTGAAAATAGGCAGAATTGTCTAGTCCTCCTTTCCCGGTCAACAAAAACTAAACAAATAATAATAAATGCACCTCCTCATACTCTAGGAAGCAGTTTTATACAGCTGCCAGGGGCTCTGTCAGCACCTGCACCATTTCTCTCAGCACCCTGGGGTGCAGCCTGTCCAGCCCTAGAGATTTACTTACTTTCTGGACCTCAAGCCCCTTAAGCACGCTTCCAGAGGCAACTGGTTTCATATACAGATCTGTCCCTCCTTCTGGTCTGGTAATAAATTGTTCCCAAGGTGGTGAGTGGCCCCTCCTTCTCTTTTGTAAATGTCAAACAGAAGTAATTGCTCGGTATTTCTGCTGTACTCTTGTTATCTTCCACCCACCCCTTGCCCTGTCTCAGCTCAACTAGTCCTTTCTTTATCTGCCCTCCCCCCCATGTAGAGCCAATGATTTTCTATTTTCAAAAATGGCCAATTCTGTTTGGCAAAATCTTTAAATCCAGTCTTCCACTTTTTTCCCTCCAAAATAAAGGGCAAATCAGCAGATTTTGTACACACAGAAATAGGTTAGTTGCCGTATTGGTCCTTGTAAGACCAGACCCAGAAGCAAATGGTTTGATATCTTCTATTGGACCAACACAGATGTTACATTTTGTTTTCTTTTTGTAACATCTTTGTCGGGTCAATAAAAGGTATCAAACCATCTGCTTCTGTACGTTTTATATAACAATTTAGCTCAAAATGGAGGGGTTTATACAAAACAGTGGTGCAACGTGGTGTTATCTGTACTATGAAGTGGTGCAAACAGGATTTTTTTTCATGACAAATTTACTCCCAAGTGCTGGTTTAAAAATGACAAATGCTATTTTTTCCCCTCAGTGTTTACAGTTGAAAATGGAAATTCAGTGGCCTTACTAATGTAGTGAAAGAGGCCGTATCTCCTTCTTTAACTTCCTTCGCTATCCTTGTGTCTATTTACACTTTTGCCTTCCTCACAACCCTGCTGGACTCGCTCCGTTTTTCCAGAGAGGCATCCCTGAGACCCCCCCCCCCCCACTAAACTCCCTTTACTGCTCCTGAAAGTGACCCCTTTTTCTCCACTTCACCTCCCTTGTAAATCAGATTAGTTTTCTGTACTTTTTTCTTTTCCCAAACCTACCTCATGTAGCAGCTGGTGATATATCCTGTAGGCCTTTCTTAATGATGGCCCATTTCCTCATTACCCCCATCTCCCTCTACACCTGACAACCTATTTTCAAGTTCCCATCCCTTCTCCTCCCTCCTGCTCCATGCTCCCTTCAATCTAGAGACCAGCATACCTTCATCACTCTTCACCCTTGTTCCTCTGCTGGACAAACTACCTTCTCCTATCACTTGCTGCTTCTCTGGAACTAGCTCTCACATGCCACTCATCACTCCACCTCTATGGGATGACTCGGATGTCAGCTAAATCTTCTTAATCAACGGAACTGCACCTACTTTGACACGTTTTGTGTGCCGACAATCTCAAATCATGCTTGCCCAAGAGGTTATGCATTTCATGGTTACTAAGCACTTTATTCCTGCTGCCTGTTTGCACCATCACTGTACTTTTACCCAACTGCCTGTAGTTTGTATTCATGTTATTTATTGTGCTTATATACACTATCTACCCATGTTACCCTTCCCCAGTGTCGCTCCTGGAAACGAGCCTCGGCTCAGTCTGCCTATCCCAGTTACCTATTTTCAAATAAATAAATGTTCCCCTTCATCACACCACATTTATCTTTCAAATTTTGGAGTTGGTGTGTTCCTTACCTAGCTCGACAGCAAACCACACTGATAGGTGGTCGCGAGCCTATAACAATTTGCTATATATACCTGTCACTGTATTTTTTTTTTTTTTTAATTCCATTCTTTCTGCATGACTATCAGAAAGCAGCAGCTAAATGTTCAAAATTAGCATTTCGGGGGAGGTGGCAAGATTCTTATTAAAGCAAGCAGATCAGCTGGCTCTGATAAAAATGTACTATCTGGGCTGTTCACTACCATGACAGGACCCCTGGGCAATTTATGGGTTAGCTTAGGAGGTGTTGTTTCATCTCAGCAACCTGCAAGCTAAACCAAACTTCCCTGCTGGGCTCATGTCTTGGGACAGAACAGATGTATTTGTCCAAAAGGTCAGACCAATCTGGTTTTCCAACCCAGCTCAAGACAAAAAATGCTTAATCTACAATGTCAGGTGACATACTTGAGGACATGTCATGGGGGTTATTGGAGGGTCTTGAGGTCTGGCAGAGCCTGAAAGAGACAGTCAGGTCTAGGACTACGAACAGCTGCCAATAAAGGTCCAAGTCTGCCCTGATTCATACTAACATACTAAAAGCCAGGAGAATAGGTCTATGATCTCAATGTCTGCTCATTAGCCAGCCCCTACTGGGCGTAGCTCCTCCCCAGCCCCGGAGGGCCAACCTCGCTTCAGTATACCCATGCATCTGTCCCACCCCTCAAAGCCATCCACTGTGTCCTGCTCAACTAGACTCCCGGGCAATGCATTCCATGGCTCCACCAACCTCTCAGTGAAGTAATGCTTTCTACGTTCTCCCCTGTAGGTTCCCCCCTCCAACTTCCACTCATGCCCTCTGGTTGTGTCCCCTTTCCTTAGCCTGAACATTTCTTTGTCTCTGCCCCTGTTAATCCCTTTCACATATTTGAATACCTCAATCATGTCACCCCTGTCTCTCCTCTCCTCCGGCGAGTACAGCCCAAGGACTTCCAGCCTTTCTTCACAGGTCCTTTCACTCATGCCCCAGATCATCCTGGTTGCCCTCCTCTGAACCCTTTCCAATAATGCTATGTCCTTCCTAAGGTGAGATCTCCAGAACTGCACACAGTACTCAAGATGCGGCCTGACCAACCATTATACAGAGGAAGGATCACCTCCCTCCTCCTGGACGTTATTCCCCGGGCTATGCAGCCCAGAATCCTGTTTGCCTTTGCCACAGATTTTCTGCAGTTTTCAGTGTTGTTCATTCTGGTGTCTACCACCCCCCCCCAGGTCCCCTTCACTCATTGTGGTTTGCAGTGAGACCCCTCCCAGGGTGTATACATGACCTGGGTTTCTGACCCCCAGATGCAGCACCCTACACTTCCCTCGATTAAACCTCAGTCCCCACCTCCTTGAACAACCCTCTCAGGGTATTCAGATCCCTCTGGACTGTCTCCCTCGCTTCCTCCCCGTCAGCCAGTGCTCCCAGTTTTGAGTCATCCGCAAAGAGGCTCATCCTACTCCTAACCCCCTCCCTATATCGGAGACATAGGCATTGAACAGGAGTGGCTCCAGCAGTGAACCTTGGGGATCCCCACTGAAGACCTTCCTAGGGGAGGAGACTATCCCACCAACCACTACGCTCTGTGTTCTATCTGTAAGCCAGTTTTCTACCCATCTAAGCAACTGTCTTCCCACCCCCATCCCCCCAACTTTGTCAACAACCCGATGTGAGGTACCGAGTCAAACGCCTTACTGAAATCCAGATATAGGACGTACACTGGTCCTTGTCAGTCCAGGGTCCCCGTCACCCAGTCGTAAAAATCTATGAGGCTGGTCTGGCACGATCTCCCCGGGACAAAACCATACTGTTTGTCATCCATGTGTCCCAACCTTTCCAGCTGCCTCCCGAGCTTCTCCTTAATGAAGCCCTCCATTAGTTTGCCTACCACCGATGTTAGGCTGACAGACCTGTAATTTCCAATCTCCTCCCTAGACCCCCTTTTGTGGATAGGCACCACATGGGCCACCCTCCAATCCTAGGCACCCATCCTGTCTGCAGCGATGCGTTGAAAAGTGCAGCTTGTGGAGCTGCTAGTTCGTCCGCCAGTTTTTTCAGAACTCTCAGATGCAGCACATCCGGTCCTGGTGCCTTGTCAGTTTTCAGCACCCGTAGGGCCTCCCTCATGCTGTCCTCTATGATTTCTCCCTCCCTAATCCCCCCCTCAACAAAGCACCCAACCTCGTCTAGGCCTGGCCCACCCGGTGCCCCAGCCTCATCTGGTTCTCTCATCTCCATCTGTCCTCTCCTCTCAGCTGTCTCCCCCCACCCCCTTCCGGCTGAATGGATCCCGTCTCCTTCCATAAATACCGAGGCAAAATACTTGTTTAGTACCTCTGCCTGGTCCCCAGCCTCCTGAGCCCATCCTTCCCCAGTCCTAATCCTGGAGATCTGTGCTCTCCCTTTCCTCTCTTCCCCTATGTAGCTATAAAATCCCTTTCCATCCCTCCAGATATCCCTAGCCAGGTTTTGCTCCATCCTCACCTTGGCTCCCTTCCCCTCACCACTCTTGTGACCCTTCTAGCTATCAACTTGTACTTGCCTCTTTCCCTGTCCCCCCTGGAACTCTTAAAACATGCATAGGCAGCTTTTTTATCCCTCACCACCTCTTGCACCTCACTGGTCCACCAGCACGGTTGGTTGGCCCTACCATTCTTTTGCCTTACCCTTGTACATGTGCTAGTAGCCTCCTGCACCCCTTTTTTAATGGTCTCCCACAAGCTACTGACATCCATGTCTGGCCTAATCTTGTTCAAGCTCCCCTTCAGAATCCTGCCCATGCCCATGAAGTCTGCCCCCCTGAAGTCCACTACTACTATGTTTGAGCAGCTGTCCTCCCCCTAGACACAGTAGAAACCAGACCGTGGCATGGTCTCCTCCTGTCAGTGGGCTACATATATCCAGACCCCTTATCAGGTCGCTGTCTGCAAGGACAACGTCCTGTATCCTTCCCCCCCAGTAGGTTCCCCCACCTGTTGGACCAGAAAGGCATCCTGAAACACATCCATTAGTCTCTGTTTCCTGGCCACCGCGGATGTCAGTGTCCTAGTCTGCCCCAGGCATATTTAGGTCCCCCATGACCACCACCCTACTCTTTCCACGGTCACAGTGCCTCTTGATGTTTTCCATCAATTTTCCTTCCAGGTCCTCATCCATTGCGGGGGGTCTGTACACCACCCCTACTTTCAGTCTTTTGCCTCCCCTCATTTGCAGGGTTACCCAAATCACTTCCACTCCCCCCCCGCCTCCTCCACTCCACTGACCATTACGCCATTCTTGACTATCAGTGCTACACCCCCTCCTCTACCCTCTTCTCTATCCCTCCTGAGTACTGTGTAGCCCTCCAAGTTTAGGTCCCAATCATTCTTCTGGGTGGGCCATGTTTCCGTAATCACTGCCACATCTGCTGATCCCTCTGCCAGCATCGCCTGGAGTGCGGACATTTTGTTGCCCATGCTCCTGGCGTTGATCAGGACCGTCCTCCACCCCATCCCCCCTCACCTACCCAATTGACTTGGCCCTGCGCACTCCCTATTTGCCCTTTCCTGCACAGCTCTTGCTTTGTTTACATCGCAGTGACCTGCCCTCAGTTTCCACCCTAATCCTGGGACCTCGGGCATCCTTCCTGACTCAGATTCTTCACTAATCCCTCCCCCCTTTACAAGTTTAAACCCCACTTCTCGTTTATGAATTCAGCGAGTTTCAGTTTTAAGATCTCCTTCCCCTCTAGGTTAAGATGAATCCTATCCCCAGGATATAACCCCTTGTCCTCCCATGTGTCCCCACCAGAAGTATCAAAGTATCTTGTGTGGTAAGCCATTCTGCCTTGCTAAAGACAGAAAGACAGTTTTTTTCTGAGTGTGCACTACAGTTCAAAACAATTTTCTTTCCATTTCTGTAGAATTACTGTTCCCTATAGTTTGTGTGTGTGTAGTATCCTGTGTGAAACTCTGCCATCTGCTTATTGTTATATTGTATAATATTTATAAATATATATAGTATGTGTATGTGATTGTCTGCCTAGGACACAAGTCAGCCAGTGTGTGAGAGACTTGACCTTTGACCTCAAAAGTGTCAGTGTGAGTGAAGCAGCCGACTGTTGTGACACTGGCCAGTGAAACCACTAATTAAAGACTTCCTTCCAAAGGACAGTTTATTACCCCTTATTGTGACGCTTGGCCAGCTGGTTATAATTACTGTATGCTATTTGTAATATAAAAATAAAACTAACATACTAAAATGCCAGCAGAATAGGCCTATCGGTCTTTCGTGTCTGCTCGTTTGGTCAGCCCCCACCCTGAGAGCTAACCTTGCTGCCCCCCTTGCAGGCTTCTCCCTTCCCAGTCCCAGATGTTCTCGCTGCACTGGACTTTGCTTCCAGAACCCTTCCCCGTACCTGTCCCACCCCCTCTGGAACTCCTCCACCGTCTCTGCCTCCACCAGCCCCCCAGGCAGCGCATTCCATGGCTCCACCACCCTCTCAGTGAAGTAGCACCTCCTCCTTTCTCCCCTGAATCTCCCCCCTCCAGCTTCCACCCATGCCCTCCAGTTGCCCCCACTCCTTCCTTCGGAGCACCCTGACTGCGCCTCCCCTATTTACCCCCTGCATGTACCTGAAGACCTCTATCATGTCCCCCCAGTCCCTTCTCTCTTCCAGTGTATACATATTTAGCTCTTCAAGCCTCTCCCCATAGGTCTGGTCCCCAAACCCCAGACCATTTTGGTTGCCCTCCTCTGGACCCTCTCCAGGAGTTCAACGTCCCTCTTTAAGTGTGGCCTCCAAAACTGCACGCAGTACTCGAGGTGCATCCTCACCAAGCAGTTATACAGTGGGAGTATCACTTCCCTCCTTCTGGAGGGGATACAGTATGTGATTGTCTCACATAAGACAGCTTGTGGGTGATCCCCCCAAGGTTTCAGTGAAGCTACAGGATATATTACCCTGAAACCAGGAGGTAATTACAAAGACCAGAGACCTGATTAAATGTCTCGTTTTTTTTTTTTGTTTGTTTGTTTTTTATCTTAATTAGAACTGACCCAGCTGCCAGGATATAGGGCTCGTAAAGTTTTATGATTCCTATAGGAAGAACATTGATACCACCATGGTGCTAAAAGTTGTGAAACCCTTTGATATGCCTTGGGAATAGGAACTTGACAAGATCAAAGAGAAAATGTTTAATTAAGGAGTCATATTTAGGAAGTGGAATTTTTGCTGATGTCACCTTATTTAATATACCTCCTGACAGGACATCATGTTTGTATTTTTTTCTGTTCTAAAAGGGAGGAGCTAGATGACTCACCAAGGGGTTGGGGAGATGGAGCTGAAATGTATCCTCATAACTGGGGAATATGACATTCATTTTGGGACTCAAAGACAGAGCTCTCTGATCTAACTATAAGCACTACAGAGGTAATACATTAGATAGAAAAGGGCTGAATGTATTGTGGTAGGCATTTTTGTTTTGTACATTTCCCTTGTTCTTTTATGTGATTGTGAGTTCCTTGATATATTGTTCTGTGTTTACATTTTTCATATTTTTATCATCTTTTAGTAAAAGCTTTATTTGAAAGATACTGCCTGGGTGTGTCTTCCAAGTTTTTTTTTTTTTTGTACTTTCTATTTTTCCCTCCTCTCTCCCCTCAGCTCCAGTCTCCTCGGGAGTACCTAGGAGTCATCCCACTACGGTTCGCTCCTACCTGGTCAATCCTCCATCACCCATGCAGCCTCGGTTTGCCCCCCAGGCGGGGACGGGGAGGGCTCCAACACACCACAATTCTCTGGCGGCGGCGGTCAGAAGAATGCCAGGAGGGCGGCCGTAAATCGTGGGCGAGCTCCAGTTCTCCATCTCCGCCGGAGCTGAAGGTTTTTCCCCCTGGGAGTGGCCAGCGCCCTGACATCAAGGCCTCACCGATGTCTGCCATTCCCCGCCCCTTCGCTAAGCTTCTGTGGCACTTGCTGTATCTCCGGCTTCCACCAGAGGTCAGTCGAGCGCCGAACCAGGACCCCTGTCCCTCTTGGGAGAGGAGATCCGTCCTCTGGACGCTCAATCCTCTCCCTCCCTTGCCGACCCCCAGCAACCCGGGCTCGTTCCTGAACCTGGGTCACCGGCATGGTGCGAGGTGTGGCGTCCAGCGCCTCAACCCTCAGCGCCACTGAGCCGGCTGTCTTCCAAGTTCTTTTTGCATGTGATGTATACTTGGTTAAGTTTGACAGCTGTTCTGA
Organism: Neoceratodus forsteri; assembly: GCA_016271365.2. Classification (NCBI taxonomy): domain Eukaryota; kingdom Metazoa; phylum Chordata; order Ceratodontiformes; family Ceratodontidae; genus Neoceratodus; species Neoceratodus forsteri. The sequence continues at coordinate 1,116,109,133 of CM028133.1, forward strand.
AGAGCTTGATGGTGTTACTAAACTGGGAAAAGGTAAGAATACACCAAAGGTCTTTTATAGAGTATTAAGGGTTCATTTTGGAAGCCTGGCTTGGTGCCTCTGGCGAAAGACTGTACCGTAATTCCCGAAGAGGGTATGCATCTGAGCCTGTACATTGGGTACGCTAGTATAAGATTCACAGTTTGAATCCCCCCAGAACTTGAGACTAAAGGTGATTCGGACCCAAAAGCAGACAGGAGGGTTACCCTGTCTGTTACTTGTTCACATTACTGTGCTCAGAGTTTGGCACTGTGGGAGCAGAGGGCCTGACTTGCTGAATGCGTTTGTGACAGATTTGATTAGCAGTGGTGGGATAAATTTGGTAACACAAGCTTTAACTGTTCAGTGTGTCAGCTTAATACTATACAGCTCACTTACAAAATAAGGCAGTGATTTATTTTTAAAAAGGAAACAGAACGATATTTTGCTTACAGTCAAGTTCCTACCCGTTTTATTTTTCTTTTCTAAACTGCAGGTTAGAGAAGCCGTAGTTAGGGAAGAAGATGGCTTACAACTACAGTGGGTACACTGCAGACCACTTAAGGCAGCTGTGCCAGGACAGAGGAGTCCTGCACGAGGCGAGAGCCACCAAGCAGACCCTCGTGGATGCCCTGATGGCAGCAGATGCCCAGAGTATCGAGCCACAGACTATGACTGTAAAGGACCAAACCTTAGGCACGGGGGGGGGGCCTGTGGCCAGTGCAGTGACCAGATCCAGTGAGGAGGACAGCAGGGCCAGTGCAAGCCAAGGGCCACAGCAGCAGGGGAAGGTCACCAGCATTCTGGAGCCAGACGCAATCAGGCTGCAGACTGAGTTGCGCAGAATGGAGCTGGAGTTCCAGACAGATGCTCAGCAAGAGAAATGAGCCGCAGAGGAGAAGAGGGCGCGAGAACAGCGAGAAGCTGACCGTGAAGAGGGTGAGCGCCAGCGAGCCGCAGAGGAGAAAAGGGAGCGAGAACAGCGGGAGGTGGACCGTGAAGAGCGTGAGGGCCAGAGGCAACATGAACTGGAGAAGCTATGACTACAACCACCAGTACCAGAGCAGGTAAGTGGCTTGGGTTTAACTGGAACTACAGGACCGGGTTACAAATTAAATTGATAGCTGACTTTAAAGAGGGAGGATATGGATGCCTTTTTAAATCCCTTTGAAAAAGTCTGTATTCAAGCAAATATTCCTAGAGGGTCCTGGAGCTTCCAGCTATCCCCATTACTTACCGGGAAAGCTTGGGATGCATTGGGTCAAATGGACAATGAGGCCAGTAATGATTACAGCAAACTTAAAGTTGCACTTTTAAAAAAAGTTTGATTTAACTGCAAAAGCATACAGAGCTAAATTCCGTAAGCTCAGGAGAAGCCCTGACATAAGCTATGAGGAGCTGGCCACAAAACAATGTCCATGTTTAAAATGTTGGTGGGAAGGAATTGAAGCGAACTCTGTAGATAAAATTGAAAATGCTATTTTGTTAGAACAGTTTTTTGGGGCATGCCCAGCACAGCTGAAAACCCGGCTGGAGGACCAAGATCCCAAAACATTGCAAGAGGCTGCTGAACTCTTGGACCATTATGCCAAGAGCAGACCTGCTCTGAGAGCGAATGGGGCGGGCGTGTGGCAGCACTGAAAGGGAAAAGAGTGCCTTCAGGGCAGCTAAAACTCTCACTGCCTTCATTGAAACAAGTCAGCCCCAGGTTTCAAAGAAAAGAGTTCTCTGAGAAAAGAAATGTCGGGTTTGTAAAGAAACTGGGCATATTGCCAAACAGTGACCCAACAGGACGAGCAATACGCAACATGGGGCTAGGAAAGAAGTGAGTTGTTTATGTGTCCCTGGAAGCATGCCTGTGAACATGAGGGAGCACAAGCACCCAGTCATGGTGAATGGTGTACAGACACAAGGGTTAAGGGGCAGAGGGGCATCCCTGACATTGGTAAAAGGGGATCTGGTAGAGCCTGGTCAGCTTATACCCAATGAATTTGTAACTGTACAAGGGTTCACTGGTGAGGAGAAAACATTGCCACTCACTAATGTAATCCTAAACTGGGGGTGAAACAGGGGGAACTGTGCAACAGATGGCTATAGCCAAAATTTTAGCAGCTAATGCCATCCTTGGCAACAATCTCAAACAGGGAATGGTGTGTACAGTTACCTGCAGCCAAGTGACAAGTGAAAATTTTAGTTCCCTGGACCCCACAGAAACCATTGTGGAAACCACTGGGAGACTGATTCTCCAGCCTGTGTCTCCTGATATGGAGACTAATGAAAAGGGGGGAGAAATTTCCCCAGTAGCAGTTAATCACACAGCTATGGAGGGTTACTCCGAAGGAGAATTAAAAACAATAAATAAATAAATAAATGGCAGGTAACTCTATGATACATTTCCCATCATTTACCTTTCTAACTACTTTGTACGGTCCTGCCCACTCAGCCTGCAGCTTGTCTTTCTGGACCGGAATAAGGACCATGATTTGCTGACCCATCGAGTACAAGCGAGCTCTGGCTCTGCGGTCATACCACACTTTTTGTATATCTGTTGGGCAGCTGCCAGGTTGCTCTGGGCTGTCCCCATAAGTTCATTCAGCCTTTCCTGAAACCTAAGGATGTAATCCACTATGGGAGTTCCCTGGGTGGCGTGCTTGCCTTCCCAGTCCTCCCGGATCAAGTCTAGGGGCCCACATACTCAGCGTCCATATAAGAGCTCGAAAGGGGAAAACCTCTGTCGACTCTTGGGACCCCTCCCTGTATGCAAACAGGTGGGGAATGTATTTCTCCCAGTCCCTCCCATGCTGTTCAGCAAACGCTCGGAGCACTGACTTCAGGGTACCACTAGATCTTTCCACAAGCCGACTGGCTTGTGGGTGATAAAGTGTTGTGTGCTTCTGCACCACCCCACAATTCTCCCACAAACATTTCATCAGGTCCAACATGAAGAAACCCCCCTGATCAGTGATAACCTCCTGCGGAAACCCAACACGGAAGAAAATCCCAAATAAGGCATCTGCCACTTTGTCTGTCCTCAGTGAGGATACGGCGACTGCCTCTGGGTACCAGGTGGAATAATCCACCACAGTCAGGATGAACCTCTTCCTGGAGGAGCTGGGGGTATTTTTAGATTATTATCAGATAATTTGCCTACAAGAAACATGGCATTCAGAGAGCAGTGATGTATCACTAAACGGTTACTCCTGTTTTCAGTGCCCTGGTACTACACTTACTGGTACTGGTAGAAATTCCGGAGGTCTACTCATTTGGGCTAAGGTTGCTAAGAATCTGACGGTTCAGTCAATTACCAGTAAGAGCTATGCACTAGCAGTATATGTTCAAATGCCAGGATTAAACTGTTGACTAATTAATGGTTTTTTTTGAAATCGTAATTTATCCTCCTTCCCTCAGCCTGCCTCCTCTGACACTTCGGCGATGACCCTCGAACATCCCACTACCCGCAACCCTACATGAACAGTCCACAGGCCCCCATGGAGCAGCGGCTTACCCCCCGGGTGGGGACGAGGTAGGGGACAACCCCTGTAACTTAGAGTTTCGTCGGCCCCGTGGACTGTCAAGTGGGCGTGGGCAAATCGCGGGCACGTCCCGGGTCCTCGCTTCCTCCCGGACGAGGCAGGCTCTTTTCCGTTTTTCTCCTTCCCCGAGCAGACTGCGATCCCCCCCTGATGTCATGACGCATACGTCGACGTCCGCTCTGCTCAACGGCCACCCGGCCAATCCCTGCAAGGACTTGCACTTCCTTGAGCCTCCGCTCGGGGTTGCACAAGTGCCGGAATGCGGCCAAATCCCACCTCGAGTAGGCGAGCTGTCGCCGGACGCCGCCTAGCTCCCCGGCCGACCCACCGCTACCAGAGTCCGCCTCAACCCGGGTCGCCGGCGTGGAGCGAGGTGTGGCGTTCAACGCCTCAGCCCTCTGCGCCACCGGGCCGGTGACTAATTAATGTTTATATACCAACTAACTAAAAATATTATTCTCCTAGACTGTGGGATGAATCGGATGAGGTAATTCAGTATAGCTGGGCAGTAACTGGGTGCGATAACATTCTGATGTGTGGAGATATGAATGCCTGCATAGGTTTTTACGATGGATATGCAGATAGCAATGTTCACTGTTGGCTATCTGAAAATGAAACTACCCATAAGAGATCCACTCTAGATAAAAAAAAAAATATAGATCAGGGTCCAGCTTGGTGGAATTGTTGGCTGCAAATAACCTAGCCCCAATCAATGGAAGAATTGAGGGAGATCTTGAAGGAAATTTTATGTACAGTAATGCCATGGAAGCTTCTGTTTTAGACTTCATTATATGGAGTGGTCCTATGGATATATGGACATCTCTAACCTAACCAAACAGAGGGGCGAGTGATCATTTGCCCCTTAGTCTCAAATAGGTTATGGAGGAGAAAGGAAATGTACCTGGACTTAACCTGGTTTCTTATCTCAAAAGGGTTAAGATAAGATGGGATTCCGTGAACCTGGAGGAAGTGGCTCTAATTGTTAGTGTAGCCATCTCCAAAATGTAGACTCTCGCGTCGAACAGTAACACTACGACTTTTATGGACGTCACTATGAGTCACTGATTGAATGAAATGAAAAATTCGATTTCAAGAGGAAGTGAGTCAACTCGGTTTAGGAGTTAGCCTACCTGGTATGACCAAGAATGTTTCCAGTACAAAAAAAAAAAGTTTAACTAGATACATGATGCGTTACGCTAAAAAGAGAAATAAGAGAGGGGCCTACAAACTGCTTAATGAAAAAAGGAAATATTATAAAGGAACTGCTGAAAACTAAACGTAATGCTTTTCAGAAAAAACAGTAGTCTAACATGTTAAAAATTATTCACAATGATGAGAAAGTCTTTTGGCTGATGGTAGCAAAGGGCACAAAAAAAAACAGTAAAAAAAAAAAAAAGCTCGATACTTATACTTCATCAAATCAACGGGTTAATCATTATTTAAACTTGTTCTTTGATCCAAATTTGGTAACACCCTGTCAATACTGGGAATTGAGCATAAAGAGACATTGCTTTCAACCCTTTACTTAACAGGAAGTTTATCTGGTCATCGCTCATTTAAAAAAAGAAAAAGTGCCAGGACCAGACATGATCCCTGCTGAGCTCTCCCCGACAACCCCATCATTATTCTTGTATGCTCGTTTCTCCGCTACGTTGACAAGGTGCTTTCTCGTTGCAGCTGTTGTACAAGCTGCGAAAATTATTTGCAGGACTATTGTTTGTGTGACTATTGGAAGAACTGCCCACTCTACTTGTGCTGAACACAGCGTGAGAGGCTGTGTTAATTCGCACAAACGAGCTGCCAGCTGGAGCTGGAGCTGTGAGAGGGGGGCTATTAGCCGATTGGCTCTGGGAGTGGGAGGCACTGGATAAAACGCGGACGCCGCTCGCCAGCGGCATTCTTGTATGCTCGTTTCTCCGCTACGTTGACAAGGTGCTTTCTCGTTGCAGCTGTTGTACAAGCTCCGAAAATTATTTGCAGGACTATTGTTTGTGTGACTATTGGAAGAACTGCCCACTCTACTTGTGCTGAACACAGCATGAGAGGCTGTGTTAATTCGCACAAACGAGCTGCCAGCTGGAGCTGGAAGAGGGGGGCTATTAGCCGATTGGCTCTGGGAGTGGGAGGCACTGGATAAAACGCGGACGCCGCTCGCCAGCGGCATTCTTGTATGCTCGGTTCTCCGCTACATTGACAAGGTGCTTTCTCATTGCAGCTGATGTACAAGCTGCGAAAATTACTTGCAGGACTATTGTTTGTGTGACTATTGGAAGAACTGCCCACTCTACTTGTGCTGAACACAGCGTGAGAGGCTGTGTTAATTCGCACAAATGAGTTGCCAGCTGGAGCTGGAGCTGTGAGAGGGGGGCTATTAGCCGATTGGCTCTGGGAGTGGGAGGCACTGGATAAAACGCGGACACCGCTCGCCAGCGCGAGCGTGGCGCGAGCGTTGTCGGAGCCGAAATTTGTCTGTTCTGATGAGGGACGGGTGTGAGGTGGGAATTTTGTTTTAATAGCTTTGTATGTCTACCAGTTTTATTATAAAATAGAGTTTTATGTTATTGCCTGCATGTTTTGTATGTGCCATTTGGTTTATTTAGTTAGACATGTGTAGGTTTTCTGACAGATGGCTCTTGGAGCCTAGAATTGTTTATGGGAACACTCAGTTGCATGCGCTGCGTCCTTTTATCCCCCTCCCTGTATCTGATATTATTATCAGACGTTGTAGGGAAGTGGGGATTGGTGGGGATTGCTTTGCGCATGCGCTGTGTGATGACCAGGAGCAGGTTGTTCAGATGATCGAGGTGGTTAAGTCCAGGAGACACCCTGGAATAAATAGAGCACCTAGAAGAAGCCAGACGTGGTTGGTGCCTATTTCCAGGGGGGCCACCAGGCCATGTGGCCAGGTGACCTTTAGGGCTGCATCACCCTTAATATCTCTGACGGCAGTGCTATGCAATGCCAGGTCGATCAGAAACAAGACGGCTATTATTGCCGCTCTGGTTTCATCGGTCGACCTGGCGTGCATTACAGAGACCTGGGTGGGGGATGATGCTGGCCCTGTTTTTGAGGCTGCAGTCCCCCCAGGTTATACTGTGGTGCACTGCCCCAGAGAAACCGTGGGGAGGCGGTGTAGCTATTTGTTTTAAATCGAGCCTGACTTCACCGTGCACCCGGTGGGAACCCCAGGTTCATTTGAATGTGTGGCCATTCGAGGAGGACTCGGTGTTGGCTGCAGGATCCTCCTCATCTATCGTCCTCCTGGACCGATGGGGGTTCCTGCAGGAATTCGCCGAGTTTGTTGCTGGTGAAACATTGAATTCCCCAAGATGTATGTTTCTTGGGGACTTCAATGTTTGGGCCGAGGATAGAGGTCAAAGGTGCGCCGATGAGTTACTGCAGAGTATGTCCCTTTTGGGGCTGGTGCAGTCTGTCGGCGTGCCTACTCACCAGGATGGCCACACATTGGACCTGGTGTTCTCACTGGGACTCGAGATCACTGATCTCGATATTGACCGAGTAGCTTGGTCCGATCATTGCACGGTGAAGTTCACATTTACTGCTCCCGTCATAATTTCTTCCCCTTCTGAGATATTTCGCTGCCGCCAGTTGAAAGATCTTACCCCTGAGGGTTATATGGCGGCAGTTGATTTATCAAGGGTGGGTGATGCATGCGTCGGAGCCGTTGACGCCGGGGTAGCTGCCTATAACAAGGTGCTATCTGGCGCCACTGACTACCTCGCACCTGTCCGTGTACGACCCAGAACTTCATACCCGAGATCACCTTGGTATGATGGTGATCTCAGGGAAATGAAGAAGCTGGGTCGGAGATTAGAGCGTCACTGGAGGAAATCCCGTCTGGGGGCTGACAAACTGGTCCTGTGTGCACATTATTGCGCATACCAGGAGGCAATCAACCAAAAGAAGACATTATTTTTGTCTCGGGAGATTGCTGCTGGGAGAAGCCGACCAGCCTCACTCTTCCGGACTGTTGACAGACTTCTTCATCCTTCCTGTCTTCAGCCCGGAAGAGTTTCCTCGAATAAGGATTGTGAGGAATTTGCTCGGTTTTTCTCGGACAGGGTGTCTGCAATCCGGCGGGAGGTCTCCTCAGCCAGTAATACCATTGCTGTCAGTGGTCGTCAGTCGTGTTCAAAGAGCACTCTCTCTGAGTGGTGGGAGTTTAAGCCAGTGGAAGTTCGTGAGGTCATTGAGATAGCGGCCAACTTGAAGTATACCTTCTGTGAACTGGATCCTGTGCCAACACGCTTCTTGATGAGGTGCATTGACACTGTTGGCCCGGTGTTTGCCCTGATTGACCGGTGTTCCTTGAGTCAGGGTGTCTTTCCGGATGCCTTGAAGGAGGCTCTGGTGAGACCCCTTTTAAAGAAAGCTTCTCTGGACCCGGAGATTAGGGCAAATTACCGTCCTATCTCCAATCTTCCATTTTTGGGAAAGGTTGTTGAGAAGGTGGTATCACTTCAGTTGGGAGAGCATCTCATGACCCACAGTTGTATGATCCCTTCCAGTCAGCCTTCGGGCCAGGCATAGCACTGAAACTGCATTAGTTCGGTGCAAAATGATCTCCTTAGGGCTAGAGATCAGGGGAAAAGACAATTCTTGTCCTCCTTGATCTCTCCTCAGCATTGACACTGTGGACCATTGTGTGTTGCTTTTCCGCCTGAGGGAGTTATGCGGACTCACGGTGTTGTCATCAAATGGTTTGAGTCATTTCTTACTAACAGGAGGCAGCGGGTTGTGATGGGTAATTTCTCATCCATGCCCTGCCTCCTTCTTGTGGAGTCCCTCAGGGTTCGGTATTGGCCCCAATGTTGTTCGCAGTGTACATGCTGCCCTTGGGGGAGATCATTAGGAGGTATGGTCTGAATTTTCATTGCTATGCTGATGATACTCAGCTATACCTATCCTTTGCCCTAGGAACATCAAATGCAGTGGATGTGATGAATATCTGTTGGCTGAGATAAATGACTGGATGTCTTCCAGCTGGCTGCGACTTAACCCTAATAAAACTGAGGTACTGGTAGTGGAGTCGAACAGAGCTCGTGATGGGATGGCCTCTGATTCTGCAACTGGCATTGTGCTAGGAGCTGTGTCATTGATGGCCTCCCCAACGGTGCGTAATCTTGGTGTGATCTTTGACAGGAACTTATCCATGGAGGCTCAAATATCCTCCGTGGTGCGTTCCTGCTTCTTTCATCTTAGAAATATCGCCAGGATTAAGCCCCTTGTTCCGGCTCTGGACCTCCCTACTTTGGTACATGCCTTGGTCACTTCAGGACTTGACTACTGTAATCGCTCTATCTCGGGGTCTCTGGAACTTCTCTTACAGACTGCAGCTAGTGCAAAATGCTGCCCGGTTTTGACTGGACAAAGTAAGTTCAGTCATATTACTCGGTATTGCGCAGTGCACTGGCTGCCGGTCAGGTGGAGAGTATTGTTCAAGGTGGGTTTTCTCACCTATAAGACCCTACATGGACAGGGCCCTGGTTACCTTTCTGATCTCCTGGTACCGTCCACCTCTGTCCGGGATCTTCGCTCTTCTGGTGGTGGCCTCCTCACAGTTCCGAGAGCTAGGTTGAAATCAGCAGGGGATCGATCCTTTGGAGTTGCTGCTCCAGCTCTCTGGAACTCGTTGCCATTTAGTGAGAGAGGCCCCCACTAGAGGCCTTTAAGAGTCGTCTTAAGACCTTTTTATTTGTGCAGGCTTTTGGGGTTTAAGTTATGTGTATGATATTTTAACCTTTTGTACACGGTATGACATACTGTATAGGTTTTGTGCGGCGCCCAGAGCCTTCGGGATTGGGCGTCTTTTTAAATAAAGTTGACTTTGACTTTGACTTACTATTTGGCGCCATTGACTCCCTCGCACCTGTCCGTGTACGACCCAGAACTTCTTACCTGAGGTCGCCTTGGTATGATAGTGATCTCAGGGAAATGAAGAGGCTGGGTCGGAGATTAGAGCGTCGCTGGAGGAAATCCCGTCTGGGGGCTGACAAACTGGTCCTGTGTGCACATTATTGCGCATATCAGGAGGCAATCAACCGAAAGAAGACAATATTTTTGTCTTGGGAGATTGCTGCTGGGAGAAGCCGACCAGCCTCACTCTTCCGGACTGTTGATAGACTTCTCCACCCACTCTGTCTTCAGCCCGGAAGAGTTTCCTCGAATGAGGATTGTGAGGAATTTGCTCGGTTTTTCTCGGACAGGGTGTCTGCGATCCGGCGGGAGGTCTCCTCAGCCAGTAATATCATTGCTGTCAGTGGTCGCCAGTCGTGTTCTAAGAGCACTTTCTGGGTGGGGGAGTTTAGGCCAGTGGAGGTTCGTGAGGTCACTGAGATAGTGGCCAACTTGAGGTATACCTTTTGTGAACTGGATCCCGTGCCAACGCGCTTCTTGATGAGGTGCATTGACACTGTTGGCCCGGTGTTTGCCCTGATTGTCCGGTGCTCCCTGAGTCAGGGTGTCTTTCCGGATGCCATGAAGGAGGCTCTGGTGAGACCCCTTTAAAGAAAGCTTCTCTGGACCCGGAGATTAGGGCAAATTACCGTCCTATCTCCAATCTTCCATATCTGGGAAAGATTGTTGAGAAGGTGGTATCACTTCAGTTGGGGGAACATCTCAGGACCCATGAGTTGTATGATCCCTTCCAGTCAGCTTATCGGGCCAGACATAGCACTGAAACTGCATTAGTTCGGGTGCAAAATGACCTCCTCAGGGCTAGAGATCGGGGGGACAAGACAATTCTTGTTCTCCTCAATCTCTCTTCAGCATTTGATACTATGGACCATAGTGCATTGCTTTTCCGCCTGAGGGAGTTATGCAAACTCACCGGTGTTGTCATCAAATGGTTTGAGTCATTTCTTACTAACAGGAGGCAGCGGATTGTGATGGGTAATTTCTCATCTGCATCCCACCTCCTTCCGTGTGGAGTCCCTCAGGGTTCGGTATTGGCTCCTATGTTGTTCGCAGTGTACGTGCTGCCCCTGGGGGAGATCATTAGGAGGTATGGTTTGGGTTTTCATTGCTATGCTGATGATACTCAACTATACCTTTCCTTTGTCCCAGGAACATCAAATGCAGTGGATGTGTTAAATATCTGTCTGGCTGAGATAAATGACTGGATGTCTTCCAGCTGGCTGCGACTGAACCCTAACAAGACTGAGGTATTAGTATTGGAGTCGAACAGAGTTCGTGATGGGATGGCCTCTGACTCTGTGACTGGCATTGTGCTAGGAGCTGTGTCATTGATGGCCTCCCCATGGGTGCGTAATCTTGGTGTGATCTTTGACAGGAATTTGTCCATGGAGGCTCAAATATCCTCTGTGGTTCGTTCCTGTTTTTTTCATCTGAGAAATATCGCCAGGATTAAGCCCCTTGTTTCAGCTCTGGACCTCCCTACTTTGGTACATGCCTTAGTCACTTCTAGGCTTGACTACTGTAATGCCCTCTATCTCGGGGTCTCTGGAACTTCTCTTCGCAGACTGCAGCTAGTGCAAAATGCTGCTGCCGGTTTTGACTGGACAAAGTAAGTTCAGTCATATTACTCCGGTATTGCTCGAATTGCACTGGCTGCCGGTCAGGTGGAGAGTATTGTTCAAGGTGGGTTTTCTCACCTATAAGACCCTACATGGACAGGGCCCTGGTTACCTTTCTGATCTCCTGGTACCGTCCACCTCTATTCGTGATCTTCGCTCCTCTAATAGTGGCCTCCTCAAAGTCCCGAGAGCGAGATTGAAATCAGCTGGGGACCGATCGTTTGGAGTTGCTGCTCCAGTTCTCTGGAACTCGCTGCCGTTGGAAGTGAGAGAGGCCCCTACTATAGAGGCTTTTAAGAGCCATCTGAAGACCTTTTTATTTATGCAGGCTTTTGGAAATTGAATTTTATGTATGTTATTTTAAGGAATGTATATGGTATGACACACTGTATAGTTTTTGTGCGGCGCCCAGAGCCTTTGGGATTGGGCGTCTTTTTAAATAAAATTGACATTGACATTATGGGTGAGGCTGCTGGTTCAGTACTATAATTGATGCATTTTTCATAGTAAGGTTCCAAAGTCTTGGAACGGTGCTATAATTATTTCCATCTTCAAAAAGGGCGATAAGGCTGACCCGTGTATGAACCGCCCCATTTCCCTGCTGGATATTATTGGTAAAATTTATGACAGGTTCATATTAGCCTGGCTACTGCAGCAACTTAAAGCTATTTACCAAGTTTTGATACATGAACGCATATACTGCAAGGTGACTGCATATAGAACTGATTCGCAATGTATTTTGATAGATGCATAGCCTATTTTGGCAAATTAAATCAGATTTTCACCCCCACAAACCAGGAAGTGTCATTTTGTGTATTGAAGCTGTATTTGGTGACCTCTGACACTCATTACCTTTGCAATGTCACCACAGGAGATCTGTGCTCTGCAATTAAAATTAGTTCTTGGTCACAGCAATTCTGTGTTATGATAACAAGAGCTTTGGCTGCAGCATACGCTCACGACAATAACAATGTCAAACAGTTCATTTTCAGGGTCCCGATGGATGAAAGCATTATGTTGTCCTGCACTAACAGTGATCTTTCGGACACTGACATAGTGCCACAGTTTGACAGCCACTGCACAGTAGATCCCCATAGGGATGACCCTATGACAGCAGTGAGAATGATGTGGGCAGTAGCTCAGGCAGTCACAGCAGTAGTCCCGATCCATTCCAGTACAGCAGCGAGAGCTGACTTAGCAACACGAACTGTTAATATTATATTTTGATACTTAGTGCTACGATTTGGTTCCCATCATTGCTGTCATTTTACTGTGCAAAATCGAGGTATGGTGCGTGTTCTGTTACTCCCAGCATCGATGTGCCCACACAAATGCTAGTGATAGTACCTGGGTTTTATATTTTTTTTTTTTTGGGGATTGCTTTCCTATGCTAACAAGTTGTTGGCCACTCCAGCTTGACACTGAGAGCATGGCTCGAACTGGTAGCATTGCTTGAGCAGGATAAATGACTCACAATTTGTCCAAATCCAATGTGTCCAAATTCCTCACCTGGTACTAGTTAGTAGTGACCTCCTACCAACTGATTTATCAGTCACTCACTCTGATGGAGCACAGTGTGGAAATTACAAGCAGGCACCTTGTACCCCAACCACTCCAAACCCCCCAGCTGCACACATACACTTGGAAAAATACTGCAGCATAGAACTTTTATTATCTGTAAATTATTTATACTGTTTGGGTTTGTCTATGCCCTAGTGCCAACTAGTCTACGCTATAGCTTTCTTCTCTGTGTATGTGTGTGTTTGGGGGTGGGGGGCCTGCTTGTACTTTCCCCCTTTAGAGGTATCAGTGATTGAGTAACGTGTTGAAGTCACCGGTTCCCCTGTTTACGGCATGTTATAAATTTAAAACTACAAATTATTGCACCAGCTTTTTTTTTTTTTTAATTTGGTTGTTTAACCAGGTATAGCACACTAAGCTGAAAGCTTTTTTACAGGAGCGACCTGGAAGCACAAGGAGGTTAAGTGACTTGCTCAGGGTCACACAGTATGCAAGTGGAAGCTGTAGGATTCAAACCCAGGTCTGGTCTGCTGGATGTCACCAGATTTGCAGCTCAGAGCCTTAGACCACTGCGTTTGTGTTACCTCTAAGCGCTCTGGAACGATACATACTGCAGCTGTCATTAGTGGCTGTATAAGCATCTGTAATACCATCAAGGCCCCAGGAATTCTGCGGTTCTGTGGTTGCGGAATTTGCCGCAGAATTTGCATCATGCCACAGAATATATATAGTGCCGCAGAATTCATCGTGTTTGGTGAATTTTCATATAAATATACTGTTTTTCCATACTGTCAGGCTTTCTTTCCCACCTTGTTTGTCCTGAGGCCCCTCCTCTATGCTCAGCATCAAATTTAGCCAATGACAGGACTGCATTCTGCCAGAGAAATGAATAAATCATGCCGCAGAAGTCAAGGAGCCCTGCCGCAGAAAACGAGGGGCCCTGAATACCAACCTGGCATTGGCTTATTGCCACTACATGTGTGCCTCCAGGTGCATTAAGAACCAAGCAAAAAATACACAGTACAGTCGGTGATCATCCCCTGCCCCCCAAGGTTAAAAATGATACTGCCAATACCCTTCTCATGGAGAAAGAGTCTGCATTTATGTTTAGATAGCCTAAATACTGTTTGATTGGTTCACTACGAAAAGGGACATATCCTTGCGATAGATACTCAAGTGTTAGGCTGTATTTGAACCACCCTTCCTCACTTATGTCACCATACTTCATTACCACTTCGGTCTGTGTCAAGCCATTTGTGTTTTCCCACCTTTTTCCATTACAGTGGATCTCTGATGCGCATGCATAAAGTGTACAGCAAATACAACAGATGCTGCACTATACTGTCTCCCATGCCTTACCGATGTCATGGTGCATTGTGTAGACTCCCTGTATTCATTGCTGTGTAGCCCATATTTTGGTTCAGACATTATTCCCCAAGTATGCCGAGCTGACTAGCACACTTTGCAATACAACACCATAGAAGCTGTACATTGGTACCACAGTGTCGGGAGAGGATGGCAACTACAGTCTTCTTTTGCTGATGCTCCAGAGCACATACAATGATGCTATAATCCTAATTATAAATAAAGACTGTATGTTAAAATGTTAAAAAGCTAAGTGTTTTTAATTTTGAGATACACTGTAAACTAGGTACAGTATAACTATGTACAGTATATAACTGATTTTATTGCATTCATTTACAAACTTAGCGAGGAGCTGGCAAGCTGGAGAAACAATTCAGTGCACCATGTCCCTTTATTCATGCACATCTAAGCATACTTTGGTGATCAGTGTTATGGTGCTTGCATGAGAACACCAAATGAGCCCAAGAAAACACAGGAGCACAACAAAAAATATAAACTGTCTATAATGATGGTGACAATCAGAAATGCAATAGCAAAGGCAGTTCACAGAAGCAATCACACTGGAAGCAGCACTTGTCAAAAATACAGTTTTGCCCTGTTCTCCTGGGATTGGACTGTGCAGCTCAGTGCTTATACTTTTGCTGCACATTACAATTCTGAACTGTTGAAAAAGTCATCCATTTAACACAGACCTCTATGTACCAATACTGAAAAGCTTACTGCAATTTATAGATCTGCCCAGTTCAAAAGTCGTCCTTTTGTGTCCCAATACGCTACAGATTACAGCTCATCTCAGTTAAAAAAAAATATTTTTTATACAGACTTGTTATAATTATGTACTTGCAGCACTTATTAAAACTGTAACACTGTACTCAAACAATGTAGATTGTGATGTTCCTAGAACCGATGGACCTAGGACACAGAGCTTAGAGGAGTAAAATTGAAAATCAGGAGAAATCACCACTTCTGCAATCCCAAAAGCAAGTATAACAGCTGCCAATATAACAGACAGTTTCAGTCATCAGTGCTGTAAGTTTTGCCATTTCAGTTTTGGATCTGCACTCACTGAGGCTGGGTCCAGGGAAGATGAACGAACGAGCAGTGAGAAAGGTGCAGTGGGAACACCTTCCCTGTGCTGATGTCACTCATACATGTGGATGCACTGCTCATGTGTGAACTTCAAAGAAAGGAAAAAACATGCAGAGACAACTGTGGCACAAAAATGTTAAAAAACTAAGCATCTGAATATATTTAATACTTAACTTCAGGGCAGCTGAGCTTTGCATCACTCAATGAAGGGAAGGTGATCTGCAGGCATGACATTGGGGGAAGTTGGTAAATCACTTTAAGGAACTGGGAGGTTTCAGTGAACTGCAGGCAGGCTTCTGTACTGGTTACAGCACAACAGATAACTGCTTTATCCCATTACACATAATTGAAAAATACATAAAGCATGGTGGCCAGAAACTCTATGTTGCTTTCATAGCTTTTAGCGCGGCCTTCGATGAGGTTATGCGTAGTAAACTTTGGCAAATAATGCTTGAAAAAGGGTTTCAACCAGAACTTATAAGTATCATAAAAGAGCTGCATAGTGAAACATGGGCACAGATCAGACTGGGACATGGGGTCAGTTATCCGCAGTCATAAAAACCAATAAAGGGGTTAGACAGGGGTGTATTATGGCCCCAATACTTAAGGATATGTTTGTCAAGGATGAGGTTTCAATAACTCATCAGTTGTTCATGGAATCGTCAGTAGACTTCCTGGCACTGTCACCGTTGCTACTTTTTGATGACAACAGTGAAAGCCACGGAAGTCCTGAATAAAGAGCAAATGTCATGGAATCCATTATGTGTATGACTGCCATGACAAACTTACATCCTTGCCAATATTGTTGTGTGTGTGTGTGTGTGTGTGTGTGTGTGTGTGTGTGTGTGTGTGTGTGTATACATATATATCAATTACTTGAAGAATCTTTGGCCCTTTCCTCTGACTCCCCAAAGACTGGGCAAAGAGGCTGTCCTGCGTTGGCATATGCAGATGATCTCACGTTAATCTCACTGTCCAGATCAGGATTACAAAAGAAATTAAACACTTTACATGCTTATGCGGTATCTCACAAACTATCTGTTGTTAAGAATAAAAGTCAGGTCATGGTTTTTGATTCCAGAAATGTATCAATAAATGGGTGATAGGGGAACATAGCATTGAGACAGTAAAATCTTACTGTATGTCTATCTGGGACTCCTATATACGAGTACAGGGAACCGGGAGCCCCACATAAAATCCCAAGTCGTTAAACTTAAACAAGTGACTGGAGCTCTTTTAAGATTCAATAGGAAATTTGGTGGCTCTTCTACCTTATCACTTTTAAAAGCTGCCCGAGCCAAGTATATTCCCCAGGCTCTCTACCTTTCGGAAGTCTTGGGTTATCCGAATTTTAAAAAGCTGGAAATCCCCTTGAACAAAATTCTCAGATCAGTATTGGGATTGGGAAGCTCTGTCCCTAGCCCCTTTGCAAGAGCAGAATTAGGCTTTCCTAGTCTGGAAGCCTTTGCCCAGGCAAGGTTTGTGGGTTAGTGGATAAACATTACTAGAATGGCTCCTGAAAAAGACTTCCGAGGGAATGTTGTAGAGAAAAAGAAAGAAAGGGCTCGGTTGCAGACAATCATTATGGTATCTACAATTGATAAAAACCCTACACACAAACGGCCTGCAAGTTTTAAAAGCGTATCAGGAGAAGGGGGATCACAACTGGGTTACGTTACAAAAAAATACTGTTCTAGTAAAATCATAAATAATGAAAAAATGAAGGATTGCCGTAGTGTCTCAACTTTAAGGATTACTCAGCTTGTCAGAAATGATATTTCTCACACGTTTAGATATTATCTGGAGGTGCAGACAGATCAGGAACTTAGACTTGTTTATGTTAGATACAGATTTGAACTGTTTAACAGCAATATCTTGAAAGCAAGATACAGTAAACAACCTGATGATACACTTAGTCATTGTAATTGTAATAACAGAAGAACCTGAAGATCTTTATCATGCAGTTTTCAATTGCACTTGGTATGACAAGCTAAGGGAGTACTGGTTAGCACCTGTATGGACTCTTAATTGGCACACTGGATACAAATGTACTTCTATATCTTATGCTGACAGCCCAGGATAATTACTTGATAAACCAGACTGCAGGATATTTTAGAACATTCTCTGTTATCTATTATCTGTAATGAATATAAATGACTATTATAGTTCAAGTTAACGGCACACATTTTTGAGCCAACTTACATGTTTTAACAATATATATATTTTTTTTAACAATTAACAATATTTTTAAGATATAGACCTGTTATTTAATCATGTATTGTATTATTTTTATGCTTATGTGGACCCATGCACTGAAATGTTTATGAATTTTATTGTAATTTTTATTCTAATGATCTTTGATCGAACATAATAAAATTAACTACTACTACTGTTAGCCACAGTGACTCGAAGTCCCCAGGTTGCCCTTTTACTTCTGTGGCTTTTATTTCCTCCTGAATGTAAATGGCTATGCCACTCCCCCCCTCCTCCTTTTTTTTTTTTGCCCAGCCTATCTTTCCTGAACAGGTTGTAACCAGGAATGGCCGTATCCCATCCGTGAATCACACTTCTATTACAGCCACCCAGTCCAACCTTTCTGTCTCCAGGATGGCTGTGAGTTCAGGAAGTTTGTTGGTTAGGCTCCTTTGCAACCACTGCCTTCCAGGAATGTACATCCTCTTTGGCGCAAGGCTGTACCCTCTTCCTGGACTGCTTCAGTGTGCACTTTCCGGCCAAGAGATAATGAAGGTTGCTGGTTTGGGCGGATGTTGCCTCTGATTTGTTTTCTGGGGATGTATGCGTGCATTCGGCGTTTTGGGGTGTGATGATCAGTCCAATGATGGCGGGGTGTGAGCTGAGTCATACTCCCCTTTATTTAATTTAAACTACCTATACAGACACCAAATTTTTGTCTGCGTGGTAGCGCACCTTCTCTGTTTAGGTGCACTCCATCGTATTTTAAAAAACTCTTTCCCAAAAGTTGTACCAGTTCTCTATGTAGTGGTATCCCTTTGTCTTGGCACCAATCACGCAGCTATGAGTTGAATTTGCCCACTTCAATCTCTCTGACTCACTTGGTGTATTTTCCTTTATCCCACACTGGCAGCACTTCTGAGAAGGCTAATCTGGACGGAAGAGAAGAAAGTTTGTTGGCCAGGTCCTCGAAGTGTTTCTTGGCCTCCTGAACTGTGTGAATTACCAAGTCATTGGTACAAAGGTGTATTATATGTGTAACATCCCTCGATTCCTGTACAATTGCCTTTATGTGGTTAGTGTCCCTACTTGCAGAGGTTCCTGGTAGACACTACCACCATGTCACTTTTAACATTTTGTGTTGGGTGGCATTCCACTCCTCAGATCATGGAATCCCTGATTGAGAATTTTGCTTTTGTTTATATTCGTGTCGTTTTTATTGAGTTTTAGTATTTTTGTTGTTATTGGTCTTGGTATTGTTGTTGGTTATATCCTGAGTATTAGTATTTTTGTTATTATCGTAGTTTGCATTGGTTTTAATTGTCTCTAAACCCTAAGTCTTTGGGGATCCAAATATAAATTGGCTCTCCCCTTGGCGAAAAATACTGTGAACCAAATGAAGTCTCACACAGCTCATCACCGAGTCTAACTCTTCAAACTCCGCAGTACTTGGATGAACTACCTGAACCCCTGGCTGGGGCTCCCTAAAATAGCTCAATTCAAGAGGGATAAGAACAGTTCTCTCACACGGATCCAAATGTAACTGCTACAGTTGATTTTTTGACAACTTGTAACCATACATTATACAACAGCACACTTTTCTGCTTGCCTGTCCTTGACAACGCTCATCTGGAACTGCTCTTGCTCATGGTCCGTAACATTGTTACTACTCGCATACACGTACTCTGCACGTACGGCTCTTGACAGTAAAGGATAAAATAAGTGGGTTCGCTCCACCAGAATTTATCTGGACTATGTCGCTCAATGCTCCAGACCTCCCATCCCTGCTAGACGATCCCGAACCACTGACTGGTCAACACTCACTTTATCCACTGGTGTAGATGCTGTTAATCTCTTTCACATCCAAATTCATTGCAACTTGGGCCAAACACACCCCTCTCAGGAGGTCTCGTGTCCATGGGTACCACCTTTCCATTACCCGCTCAAAGCTTGCGATTCTGCCTGGCATCTCCACAAGGACTCAAGCTCCCCGGAGGATGTGTTGAGATACAAACAACTATGCAACCCCTGTACTAGGGCCACAAGGGAAGCCAAACCACTTTACTTCACCTACAGCCTGTAGAACAACCTTACATCGGCCCCCCCCAAATACATGCTGAGAGGTTATTCGCTCCCTGCTTGACACCCCCCCAAAAACGCAGGTCAACTTCCCAATCCTCAAACTAGAGCATGCCTTTCTCTGACCTAACTGAGGTTTATTGATTAATTGATTTTTATTTATTCATGGAAATCTTCAGGGAATTACCTTTGAGCACAAGTGCTCATTTACAAAGGTTCCATGACAAATACAGAGTCACAAAACACATTACAAGTACAATAAGCACTTCCAGAGGAAATGCGGTTGACTCAGGATCAAAAGCACGCATGGCAGAACAATTACATACAGTTTTGAACAAAAAAAATTCAGATTATTGTAGAGTGTCACTGGTAATGTACAGAAAGAAACCAAATAAAACTGTTTTATGGTTACAGTTTCACTGGACTACAAAGGCAGACTGCAAAGATCTCTCAAACTGATTAAACTTTGGGAGATTCGGCAGTGTAGAGTTGTTTGGGGTTGGAGATCCGGGGCCGCATCGGCGGTGGGAACGAGCGAGAAGGACCACATCGGTGGTCGCAGGAGACCCGGGGTGCTGAAGGAAGCCGCATCAGCGGTAGAGGAGTGTTTGGAGGGCCACCGCCCTCAGGAACAAGGAGCAGTGGGGCCAATCAGCGCCAAGCGCGTGATTGTCAACTGTGCGACTGGGCTATAAAGGCCATTAGCCCAGTCGCTGGGGAGGAGCTGCTCATGAGTTGTTTGTCCCACACCACCCACCCCGTCCTCGACCTCTATTAAATAGTCGGTGGGGGTGGAGCCTTGGAAGGGGGAAGGCTGTGAGTGGGAAGCCTGGACTGCTGTGGGTGTCCTGGATTGCTGCTGCTGACTGGAGCTGGGAGAAGCAAGTTGAGTGGGTGAGGACTGAGGATATTAAAGGAATAGATGACTATATGCAGCTGAGAGGCATGATGTATGGAACCCGATTCTGGGCTGTACTGTTTACTGCTACTAAACTTTGGGGGGCAGGTAGAATCGAATCCTGGGTATGCTTGGACACCACTGAGCACATGCTAGTCACACATACGGCTCTGGGATTTGATAGTTGTGAACTGTGATAACTGCTGATGATAGAGTGCTGTGTATACTGTTTTAAACAGCTGATTATATAGTGCTGTTCTTCAATAGTGCTGCTTTATATGTGAACTGTGATAACTGCTGATTTATATAGTGCTGTGGGGTTTTAAAAGCTGTTAAAGGTGATATCTGCTGATTGAATAGTTGATCATGTGAGGTGGGCAAGAACTATTGGGCTGCAAGTGGTTAGGCCTGCTCACACCAGAATGAGGGTGGATTCGGAGCTGGCCAGAGCGGCATCTTCAGCAGGGTGACTGGGTGTACGGGATGCAAGGCAGCGATGATCCTAAATTGGGCATGGAAGAATGGAGGATGCCCAGTGTGTTCCCAGCTGGCAGGACTTAGGGGGAGGTAGAAGGACCAGAAGAGAACTGGAAGCCATGAGGGGGGAGGGAGGGGGGATAGGAGGGGAAACGGTCCCATGGAGAGTGGAGAGGCCACTACAGCATACCTCAAGGTGCAGGTAGGCAGAGGCCCTATGGTGACTCCGAGGGCATATTACAAGCAACTCTGGAGGGGTAGGGCGTATTACAAGCAACGAATGGAAAACACCCCACAGGAGAGGGGCCGGCCAGAGGGAGATAAAGAGGGTGGGAGGGGTAGGTGACAACATGCCGGGGGAAGGCATCACTCTTCGCAACAGATACATCATGCTCTACCCAGGAGAGGAGGAAATTTGGGGAGGCAGGCAGGCAGAGAGCATTTGGTTAGATTGCTGGGGGGCAGGAGCAGGTGGGTAGTGACACTGGAGGAGGAGGCAGGCAGTGAGAATGGGACCAGTAAGCCAGAGGTGGTGGGAGGCAGGGGAAGGGGAGGGGAACTGGGGCTGAGCAGGCACTCAGTCTGGAGGAGTCAGCCAAGGGAGGGGTGGTAGAGGGCATTCTAGGGGGCCAGGGGAGGGGAGGATATCTGCCGAGATGGGAAGGGGACAAGGAGGGTAGGGTAGGAGAATTATGCCAGAAGGAGGGGAGACAAGGTCTGGGAGGGTGGAGGCAGGGAGGAAAGCAGTTGAAGGGGCAGGGAAGGGGGATCTGTGGACTCTGGCCCAAAAAGGGAGTCCAGGGGGCCAGCTGTGCCAGCCAGGAGGTGGGAGGGAGAAGAGTAAACTGGGAACCGCATGCAGAAGGAAGAGCACGGTAGGTCACGCACAGATTAGTGAACCCCCGACTAATGAGAGTGTGAGGAGTAAGCTGGAGGCCGACGATAGAAGGAAGAGCCTAGAAGGGGTCAAAAGGGCCAGTAAGGGGGGGGTAAAGGTGATCCTGCTGGGGGACTCCATGACCAGGGGCATCCAGTGGGAGGGGGTAGGGAAGGGTACAAGCAGCCAGGTCAGGGCTAAATGTATTCCGGGACTATCCGTTCACAAGGCCAAATTCCAGCTGTATTCCTCAGCTTTAGAATGCGGGGATCCTCCGATTTCCTCGTACACCTGGGCACAAACGATTTGGAAGGGAACAGCTATCTGGAAATCCAGGCAAGGTTCCGGGAGCTAGTCAGGGTCTGCCATTCTATTGGGAGTTCAATTTCTTTCTCAGAAATCCTGCCGGTGCCTAGGGCATCCGGGGAGGCAAAGCACAAACTAAGAGGTGTGAACCAGTGGCTCAGGGACTGATGCAGGGAGGAAGGGTTTGGACTGGTGGGGGATTGGGAGGACACATGGGATGATAAGGGGTTATATGCTAGGGATAGGCTATATCTTAAGCTACAGGGGAAGAAGATCTTAAAGCTGAAACTTGCCAGGGGACTCCGATGGGCACAATGCAAGAGCTGTGCAGGAGAGGTCAAATAGGGAGTGTGCAGGGCCGAGTCAGTTGTGCGGGGGGGCGGGTGGACGACGGTCCTGGTCAACACCAGGAGTATGGGCAACAAAATGCCTGACCTACAGGCAAGGCTGGCAGAGGGATCAGTGGATGTGGCAGTGGTTACGGAAACATGGGCCACCCAGAAGAATGATTGGGACCTAAATTTGGAGGGCTACAAAATATTCAGGAGGGATAGAGAAGTGGGTAGAGAAGGGGGTGTAGCACTGATAGTCAAGGATGGAATATTGGTGAGAGGAGTGGAGGAGGCGGAGGGAGAGAGTGGAAGCGATTTGGGTAACCCTACAAATCGGGGGGAGGAAAAAGATTAAAAGTAGGGGTGGTATACAGACCACCCGCAATGGATGAGGAACTGGAGGGAAAATTGATTGAGAACATTAAGGGGCACTGTGATCGGGGAAAGGGTAGGGTGGTGGTCATGGGGGACCTAAAATATGCCAGGGGCAGACTGGGACACCATGACATCAGCGTTGGCCAGGGAGCAGAGACTGATGGATGTGTTTCAGGATGCCTTTCTGGGGCAACAGGTGGGGAACCTACTGGGGGATACTGGGACGTTGTCCTTGCAGACAGCGACCAGATAAGGGATCTGGAGGTGTGTGCCCCTGGCAGAAGGAGACCATGACACGGTCTGGTTTATGCTCTGCCTTGGGGAGACAACCGCTCAAACACAGTGGTAATGGATTTCGGGGGCATGGGCAGGATACTGAGGGGGAGCTCGAGTCAGATCAGGCCAGACATGGATGTTGGTAGCTTGTGGGAGGCCATTAAAAAAGTGGTGCAGGAGGCTACTAGCTTGTGTGCAAGGGTAAGGCGTAAAAATGGCCAGGCCAGCAAGCCGTGCTGGTGGACCAGGGAGGTGCAAGAGGCGGTAAGAGATAAGAAAGCTGCCAGCGCACGTTTTAAGCACTGCAGAGAGGAAAGGGAGAGAGGGGAGTACAAGTTGTCAGCTAGAAGGGTCACAAGGGTGGTGAGGGGATCAAAGGCGAGGATGGAGCACAACCTGGCTAAGGATATACGTGGGGGGGGGGTTTTAGAGATACATAGGGGAAAAGAGGAATGGGAGAGCACAGATCTCCAGGATTAGGACTGGGGAAGGATGGGCTCAGGAGGTGGGGAGCAGGCAGAGGTACTGAACAAGTATTTTGCCTCGGTTTTTAGGGAGGGAGACATGGGCTTCATTCAACCAGAAAAAGGGGGGGGGCAGCTGAGAGGATAGGGCAAGGGAGATGAGAGGATCAAAAGAGGCTGGGGTACCAAGTGGGCCAGGCCCAGAAGAGGACGGGGCCTTTACTGAGGAGAGGGCTAGGAAGGGGGGAAATCACAGAGGGCAGCGTGAGGGAGGCCCTACGGGTGCTGAAAACTGACAAGGCACCAGGACTGGATGGGCTGCATCCAAGGGTACTGAAGGAACTGGTGGACGAACTAGCAGCTCCACTAGCTGTGCTGTTCAACACCTCTCTCTAGACAGGAAGAGTGCCTCAAGATTGGAGGGTGGCTCATGTGGTGCCCATCCACAAAGGGGGGTCTAGTGAGGAGATGGGAAATTACAGGCCTGTCAGCTTAACGTCAGTAGTAGGCAAACTAACGGAGGGCTTCATCACAGGGATGCTTGGGAGGCAACTGGATAGGCTGGGGCACATGGATGACAAACGGTATGGTTTCGTCCCGGGGAGATCATGCCAGACCAACCTCATAGATTTCTACGACTGGGTGACAAGGACCCTGGACAGATCGAGACCAGTGGATGTCTTATATCTGAATTTTAGTAAGGCGTTTGACTCGGTCCCCCACTTCGGGTTAATGACAAAGTTGGGGGGATGGGGGTGGGAAGACAGTTGCTTAGATGGGTGGAAAACTGGCTTACAGATAGAACACAGAGCGTAGTGGTTGGTGGGATAGTCTCCTCCCCTAGGAAGGTCTTCAGTGGGGATCCCCAAGGTTCACTGCTGGAGCCACTCCTGTTCAATGCCTATGTCTCCGATATAGGGAGGGGGTTAGGAGTAGGATGAGCCTCTTTGCGGATGACTCAAAACTGGGAGCATTTGCCAACGGGGAGGAAGCAAGGATGGCAGTCCAGAGGGATCTGGACACCCTGGAGGGTTGGTCAAGGAGGTGGGGGCTGAGCTTTAATCCGGAGAAGTGTAGGGTGTTGCATCTGGGGGTCAGAAACCCAGGGCATGTTTATACCTTGGGATGGGTCGAACTGCAAGACACTTCAAGTGAAAGGGACCTCGGGGTGGTGGTAGACACCATAAAGAACAACAATGAGAACTGCAGAAGAAGAACAGCGGCAAAGGCAAACAAGATACTGGGCTGCATAGCCTGGGGAATAATGTCCAGGAGGAGTGAGGTGACCCTACCTCTGTACAATGCCTTGGTTAGACCCCACCTTGAGTACTGCGTGCAGTTCTGGAGGCAGTACCTTAAGAAGGGCATAGTACTGTTGGAGAGGGTCAAGAGGAGGGCAACCAGGATGATCCGGGGCATGGGTGATGGGACCTATGAGGATAGACTGGAAGCCCTTGGGCTGTATTCACTGGAGGAGAGGAGAGATATGGGGGACATGATTGAGGTTTTCAAATATGTGAAAGAGATTAACAGGGGTAGAGCCAAAGACATGTTCAGGTTAAAGCAAAGGGGCACAACCAGAGGGCGTGAATGGAAACTGGAGGGAGGAACCTATAGGGGAGAACGTAGAAGGCATTACTTCACAGAGAGGGTGGTGGAGCCATGGAATGCTTTGCCCGGGAGTCTAGTCAAGCAAGGCACTGTGGAGGGCTTCAAGAGGGGTGGGACAGATGCATGGGGTACTGAAGCCAAGACTGACCCTCATGGGGGCAGGGGGGGGGGGGAGTGAGCGCCCGATAGGGGCTGGCTACCGAGCAGACACGAAAGACCGTCAGGCCTATTTTGCTGGCTTTTAGTATGTTAGTATGTTAGTCTCAGGCAATTCATTTAACCAGTTAGTGGCTCCAACAGCAAACGACCGCTTGCCCAGCGGAGTACACCTGAAAGGAGGCTTAAGGGCATTCCTGGCCATGTTCCTGGTGTTGTATTGGTTGGAGATGGTGTAGAAGCAATTTTTCGAAGCAGGGGGTGTTAGGCCCAAGAGTGCCTTTTTGGCTAGCAAAATGTCTGAATCTTTATGCTACTGGGTGAAGGTAACCAGTTCGCAAGGGCATAAAGGATACAACTATAAGTGCGGTTATCTGCACCAAGTACAAAGCGGCATACCTCCTTACAGATCATCTTTACTCTGTTTAGCACCATGTCACAAGCAGCTGCGTAGACAGGGAGCCCATAATCTATCAGACACAACATGGCAGCCAAAGGGTCTAGAGGGCAGTCACTGCAGAGCCCTCTCCCAGATGAACCCCTGAAACAGCTCAGGGCTCCAGACACAATACGGCAGCCACAGTGTCGAGAGGGCACTCGCTGCAGAGCCCTCCCCCAGCAGATGGACCCCTGAAACAAGTACTACTGCTGTCCAGCGCCATCTTGGGAACTTCATACAGACCCTGTGGTCACAAGCAGCCTCACTCAGCAACGTAGCCAGCTCATTTCACATCAGCAGACTCCTGGTTTGCCACGCAGCCACTAACGCGGCTGCTCCCCACCCTCCCCTGCCACACCCACCTTTGGCTAGCTTTCTATTTATAGACTTGCAGCATCAGGTGACCTGTCACATGACCAACAGTGGTTATTTTTCCATGTCCCCATTTTTCCATCTGCAGCCTATACTGTTTAGCCACTAGAGGCCACTGCTGCCTAGTTTGTTTTCACCCCAGTAATTCATGGCTTCCCAATGCTTTCCACCCATTCTAGTCCTCTTCCTCCCTCTCCTTGCCCCTCCCAGTTTCTGCCCCCATCAAATCTCTCCTTGCCCCTCCCAGTTTCTGCCCCATCAAATCTCTCCTTACCCCTCCCAGTTTCTGCCCCATCAAATCTCAGCACCACCCCTCAATGTCCTGCCCCCTCTGCAATGTTGTAACCCCTACCTCCAGCTCTCCTCACCTCCCCTTTCCCTCCCTCCTCCGTTACCATTCGTTATTATTCTATCCAGGGTTACTCGTCAGCTCCCTAACAAAGATCGAAGCCATTCGACATCTCCTGCCTCCTGCTTCCCTCACCGCGAAGTTACCGCCTTAAGCTCAAACATCATGTGCCTCACTATCACCTTCTAGTCCTTCTTCTACTTCTAGCTGGGGACACTGAACTAAACCCCGGCCCCTTCACTCCCCTCTCCCCACCAGACCTCCCTAAGGGTCTGAGACTCTTTCATATAAATACTCGTAGCTTACTCCACAAACTTGAACTAAAAAGTGTGGGTCACAACACTCTCCGGACATTTTACGTATCTCGTAAACATGGTTGTCCTCAATCATTCATGACAACCACTTAGCCATTCACGACTACAACTGTCACAGGCAAGACCATGGTAAAAGAGATGGTGAGGTTGTTCTCTACACCTGCAACTCCCTAACCTGTACCATCTCCCATCGCGAAATGATCCCCTGCTCTCACGAACATTTCTTAGTCAAGCTCACTCTTCCTTCCTCTTCACCAGTTTTTGTGGGCACTCTGTATGCCTCCCCTAAACTTCCCCCTCATCTACAAGACATGACTGGGACCTAAATCTACTAAAATACACCACGTGCAGAAGGGATAGGGTGGAAGGAAGGGGAGTGGGGCTACCATTTATAATCAGGGATGACATTGGTATAAGCAAGGTTGAGGAAGCGGGGAATCAGGTGGAGGATTTATGGGTCAACTTGCAGGCTCTAGGAGCAAGCGGGTAAAGATGGGGCTAGTATATAGACCACCCATGCAGGGGGATGAACAGGAGGAAGGCCTGGTGGTTAACCTTAGGGCCCACTGTGGTAGGGGGAGGGCAAACTGTGGTGCTAGGAGACCTGAACATGCCAAGAGCAGACTGGGAACTATGGCATCCTCATTGGGCAGGGAGCAACACCTGCTGGATGTCTTTCAGGATGTGTTTCTTGCCCAGCTGGTGACTGATCCGACAAGGGAGGGGCGCGTCCTGGACGGGGTCCTATCAGACGGTGAGCTTATCGGGGACCTAGCTGTGGGGGACCCACTGACGGGAAGTGACCATGCCACGGTTTGGTTCTCTCTTGACCTAGGGGCGGGGTAGAACACACAAAAACATCAGTGGTTGATTTTAGAGGGGCAGACTTCGGGGGGATGGAGCGGATCCTTAGGGGCTACCTAGAGAGAGATTAGACCAAGCATGCACACAGGGTGGGGGTTATTAAAAAGGGGCTCCTGGAGGCTACCAAGGCCTGCACGAGGGAGAGACGCAAGTGGGGTAAAGCTAAGAGGCACAGCTGGTGGACACGGGAGGTACAGGATGCGGTGAGGGAAAAACAGGCTGCTTATAACAGATACAAATGTTCTCAGGGGGCTATATCCAAGGGGGAATATGATAAGGCAGCCAGGAGGGTCACCAGGGTGGTGAGGGCAGCCAAGGCAGGGGTGGAGACGAGACTGGCACAGGGATTAGAAGGGAGGGTTCTTCAGGTATATCAGGGAAAGAAGAAAGGGAAGGGCAGATTAGTAGACTGAGGATGGAGAGTGGGTGGGTGGAGGAGGCGGGGGAAATGGCAGCGGTACTAAATGACTTTTTTGCCTCTGTCTTCATCAAGGAGGGGGGGGGGCACTACAAAGAGAGAGGGATGGGGGACCGGAAGGTGAAGTGAAGGAAATGGTTGTTGAAATCCACAGTGGTAGGGTATGGGAAGCTCTCAAGGCCATAAGAGTGGATAAAGCATCAGACCCAGATGGGATCCATCTCAGGGTACTCCAAGAGCTGGCTGATACCCTGGCCGCACCCCTGACGGACCTTTTTAACTCCTCCCTGCAGTCGGGGTGGGTGCCCCATGACTGGAGGATAGCCCATAAGGTGCCTATACACAAGGGTGGTTCGCGGAAGGAGCCGGGAAACTATAGGCCGGTCAGCCTGACGTTAGTAATGTCGCCTACCTCGACTTCAGCAAAACTTTCAATACTGTTCCACATAGAAGATTGATTAATAAGCTGGGTAGGCTCGGGGTGGGTCAGAAGTTGGTCAACTGGGTGGCAAACTGGTTGACTGGCAGAAAACAGAGAGTGGTGGTAAACGGTATACAGTCAGAAGAGATGCAAGTCACAAGTGGGTACCTCAGGGATCAGTCCCGGGGCCAGTCCTCTTCAATATCTTCATCAGTGACATTGCAGATGGACTGGAGAATAAAGCTTGTCGTTTGCAGATGACACCAAGATCTGCAACAGAGTATATGATCCAGATGGGGTGGGCAGAATGAGAAGAGATCTGGATAAACTAGCAAAATGGTCAGAAGAGTGGCAACTGGAGTTTAATGCAAAGAAGTGCAAGATCATGCACACAGGGAAGAGAAACCCTGAAGTCACCTACAGGCTGGGAGGGGAGTTGCTGGCAGTCACAAGGGAAGAAAGAGACTTGGGCATCATCATCACCGATGACCTGAAATCATCCAAGCAGCCCACTAAAGCACTAGGTAAGGCTAGAGGGATGTTGGGGTGCATTAGTAGGGGCATCACAAGTCGGAAGAGGGAGGTAATAATCCCTCTTTACAAAACAATGGTTAGACCCCATCTGGAGTACTGCATGCAGTACTGGAGGCCACACCTTCACAAGGACATTAACCAAACTGAGGCAGTCCAGAGAAGGGCAACCAAAATGGTGCAGGGACTGCATCAGAAAACATATAAGGACAGATTAACAGAGCTCAATATGTATACCCTAGAGCAAAGGAGGAAGAGAGGTGATATGATCGAAACATTCAAACACCTTAAGGGCATTTAACAAGGTGAAAGTCTAACATGTTTCAATACAAGAAAAATAGCAGGACAAGAGGACACAACATGAGATTACAGGGGAGGCCGATTAAGAGGTAACGTGAGGAAGTTCTTTTTCACAGAAAGGGTAGTGGGTGTATGGAATGGCCTAGCTCAGGAAGTGGTGGATATGAGTACAGTGCAGGGCTTCAAACAGGCATGGGATAGGCATAAGGGAGCAATACAGATGAGTACGAACAGTTAGGCCGTTGACAGAGCAAAGGCCGATGGCACATTCATAAGACAGAAAAAGAAATGGGCAGACTGGATGGGCCTTGCGGTCCTTATCTGCCATCAAGGTTTCTGGGGGTGGGGGGAGAAGGACCTCGGGGTGGTAATGGATGCCAAAATGAATGTTTCTATGTAATGGGCAAAGTGATGGAGGTCAACTTGAAGGAGAAGCTGGAGGAGGTTCTGAAGGCACGGGATCACCTAGATGATCACGAGCATGGATCTGTTAAGGGCAGATCATGTCAGACTAATCTGGTGGAGTTCTATGAAGGGGTGACAAGAGCGCTGGATCAGGGCAGGACAGTGGATATCCTCTTTCTATACTTCAGCAAGCAGTTTGACTCTGTGCCGTATCCTGGGCTGCTGGGGAAGCTGGAGGATAGGGGGTGGGGGGACAGATGGTCAGGTGGATTGGAAACTGGCTGGAGGTGCGTATACAGAAGGTGAGTGTAGATGGGCAGATTTCATCCCCAAGAGAGTCATTAGCGGGTCCCACAAGGGTCGGTACTGGCCCACTCCCCGTTTAACGCCTATATCGAGACATCAGAAGAGGTATCAGGAGCAAGATGAGCCTCTTTACAGATGACTCGAAGGTGTGGGCGGTGGTAGAGGGGAGGAGGTGAAGCTGGCTTCCAGGAGGACCTGGTCACGAGCCTGGAAGCTCAAGTTTAATATGGGCAAGTGCAGGTTGCTGCACCTGGGGACCAAAAACCCAGGTCATGTATACACCTTGGGGAGACACACTGCAGGTTTCTGGGGGTGGGGAGAAGGACCTCGGGGTGGTAATGGATGCCAAAATGAATAACTCAGAGCAGTGTAGGAGGGCTGTGGCCCAAGCAAATAAAATACTGGGGTGCACAGCCGGGATGACCTCAAAGTCGAGAGGTGCTCCTCCCGCTGTACAACTGCCTGATTAGACCACACCTCGAATACTGCGTGCAGTTTTGGCGTCCCTGCTTATACAGGGACAGCGCTCTTCTGGAAAGGGTCCAGAGGAGGGCGATCAGAGTGATACTGGGACTAAGGGAAAGGACCTATGAGGAGAGATTGGAGGAGCTCAACCTGTACTTGCTGGAGGAGAGAAGGAACAGGGGGGATATGAGAGAGGTCTTCAAATATCTTAAGGGAATGAACAGGGCAAGCCTTGAGGGGGTGATTCAGCTGAGGGAAGTAGGGGCCACCACAGGACACTCAATGAGGCTGGACGGGGAAGACTGAGGGAGGAAACAAGGAGGTGCTACTTTAGTGAGAGGGTGGTGGAGCCCTCTAATGCACTGCCTGGGGAGTTGGTGGCTGCTACGACTGTGGAGGGTTCAAGAAGGGCTGGGATAGGTATAGGGGAGGGTGCATCCTAGAGACCGCTGGGGGTGGGGATGGGGGCCTTGTTGGGAGGAGGGGCTAAAAACAGTGCCCTGAGAAGACACTTATCACCAAGCAGACTTGATAGATCATAGGATCTAATCTGCTGGCTTCTTAGTATGTTAGTATCTCTCATCACCTGTATCACAACTGTCACTACCCTTGCTTATGCAGACGAATCGATCCTTCTTGGAGACTAATGTCGACTGGCTCTCCCCCTCATCCCACAATTCCTATCTCCAGATAGAAGCACTAAACCTAACCCAGTTGATCAAAGAGCCTACTCGCCCCAACCCTTGCTCCTAGTCTCACACTTTACTTGATTGGGAGCTCTCTATCCACCTACACCACATCTGCACTGTTGGAATACTTCCTGATGCACTCAGTGACCACTGCCCTACCTTTTGCATTAGGCAAATGTGTCCCACCCTACCCTCCCAAATACATCCAGTACCATCCTCAAATCCCTGTACTCAAATAAACTACTCCATGACCTGGCTAATTGGTCACCGGTTCTCTCCTCTATCTCAGTCGATGCTGCCCTCTCTTACTTCACGTCCACTTTCCTAAAAGTTTGGGATACTCATGCCCCACTAAAAACAATTATGGTAAAATGTCGTCATCATCCCTGGATATCTCGGCCATGGGCAAATCTCATAACCCCTCTTGGCGCAGCTTTAAAACCTCATGCGACCCAGCTGACCTCCTGACTTTTCGTGCCTTCCGAAACAGCTGTGCGAAGCAAATTCGACAGGCTAAATCGGACTACTTTAAATCTCGTCTGAAAACCTCTAACAACCCTCCATCCTCCTCTCCTGGGCTGATCTCTGTTCACTTATGCACCCCTCCTCTGAACCCTCTCCCCCTACTCTCTGTGTTGCAGGCTCACTAGTATCTGACCCTGCCCTTGTAGCCGAAGCCCTAAATAAGTTCTTTACCACCTGTGCCCTCCTTCAAGACTGCCCCCCTTCCCTATTCAGCTCCACCGCCTCCCCAGTGCTGCCATCTGGTTTCCTAATACCCACGGTATCCCCTTTGGAAGTCCTAAATGCTCTCGTCTCCCTTGACCCAGTTAAGTCCAGCCCCGACGGGTTGCACCCTAGACTTCTCAAAATCTCAGTACCCTCTACTCTGACCCCCTTAACTTACCTCCTCAATATCTGTCTCTCGCTCTCTCTCTCCCTCTCCCTCTCGCATCCTCTACTGTTCCCTCTGCCTGGAAATCTGCCACGGTCCTCCCCCTTCATAAAGGGGGCAATCCCATTGTTTCTGGCAATTACCGCCCAATATCTCTTCTCCCCTCGCTCACCAAGGTCCAAGAATCCCTTGTCCTATCAAGGCTAAACGAATTCCTCCTAGCTTCCAACACTCTCTCCCCAGTCCAATCAGGATTTAGGAAACCTCACTCTACTACGTCCTCTCTTCTTCATTTCACAGATGCCATTTATTCAGCTACGGACCAAGGGCAGATCACTTCAGCCATATTCACCGACCTTGCAAAGGCCTTTGATTCTGTCTGCCATCCTCTCCTACTTTATAAGATCAGTGCCTCCGGTCTCTCCCCACCTGCCATTTCTTGGTTCAGCTCTTACCTAACTAGACTGCCCCAGTTTGTCAAAATCAGCAATGTCTTATCTCCACCCCCCCCAATCCTTGCAGATATTCTCCAGGGTTCAATTCTCGGATTTGTTCTTTTTTCCCCGTTTACTGATGACTTCCCGTATGTCTGCACCCTTGCCAAGATTCACATATATTCGGACGACAGTGTCCTTTTCCTATCCAGTCTCTCTGCCCCCAACGTCCAACCCTCCGTTCAAAAAGACTTCTCTGTGGTCATATCCTGGTGTAGCGATAACTGCCTAAAACTGAACACAAATAAAATTGTAGCCATGAACTTTAGCTCCAAGCAGAAACTTGCCAGGATTCCTGCCCTCCCCACCTTCTTTTACAGAACACATTCTCCTCTCAACAATGCCCCTGCTTATAAATACCTTGGAGTATGGCTTGATCCCACCCTAGACTTCTCATCCCATTTCAGTGCTCTCCACTCCAAATTATGCCCCAATCTAGGGTTACTCTATAGCCACAAGGTGAGTCTTTTCATCCCAATCAGATGTGATCCTGTGGTCAAATGGATCCTCCCAGCCTTCGACTATGCCGATGTAGTGTTCAGCACAGCTCCAAGCACCTCCCTTGCCAATCTCAATGTCCTTTTCCACGCCTTCTGATGTTTCACCTCAAACACCCCCATCTGACACACCACTGCGATCTATACTCCTCTCTATCCCTCCAATCCCTATCGCAGGGATGCTAGTCCCATTGCTCCACCTTCATTTACAAATACTGGTCTGGGTCTCTCCCATCCTACATCGCATCCCTTCTAAATCCCGCCACCCCTTCCCCCTATAATTCACATACAAACTGTGCATGCTCCTTCTACCTTCCACGAGTCCACACCGCTGCAGGGAAACTAGCTTTCTCCTACAGACTTCCCTCCCTCTGGAATATACCCCTCCAAATCCGTCTCACCCCCTCCTTCCCAGTGCTTAAACGCTCACTTAGAGCAACCCCTACCACATCTTGCACCTGTTCACGGTCTTAATTTTTCCTCCTGTACCATTTCTTTCTCTCTCCTTGTCCTGCTCCCTGCCTTGCATCCCCTTTTTTCGCACCAGAAAACTGTAATTTTACCCTGGTTGGCTTACTCGGCTTCTCTGTTTTCAACGGTTTACCTGTAAATATCAACAAATACATATCAATAGCTTATCTCTGTCTATATCTATCGTCATATCATCGTGTATACATTAATATGTAAATAATATATAGAAAAAAGTACGGGGTGGTATGTGTAATGAGATTTTACACACACCTGAGTTGTGGGATGCTACATAAACCCCAAGGTCGAAGCCAGAGGGGTTTATAAAATGCATCCCACAATGAGGGTGCTTGTAAAATTGAGTTTTACACATACCACTCCATATTTTATTTTTTATAATTGCTGGTGTGTGCTTTTTCGCCTCAGCAATTACATAAAATTAAGAAACAGATTGGCGTTCAGGCAGCCATGGACTAGTTAGGATTCTATGTTGTCCCGGTCCATGGTCTGTCAGCTTACAGAGATCCAGTTATTTATGTGGAGCAAATGTGCATATTTTTCTTTCTTTTTTTTTTTTTTTTTCAAACTTACCAGCAAACGGCAGTTGCAGAGCTGTGGTGTGCTTCCGGTCGGGAGATCCACTGGCTCTTGCGTGCTGGCGAAACCAACAGCAGCCAGTATGTTTAAATATTCTGCGTTTGATTTTCCCTGCCAGTGACTACGGGTACAGGTTTTTATTTAATTAAAAAATAAAAATAATAAACAATTCAACACCAACTGTGATGGGGCGATGTTCGAACATCACATGCTGAAGAAGACCGCCGCGACTATTGCGTCGTGATCTGAGAAACCTAGTTATAATTTGCCATTATGACGGCAAATTATAACCAGGTTTCCCTATGGGAAAAAGTGCTACTCAGTAATCATATTTCAGTTATATACTTTGCTCTGCGCTGCATCTGCATTTGTCATACATATATATATATATATATATATATATATACACATATATATGTTTTAACCCCTGGCCCCCAGGTCGCACCTAGAGACGAGCTTCATCTCAGTGTGCCTTTCATGGTCATGAAATTTTTAAATAAAATAAGTGACAGAATGGAGCTGGCCACAATAAGCGTCTAGCATCCCTAGTTAGTCTGTTTCTGTTCCAGTACAGCACACTCTCGGTCTTTTGTTAACTATGGCCACCAGACTTTCAACATGGGGTGCAAAAGATAAGGCGTCATCCAAAGTTACACCAAGGTATTCAAAAGTCTCCACCTGTTCAAGGTTATGGCCTTGACCATTTCTGATGATGAAGGGTGGAACGTTCTTCTTTTGTGGGAGGCTAGAGAAAAGCATGGGCTGTTTTTGTTCTTTTTTTTTTTTTTGCAATTTAGGACCAGTTTGTTGTTGGGCAACCAGCTTTCAGATGACCTAAAGTTACTTTGAGCCACAGTATGGTTGTCAAGGTCAGGGTTTTTGGAACAGATGACTGCATCACCTGCACAGAGGAGTATGTTGGCTGTCTGACAAGTATCGACCAGTTGATTTGTGAAGAAGCCAAATAGCAATGGGCCCATGATGAAGCCCTGGAGGACACCAATCGATACTCCCCAGTGTTAGACAAAGATTTGTCAGTCTTCACCCACTGGGAGCAATAGGCAAGATAACTGTGGAACCAGTCAACTGTGTTCTGTGACAAACCAGACCAAGGAGTTTGCGAAGTAGAAGCTTATGGCTGACCAGGTTGAAGGCTTTTAGGTCACCAATGTCAAGGTTAACGCCTTTTCTGCACTTCATGTGTGCTACCTCTTCATCCTCCTCCCCCTCCCTTCTTCCCTTTCTGCCTGCCATGTGTCTCCCCAAATGCCCATCTCCTCACCCTCAACCCATCTTTCGGATGAGACGTTAAACTGAGGTCCCATCTGCCTGGATTGGTGGTAGTACAGTTGGATGTTAAAGATCCCATGGCACTTATCGAAAGGAGAAGGGGAATTTCCCTGGTGTCCTGGCCAAATTTCCCTCATTCACTAAAAATACCACCAACAGCTTAATCTGGTTCAAGGTCAGTTGGCATGCATCTGTATCCCCCTACCCCGGGTCGTGCCTGAAAATAGGCAGGATTTGTCTAGTGCACTTACCCGGTCAACAAAAACGAAATAAAATAAATAAAAAATAAATAAAATAAAATAAACCCCTGCATTTTTTTCCTTCTTCCCAGTCTTATAAGAGACCATCCTTGCTGCCATACTCTCTCTTAATTCTACTAAGGGGCTCGCAGCACCTCGGGCAGCATTGTTCACCAAGTCGCTCAACACAGGAGTGGTTCCAGAGGACTGGAAGAGGGCACATGTTGTCCCTTTACACAAAAGTGGTAGTAGGGATGAGGCAGGGAGCTATAGGCTGGTCAGCCTCACCTCAGTAGTAGGTGAGATCATGGAGGCACTGCTTAAAGAAAAAATAGTGGCACACTTGGAATCCAGAGGTGCCCAGGATCCGAGGCAACATGGATTCACAGCAGGAAGGTCATGTCAGACGAACCGGATAAGATTTTATGACTGGGTGACAAGGGAGGTAAATCAGGGGTTGGAGGTAGATGTCACCTACCTCGATTTCACCAAAGCCTCCAACACCATCCCACATAAAAGGCTGCTTAACAAAATGAGTACTATGGGCATGGAGCACAAGGTGGTAAACTAGGTTATTTTATTTATTTATTTAGCTTTTGTTTACCGGGTAAGTACACTAGACAAGTAGTATGCCTATTTTCAGGAACGACCCGGGAGAGCACAAACATACAGTATACATACAAGGCATCATTGGAGAAACAGCGTAATACAGGAAAAAACAGCTACAACAACACTTGTATAAAGGCAGAGACACTGCAACGAATTGTACAAATTGTTAAAGGACATAGATAGACATTGGAGAATTGCAGAGTATTCATTTCATAGACCTTCATAGACCTAGAACAGACATCAGTGGATTGCTGAGTATTCATTACATTACAGAGGCTAAGAGCAGTCACACACTGACGACTGTTTTAAGTGGGACCACAGGGAGGTGCGAAAGGTCCCATGGGAGGGAGCAGTGGACATGATCCGGAAGAGAGTTCCAGAGTCTAGGCACATCGCAGCAAAGTCGCGATCCCCATAAGGGTCCAGTGAGGGGACTTTAAGCAACTCAGAGGTCTGTGACCTGAGCTGGTAGGGGATGGCGTCCAATTTAGGGAGGAGATGCGCCAGGCCTAACGGAATGCCAGTAGCAAGCACTTTCCTGGTGAAGTTTCCTACACCAAGGTTCAAGTATTCCGTTGGGGGAGCCAGTTGAGTTTGTCATAGAGCTCACAGCGGTGGGCAAGTTTGGGAGCAGCTAGTGCAAACCGACAGATATCATTATATGCCGTGTTCCACCGACTAAGATGAATTTGGGGTGACCTGGCAAATAGGTGGAATCCATAACTGAGGGAGGGGAGAAGCACTCCCCTCACAACTGCCAGTGTAGCTCCCGGGGTTAGGTTGTATTTGGCCCTGTAAGCCAGCCCAAGCTTGCACCTTGTAGCTCTACAGATGTTGAGGATATGACTTCCCATGTCGAGTTGTGGGTCGAGAGTGACCCCAAGATATTTAATTGAGCTCACTGTTGGCAACAGGGGGCCATCATCTCAAGTTATGTTGAGCATAGCTGATGAGGCTTTTACTTTGGCCATGGATCCAAAGAGCATGGCCTGAGTTTTGTTTGGATTCAACACCAGTCTATGGTTGGTAATCCAGGCCAGGACCCTGCTGAAATCATCAGACAGGCACTGGTTAAGGTCTGCAGCATCACGAGAATGGCCCACCAGCACAAGGTCATCTGCATATAGCGTGACTTGGCAGCGAGAGGTCACCAGTGAGAGTTGATTAATAAAAAGTGAGAATAGGAAAGGTCCTAGTACAGATCCCTGGAGGACTCCCATAGTCACTGCCCTGGGCTCAGAGAGGACCTTGTTGAAGCAGTCCTGCTTTCTGCCAGTTAGGTTAGGAACTGGCTGACAGACAGGAAGGAGATGGTGGTGAACCAGTCCTGTTCAATGTCTTCATTAGGGACAC
Source organism: Neoceratodus forsteri (assembly GCA_016271365.2). NCBI lineage: Eukaryota > Metazoa > Chordata > Ceratodontiformes > Ceratodontidae > Neoceratodus > Neoceratodus forsteri. The sequence continues at coordinate 1,116,146,574 of CM028133.1, forward strand.
TGCAATAGGACTGGTGGAAAAGGTCTGCCTGTTTGCAAATGACATCAAGATGTGCAACAGAGTGAAGAGAATGGACAGGGACCTGGGGAAGCTTGAAAAATGGCCTGAGGTGTGGTAACAGGTTAATCTCCAAGAAGTGCAAAGGGAACCCTGGTAAGAGCTACAGGATTTTGGGGGGTGGAGTTGCTGATGATCGCCAAGGAAGAAAGGGACCCGAGGGTTATCATTTCTGATGACCTAAAGGTGTCTATGCAGGAGTACAAAAGCTGCAGGGAGGGCCAGTGGCATGCTGGGGTGCACATACAAAGGTATCACTAGCAGAAGGTGGGAGGTAGTGATGACATTGTACAAAAAGCTAGTGAGGCCTCACCTAGAGTACTCTGTGCAATTCTGGAGATCGCACCTTCGTAGGTACATTGATAGGGAGGAGGCGGTGCACAGAAGGGTGACTAAGATGGTACAGGGCTTGCACCAGAAAACATAAGAGGAGAGACTAAAGGACCTCAATATGTACTCGCTGGAGGACAGGAGGGATCTGGGGACATGATAGAAACATTCAGTACCTAAAGGGCATAAACAAGATACGGGGAAGAGACATCTTCCAATATAAGAGATGTACAAGAACGAGGAGGCATGATATGAAATTGGAAGGTGGCAGGCTGAGGGGAAATGAGAGGAAGTTCTTCATGGAGAGGGTGGTAGACACATGGAATAGACCGCCACAGGGTGTGGCGAAGGCAAGCACAGTGGAGGGTTTTAAACATGCATGGGACAGGCATAAGGGTACCTTAGAGGTGGGAAGTTGGGGTGAAAAGCCATTGACCAGTTGGGGTCACAGGCCACAAATGAGTGTAGGACTTTCGGATAGACTGGATGTGCCTGGCAATCCTCATCTGCTGACAATTTCTATGTTACCCTTGATGGGCTATATACTATACCTTCTCCACCTCTCTGCACCATCCATCACTGCACTCTTGCCTCCCTTTTCAGCCTTTCCTTCCAACCTGGATCTGTCCCCCAGTCCTGGAAGCAGGCTAAAGTATTCCCTCTCCCTCAAAGGGGGTGACTCTTCTTCCCCAGGTAACTACTGGCCCATCTCCCTTCTCCTTACCCTGGCTAAGGTGCTGGAAAAACTGTTTCTCTCCCAGCTATTCACCTACCTCTTCCCTTTTCATTCTGGCTTCTGTAAGAACCACTGCACTGTCTCCTCCCTCCTCTGGTTCACAGACTGTGTTAAAAGGCATGGACAACACGCCAGCCCGGTGGCGCAGAGGGCTGAGGCGCTGGAAGCCTCACCTCGCGTCACACCGGCGACCCGGGTTTGGGAATGGACTCGGGTCAGAGAGCCGGCATGGGGGGAGGGAGGAAGGGAGCAGGGCAAGCCAAGGCAGCTCTCCTCTCAGGAGGCTGTCGCACCCAAATAATTCCACTGCCATCTGGTGATCCAATGGTCAGTGTAGGTGGGAGGGGGATGCAAGTAGCGGGAGGTGTCCCTTTTTCATTCCTTCGCCCGCTATGCCCTCAGTGCTCCATCTCTCACCCATCATTGCTCTATATATGCTAATCTTTCTGTCCCCTCTCAAGGCCCAGTGTCTCTCACACTGTTCCTCCTTCATGGTCAAATTCTGGCCTGCCTGCTTTGCTCTCTCCTTAGCCCTGCCATCTTTTCCTTCTACTACCTACGTTAAACTGCTGCTCAATCCTTTCATATCCCTCCCAGTAAATCTGTAGCAGGCCAGTCTGCCATCTCTGTCTGACTTCTTACACTTCGGAACATCCTCCCTCTCCCCACCCATCTCTCTTCCTCCTTGCGCTCTCAAACCACTCTTACTGACACACAATGCACCTGCAGCTAGACTTCTTCCTCTTCTCACGACGCTACAACCACCCATGTCCTATCCACCCCCTCTACTATTTTACCCGTTTTACCTATTTTTGCCTACTCAGTTATATAGCCTGCAACTCAATGTACTCTGAAATTTGAATTTTATGCCTCACTGGTTCTGTACAAATGCCTTGCCCTTCCCTGCCAGTCTGGCTACCCCATAGCCAACATTCACAGTACACTTTTTTTTTTTTGGTCATTCTTTGGAATTCAGTAGTTACGCTGTGATTTTATTGTACATGTTTGTACACCTATCATTGTCACTCTGTTATTGCTGTTTTCGCTCCCTGTTATACCCCCTGCCCTAGGTCGCACCGGGAAAAGAGCCTCAGCTCAGTGTCCCTATCCCCAGTTACCAATTTTTAAATAAAATAAATACATTTTGTCTATGACTGAACTTAACTCATGCCTCTCCTCTAATGCGGTAACTACAGCCCCCTTCATGGGGGTGGGGGTGCAGTTTCGGTCTACCTTCTCCACTCTCCAGAACTACAGTGTACTTTGATGCATCACCATCTACCATTTAAAATGTTATACGTATGCCTAAACTGTTTTGCAGTCATTGCCTAACTACTTTGCAATTGTTTCCTGTTTTGTAATGCTCTACCATTAGCAGCAGCTATCCTTGTTATGATTTGTCTTCAATTCGTACACATCTGAGCCTGGGAACTGTCCTTATGCCTACTACTGTACTCTCCTGGGTCACATGAAAATGGGCATTAAATTTAGTGTGCTTCCCCAGTTAAACACCAAAGAATTACTTTTTACGTATACCATATATGCAAAGGTGTCAGTGGGAAGTGTGAATAATGATGTTTCTGTGTCTACCTATCCCCCCAACCTTGCTTCCTCCTCCTACTCTGAATTCTTCACTAACATAGACACAATCCCACACGGAGATATTGTACTCTGTGGAGATTGAACGGTAGACTGGTTAGGCCCAAATAGAACCAACTACCATGCCACACTCGTGAATTAGAGCAAATAATTGACCAGCCTACCAGACTTAGCCTGGAAACAGGCAACCATAGCCTGTTGGACGGGATGTAGACCAATATTAGAAAATTGCAAGAATCAATCTTGAAACTTGATTGGCTGAGACAGGCTCCAAGCTGAGCATTTATTTTTCAATAGATGCCCAGCTAAAAATAAGAGCCAGTCCAAGTGCCATTTCACACTGTAGCATTTTCCAGAGGTGCCCAGCCTGCTTTCTAATTGGCTGAAAGCACCCTAGAAAATTTGAAAAACTCGCCATTTTTTTTCTCTCGCTTAGCGAGAAGTACAACTGCCCCCAACACTACTTCCTTCAGCCTTGACGGCCGCTCTCCCCCCACGACCCAGATAAAAAAAAAGAAGACTGTTTTGCCATAAAATGGTACAGCGTACTAAACGCTTCACTTCGATGCTAAAACTGCTGACTGTAGTGAGATACAGAGAGTGCTATCACCGAAACAGCCACTGAGCATGAGAGCACCGGTATTTCCTTGCTTTTCATACTGCACAGGGACATCCATCTGCGGTATGAAAAATGAAGAAAATACCGATGTTCTCATACACAGTAGCAGTGCCGGAGATACTGCAGTCTCTGCTTTACCGCAAGCTCCAATGTGCCCGTTCTGCAATCTGCATCATTTTCTATTTTTAAATTGTCTCTCAGCGCTGTTACAAAAACCTTTTCCAGCGTGTCCAGGCTCCCTGCCCCCACCTCTGCCTGTCGTTGATGCCCGCTCCTAAAACAGTTGTATAGAAAAGAAAAAGAATACAGGGATACCGGTAAAGACAGCGCTGGTTGCCGTATCATTCTACCTCCCCTGCTCCATTCCTCCCAGAGCTCGTAACATCGCGTGTGTGCTCCATTCTTCTGGTAAAACTTTTAAAAATAAAATAAATTCTCCTCCACCTCCTGACATCTTGCAGGTGGTCACGATCCTCTCCTGAGCAACCGCAAATGAGGCAAGGATAAGAAATACTGCTAGTCTGTTGGTTGGCATTACATGCTGCTCAATACCTAAACAGTAAGGGTTCCAGCTGGAAAAAAAAAAAAAGTCTGCTGTGGAGCATTAACTGCATACAGCCAGCTTTCAAACTATGGGGTATGCTGTAGGACAAAAAGCCTTCATTCTGATGAAGGTGGAGGAACTATTTAATTAAAAAACATTCAATTTTTTTGTATTAATTTTCCCATCAATTTTTTTTTTTTTTTTTAAACAATGCCCATTTTCTAAGTGCAATAATACCCGACAGGGTGTGCGGTATTGGGAAATACTGGACCTTCCAGGGGCTATAAGGCCCTCCGCTGTCATTACACCCCTGGGCAGTCCATTATTTCCCAATACCACCCCCCCATCGGGTATTATTGCTTACATAATCACAACGGCAAGGCTGCAGGAGTTTTCCCTAATGCTCTAAGTTATCACTCCCCTACCTTCTGTGTCTGAAGGAATAATTTCCAACCCCCCCAATCATAAAAGCACAGGACCTAACAAATTTCAATGCCGCTGCTTTTATACAAAGTCTTAACTCCGTTGACTGTACCCCCATCACTTCCCTTGCTCACATAGATCAGGCATCACAATATCCCATTAACGCCTTCTCCCCCACCCTTGACTCTCATGCTCCTTTCAAATTAAGGACAGCAAAGGAAACCACTCTGCCTGGCTATCTCAGGAATTAAGACACCTAATCTCAAGACAGAGTCTAAAAAAACTTCCAAAAAATCTGGACTAGCATCCGACTGGCTATCCTATTGACAACTGAGAACACCTGCAAAACAAATTCCAATAAATCAAAGCGGGAATATCTCCAATCCCTGCAGGTAAAAAAAAAAAAAAAAATCTTGCTAACCCAACAAGTTGCCGGCCCGGTGGCGCCGAGTGTTGAGGCGCTGGATGCAACACCTCGCGTCACAACGGTGACCCGGGTTCGGGAACAAGCCTGAGCGGCCGGGGGTCGGCAGGGGAGGAAGAGATTGAGCGTCTGGAGGACTGCTCTCTTCCTCTGGGAGGGTTGTGGAAGATCGCTCAACGAGCGACCTCTGGTGGAGGCTGGGGGGGGGTAGACAAACAAGCGTCACAGGTGTATACCGGGGGGGGTGGAGCCACGGCAGGTGTTGCCTTAGTTGCTGGGCTCCACAGGGAACGTGACCACGTAGGGAAAAAACCCTCCACCGCTGATAGGTGATGGCGCTTCCCCTTGCATTTCACACTCCTGAAGTCAGGCCCGAGTACTCTCCGCTTCTCCCTCCCTCTCCAGCCCGGTGGCTCAATACTGTAAGATAGAGCGCCCTGGGCGGGGGCGACCCTTCCCCACAGGGCAGACCCCGGGAGATGCCCGGCGCTGGAGAGGAGCAGTGACAGGTACGGGAGGCAACGCAAGGAGGTAGAGTGTGCACCAGGGAAGTCGTCGGAGAGAGTTCAGCGATGGTGGGTGAAAAAATAAGAGTTTGGAAAAGAAAAAAAATAAAATAACCCAACAAGTTTCTGGTCCCAAGTCAACTCCTTACTTCAAGGAAACAAAACTTAACCTCCCACAAACCATGATCACTAAAGGCACTACACACTATCAAACCCTTTAGAGATAGCTGCCAGCATAAATCTTTTCTTCCTGGACCTGGCCAAATAAAACTCTGATCTGCCTGCCACCCCCTGTGACCCACTGGTCTCTAACCCTGAAGTCTCTCACCCCCCTTCCATCTAAAACTCACCACGTGGTCAGAGGTTCTTAAACCGATACATGGTCTCAACCCAGATAACTCTCCAGGATTAGATTCCCTTCAACCAAAATTCCTCAAGTTAGGAGCTCCTGCAATTGCTCATCTGGTAGCGCTATTAATCAACAAATCTTTCCTCATATGGACTATACCAGACAAATGGAAGACTGCACTAGTTGTCCCCATGCACAAAAGTGGCCCTATGACCTAATCGAGAACTACAGGCCAATCTCTATATTAGGGCTTGATAACCTCTCCCACTCATGGCTAGCCAATTATTTGACTAAAAGGCTACAGTGTGTCAAATCGTCTGGTGCTATGCCATCCGTATCTCCCATCACTGGTGCGGTCCTCCAGGGATCCATACTGGGTGCTCTATTATGTTCCATTTTTATAAATGAGCTTCCTAGAAATTGCAGAGGGGCGTCAGTACAGATTTATGCAGATGACGCCATACTCTACAGATCCTCTAAATATATCTCCTCCCTTAACTCCAACCTGGAGAGGGACTTCCAGTTGTTGCAGGCATGGTGCAGAGATAACTTACTGGTGTTCAACATAAAAAAAAAAAACTAAAGCCATGCTGTTCCACCACACCTCATTTGACCTATCTACCCATCCTCCACTGGTAGTAAAGACCTCGACCGGTGAGTCTTCATCAGCACGAGTAGAAACACTGGGGCTAGTAAGCTTCCTTTTTTGTGTGCCTTTTTGGTTCAAGTGTGCACTGAGCACTGTAATAAAGTATTTTTTTGCTTATTCAAATTTCTTGGCTTGGACCCGGACTTTATTCCATTATGAGGCAATGAGTGCTGGTGTTTTCTCTTTGACTGTGCTTACTTGTGGGTTGGCTGCCCTTACTCACCAGTACCGCCCTACGTTGTCACCGATTGCAGCACAATCTTGTGGTTTGTTTGCCCTTCGATCCAATGCCAAGTCTACTGGAGACTCGGTTAGGCGTTCGTAAGAGATACTTTTTATTTGCGGCCCCTCAAAAATGGACTAGCCTCCCACATGGTTTACTTTCCTGTACGTCTCTTCCTCAGCTTAAAAAACATTTCAAAGAAATATTCTTTGCTCCTCCCATCTGTAACTGTAAATAACCTCTACCACCATCTCGTCTTCTCTCCCCACCCACCTTCCGCTCCCATCCTCTTGACCTAATTTGCTCCCAGACCGTGACCTTCTCTAATGCCTCACCTCTGATGACTCCACTTTATATGATGTTTTGTAAGTATATACAGTACACCAACTCTAGGCACATCACAATCCTTTGTCCAGTGCTCTGCATAATGCTTTAGGTACTCCCGATACTACAATTACTACTGTGCCAACCTACTCCTGAAGACTTTTTTTGCATGTACCACTCTCCTATCGTTGTATTATTACTGCACTATAACAATACTTAAGAATTGTATGATTTCTTCTGTTTTGTGATCAGTGTCCTTACCTACATTGATATTTATAAGTTTAAACTATATTTCTGTACACTAGAAATGTAAACAGTTAATCCCTCTGTCACAAAAGTGGGAGCAAAGCAGAGGCAGGAAACTACAGACCTGTTAGCTTGACCTCAGTAGGGAAAATGATGGAATCACTTCTGAAAGAAAAAAAGAACTGTTGAGTACCCAGAGGCCAGCGGGGCACAGGACCCAAGGCAGCATGGATTCACAGCGGGAAGGTCATGTCAGACGATTAATAGATTTCTTTGACTGGGTGACCAAAGTAGTAGACCAGAGAGGGGCTGTGGACATGGCCTAACTAAACTTTAGCAAGGCATTTAACACAGTCCCTCACAAAACAAATTAGCCAGCCTGGGAGTGGGTCCTAGGGTGGTAGCCTAGGTAAAACATTGGCTGGACAACAGGATGCAGAGGGTAATAGTAAATTGAGTACACTCCGAAAAAAGGGGGGTTACTAGTAGGGTACCACAGGGTTCAGTATTGGGTCTGGTCCTTTTTAATGTCTTTAAAAGTGTCATTGCAGAGGGACTGGAAGGAAAAGTATGCCTCTTTGCAGACGACACAAAGATCTGCAACAGGGTTGATACGCAAGTGGGGTGGAAAGGATGAGAAGGGACTTGGTAAGGTTGGAGGAATGGTCAAAAGTATGGCAGCTTAGATTCAATAAAAAGAAGTGAAAAGTAATGCACCTGGGAAACAAAACCCCAGGGGAAGAGTACACAGTGGAAGGGGGGGGTAGTAACAACAAAAATGGAAAGGGACCGGGGATAGTCATATCAGATGGCCTAAAGGTGGGCAAGCAATGTGAGAAGGCAGTAGGGATGGCGGGGGTACTGGGCTGTATAGGGAGAGGCATCACCAGTAGAAAACAGGAAGTCGTTAGCCCTCTGTACAGACAGTTGGTGAGACACCATCTGGAGTACTGTGTGCAGTTCTGGAGACCCCATTTCCACAAAGACACAGACAGGATAGAGGTAGTCCAGAGGAAGGCAACTAAAATGGTGCAGAGTCTGCAACAGAAGCCATACAAAGCGAGACTAAAGGAGCTTAATGTGTATACCCTTGAGGAAAGGAGGGAGAAGGGAGACATGATAGAAACTTTTAAGTACCTCAAGGGAATCAACAAAGTCCGAGAGGGTAGCATCTTTCAGAAAAAGAGATGTGCAAGAACAAGGGGACATACTTTGAAGATACAGGGGGGACGGCTCAGAGGCAATGTGAGGAAGTATTTTTTCACAGAGAGTGTGGTGGATGCATGGAACGGCCTTCCTGAGGTGGTCATGGGGTCAAAAACAGTGGGAGAATTCAAGAATGCATGGGACAGAAATAAGGCAATTATTGGTGGGGGGTAGGAAGAAGTAGGCTGTTGGTTAACTAGGATCTGCAGTTTATCCAATAGGTAGGGAAACAGTCAGACTAGGTGGGCCAAGCGGTCCGAATCTGCTATCAAAGTCTACGTTTCTATATTTCTATGTAATGCAATGTATTTTTATGGATTATTTATATTCCCCAGGTCAACCCTGAAAAAGGGACAACTTTATCTCAGTGGGCCTACTCAGTCATCAAAATTCAAATAAATAAATTCTCACATCGTAGAAATCAGTGGTTAACAGGGAACAACCATGTAGTGTATACAGCATTATGCACTGGTGCCTGTGAAGAACAAGGCAGCAAGTTCATTAAGTGAAGCTGGGAGCAGGATACGCTGTGAGCCTGAAACGTTAAGGCCTTCTACTGCCACCAGCTTTCCAAGATCAAATTACTAACATACTAAAATGCCAGCAGAATAGGCCTAATGGTCTTTTCGTGTCTGCTCGTTTGGTCAGCCCCCACCCTGGGTGCTGACCTTGTATCCCCTCGCCTTCTCTGGCTTCTCCCTTCCCAGTTCGCTATTCTTGCTGCATTGGATTTTGCTTCCAGAACCCTTCCCTGTACCTGTCCCACCCCTCTTGAACCCCTCCACCGTCTCTGCCTCCACCAGCCCCCTAGGCAGTGCATTCCATGGCTCCACCACCCTCTCAGTGAAGTAGCACCTCCTCCTTTCTCCCCTGAATCTTCCCCCTCCAGCTTCTACCCATGCCCTCTAGTGGCCCCCTGCTCCTTCCTTCGAAGCACCCTGACTGTTCCTCCCCTATTTACCCTCTTCATGTACCTGAAGACCTCTATCATGTCCCCCCGGTCCCTTCTCTCTTCCAATGTGTACATATTTAGCTCTTGAGCCTCTCCTCATAGGTCCTGTCCCCAAGCCCCAAATCATTTGGTTGCCCTCCTCTGGACCCTCTCCAGGAGGTTAATGTCCCTCTTTAAGTGTGGCCTCCAAAACTGCACGCAGTACTCAAGGTGCAGCCTCACCAAGCAGGTTATACAGAGGGAGTATACCCTCCTTCTGGAGGTGATCCCCTAGGTGACCACCGAGTTCTTCACAGGCAAAAACTGGACTTGTATTTATGTACATTTTCCCGGGGAATGTGATGCAGAGTGTTCTAGGGCGTGAATGAGGTGTTTTCTAGCGGTGGGAGTCTGTAGTGTCATAGTCGTTTTGTAAGTAAATATTATCTGCTGCTAGCAACACTGGGTAATGAAGTCTTTATTTTACTTTTTGAGATGTTTTACGTACTCCATTGTTCACAGTCTGTTATTCACACTTCAAATAAATGGCATTACTCAACCACTGAAAATCAGTGGGTAATAGGGGTTAGTATGCAATACAACACAATTTACAATAAATGCAACACATTATACAGAAGCGGGGGTGGGGATAACAAACGAAGAAGTTTCAGTAAATCATGCAGAGCACATGGTGAGGAGGAGGGGGACTGAAAAAGAGAAGGGGCTGTGTACGGGAGAGGGCAAGAACAGGGGCAGTGTCTGAGGGAGGCAAGGAAAGGAGTCAGAGGCAAGTTCTTTTGCTACAATTTACCCAGGATAGCCTAGCTGAGCTGTAACATTTCTATTACTGTGGGGTCCTGCCTCTACCCATTTCTGAAGCTGTGTGGGCGCAGCACTGTGAGAGTTCAGTGGCTTGCACAAGATCACAACATGAGTATTTGGCTCGGGGAGTTGAACCTCAGATCTCCCAGTTCCCTAACCAATAAACCACACTCCCTGTTACTAGTTACAAGGAGCAGGTGTGAGGAGAGATTTGGTGAAAAGGAAGAGGGAGGAGGGGATGCTAGCTATGTACTGAACAGAGGCTACCCTACCCCCTCTGGCTCCTGCAGAAGCTTTTGTTCGTCTGCTGTCGCCCAATTGCAAGTAGAAGATGGGCAGGTTTAGGATGCGAGATCAATAAAAATGGGGCCTACAGCTTCCAGCAAGAAATTACATTTGAGGAGTGTCTGGGACTGCCCCTTGAAGATTTTAAAAGATCTCACTTAATATTTTAGGAGACCCATTCGGGAAAAATACCACTTCCTTAATGATGATTTATAGGAATTTAGACTTTAAAAACAAGGGATGTAAAACAAACAAACAAAACAGGTGGCGTGTCATCAGAAGTCCTGCTCTTCTTATCAACAGTCTCAAGTGAAAATCCAGAGTCCTCAGACCCTTGCTATGCAGTTAGAAGAAGTTTAGATTAAGAACACGTGATACAGCCACCCAGAAGAACAACCAAAAGCTAAATGAAACTCTGAGGCTGCATGACAAACCTCAGAAAAAGGAACAACTGAAAGAAGCAAGCGGCAGCACTAGAGGTAAAATCTTCCCATTCCCATTTCAAAATGACTTTATATGCCCAAACAAGGACAGGGACACGTGCCTTCTCCATAAATAGATCCCATGAAGAAAGCGCACATGACAATGAGTGCGCAGCCACTTCATTTGTTTCTGTTTATTCAAAACATTTGGTAACCAAGAAAGGCACACTCAGCCAAGGTTCGATTCCAGGTGCGACGGGGGAGGGACTACAAACATAAATGAACTAAACAGAATACAACTGCAATGATTTTGTAAACAACAGTTTGATAAAGCAGTACAGGGCAGATGCAATTCATGAGCCATAATGTCTAAAGACAAACAAGAATGAGTGCTTCTCACAATGAGCACTGTTTAATAAGTGCTTAGGAGGGTAGGAGTCAGGACAGTCAGCAGAGGTAGCAGGAGGGGCTCACTTCAGCACGATGGCCATTAACATACCCTACTTCTGAATTATGTTTTACTACAGAATCAAAGCAGCAAGCTATGTACTGCCTCCCCAGCTGTATACAGCTCACCCAGCCCGGCTTACACCAAGGCATATTTAGTTTTGGAAACTCGATGAGCAGTTTTGATAATCAACATTTTCAATAGCAGTTACTCAGGCCCGAGAAGCAATTTCACTTTATGGTTATTTTTAGCTACAAGATCCAGCACAGAAGAATGCAACTCCAAGGTTGGGGGGTAACACTGTGAGAAAAGCTGCAACAGTTCCGTACTTTTTACCAGAATTGCGACAAAAATTACCACAGTCCAGAAAGGTTTACTGCAATGCACAAATCGGCTGATTATCAACTCCAGCTAATCAAGGCTGCACTTGATTAGCAAACAGCATTTATTTGTATCAAGTTGTAATGCGTTAGTGGGATAATAGGTACTACCTCACCCCTACAACTTTTACGGACTTGTGATGCCATACGAATTTACATGTACTAAATTTAACCTGGATACTACGTAACTTCAGAACTTCCTGGAGTCCACTGGTTGGCAGTGTTATGTATTTTTTACTTTCTGTATATACTATTTGTTGTACCCAAGCTTTTCAATAAACATGAATTTAAAAAAAAAAAAAAAAGACTGCAATGTGAATCCACCTGTTTTATGCCTTGTACCCATCCTCCAAGGTTTGCCCCACGCGGCAAAGTTTTCAGGCAGGGCCCCACTTGGCTAAACACACATCTAGAGGGAGACAATTCCCTGGACAGGGCCTCAATGCCAGACTCTGCTGTTACTGTGACAGCGGGAGGGTGCCCTCCTTGTAAACTCATTCTGCAGACTGTGAAGCAGGAAGTGGGGGTCCCTCCCTTGTAAACTCATTCTGAAGACTGTGATGTGAGGGTCCCCCTGTAAACTCATTCTGCAGACTGTGACAGCAGGAAGTGTGTGTGTGTGGGGGGTCCTCCCTTGTAATCTCATTCTGGAGACTGTGATGTGGGGGTTCTTCCCCAGTAAACTCATTCTGCAGACTGTGACAGCAGGAAGTGGGGGGCCTCCCCTTGTAAACTCATTCTAAAGACTGTGATGTGAAGGGTTCTCCCCCTGTAAACTCATTCTGCAGACTGTGACAGCAGGAAGTGGGGGGTCTCTCCCCTTGTAATCTCATTCTGAAGACTGTGATATGAGGGGTTCTCCCCCTGTAAACTCATTCTGCAGACTGTGACAGCAGGAAGTGTGGGGGGGTCCTCCCTTGTAAACTCATTCTGAAGACTGTGATGTGAGGGGTCCTCCCCTGTAAGCTCATTCTGCAGACTGTGACAGCAGAAGGGTTCTCCCTTATAATCTTGGTCTGCAGAACCCAAGCGTAAGTGCATGGCAATGCCATTTGACCTTCCTTGCCTCACTTTGTCACTGCATATGGCCTCATTCAGGACCCTGTGTGAACACAGCAAGTACACTTGTGGAAGGTGGAAACTCCCCAACCCCACCATGAGGGGACACTACTGTGCCATTCCTCCCCAGCTTTGGCTGCTTAGGTGCTAGCCCCAGTGTTTATGCCCAAACCCAGGTCCCCCACTGGGTAGGAAAATGGGCCACTCCACTGGGAGGCCCAAACAGCACCTTTGTTACAAGTCATTTGTCTTGTCCGGATTTTGCAGCATATTTTGCTTAATTTTCCATGAAGTCCTTAAAAAGCTAGTGTATAGCTGACCCTGTGGCGCTTGAAGGATGAGGTGCTGGATGCCACACCTCATGCTACGCCAGCAACCCAGGTTTGGGAATGGCCTTGGGTCACCGGGATGCTGGCACGGGGGTGGGAGCAGGATCAAGCACTGGCTCCCTTCTCCTCTCCCGGGTAAGGGGTGGGGTCACCCATCCTTAGTCCCGCCGTCACTGAATGGAGGTTCAGTGCTGGCACAGGAGCTCCTTTTTTCATTGAAAAATACTTCCCTCCTGTACCTTATTAACCCCTGTGAAGTATTTAAAAGACCTCTGTCACCAGCCCGGTGGCGCTGAACACCACACCTCGCGTCCAGCCAGCGACCCGCTGTCGAACGAGCCCGGCCCACCAGGGGCTGCAGGAGAGAGAGAGAGCCGAACATCCGGAGGACTGCTCTCCTCTCTCGGGAGGATCCAGGGTAGCCAGGCAGCAGCGGCCCCCAGCAGAGGCCCCAGGCACTGCAGCACACAAGGGCTTATGAACAGGGTAGACCCTGGGCGACTGTCTTCCGGACATGGGTGGGAGTACTCAGGTCGTGGGCTGTACAGCATTGCACGTCCCATGTCTGGGCGTAACTAAGAAAACCCCGCCTGTGGTAAAGGCAACCTCCTCTCCCGACCACACTCCACCACCGGTTGCACTCCTCTCCTGGGCCGAGCCCAGCCCGGCCCAAATTCTAGATAGAGTGCCCTGGGCGGATAGGGCGGCCCTATCTCAGGGGGCTCAGAGCGGGGGATAGCCGGGCTGGTGCCAGGAAGTAGGAGGCCTCTCAGGCACGGAGGTAGAGTTGGGGGCATTGGAGGATGCCTGAGAGAGTTCCACAAGACAGGGTATAAACAGAGTTTAAAAAAAAAAAGGTCTCTGTCATATCTCCCCAATTCCAGGGTGTACATATAGAGGTCCTTTAGCAAGTTCATTTCAGATATTTATCTATGTGGGACACTGACCCCTCTGGGCATAAAAAGTAAGAGCCAAATGAAAAAACAATGGGTCATATTGTTCAGCCGAGCCCAGCTTCATAAAACAGCAGTTTAAAACTTCTATACCAGTGAGCAGGTCGTCCCAAGGGTAGAAGAAAAGGTGGGTCAAAATTAAAAACTATGTGCCAAGATTGTCCCCAAGGTAGAAGAAAAGGTGGGTGAAAAATTAACAACAGGGTGCCAACTGTCCCAATCCCAAACCCAAAAATGAACCCTGCGTTAGTCTCTTGCTGTGGGCTTTTGGTGCAGACCCTACACCATTTAGTTGCCTTCCTTTTGGACCACTTCCACTCGGTCTATGTCCTTCCAAAGATGTGGTCTCCAAAACTGGGCACATAACAGTGCTGTACACAGGGGTATCACCACCTCCTTCTCTCTGCCAGCAATACCCCTCCCTATGCACCCCAGCAACCCACTAGCTCTCTCAATTTCCTGGTCGCACTGGGTAGCCGCCTTTAGGTCATCAGATATGATTACTGCCATGTCTCTTCCCTGCGTGGTGGTTGTCAATATCACTATCCCCATTCTGTACCCTGCTCCTGGGTTTCTGTGCCCTAGGCGAATTATTTTTCACTCTTTCGCACTGAAAGCTGGCTGCCACACCCTTGACCACTCCCCTAGTTCTCTAGTCTCTGTTCATCCCGTCCACCCCACTGGGTGTCCATCCTACTGCAGATTTTTGGTGTCACCATAAGAGGCAGCCTTCCATTCCAGCTGCTCTGCAATGTCACTTACAAAGACATTACCGAAGACCAGCCGGCACTGCTCCTGAGGCACCCGCTGGTCACCCTCCCTTACTCAGAAAGAACTCTGTTTACCACCACCCTCTGTGCCTGCCCCTAACCAATTTCTTACCCAGTTTACCATCTTTGAACCTGTTGTAAGCTACTCAGCTTGCTTACCAGTCTTCTGTGGAACGGTGTTGAAAGCCTTACTTGAACTCTAGATAGGCCATGTCCACCGCCCACCCCAATCTAATTTCTCAGAAATCTATCAGATTCATTTAACAAGACCTCCCATGATCATAATCTTGAGCTGCCAGAAATACATTTTTTTGTATACTCTGTTTATGCCCCTTCCATCCTACCCGGCTGCCCACTCTTCAGGCAGCCAAGTCCTCACCTCCACCGATCTGCCCCACCACCCGCCTGTCCTGGCGTATCCCTTCGTCAGGGGACCCCGCCTGAGAGAGAGGCATCCAGGAGGGAGATCAAGGTGCCCTTTGGCACCCCTCACATCTCAGGCGGGTGTACGGGTCAACATGGGACTTCCCGGCTTCACTGCCAGGGGAGGTGGGCGTCACCGTCATCCGGCTGGGATGGCGGCCATTTTCCTTTCTGGTTACCCCCACCCCTGGGGAGTGCGCCGTAGCGTCCTGCATTAACCTCGTACATCGCGGCGTGTGGTCACCCACACGCCAAAGTGCTGAGGCCGAACCAGCCACAAGGGGCTGCCAAAGGGCGATGCCTCCACATCCCCCCCCCTCCCCGGAGAGCATCCAAAGGATGCTCTTGAATCCTCCCTGCTGGCCTCTGCTCCCGACACTCCGGACTCGGGCGTGAACCCAGGTCTCAAGCGTGCCAGGCGATCCCCTATCACCTGGTGTCATGAAGCCGCACACATTTACCAATGTGCAAACATCCTCTGCTCCTCCAATCCCTGTCCCTAGCGTAGGCAGACATGCAATAACATCAGCACATGTCGGGCGCGCTCCTGCACCCAACAGGCAGACAACCTCCGCTCCACCAGTCCTTGCCGTTGCACTGGTCCCTAGCGCACCTACACCTAGCCATCACTACGGGACAGAATGCTGCCAGGCAACAGATCCCTCTCTGCCTGGAAAGCATTCCTTGAGATGCTCATATTCCTCCCCCCAGCCGACCCTCCACACCCCCAGAGTTTGCTGTCGAACCCAGGTCATCGGCACTTGTACTATAGCCTCACTGCCAAGACAGTGGGCCAGTCCTAGTGTAAGAACTTAGCAGGACAGCTCAGGAGTACAAATCAAAAGGAGCATGACAAAACATTGTTTACTGCCATTACAGGTGTAGAGGGGTAGCAGGACGTTGAGACTCTGAAGACATTATGATGCCGAATAGCAATGGGGAGCGGTAGAGGTGTACTGATTTACGCACTGCCTAGCACCTTGAAAGAAGGACTGGAGTGTAATTATGGGCAGCTAATTACACTCCTCATCTTCTGTTTCAGCAAATCACAGGATTTATTTTTCTTACCCATTTATAATGAAAATATTTAAAAGACATAATGGGGCAAAGACAAAATATAGAAAACACAAGTCCAAAACTCAAAATACTTTAAAACCCATTATACCAATTAGCCATATGGCGTCAAAACCATCCATTGCTTAACCTGACCCAAAATGGCAGCATCAGATAGAATGAGTTAAAAGTGAATGCAATTTCGATGAACACAAGTTTAAGGAATATTCCACGATAGGCTGTAGTTTAAAGGAGAACAGTCGGCACCAAGGGCCCCATACTTAAGTGTGGGGTTGGTCCCAATAGGCTGATGTCTTCTGTTACTACAAATCCCAGAGTCCCCTGCAGCTGACACCAGAGCAGCAGGCAGCAGCGGGAGATTCAATAGCCTACAATGCATGTTAATGTTTATATAAACACTGATCTTGTGCTTGCTTCTCGCACTGTCCACCCTGGGCTAAGTACAGTCACGAAGGACTCTACTACCATTTTATAATGGTGTTCAAACATTTTATTTTAGTAGATGCCAGCTCTTTATGTACAGTTTTCTCATTCCTGCAGGAAATGAAACTAAGTGTCTCAGAAACAGACTGCCCAAATGTTTTCAAGTGGATTCCACCTTATGAGACAACCCCAATGGATACTGTCCTGCTTCCTCTCCATGCCACTGCCACCCGAAGGCGAGGTTAGGACAGTTTGATCACATATTCAGTTTCTTAAACAGACACGAAGCAAGGGGAGTTACAATGCAAACCAACACACACATCAGTCAAGTACAAAGAACTGGACTGTACCCAGCAACTTTCCTGAAAACAGAGAGCTGCATTTTTTATTGTATAAGGCCCCGTCCACACTGCACCGCTCAGACCCTGTAACGGATAGAAACTGTTACAACCGGGGAGCGGTGCAGTGTGTCCACACTACCGTGGAGTCCATTACGGGACCGGCACCACCGGTCCACACTTCAGGAGCCGGTCGACCATTACCGTGGCACCCGTTCCCACAATGCAGCTTGTGCTGCACTAGGGGACCGGCGCCACGCGTCCACACTACGCCCGGTAATGTTACCGAGGCATAACCGGTTTCATAATTGTTGTTGAAACCACCTCATATGTGGTTTCAACAATGGTTATGAAAACGCCTTCTGTAACGTTACAGGTGTAAACGCAAACCGTTGCGGTAACGGTCTGGGCATTCTGTAACGTTACAGAGGGGTAGTGTGAACAGGGCCTAAAGGCGACACCAAACTTTCATTATCTTGCTGCTATAAACAGCGCCCAGAGGCAGTGTCACTACCTACAGCCCTAGAAACCAGTTCTCTGCTCCACCTGCCAAACAATGCCCACAGAAACCACCACCGTGTGTGAGGGGAATATTCCCTCAAACCCTGCAGCAACCTCATACCCTATCCCACTACACATCTACCTCACACAGCATTAAGAAAAACATCATGGTTGGGGGTTATACCTCCTTAAAAACTGCAGTAGATCCCCACCACCATTAAATTTATACCCATCCAACACACTGCAAAGAAAGTCACAAGGTTGGACAGGAGGGTTTATCACCACCAGGGTATAAAACAGCTGGTATAGCACAGCAAAATGCTATCCAAAACAGGGATAAAGCTAACCATTTCCAAAATGTACAGAAGTAGATTGCTAACCATTTGTTTGAGTAACTGTATGGCACAGAGGACTACAAGAATAAAACTATTTATATTATTTAGCTAATCAATCTGTGCTAAAGCTATGCATTTTCATAGTTGGTTAGTACTTTAACATGTGAACCTAAAACCCATTACACACTTATATGCCACTCTCACAATCAGAAACCCTGTAACACCCTGCTACATTTATACTTCACCCCATAACACAAAGAGAAACCTCATGCTTGTGGGTGGTTTTATCTCCACAAATCCTGCACCCCCAAAAAAAAAATACAAGGAAAAAGCAACATGGTTAGGTGGGGTGGAGAGGGATTTATATCTCCCCGAACCTTGCAGTTCCCACCTATTATACCCAGCCCAACACAGAGATATCCTTATGGTTGGAGAATATATAGCCACAAATACTAACATACTAAAAGCCAACAGAATAGACCTCATGGTCTGTCGTGTCTGCTTAGTAGCCAGCACCCCTACTGGGTGCTTGATTTGCTTCCTCTCTCCCCGAGAGAGATTTCCCCAGCTTTAGTTTCCCTGAATCTGTCCGCCCCTCTTGAAACCTTCCACTGTGCCCTCATTTACCAGGCTCCTTGCAGTGCGTTCCATGGAACCGCCGCCCTTTCAGTGAAGTAGTGCCTCCTTTGCTCCCCCATGATTTCCCCCTCCAGCCTCCTCTCGTGCTCCCGGTTGTCCCCCTTTGAACCTGAACACTCCCTCGGCTCCCCTTTGTTGATCCCTTTACATACTTAAAGACCTCTATCATGTCCCCTCATCCCTCCTCTCCTCCAGTGTGTACAGATTGAGCTCCTGCAGCCTCTCCTCATAGGGTCTACTCCCCATGCCCCAGATCATCCGGGTCACCCTCCTCTGAACCCTCTCCAACAGTGCAATGTCTCTCTTTAGGTGTGGTCTCCAGAACTGCACACAGTACTCAAGGTGTGGCCTGACCAGGGCATTATACAGAGGGAGGATCGTCTCCCTCTTCCTGGAGGTAATTCCCCTGGCTATGCAGTCCAACATCCTGTTCGCCTTTCCTGCTGCTCTGCGACAAGTCTCAGTGTTATTCATTTTGACGTCCACCACCACCCCAAGGTCCCTGTCACCTGACAAGGCCTGCAGTGCATCTCCCCCCAGGGTATATGCATAGCCCGGGTTTCTGGTCCCCAGGTGCAACACCCTGCACTTCACTGCATTAAACCGCAGCCTCCGTCTCCTTGGCCATCTGTCCAGGGTATCCAGGTCCCCCTGTAGGGCAAACCTCCCTTCCTCCCCATCCGCCAATGCCCCCAGCTTTGAGTCATCCGCGAAGAGACTCAGTTTACTCCTAACACCTCTCCCTATGTCTGAGACATAGGCATTGAACAGGAGTGGTACTAGGACCAATCCCTGGGGGACCCCACTAGTGACATTTCTAGGGGAGAAGACTATCCCAACCACCACTCTCTGTACTCACCCTGAGAGCACACCCTTTCAAATGACACATATACCCCACTCCCACATAATAAACAAGAGAAACACTCCTGCTTGGAGGGGGTTCCATCTTCACAATCCTGCATTAACCCCCCCATTACATGGATAGTCCCCCCCACACACACACACACTAATACAAACAGAAAGTCGCATAGTTGAGAGTGGTTGTAACTCCCAAACTGTAACCACAGTAATCACACTTGCAGAGTTGGGAGTGGTGCAACTCAGGGCAGCTAATTGCACAACTCCTACAGGATTTTGAGAACTGCTATACTGATACAAGACTTCTTCACAGAAGGTAACTATGTTCACGTGCATCGCTGTACTGCTTTTGGAGTTTAGCTTTTTTTCTCCTTTTTGCAAGTCCTATATCGATATACAGCTTGGTATATTGATACAGGACTTATGCCAGCTCAGGAAGGTGAACAGAGGGTAAGTGCCAGCCTACAGCCAATGATTTCTGGTTTTCAAAATGGCAAATTCTGTTTAGCAAAATCCTAAAATCAGTTTTCCCCTAAACTGAGGGCCAATCAGCATGTTTTATACAAAATGTGTCTGAAATGAGTTTTTGCCCAAAAACTAATGGAAAGTGGGTTTTCCTTGAAAAATCTACTTCAAGTGCTGATTTCAAAATGACAGATTCACTTTTACTGATATGTTCCATTGAAAATAGAGTATTATTGACTACCAGCCAATTTGGCAGACAGGGGTGGCACTGGAGGGAAGGGCTATAGGGCAAGGGGCCACTGGACACCAGGGTAATGTTCTACTGTGCCAGCAGTGATCAGGTTAGGTGGCACTACACTACTGTGAGAAGAAACAATGATATATCACGTATCCCAATGGTGGTCATGGCAGGAGGGAGGTACCACTAGCACAAGGGATAGTATTCTACAGGAGACTTGGTGGGAGAGGGTACCGGCAGCACCTGGGATAGTATTCTACAGGGGACTGGGTGGAGGGGCACCACTAGCACCAGGGATAGTATTCTGCAGGGGTTGTGATGGACGGGGGTGCACCACTAGCACCAGGGATTGTACTTTACAGGGATTTGGGAGAGGAAAGCAACACTGATCACTGCTCTTCGCAATGCCTCTGTGCATATTAAGGCACAGAGACATTACACAGAGGTACTAATGGACACAAATGGCACGCAAATGACTTAGGGTCTTCCATGCCTTAGGTGGCCATTAGTATGTTGGGGAAAGGGGGTCTAAATATGGTAGCCAGGGGCAAAGGCACTAACCCATTTGGGATGTGCTAGCCCCCTTTTCTCCCAAGTACCCGTTGCCAGTAGTGGTCAGTGGTGCTTTGAGCATCTCCACTTTGCACTGCGCAATCACGGCCCTATACCTGTACATGCAGCTGCCAGTCAGCAGCTCAACGTATGCAAGAATAAACTGTCTGGCTGCCGGCATACTGCACTATCATTCACACTGCACTGCCATCTGCAGCTGAATACGGGTCCTGCTCCTGTACCTAGCCCTGTCTCTTTTCTGCTGCCCACTGCCTATGTACTCCTCTAGCTGGTTGTCTCCAGGCATCATTCCTTGTGGCTAACAGCTGACTGCGCCTGATCTCTGCCTCCCAGTTAAGAGTTTGCTGCATGTGCTGTCTGATAACTGCTCATCTGCTTATATAAACATAGACTTTGACGACAGATAAGGATCGCTTGGTCCTGCCCATTTCCCTACCTATTGGAAAAGCTGCAGATCCTAGTTAACCAACAGCCTACTTCTTCCTACCCCCACTAGAATTGCCCTACGTCTGCTTAGACTTGTTAATTTACTGCACTACTGATGCACTGCATGACTGCGTTTCTTTTTTGGTATGTTATTACATCTCTACTGTAACTGACCCCCCCCCCCATGCACCTGGAAATGAGTTTCGGCTCAGTGTACTCCAGTATCCAACATTTCTAAATGAAAATGGTTATCAGAACAAGTACTATTTCTGAAAGCTGTCCTGGGGCAAGCTGCACACAACTGTTCGTAAATGTCAACAAATTACACAGCGAATGCATACTCAGTCATCTGAATATGCAAATGTAACCCTAGATGGCGCTATCCCAGGGGCTACTACCCTGCCTGATTTTCCACTAACAGGTTGAGGGCCTGGATCCAATGGCGGTGCCTCCACCCAGAGGTCAGGGTTGCAATAGTTAAACTAACTTGGTCACAGCCCTCTGGGACACTGCAACCCCCTTTCTTCCCACTAGTGGCCCACACAATATATCAGAATTACCTTCACAGTATACACTTACCCCCAGGTCTGGTTCGGCACTGGGACCTCCTGTGAAATGAGATACAGTGCAACAATCACAGTACAGTACTTTAACATAGACAAATACCTCAGGCAGTATAACTTTGCTGAAACAAGCAGCTCTGATTTATTTAGGGGGATATAACAAGGACAGGGAAATCAGGTTAATTAGCTTATCACTCTAATAATCTACCTATGGCTCTGTGCACAGGCCTATCCCTATCAGTTACTGTCCCTGGGTACCAAGCCCTAGTGGCTAGTCCAAACCGTGGCAGCTGGTAGGGCCCTTTCACACAGAGAAAAGGAGAATTAAACAGTCAGCAGTACAGTAATTCCATTTGGATTTAATGTGGCAATTCAACAGGGGCGACCCTGAATTAGTACTCACGACCTCCAAATAAGATAGGGTCCTTCAATGTCAGCAGGGGCTCACTTGAGGTACACAAACCTCTTCACACATCCATATAAAAGCACTATACCAGGCAGGCTGCATCTGTATCGATCGCAATTACTGCACAATACCGGGAGAACACAGCAGATTCAGTTCCTGACAGACCGAGTGCAATTTTCAGCAATTCTTCCAGTCTTCTACAGGGTGAGCCTGTTTCTACTCTTCAGAGATTCTTTGATTCTTTTCTCAGGAATGATTCAGTCCTAACAAGCTGCAGACCGAACTCTGGGCCTTACACACGTTTTTGACTAAAACTGCACACTGAAAAAGCACAGGGCTCCTTCCTTCTTCTTCACTGCCAAAGCTCAACTGACACTCCAACTGAAAAACAGGCACTTCCTTTGAGTTCCTCCCAGTTCTTGACTGGATTGGCTGTCACTCACAATAGACTGCTGCTGTTGGTCCAAAAGGCACTGAAGTCTAAACTACATCTCCCAGAGTCACTGCCCATACAATCCTCTTGTGGCTGGCTCAGATTATGAGTCCAAGTTCTGATTCGTCCAAGGCACCATTTTAGAGCTAGCTTACCCACACTGATTGGTCCAGTTCAGCAGTTCAAAACTAGAATGGGGAACTAGCAGACACTGTTCTGACTGCAAAAGCAGGTTAGACAAACTGTAATTTCATTATTACTGTAAATGATTTCTGGCAAACAGTTACATCTTTCAGATAGGTTCCCTTTGCACTCCTAGTGACTGCAAAAATGGAGTGAATTGGCAGCAGCTTGAGTGGTACTCAATCAAAGAAACACACAGTCCCCCATACAAACTAATTATGTCTGCAAGCAGACAGCTCTTAAAGAGACAGTACCAGAGGTTCTAAAAACACTCACTGATAAATGGCTTAAATGCCAAACACCATTCAGGCTTGGAGCATTCAAGCAAGCTCCTGGAAGTCTTTTGGGAACCCCCATTTGCAGGGGGGTTACACAAACAAAAAACTATATACGTATTGTAACCTCTTCATTACACATCACGAGTCCACTCTC
This sequence comes from Neoceratodus forsteri, assembly GCA_016271365.2. Classification (NCBI taxonomy): domain Eukaryota; kingdom Metazoa; phylum Chordata; order Ceratodontiformes; family Ceratodontidae; genus Neoceratodus; species Neoceratodus forsteri. Next base: position 1,116,169,518 of record CM028133.1, read on the forward strand.
AGACTATAATTAAGACTACTTTTAGATGATCGTTAACTCTTTATCAAGCCACCGTGCAATATCACCCTTCCCCCTTTACAATCATACCTCGCATTACACAAAGAGAAAACCTGATGGTTAGGGAGAGGGTACCTCTCCTACAGCAATGCTGCCCCACTGAATTCAGTGTACACCCCCAAACCATTACATGTAACCCCACCACAAACAATACAAAGATAAACTGGGGGGCTATATCTCCCCAAGGTTCGACTGCATTTGAAACCCTGCAATAACGCCCATTCCCGTTAAAACACCCCATACCACACATTATAAAGATACATTTCCACAACCTGCAGACAAGTTACCCCCAAACCACCCCTTATATGTACACTGTAACCCCCCACCACCACGCACAAAGCCCGCCTGCAGCAACACCTCGGTGCTCGGCTATCCATCCCAGGGAGAAGCCGCAGCACCTTTGGTGCGATGCACTCTCCCGGACTTACCACAGTGACGAACCGAAGCTGCCGGGCTCCAGCCGGATGGCTCAAGCTCAGGAGCAGCACCAGCAACGCGGACACGAAGCCCAGGCGGACGGGGAGCTGCCGGCAGCAGACAGCAACACGACACAGCACCGCCATCGTCGGATAATAGAGCCCCCTTCTCGGAACTGAGCTGTAGGTTCACGGCGGAGAGGGGCTGAAAACAGTGACGCACACACCGGAAGCAAGGGGCTGCGCAAGGGCGTGGCCACAGCGCTTGTGGGCGTGTTGAGGATGTTAAGACACGGAAGCGGCTCATTGCCATCCGAATATTCAGCCGCAGAACTAAAAAAACCGCGCCGCCATCTTTTGGAGGGCAAAAACGCACTGCCTCCGGGGAGTGCCATGGCCTTTCGGTTCTATGCGGTTTATGCTTAACGTTTGTAATGCTGTTTTGTCTCCAAAACCGCATACTGTACACTTCCCGATATGTCCCCCCCCCTTGAACTCTGAATTTGGGACAGAGAGCATTGCTACCAGAAGTGATGTCCAAAACCTCAGGTGTATTCTATTCCCCATCCCGAACTGTAGATATGGACTGGGGAGCACAGTGAGATGGGCATACCTCTCAACCTCCTGTCTCATAAATCAGGGACAAAACTTAAAAAAATCAAGGACAAAGGACCAAAATCAGGGACACATCTTCAAAATTTGAGATATCTACCCAGAAAGCTGGTAGAATATGGGGCTTAGTGCAAAATGCATTTTCTAAAGAAGATCAAGTCTGTAACTTTAATGCTTGACATTGTTTTGTGCTTACAGTCCCCTCTGTTTAGCCACAAAAACACAAATTTTAGGAGGGACAGAGTAAAATTTTGAGGCAAAATCAGGGACATCCCTGAAAATCAGGGACACTTGAGAGGTATGGAGATGGATAGTCATTTGTTGATGGCGGTTTCTACTGTGAGGGGTGGGGTTTTTGCTACAGATGGTGACTGGTCTAGTGGGAGAGGGTTCCAGCTGAGCGATGAGGGGCAGCTGCATGACGTTGCAACTTGGTGGTCTGTGAAGGGGGGGGGTCGTCCAGCTGTGGGGGTGGTGGCTAATCTTTGCAACAATGGGTTCCAGCTGTGTGTTTGGGAGACTCACTGCCAGTCAGTTCTAGGGTGTCGGCTGCCAGGGGAAGTGTGGAAATTTTGGTTTCTACTGTGAGGGGCACACATGGGGTGGGGAAGGGGTTCTGCTGCATGGTTAAGGGTGGCTGGTTTGTGGGAAGGGGATGTCCAGTTGTAAGGTGGTGTCTGGTCTATGAAACGAGAGATTCCGGCTGTGCTAGTCTGTTCTGGGAAGTCATCTGCAAGGGTGTGTCTGGGATGGGGGGTCTGCTGTGAGGGGGGCACACACTATGATGTTGGAGGGTTCTGCTGCAGGGGAGTGGCTGGTCTGTTGGTAGGGGGTACCAGCTGTGGGATGGGGGCACACAGGGCAGCTGAAGGGGGTTGATGATCTGTAGGAAGGAGTGTGGAGGCAGGTGAATTTCCCAGCCTTTTTGGCCAAAGTCCCCCATTCACTAAAAATATCACCAACAGCTTAATCTAGTTCTGGAAGTCCATCTACACCTGTACAAATATTCCCATTCCCTTGCCCCGGGTCGCACCTGGAAACAAGCCACAGCTTAATGTGCCTCTCCTGGTCACAAACTTTCAAATAAATAGTCTGCTCGTATTGCAGGGTCCACAGCTTGAGCTACTGTGCCTGCTCCCCCTCCCCGCTTCTCCAATCCCCCCACCCATGATCCTTACCTTCCCCCTATGCCTATCCAAGCCTCTCTTGAAGCTGTCCACTGTCGTCAACGAAACCACCTCTTCTGGCAGCACATTCCAAGTGTCCACCACCCTTTCTGTGAAGAAATACTTCCTGACCACCCTCGTAAACCTCCCCTCCCCTCCAACTTAAGACTGTGCCCCCCTCATATTATGGTTGCTAGTCAGCTTAAAGAGAACCTCCTTATCCACCTAATTATCTTTTTCAAGTACTTGAAGGTCACAATCATGTCCCCTCTCCTTTCCACCAGGGAGTACATGTTTAGTGCCCTCAGCCTCTCCTCATATGCCTTACCCTGCTGACCTGCTATCATCTTTGTAGCCATCCTCTGGACCTTCTCCAGTCAATGTCCTTTTTTGAGGTTTGGACACCAGTACTGAACTCATACTCTAGATGTGGCCTTACCACCAGTGACCTGTACAAGGGTAGTATGACCTCTTGCCTACTGCTGATCCCTTTATATATGCATCACAACATCTTGTTTGCTCTTGCTGCTGCTTTCTTGCACTGCGTGGAGTGCTTCAGGTCACTAATGATCATCACACCCATGTCCTTCTCCTCCTCTGATGCAGATACCTGGACTCTGCCAAGGTAGTACGTCGAAACTGAAATGAATGTTCATAACTGATGTTTTTTTCATATTTTGGCCCTAAATTTGAAGCATAGCCTTCTTATGACCCCACCTCATGAACAATATGACTGTCATTACACAACTCCTGCTCGAAAGGTGAATTCGCCAGGCAAATGCGAAATCACCTTTCGGGCGGGAGATACATAGTGACATTTGTATTGTTCAAGAGGTGGGCTCCCAAAAAGGCCATGTTGAAAATCTGTGTCCAATATGTCAAAAAGTGACTACGTTATGCACGGAAGTTGAAACCCCCGTTGAAATACATTGAATTGCATTTACTTTAGTTTTCATATTGCAGTCGCCGGTGCGTGCAGCAAGATGCATCTTCGATTGGAGAGGAGCTCTTGAACCTGTGACCTCTGCAGATGAGTGATGGTCTGTGGGGGTGTCATTGGGGTGTGGATACACAGTGGGTGGCCAGGTGGAGGTACTAGATTTTTTTTTTTTTGCAAGTTAAAAAAAAAACATTGAGGGACAAAACGGGCAGAGATCAGATGGTGAGGGGGATGCCACTAGACACCAGGCATCATGGCCAGGGTACTGGAGATTATGTAGTTGTGTTCCCCGGGAGGCGGGGTGTGCAGTGACACCAGCGTCTGTCTCAGTTCCCATGCAAGCAGGCACCGGCTTTTTCCGGCGATTCCCACAGCCTCCACCAGAGGTCGCAGCAAGCTGGACACCCCCCTCCCTGGAGAAGGAGAGAGACGCACCTGGGGTGCAGTGTCCTTCTCTGCCCGGCCAGCCCTCCGATTCCTGGGTCCATTCCCAAACCCGGGACATCGGCATCACAAGTGGTCGCCTTACTGCTGCATGGTAGGGCCTGCGCTGCTGGTAGAGTTCTCTGCTGGGGGATGCTGGTGAGGAGCTTGGAAGGGAGGTCCAGCTGCGGGGGGGGGGTAGGGGCAGTCCAGAGGATGGAAAGGTCCAGGTGTAGGGTGGATGGTGGGGCTAGGGAGCTGGTTCAGGGCTTAGGATGGGTCCAGCTGTGGATACAGTGGTTGACTGTGGTGGGCGATAGTTTGTGTGCTTGGGAGGGCAGCTGCAGAGACAGTCACCTGCAGGGGGGGGAGGATAGTCTGGGTACTTGCTGGGGGGGTGGTAATCCAACTACATGAAAGTTGCATGGCATGTGGCTGGATGCTGGTCTAGATGCAGGAAAGATTGGTCGCTTGAGGGAAGAGGCTGGGCTGTAGGGCTGCCACATGCACTGCTGCCACTCGTAAAGTACGCTCCCATCTTCTGGATGGCAAGAACATGCTGCCTCCGGGGGTTAACAATAGATAACGGTTGGGCACATGTTGGGTAAAAAGAGGACGTGAGGAAAGCTTTAACAACTTAACTTGTCTGTATACTTGCTCTCCTGGCCCTCTCGAATTAAGACCGGGTCAGTGATTACTGAAAGAACCAAAACATGTTTTCTGCAGCTGAAATCTGCATGTATAGTCCACCTGGTCCTCTCCCAAGCTGCAGAACCTAAGCACGAGTTTGCTGTGACTGAAAAAAGCAACATGTGTATTCTGCTTGGTCCTCTCAAAGTTCCACACTGCAGATGAGGACCGTGTGAGTTACAGTCGCACTGCTGGGATGGGGGGGGTCATCTTAGAAGCAATAGGCAAGTCCCGCTGATTTAACCCATTAGTATGAGTTGAGCAGTCAAATTAGTAATTACTTAGAGGTGACCTGTAAAGAACCTGAGCAGCCCGTTCCTGTCCCCACATACCTTTTAGTACTGCTGTGGGAGTCCAGGGCTGCAGTTGTTTTTAATTCCACGGTTAAATTTTACCAAAAAAGCCAAAAGTTATGGCCGAACGCGGAAGCGCAGAGCGGGTCCCAGTTGAGCGGGTGCAAGTGCTTATGGGTATTACACCAATTTAGTGACATTGCTAGCACTGCTCTCATTGTAGCAGCAGTGGTGGTAGTTTATTATATTTATTTTATTGCTTCCACGGGGATCTTAACACCTGAAATATTACCTACAGCAACAGCCTGTCCAGGTATTGCTGTGAGTAATATTTCAGATATCAAGACCCCTGCGGAAGCAATAAAGACTGACCCAGCTGCTTGGAGGGAATCAGCTTGGGGGCTCAGTTGTCTTCAGCACCAGAAGAAAGCTGTCTGGAAGCACCAAGTGAGGTCGACAGTAACAATGCCGGCCTCCCGCACAGCAACAGCACAATACTGACGCAGGTATTGTGCCACCCAATCTCCAGTGTTTTCTGTGGGGCTCTGCCCTGCATGCCCAACTGTACAATTCTCAACTCCAGATGGGAGTTGGTCCGGGAAGGGGGCAGAACATTGGGGGAAAGCGAAACATGGAAACGGACCAATACAGCGACTGTCGCTGTAGTGGTCTTTTTCCCGTGTTTCGCTGTCGGGGTGTTGAGCAAAAAGGGGCCACCCAAGCTGTCTTAGCCTGAAAACCATACAGTGGATTATGCAAAAGAACATAAGACACAGAAAGCCTTGTGCACTGTATGTTTCTATGTACAGTTCCTATGTTTCTTATGACTATATACAGTGCATTCTTCAGTTGAGTGAGAGAACTACGATGTAAAGCTGAGCAATTCTGACACAAAGGAGTTCAGAAGGCACTTGTAACCATAAGAGACACAGGAAGTGTACATGTCGACATACAAATCATGTTGATTTCTGAGTCAAAAAAATCTGGGGGAAAAATGGAAATTGAATTTAAAATCAAAATATTTGACTTCATAAAAAATACAGAACCTCTGTGTGGGGATGGACTACTCCAAATTATTTATTTATTAAATTTTGGTGACCGGGTGAGCACACTGAGACCCGGAGGTCCCTTTTTCAGGAGTGACCTGGGAATTTAGAACGTCAGAATTTTGGAACTGTTTGCATGCGACATCTTCTTATGGTTACAAGAGTGGCTGGACTGTTTAAAAACAAACAATGACAACTGGCTAAGAATAGTGTTATGATTATAATAGCTTTCATTGTTATTTAAAGATAAAGTTCCAATATTTAAAAAAAATTGAGTTTTCAATACAAACACCCATTACCTTATGCTGGCGATACTCTTTTTAGGTAATAATGGAATGTTTTGCAGATATCCACTGTGGGAGGGAAGGGAACGAAAATCATGCCAAACAGATAGCCAGCCAATCCCTTCTACTTCCAAGTTTGCCATCCTGCCCCAAGCTCAGACGTTCTGTGACATATAACCATGTACAAGTCAGTGGAGGAGCCAGCCCGGTGGCGCTGAGGGTTGAGGCACCGGACACCACACCTCACGGCACGCCCGTGACCCGAGCTTGGGAGCAAGCTCGGGTAGCCGGGGATCGGCCGTGGAGGAGAGGAGTGAGTGTCCAGAGGACAGCTCTACTCTGCTGGGGAGGGTGGGTTGAGGACTTTCTGGCAGCAGCGACTCCAAGTGAAGACTGGGGGTGCAACAGCTGGGGGGTTGCACATGCAGGGGTAGAGGTGTCTGCAGACGTCCGCGGAGGTCTTGAACACGCCAGCATGCACTAGATGTCATTGCGTCGCACCCCCAGGGTCACATGCATGTAAGAAACACCCGGTGCCGAGAAGATGGGCGACTGCTCCATGCCCACTACTGGACCCTGCTTTGCTCGATCCCATTATCCCTCAGCCTGTACCAGAGCTCACCCACTGGACTAAACTGAAGGAATGCCCAAGGTAGGTGAGGCAGCCCCACCCTGAGTGGTACAGGTCAGGGGTCTACTGATGGGGCGCAGGGTACTAGGTCGAGGTTTCGGGGGATCTGGGCTGGGGGTACCAGACAGGGCAGGACAAGCAGGTGTCTCCTGAGGGATGCCTCAGGATCTGTCGACTGGAGGGAAAAAGAAAGGGGGGGGGGAGTCAGCAGAGGAGAGATGGCTTTCATTTATATCAAGATTGCTTTAATTAATATAAAACAGCTCTGAAAATGTCCTCTATTGACTTGTAGGTGGCACACCCCTGTGCTCTCCCTGGTTAGATAACACAAAACATGTGAATGCAGGGGTGGGGCCAGCAGATCGGGAAGTTAAAGCAGTTGGATGTCTGTCTGTTCGGCACAATTTGAATCCCTTCCCTCCTGTACTGTACAACTGCAAAATATTCCGTTGTTATCTAAAAAGAGCATCACCAGCAAAAAAAATATCAAATCACCCACTTTATTCATTTGGTGCAGTGCCACAAGAATTGTCAATACAACAAAGTGCTACATGCTTTGCCAACACTATCCATTGCCACGTGCACTGCCGTCACTGTACAGGGCCACGTGCACTGCCAACACCTTGCTGTTCCACACACACTACCACCATTGTAGTGTTCAGTGAATAAAGCCACCACTGTGCTGTGCCATGAGCATTGCTTCCACTATGATTTGCCACAAACACTGCTGTCATTGTACGGAGCCATGTGCACTACCATTACTAGGGCGGCAGTATAGCGCAGTGGTTTAAGGCTCTGAGCTGCAAATCTGGTGACATCCAGCAGACCAGATCTGGGTTTGAATCCCACAGCTTCCACTTGCAGACTGTGTGACCCTGAGCAAGTCACTTAACTTCCCTGTGCTCCCAGGTCACACCTGGAAAAAAGCTTTCAGCTTAGTGTGCTACTCCTGGCTAAACAACTACCATCACTGCACTGTGCCATGTGCACTGCCAACATTGCAGTTTCACCCTTCTTTCACCCTGTTGCACCTTTCTTCAGGAAAAAAACACCCTATCCGAGACCCACCACACTACCAGCAGCCCAAAGACTCCTTTCTCTGACCTTCATCTATCGTGTAATGTTCAGTCATTATCCTCTCACGCTGGGCCCTAATGCCAGTATCTTGTCCCAATTGTGCTTTCTGTGTAATGGCACAAAGCACTACTGGTCATGATACCGACATTCAGGTCTGGCCATGAGAAGATGAGGGTCAAGTGGCACTGGACAGTGAAATTAATTAATTAATTGTCATTTTTCAAGTACAGCCCAAGAAATGGACCTGCATGTCAACGTATGGTGGGGCTCAGATGGGTCGCGGTGGAAGACTAATGGAGACACCAAATCAGGAGGGGTAGAGAATACCGCTGACTTTTTTAGCCTCCTCCAGTGTGGGCAGCAGTGACAAGGAAGATGCAAACCAAGTGAAATGAAAATGAGAGTAAGCTGTTGGTGTTATTTTAGTGAATGGTGGAAATTTAGCCAGGACTCTGGAGAAATTCCCCTACTCATCTTGGGGACTGCCCCTGGATTTTTGACAACCACCATAAAAAGTAGGTGGGATCTCAATTTCATGGCTCATCCAAAGGATGGCACACCCAGACAGCTCATGAGTCCCTCCCCAATCCTGTCCTCTAGCTCTCGAGCCACTGTATCCTGTCATCAGGCTACTGAACCCACCAGTTATGCAGGCATGCTCCCAAATCCACCCACCATCCCTAATTTGGAACCCCCAACCCCTAAACTCCTCAGATTCCCCACAACCATAGCGGCTTGCTCACTAGCCCACCCCATACCAGCCCTGACAGCATGCATATGAGCTCCCGCAAGCCATGGCTGCAGGTTCTGGTAGCCACTCATCCAGACCTGACAGCAGGCTCCCAGTTCCCAGGATTCTGAGCCCCCATAGACAGGTCAAGAGCTCCTGAGCCCCCCCCCCATACTGATGGTATATTCTGATCCCCCCAGGCCAGGTAGCGGACAGCCTACCCCAAGCCCAATACCTGGTAGCACCCTCCAGAGACCCTTCAGCACTGACATCAGACTCAAGCCCTAACCAGCCCTGGCAGCTGTCTCCACAGCACCCCCCCACCGAGCCCTGATGGCAGGCTTTTCAGTGAACCTCAAGCCCTGGTGGCAGACTCCACAGCTCTAAAGTCAGGCTCCCGAGCACTGTCCAGCCCTGGCAGAATAACCTCCCCACTTCCATGACCCTGCGTTCATGCTGACTGACTCACCCCTCGGTCAGTCCAGGCCTCTGGCTCCTAAACCCTCCACCCAGGGCCTCTAGCTTTAGAGACTCTTCAGGTCTAGCTTCAGATTCTTGATCCCCCACCACCAGCATGTTCCCGTAGCAGATCCCCAACACAGATCTTGTGGCGGTCTACAGATCCCCTTCAGCCTTAGGAATCCCCCCCCCCGCAACTCTTGTGGCACTCCCTCATCATATCAGTATAAACGGCTTGGCAAGCTGAACCCCAGCATTTACAATGCAACTTAGTAAAATTGGTGGGGTAGCACCTGGTATGTGACCACACAGACGCATATAGTTAAAGTGCCAGTGCTCTCCCCCCCCCGCCCAATTTTGCTGCATCAAAGCCTGTAATTTTTTTAAAGTAACACCAGTGTTCTTACTTGTCATACATTTTGGAGGGGTTCTTGCTATCATTGTCCAGCTGAACCATAATTAAGCCTGACCACTTTGGCAAAGTGACCACCTCCATCGGTCAGGTAAAAAGCATCCCATTTTAACTTGCCATATCAGAGCTGAGGTCTCCCTGCTTTCTCTGTCCCTCATCACAGCCACAGGCTACCAAGCCCACTCATAAGACGTGGGTGACATACCGAATGATAGCAGGCATGAGGAAGGACAGGAGCGAAACCTGCACCTGCCCAAAACGACCCGGCGAGGTCCAGCTGTGCTTGTGTGGGGCTCCTGGGTTAGTTGCTAGGCCTCAGATGAGGTAAAATTGCAGCAACTCCATGAGTGGGGACATAAAGTGCGGTATGGTGGGTGTCCAGTGGGTCAAGAGGGAGGAGGTGTCAAGGGGGCTCAAGGAGTGTGGATGGTGTCAGGGGCGTGCAGGAAGGAAGAGTGTGTCCAGAGGCTAGGGAGTGAGATGTCTTGAGGCCCAGGAGGGAGGGGTGTCCAGTAGGCCAGGGTGGGAGGTGTCTGTGGGGGGGGGCTTGAGTGGGAGGAAGGGATGTCTACTGAGGGAGGGGACCAGGAAGTGAGGTGTCTTGTTGGCCAGGAAGGGAGGGAGTCGAGGGAGGGAAGCCGCTGAACCTTTACCTTGTTGTCATAACAACCAGCATGCCATGGAGCCCATACAGAGGTGGAATCAGCAATGTAGGAAGCACGTAATGCTAAGACTCTGAGCTTTGTTTACATAGCACATATGAAGGTGTGTGATCTGCATAATTTTTTTTTTTTTACACACTCTACTCTCGAGGTTTATATATTATCACACAACTTGGGTGTAACCCCTAGATGGCGCTATCCCAGGGGCTACTACCCCTGCCTGATTTGCCACTAACAGGTTGAGGGGCCTGGATCCAATGGCGGGTGCCTCCACCCAGAGGTCAGGGTTTGCAATAGTTAAACTTACTTGGTCACAGCCCTCTGGGACACTGCAACCCCTTTCTTCCCACTAGTGGCCCACAAATATATCAAATTACCTTCACAGTATACACTTACCCCAGGGCTGGTTCAGGCACTGGGACCTCCTGTAAAATAAGATACAGTGCAACAATCACAGTACAATACTTTAATATAGACAAATACCTCAGGCAGTATAACGTTGCTGAAACAAGCAGCTCGGATTTATTTAGGGGAATATAACAAGGACAGGGAAATCAGGTTAATTGGCTTATCCCTTTACTCATCTACCTATGGCTCTGTGCAGGCCTATCCCTACCAGTTACTGTCCCTGGTACCCAAGCCCTAGTGGCTAGTCCAAACCGTGGCAGCTGGTAGGGGCCCTTCCCCAGAAAAGAAAAATTAGTTTAAATAGTCAGCAGTACAGTGATTCCATTTGGGTTCAATGTGGCAATTCAACAGGGTGACCTGAATTAGTACTCACGACCTCCAAACAAGATAGGGTCCTTCAATGTCAGCAGGGCTACTCTTGAGTTCCACGAGACTTCTCACACATTTATATGCAAACTGCAACAGGCAAAAGTCCTTTAATGGCAGCAGGATTCACTTGAGGTACACAAGCCTCTTCACACATTTATATGGTAAAACAGAAAGTACTATACCAGGCAGGCTGCTTCTCTATCCCGATCGCAATTACTGCACAATACCCGGGAGAACACACAGCAGATTCAGTTCCTGACAGACCGAGTGCAATTCAGCTATTTTTCCTGTCTTCTACAGGGTGAGCCTGGTTTCTACTCTTCAGACAGGGTATGAAATTCGTGAAAAAAAGTACATGCCCACTTGGGCATGTAAGAAGAAAATATACATGCCCAACAAACTATTTACATGCAGCCCCATAGTTTGCATAATTTTACACGTCATCTTCACTGGACCAAGCACTTTCATTTTCATCACCACTACTAGGGCTGACAGAAGCAGCATGCACTGACAGTGTCTTCGGAGCCATAGGCTTTGGTAGTGGGCCTTCTTTTGCCATTTTTCCACCACAGTGATATCGCACCTTCAGGGTTGTAGTCACTAAGTTGGAGTCCATTCAGAGATATAGACATTAGGTCGTGTAGGGTGTCTGGGCGTAATCCAACCCTCCAGTCATTTTTTATTCTTCCCATCAGAGAGAAGCCTCGTTCTGCAGCAGCAGTGTGAACAGGAATCAGGAGAATGATTCTGACAATGGCCAGCACATTTCGAAATTGTTGATCCAGCACATCCGCAAGAATCACTTTCTGCCACAATTTCAGAGACTTACAATTTTCAACAGACAGCAAGTGAGTACGTGCTTTTAAGTCTAGCCACTCCAGCAGTACCAGTAACATCAACCCACAAGATTCTAGGACCACTTTATAGTGATTAACAATTGTTTGAATTGCTTGATCTCCAAATGTTTCCAAGTGCCTCTGTGGATGTTGGCCAGGACTGAAAATTTAAAGCTCTTGCAGCTAGTAGCACTTTATTGGTCGTGAAGGACTGAAAGCGACATTCAATGTGCTGTTACGTTTTCTGAAGAATTTTTTTGATCTCTGAAATTGCGGCTTCTACAATGTCTGAAGGAGAACCTGATCTGTGCCTGCTAGTTTCATTAGTTAAGTCAACACTGTTGTACTGAGTTAGGTTCTTATTTACAGATGTAAGTGTTATGTGGTGAAGAGTTTCTTGATTCGAGAGACCATTTAGTTTTTGAATTGTGCTTTCTACTCTGCTGTGAACTTTTTCAACAGTGGCATCCTCTTGCTGAGCACAGACTAAAACAGATAAGTAACCAAAAACACTTTCAGAAAGTTCATGTATATAACACATTTTAAGTCTTAAGCACTTTAAGTATTCCTAGTGCTTTTGGCCATGATCCTGCTTGTTTGTCAATGACACATGTTAGGTGAGGCACTAATGCGGCCCAGTTCCTTTCAAGGGCAGAAATGGCCCGTTCTCTGTATGCAAACCACCTAGTGCCACCAGTGTTAACTGGTTTGACCACATTAATATTTAAAAGGGATCCGTTTCCTGTAGGCCTTTCCAACTTTTGGTGACCTGTGGTAAAATGAGTAAATGGTCAGCAGAAGTTGTTCTAATGACTTGTAAAAGGGACAGTCTCTGAACAGATCCTTTACAGCAAGCTCTAAACGATGTGCACAGCAGTGTATATCAATGAGGTGTGGCACTGGAAATCTTGCTTTATTCGACTAAGGACACCTGAGTGCTCCCAACATTACAGCAGCACCATCAGATGCTGCACTTATCAACTTATGTTTCCAACCACCATCCCTTAAACCACCTTCACCCTCTAAAGCATTAATCACAGTATTTAAAATGCTTTCTGAATTAGGGACACTGACTGGTTTCAGTGAAGAAATCATGTTACAGGTAGGCCATTTTCAAAAACACGTACATAAATGCCCTCCTCAGTCACACTTTTATCTGTGCAGGAATCAACAAGAAAAGAAAAGAAGTCATTGTCTTGTAGCAGACTAGCAGTAGTGCTTTGAATATCTTGAGCTATATAGTGAATGAAGACACGGCATTGCTTGTCACTACTGTAACTGTGACTCATAGCATCATCTCCATGATTTTTCTTTGTAAATCTATCAACCCAGGAAAATCCCTGAAAGGCCTTTCGGTCCTGGCAATGTAATATGCAGTACAGAATAATTTACAGATTTGATCCATTTCTTTTGTTCCATAAATTGTATGGATTTCTCTATTGGTCTTTTCTCAACTTTTGTTTTATTTGCAATGTATGCCATCTCAGCATTCTTGTGTGCTATGGACACTTCATGTTGAGATAATGTGTACTCTAAAAGTACTGCATCCAGTTCTGAAATTATTTTGCTTTGACTTTTATCATAACTCTGACACCATGTACAGAACATGGCACATTTATCTGTGTCTTGCGTAAGCCACTTCCTGCCCTTTTTCCAGGATTCCTGAAATTTTCTAACTTCCGGGGCCTTAACTTGGCTTTCAGTACAAGCAGTAGCACTTGAGGAAACTTCAGTGGTCACAACAGTTTCACTCTTTGGGCAAGGAGATGGTGGGGTTATAGCTGTGCCTGTAGTGGTACTAGTACTTTGTGTTAGGGAATCAGAGTCAGCTCCCACAGTCTCATCAAAACGCTTTCTCTTAAATCCAAATTTAAAAAGACTCATGGCGTCTGCCTGGCTGTTCGGAGTTGAATTTGTGAATACTGATTTTAAGAATTTTTTATTTGTGTTACTCAGTATTAATAAACGCAACAAGCAAAAAGTGTGTCTTGTCTTTTTTTATAATAAACTTGACAAGAAAACCTGACTGTGTGTTGTCTGATTATTTATTATAACAGGTATTGTAACAGGTATTCAGCTTTTAGATAATCCATAGACAGTGTACTGTAGCCTATAAAAAGCTAGAGATTTTTATAATAGTTTTCAGATTTTAGATAGTCCAACGAAAGTTTTTTTTTAATAACAGTATTTAGATTTGATTGAGATAGTCAACTCCACCTAAAGTAGCTTTAGCTAGTAGAATAATAGTAGATCCCCCTAAGTTTTAGGTGTTCCAAGTTCACAAAAGCTTTTAGAACTTTAACAATTACTTTTAATTAGATTTTCTTAGTTTGCAGGGTTGTTTTTGGTTTTTTTACACATCCCTTTGTATTTAGAATTTAGAGTTTAAGTAATCCACCACAGATTATTTTAGATGGTCCAAGTAACTTTTAAAAAAGCTTTTAGAATCCAACAATTCCTTATACAATTCCTTATAATGTATATTCCTTATTAGATTTTATGCAAAACACAGCATACAAACTTATTAAAGCTTGTTAAGAGATTCTTTTAACACACGAAGTGTGTAAAACTATAATGAGCTTTTTTTTATATGGTTTAGTTAGGTAGAGTTTTTTTCTTTGCCTCAATTCAGTTCCCTTCCCAGCCAGTAACATATAGTCACACTAGTGATGAGCTGACTACTAACTTGCTGCTAGTCCCCACTCCCCACACAGTATTTAGTATGTAATCTAGCCCCCCCTTTTTTTTTTAATCGGAACTTCGAGCAGTGAACTGTCTGTCAGTACAGGCTGCTGACTGATCTTTTATTTTTTAGTTAGATAGAGATAGTTTATTATAAGTTCCCCCTGCAACTCAGCAAGTTTAGCTGACAGCAACTGTGGCTGCAGAGATCACAGAATAGGTCCTCCTCCTCTTTGCTGCAGTTGGTTTTTCCTACTGTCTGCCTCTCCTGCTTTAAATTTTTAACACACTCAAACAGAAAATGAATATCAGGCACTAGGTTAAACTCAGTAGACTGCAATGCTCAAAATTGAGTACTGTCTTTAAAAAGTCCTGTTCTTGACTTATTGAGTCTGCTTCTATTCTATTAATAATGTAAAATTGTATGATCTCTTGTACAATTCCTGATTTCCTCTGAGTCCTTAGAGAAACCTGCAAGGTCTGACGCTCACCCTCTGCCTCCTCTCTCACTCCCAAGTCCCCACTCCCTGCCTATAAATCGCCACACTTCAGACTGTAGAGCTCTTAAAGAGCTTTTGTTTTTATACAGCACACTGGCGTCACAGCACTCAGCGCTGACCTTTGTCTCCTAGATTGTTGAGCAGAATGGCGCGCTGAGCCATGCTCCAGTGTAACGGCGAGTTAAGGGGGCGGGCGAACTCCTGAACACAGTCACCCAATTGGTTCACGACTTCCCGCCTAGTGCAGTGAGCAACTGACGCGACAGACTTAGGCAGGCGGCTGGCTGATGAGTGTGCCAGTCAAATCGGGGGCGTTTCTTTACTGTACTGTCAGCTGACAGTTACAGAGGCACACTCGTGATCGGCGCCTTCACTCCTTCTGAAAATAAAAAAAAAACAAACACTACCACTAAAAAAACGGAACTCTACTGCACCACAAATACCTTAGGTGCCCCAGTGGGCAGGCACAAAACAGCAGTAGGTGTCCAGAGGTAAAAGTGCCTGCCCTGGGGCACCTAAGGTATAGGAATTTCGCACCCTGTCTTCAGATATCCTTTGATTCTCTTCACAGGACGGATTCAGTCCTAACAAGCAGTTACACAAGCTGCAGACCGGAACTCTGGGCCTTACACACATTTCCCGACTAAAACTGCACACTGAAAAAGCACAGGGCTCCTTCCTTCTTCACTGTCAGAGCTCAACTGAAAAACTTCAACAGACAAAACCGGGCACTTCCTTTGAGTTCCTCCCAGTTCTTGACTGGATTGGCTGTCACTCACAATAGGCTGCTCCTGTTGGTCCAAAAGAGCCAAGTCTAAACTACATCTCCCAGAGTCACTGCCCATACAATCCTCTTGTGGCTGGCTCAGATTATGAGTCCAAGTTCTGATTCGTCCAAGGCACCATTTTAGAGCTAGCTACCCCACACTGATTGGTCCAGTTCAGCAGTTCAAAACCAGAATGGGGAACTAGGCAGACACAGTTCTGGCTGCAAAGAAAGCAGGTTAGACAAACTGTAATTTCATTATTACTCTAAATGGTTTCTGGCAAACAGTTACATCTTTCAGATAGGTTCCTTTGCACTCCTAGTGACTGCAAAAATGGAGTGAATTGGCAGCAGCTTGAGTGGTACTCAATCAAAGAAACACACAGTCCCCCATACAAACTAATTATGTCTGCAAGCAGACAGCTCTTAAAGAGACAGTACCAGAGGTTCTAAAAACACTCACTGATAAATGGCTTAAACGCCAAACACCATTCAGGCTTGGAGCATTCAAGCAAGCTCCTGGAAGTCTTTTGGGAACCCCCATTTGCAGGGGGGTTACATGGGTATGTAAAAAAACTGCATATCACACACCTCATATACATTATTCTCTATATATTATAAAAGCAAACTTTCTGTAAGCATCTACTGTGCAAAGGTTCATTCTGAATTCATTAAAGAACACTGCTTGCTTGTTGAAATGTTTTGGTGCCTGTTCTCATGGAGTCCAAGCACAGACAGTTCACGGTTGTTGTGTGCAGTTTAGGGAGCGCTCTTCCTTCTTGCTTTGCACTGCCCCTGCACCATGTGCACATCCACATTCCCTGAGTTGCTCTATGTATTACAAGCAGCTGGAATGAAAACTGTTGACTTTGTATGTCCCTTTTCCTTCTTACTCTTAATTAAGAGGAGCAAATCAATCTCCTCTTGCAGCACTCTATTGCATGGTGAAGAGAGAGAGGTGGAAATGACCCAAGGTTGGCTAGTGAGGCAAGTAAGGAAGTCCAGTGAGCAAAGGCACAGAAGTAGCTGCAGATAGCTGAAGGAATTAAGAAGGAGGAGAAGGCTTTCTTTCACTATGTAAGTGAGAAAAGGGAAAGGGACAAGAAGGAAGGGATTCTTAGGCTTAAGAAAGGGGTGAAGTGGGCGGAGGATAATGGGGGAAAAGCAGAGATACTAAATGAATATTTTGGTTCTGTCTTCACAGGGGAGAAGGACAGACCAGTGCCTTCAGAGGGAAAAGAGGCGCGGGGGTTGGGGGGACACAGATATAGTGATAGAAGAGGATAGAGTGAGGGAGGGATGCTGGCATTGAAGGGCTGCCAAGAGGTGTGTGTGTGTGGGAGGGTTTTAGGGCTGGTGGGGATTGGTAGCCAGCAACAATGCCTGTGGTGAGGTCTGCTAGGGAATATGTTGGGGGGGGGGCATTTTTGAGGCTTGACTTGCATGGACTGTAAAGGTAGAGGCACAGCTTGTGATCATCTGGGGGTGGAAACTGTTCTGGTAGGTGCAAGGAGGTTGGTTGAGGGTATGGGTGGTGTTCCAGCTCATGGGGGGGGCAGTTAGGTGATGCTGATCAGGGTACTTGAAGGGTGGTCGAGCTGTACTCCTAGTTGCATGCCCAGTGATCGGTGATGCCTCTGCTGCAGGTACAGTGGATGACAGGTGCGGTTGAGAAGGATTGTCGTATAGGTGATGTCACAATCTCCTCCCGTTGCCATACGTGCATCATGTAGTTTCACAAACATAGACCTACCCCGTGTACATTGTCACTACTGCCAACCAAATACACACACAAGCACCACAGCTACATGCACGCTTTTAACACACAAATTCCGGCTTTCCTCCAAGCATTGTGTTGCACCTATTGAAAACTCATGTTGCTCCCTGTCCTTGCATTTAAGTTCACATCTACCTCTCCATGACTGATTGAAGCACCTTATCTGATTGACAACACCTCTTCCAAACGTTATCTGACAGTTTTAGGTGATGCAATAAAAGACAACACCTGCAAGTAATGACAGCTGATAAATAACAGTTAACAGCTTACCATCTAGCTAAACACATCGCTCCTGTATCTGTCATTACTGCTAGGGCCCCTGTATTCAAAGGAGATGCGCAGTGCATCCCAGCATAAAACAGATAAGCCATGCATCCCGCACAATGTGCCAAAGCGCAATATTCAAATGGAGCGATGCACCACCCAAAGGAGAAAGGGCCATGGCCCACAAATAATGTATGCAGCACATATTGAGGGGGGCATTCTCTTGAATGTGCTGCGCATGGGCATATTCAGTGGGAATGCACCCTGTAAGGGCCAGAACTTTGTTGTGCAAAGATAGGCTGAAAAAGCTGACCTAACTCTGCCGGCCACATACAGGCAGGCTGCAAGGGGCAGACAGGTGCACAGCAGCCTGCCTGTCCCAGTAGTAAAGTGGTACCCCCCATCCCCATTGTAAGGATGAAATAATAGCCCCCCATTTCCATAGTACAGGGTCCCCCCCTTCCCTGATCCACAATCGCACTACTGTCAAACCCTGTTGCCTATTTCCATAGTGTAGCGGTACCCCCCTCCCATCCCCAGGCAACTATACAGTCCCTATCCAGTCCTCATGTGTGATTCTTGGGCCTGTGGGATGTAGACTTTTTTTGGGGGGGGTTGGTAACTGGTCCATGGGCAGGAAAAGGGGATCCAGCTGCACTGAGTGCGGTCATCTGGGTGAGAAATAGTTCTGGTAGGTGGTCATCTGGGGGGAGGAGGCTGGTCCAGGGTATGGGTGGAGGCCCCACTAGGGAAGGGGGGTGGTGTTCAGTTTAGGGTATGCTGGGCAGGGTACTGGAAGGGCTGGAAAGAGGCAGGAGCACTGAGGGTTGGGATGGAGGGAGTAGAATGAGCGTCCAGTGGTCTTCTCTTCTGTTCTGTGGTGGGTGGTGTGAGTATGTAGTCAAAAGTTTGACCCATGACAGTGGCCAGCAGTCAGTGCACTGGACACCTCCTGTGCATGCGGGTGTGGTGCTTGACAGATGTCAGTGCAACCGCTCACTGGAGTCAGCCTGGTGTGCCTCACATATTGTTGCACAACCAAATTTCAAGGGTGGTGGTGGAGGCATGGATTGTGGGAGAGCACTAAAGGAAAAACACACTGCATTAAGCTTATCAGGAGTTGAAAGGTGGCCTGTGCCAGTCCTGGTACCTAGCTGTCCGTAGTGCCATACACTAGAGAAGGGGGGGGCAGCAGGGTGGTGGGATGTGAGTTGGTGGGTGGGAAGGGGGTTGTTTGGGTAGGAGGCAGAGGATCAAAAGGGAGAATTTTTGAAAATGGAGCTATGGGGAGGGGGGGTGAATCAGTGGATCACCAGGGTATCGCACCATGTCAGGGAGTTTTGGGCATATGGCTGCAGTCTCCGTGCCTTCGGAGGGAGCAGCTAAGCACCCGATTAAGTGGAGGTTTTCGATGGCGGCAAACAGCTGTGCTTGGGGAGCTCTTTACTGCTGCCACAAAGACTTTAATATCTCACTGCACTGGTATTCGAAGGGAGATGCCCTCATTTACGTAGGTGCAGCGGTATTGTAGTGCCTTGGTTTAAGGGCTCCCAGAGCCTCTGAATATGGGCCTACCAGAAGCGCTCTCGCAAGTTAGTGCGCATACTAACGATGACACATTATGTTTACATTACCATACTAGCACAGGCGTTAACCTTGGAATATTGGCTGTAGCTAGTTCTAACTGATGATTGCATTTTTTTAACAAGTTTATAATGTATATAAGTTTCATCATTTGGCACGATGCTTGTCTCTGCTAATATGGATGTTGCTATTGTTGGAAGTGTTCGCACTATCATTAAGTCCCCAAATTTAGTGCCATACATATGTGCACCTCAGCCTGACGTGTTGCCCTTGCAACAGCACATGGCAGGATGCGTGCAATGCATGTTAGTTTAGCGGCCCCCCCCCCATCGCCTATCCTTAATGTTACCTATGTTTCCCTGGTAGTCTAGTGGACCACCACACTTCTGGTCACCAGTCATCCATGTTACCCATTTATCTCTAGTAGTCTAGTGGCCCCTGTCCCCCATCCTGTCACCAGCCACCAACAAAGCCAACCGCCGAGGGTCACTTACAGGCATGTTCCACCCCCTCACCCCAACAGCCACTCACCATTATGACGGGGGGGGGGTAGAGTGGCAGCTGGCACAATCCTCCTTTCATCTGTGCTGGACACAGTCCGACAGTCACAGAGCGCAGTCTCATTATTGGATGTGCGCTGTGAGGGATGCGTCAGTCAATGTTCCGCTGTTAACGATAAGTGGCGCCTGTGTCAAGGGGTGGGCAGGGGTCCCTGACAACTGGCTGTGGAGGTAGTGATCAGATGGAATGGCGGAGGACCACTGAACTGCTATGGATATACAGGTCATGTGAAGGATTAGAGATCAGGTGGGGGTGGGGGGACCACTAGACTAACAGGAAAATATGAGTAACTTTAAAGATGGGTGATACCCCAGTGAAGGAGCTCCTTCACTGGGGTATCACTCCCCTGGCTCTGGAGTGTGAGTTACTTTGGTGTTTTCCATTATAGTTGGCTGGCAGCCCTTAACTTGAATCCTGCCCAGCTTGATGCGCAGTATTCATTTTCATCCAATATTAAACGCAGCCTGCCACGTGCTATCGCTAGCGAAGGATGGGTGATGTGAAAGGCCTATGTCCTGCATTGTTGCGATGCAGTGAACATGGCACAACACTGAAGGCAGTTCACATGGCAATTCACAGTGATGGCATAACACATGGCACAGTGTGGTTTTGGCCGTGAGTGTGGCACAGCAGAGTCTGGAGTGCATGTGGTACCACACAGTGACGGCAGTGCACATGGTAATGCACAGTGATGGCAGGGCACATGGCACAGTGTGGTTTTGGCCGTGAGTGTGGCACAGCAGAGTCAGGAGTGCACGTGGTACCACACAGTGATGGCAGTGCGTTTGGTAATGCACGGTGATGGCAGGGCACATGGCACTGTGTTGGCAGTGAACGTGACACAGGAAGGAGTTAGCAGTGAACATGGCACAGCACAGATCCGGCAGTGCATGTGGCACCACACTGAGGGCAGTTCATGGGTAATGCACAGTGAAGGTTGAGCCCCAACACCAAATGGCCAACCACCCTCTCCACCACTGGATCACCCTTTCAGGAACTGGACCAGGCCTCCCTCTCCAGCTGACCATCCTCCATGCAGCTGGGAACCTGTCCAACCCAAGCCTTCCCCAAGTTGGGCAGCCTCCCTGGAGCTACATCACCCCACAGCCCGGCCTCTTCCCCCAGCAGACCAACCTCCCTGTATCTGGACCAGCATCCAACCCCATGTCACGCAACCTCCATGCAGCTGGATTACCCCTCCATCCCCTGACTACCCCCCCCATGGGTGACTGTCTCCTCAGCTATTCCCCAGCACACAAACTAGCACCCTCCAGTCCACCACTGTATCTACATTTGGACCCACAACAAGCTCTGTACCAGCTCTCACCAGCGTGCACCCTGGCTTACCACCCTGGGCGCATCGTCGAGGAGAGACCTGTCATGAACACAGACTGGTTCAGGATCTGGGGGGAGTGCCTTGGTTAGCTGCATGTGGTCGGGGAGAGGAGCAGACGTCCCCCTGCATAGGCAGATGCTTTGTTTGTTTTTTGTCCCCCAGGGAGGCATGGCATGTAGTGGCATGGTGGCGCGCAGAGAACCAGACATCTGGCACACATCCCGAAGATCTTAATCAGTAGCTGTCCCACCCCTGATTTCCACAAGGGATGGGTTGGAAGTTTTCCCATGCCCCCACAGCCGGAAGAGAGCAGTCATCGATCCTCCTTCCCTTGGCCGTCCCTTTGACATCACTGGCTTGCTTCCGTACCAAGGACATCAGCGTTGCAAACGGAAACTCTACCACTGTGCCGGTGGACTGGCAAAGTTCAATTCTGAAATGCTTGGCTGTGCTGTTCATTAATTTCACCTGGCAATATGTGGCAAAAACAAAATAATAAATGAAGACAAATGACACAAATGAATTTTAGGTAGCATTTTAATTTGAACTCCTTATTATCAAAGTTTGTTTTTACTCACCTCTGTTCAAAAGTGAGAAGTACAGTACTCTAAAAGAAAGTTTATCTGGAACCCTGTGTGGCACAGCACGATGTCAGCATCACACGTGACACAGTGCAGCGTCTGCATTGCATGTGGCAAAGTGTAGTGTTGGCATCACCATGGCACAGCAGTGTCAGTGTGCCACAAAGCAGGATTGTGTCAGCATTGCATGTGGCATAGTGCAGTGTCTGCACAGCATGTGGCACTGCGCAGTGTTGGCAGAGCACACACCACAGTGCATCAACACCACTGTGTATAACACAGTGCAGTGCAACATGTACTGCTGCCACAGTGCAGTACTATGTACACAGCGGAAACTGCAGTGTGCTGTGTGGTCTGCTGTCACTGTTCTGTAATACGTGGCTTGTCATTGCTGAGTCACACCATGGGCATGGCCATCACTGTGCTATGCAAGTTGCACTGCTGTTACTGCACTGTGCCATGAACTGTTTCATATGTATGGCTGTCAATGCACTGTGCCACGTGCACTGCCATTACTATGCTGTGCCACATTAATTGTTGTCACTGCCCTGTGCCACATGCACTGCCACTACTGGTGCCCAGAAGGCTGATGCAAGCCTTTCATAGTGAGGTGCAGGCCCTGCATTAGGAGGGGGGCAGGCCCCTGAGTAGGGAGGTGAGTGCAGGCCCCTGCATAGGGAGTGGAGTTGCAGGCTCCTGCTTGGGAAGTGAGGGTGCAGTTCCATGAGTGGGGAGGGTTAGTAGGTTGCAGGCCACTGTGTGAAGAGCCACGTGGGATTCCAACACTACACTGTGCCATGTGCAATGCCAGCAGTGCGCAGTGACACACAAGCACTGCTCCACACCTCTATTCTACGTGCACTGCATACACTACACTGTGTCATATGCAATGCCAACAGTGCACAGTGAGAGACAAACACTGCTCCACATCAGATGCACCACTATACAGCTGGCCCAGTGGCATAGATGGCTGAGGCATCATACCTTACCTTCTGCCATGGTGGTGACCCGTGTTTGCGTGCAAGCAGGTTACCAGGGGTCGGCCAGGGTGGAAGAGGATCGAGCATCCTGAGGACAGCTCTCCTCTCCTGGGGAGGGAGGGACATGGAGGCCGGTGCATCTCTGACACCTAGCGGTGGCTGGGTGTCGGAGCACCTGGGTCCTGAACGTAGGGGATGTGGCGGAGTAGTCGGCTGGCATGCTCTGGGGGTGGAAGCGCGCACAGCTCGGCCATTGCAAGCACAAACAGTGTTCTGCCTCCGGGAGGGAGTAAAAAGGAGGAGAAAATTGTTCTGTGCGCGGTTGGATGACGCTGACCTCCGCAGGCGCTGCTCCCATGAAAATGGTAGGCACCTCCTGAACTGGATCTGTATTCAGCGGGTTGAGGGATCCCCACTGCCCCGCCAAGGGTTGGGGGGAGCCGTGAAGGAAGATGGAGATACTCTGTGAGAGGGGGATGGGGCTGGGGGGTCAACGAGATGAAGGGCCACACAGGACAGGGAGCACAAAAAGCAAGTATAAAAAAAAGTACCACTATACTGTTCCACGTGCACTGCAGATGCTGCACTGTGCCACACGCAGGGCTGACACTGCATTATGATGCAAACTCGGGTTATCACGCGCGCTAATGATGTTACCTTACATTTTCATTTAAACCATGTTAGTGCAGGTGCTAACCTTTGAATATTGGACACAAGTAATTCTAGATGATAATAATTGCATTTTTTCACAAGTTAGTTTGAGCGTTTTACATTGTGCGTGTCACTGCTAATATGGATGTTGCCGTTGTTGGAAATGTTAACACTGTCATTAAGTCCCCATATTCAGTGCTGTACAGACATGTACTATAGCCAGATGCATTCCTCTTGTGAAAGCACATGGTAGGGTGCATGCAGTATTGCCATGGTAGTCTAGCAGCCCCCCCCCCCATCACCCTTCCTTAATGTTACCCATGTTTCCCCTGGTAGTCCCGTGGCCTACCACGCTCCTGATCACCAATCCTTTATCTTACCCATGTATCTCTAGTAGTCTAGTGGCCCCTGTCCCCCATCCTATCACCAACCACCCACCCATAAAGCCACATGCTGAGGGTCACAGGCATGCACCGCCCCTTCCCCCAACCGCCACTTACCATTATGGTGGGGGTAAAATGGCAGCCATCACAGTCCTCCACTCACCTCCTGTGCCAGACACAGTATGACAGTAACAAAGCGCAATCTCGCTATTGGATGTGCTCCATGGCCTCTGCGCTGGCCACTGCTCCGTTGTTAATGATTAAGTAGTGCTTGGGTCAAGTGGTGGGTGGGGTGGGGGTCCTTGGCCGGGTCTTGAGGTGGTGATCAGACAGAGTGCTGGAGGATTACTGCACTACTAGGGGTAATATGGGTTATATGAAGGATTGGTGATCAGGGGTGGGTGGGGGAATCAATAGACTAACAGGGAAATATGAGTAACATTAAGGATGGGTGATGTGGGGCCACTAGACTACCATGGCAATGTCACACACAGACTGCCACATGCTATCGCAGTCGAAGGATGGGTGATGTGGGGGTGGGGGGACGCTAGACTACCATGACTGTGTAACCGTTTATGTCATGTATTGTCGCTAGGGGGTGAACAGGCTACATTGCACATGCATCCAGCACTGAGTAGGAGGGATATTCTAACTGAGTGTGTTAATGCTTCCAACAGCAACATCCATATTAGCAGTGAAATGCACAACTACAAAAGCTTAAACTTAGGTACATTATCACAAAACCCATCACACAATAAAATCTAACTTGTGAAACAATTCACACAGGATAATTGAATTCATTTCTGACCTATGATTAACAGTCTACCTGCCTGCAAAGGGTGTGTCGCCATTGTGGTCTTTTTTCCTAGCTGTATGAAAAACTTTGTCAGTTGATGGTTATAAAGAGAAAATATTGACCCTGATGGATGAACTATGACCAGCAATGGTTAAGACTATTGGTAGTCAACAGTTCATCCTGAGGAGTCAAGGTTTTCCCATCGTATACTCAAAACATTCTGGTTCATCCACAGCAACCCCTCCTCATCTGGCGCCCAGATATGCCCCCACACCACATGGCCAACCACCTTCCCCACCACTGGATCACCCTTCCAGTAACCAGACCAGGCTTCTCTCTGCAGCTGACCATTTTCCATGCAGCTGGAAACCCGTCCAGCCCCAGTCTTCCCCAAATTAGGCGACCTCCCTGGAGTTACACTACCCCACAGCCTAGCCTCTTACCCAGCCGATCAGACTCCCTGCATCTGGACCAGCATCTAACCTCATGTAATGCAACTTCTATGTAGCAGTATTACCCCAAGTTCCCAGACTGTTCTCCCCCCAGCAGGCAACTGTCTCTGCATCCAACATCCCAACCACACAAACTGGCAAACCCCCCTTGCCTACCTCTTTATCTTGAGCTGGACCCATCCTAAGCCCTGTACCAGCTCCCTAGCCTGACCACCCACCCTGTATCTAGACCTCCCTTCCATCCCCTGGACTGCCCCTCCTCCCAGCAGCTGGAGTACTTCCCATGCTCCTCACCAGCAACCCACAGCAGACATCCCACCCTGCAGCTGGACCTTTCCTGACCATGGACCAGGCCCCAATTCTGAGCACCCCCCAGGAGCTGGACCATCTCTTCCAACCCCAGACCAGCCTCTCACTCCAGATGACCACCCTTCCTGGAGTTGGATCCACCCAAACCACCATTTCCAATTCCACCGATGAACTAGTCACACTTCCTGCAGCTGGACCATGTTACCAGTCCATAGAGCACCCTCCAATAAATCTCCCTGCAGCTGGAACCACCCCGCGACCTTCTTTCCAGAGCCAGGACCAGCCCTATCCAAACTGAGCACCCTTCCTGGCTGGAGCACCCCACCACCAGGTCCATCTCCATGCACGGAACAGCTTCCCCATCCCACTCCCTCACCATTCTGACTTTCCCTGAGCCTTGCCATTGGGTCCAGACAGCAGCCCCTTCCCCCGCGCACTGTTAAGTGAACTGCCCATTTCAGCTGGATGCCCCACGCCCGCAACAGCTGGAAAAAAAAGACTACACATGTTTGAGGGGGCCAATGCAGCTTAAAAAATGGAGTGAATGTGGTTTCGGGGGGTTAGAAACACTAAGCGGCTAAAGCAGAAACCGCATACATAGAAACATAGAATTTGATGGCAGATAAGGACCACTTGGCCCACCTAGTCTGCCCATTTCCCTACCTGATGGATAAGCTGCAGATTCTAGTTAATCAACAGCTTTCTTCCTCCTACCCCCACTAGAATTGCCTTATGTCTGTCCCATGCATTCTTGAATTCTCCCACTGTTCCTGACTCTACAACCTCCTCAGGAAGGCTGTTCCATGCATCCACAACCCTCTCTGTAAAAAAATACTTTCTAACATTACCTCTGAGCCGTCCCCACTGTATCTTCAAATTGTGCCCCCTTGTTCTTGCACATCTCTTCTTCTGAAAGATACTACCTTCTTGTACTTTGTTAATTCCCTTGAGATACTTGAAAGTTTCTATCATGTCCCCCCTCTCCCTCCTTTCCTCAAGGGTATACACATTAAGCTGCATTAGTCTCTCCTCATATGTCTTCTGGTGCAGATCTTGCACCATTTTGGTTCCCCTCCTCTGAACAGCCTCCACGCTGTCTATGTCTTTGCGGAGAGGGGGTCTCCAGAATTGCACACAGTACTCCAGATGGGGTCTCACTAACTGTCTGTACAGAGGGATAACAACTTCCTATTTTCTACTGTTGATGCCTCTCCCTATGCATCCCAGTATCCCCCCAGCCCTCCTTACTGCCTTCTCACAGTGTTTGCCCACCTTTAGGTCATCTGATATAATTACTCCTAGGTCTCTTTCGATTTTTGTTGTTGTTATTAACTCACCCCGCATTGTGTACTCTTCCCCTGGGTTTTTGTTTCCCAGATTTCTATGCAAACTAATGGCAACCCCCAGAGACAGTGCGTTTTTGCCCTCCAAAAGATGTCAGCGTGCTTTAAGTGCCTCAGAAGGGGACATTTCCATTCTAGTCTTTTTTGTTCGAGTTCTGTGGTTTCGGCCATAGAACTAGAAGAAAAAGACTAGAATGGCAATGCCCTCTTCCGAGGCATGTAAAGCGTGCCGCCATACTGTGGCTGTCAACCCCCGGAAGCTGCTCATTGACATCCATGTGTTTTTGCCGGCGTGCTTCTTACAAAATTAAATTAAAACGCAATAAAATAAACACATGCTCACTTTTGGCATTTTTTCTGTGGATCAGACTCTGTTCTATTCGTGGACAGTGGTTTTACTGCGCTGTTGTACAGGTTGGAGGTAATAAACCATACTTGAAATCAGCCCAGGCACGGGCTGTGTAGAAGTCTGGAGAACTGGTTGCAGGGAAGGGAATGTGTTCTACAGGGCATTTGCTGTGGGGTTACTGGCCACAAGAAAGCTAACTGGAGCACCTCTTGGCTGTACTGGGGGAAGGGTTCTGTGCTGCATGCTGGGGTATTTACAGGGCACAGTTGCTGCTGGTGGAGACTGCTGAGGCATACTGCCCAAGAGTCCTATCAAGGCATACCTAGGGTATCTTGCAAGCCTTTTTTTCTGTAGGGCTTGGACGTTGCTATTTTGGGGCACTACATACTGTATCCATCCCACCCACATCAGGCCCCCAGACAAGCCATCCTCTGCAGATGCCACTCCCCCCAAGTCAGCGGGCCAAGAAGTGGAAGATCCACAACAGAGAAGTGCTGCCCAGGGTCCCACAGTATTACTTCTGGCAGACAAAAAAAGTGCACCTTTCCTCCCGTCCACAACTCACTAGCTGTGGTTGATGTCCATGAACATGGTAAATTTATTAATAATTTAAAATGCTGTGGAGACTTAGTTTGCTGCACAAAATGTGGGTGACAGTGGGCTGCCTCAAGGTATTTACATTCACCAGTTTTCCTGGCACTTTTAAAGTAAATTTAAAAAAGCAAACTGCAGTGCTGGCCTGCCGGTGTAGCGGTAGCGCTACCACTTGCAATGCCAGCGACCCGGGTTTGGTAGCAAGCCCGGGTTGCTGGAGGGCCATCCAGAGGGAGAAGGATTGAGCGCCTGCCGGGCTGCTTGCCTTCTCCGTGGCGGGTGGGCTGCAAACCTCATTGCTATACCACCATCTGGTTGACCACAGGTGTCAGTGCAAGTCAGAGGAAGCAGAGCGTGTAGGGAGGGCAGACATCAGCCTAGGTCCAGAGGGGCATCTTAGTGAGCCCCCAGCTCCTTGGACCTCCTGGCATGCTGATGTCTAGTGGAGGGACCAAGCAAAGTGGAAAATGGCCCTGTGTCCACTCCAGGAGATGGGCTGTGGTGTTACAGTGTGGGCGAATGGGCCACCTGACTAGTTGTATGTTGGCTGGAGTGGTTGGGTGTCCCCCTCCTACCACGCCTGCGGGCTTATCCAAGGCTGGAATGGACACCCATCACCACCGGGATCACCATTGGAGCCCCGAGGAGGGAAGCAGACACGGAGATAAGGGAGCTTAATCTGCAAGTACAAAAAAATAAAAAATACTGCCATGTCTGTGGCTGCCAAGGAAGCACGAGTCTGAGCTATGCAAAGTGAGATGGAGTGGGAAGAGGTGTACTGATGTTATACTGTGTGACCCTCTGCAGCACCATAACAGCAACTCTCTGTATTGAATCTTTCACTCCCCAGCTCTCTCCCGAAAGGGGGGGGGGGGTTGGAGGCAGCTGCAGGGGTTGTTTTGTTTATGGGGATGTTTTTTGCTGTGGGAAGGGGATAGGATACAGCCAGGCTATTCTTTGGGAGGTTCCAGCTACACAGGAAGTAGTTGGCAGTGGGGTACTGGACTTGGGGGCTGGTCCAGTGCACGGATTGTTTGGGGGGTGGAGGGTGATCTAGGGTGATGGTTCAGCAACAGGGAGGGTGGTAAGGAGGCTGGTGCAGCTTCAGGTAAGGTAAGGTAACCAGAGGCACAGCATGAGCTAGGGGATGGGTCTGGGAGCCTGCAGTGAGTGGGGGAGGGGACAAGGCAGATGCTAGGGCTGGATGGGGGGGGTGCAGGTGCCAACAACCAAGGTTGAGTGGGATCAGTATTCAGCAGCATGTGTTTGGGGAGGAGATACTGTGGAGACTGTCATGGGGGAGGGAGTGTCAAGGAGCATGCTTCCAAGGCTGTGGGCCACAGGAGTATGAGGCCAGGGCATGGGGGTGGGGGCTCAGTAGATAGAGTTCAGTGAAAAGTGGTGCATGGTGCTCAGTGAGTGGGGGTGCACAGTGTTGTATGGCATGTGTCCAGGGTCTCTTGAGGTAGGAGGTGCCCAGAGGCCCTGGAATGGGGGGCCAAGGTGGGAACTGGATGTCAGTGGGCCAGGAGGAGAGGGTGTCCATGGCCCGGGAAGTGAGATGTCTGGGGGCCTGGCATGGAGAGGTGTATGGAGAGTGAGGGCATCCATGGGGATGTGAAGGGAGGGAGGAAGGTAGGTATCTGGCAGACCGGGAGGAGGTGGGCTCTGTGATGCCAGTTCGACCAACACTTTGTGCTTTGTCACAGTGACAGGATTTCTACGTCGACCATGAAGTTGCGGTGAACATAAATCCCAGATGTCTCCCGGTCCTGTTTTACTATCAGGGTTCTTCACCCTTGCACCCCCCGTACTTTAGATTATCAGCTCCAGGCAGAGTTGATTTGGGGCGGGGGAGCAAGGCAAGGCAAATTGTATTTTTCTGGCGCCCAAAACCAGAGGCTCTGGGTGCCGTACAAACACACACAATTTAAATTTAAAAATATATTCATCATACAATAAATAATCACATATCAAAAAGCAGTATCCTGCATATAAATAATCTTCTCTTTACTTTTAAAAAGGGACTGATAATCTATGTTCTCATACAGTACCTGAGAAAGCCTGGCTAAACAGATAACACTTAAGGCAGGCTTTGAATGTCTCCACCGACAGGGCATCCCTCACCAATAGTGGAAGCGAATTCCACAGGACCGGGCTGGCGATACTAAACGTTCTATCACCGGCCGTTTTGAGCCTCATCCTGGGAATTGCCAGGAGGCCCCTCGAGGAGGATTGCAGGGGTCGGACCGAGGCAGCGGGTGTAAGAAGGTCCACCAGGTAGCAAGGTCCCAGTCCATGGAGGGCCTTATAGGTGAGCAAGCCCACCTTTAAAAGCACCCTCCATCGAACCAGCAGCCAGTGCAATTCCCGCAGCACTGGGGTGACGTGACAGTATTTAGACTGTCCAGTCAACAACCTGGCAGCTGCGCTCTTCACCAGCTGCAGTCAACAGAGGGTGCCTCCAGAGACCTCGAGGTAGAGCGCATTACAGTAGTCAAGCCTAGATGTTAAGCCGGCCCGCCGGCACAGCAGTTGGATTTCCGCTTGCGACGCCAGCGACCCGGGTTCGAGAACGGACTCGGGTAGCTGGAGGGTCAGGCTGGGAGAGGAGGACTGGAGTGCCCAATGGCTGCTCCTCCTCTGGGGAGGAGGATGCTTGTCCGCAGCTCTACCGCCACCTGGGTGACCACGGGTGGAGGTGCAGCGGGACTGCATAGAAGGGAGGGGCATGGGCGAGCCGGGAGCAAGCGCCACGTCGTCTGCAGCCCTAGGTCTCCCCAGAGTGCTCTCCCGTCCTGTGGGAGGGACAGAAAAACAGAAAAGGTGCCTGGTGGAGGACGTAGACGGGACCCGACTGCCCCAGATAACCCATAACCGGGCTACCGATGGATGCCGCAGATGGACCACCTGACACACACTAATGGACTGGAGGGGGTTAACGGGGGGGGGGGAGGCCGAGGCAGCATGGAGGTAGGTCCGAGCAACACCACAGTAGATACCCGGGGAGGGACTAGGGGAGTTCAATCTAGGGATTCCCAGAAGTTCCACCACGGCAGAGAAGGGGGATAAAAAAAAAAGCCTAGATGTTACAAATGCATGCTTCAAGGTGGGGAGGTCCAAGGGCAGAATCAGGTGCTTAATCCTGGCAATGTTTCTCAGATGGAAAAAGCTAACCCTGGCAACAGATGACACTTGATATTCCATCGTCAAACCGCTGTCTAGCACCATGCCAAGACTGCACACCTTAGAGGAGGCCGTCAATGGGACAGACCCTAGAACTAATCCAGTATCTGCCCCAGAGGCCATCCTCTCATGTCTCCTGTTCGACTCCACCACCAGTACCTCCATCTTATCGGGGTTCAGTCGCAACCAGCTAGAGGCCATCCAGTCGTTGATCTCTGCAAGACAGTTGTTTAATACTTTCACCGCATTGGATGTTCCAGGGACAAAGGACAAGTACAGCTGAGTATCATCAGCATAACAATGAAACCCCAAGCTGTACTTCCTAATGATCTCACCCAGGGGCAGCATATACAAGGCAAACAGCATCAGTGACAAGACCAAACCCTGAGGTACCCCACAAGACAGGAGGCTCGGAGACGAGGAAAAATTCCCCATCACCACCCTCTACCTTCTGTTTGTCAAAAAGGACTCAAACCAGCGGATGACCGTGCCAGTGAGTCCACAGAAGTCCTTCAGGCGGTCGAGTAACACGCGATGGTCCACCGTGTCAAAAGTCGAGGAGAGATCGAGTAGAATAAGAATTGTCTCCTCGCCTCAATCCCTCGCCCTGAGGAGATCATTATGCACCCGAACTAATGCGGTTTCTGTTGAATGTCCTGCACGAAAACCCGACTGGAGCGGCTCATAGATATCAAATGCCACAAGGTGATCTCCCAATTGTTGCACCACAATGTTCTCCACAACCTTTCCCAAAAATAGTAGCTTGGAGACCAGTGAATAATTCACCTTGATGTCAGGGTCCAATGATGAACTTCTTCAGAAGGGGCCTCACCAGTGCCTCCTTCAAGGCATCTGGGAAGACCCCCTCCGACAAGGAGCACCGGAAAATCGAGGCGAACACCGGGCCAATGGTGTCAGCACATCCCATTAAGAAATGCGTCGGCACTGGGTCCAGCTCACAATATGTATGCTTCAGTTTTGAGGCCACCTCAATGACATCAGCCACCTCCATTGGTTTAAACTCCCCCCAACCAGGCGGAGTGCTTTGTCGACAATCCAGGTGACCACTGTTGGCCATAACAGGGCTCACTGGTGGAATTCCCTGCCTGATGGCGGACACGCTGTCTGAGAAAAAACAAGCAAACTCATTGCACAAGGCCTCAGACACTGCTTTTTTTCGGCTGTAGACAGGCTGGATGTAATAGCCTGTCCACAGTCTGAAAAAGCATAGCTGGTCGTTTTCTCCCAGCAGCAATCTCCCTGAACAGGAACACTGCCTTCTTACGGTTGATTGCACCCTGGTACACACTATAGTGTGTACACAGGGCCAGTTTGTCTGCCTCCAACCAGGTCCTCTGCCAGCAACGCTCCAACCTCCGACCCTTAATCTTCAATGCCTTGAGCTCCCCATCAAACCATAGGGACCTCAAATGAGAAGATCTGGGTCATACTCGGGAGTCGAGTGCCTCAGTCATTGACCTATTATAGGCAGCAACTACCTCACCCACACCTCCCCTGCATGCACTGTCCACGCTAGATAGATTCACCTCCGCCAAAAAGCCCTCTGGGGTCAAGCCCCTCAATGGGCGGTAGCTCACCATCTCTGCAGGTGAGGGATCTCAGAGGGGGCCCTGAGCAAGAACTCCACCGTGCAATGATCAGACCAAATGACCTGATCGGTCCTGAGATTCTCAATTTCAAGCCCCAGTGAGAAGGCCAGGTCCAGCATGTGGCCACCCTGGTGGTCATGGTGGTAACTGCTTGCAACAGCCCCAGAGGTGTCATCATCTGGAGGAAGTGATAACCTAACCTAGATGACTCGTCATCGGCCCAAACATTGAAATCCCCCAGAACCAAACATCTGGGGGACTCCAATGTTTCACCAGCCTCAAAGTCACCCACTTCCTGCAGGAACTCTCCAGCCATCCCAGGAGGACGGTAAATCAGGAGAATCCTGCAACAAGCGCCCGAACCCCCATGAATTGCCACACAATCAAAAGAACTGTGAAGCCTAGCTCAGCTCTAAAACAAATAGCCACTCCTCCGCCCCTGTGTTCCACTCTGGAGCAGTGCACAATGGAATACCCTGGGGGGAACGGCGGCCTCTAACACTGGCCCAGCATCATCCCTCAACTAGGTCTCTGTAATGCAAGCCAGGTGGACCAACGAAATCAGATCCACAATAATTGCAGTCTTATTACTGATCGACCTGGCATTGCATAGCCCCACCCTCGGGAGATTGGTGGACAGTGCAGCCCTTTTAGCTACCTGCCCACTTGGGGTCATGGAAACTCTGGGGACAGGTACTAAACACGTCTGGCATCTCTCCAAGCCCCGTCGAATACCAGGGTGCCTTCTACACCCAACCACCTCTATCCTACTCCCCTCAACCATGCACGGGGTGCCCTGCCAGCTTCTGCCCAAGCGTCTTCTTCCAATTCTGACTTCCCGGCAGTGATGAGCTGTAATACTAGATACCGGGAGGGTGGTGAATGGCCGCAGGTGATAAAGCTGGGACACCCCGTACACGATCCTAGCCCGCCCTATATTGCCAGACACACATTTATCAGTCCTGAAAACAAAATATTTCCCCACCTACTCAACCACTCATACACTAGCTAACTCTTCCCCTTAACCATTCACCACACACAAACACACACACACACACACACACACATACACTAACATCCAATCCCCGCCTTTTCAACCAGATTAACACAAACAAGAAAATACCCCCAACTAATAATAAAAAGGTGAATTCTATCACCTCCTTACCCCAATACACAACATATAAAACAACAGTGGGAAGACTAATAAAGTACAAAGTGCTATAAAAATCAATCCAATCCACCAAGAGATTTTAGCCCAATTTTGGTTTGAGCAATCATAGTTTCTGTAGCAATTACCAACAGTCAATCCAGTCCTGGCAGAAAAACTGGTAGCAGTCTTTTCATATAAGCTATTTTCCACATAGGACCGTCAGGATCTTAAAACAGAAAAGTTTCACTCTCACCAGTACTTTTCAGAGAACAGATGTTCACAACACTCACTCCAGAACAGGAAAGTCCAGCAATGACAACTCTTAAGTCCTCAAATTCCCGAACCGGGAGACAGTGTGACCCTGTCTCAGGTGCACCAACACAGCGACCTGTCAGCAAAGTGTCGATTTTGCCAACAGCGAAGTATAGAAACATATAAGTTGACGGCAGATAAGGACCGCAAGGCCCATCCAGTCTGCCCATTTCTTTTTCTACCTTATAAAAGTGCCATCGGCCTTTGCTCTGTCAATGGCCTGTCTATTCATACTCATCTGTATTGCTCCCTTATGCCTATCCCATGCCTGTTTGAAGCCCTGCACTGCATTCATATCCACCACTTCCTGAGGTATGCTGTTCCATGCATCCACCACCCCTTTCTGTGAAAAAGAACTTCCTCACATTACCCCTTAATCGGCCTCCCTATAATCTCATGCTGTGTCCTCTTGTCCTGCTATTTTTCTTATATAGAAACATGTTAGACTCTTTCACCTTGTTAATGCTCTTAAGATGTTTGAATGCCTCGATCATATCACCTCTCTCCCTCCTTTGCTCAAGGGTATACATATTGAGCTCTGTTAATCTGTCCTCATATGTCTTCCGATGCAGTCCCTGCACCATTTTGGTTTCCCTTCTCTGGACTGCCTCAATTTGGTTAATGTCCTTGTGAAGGTGTGGCCTCCAATACTGCATGCAGTACTCCAGGTGGGGCCTAACCAGTGTCTTGTAAAGAGGGATTATTACCTCCCTCTTCTGACTTGTGATACCCTGCTTATACACCCCAACATCCCTCTAGCCTTACCTACTGCTTTAGTGGTCTGCTTGGATGATTTCAGGTCATCGGTGATGATGATGCCCAAGTCTCTTTCTTCTCTTGTGACTGCCAGCAACTCCCCTCCCAGCCTATAGGTGGCTTCAGGGTTTCTCTTCCCTTTGTGCATGATCTTGCACTTCTTTGCATTAAACCCCAGTTGCCACTCTTCCGACCATTTTGCCAGTTTATCCAGATCTCTTCTCATTCTGCCCACCCTATCTGGACCCTCTACTCTGTTGCAGATCTTCATGTCATCTGCAAACAGACAAACCTTACCCTCCAGTCCATCTGCAATGTCACTGATCAAGATACTGAAGAGGACTGGCCCAAGGACTGTTTCCCTGAGGTATTCCACTTGTGACCTGCATCTCTTCTGACTGTATACCGTTTACCACCGCTCTCTGTTTTCTGCCCGCCAACCAGTTTGCCACCCAGTTGACCAACTTCTGACCCACCCTGAGCCTACCCAGCTTATTAATCAATCTTCTGTGTGGAACAGTATCGAAAGCTTTGCTGAAGTCAGGGTAGGTGACATCAACTGCTCCCCCTTGGTCCGCCACTCTGGTTACCCAGTCAAAGAAATCTATGAGATTAGTTTGACAGGACCTTCCTTTTGTAAACCCATGCTGTCTTGGATCCTGTGCTGCTATGGATTCCAGGTGTTGCACTACCCTTTCCTTAAGGAGGGTCTCCATAATCTTGCCCATTACTGAGGTGAGACTGACTGGTCTGTAGTTCCCCGCCTCTTCCCTGCTACCACTCTTGTGGAGCGGGATCACATGAGCCCTTCTCCAGTCTTCTGGGACCTCTCCTGTGCTCAGAGACTCACTAAACAGTTCTGATAATGGCTCTGCTAGTTCCACCCTTAGCTCCTTTAGTGCCCTGGGATGTATGCCTTCAGGTCCCATTGCCTTGTCCACCCTGAGCTTATCGAGCTCTTGTAGGACCCCTTCTTTTATGAAGGGACTAGTGCACACCTCCCTCCCCCCTGTGTCCATGGTGCTGAGCTGTGGGCCCTGCCCTGCCTTCTCTTCAGTAAATACTGAGCAGAAGTATATATTTAGGATAGATGCTTTTACATGGTTCTCCTCCTCACACGCACCCTTATCTCCTTTGATCTTAGCAATACCCCCTCTGGACTTTCTCATTTCACTAATGTATCTGTAGAACGTCTTGTTACCTTCTTTTACTGTTTGTGTTAGTGTTTCCTCGGTTTGGGCCTTTGCCTGTCTTACTACCTTCCCTGCTTCCCTTAGGGAAGTTTGGTATGCCTCCCTATCTTCATCCCGCTGCGTTCCCTTACATTTCTTGAAGGCCAGCCTTTTGGCTCTGACCTTTTCTGCTACTGTTTTTGAAAACCAAAGTGTTTTTCTTCTTTTGCACTTCCTTTTCTCTATAACACAATGGGATGTTGCTTCAAGTATTGCATCCTTAATGTTTGCCCACTTTGCCTGTACCCCCTCACCTGTATTTCTTTTTGCCAGGGATAGCTTAACTCTGTTGGCCATCTTATCAAAGTCAGCTCCTCTGAAGTCCCATATTTTTGCCTCAGAATGGGATGATTTAGTTCTAGTGGCCAAATTGAACCATACTATGTGATGGTCACTGGCCCCCAGGTGACCTTCTGCCTGGAGATCTGTGATCCTTTCCCTGTTAGTCAGTACTATATCTAGGATAGCCCTATCTCTTGTGGGTTGTTGTACCAGTTGTTTGAGGCCCTCCCCCTGCAGGGAATCCACCATGTGTCTAGTTCTGGCAGATGTTCCTGCTGGTATTGACCAATCTTTGTCTGGCATGTTGAAGTCTCCCATTATCAGAACCTCCCCTTTAGCTGTCATGTTTTGTATATCTACTAACAGCAATGTGTCTATGTCCTCTCCCTGGTCTGGAGGCCTGTAGACACCCCCAGTTCGTATGGATGTCCTATTTCCTGTTTCCAGGGTGACCCACAGTTCTTCTGGTTCCTTATGTGTAGTCTGAATTTCTGTAGCTTTGATATTTTCGTTGACTTACAGGGCCACTCCACCCCCCCTTTTCGCACCTCGGTGTCTTCTGAACAGTACATAGCCAGGTACTGAAGTCTCCCAAGTGTGGTTACTGGTAAACCACGTCTCACTAATTGCTACTATGTCCAGTTTAGCCTTTGTCATTATTGCCTTCAGGTCTGGGATCTTGTTTCTCAGACTGTGAGCATTTGTGTACATGATTTTCCATTGGCCAGATTTCGGTGTGCTAGTTGTTGGGTGAGGTCTGGCATTTCCCCTGTGCGTTATATGGGGAGCCAGACCCTTTTCCTTACCTGGTGATGCAAATGAACTGCAAACAAGCTGAACTCCTGTTTGACCACTAGCTGAGGGGGAAGGGGTGTTCTGCCCATTCAACATATGGAGTGCTGCACCCCTCTCCCCATTTGCTAGTTAAAATATTCTGCAAAGACGTAAAACTTCTGCCCCAATGCACTGACTCCCTCCTTAGTCAGATGTAGTCCATCAGATTTAAAGAACTTTCGCTCCCAAAACTGTTGCCAGTTCCCTACAAATTTGTGTCCTTTTTCCTGGCACCAACCATTGAGCCAGGTGTTTAGCTTCCCTATCTCCCCTTCTCTGACCTTCCATCCTTCTGCCCCCCTCTCCCAGACTGGCAGGATCTCAGAGAAGGAGATGCCAGATGAAATGGATGATAATTTGTCACCCAGCCTGGTCAGGTATTCCTTAATCTCCACAGTTGACCGGCTGGCGAGATCCTTAGTCCCTATGTGTACCAGGACGTCAATGGTTTCTCCTGCTTCCTGAGCAATTTTAGCAATGCAGTCAGTGTCTCTCCATGCTGATGTACCTGGGAGACATCTGACCATTACCCCTGGTTGGAGATAGGTATCAACTCCCTGAATCATGGAGTCTCCTATGATCAGAAGTTTTTTGGATTTCCTTTTTGCTTTTTTTGTTTTGGTTCCTGTTTTGGGCAAGTTTTGTTGTGCTAGCTCCTGTGTTGCAGTGTCCTGCTCTGCAGTGTCCTCTGCCCCTTTGTTTGATTTCAGAGATAGAGGCAGATACCTGTTTGCAGTTTTTATATGGTTTGTGGAGGTAATATGTTGGAGAGCACCGAGTGATGGGGCACACAATTTGCACCTCCCAACCACCTGCCATTGTCCCGGACCAACTACCCTCTGCGGTTGAGGTGCTTCTGTTGGATGTTGGGGAAATGGCAGGTGGTTCTTATAACATATATTTCCTCTTGAGTATGCAATTTGAGGTATGCAGTCTCTGCCCATGCTGCCTGGAGCTGAGCCCTTAGATCTCCAATGGCCCAGCATGTAGGACAGTGTCCTAAATCCTGTAAAACTGCCCTTCTGAAAAGTGTTCTGCAGTACCTGCAGTTAATGATATCCATTCCAGATAAGTTGCTGGGTTTATAACCTGGTCAGAGTAACTAGAAGGAAGAAAATTAAAGCAAAAGTTTGATTTTGTGTTTTGTTTATTTTTTTATAACTTGTTATAACAAGTTAAGTTACTAGTGCCCCTGTAAATGAGGTCACCGTGTGGATACCCCACTGATCTGCCCCTTCCTGCTTTGCCACAGGAAATGTCACGACTGTGCTACCCTATAAAAGGAGTGTAGTGTGAAGTGGTTGGGGATGGGGTTGGGTGGCTGGACCCTTCCCCTGCCGAAAAAGAAGAACCACAGACGAAAGAAACAAGGAGGTAAAAGCAGAAACAATCAGCCAGCAACAAATGCAGTAGCCCTGAAAGCTTATCCTAGTGATTAGATACAACTGTAAAACTTGTAATAATTTCACAGAAGATGTACCCTGTAAGAAACACTTTGCTACAGAGAAAAACAAAGCAGTAACAGAAGAAATATCTTGCAAAAGACAATTTGAATCAGAAGATTACAGCAGTGATCTGTTAGCACACACCTGTAGGCACACCCCATAATAATGCAGCAGAAGGTATACCCAGCAACAACAATTTGAATCAGACAAAAATAAAGCAATAACATTTTAGCAACAAACAGTAACAATCCCTGTGAGTACAAAATAAAAACAACAACACACAGTAAATCTGCCTAGCCAAAAGAAGTCTTAATCCTTTTTCTTGCTCTGGTAAGGTTCTTTGCTCTGTCCTTTCAAGCAACCTAAAAGGAAAGAGCTCAGGTGAAGCTAGGTGCCTTGGCCAGCAAACCTAGTCTTCCACCAGTATGTCACTGTGTTGGTGTCATTGTCGGGAGGGGGGGAACCCAGGAGATGTCCATTTGGACTGGGAGGGAGGGGTGTCTACTGAGTGAGGTGCATACGGTGAGTGCCAGGACAGCAGGTTTCTTGCTAGGATGGGTAATGCTTGGCCAGAGAGGTGTCAGGAGGAAGGCTAACAGGAACAGGTAGGGTGGGATGGATTTTCAACATGTACCTGAGGGAGCATGAGGCTGGGGAGAGGCTTTAAGAGTAGGGGAGTTGGCTCCGGAGTGAGGGAAGTCGATAGAAGAAGGCATGTTGCCTAGCACAGGAGTGGGGGGTGAGGTGTGGCAAACATGTGGTCCCTTGAACAGAGGGTACAGAAAGCGAGGGGGAACTGGGAGTGGAGACAGGACGGGGGGGCGGAACAGGCTTGAGCATGCATATGGGCAGCTCTCCTCTCCCGAGGGGGGGTTGGTGCCCCCACCGTAGTTCCGCTCCCACTGCGTGGTGGTCCAGTGGATGACGTAGGTGGAGAGGGGGGCAGCAGACAGTTATGGGAGGTGGAAAGGGCTGAGCTGGCACCACGGGGTGCGTGCATGCCTCCACACACTTGCATGGCCATGTGCCAGGGACTGGGGGGTGGGGACAAGAGGAGACAACCTGTAAAAATACCTATGTGTCCCCACCACCAGTTGGTGAGAGAAGGCGACTGGGACCAAATAGCAATATAAAAAAAAGGTAAGTCTGTTCTGACTAGTGAATAAACAGTGAGCAGCACCAAAAGCAGTAGCTGGTTAGGAGAATAACACAAATTAACACTAGTTTGATGAATAACAGGCATCATCTATATAGGATGTTGGTCTAACCCCGTTTCTGAGTCATGACCATAGAGATAGGCAGTAGGCTTACAACTGCAACGTAGGCTTAAAGATAGGGTGTTTGGAAAAAATCAATAATATTGAGAGTTTCAGAAGACTTCCCGGTTTCCAGTATGCCTGGGTGAAGTCGCAATCCAGGGGACTCCCGCCTAGCCTAATATAAATAAGAACACAACTTCACAAAAAAGCATTAATCAACGGGCATTTATGCACCTGAGAGGTGTTCCAACACTTAATATGGCAAAACTTGTCAAAAGTAGGTATCAGGCTATCGCCGAGGCGACTCCAGACGATCAACTATCTGACGAGAGCGAAACACCTTCCAGACCCACTCTAGGCCCTGACAAGAAAGCAATCTTCACAAATAGAGCTAAGGGGCAAAAAAAAAAGGAATCTCAATCCGATGCAATACTCCAATCGATCAGTGATTTCCGAGGGGAAGTCCGTGAGTCTTTCAAAGAGATACGAGATTACTAACCTCGAAGCTTGAGTCAGAGAAGCGGATTATCAAATCTCTTTGAATACTGCACGGCTGGATGACCTCGAGGGATCCATACGGTCTCTAGCAGCGGAGCAACTTGCCATAGCAATCTGACAAGAGGATGCTGAAAACAGGAGCAGGAGATGCAATATCCGGATTTTCAGACTACCGGAGGGAGAGGAGGGCAACGACCCTCGTGCGTTTGCCAACTATTTTCTACGTCTCTCCCTAGAGCTTAATCCAGATTTCCAATTAGACGTAGTGAGGCCAATCTTGCCCTGGGTCCCAAACCCACCCGCCCTGAAGCCAGACCCGCTCCTCGTGATTCGCCTCTTGAGCTACCAAGTAAAGAGTCACTTCTTACCAAGGCCTGGCAGAAAGGCAAAGTCATGCGGGATCATCACCGCTTGTTTTTCGATAACGATTTTGCACCTTGCATGCAGAGGCAATGCAGGGAGTACAGCCCGCTCTTTCAATTCCTGCGCCCCCAAAAAAATCAGATTTCAGACCCCTTATCCAGCCAAGCTGACGGTCTTTCTCCCACAGGCCAACAAGCCTACCTATCAGTGGGAGAAGCTACGACAGACCTGCTTCGTCAAGGGATCCTCACCAAAAAGGCCGTGGACTCAGTGCGACAGCTCTCGAACACTGCGTCGGAGCGCCTGACACATTCACAGGCTCCTGACCAGCCGATTGAAACCGTTATAAAGTGTCTCCAGCAGTACCGCAACCCAACTTTTCCTCCTTGAATCCTTTCCAGGTGCTCTCCAGGTACAATTTATCCTTCACTGAGGGGGCATGATGTCGGGACCATTTGGTGGGTAGATGGGGGGGGTTCAGTTGAGGATGGAGACTGATGGTTGAGTGAGGGAGGGTGACTTCATTATTACTTGTTCCCTGTTGGTGGGGAGGTCTTCCCTTACTAGGGGATGGTCTCCCCTGAAGTCCATTGTCCCCCCTCCCTTTTTTCTCTTGGAGCCCGTCCTCATCGGCCCTTCCCTACTTCCACTCCTGGCCTGCGGCCCTGGATCCTCTGCCCACCTCTCTTCGAGGTCTGGGCCCTTCGTTCAGTATGGCTAAATACCTGAACAAAGGAAAGGCAATGCGAACTCATTACAAGAGAACTACCTAATTTAGTTAAATTTTCCTACAACTACCATCGAGAATTTTCTTCCCCACCAACTTACTGAGATGGAAACGGAGTTGCACTAGGGACTGAGATGAGAGATAACAGGCGTAACAGCTCTTTTGGGGATGGGAGAGGAGATCCTCCCTATCGAACTTGGAAATAACTGCTTATTATATGCTGCCCCTTCCCCGAACCTCTCTTTTTAACACTAAGAGTGAACATATTTTGCCTGGTACTGGGCTCGTTGTCCTTATCATATGTTCCCCCTTTCTCTCAACTGTCCCACACACCCTACTCCAGGCTCATTTGAATGCTTTCTCATTACAGTCTGGTGGTACACATCTCTTCCAGACCACAAGCAGTCCCCCTGGTTGTGCAGTGCCCTCCTGAGAGCTGCTGAATAAACCTCTTTTAGCTCTAAGAAGGGGGTCATTGGTCACTCCTTCCCCTCCCCCTTCGCTTCCCCTCTCTTTTTTTTCTCCTTTCTCTCTCCTCCTCCTCCTCTCTCCCTCCTCACCACCTTCCCTTACCAGCTGTTCCTTATTAAGCCATGTAATCACCATCATCCTGGAAGCTCTCCTTCTACAACCTAAGCTTCCCAGTAGCCAACTGCCTAGACAAGTAGGCGGTCATCCTCTTCCCCTGGGAAATAGATTGGGAACATGACCTGGGTGATTCCGTTCCCACCCTTGAGTGATTATATCATCACTCTCCTTGAGGCTGTATTACTGCTCCTGGGACTGAACACCCCAGTGACTGGTCCACAAACCTCACATCTCTCCCCTGTTTCCTTCGGATTTCAGGGCAGGATGTTACTGGGGGAGCTTTGACAGAGCCTTCCCCAAGTCACAGTGTACATAGTTACCGTTATGGTCCTTTTGACCATTAGTTGGAGTTTATTGCTTCTATTTCGGGTTATCCTTAATCCAGGCTTAATCTGCTACTGTCTTTTTAACCAGCAGCAATCAGCCTTGTTGGTTAAACTGTTAAAGTTAATGGTTATTGTTGCATTGCCCCGCTTCATGTCTGTTCAAGGGGCAAACTTAGTTCATGACTGGGTTGATGGGGAGAGGGGGTAATAAAACATACATACAGAGAATAGTTGTTATTTGCCGTTGTTATACGTAACTATATCCAAAGTTTCTATTACAATATAATTTTATCCTGAAAGAGTATGGCTACAAACACGAGGAATAATACTTGATGTACAGCAGTTTAAA
Organism: Neoceratodus forsteri; assembly: GCA_016271365.2. NCBI lineage: Eukaryota > Metazoa > Chordata > Ceratodontiformes > Ceratodontidae > Neoceratodus > Neoceratodus forsteri. The sequence goes on from CM028133.1 coordinate 1,116,211,854, forward strand.
AAAAAAAAGGAAACAAATTACAACTACAAGGAAACAGTTTGGTCAAATCATGTTTTATTGTCTATACTTTTGGAATACAGTCGGGAGAGCTTTCCTTCAAGGCAACTAGTTTGGGTCCTGGGTTGGGGGGTGGTTGGATTGCACTTCCTCTCAGCGGCACTAAGGAGAGAAAAGACAAAAAACAAAATATAATTCCCCGTTTCTGTCTAATATGATGGCGACCAATCTCACACAAATTTTATCATTTAATATTAATGGCTTACATGACCCCATTAAGCAAGCTCGTTTAATGCAGTACCTTTCCAAACACTCCCCTGACCTTATCTTTCTCCAGGAAACCCACCTCTCCAATCCAGAACACCTGAAACTGAAGTGGGGAAAGCGATATCAGGTAGTAGCATCGTCACATCTCATGGTCGTAAGAGAGGGGTAGCCATTTTAATTCCTCAGAATACTCCTCTGGAAGTTCAACAGTTGCATTCCGATGCACAAGGATGATATGTTATAGTCAGGGGTCTTCTATATGGTCAATCAGCGACATTGGCTAGTGTCTATTTCCCTCCGCAAACAAAATTCCCAATTCTCCGGGGCTTTATCTCTACACTATTAGACTTAATCCAGGGGCAGTTAATAATGGGAGGCGACCTGAACCTAACTTTCTCCCCTCTCTTAGATTGTTCCAACCCACAGAAACATAGATGCTCCACAGCTTCAAAACAGTTTAAAAAAAACATTGACCATTTAGGCCTGATAGACGTGTGGAGACACCTGTTCCCCTCCAATCCGGGTTATACCTATCATTCCCCTAGGTTTAAATCCCACTCCAGAATAGACTATTTCATAACAACCTGCGAACATTTATCCCAAGTCCAGAATATGACTATAAGTATAAAATTCCTATCAGACCATCACCCTTTGGTTCTCAGTTTAGACCTGGGTAGGGAAAAAAGGCGGTCTCTCTGGAGATTAAACCAATTGGTTCTTGCGGACAGGGAATTTCAGGATGCAATTTCAACCTGACTCCCCCTTTTCTTCTCTGAGAATGCCGACCCGGACATCTCTCATGCGATTCAATGGGATGCCATGAAGGCAACGATTCGAGGTGAGATGATAGCCTTTACCAGTAAAAAACATAAAGAACGAGAGGCCAAATATCGGGAACTTTCAAATCAACTCCTTAACTATCAGTTGCTATATCGCGACAGGGACTCAGACCTTCAGAAATGAATTAGAGATACCAAAGCTGCCTTACAGCAGATTATTGATAATAAAACACACCAATCTTTATTTTACCTTCACCAGTCTATACACGAGGGGGGCCCCAGGTGGGCTAAGAAATTAGCCTATAAACTAAGAACCAGAAGATGAGCCTCCATGATCTTGAGGGTTAATAACCTGAAAACGGGGAAAATTCACCACTCAGACAGCCACATTCTACAGGCCTTTACCGACTATTACAAACAACTCTACTCCATGGATTCCCCCCCCCCCGGATGAAACCCAAGAATTCCTAAAACAAGTGAACCTTCAAACCCTCTCCCCATCCCAAATTCAGACATTACAGTCCCACATTTCTAACATAGAATTCACAGATTCGATAAAACATCTTAAAATGGGCAAATGCCCGGGCCCTGATGGCTTTACCACTGAATGGTACAAAAAATTCTCGAAGGAACTGACACCTAAACTGCAAGCCCTCTTTAACGAAATCTCCCAGGGTGATCAGTCTCCCCTGTCCTGGGATATGGCAACTATTGCCCCAATCCTCAGAACGCATAAAGATCCCTCAGATCCGGGATCTTACGGCCCCATCTCTATCCTTAACGTGGATTATAAAATTTATACATCCATTCTGGAATCTAGACTAGAACTAGTCGTCCCACAGATAATACACCCAGACCAGTCGGGTTTTATCAGACAGAGGAATACTTCTGATAATACTAGCAGAGCATTACTTCTGCAGGAATACATCAGGACAAGGGCAATACCATCTGTATTTATTATCCTGGATACGGAAAAGGCCTTTGACCACGTCTCGTGGTCTTTTCTGTGGGACACCCTCAGGGCCTTTCAATTTCCTGATTCATTTATTAAAGGCCTGATCCACCTATATAATTCACCGAAAGCATACGTCCGGTTAACGGCACTCTCTCTCTCTCTCCCCTTCTAGGTAGGGGAACACGCCAAGGATGTCCTCTTTCGCCCTACCTTTTTGCACTCTATCTAGAACCTCTGGCGTCAACACTGAGAAACTCACCCCAAGTAGAAGGCATTCCAATAGGTCAGCAACACTACAAACTCAGCATGTTTGCAGATGATATCTTGTTAACTCTACTATCGCCTTCCAAATCCATCCCGTCCACCTGGGAAATCTTGACCCATTTTGAAAAACTAGCCGGTTTTAGGCTAAACCTTACCAAAACGGAGATTCTTGCCTTTAACTACACCCCCCCACCTCAGCTTAAGAGATCTTTCCTGTTTAAATGGAGAGCAATACAAATGAAATATTTAGGATTACGGATCCCATTAGACCCTCTGCTCTTAGAGACAGTTAACCTTGAACCCCTCACCCTACAGATCCAGGCTGGACCTCAGGCCCTTTCTCTTTCCATCAAAGAATCGGGATAGTCCGCATGAACATTCTCCCCCGAATATTATATCTACTTCAGAATATCCCCTTTCTTCCATCAAAATTCTATTTTAAATCTTGGAATAAACTCATCTCTGACTTCGTATGGGGCAAAACCCGACCTAGAATTAGACTTTCAATCCTAAAACTCTCATTGGAACAGGGGGGGCTTTAATTTGTCTAACCTTGAACTATATGCTAAAGTGACACATTTGAGAACCCTGATACTTTGGTTGACAGACACTTACAAATCCTCCTGGAAAACCATAGAATTTTGCATCAGCGACCTCCATGACATCGGGAAAATCTTATTCTCCTCAGAAGAGAGATCTATCTCTTCCACACACCTCACAAATACTACATCCCAACCATATAAATTATGGAGGCGGTTACATAGGGCAGACCCTTTCCATTCTACATACGAATATTGCAAGTTAATTTCACAAGATGAAACTTTTTCCCAAATCTTTATGGACCACACCTTTTCTGCCTGGAGGGGAGTAGGCCTCTCCTACCTCTTTCAATTTTTGTCTCCCAAGGGAATCCTCCCCTTTGATAAGCTACAATCTCAACACAGGCTTCACAACTCGGACCGTTTTCGCTACTTTCAGGTCTGTAACCGTATATTATGAAACAAAATCATGCAACCAAAAATGCTCTATCCCACTCCGACTCTTCTAAAAAAAATTTTTAGAGGCCTTGAGAGGTAACTTGATGCCGCATCTCATAGGCATCATCTATAAAGAATTGAGGAAGGGGCAAACAGAATCTACAACTTCCATTTTGGCAGAATGGAATAGAGATCTGTCATTAGACATTCCTCTAGAAACTTCGTTGGGATCAGCCATAAGAGAAGTGAAGATTACCTCCTCCCCTCTGTGGAGGGAATTTGCATGGAAATGTCGTTCCCGATTCTTCAGAGCCCCAGCAGTCCTTATAAGATTCCTCCCTTCCATCTATGGAAGATGGAGAGATTGTGGATGTCTTGAGGCCACCCTGGATCACATATTCTGGCTTTGCCCCAAACTAATGCCATTCTGGGTCACTTTACAAACAGAACTCTCGGAGGTATTCAAGGAACCAGTAGAATTAACTGCCGAACAGTTTTTAATGGGGATTTTTCCTGACCGCTCCCTTCCCTGGTATACCACGCTTCTCCCCACCTGCTTTCTTGTGGGCAAAAAAACAATTACGCATTGATGCATGTCTGTTCTGATCCCTACCTTGCAAGAATGGAGAGCAATAATGGTAGACATCTATCATTTAGAAAGCTTTAATGTCAAACTGCAGAACAAAGGTCCATCCTATGTGATGAAGTGGCAGGGGTGGGTGATTCATAACTCTCGAGTAGACACGTTTTTTTCTCCTTGAAATAGTGGAAATGGTTTGGATTCTTGTTTCACTCACTCCTCCTGGGGAACTTTGTTAAAAAGGCTATGGAAATGATATTGGAGAAAACCAGGGGATCCTCCCCTTTTGAACCAACATAAACAACAAAATCTGTTAAAGAATCCTGAATCTATAACAACTTCCGGGCGTGGACGCCTGTTATACACATGGGGATGGACCTTTTTTTTTTTGAATAATGAGCTTAATAGTCTGTACATCTAAACCCTGTGATAACAGTAAAATCTTGCTTCTTATGCTGTATCCATTGTTTGTTAACCATTTCACTTACATTAATTGGAAACTGTTTTTCTTTTACTCTCTGTATGTGTGGGAAAAATTCTGACATAGGAAGAAATTAAAAAAAAAATAATATTGAGAGTTTCAGATGGAATCACTCCCGAAGGAAAGAATTGTTGAGTATCTAGAGCCCAGCGGGGCACAGGACCTAAGGCAGCATGGATTCACAGTGGGAAGGTCATGTCAGACAAACCTAATAGATTTCTTTGACTGGGTGACCAAAGTAGTAGATCAGGGAGGGTCTGTGGTCATGGCCTACCTAGACTTTAGCAAGGCATTTTACACATTTGCACACAAAAGATTAATATACAAGTTAGCCAGCCTTGGAGTGGATTCCAAGATGGTAGCCTGGGTAAACAATTGGCTGGACAACAGGACACAGAGGGTAATAGTAAACGGAGTCCACTCTGAAGAAAGTGGGGTTACTAGCAGGGTACCGCAGGGTTCAGTACTGGGACTGGTCCTCTTCAATGTCTTTATAAGTGACATTGCAGAGGGACTGAAAAGAAAACTATGTCTCTTTGCAGATGACACAAAGATCTGCAACAGGGTTGATATACAAGGTGGGGTGGAAATAATGAGAAGGGACTTCGCAAGGTTGAAGGAATGGTCAAATGTATTGCAGCTTAGATTCAATGCAAAGAAGTGCAAAGTAATGCACCTGGGAAACAAAAACCCAGGGGAAGAGTACACAGTGGGAGGTGAGATACTAACAACAAAAATGGAAAGGGACCTGGGGGTATTCATATCAGATGACCTAAAGGTGGGCAAGCAATGTGAGAAGGCAGTAAGGAGGGCTGGGGGGATACTGGGATGTATAGGGAGAGGCATCACCAGTAGAAAACAGGAAGTTGTTATCCCTCTGTACAGACAGCTGGTGAGACCCCATCTGGAGTACTGCATGCAGTTCTGGAGACCTCATCTCCGCAAGAACATAGACAGGATGGAGGCTGTCCAGAGGAGGGCAACTAAAATGGTGCAGGGTCTGCACCAGAAGACATATGAAGAGAGACTAAAGGAGTTTAATATGTATACCCTTGAGGTAAGGAGGGAGAGGGGGGACATGATAGAAACTTTCAAGTACCTCAAGGGAATCAACAAAGTCCAAGAGGGTAGCATCTTTCAGAAAAAGAGGTGTGCAAGAACAAGGGAGCACAATTTGAAGATAGAAGGGGGACAGCTCAGAGGTAACGTGAGGAAATATTTTTTCATGGAGAGGGGTTGTGGATGCATGGAACGCCCTTCCTGAGGAGGTTGTGGAATCAAAAACAGTGGAGGAATTCAAGAATGCATGGGACAGACATAAGGCAATTCTAGGGGTTGGGGGTAGGAGGTAGTAGGCTGTTGGTTAACTGGGATCTGCAGCTTATCCATTAGGTAGGGAAATGGACAGACTGGGTGAGCCAAGCGGTCCTTATCTGCCGTCAAATTCTGTTCCTATAGGGAAGGCAGTGGGCTAACAATTGCAGAAATAGACTAACCCCAGAATGGGTGTTTGGCTATATTCAGGAAATACAGGGAAATTCTACGCTGCATGCAGAGAGGAAAGTAACAGAACTAAACATGCCATAATACACCCCTGATCAAACTATACCAATGCTAATTAAAAATGCAAGCAGAAGCATCATTACAGAATGTGGTGGCGAGAGGACTTTTCAGTACACGCTGTAGCTTATCATACTATACTGACAACTAAGGTCGACTTGCAGGTCCTTGTATATATGGCACAGACGATCTAATTCACAGACAGTAACTTACAGAGCCAGTGGTGTCACAGCACTGAGCTGTTGCTGGTGGAGGAGGAGGATTGTGCCTTGGACAGAGAGGCCGACAGACCGGTTACCTGCTGGCTGACTTCAGCAGACAATTGCTGTCATTGTGTGGTCCTTTCGCGTGAGGGCTGCTTGTCAGTAGTTCTCAGATATAGTACTTGTTGTCTCCTGATTGGCTGGTGTGTTACAAGCAGTGATTAGTGAGAGAAGCAAAAGTCTATTGTAAAACTGTAGGGTTGACCCGCTGATTTGGTGACTCATGACTGGGGGGAGGTCTGTGCTGTCCCTTGTGGGGCAAACTACTCCACAAAGCAGAAACTGGGTTCCAGGGATTGAACACTGGCTAGGCTAGGGGAGGGCTACAAACAGCAATCAGTCCCCAGACCCTCTTCGGCGGCTGGAGATGGGAGCAAAAAAGGCACGCTTGTGCAGCCAGGGTGGGCTGCCTAGTGGCATGGAGGGTAGAGTCATCCATGCCTTACTTCCTGCCATGCTGGTGACCCTTGTTTGTGGGTCAGCCAGGGAGGAAGAGGATTGAGTATCCGAAGGACTGCTTACCTCTCAAAGGGTGGGTGGTGTGTCACTCCTGTCAAACAACTGCCACCAGGTGGAGGCCTGGTAGCTGTGTGGGTCAGGAAATGACCAGGAAGGAAATGAGGGTGCTGCAGGGCTGCAACATCACGTCCCCTCTTGAGAACTTACACTGTCTTGGCGTCAGCAAGAGGCTGAAGGAACAAAATGGAAAAGGAAGCTTGCAGGGTCCATGAAGCCCTGGCTGTGCAGCCCTGATTTGGCAGTCCTGGGTGTAATCTGGATTGTGCGTTGAAGGGGGGCACCCTCCTCTCCCTGGCCCTGCCACGGAGGGAAATCCATGGGAGAAGCAACCCGGGGAGGCTGAGTCGGGGGCAGCCAGGAAGGAACAAATTCTCTGAGAGAGCACTGAAATCCCACCTGCTAGCTCCAGGGGCAGAAATAGAAGAAGAAAAAGAAAGGCAGCCAGGTAAGTTTGAAAATTGGCACAGTTTCTTTCTTAGCTGCTGATGGGGTGAGTTAGTATATTTAGTAAGGGTGTGTGTAGAGGGAGCACAACAAAAAGAAACCGCTAAATTTGTCATTCAGTGTAACCCCTAGGTGGCGCTATCCCAAGGGCTACTACCCCTGCCTGCTTGGCTAGTAGCAGGTTAAGGAGCCTAAGTTTAGTTTAGTTTAGTTTATTAGTCTAGGAATTAATACCTTTGAGCCAGGGCTCTTTTACAAAGGTTCCACGTCACAAAGAACATTTAACAAAGCACGATACACATTACAGGTAAAACCAGACAGGAAAGTTACATCATAAATTTGCTATTAACAGTTTAAGGCAGTAACGTTTTTAAGTTTCATAGAAAAACAAGCTATAACAGGTTCAAGCGAGTAGACAATTTCGAGGTTAAAGAAACTTCCAGGAGAGGGTGATCATTAGGCGCCAAAAGGAGGCTAGAGAGGAGGGAAAGGTGGTGAGCGGGAGAGGACAGGAAAAAGGGGGTGAGTTTGGGTGGGAGACAGGAAGTAGTAGAGGTACCAGAGGTTCATTAGTCAGGAGGAAGAGGCCTCAGATGTGAGGATGGACATGAGGAGTAGTAGTCTTTATCTAGCGCAATCACAGTTGCTAGTGGTGGTGAGGTGGGCATAGAGCATGGATTTGAAAGCTTCAAGCGAGGTTGAGATAGAGTAGGTGAACTAAGCGCATTGAACCATGTCGAGGCCCTGTATACGAAAGATCTTTGTCCCTGTGCAGTCCGGCATCTCGGAACCAGGAAAGGTTGGCGTTCAGATCTGGTGGAGGGTCGTGAGCCAGGATTCAGTCGAGTAGGTTTGAATACATAATGGAGTCAGTCCCAAGATAGATTTTTTGCCATTGTGCAGGTGAGATAAATAAGACTATTTGATAGGTTCAACCAGCCTGATTCATAGTACAGATCACGTGTGAGTCAGTCTTTGAGCCCCGTGAGGAGCAGGCAGGCCTTATTTAGAGTGATTGAGATACGCCTTAGAGCAGTGGAGGTAGCGAGCCATAAATAATAAGGCCATAGTCAATGATTGAGATCATGGAACTCTGTATAGCTATTCTCAATGCCGCTTGATTTAGAAATTGGCAGTTACGGAATAGTATTCCAAGGTTGGTTCACTGTTTTCGTAGTGTTGTCAATGTGGTTGCAAAGGTGAGCCCTTGGTCAAAAGTGATGCCAAGGTATTTGAAAGTATTTACTTGGTCCAGTGTAATTCCATGAGGTTTGTATGGTGAGTGGAGTATGCCTATTTTTGTTTTGGTGATTGGAGAAGAGCATGGCTTTTGTTTTATTGTGGTTTAGCACAAGTTTACTATCCAGGAACCACCTTTCAACACTAGAGAAAGCAAGTTGCAGGCTTTTTCGTAGGGAGTTTGGATCCTTGTGGGAAGAAGAATTACAGCATCATCAGCGTATAAGATTATTTTCTCTGGCAGATATCTGGGAGGAGTTAAGGAACAGACTAAAGAGGAGCGGTCCAAGAGTGATCCCTGTGGTACACCGGAGAACTGGTTTGAAGTCAGAGAGTTCATTAAGATTTTACAGCCTGTGACCGATTGGACAGGTAACTTTTACCCAAGCACAAGGACATTCGGCCAGGCCTAGGCTAGAAAGTAGGGAGGTAAGTAGGCCATGATGGACTGTGTCAAGCTTTTGTAAGATTGATAAAGACTGCACCTGTTTGGCACCCTTTGTCCAGGGCTGAGTGGACTTCTCCAGAGAAATCAAGTAAGGCTGTTGTTGTACTATGTCCTTTCCTAAAGCCGTGCTGTTGATTACAGAGTAGATTGTATTTGTCCAGGTAATCAGAGAGTTGGTCTGCCACTATTCATTCAAGTGCTTTGGAGAGGGAGGAGTATTGATATTGGTCGATAGTTTCCTGTTGAGGTTTTGTCCCCACTTTGTGCACTGGCGTAACTATGGCAGATTTCCGTTTGTTGGAAATTGACTTTGGCAAAGTGACAGATTAAGAATTTTTGCAAGGGGTGAATTACTTCATCCAGGGTGAGAGACAGGATTTTTAGATCTAGCGTGTCACTACTTGTTCTGGATTTGGAGCAGGCCTTCTTATGTACTTGTGTGCTCGTGCACTTTGATTTTCTTGAAGTAAAATTGTGGTTTGTCACGAGGGTGTTTTGTGATACTAGGCTAGGCACAAGTAAGTCCGAGAAGAAATCTGGGGAGGACCCCACTAAGGTCTGTGAATGTCTTATTAGCGCATCTGCAATAGACTTTGGGTCAAGAGTGGTGGATCCATCAACTTTCATAATGGTAGGTGATGATTTTGATTGTTCACCCATTATGTTTCGGATGTTGTCCCAAAAAGCTCTTCCATCACCCCAGGTGGATTCAAGGGCATTTTTGAAATAGGCGCTCTTCATTTGCCTAATTTGTGAGGTACATCAATTTCGTGCCTGCTTGTGTAACCCCTAGATGGCGCTATCCCAGGGGCTACTACCCCTGCCTGATTTGCCACTAACAGGTTGAGGGGCCTGGATCCAATGGCGGGTGCCTCCACCCAGAGGTCAGGGTTTGCAATAGTTAAACTAACTTGGTCACAGCCCTCTGGGACACTGCAACCCCCCTTTCTTCCCACTAGTGGCCCACACAATATATCAGAATTACCTTCACAGTATACACTTACCCCAGGTCTGGTTCCGGCACTGGGACCTCCTGTGAAATGAGATACAGTGCAACAATCACAGTACAGTACTTTAACATAGACAAATACCTCAGGCAGTATAACTTTGCTGAAACAAGCAGCTCTGATTTATTTAGGGATATAACAAGGACAGGGAAATCAGGTTAATTAGCTTATCACTCTAATAATCTACCTATGGCTCTGTGCACAGGCCTATCCCTATCAGTTACTGTCCCTGGGTACCCAAGCCCTAGTGGCTAGTCCAAACCGTGGGCAGCTGGTAGGCCCTTCACACAGAGAAAAGGAGAATTAAACAGTCAGCAGTACAGTAATTCCATTTGGATTTAATGTGGCAATTCAACAGGAGCGACCTGAATTAGTATCACGACCTCCAAATAAGATAGGGTCCTTCAATGTCAGTAGGGCTCACTTGAGGTACACAAACCTTCACACATCCATATAAAAGAAAGCACATATCAGGCAGGCTGCATCTGTATCCCGATCGCAATTACTGCACAATACCCCGGAGAACACACAGCAGATTCAGTTCCCTGACAGACAGAGTGCAATTTTCAGCAATTCCTCGTCTTCTACAGGGTGAGCCTGGTTTCTACTCTTCAGAGATCCTTTGATTCTTTTCACAGGACGGATTCAGTCCTAACAAGCTGTTACACAAGCTGCAGACCGAACTCTGGGCCTTAACACGTTTTTGACTAAAACTGCACACTGAAAAAGCACAGGGCTCTTTCCTTCTTCACTGCCAAAGCTCAACTGAAACTCCAAGACAAAACCGGGCACTTCCTTTGAGTTCCTCCCAGTTCTTGACTGGATTGGCTGTCACTCACAATAGACTGCTGCTGTTGGTCCAAAAAGGCACTGAAGTCTAAACTACATCTCCCAGAGTCACTGCCCATACAATCCTCTTGTGGCTGGCTCAGATTATGAGTCCAAGTTCTGATTCGTCCAAGGCACCATTTTAGAGCTAGCTTACCCCACACTGATTGGTCCAGTTCAGCAGTTCAAAACTAGAATGGGGAACTAGCAGACACAGTTCTGACTGCAAAAAGCAGGTTAGACAAACTGTAATTTCATTATTACTAAATAATTTCTGGCAAACAGTTACATCTTTCAGATAGGTTCCCTTTGCACTCTAGTGACTGCAAAAATGAAGTGAATTGGCAGCAGCTCGAGTGGTACTCAGAGAAACACACAGTCCCCCATACAAACTAATTATGTCTGCAAGCAGACAGCTCTTAAAGAGACAGTACCAGAGGCTCTAAAACACTCACTGATAAATGGCTTAAATGCCAAACACCATTCAGGCTTGGAGCATTCAAAGCAAGCTCCTGGAAGTCTTTTAGGAACCCCCATTTGCAGGGGGTTACACCCTTCCTGGCCTGGGAGAAAGCTTGGCGTCAAAGCAAGTACCCCATAAGTTTCAACTGCAACCATATACATTTGCATTAGGCTCGCACATGTAATCATCAGTCAATATATCATTTTACCAAGAACACATTTCTGAAACATTGCAATGCGTCACTCTTTACACAGTATTACATACACGTTGTACCATAACTCAAGTTATTACCTCTTGTACATGAAACCTGAAGAGGGGCCTTCTATCAGTTACCTTGGGGCTGGATGGGGCAAGGGCACCATACTTAGAGAGCAACACAAGTAGCAGGGTTAGCACTGATGCTCAGTTTGGGCAATGAGCTCGGGACACATACACTCCTTTATGGACAACATACTGAGGCAACTCACAGGCCTCCCAAGAATCATAACTGAGGTGCACACAGGCTTTACAGCTCGACCAGTCTTTCTAGGGGAACTGTTATAGTCTCTGCACTCTGAGCCTCATTTTCAGCATTGTCCTCACTTGTCAGGGAGTCTCCATGGGGTAGAGAGGCTAGAACTTGGGGCACTTTCAGCTCCAGGAGTTACAGTTTCTGAGTCCACAACATTTGGCTTGCATGGAGAGCTTTGGACACTGGCAGTGGACTGTCAGGGCACTCAAAATACTCTTCTTGTTGGGTGTATCACCAGTCTGCCCCAATCTATCATTTCCTCCCTGAAAGCTCAAACAGTTCAACCATGCACAATGATTCCATTTATCTGATCTGATGCTTTCACTTCACTTTCTGGGAGCATTGGCTCCAGGGATGAAGCTGGGGCTTAGACAGTCCAGAAGGCCCAGCTTCATCTCCAGTATTGACTAGGGATTGCCCCAAAACAATTGACTCAGTTCGTAAGAAGGATAGTATTCAAAGTCACTCTCACTTTCTTCCGATATGGACTGACAGTCATGCTCAACTGGGACTTGTGGAGGGGAACACTTTAACTTTGCTTCTGTAGGTGCAGACTTTCTTGATCTTTTCTTAGCAGCAGCTCTAGTCACTGGTCCAGAGGGGGCATCTTCTAGGGGCTCAGACTCAATTAAGATTTGTCCAATGGGCAGTAAATGATTTCTATGCATTGTTTTACATCTTTGAATTATTCTCAGGCCTTACTTTGTACACTGGCAGATCATCTAGTTTGCCCACTACAATGTGAGGAGATGGTGCCATCTGTCAGCAATCTTGTGCTTGCCATGCAGTCCCATATTTCTTAGCAATACCGATCTCCTCCTGGAGTTCCTGTGCTTTCACCTTTTATCATACCTTTCTTTGTTGGCCAGATTTCTTTTGGCAGCCATGGTTTGAGCCAGTTGTACGCATGAGTTAGCTGGGCCTTTAACTTTGCACATACTGTAAATAGTTGTCAGCTTGAACCCCATCAGGAGACCCCAAAACACACATCTACTGGTAGTCGAGCTTCTCTTCCAAACATCAGGCGGTAGGGGAGACTCCAGTGGCATCACTTTGTGCAGTTATAAGCATGTACCAGGGTGCTAATTTGTTGGCTCCATCTAGGCTTGTCCTTTGGGTGCAGGTGCCTAGCATATCTAGCAAAGTGCGGTTGAAGCGTTCAGGCTGTGGGTCCCCTGGGGTAGTGAGGTGGTTCTGGACTTCGCACTCCCCACAGAGAAAGCATCTCTTTGATCAGACGACTCTCAAAGTCTCCCTTGATCAGAATGGATTCTTTGTGGAGCCCATAGTGAACAAAAAGTTTTCTACAAGTACTTTGGCCACAGTGGATGCTTTCTGGTCTTTGGTGGGAAAGCTTGGGCATATCTCGTGAAATGGTCAGTGGCCACCAGCACATTACTGATATTTCTTTGATCTGACTCCAAACTCAGAAAATCAATACAGACCAGCTCCATGGGTGCACTGGTGGTGATGTTAACAAGGGGCAGCCCTCTGGGGCAAAGCTTTCCTCTGTAACAGCGACTACAAGTTGAATGTGTTGCTCACATCAGCCCCATCTTAGGCCAATAGAATCTGGATCTCACCAAGTCAAGTGTTCTGTCTATACCAAGGTGCCCCATGTGGTTGTGCAAGGACCTCAGTACTGAGTCTCGAAGGCAGTGGGCAGCACTAGTTGTTGTTTGTCTACTTGTCCCCTCTGTCTACTGTTTCTCTGTATAACAGTTTATTGAGTTTCAACTTAGGACCTTCTTTGTATAACAGTGCAGTTCTCAAATCAGTGGAGTAATTTGGACACATCTTTTCCTGCATAGAGGGCTTCTAAGCTGCTTGATCATGGGATCGCGAGATTGAGCCCGCCGAATACTGTCATTGTCCAGCTGAGGCAGTGCACCAATGTCTATTGCAGAAAAGTGGCAATAAGCAGCAGGTATGCAATTCTCAGAGGCTCCCAAGCAATCCACCATGCAGTCCACTGCGTCCGTGGACATTTGTTCCTCTCTGTCAAACTTCCGGCAGAGTGCCCGAATGTCAGGTTCTGCCAATCGGACCCAATCATTCTGGGGAACAGGCCTCCGGGAGAGAGCATCAGCATCTATGTGGTTCAGACCTGCTCGGTATTCGAGAGCATAGTCATATGTAGATAATGCAGAAAGTCACCTATGGCCAGTGGCATCAACTTAGCTGAGGTCTGCACATAGGTCAAAGGATTATTGTCAGTTTTACTAGTATTTTAGCCCCATACAGTACTCATGGATTGGTCAACAATAGCCCACTTCAAAGCTAGGAACTCTAACTTATGTACAGGATAGTTCTTTTCGGATGGGGTCAGGCTTCTACTGGCAAAGGCCACTGGTCTCAGGCCATTCTCGTGCTCTTGGTACAACACAGCCCCAACCCTTGCAAGCTAGCATCAGTGTGCAGGACGTAAGGTTTTCTTGGATCGGCATAGGCCAGCACTGGAGCATGGGTAAGTTGATATATGATCTCATGAAAAGCAGTCTCACAATCAGGAGTCCAGCGGGCCCCAAATACTTCACTCAGATGAAAATACACTCTTTCAGTCTTGAGGGACGCTGACTTTTGGTATTTTTTGTGGGTTGGGGGATACCCTTGAGTAAGGTTAAGTAAAGGGCGGATCACTCTTGAATAGTCCTTGATGAGCTGCCGATAATAACCACAGAATCCCAGGAATCTTTGCAGTTCTTTTAGATTTTGGGCGCAGGCCAGGTGGTCAAGGCCTCAACTTTACTTGGGTCGGTCTCTATTCCTCGGTGGATACTATGTGTCCCACATACTTTACTGATGTTTGAAAGAATTGACACTTATCAATGGACAGTTTAAGGCCAAAGTCTCCAGTCGATCCAATACCTTAAATAATCTGCTCTCATGTTCCTCCAGTGAGCTGCCAAACACAATAACATCATCTAGTATACCAGGCACTCTAGTAAAGTTCATGTCCCCTGCACGCTCCATCAATCGTTGAAAAGTGGCTGGGGCACCTGAAATCCCTTGAGGCATCCTCATGAATTCATAGAAGCCAGACCGGACAGATAAAGGCCGTCTTCTCACGGTCCTCTGGGGCCATCGGGATCTGGTAGTACCCACTGCGGAGATCCACACAGAGAACCACTTGCTCCCGTTTAGGCAGTCCAAAGCATCCTGAATGCGGGGCATTGTGTACTGATCGAGATAGTCCACGGTTTAAGGTGCGATAATCCACACACATCCTTACTGTTCCATTCTTTTCCTCACTACCACAATGGGGAAGCATAAGCTTCTGGATTCTTGTATTACACCAGCAGCTAACATCTCTTGCAGATGCCGTCTCACATCATCTATGTCAGCAGGTGCCAGGCGTCGAGACCTCTCCACGAAATGGTCTTTCGTCATGCAGCGGATATTGTGCTCAGCTCCTTGCACACATCCCATCCCATTCCTTTAAAGAAAACACCTGGTCTCTCTGGGCAAGCTTCTCACTGATCCTCACTTTCCATTCAGCTGGCAGCGGGGTCGCGAAATCAAACAAGTCAGGCGTTACTCTGTCATTCTTCCTTGAACTCTTGCTGCTGGGTAGCACTGCAGTGTCTGCACAATGCACATTAGCCAGGATGCAACCTCTGTTTACTCGAATGTCTCTTCAGGACACATTATGAACTTGGACCATTACCCTTCTGGCATAAGCATGGGCTCTAGCGGCAAAATACTAGGCTTGACCAGCAGTCCCTCTGGCAATTTTCCATCGCCTGGTGCATCCAACATTAATATTTTATTCTTAACATCCTTTCTGATACGGACCTCTCCTGTAAGGTACACTGGGCATTTGGCGCCAGGATCAGAGACTCAGGATCCTTCTTCCATACAATTCGACCGGTTCCTCTGGTTCTGTTTTTCAGCATCTCTCTGTGCCTCATAGGCCTTCTTAATTAAAGCGGAACTCTTAAAGCTCTACTAGTCTTTGACCCCTGTTTTCATAACACAACTGTGCCAGCCTTCCGAACATATGAGCATTTGTTCCAATCAACAAAGGACACCATCATACAGTCCAGTGGGGGACACACTAAAGCTAGGGTCTCTACTTGTTCGGCCACTCCAGCCACGGAGGTGGGAAAGACAGCCAAGTTCGGATATACCCGGAATAGGGTAGGCTCTTCACTTAACCCCTACATGCAGTCCTTCTAATGGTTGTAAAGGGTACGTCTGACAAATGCTTCTGATACCAATCCTGGAACATAATTGTCACTTGGGAGCCACTGTCTAATACAGCTCTTGTAGACACTCCATTCACCTTTACAGTGGTCTCCATGGAGGACCCACTATTCTGGACCAGTCTGGAGAGGGTGAGTGGGGGCCTGGGCAACTGACCTTGCCACAAAGGGCGTGAATTAGCATTTTGGTGCCCTCACTGGGATCATGTCGCGCACCTCTTAACCACTGATTTCTTCTCGAAGCTCTCCTTGTAGCCTATATGCAACTTTGTCAGTGTCTTTTGGGGACTGGCATTCCCTTTTCATGTGCCCATCTTTCCCACAATTATAGCAAAACATACTTTCTGGAGTTTGAGCTGGCGGAGGCACACACTGGGAGCCAGGGCGGGGTATTACTAACTGGAAACCTGGGTGCCATCTCTGTCTGCGCGTGATAAGCATTTGGAGACATCTGTCAGTTTCTCCACTTCCATGGTCAAGGAATTGAGTTTGGAGCTGTTATCAGCAGGAGATACATGGGTGGGTACCTCCACCCCCATAGCAGATACAGTCGGATATAGGTCAGGGCCCGTACTTGGCCGTGGCCTTCATAAAGGACTGTTTTTGAATTCCGGATCTCTCTCAACAGTTCGCCCCATTGTGGCATATCTTTTCCTTGTCAGAGCACTCATTGACTGGCAAACTCTGCCCTGAACTTCACTTGATGGGTCACCCTCAGTCACTTCGGGTAGTAGCCACAGCTGTTGGTGCAGGTACCTCCGAGGTCGCCTTTTCTCAACTCCTCAATTTCTCTCATTAACTCATCATAGGAGGGTGGGATTCCAGTCGATTTGCCAGGCGTAACTGAAGCAGCAGCAGTTCTGAGAAGGGGCAGACTTAAGGATTCTGTCCAGTCTGGTTCGGTCCAGTTCAATCGCTGGCAAACTACCCTTTCTGAGGCATTCTTGCAACAATTTTTCCAGCCGAGACATACACAGACAACAACTCCCTTGGTACTGTTGTGCATTTCTTACTCTCCACCATAGGTCCTCATCAGAATCTGGGCTCCCATACACATTCTCCAAGGCCTCAAGATAGGCCTGTGCAGTCGCTTCAGGGTTACTGGCCCGTTAGCACGGATGGTAGCCAGGGCAGGACCTCGGAGGCTCTCACTAACCCTCTTCGCCGCTCTTCCGAGCATTGCCATTCTAGCACTTGGGGGCAACATAGTCTATCCAGGTCTCCCAGTCATCCTCCCCTTGGGGTGGGGAGGGTGCCAGAGAAGATCCTCAACCTTGGTAAGAGTCGTGACTAATGGCAGGTGCAGAAATAGGAGTCTGCATTGGTTCAGCCACCATTACGGGCACTGGAGCAGGAGAGGGTGTTGGGGAGGAACACCCCAGGTGGCAAGAATAGTTTCTTCAAGTCCTCCACAGTTTTCCCTCTCCCAGCAACCATTCAGCAAATTTCTCCTCAAAAGTTTCAGATAGTGGTGGGGCTGATTCCCCCAGGTCTTTACTGTCCTTAGTTATCACTCTCCAAGCAGTGAGGGCTCCCTCTGGGAGTAATGGTCTGTGGCACTTTGGAGCTATCTATGGGATCCTTAAACTCTACTAGGGCCAGGAAAGTGTGGGTGAGCAGATTAGCATGCCGACCCACCACCACAGGGTTTGTAAACCTTCCACCTTGGAAAGTACTCCCTGCACAGTGTCGTAGTTGATACACAGGGGATGTCCAGGATAAGCATAGCATTTTGGGGTGATCTCCTCCCAGTACACCACTCCACCAGCCGTGCACAGCCACTTCTGGGGTACCATTTTTCTTAACAGTGGTTCGTAAATATGGCCACTAGAGGACACACAATCCCAGCGGTGAGCCTCAAGATGTAACCCCTAGATGGCGCTATCCCAGGGGCTACTACCCTGCCTGATTTGCCACTAACAGGTTGAGGGGCCTGGATCCAATGGCGGTGCCTCCACCCAGAGGTCAGGGTTTGCAATAGTTAAACTAACTTGGTCACAGCCCTCTGGGACACTGCAACCCCTTTCTTCCCACTAGTGGCCCACACAATATATCAGAATTACCTTCACAGTATACACTTACCCCAGGTCTGGTTCCGCACTGGGACCTCCTGTGAAATGAGATACAGTGCAACAATCACAGTACAGTACTTTAACATAGACAAATACCTCAGGCAGTATAACTTTGCTGAAACAAGCAGCTCTGATTTATTTAGGGGATATAACAAGGACAGGGAAATCAGGTTAATTAGCTTATCACTCTAATAATCTACCTATGGCTCTGTGCACAGGCCTATCCCTATCAGTTACTGTCCCTGGGTACCCAAGCCCTAGTGGCTAGTCCAAATCGTGGCAGCTGGTAGGGCCCTTTCACACAGAGAAATGAGAATTAAACAGTCAGCAGTACAGTAATTCCATTTGGATTTAATGTGGCAATTCAACAGGAGGCGACCCTGAATTAGTACTCACGACCTCCAAATAAGATAGGGTCCTTCAATGTCAGCAGGGCTCACTTGAGGACACAAACCTCTTACACATCCATATAAAGAAAGCACTATACCAGGCAGGCTGCATCTGTATCGATCGCAATTACTGCACAATACCGGGAGAACACACAGCAGATTCAGTTCCTGACAGACAGAGTGCAATTTTCAGCAATTCCTCGTCTTCTACAGGGTGAGCCTGGTTTCTACTCTTCAGAGATCCTTTGATTCTTTTCACAGGATGGATTCAGTCCTAACAAGCTGTTACACAAGCTGCAGACCGGAACTCTGGGCCTTACACACGTTTTTTGACTAAAACTGCACACTGAAAAAAGCACAGGGCTCTTTCCTTCTTCACTGCCAAAGCTCAACTGAAACTCCAACCCGACAAAACCGGGCACTTCCTTTGAGTTCCTCCCAGTTCTTGACTGGATTGGCTGTCACTCACAATAGACTGCTGCTGTTGGTCCAAAAGGCACTGAAGTCTAAACTACATCTCCCAGAGTCACTGCCCATACAATCCTCTTGTGGCTGGCTCAGATTATGAGTCCAAGTTCTGATTCGTCCAAGGCACCATTTTAGAGCTAGCTTACCCCACACTGATTGGTCCAGTTCAGCAGTTCAAAACTAGAATGGGAACTAGCAGACACAGTTCTGACTGCAAAAAAGCAGGTTAGACAAACTGTAATTTCATTATTACTCTAAATAATTTCTGGCAAACAGTTACATCTTTCAGATAGGTTCCTTTGCACTCTAGTGACTGCAAAATGAAGTGAATTGGCAGCAGCTCGAGTGGTACTCAGAGAAGCACACAGTCCCCTATAAAACTAATTATGTCTGCAAGCAGACAGCTCTTAAAGAGACAGTACCAGAGGCTCTAAAACACTCACTGATAAATGGCTTAAATGCCAAACACCATTCAGGCTTGGAGCATTCAAGCAAGCTCCTGGAAGTCTTTTGGGAACCCCCATTTGCAGGGGTGTTACACTTGTATTTTAGGGTATCATGAGGTGAGCCTGTGTCTCTGGCAACTGCCCAGAGGTGGTCCCGAACCTTGAGCTCGGCAAGTAGTTTGGCAGTAATCCATGGATTTGACAGCGCTTTGATTTTGCGTTTTTTTTTTCGTTTTTCTGAAATGAGTGCCTCCACCCGTAGATCAGGGTTGGTAGTGGTCAAGCTAACCTGGGCACAGCCCTCCAGGACACTGTAACCCCCCTCTTTCCCCTCTAGTGGTCTGAACACTGTACAATAATTACTTTCACAATACCCCTGGTACACCACACAAGTACCCACACTGTTTGCACTTACCACCAGGGCTGCTTCCTCTGGCTCGACCCTGGGGCCCCTGTAAAACAAGGTTATGCACAGCAAATAGCAACAGTACAGTACTTTGAGCACAAACTGGAACCACAGTCAGATTAAACATAGAAACATAGAATTTGACGGCAGATAAGGACCGCTTGGCCCACCCAGTCTGCCCATTTCCCTACCTGATGGATAAGCTGCAGGTCCTAGTTAACCAGCAGCCTACTTCTTCCTACCCCAACCCCCTAGAATTGCCTTATGACTGTCCCATGCATGCTTGAATTCCACCACTGTTTTTGACTCCACAACCTCCTCTGGAAGGCCGTTCCATACATCCACAACCCTCTCTGTGAAAAAATACTTCCTTAAATTACCTCTGAGCCGCCCCCCTTCTATCTTCAAATTGTGCCCCCTTGTTCTTGCACACCTCTTTTTTTGAAAGATGCTACCCTCTTGGACGTTGTTGATTCCCTTGAGGTACTTGAAAGTTTCTATCATGTCTCCCCTCTCCCTCCTTTCCTCGAGGCTATACATATTAAGCTCCTTAAGTCTCTCTTCATATGTCTTCCGGTGCAGACCCTGCACCATTTTAGTTGCCCTCCTCTGGACAGCTTCCATCCTGTCTATGTCTTTGCGGAGATTGGGTCTCCAGAACTGCATGATACTCCAGATGGGGTCTCACTAGCTGTCTGTACAGAGGAATAATAACTTCCTGTTTTCTACTGGTGATGCCTCTTCCTATGCATCCAAGTATCCCCCCAGCCCTCCTTGCTGCCCTCTCACATTGCTTTCCCACCTTTAGGTCATCTGATATGACTACCCCCAGGTCCCTTTCCATTTTTGTTGTTGTTAGTATCTCACCCCCCATTGTGTACTCTTCCCCTGGGTTTTTGTTTCCCAGGTGCATTACCTTGCACTTCTTAGCATTGAATCTAAGCTGCCATACATTTGACCATTCCTCTAACCTTGCCAAGTCCCTTCTCATCCTTTCCACTCCACCTTGTGCATCAACTCTGTTGCAGATCTTTGTGTCATCTGCAAAGAGACATACTTTTCCTTCCAGTCCCTCTGCAATGTCACTTATAAAGACATTGAAGAGGACCGGTCCTAATACTGAACCCTGGGGTACCCCACTACTAACCCCCTTTTTTCAGAGTGGACTCCATTTACTATTACTCTCTGTGTCCTATTCTCCAGCCAATTCTTTACCCAGGCTGTCATCTTGGGACCTATTCCCAGGCTGGCTAACTTGTATATTAATCTTTTGTGTGGGACTGTGTCAAATGCCTTGCTAAAGTCTAGGTAGGCCATGTCCACAGCCCCTCCCTGATCAACTACTTTGGTCACCCAGTCAAAGAAATCTATCAGATTTGTCTGGCATGACCTTCCCGCTGTGAATCCATGCTGCCTTGGGTCCTGTGCCCCTCTGGCCTCTAGATACTCAACAATTCTTTCCTTCAGAGTGATTCCATCATTTTCCCTACCACTGAGGTTAAACTAACAGGTCTGTAGTTTCCTGCTTCTGCCTTGCTCCCACTTTTGTGAAGGGGAATTACATCTGCCCTCCTCCAGTCCTCGGGTACCACCCCATCTTCCCATGATTTGTTAAACAGGGTAGTCAGTGGTGTCACTAGTTCTACCCTTAGTTCTTTTAGAATTCTGGGATGAATCCCATCAGGCCCCATTGCTTTGTCCACCTTCAGTTTTAAGAGTTCTTTCAGAACCCTTTCTTGTGTAAATGGGCTGGTATCAACTTCTGTATCCAGAGTGTTTCTACTGTTTGTTTTAGGTACTTCCCCCTCTTCCTTTGTAAATACTGAGCAAAAGTATTTGTTTAGTATCTCTGCCTTTTCACAGTCACCCTCTGCCCAGCCTCCTCCCTTTACTAAGCCTCACTATCCCTCCCTTGGTCTTGCCGCTCCTGATGTACCTATAAAGGTTTTATCCCCTTCTTAACTGAGTTGGCTATCTTTTCCTCGGTTTGGGCCTTTGCTGTTCTGACTGCCTTCCAGCTTCCTTTTGCTTTAACTGATACAGTTCTCTGTCCTGCTCCTTCTGTGATTCCTTGTACTTCCTGAATGCTTTCTTTTCTCTTGAACCTTCACTGCCATTTCCTTTGAGAACCATAGTGGTTTCTTACCTCATTTCGTTTTGTTTATTTGCTTTACACAAAGGCTTGTTACCTCTGTGATGGCAGTTTTTATTATTCCCCATTGTTCTTCAACCCCCTCCTTCCTGCCCATTTGCTAGTGCATTCCTTAGGCACTCACCCATTTTGACAAAGTCAGCCCTCCTAAAATCCAGTACCTTTGTCTTTGTATGGCTTGACTCTATTGCTGTGTTTATTGTGAACCATACTGTTCGATGGTACATGCAGAAAAAGTTAGATCTGATTTATTCAGGGGACTTGAACAAGGGAGGGGCAAAATCAGGTTAATTAGCTTAAAGGTTATATCACTCAAGCAGTTATGCATGCGCTTTGAGTCCCCCCACACAGTCCACCTCTGGGTACCCAGGTGGAGAAGAGATGGGCTAGCCAGGACCGATGTCCGGGGTTGCAGCTGGTTGGGGCCCTGTGATGGAAAACACAACATAGACAGTACACAATATTTGTAATCCGGAGCCAGAGGGCTCAGTTTGTAAAGGAAACAAAATAACAACACAATCAGATGACACATTCAGATTAAGCTGTTGTTGCAGGGAGCTCCCCTGGTATTTACTCACAATACCCAAGATTGGACACAGGCTGGACGAAAATCGAGAATGCAGGTGGTTGATCTGTAATGCCAGGAGAAGCAAGGCCCACATGAGTCGCAGAGGCGTTGTTTCTGTTCAAGCGTGGAGCAGGGGGCTGATCCCCAGGCAGGTCTCTCGTCGATGGCTTTTCTGTGCAGTGGGTAGTCTGGCTGAGCCAGTCTGGCAAGGCCCAGACCGCATGGGGACAAATTCGGATGCAGTCCGTTTTGGGCTGGATACAACTTCCAGCAAGCAGAACACAGTTCACACAGTGGGGGACTAACTCACAACCCACTAGCAGCTCATAGCACATTTACATATATACCCTACTGTGCTTCAGGCAAAGCGCCCTCGGTCACAATCGCGAAAAGTCTCTGCACACACCGGGAGCTTAGGGATAGCTGGAACGCCTGACAGGCCCATCGCATTCAGCAAAATCTTCAGTCTTCTTCAGGTTGAGCCTGGCCCACTTCGGTAGCTTACTTTAGTCACACAAACTTGGATTTAGTCCAAAATAATTCTCTTCTCTCCCTCTCAGGAGCAGCACACCGACATGCAGGCCAAAAACTTAGCCTTTTCAGAGTTCTCCCATGCGAATCCACTCGGGATTGCTGCTCAGAATCACTTCAGTTCCTTCTTGTTCAGCTTCCAGCTTAGATCTAACTGCAAACTGCAAGCAGCCTGGGACTTCCCCAAGATCCAAAAGGTTTAGTTGGCTGATTTGGCTGTCAGTCAAAGCAAGAGCTCCCCCTTCAGTTGCAAAAGAGGCGCAAAAAGCTCCAAACTGAAGTTCCTACAGATTTTGAATGTAGACAGCTCCTGTAGTCCGGCTACATTTTAGGTCCCAACAGTACTGTTTGGTCCAATTTGCAGTCCAGGACCAAGATAGTGGAGACAAACAAAACAGTCTTTGCTACAAAGAAAGCAGGTTAGACAAACTACATTATCATTATCACTCTAAATGATTTTCAGTAAATAGTTACATCTTTCAACAGAGCTCCCTCTCAGATTACTTAAGCTGCAATTAGGCAGCTCTTAAAGAGACAGTACACAGAGGCTATACAGGCTCTGGTAATCACATTTAAACTGCTAAAACGCAGGACACCGGCCTGGCAGTGAGCATTTAGGCAAGCTCAAGGAAGACTTTTTGGGAACCTCCATTTGTAGGGGGGTTACATTCAGCATATTCCTTGAGCTGTATTAGCAGTCGCTGTTCTGCATTCTTCGTTGTGACATGGAACCTTATAAACATCATCAGATGGAACACATAGCATGAGCTAGGCTTTCATGCTGAACTGAACAGCTGAGTCGAAACGCTGTCAGTACTAGGACAAAAACAGACAGTGTTAATATAAATTTTGTTACTGGGACATAAAAAAATGTTTTGGAATTAATCTTTATTAAGACACATCCATTTTCTGTCTCCTTTAAGAGCACTGCATTAGCCATCCCCTAGAGGCGGTGTTGTTTGTGTTCACTGCCATATGGAACTGGTACTTTGTAGTATCAAGGGCTGACCAAGCTGTGCCAGCCATGTCCTGTGCCAAGTCACCAGTAGCTTAGTGCCAGTGCAGAGTTCCATAGTGATTTCTGGTACTGCGCTGTGTGAGCCAAGCAAGCTGAATGCCTGAGAAGCAGTGAAGCTGATGTGTATGCTTTGTTGGACATACTACTCAGCTTCCTGGAATCCTCAGCAGGCTGGGAGGAGTGGTGCCCCTTGGCCCTGTCACAGGCAGCAGTCAGGGTGGGAGCACAGATACTCAGTTACCTGCTTATTATGCACATGATAATTTTTCTCAATTTTCTTGTCATTGCCAGCAGCGAAGGCGGGTGCTGACATGACCTCGTTGGTGTTTTTTTTTATTTTTTTGTGAGAGAGAGATTTGTGGATGAGAAGCAGCAACCTCCTCGTGGGAGCTAATCCCATCATATCCATGAAGTCTACTTCCTCATTGTCCTCCTCAGTCTCATGAGATGGCATACTGTGGGTGTTTACCATGTGTCTTACAAAGGTGTAGTGAGAGGTGTAGTCCCCTGAAGGCCTAGTAGGAGAACCATATTCTTGCTCAAGAAAACAACCTGGTTTCAGGGGGTTCTCCTTCATCCTCCTCTTAATACACTTCAACCTGTTCCTCCACAGGTAGGAATATTAATGAGGTTTTCCATAGCCTAGCAAGCCTGGAAAAACTGCAATGCCTTTGTCATGTCCTCTACTGAAGGCATTTCATTTAAGTTCTTTCCTTTTTCAGGAGGAGGGGCAGAGACATTATTTAATATTTTTTTTTTTTTTTAGCAAGCACCATTTCCGGTGTCTTCTCAAAAGATCTTATTATTACTGGATTCCAAGTGCCCCCTTTCAGACACCCTGGTTCTGCACCGGCCAGGTGGTGCTGAGGGTTGAGGAACTGGTTGCCACACCAGCAACCCAGGCTTGGGCACGAGCCTGGGTCGTCGGGGGTTGGCAGGGGGAGGAGAAGATCGAGTGTCCGGAGGACTTCTCTCTTCCCTGGAGTGGGTTCTGGGGATGTTCCTGCTTGGTGGCGGCTCCTAGCGGAGGCTGGGGATGATACACCTGGGGTGGGGTGAAAGAATGGGGTCTGGTGTCGGCGGACGTCTGCGGGAGTGGGATGACTCGCTCTGCGCGCTGACACCATTGCACAACGGCCCTGCCTCCCGGTAGGCAAAGGGGGTTACAGGGGCCGGTCAACCACACCCAATGCTGGGTCTCTCAGTTCATGCCTCTGACTCTCCTTCCGGCCTGGACGCTCAGCTAGATTGTAGATAGAGTGCCAGGAGCAGTAGGCAGTCCCACCTCGGGGGACTCAGAGCCGAGGGGGTTGGGTGGCCAGGTAGTGGATGGAGAGGCAGCCGTCGGAGGAGGAATTGAGGACTCCAGGAAGACATATCCAGTCAACAAAAACTAAATAAATAAAATAAAATAAAAAATATGGCTGCAGCCGAGTGACCCCCCCGGAGAGAGTCCAGGGAAAGGCAGAGAAGTAGGAGCATAAAAAGAATTGACCAAAAAAAAGACACCCATATTTCTGTACCATCTTTATATAGATACATAGATTCTGTCGGCAGATAAGGGCCTATGGCCCACCCAATATGCCCATTTGAGCTTGTAAATTCCCTTTACGTGTTTCTAGAAGTCTGTTGCCCCTTACCCCTGACCTCGAGGAATCCCTTATGTCTATCCCATGCATTCTTAAATCCCGTGATTGTTTCAGTCCCCACCACTTCCTCTGGCAGGGTGTTTCACTTGTCCACCACCCTTCTGTGAAGAAATTCTTCCTCACGTTTCCTCTGAATTGCCCTCCATCCAACTTTATCCCATGCCCTCTAGTCCTGGAACATCTTTTTTGCTGAAAAATAGTGTATTCCTGCACCCTGTTCCTCCCTCCTGTAAGGTAGTTGTATGTCTCTATCATATCCCCCCCTCTTCTTCCTCTTCTCCAGGGAGTATATATTCCAGTCCCCCCCGACCCCCGTGAGACCTTGCTGCTTTGGGACCTGTAGTCCACTGGCAACCTGATGTTCCACCAATCTCTCCTTCAGTTATGCTTCCATGATCTTCCGCACTACCGAGGTCAGGCAGACTGGTCTGTAGTTCTCTGCTCCCTCTTTGTTCCTGCTTTTGTATAAGGGGGCTACATCTGCTGTCCTCCAGTCTTTGGGTACCTCCCCTTTTCCAGTGATTGGCTAAACAGGATTGCCAGAGGTTCAGGCACCACTTCTCTTAGTTCATTTAGGACTCTGGAATGCACTTCATCTGGTCCCATTGTTTATCGACTCTTATTCCTTCCAGTTCCTTTAGGACCCTTTCCCCGTGTAAAAGGACTTGTGTCCATTTCTGCACTTTCCACCCCTTGTACTCCCTTCAGGCCCATTACCCTCCCCTTCCTCAGTAAAGACTGAGCAAAAATATCTGTTCAGTATGTCAGCTTTACTGTTGTCATCCTCCACGCTAGCCTGTCCTCCCCCTTCAGCCTAACTATCCCTCCCTTTGCTCTTCTTTGTTCACTTACTGTACATATGTGTGAAAGGTTTTATCCCCTCTACCCACTGATTTTGTGATGTGCTCTTCTGTCTGAGTTTTGGCCTCCCTTACTGACCTCCCTGCCTCCCTTTGCTTCTCCTGGTACTTCTTTCTATCCCCTTCTGCCTGCGTCTCTTAGTATTGCCTGAATGCAATCTTTTTGGTTTTCACTTTCTCCGCTACCGCCTTGGAAACCATAATGGCCTCCCTCCTCTTCCTTTTCCCCTTGCCAACCTGCTTAATGCATAATTCTGTTGCTCTTGTAATCCCGGTTTTAAACATTGCCCAGTGTTCCTCTACCCCTGATTCCCTCCCCATTCCCATTAGTGCCTCTTTCAAGTATGTCCCTGTTTTCCCAAAGTCTGCCCTCGTGAAATCCATGATATGTGTTTTAGTGCGGTTTGGTTCTGCTCCTTCTGTGATTTCAAACCACAGCTCCAGTCACCGCTCTCAGGGACCTTCTTCATACGTCACCCCTGTTTCTCCTGCCCGGCCAGAGATCCTGCTCTGTGAGTCTCCCCCCCCCCCACCTCCCCACTGTGCTTCTGACACCCCACTCCTTCCCTGCAATCAGCCCCCTGACTTGTACCCCCCAGGGTGGGACTTTCTCTACCACATGGTGCTCCTTCAGTCAAGGTGCTGGATGCAGGTTGAGGGTCAGAGGATATGTATTTTTTTTCCAATTGTTTAACTAGGAGTGGCACACTAAGCTGAAAGCTTGTTTACAGGTGTGACCTGGGAGCACAGGGAAGTTAAGTGACTTGCTCAGGGTCACTCAGTATGCAAGTGGAGGCTGTGGGATTCAAATCCAAGTCTCCAGATTTGCAGCTCAGAGCCTTAAACCACTGTGCTATACTGCCTCCGGCAGTTTTGGTAACCAGGTGAGCCCACTGGGACTTTACAGTCCCTTTTTCAGGGGCGTCCCAGGGATATTGGAGAGTCCTGTAGGTGGGATTGGACAGTGTACATGGGGTCATACATAGCATGTCATTGTTATCCTGGAACACGTGGCGTTTCCTCTTTACATTACATGACTGTGGCCCCAGAGGCGCAGACGTGCAGTGATGTCCAGCATCAGACAAGTGCACTCCTGCTCCCTTCCCGCGGATATTCACCGTCACCTCCACCCCTTACTGATGTGACCCCCGGCTGTAGCACCCCCAACCTTCACTGGGAGTCACTGATGCCAGAGACTCACAAGCCCACCCTCACTAGGAAAGGAGAGCAGATAAATAGATAAATAGCGAGATAGATAGATACTTCATTTATATAGCGCCCCTTTCCAAAGACTCAGAGCGCTTCACATATCAATTAAACACAGTGTACATACAAATAATAAACAATACCATAGGCCAGATCCGAGTAGACCTAACAGCAGCAGACTTAAAATCTATCTATCTTACACTTTAAAACACATCACTA
Organism: Neoceratodus forsteri; assembly: GCA_016271365.2. Taxonomy (NCBI): domain Eukaryota; kingdom Metazoa; phylum Chordata; order Ceratodontiformes; family Ceratodontidae; genus Neoceratodus; species Neoceratodus forsteri. Next base: position 1,116,239,625 of record CM028133.1, read on the forward strand.
AAAGCCTGGTTAAAAAAAAGGTCTTAAGATCCTTTTTAAAGGTTTCCACTGAGGGTGCCTCCCGAAGATGGTTAGGCAGTGAGTTCCACAGGGTAGGCGTGGTAACAGAAAATGCACGGTCACCCAAATGCCACAGCCTAACCTTGGGGACCCCAAGAAGGCAACCCTTGGTGGAACAGAGGGCCCAGGATGGGCGATGAGGAACAATGAGATCTTGCAGGTAGACTGGTCCCCTTTCATGTAGGGCCTTATAGGGCAGCAGACTGACCTTGAAGACAGTCCTCCACCTAACTGGCAGCCAGCACAATTTGCGAAGGACGGGCGTGATATGGCCACATCTTTGTACATCCGTTAGTAACCTCGCCGCTGCATTCTGCACCAGCTGCAGCCGGCAGAGATTGCCTCCAGATAGTCCTAGATACACGCCATTGCAGTAATCCATCCTAGACATAACAAAAGCATGTACCAGTGTGGTCAGGTCCTCAGATGGTAAAAGGTTCTGGATCCAGGCGATATTCCTCAGATGGTAAAATCCAGCTTTTGTGACTGCAGACACCTGAGCATCCAGTGTCAAGCTGTCATCGAGGATCACGCCCAGATCCTTCACCCGGAGGAGGTCAGTGGGACCCCTCCCAGTACAACACCAGAGGGTCTCCCAAATTCCCTCCCCCACCACAATGACCTGGGTCCACCACCAGTACCTCAGTCTTGTCTGGGTTAAGTTGTGGCCAGTTGTGAGTCACCCACTCGGTGTCCCACCCCATCCCTGAGTGCTGCCATCTGTGTAACGCTGCACAACTGATTCATGCAGTAACAGAGTACCTACACTGTATAGAGATGGATCAGAGTAACTGAACCATGTAGCTGTGCATTGCAGCCCTTCACAGTGATGCATCCAGGATCACTGATTCAGCAAGTACTAGAGATAGGAGCCTGGTGGCAGATATTCAAAACATTACCCAGGTGCAGATACGACTTTGCCTGTGCAAAACTGCGTTTTCCACAGATATCCCATATTGAAAAGCTTTGTTAGTGCAGGCAAACAGAGTTTGTGCATGGCCAATATTCATAGTGCATCTCTGTGCAAATGAAGGGGCGGGGACCTGAATATTGGCACAGTTCGATATTCAGAGTATGCACACCGCACAAGGCTGTTTTGCTTGGTCCGTCTCGTGAAGTGCACATAACGCTGATTGAAACACCGAATTGCTCCTGCACAACCCTAACTGTTGCAGAGTAGGTGCAGCTAGTCCCTGGCATGTAGTTCCCCCCGCTGAATGGTGTCCCGATGTAAAATTTGACATTTCCCTGGTGTTCAGTGGCCCCCACCTGCCGATCGACATTTCAATGTTGAAAATGCAGTCTTTCCCTGGTGCTAGTGTCTCTCCCCCCCCCCTCGGATTGCTGCCCCCTGTTTCAGTAATATACCCTGAATTTCCTGGCACTTAGCGGTCCCTCCAACTGCCTGCATCCATTCCCACTGTTTCAGTACTATTCCTTGGTGTCCAGCAATCCCTCACTCTACATGCACCCATGTCCACTGTGTCAGTAAAATTCCCTGGTGTCCACTGTTCCCTCCACCTACCCAATCACCTGCTCGACACACAGATACCATTCCTCTTGTGTGCGGTGTATCACTGCCCCATCCCGATCCCCTGTATGTGAAAGATAATCCATTCCCTGGTGTCTAGCTGCCCCCACATCTCCAATCCCCTGTACAATTCTGTAATGCCATTCCCTGGTGTTGACACCAAGCAGGTGATCGGCACAGCCATCCACTCTCCACTATGGCTGTCTGCCGACTGAGCTGTCAATAATATAATATATTATAGTATAATAATAACAGCTGATTGTACAAGTCAGACAACTCAGTTGGTGGCAGGCCATGATGGAGAGTGGAAGGCTGTGCTGGTCGCTGGCCCAGGGTCAGGATGGGGTGAAGCAGGGTATTGGGGCACTACCTCCATGGATGGGGGGTCCACTACACACCAGGGAACAGTGTTACATAATTGTCTAGAGGATTGGGATGGGGTGGAGATACATTCGATGCCAAGAAAACAGTATCTATGTATCAGGCAGGTGATCTGGTGGGTGGAAGGACCACTGGACATCCGGTAATATTACTGAGACAGCAGCCATAGTTGCGGGTGGAGAGAGGGACTGCTAAACACCAGGGAATATTACAGAAACAGCGGGCATGGGTGCTGGAGGGGTGGGAGGGACTGCTAGACCACCGGGGAATAGTACTGAAACAGTGGGCATGGACATGAGTGCAGGTTGGGGTTGGGACCATTGGACACCAGGAATTGGTTTGTTTTAACATCGGGTGGCGGAATCACTAGTGCCAAATGGGTATGCAAATGGACCTTTATTGACCTGCATGCCCACTGAGCCCATTTGCATGGGGCCTTTTGAATATCAGACATTTAGTGTGTGCGCAAGCCACGTGCGTAAGTACTGCAGTGGCCTTACTGTGATCGCTGATCACCGGCACCAGTACAGACAGGAAATATCACTGGTGGCTAGTGTTTCCCCCACCGTGATTGCTGATTGCCAGCCCTAGTATACTAATTTCCCTGATGGCTAGTGGATCCCCCTGCGTTTGTGCTTGACGATCGCTGGCCTCAGTATAGTGCAGTAATTACACTGGTGGCTAGTGGATCCACCACTCCCACGATCGCCTGCCCGAGTTTACAAAAATGTCACTGGAGGGTATTACCCCCCCCCCCAATGATTTAATGATTGCAGTGCCCAGTATAATACAGTAATTTGCTGTAGTGGCATATCAACTGCAACGAGCCCAGCAACTGCTAAACAGCACATCTGTTTCAGAGTGCCAGACAGAAAAAAATAAACAACAAGGAATGGTTGTGGTCAGCAAAAGCTCCTAACGGGGCACAATATATGTAAGAAGGATAAACTATATTAATTAACACTGGCAAAGTGTAGCAGTAATCAGCTGCAGTAGCTGAAAAGTAAGGTAATCTTTTTGTTTTAATGGACATTAGCAATTATTGATACAAACAATGAATGAGAAGTAGAGCCTGTATTTTTTAAGTAACACTATGCATAGTACTGTACCTTCTTAAGATAATATTGTTGTGGTTTACACCATTTTCATTGTGCCTGACTACTGGAAATTAACAGTGGGCCAGCAAGCAGAAATGTATCAAATTAATCCATTGAAATGTGATTCTACAGTATGTCTTGTAGCCCCTGCCGAGCTTTTTCTATTGTGCCCATTAATCTGTACCACAATCACTGAGCAGATAGCGGGCACTATGATGAGAACAATATATATCGTCAGGCTGCGGCAGTGACAGCGAAAACTATTACCATTTTCACATTCCCGGGAGCTCAGTCTGCAGAAAATAACCACAGCCTGCATTCTTTCCAACTTCAGTCTTTAAAAAATAAAATTTTAATGCAGCGCTGCGCTACAATCCTGTGGGTGTCAGCAAGCATGCTCCGGGAGTTGATATCCACAAGATGGTGGCGGGCTTTACGTACTCGCGCTCAGCAGCACTCATAGGCACTGCCATTCTCATCTTTTTCTTCTAGTTCTATAGTTTCAGCTGTGTGTGAGTGGTGAAGTGGGGCTCATTGCCAGTTTGTTGGGGGAGTATCGGGTCTGTGGGAAGGGCATTTCCAGGTTGGGGAGGTCATACTGCCAGTCTGTTCTGGGGGAGGTCAGCTGCGGGAGGGAAGGATGGAGGAAGAGCAGCTCCCTGGTGCAGCTGCAGCTGCAGTGAGGATTGTCTGTGGGAAAGGAAGGGGTTCCGGTTGTGGGTGGGACACAGTCTGTCTGTTCTTCAAAGTAGGGGTGTTCAGCTGCAGGGTGCGGTGGTGGATGGTCTGTGGAAAAAGGGATTCTGGATGGGGGAATTCATTGCCAGGCTGTTCTGGGGGGGTCTGGTCTGTGGGAAGGGGGTTTCCAGCTGGGAGGGAGACACACAGACAGTTTATTCTGGGAGAGGTCAGCTGCAGGGAGGTGGCTGGTCTGTGGGAAGTGGTGTTCCAGCTGTGGGGTACTGTCTGTGGGAAGTGGTGTTTCAGCTGTGGGGTACTGTCTGTGGGAAGTGGTGTTCCAGCTTTGGAATACTGTCTGTGGGAAGGGTTCCAACTGTGGGGTACTGTCTATGGGAAGGGTTCCAGCTGTGGGGTACTGTATGTGGGAAGGGGTTCCAGCCATGGGTACTGTCTATGGGAAGGGGTTCCAACCGTGGGGTACTGTCTATGGGAAGGGGTTCCAGCTGTGGGGTACTGTCTGTGGGAAGGGGTTCCAACCGTGGGATACTGTCTGTGGGAAGGGGTTCCAGCCATAGGGGTACTGTCTGTGGGAAGGGGTTCCAACCTGAGTATTCTGTCTATGGGAAGGGGTTCCAGACATGGGGTACTGTCTATGGGAAGGGGTTCCAGCTGTGGGGTACTGTCTATGGGAAGGGGTTCCAGCTGTGGGGTACTGTATATGGGAAGGGGTTTCGGCTGTGGGGTACTGTCTATGGGAAGGGGTTCCAGCAACGTAGGTACTGTCTATGGGAAGGGGTTCCAGCTGTAGGTACTGTCTATGGGAAGGGGGTTCCAGCTGTGGGGTATTGTCTGTGGGAAGGGGGTTCCAGCCGTGGGATACTGTCTGTGGGAAGGGGGTTCCAGCCATGGGGTACTGTCTATGGGAAGGGGGTTCCAGCCATGGTGGGAGTATGGCTGGTCTACTGCCCTAACCCTTGACACCAATCCCCTTTACAGTCCACTGTGCCCTTCTGTGAAAAGGGGGGTTCCAGCTGTGGGGCAACACAGCCAGCCTGTTTTCAGGGGGGCAGCTGCGGGGGTGGCTGGTTTGTGGGTAGGGGTGCTTTCAGCTTTGTCATGGGGCATGGAGGGGGGGGTTGCCCTGCAGGAAGATTGCCCACTGCCCTTTTGGAAAGCCAAGCAACCCTGAGTCTTATAGGAAGCGGAAGCCCAGAGCTGTGCCAGTGACAGCAGCAGCCCCGGGACCTCCGCTGACCATACCGACCCTTTGGTGGGTCTCTTGTCCATGTTGCATGCCCAGGAGCATGCTGCCGTGAATCGGGGGGATGGTTGGAGGTTCAGGAGTCCAAGACCAAGGCTTGAAGGGGGGGGCATGAACACATGCTATCGAGAGGTAATAAGCTGTTAAGACTGGGGGGATGCCGCCAAGGCTGTGAGTGTTTTGGAGCCTGTTGCCACAGTGGGGTGGAGCCACTGAAACCAGCTGTGACTGGGGGCTCAGTTACATGCTGCCAGGATGGGGGGGGGGCCCAGGAGACTGAGGTCAGGGTTAGGGGAGCGCTCAGGAGCTGGAGGGCAGTAAAGGGTGGGGGACTCAGGAGCATAAGACCAGAGATGGCAGAGCTTGGAGCTCTTGCTGCCATGGGAACATGCAGGTATGGCTGGAGGGGCTCAGGAGCATGCCATCGGGCTGTTTGGGAGGAGTGGGGAACATGCTACCATGGCTGCAGTTTTAGACAGTTCAACTTGTTATGTTTTTAATATTCTCTGCATACTGTTACAGCTTTCCCAAATACTTATTTTTAGCATGCTGGAAATGCCGCCGAGACAGAGGCGCGCCACCCGCTACACATGGATGTCAATGAGGCAGCTTCTGTTTTTGGCGTCCATAGCATGGCGGTGCACTTTACATACTCATGGAAAGGATGAGAAGGGACTTGGCAAGGTTGGAGGAATGGTCAAATGTATGGCAACTTAAATTCAATGCAAAGAAGTGCAAAGTAATGCACCTGGGAAACAACCCAAGGGAAGAGTACACAATGGGGGGGAGGTACTAACAACAACAAAAATGGAAAGGGACCTGGAGTGGTCATATCCAATGTCCTAAAGGTAAGCAGGCAATGTGGGAAGGCAGTAGGGAGGGCTGGGGGGATACTGGGATGTATAGGGAGAGGCATCACCAGCAGAAAACAGGAAGTTGTTATCCCTCTGTACAGACAGTTGGTGAGGCCCCATCTGGAGTACTGCGTGCAGTTCTGGAGACTCCATCTCCGCAAGGACATAGACAGGATGGAGGCAGTCCAGAGGAGGGTAGCTAAAATGGTGCAGGGTCAGCAACAGAAGCCATATGAGAAGAGACTAAAGGAGCTTAAGATGTATACCCTCAAAGAAAGGAGGGAGAGGGGGACATGATAGAAACTTTCAAGTATCTCAAGGGAATCAGCAAAGTCCAAGAGGGTAGCATCTTTCAGAAAAAGAGATGTGCAAGAATAAGGGGGCACAATTTGAAGATAGAGGGGGGGCGGCTCAGGGGTAAGGTGAGGAAGTATTTTTTCACAGAGAGGGTGGTTGGACGCATGGAACGGCCTTCCTGAGGAGGTCATGGGGTCAAAAACAGTGGGAGAATTCAAGAATGCATGGGACAGACATAAAGCAGTTTCAGTGAGGGTTAGGAAGAAATAGGCTGTTAGTTAACTAGGATCTGCAGCTTATCCACTAGTTATGGAAATGGGCAGACTAGGTGGGCCAAGCGGTCCTTATCTGCCATCAAAGTCTATGTTTTATTGATGAATCATTGCCAATGTACTCTCTTGTTCTGTGCCTATTAGCCCAACAACACAGGAAAACAAATCTGGTCTACTTTCTGGGACAAGGTGGCCAACGGGGAGTGGAGACACAGAACTGAAACATAGAAACACAGATTTTGTCTCTGGAAAAGGACCTTTAGGCCCATCCAGTTTACCCTGTGTCCCTTCTTGTTCCATCACCACTGACCCTAGTTGGTCATAGGTGTCACTTTCTCCCCCATTTTTCTACCTAATATGCCTCTGTGCCTATCCCATGCATGCTTGAAGCTCCCCACAGTCTTTGCCCCACTACCTCCTCTGGCAGGCTATTTCAGGTGTCCACAACCCTTCCCATGAAGTTGTTTCCACACATCTCTCCAAAACTTCCCCCCTCTTAGCTTTATTGCATACTCCCTTGTTCTGGTGCCTTCCTTTCTCTGAAATAGACTGTCCACTTGAATCTTGTTCACTCATGTCAGATACTTGTACATTTCAGTCATGCCCCCTCTCGCTCGCCTCTTTCCTAGGACGTACATGTTGAGTTCCTGCAGCCTTTCCTCATACGGCTTCTTGTCCAACCCCCTCACCATTTTGGTTGCCTTCTTCTGAACTGCCTCTACCCTTTTAATATCCTTGCAGAGGTGTGTCCTCCTGAACTGGACACAGTACTCTAGGCGGGGCCTCACCAGTGAGCAATACAACAGCAGCAGCACCACCTCCCTCATCCTGCTAGAAGTCCTTCACCCAATGCACCTCAACATCCTGTTAGCCTTTCCCACTGCTTTGTTACACTACCCAGCTACATTGAAGTCATCAAATATGATGACTTCTATGTCTCTTTCTTGCTTGGTGACTGTAAGCTCCACTCCCCCCATTTCATACACGGCCCCAAGTGCATAACTTTGCATTTTTAGCACTGAAACCTAATTGCCACCCCCAAACCATTCCTCGTTTCCTTAGATCCTTTGCATTCTCTCCACCCCTTCCTGAGTGTCAATTCTGTTGCAGATTTTTGTGTCATCTGCAAAGAGACATATCTTACCCTCTAAGTCGTCCACAGTGTCGCTTATGAAGACATTGAAAAGGGCCGGTCCCAGCACTGAACCCTGTGGCACCCCACTAGTCACTCTTCTATCTCCTGAGTGGTTACTGTTTACTGCCATCCTTTGCCTCCTATCCCTTAACTAGTTTAATACCCAGCTTGTCACTTTCTCCCCCACCCCCAGTCTGCTTAGTTTCTTAAATAGCCTCCTGTGCAGCACAGTGTCGCAAGCCTTACTGAAGTCCAGATAGGCCACATCCACTCAGGGTGGGATTGACATTGTCTTGGGTCCTATGCACAGCAGTAATCATGGGCCCTCTTCTGCATTGCCCCACCTTAAAAGGTGGCATGGCAGCACAATCATATGGCATAAACATTCAGCATTGAAACTCAAGAAACCCATTTCTCTTTTTACTTTACTACTTTCAGTTTATTAAAATAGCAGGTGTAACCCTCCTATAAATGGGGGTTCCTGAATAGTCTTCCTCGAGCTTGCCTAAATACTCACTGCCAGGCTGGTGTCCTGTGTTTTAGCAGTTTACATGTGATTGCCAGAGAGTGCCTGTATAGCCTCTGTGTACTGTCTCTTTACGAGTTGCCTGGATTGCAGTCATAAGTAATCTGAGAGGGAGCTCTGTTGAAAGATGTAACTGCTGAAAATTATTTAGAGTGATAATGATAATGTAGTTTGTTTAACCTGCCTTCTTTGCAGCAAGGACTGTTTTGTTTATCTCCACTACCTTGGTCCTGGACTGCGAATTGGACCAATCAGTACTGGTGGGACCTAAAATGGAGCCAGACTACAGGAGCTGTCTGGCATCAAAATCTATAGGAATTGTAGTTTTGGGCTTTTTGCGCCCTTTTGCACCTGAAGGGGGAGCCTTTGTTGTGACTGACAGGAAGATCAGCCAATCAAACCTTTTGAATTCTTGGGAAAGTTTCCTGTCTTGCTGGCAGTTGAGTCAGATCTCAGTTGGGAGCTGAAGAAGCAAGAGCTTGAGACAGTCTCTGTGGAAAGGCCTGAGTTTTGGCCCTGCCTGCTGCCCCTGAGAGGGAGAAGAGAATCAGTTCGGACTGAATCCGAGTTTGTGAGATCGAAGTAAGCTATTGAGTTGTGACCAGGATCAACCTGAAGAAGACCGAAGATTTTGCTGAATGCGATCGGCTTGTCAGGATTTCCTGCTGCTTTTGAATCCCCGGTTTGTGCAGAGACTTTGCAGTCATGACCGGAGAGCACTTTGCCTGGTACAGTAGAATTTCCTTACATGTAAATGTACTGTGTATTGAAGGTGGGTCGGAATTTGGTTCCCCACTTTGTGAACTGTGTTCTGCCTGCTGGTAGCATAGAATCCTTTACATGTAAATGTGCTGTGTATTGAAAATGGGTCGTGATTTGGTTCCCCACTGTGTGAACTGTGTTCTGCTTGCTGGATGCCGTATCCAGCCCAAAACGGACTGTATCTGAATTTGTCTCCAGTTGGCCTGGGCCTTGCCACACTGCCCCAGCCAGACTACCCACTGCAAAGAGAAAGCCATCGACGAGAGACCTGCCTGGGATTCAGCCCCCTGCTCCATGCTTGAACAGGAATGACGCCTTGGCGAATCGTGTGGGCCCTGCTTCTCCTGGCACTCCAGATCATAGATACATAGATACATAGACAGTGTCGGCAGATAAGGGCCTATGGCCCACCTAGTCTGCCCATTTGAGCTTGTAAGTTCAGTTTGTTTTCCTAGAAGTCTATTTCCCCTTACCCCTGACCTCTAGAATTCCTTTATGTCTATCCATGCATTCTTAAATCCTGTGATTGTTTCAGCCCCACCACTTCCTCTGGCAGGGTGTTCCACTTGTCCACCACCGTTCTGTGAAGAAATTCTTTCTCATGTTTCCTCTGAATCGTCCTCCTCCAACTTCATCCCATGCCCTCTAGTCCTGAAACATCTTTTTCGCTTAAAAATAGTGTTTTCCTGCACCATGTTCCTCCCTGTAAGATACTTGTATGTCTCTATCATATCCTCTCTCCCTCCTCTCCTCCAGGGAGTACATGTTCAGTTCCTTCAACCTGTCTTCATAGGACTTGTGATGCAATCCATGCACCATCTTTGTTGCCCTCCTCTGAACCTTCTCTACCCTGTCTGTGTCCCACGTAGGTATGGTCTCCAGAACTGTACACTGTACTCCAGGTGGGGCCTCACTAGTGTCTTGTATAGCGGAATTATGACCTCCTTTTCCTGCTGGTGATGCCCTGCCTATACATCCCAGCATCCTATTTGCTTTACCTGATGCCTTGTCACACTGTTTCCTACCTTGAGGTCATCAGAGATGACAACCCCAAGATCCTTTCCTGCTTGGTGCATGCCATATCCTCACCCCCAACTGATATATTGTGCCAGGGTTTTGTGCCCCATATGCATTATCTTGCACTTCTTTGTCATTGAATTTCAACTGCCAAACCCCTGACCATTCTTCAAGTCTCTGCAGGTCGCTTCTCATTCTGTCTACACCCTCTGGTGTATCTACTGTGTTACAGAGCTTTGTGTCATCAGCGAACAGTGAAATTCTGCCTTCTAGATCCTGTAATGTCACTGATAAAGATGTTGAATAGGACTGGTCCTTTTTGATCCCTGTGGTACCCTGTTCACTCTTCCCTCTGTGGAGTGACAGCCATTTACCACCACCCTCTGTGTCCTGCCACCCAGCCAGTTACCTACCACCACACTACTGTCCTGCCCACACCCATATTCCCCAGTTTGTGTAATAGTCTTCTATGTGGCACAGTGTCAAAGGCCTTGCTGAAGTCCAGATAGGCCATGTCCACTGCCCTCCCTGATCCACCTCCCTAGTCACCCAGTCAAAAATTCAATGAGGTTGGTCTGACATGACCTCCCCTGGTGAAACCATGCTGCCTTGGGTCCTGTAGGTCCATTGACAACCAGATGTTCCACCAATCTCTCCTTCAGTAGTGCTTCCATGATCTTCCCCACTACCGAGGTGAGGCTGACTGGTCTGTAGTTCCCTGCTTCCTCTTTGTTCCCACTTTTGTATAAGGGGACTACATCTGCTGTCCTCCAGTCTTTGGGTACCTCCCCTGTTTCCAGTGATTGGCTGAACAGGATAGCCAGAGGTTCAGCCAGCACCTCTCTTAGTTCTTTAAGGACCCTGGGGTGCACCCCATCTGGCCCCATTGCTTTATCAGCTCTTATTACTTCCAGTTCCTTCAGGACCCTTTCTCGTGTAAAAGGACTTGTGTCCATTTCTGCACCATTCTCACCCCTTTACTCCTTCAGACCCATACCCCCTCTTCCTTAGTAAAGACTGAGCAGAAATACCTGTTCAATATGTCAGCTTTACTGTTGTCATCCTCCATGGCGCCCCATCCTCCCCTTCAGTCTCACTATCCCTCCCTTTGTCTTTCTTTTTTTCCTTATGTACCTGTAAAATGTTTGTCCCTTTACCCACTAGTTTTGCAATGTGTTCTTCTGTCTGAGCTTTTGGCTTCCCTTATGACTTCCCTGCCTCCCTTTGTTTCTCCTGGTACTTCTCCCTATCCCTTCTGCCTGTGTCTTTTGTATTGCCTGAATGCAATCTTTTTGGCTTTCACTTTCTTTGCTACCTATTTGGAAAACCATAATGGTCTCATCTTCCTTTTCCTCTTGCTAACCTGCTTAATGCATAATTCTGTTGTTCTTATAATCCCATTTTAAATACTGCCCACTGTTCCTCAACCCTGATTCCTGTCCCATTCCCCTTAATGCCTCTTTCAAGTATCTCCCCATTTTCCCAAAGTCTGCCCCCTAAAATCCAGGATACGTGTTTTTGTGTGGTTTGGTTCTGCTCTTTCTGTGATTTCAAACCACAATGACTGGTGGTCACTATTACCCAGGTGCTCCCCACTGTTACCCCCATCACACTGTCCCTGTTTGTGAGCTACAAGGTCCAGTATTGCCTTCTGCCGAGTTGGTTTCATGACCAGTTGCTTGAGGAAGGCACCCTGAAGGAGTCCAGGATAAATCTGCTCCTAGTTGATGCTGCTGTTGGGATGCTCCAGTCCACGTCTGGTATATTGAAGCTCCAACCAGTACTACCTCACCCTTGTCTGCCATCCTTTGGATGGCTAGCATCAACTCTTCTGTTTCTTCCTCCTGGGCTGGTGGTCTATAGACCACACCTGTGTGGATGGCTGGCCCCATTTTCCTTTCCAGCTTAACCCACAGTATCTCTCCCCATTTGTTCCTCCTGGATCTGTGTGGCCCTTATGTCTTTTTTCACATACAGTGCCACTCCTCCTCCTCCTTCCTGCCTGCTCTGTCTCTTCTGAATATGTTATAGCCAGGTATGGCCATCTCCCAGTCATGGTTATCATTACCCAGGTTTCAGTGATGGCCACAATGTCCAGGTCTGACTGTACCATGACAGCCTCCAGATCTTCCATCTTGTTGCTAAGGCTCCTGGCATTTGCACACATGGCTTTCCATGATTTGACCTCCCTAGACTGCTTCACTGTTCTACTCCAGCCCCTTCCTTGGTTGTCATTTATCCCTGGTTCTCCTTGCTGTCTGCCCTTCTGCTGAATTTTGCCCCGTTTCTGCTTATCCACCTTTTGGACACTAATCTCCATATTTTGCACACTGCTTTGCAGAGATAGCCACTCCTCTGGATCAACCACCTGCAGTCACAATTTTCATCCAGCCTCTTGTCCAGTCTTGGTTGGGTATCGTGAGTAATCATCAGGGTAGCTCCCTCTAACAACAGCCTAATCTAAAAGTGTGTCATCTGATTGTCTTGTTGTTTTCTTTTCACGAACTGAGCCCTCTGGCTCTGGATTACAAATAGTGTGTGTGTTGTGCATGTTGTTTTCTTCCATCACAGGGCCCCAACCAGCTGCAACGTTCCTGGCTAGCCCACCATTCTCCATCTGGGTACCCAGAGTGTGTGACTGTTTATGGACCCTGAAGTGCATGCACAACTGTTTGATTGATAGCGCCTTTAAGCAAATTAACCTGATTATGCCCCTCCCTTGTTCAAGCCCCTTAAATAAATCAGATCTAACTCTTTTTGCATTTACCCTGACTGTGGTTCCAGTTTGTGCAAGAGTACTGTACTACTGTTATTTGCTGTGTATAGCCTTGTTTTACAGGGGGTCCCCAGGGCTGGGCCAGAGGAAAGCCCTGGTGGTAGTGCAAACAGTGTGGGTATTTGTCACGGTGTATCAGGGGTATTGTGGAAGTGATTATTGTGTATTGTTCCGGCCACTAGTAAGGAAAGAGGGGGTTTACAGTGTCCCGGAGGGCTGTGCCCAGGTTAGCTTGACTACTACAAACCCTGACCTCCGGGTGGAGGCACCCGTTTCAGAACTCAGACCCCTTAACCTGCTACTAGCCAAGCAGGCAGGGGTAGTAGCCCTTGGGATAGCACCATCTAGGGGTTACACACAATGTGCTGGTCCAGTGGCATGGGGGGTGAGGCATCATGCCTTACCTCCTGTCATTCCGGTGACCTATGTTCGTGGTGCGAGCGGTCCTCCGGGGGTCAGCTGGGGAGGGAGAGGATCGAGTGTCTAAAGGACAGCTCTGCTCTCACGGGGAGGGGTGGGGATGGAATCCACTGCCTGCCTGACCCCTAGCGGTGGCTGGGGGTTGGCACAGTGGGCCCACACATAGGGGAAGATGCGGGGCAGACGTCCGGTGTGCCGTGTACGGAAGCTTATGCGGCTCGGCCATTGGTGTCATTGCACACCACCGTGCCGTGCTCGGGGAACCCCAAAGGAGGAGAAAACGCTGCCCGGCAGGATGAAGCCAGCCCCTCACAGGCTCTGCACCTGGCTAGCTGTCATCTTGCTAGTGCAAGAGAGGCAAGTCCAGTGGACACCGGGTGACGGGGCTGGACAGAAAGGGGACGGACACAGGAGCATAAAGAAATATAAAAAAAAAAAAATAACAACACAATGTTATTCATCCGCAAACTTAAAATAAGAAAATAAAACTTGATTAAATAATCCACTTGCCAGTTCTTTAAAGGACAGTGTTGGATTTCTGTTAAAAATTTACTATACACCCTCCTTCCCCATTTAGCAAGTTTCTTATGTTGTCCAGTTTCACCATCATTGTGTTAAATTTTAATCTGAAGCACAGAAGCATATTGGTGCTGTGCAGTGCTATTTTTTCAGGTGGGGCATATTCTTTGATGTCCGCACCTCACCAGTGTTCTTAAAAATGTATGGTTACTTTTGAGGCCCTGACATCATTGAGAGTGCACCAGCATGAAGAAATTATTTACTTATGTTATTACAAACATTATACCCGGAAAGGCATTCTGAGCCGCTAACAGCTTGTTTCTTGTCTGTGTCCTTGGGGAAGGAGGGAGTAAAAAGCACCAATACAGCAATGTAAAGGTGCTTAGCAAACACTATTAACACACAGTGAAACGAAACTGCCATTGTCCAGCCTGAAAATACTGCTCTGTTTTAAATTAAAATTAAGAACAGCATTGACACCAGATGGTCGTGTGGGAAAGGGGTCATGTAAAAAAAACATTAACATAGAAACATGGAAACATAGAATTTGATGGCAGATAAGGACCACTTGGCCCACCTAATCTGCCCATTTCCCTACCTAATGGATAAACTATAGAGCCTTGTTAACCAACAGCCTAATTCCTCCTACCCCCCCACTAGAATTGCCTTATGTCTGTCCCATGCACTGTTAAATTCCCCCACTGTTTTTGACTCCACAACCTCCTCAGGAAGGCTGTTCCATGCATGCACAACCCTCGCCATGAAAAAATACTTCCTCACATTACCTCTGAGCCGTCCCCCTCTATCATCAAATTGTGCCCCTTTGTTCTTACACATCTCTTTTTCTGAAAAATGCTACCCTCTTGGACTTTGTTGATTCCCTTGAGGTACTTGAAAGTTTTTATTATGTCCCCCCTCTCTCTCCTTTCCTCAAGGGTATACATATTAAGCTCCTTTAGTTTCTCTTCATATGTCTTCTGGTGCGGACCCTGCACTATTTTGGTTGCTCTCCTCCAGACAGCCTCCACTCTGTCTATGTCTTTGTGGAGATGGGGCCTCCAGAACTGCACACAGTACTCCAGATGGGGTCTCACCAACTGTCTGTACAGAGGGATAACAACTTCTTGTTTTCTACTGGTGATGCCTCTCCCCATGCATCCCAATATCCCTCCAGCCCTCGTTACTGCCTTCTCACATTGCTTGCCCACCTTTAGGTCATCTGATATAACTACCCCCGGTCCTTTTCCATTTTTGTTGTCAGTATCTCACCCCCCATTGTGTATTCTTCCCCTGGGTTTTTGTTTCCCAGGTGCATTACTTTGCACTTCTTAGCATTGAATCTAAGCTGCCATACACTTGGCCATGCTTCCAACCTTGCAAAGTCCTTTCTCATCCATTCCACCCCACATTGTGTATCAACTCTGTTGCAGAGCTTTGTGTCATCTGCAAAGAGACATACTTTTCCTTCCAGTCCCTCTGCTATGTCACTTATAAAGACATTAAGAAGGACTGGACCCAGCACTGAAGCCTGCGGTACCCCACTAGTAACCCCCCTTTCTTCATGGTGGACTCCACTTACTATTACCCTCTGCATCCTGTTGTCCAGCCAATGTTTTACCCAGGATACCACCCTGGGACCCACTCCCAGGTTGGCTAATTTGTTTATTAATCTTCTGTGTGGGGCTGTGTCAAATGCCTTGCTAAAGTCTAGGTAGGCCATGTCCACAGCCCCTCCCTGGTCTATTACTTTGGTCACCCAGTCAAAGAAATCTATTAGATTTGTCTGACATGACCTTCCTGCTGTGAATCCATGCTGCCTTGGGTCCTGTGCCCCACTGGCCTCTAAGTACTCAACAATTCTTTCCTTCAGAAGTGATTCCATCATTTTCCCTACCACTGAGGTCAAACTGACAGGTCTGTAGTTTCCTGCCTCTGTCTTGCTCACACTTTTGTGAAGGGGAATCACATCCACCCTCCTCCAGTCCTCAGGTACCACACCATCTTCCCATGATTTGTTAAAAAGGGTAGTCAATGGTGTTATTAGTTCTCCCCTTAGTTCTTTTAGAATTCTAGAATTAACCTAAAGATCCCTTTAAGCCTTTCACAATAATGGCCAACTGGATAAGGAAAGGAATTTGGTTTTATACCCTGCTTTATGTCCTTATTGCACACTGCTGTCTCCCAATACACTACACAGTCCATTAACAGGTGGCACTGGCAACTGTCATAAGGCATGCATTGTGAGCTGTTTAGGGAGGTTAAGGAAAGCTTGGAGGCCAAATACAGACTGTGCGTGTGTGTGTGTGTGTCTCACTCTAAGTAAACACTGAGAAAAATTTAGTCAGTGTGGTCTGCTGCACATATAAAAATATGAATCTGGCAGCATTATTTAAATGCCTGGTGGTCTCCAGTAATGAAACATTACAGTGCCAGAACTTCCAGTCCAGATTTCAGCCCTTATCCAAGCTAAAGCTTTCATGTTGTTTTAATAAATAGTATTATAGTCTACTGCCAGCAGTTGCTGTCAGCCGATTTGTCTTTTTCTTGGCCCTCCCGACCTGGTTGCTCACATTGCCTCCCAAAGTCAATTACCCATCCTTTTCAGTCCCCTCTGGACCCACCTGCACATAATGGGTGTCCTCTTTAGCCTTCAGATCCAACCAGTCAACCTGTCAGAATGCAACCCCCAACAGCTCTGTCTCCAGCTGACCGGCATGCCCTGGCCTCCTACCTAGTACACTCCTGGTCTGCTGCAACCTGCTGACTGGCCTCTGCAGCGTCCACTTCCGCTTGACCGTTGCCCACTCCCAGTGTGACTCCAGAACTGTTCTCCTATCTCCGAGACTGCCACATCACTTGTCTCCAGCTCCCTCTGATCACACCCGCTTGCTCTGACCCAACATTGATACGTGTGCAGCCCACGGACAAGCCAAAAAAAGACAACCAAACCACCATGAGAAGACTTAGCAAATGGTGCCAAATCTAAGGAACAGGTGCACAGCTGCACTGATTCCTCTGCGCAGACACCCACAGCAAGTCAGTTCTGATGCAGATGAGTGGAGGGGGTGGAGCTGCATGTCACCCCCTTCCCCCCGAGGCCAAGACGAGTCAAGTAACTAGAAGTCATCTAGACAACAGCAGCAGCAGGCAAGTTAAAAAAAGAGTCAATCAAGCAACAACGTAAGACAAGCAGCTCAGCAAAGGGCTCACCAGAACACAAGGGGCCTGTGCCCAGACATTGAGTGTGTATCTGTAAATTTGGCCCTGCGTCCACTGCTCTCTCTTGATCCACCTCCCTGTTAACCCAGTCAAAGAAATCTATGAGGTTAGTTTGACATGACATCCCCCTTGTAAAACCATGTTTTTTTTTTTAAACTTTATTTGTACCAAGGTTAGCAGTTGTACCAACAATTAGAGTTTAAATTGTTATACGTGTGAGCATACTCTCATGAGCTACACACAAATTATAGTATCATCTTTAACATGACGTGATATAGTTTCAACCCATAATAACACAGACATGACTGTACTCCATTATGTCTAGGTTTCAGTTTCAACATATCACCCTAGTAAGGGACCCAACCAAGGACCCTTAAAGGGGAAGTAAACATTGCAGGGTCTTTCATATTGTGAAAGCCTATAAAAAGATATTTGAAACGAGGTACAGAACTTCCTTGTAGGTGTCAAGAGTCCTGAGATATGAATATCTAAATACTCTGTAAATCAAAACAAGGCAGCAGCCATTTCATAGGATCCCAAGACAGACTGTAACGTCACTGAGGGGCAAGTTATAATTAACAACATAGAGCTGGCCCCTCAGTGACATCACTTCCTGTTTTAAGATTACATGAAATGGCTGCTGCTTTGTTTTCATTTACTGATAATTTGATATTCATATCTCAGGACTCCTGAAACCTACAGCTAAGCCTAATACCTCATTTGAATGGTCTTGTCTTGCACAGACTTTCACAATTTGAATGAGCCCTGCAATGATTACTTCCGCTTTAATCTAGAGGTTATCCCTTCAATTCCAGGTTCTCTATTTGGTGGAACGTCGAGGGATCTAACTGGCGACAATGTCTCTCCAGCTTTATATGGACAGCTAGAGTCTATCTGAAGATAGGATCCGGGCTACTTTATTGCAGATGTGGATCTTTGTAATAGGAAACCAAGGTTCTGCCAGGGCTTCTTCTAATGGTTGCCAGATTCTCTTATAGATATTCTGTTGATTTCTTACTAAATACTGAGTATGTTCCAGTTTCATAGATGAGAGGAGAGAATTGACCCAATGAGCCACCAGAGGAGTAGTGTCAGCCAGCCAGTATTGTGCTATCACTTGTTTGCATATCACAAAACCCAAACTTTTAAGGGGGTGGCTGAATGGTTTACCCCCTTTTCCTGAGGATATTCCAAGCAGAATGTCTGCTGGGTCTAAGTCAAAGTGAGTCCTAGAGGACCTAGACAGTACTGATACAATCTCTGACCAAAAGGCTAATATCTCAGGGCAAGACCAAATTAAATGGAAAAAAGTACCTGGGGCCACACATCACTTAGGACATACATCTGAGGCTGCAGGGTCGATTTTGTGCTTCAGCGCTGGGGTGAAGTAAGCCATATTAAGTATATTGAAATGTATTGCTCTAAGTCTGTTAACTGAACAAGACATTCCCTTAAGACCAGGTCCCAATCACCCTTAGTTAACATATCCAGACTCAAATCTTGTTACCACTTTTGTTTAACTAAAGTAAAAGGATCAGGTAAAGCTCCCAGTAAGGTTTTATAACATTGGAGGAGCGGTCTAGCTTTGTATCCCGAATTGGGATTAAGGAGAATTTCCTCCAAAGGAGAGGTTGACACCTCCACCGGGGAATGTGGATGTTGAAGAACAGTAGTCAGTCTGGCTTTAATTTTAAGATATGGAAAATACGATCCTACATTGAGGGTATAGTCTCTAGCGAGGGATTGGAAGTCAATTATATTACCCCCTCTGCATAAATGCAAAACCAGGACAATCCCTTTGCGCTTCCAAATTTCCAGAGTTCTATTGATCCCCTTATGAATAGTTGTCCCCAGCCACAGTATCTCACTCAAGGATGCATAGGGTGATGGTGAGGGTTTATGATTTATAATTTTATGTGCCTGCAACCAAGCCCTTATGGTAGAACGCGTCACAGGATTCCTCTGGTATTTTCTCTTCTTAGTTAACAATGGGGGGCTAAAACATGACTATATAGGAATAGAAAATTCAAAATCACACATGCCCCCACAATGCAAAGCATCATGGGCTACATATGCAAATCACCACAGAATGTTATGCTGGTCCAACTTTAAGCAGAATTGCATGGTGCCAAAAGGCCTCTTACACAGTTTGCAAACGGTGCTAACAGAAAACATAGACACGTGTTTCATCCTACCAGGACTCATCAGTATGCCTCGTCTGTTTGACACCCAGTGGAATGGACCAGCTACCATAAGGCAGTGTGCCTTGGATATATTATGGTGAACCCATTAAAATAAAAACTATTTAAAAGACAAAAGAACCTCTGTGCAAAACACTGAGGCAAGGGTTGCCCAAAAGGGCATTTGGCTGGGAAGCCAAGTTTCAAGAAAATTCAAAATCACACATGCCCCCAATGCAAAGCATCATGAGGCTACATATACAAATCACCACAGAATGTTATACTGGTCCAACTTTAAGCAAGATTGCATGGTGCCAAAGGCCTCTCCACACAGTTTGCAAAGGGTGCTAACAGAAGACATAGACACGTGTTTCGTCCTACCAGGACTCATCAGTATGCCTCGTCTGTTTGACACCCCAGTGGAATGGACCAGCTACCCTTAAGGCAGTGTGCCTTGGATATATTGTGGTGAACCCATCTTCTGTGTCTTCTGTTAGCACCCTTTGCAAACTGTGTGAGAGGCCTTTTGGCACCATGCAATTCTGCTTAAAGTTAGACCAGCATAACATTCTGTGGTGATTTGCATATGTAGCCCATGATGCTTTGCATTGTGGGGGCATGTGTGATTTTGAATTTTCTTGAAACTTGGCTTCCCAGCCAAATGCCCTTTGGGGTAACCCTTGCCTCAGTGTTTGCGCACAGAGGCTCTTTGTCTTTTAAATAGTTTTTTATTTTAATGGGTTCACCACAATATATCCAAGGCACACTGTCTTAAGGGTAGCTGGTCCATTCCACTGGGGTGTCAAACAGACGAGGCATACTGATGAGTCCTGGTAGGACGAAACATGTGTCTATGTCTTCTGTTAGTACCCTTTGCAAACTGTGTGAGAGGCCTTTTGGCACCATGCAATTCTGCTTAAAGTTGGACCAGCATAACATTCTGTGGTGATTTGCATATGTAGCCCATGATGCTTTGCATTGTGGGGGCATGTGTGATTTTTGAATTTTCTTGAAACTTGGCTTCCCAGCCAAATGCCCTTTGGGGTAACCCTTGCCTCAGTGTTTGCGCTCAGAGGTTCTTTGTCTTTTATATAGGGATAGGTTACTTCGAGGTAGTTCCAGCTTCACCAAGACTTGAGAACGGGAATCACTTTGAGACAGGTCCCTAATATGGGCTGCGAGCAAATAAAGCTTAAAATTTGGTAGACCCAGGCCTCCCTCGCTTACTGGCCTCCATAGAATTTCTTAATGCGGGGTTTGCACCCCTGCCAAAGAAGGGCCAATACAGATCCTTCTATCGATCTAATATATTTGTTTAGCACATAAATTGTGAGGGTTTGGAAAAGGTAAAGGCACTGAGGCAAGATATTCATTTTTACCATGTTTACTTGCCCCAATAGGGTAAGGGGGAGTGATTGTCATCTTATACAGTCCTCTAACTTTTTTTATGAAGGGGTTTATAATTTATTTCATGCAATTTGAACATATTATGAGACAAGCGGATCCCCAGGTATTTCATTTCCTTGGAGGGCTGGATAGCCATCCCTGTGTAAAATCATGTTGCTGGTGGTTCTGCTGCCCTTTTGCCTCCAGGTGCTCCACAACCCTCTCCTTCAGTAGTGTCTCCAGTCACTTCTCCACCACTGATGTGAGACTGACTGGCCTGTAGTTGCTAGCATCCTCCCTACTGCTGCTTTTGTGCAGCGGGACCCCATCGTCCCTCCTCCAGTCCTCTGGAACCACCCTCGTCTCCACTGAAGTGCTAAAAAGCAGTCCCGGGGGGCAGCTAGCAACGTGCTTAGCTCCTTTAGGACCCTTGGATGAATCCCATCTGGCCCCATTGCCTTATTCTTCTTTAAGGCTTCCAGTCTGTTCTGGACCCTCTCCAACGAGAATGGACTTCTGTCCACTTTCCCCTCTCTTTGGTGCTTACTGCAACATGCTGTTGTGGCCCCCATAAAAACCAAGCAGAAGTAATCTTTTAGTATTTCCACTTTCTCTTGATCTACCTCTCCGCATTCTCCCCCCCAATTCTCATTATCCATCCCACTGTTGTCTTATTTTCTCCCACGTACCTGAGGGTGTTGTCCCCTTTTTTGACCTCCATAGCTATCCTCTCCTCTGTTAGTGTTTAGCTGCCCTCACCCTCCTTCCTGCCTCCCTTTGCTGTGCCAGATATACTGCACCTCTCTGTCTTCATCCTTCTGGGTTTCCTTGTACTTTCTACATGCTGTTTTCTTCTCCTTCACTGCCTTTGCCACCTCCGTAGAGCTCTATAGCAGCCTCTTCTTCCTCTTTCCCTTGCTCACCTCCTTCAAACAGCATGCTGTTACTTGAGCTATACTCTCCTTAATTTTTCTGCATTCAGTCTCCACTCCCCTCTGCCTTCTCTCTCTTCAAAGCATTCTCTGCAGCAGTTTCGTTTCTTTAAAATCTTCCCTCCTGAAGTCCAGGACCCTCGTCTTAGTGTGGCTTTTTTCCTGTCCTATCCATATGCAAAACCACACAGTACAGTGATCACTTATATCCAGGGGACTACCCACTGTGATATCAGCAATGCTGTTTCTATTTGTAAGTACCAGGTCCAGCACTGCCCTGTCGATAGTGGGTTCCAAAACCAGCTGTCTGAGAAATGCCCCTTGTATGGAGTCAAGGATGGCTCCGCCCCTTGATGTAGCTGCAGTGAGAATGCCCCAGTCTACAGCCAGCAGATTAAAGTTCCCCATAATCAAAACTTCCCCCTTACTGGCCATTTTGCTAATGGCTTCCCCTGGGCTGTGTCTAGATCCTCCCATGTGTCGGAGGCCTGTACACCACCCCTGTGTGAATAATGGCCCCTAATCCTGTCTCTAGGCTGACCCCTAGTACCTCCAGCCCTTAATTGTTCCCCTGTTGCACCTGTATCTCAGTGGCCTTTATACCCTCCTTCACACATAAAACAACACATAACATCAAAAAAACTCCTCCACCTTTCCTCCCTGACCTGTCATTCCAAAACATGGTGTGGGAGGGCCACTTCCCAGTTGTGGTTGTCTGTGCACCATAATTCTGTTATGGCCTCAAGATCCACGCCTGCCTCCACAATGATTGCCTGAAGGTCAGGAATTTTGTTTCCCAGACTCCTTGCATTGGCACACATGGCTCTCCATTCTCTTTGACCCTCTCTCCATCTAGCCTGCCTCCCCTTGCTACTCCCCCCCTTTCCCCCTCTGTTGGCTAGGTCCTGCCCTCCCCTGTTACATTGTCTTCCTGCCTTCCATCCTTCCCCTTTTGTGTCTGTCAACCTCCATGGAATTTCTTCTCCCTGGGTTAACCTTCCCTGTTGCAGTAGTCTCGGGGGGGGGGTAATCTTTGCCTCCCTCAGTCTTTCTGCCTCCCCCTTAGCTAGTTTAAATGCTTGTCAAAGTAGCATTTAAACCTTCCACCCAGGACTGTCATTCCTCACCTGGATGGATATCCTGCTTCCCTTGCCAGATCGTTCATCCCCAGGTAGACAACAACAACATCCAGCTCCCTCCCTCCCTATCGCCTCTTCCCTGGCGATTTATTCATTTATTTAAAAGTTGATCCATCCTTCAGTCCTCACTGCTGAAGCACCTGGAATGCACTGTATTACCATGTCCTTCCCTTCCCCTGCCTCCAACTCAGTCCTCCTGACTATGGAGGTCCCTCCCAGCAACAGCCTCCTCCTTGGTCAGGGGACTCTCCCACCCTCCTTGGGGCCTGTTCCCATGAGGACCCCTTCCTCTACCCTTACTCCTGCCTCAGGTGCCTCCTCTTGGCTCCCTGTCCCACCAGAATGGCAATGGAACTGTGCAGTGGTAAGGTCTGAGGGGTGCTGTCCCTCCTTTCTTCCTCCCCCCACCCTCCTGGAGCCCACCAAGAACCAGCTGCACTGCCTCTATGCTGGCATCCTTGAGGAAGCAA
This sequence comes from Neoceratodus forsteri, assembly GCA_016271365.2. Taxonomy (NCBI): domain Eukaryota; kingdom Metazoa; phylum Chordata; order Ceratodontiformes; family Ceratodontidae; genus Neoceratodus; species Neoceratodus forsteri. Next base: position 1,116,262,540 of record CM028133.1, read on the forward strand.
ACGGCAAGCTAGGTGGCCCCTGTGTGAGGCAGATGGTGCCCTGTACATGTATCAGTTCAGCCCAGGGTCCAGTGACCTCAGCTGTTAACTCAGAGAAGTGCCTGCATATGGAGAAGTATGTCTATCTCCAGAACGTGTCTCTGAAGATTGCGGCCCTGCACCCATTACACTGCACCACTCCCATGCCTGATGGTTTGTTTATTCTCCTGACTTTTTGCTTCCTGCCTTTTGGCTCCCCTTATCACTTTATCTTTCTCCTTCTGAGTCTGTGTTCGACCTCTTACCTCAGATAGGCTTTTCCTTTAGTTCCCTTTTTTGGTCCCTTGGCGAATTAGGATAACTGGATTCCTATACTCACTTTCTCCCCTACCCTAGATATGGTGTTGCTTCTATTTCCACCTTACTGTGTGTTTCAGTTGTCAATAGCGTGATCTTTGTAGGTCTTATTCTCTCTACTGTACACCGTTGTTTGGGTCTGGTGCCGTATCCCCACCTGTACTACTGCAAGTTACTCTCGGGGGGGAAAGAACAGAGGGTGAGCTCAGAATACAGGAAGAAGGTTAAGGAGCCCATTGTATGGGTTGCGTAAGGGAAGACAAATTTGGGGCGGGTACTTGGCACAGTGGAGGAGCAGGGCACTGCCTTTTTTTAATTTATTTGACGGTGACTGGGAGAAGCACACTGATCACATTTGATTGACTGGGGGTGGGAGTGGGGGGATTTGGACCAGAGTCTGGGGTTCAGGACAGCATTCTAAGTGTGGCACTAGGGGCTTGGGTTGGGGGGTTTTGGTAACTGGCAAGCATTGACAGTGGTTGCTAGCATGCACTTGCACTGTTCTGGTGAGGGTGGATGCTTTGGATCAGGATAAGATGAAAAAATGTTATATTTCCATCCACCCTGGTGGCAAGCTCTGCCCCCTGACCAGCCTCACTGCATCTGGAACATCCCTGCAGCACCAGCCTCCTCACCCGAGCCAGCAACCCTCCTTGCAACTGGACTAGCAGATTGCACCCCACTCCCCATGCATGGGCCTGCACCCCAGGGGGCTGCACACCCACATCATATGCAGGGGACAACCTCCTCCCCAGTTACCTGGCAAAAAGGAAATACTACAGGAATGGTGGAGAGCAGAAGGTCAAAATATCACTATAAAAGTGACAGCAGGACTGAGCACCTTCTCTGGCTCCTTTTACAACTCCCAAGCCTGCATACCCCCGAAATGACCACCCTCCCTGCAGCTGTACCACACTACCACTACTCTTGCCATCTACTGACTAGCTACCCACCCATCGCCAATCACTCTTAGTGGGGGAGTCAGGGTGCACATTGCCATGAATTTGTGGGCCTCGGGAGCCTGAGGCCAGGGCTTTGGGGGAAGGGGTTAGGTAACTAGAGGTCAGTGATGGGGGGTGAACTTAGGAGATGAAGCTGCAGCTGCTCGGTGATTGGTGGCGTAGAGTGTTGTATGATGGATGTCCAGGGCCCAAAGAGGTAGGAGGTGTCGTGGGGACCAGGAGGAAGGGGGTGTCCATGGGCCAGTGAGTTAGATGTCTGAGGTTCCTGGGAGGGAGGGGCATCCAGAGGGTTGGGGAGAGTGGAAGGTGTCCAGTAGACTGGGACAGTAGGTGTCCAGGGGCTTAGGAGTGAGTGGTGTCTGGTGAGGGACAGGCGTCAAGGGGCTGTGGAAGTAAGAATGTGTCCAATGGGCCAGGGAGTGTGGTATCTGTGCAACAGGCGGGGGGTTGTCTGCGGGGGTGAGAAGGGAAGAAGATGTTCAAGGGGTCATATAGGGCTAGTATCTGGGGCTATGTCCTTGGTGCTCCCATTGGTCACAGCCTGCATGAACTCTCATTCTATTGGACACTTTTCTACGGCTTTGGTCTTGATTGACTCCTGTTCCTTCTCTCCTCTGCTACGGCTCTTGGGCCCTCTTACAAACGATATTTTTCTCCCACCCTCGCGCTAAATTAAATACACCTAAGCTCCTCCCCTTGCCTCCCACTCCCTCTCTGTTTGGCTGATATAGGTTCCGAAGAAAAATTTCTTCTGCCTTAAAGCTACCTCAGCCCAATCTTCCTGCTCCCCTCCTCTTCCATCTCTGACTACCTTCATTAGTCTTCTAGCTTAGCTCATTTCATCAATCCTAATCTTCTCTCCCCAGCTGTAGTCTGCCATCTTCCCTAGTAGGCCAATCCTCCTGTCTCCCACACTTCCTAACTACTACTCCCCCTCTTCCCCACGTTCTAGACTCTCCACTCCCTCTCCGCTCCTTTTCTCCCCCCACTTCACCCCACAATGGTCCCACTCTCCAGACCTCGTCACCCAGCTTCCCTCTCTCTCTCCTCTCACCCCTCTCTTGCTTCTTCTACTAGCTTACCTTCCCTCCCCCTCCATCCCCCCTTCCTGCACCTTCCCCCCCACTGTCCCTGACTCTTCTCCACTCCTCCATTTATCTTCCACCTCCATCTTCCCTGCTGTGGTCCACCCCAAGCCATCCCATCCCCTTTCCTCTCTTCCCTCCCCATGTCCCTCCTTTCTATCCCCCTTTTCCCTATCATTCACCCTTCTCTGCTCTCCTCCCACCTCCCTAAACCTCGAGGTCTTCCTTTGGTGCCTAAACCTCTCCACCCGCCCTCCGTATGCAGTTCTGTCAGATCCAAACACCCTCCGCTCCTTATTTTCTCCCTTCTCCTCTTGTTTCTAGCTGGTGACATAAAACACAACCCTGGCCCCACTGTGCCTCTATCCACTTCTCTCCCCCCTCCTCTGCCCTCCCAGGACTACCCCCTTGCCAGACCTCATGCTCTTTCCCCAAGGGCATCCGCATTTTTCTTCTAAACGCGAGGAGCCTCCTCCCCAGATTGGATGCCCTAAACGTATGATTCACTCAATATCACCCTGATATATTCTGCGTTATAGAATCCTGGCTATCTACCAAAATTCCTAATTCCTCTCTTGCCATTCCTGACTACAACTTGTTCCGCTAAGGCAGAGGCAAGCGAGGCAGAGGGGTAGCCCTGTATGTCAGGCAATCTATTTCAAGCTCCATTATTTTCAAGGAATTCTGCCTCTCCTCACACGAATCTATTGTTGCACACTTATCCTTTCCCTCCTCCACCCCTCTTTACATCTGTGCTCTGTATGCCCCGCCAGAAACCTCACCAGATTCTCTCATCAAGGCTATCTCTTCTATCTCCTCCAGCTCATCAAATGGTGAGCTCTTGCTACTCGGCAACTTAAATCTCGGCTGGCTCTCCCCATCTGCCAAGTCTACCACCCTTAAGATAGAAGCCCTTAGTCTCTCCCAGCTAATCCAGGAACCAACCCGCGTAAACCATCGGTCCCAAAACCACTCACTTCTGGACTGGATTTTATCCACCCATCACTGGATCTCTGCCTCCGGCATCCTTTCCGATGCCCTTAGTGACTACTCTTTCACTTACTATATTCGCAAAATCCACTCCCCCCCCACCACTAAATTCATTTAGTCTCACTCCCTCAACAAATCTGCTCTGCAGCAAGATCTCTCAAATGCAGCCTGGCAACCAGTCTTTTCTATGTCAGATGTGGATTTTGCCATATCCCAGTTCTGCAACATCTTCAAGCATATCTGGGACTTTCATGCACCCCTAAGAAAAGTTAGGGTAAAACTCTACCACCAGCTGGCCCATCAGCACAGCAGTTGGATTTTCGCTTGCAACGCTGGCAACCCGGGTTCGGGAGTGGACTCTGGTCGCTGGAGGGCCGGCCGGGGGAAGAAAGCTTGAGCATCCCATGACTGCTCACCTTCTCCGGGGGGAGGGAGGGGGCCAAGGCCCGCAGTTTGCCTGACCCTGAGCAGAGGCTCGGCGTACAGCAAATCCTGCTTGCGGGAAAGGGCCAGCCAAAGACGTGTGGTGGATGTTGGTGCACAGTGCCTAGACATCAGGACGCACACCAGACATAGGGCAGGAAGAGAGGAAAATGACTCGCATCTCCAGGAAGATGGATCACCGGAGCGTGCCCTCTATGTGTCACCACCCACCTGGCCACCTTGACCAACACCACTAGAACTATGGGGTGACCGGGCCCCACCTCGTCCCCGCCCGGTGGGTAAAATCTATGGTTCCATGGGGATCAAGGACGTATCAAGGTAGGGTGTCTGACAGAGGGTCAGAGATGTGAGGATGAAGGAGGAGATAAATAGAAAGTTAAAAAAAAACACTACTACTACCACCCCTGGATCACCTCTGACCTCCTTGCCATGTGTCGGTTATGAGACAAAGCCTGGAGGCTGTACAAAGCTTCCCAAGCCCAAAGTGATCTCCAATCATACAAACAACTCAGAAACAAATGTACCAAGGCTATCCGCCAGTCCAAAGCCTATTTTATATCCCAGCTAAATCAGAGCCAAAATGTCCTAGTATCTTTCTGAAAGGTGATCAACTCACTTCTAGACCCCTCTCCAAACAAGCATGTCCAGTCCTCAAGACCGACGGAAGCCAGGTCTCTGACCCCGCTTCCATAGCTGAGGCCTTCAATAAGTTCTTCGTCTCCTGTGCCCTGCCTGATTCCCCCCAAACCTCCTCTTCTGTCTCATCCTTAATTTCCCCTGAATCTTCCTCCCCATCTTCAGGCTTCCTCTTCCCTCCTTTCACGCCTCTCGAAGTCTACAACGCACTTACCTCCCTCAACCTGTCCAAATCCAGCTCTGATGGTATGCACTCTAGACTGCTCCAAATCTCTGCCCCTGTGATAATGACCCCCTTGATGTACATACTGAATCTCTCTATCCACAGCCACCGTCCCCACAGCCTGGAAATTGGTCAAGGTCCTTCCTATGCATAAAGTCGGTGATCCCTCATCCCCGGGTAACTACAGGCCCATCTCTCTCCTCCCCTCCCTTGCCAAAGTCCAGGAGTCCCTCATACTGTCCAAACTCTCTGATTTTCTTTCCTCCAACAACTATCTCACACCTGTACAGTTGGGTTTTAGGAAACAACATTCCACCATCATCTCTCTGCTGCGCATCACAGACTCTATTCTCAATGCCATGGACCAAAGCAAAATCACTGCTGCTATCTTCATCGACTTGGCAATAGCGTTCGATTCTGTCTCCCACTCTCTGCTTCTCCAGAAACATAGCTCCTTCAGCCTTGCCAAACCCGTCATCGCCTGGTTCCACTCATACCTTCTAAATAGACACCAGTCAATCCAAATAGGCGACACACACTCTTCTCCCATACCTATCCTATCAGGGGTTCCTCGAGGCTCTATCCTTGGCCCTATCCTCTTCTCTCTTTTCATAAATGACCTTCCCTCCACCTGCCTCTCCTCTAATATCCACCTTTACGCTCATGATACCATCATCCATGCCTCTGGCCCGTCCCATGCTACCATTCTCTCCAACCTACAAAGTGATTTCAACAGAGTGCAGTCCTGGTTCAAGGCAAACCAGCTAAAACTCAATGCCACAAAAACAGTCACCATGATCTTTGGCTCCAGACAGAAGCTTACCTCCCTCCCTGCTCCCCCCAGCGATCACCACCCTGGACGGCTCACCCCTTGAGCTAGTCTCTGCTTTCAAGTACTTGGGAGTCTGGCTGGACAGCCAACTCAATTTCTTCACTCACATCGATGCCATCTGCACCAAACTCTGGCCAAAACTCACGATCCTCTACCGACACAAAGCCAGCTTCCCTCTCCCCACCCGACAAGAGCTCATATGTAAAACAATCCTGCCTGTGCTGGACTATGCTATTGTTGTCTACGGAACTGCCACAGCCTCTTCCCGCTCCAAATTAGACACCTTTCTCAACTCCTTCTGCCACTTTGCCACTGCCTCCCTCCCACTCACCCATCATTGCCTCCTCGATGCTCCACTCTCCCTGGCCCCGCTCTCCCACAGGAGAGCTGTCCACTGTGCTTCCCTCATGGCAAAATATTGGTTTGGCACCCTTCTACCCTATCTCTCTTCCCGCCTTACCCCAGCCAAACCCTCAAATTACTCTCTCCACCACAGGGATTCACGCTCTTTCCACATCCCCCACACTCACACTGTTTCTGGTCAGTTTCTCTTACCTCCTCCCTCTCCTCTGGAACAGTCTTCCCTCTGACCTCCGCCTGGCCTCCCCCTCTCATCCTTTAGACAGCTCCTCAGACGCCTCCCCTCCCCAAATGCCCCAGATGCTCCTAATTACCCTGCATGCTACTCCCACCTTCCCTATATCTTCACTAAGCCTTCCCTCCCAAGCCCCCCTGCTCTGTGTTCCACATGACTTGTTGACCTGAGTTTGTTTTTCCCCTGGTCTCAAGCCCACCCTTTTTCTTCCTTGGTAAACTATATCCTGGTCTCAAATCAAAATTGTTTGCCTCACAAATTGTACTCTTGTCCATATGCCTGTACATATACTCTGTATATATTGAAATGAAACAACTATGTCCTTGTAAATATAACTGTGATCAGCATATCTTTGTAACACTGTTCACTCTATGTATACTTTGTGATGTATACTTGTGATCAATTTATTTTTGTAACACTGTTCACTCTATGTATACTTCGTGATGTATAATTGTGATCAATTTATTTTTGAAACATTGTTCACTCTATATATACTTTGTACTAGGGTCGCACCTGGAAACGAGCCTTGGCTCGGTGTGCCTTTCCCGGTCATCAATTTTAAATAAATAAATAAAAGGTAGGCAGACAATGTGAAAAGGCAGCACTAAAGGCAAGCAGCATCCTTGGATGCATAAGTAGAGGTGTTACTAGCAGAAAGCAGGAGGTAATCATCCCACTCTATAGATTCTTGGTGAGGCCACACTTCGAATACTGTGTACAGTTCTGGAGGCCTCATCTAAAAAAGGACATAGACCGTCTGGAAACAGGGCAGAGGAGAGCCACAAAAATTGTGCAGAGACTACACCACGAACCTTACGAAAATAGACTCAGCCAGTTGAATCTGTTCTCCCTGGAGCAGAGAGGAACAGGGGGACATGATAGAAACATTTATGTTTGTCAAAATGATAAACGCAGTACAAACTGGAGTACTGTTCGAGGAAAATTTGACCGCATGTACAAGAGAACACAACTTACACCTAGTAGGTGGTAAATTTAGAACCAATGTTAGGAAGTACTTCTTCTCAGAAAGGGTTGTGGAACCTTGGAACAGCCTGCCACCAGTGGTGATGGCAACAAAAACGGTCAGGGAATTCAAATGGGCTTGGGACAATCAGTGTAATCACCTTAGAAAGTGCAGTACATAAGGGGGTGGGGTAGACAGCTCAGGCAGACTAGATGGACCACAGGGTCTCCTTCTGCCGGCAACTTTGACTGTCAACCATTTTTAATCTCTTCCTTTCCCCATTCGTGTTCCCCTTGCTGTAGTTTGTGCTCCTTTCATAGTGTTATGGGATTCAGTTTGTGATGTCTTATTTACTGGTGCTTATTACATTTTGTATGATTAAAAAAACAAATATAAGCACGTTGATAGGGATGAATTTGCACTGTTACTTTACAAGTCTTGGTCTTTAGGCACTATAATTAGAAAGTTTTGCATTCTTGACGTCATGCCTTGAGAAAATGCATAGAGCATGTGCAACATGTTGGGTGGTGGAGTGTGTGCTGCTGTACCTTGGTTTCAATAAATTGGATTACTGGTCTATAACACAGCAGTTGTGCCCTTTTGTGTTTGAAGAATGTTGAGTGCGCCTTTTGTAACTGAGAGAGCCAGAAGCGACCACATTGGCATCCTTATGTAGTGGGTCTTGCACTGAGTCTCAGCATGAGGCAAGGACTGGGGGATGGGTCTGGGAGCCAGAGGTGATGGTGGGGGGGACAAGCCACATGCCTGGGCATGATGGGGGGACTCTAGGATCTAACAACCAAGGCTGAGGGGGATTGGTATCCAGCTGCAAGTGCTGGGGGGGTAAGGATGCCACAGAGCCTGCCACCAGCATTTAGGGCTCCAGGGAGTACGCTGCCACGGCTGTGTGGGCCTCAGGAGCCTATGTCCATCTTCTTCCAAGTTGTGTACTGGGTGTGCTTTGAAACAACTGAGAAGCTGCGTGGGATATACTATATTGGACTAGATATCTGTAACTAATCTCTCTCTCTTGCTTACATCTGAGAGAAGTTTTCCTGACTTTTATAGTGGTATTGCTTTGTGTTTAATTATTTTAGTTTTTAATTCAGGAAGGGGGTTTTCAAAACTGCTTATCTTGTCAGCATATTCAGAAGGGCTGAAATAACTGCATATTTGATTTTCCTTTGTGGCTAACTGGACTGATTACTAGAATTCTGTGACAATCTGCATCAATATATTTTGCAACATTTGGTGGGGTTGTGTGATTTAAAATAGCAAGGGCTGCAGTTTGTAATTGGATGCCAGACATAGCCTGAGGTGGGGGAAATTGTCTTCACAAGTCAGAGGTCTGCATCACAGCCAATTGTCTAGCTCAGCGGTTCTCAAATGGTGAGGCCAGCCTCCCTGGGGAGGCCCCAACCTGTTTCAAGGGAGGCTGGAGCAAGTCTTAAAAAATACTGTATTTAAATTTTGAGTTTTATCTATTTTGTGTCAAGAGATGAAGCAAATTGAAAGAGGACAATAGTAAGTGGGTTTTATGTATTTATTTACTAACAAGTAACAAGGGAAGGTGAATGAGCGAAGGCTCATTTCAGGTGTACCAGGGGAAGGGTACAGAGTGAATACATTTCAAAAGATAACTGCAAAACAATCAAGAAATACACAATTAATAGATAGTGCAAATAAAATATGAACAATAAACTAATAATGAGTGGTGGTAATTGATCAATTTGTAGACTGATGGCAGAACAGCCCCAATATAAAGGTTGGGCATAGAAGTGCTAAGAGCAATAGCAGGAAGGAGCAAAGTAATCTCAGAGAAATTGCTTAGGAGCAGGGAAGGAGGGGAGGGCAAAGTATGTAGGAAGGTTATTTCATATAGAGAGGAAACAAAGAAAGTAGTCTGACCCATGAAGGTACTGCAACAAGGGGTAACAATGGTTCAAGAATGAAAATAGTGGAGCAAGTAGACTGGCCTGTTGGGGGTACAATAAGCTGAATAATAATATTTGTTTTATTTATTTGTTATTCAGATAACACCTTTGAGCACAGGAACTCTTTTTCAAAGGTTCCACATCAGTGTAAGACAAATAACTGAATGTGAGCCAAGTATTCAAAGGGGTTTCAGTTTATTCAACGTGTACTGCACAAAGTACAGTACGTTATTTTTCTTTGAGGAGGCCCAAGATTATTTCAGTTTTTGGGGGAGGCTCAAAATCTTTTCCATGGATTTGGGGAGGCTCACTGTGACAAAGTCTAAGAACTATTGGTCTAGCTTGATCATTTCAACATTGTTCAATTACTATAAACTACTGGTGTGATCCTGTTTGAGACAGAAGTCCATCTTCTTCCAAGTTGTGTACTGGGTGTGCTTTGAAACAACTGAGAAGCTGCGTGGGATATACTATATTGGACTAGATATCTGTAACTAATCTCTCTCTCTCTCTTGCTTACATCTGAGAGAAGTTTTCCTGACTTTTACAGTGGTATTGCTTTGTGTTTAATTATTTTTGTTTTTAATTCAGGAAGGGGGTTTTCAAAACTGCTTATCTTGTCAGCATCTTCAGAAGGGCTGAAATAACTGCATATTTGATTTTCTTTTGTGGCTAACAAACCACCAGGCTGTTTTGGGGCTGGAGAGGTTTACCTGTGTCTGACTCGGATGTCTGGATTTTTCTCTGTTTGATTAGCAGGGTACTTTCTCTGTCAAATTGTTGTGTAGGGTATCTTGCTGACAGGAAGGCACTCATGCCTGATGGGTGAGAGCTTTTAGCTGATCGTTTTGTGAGGGCACAGTTTAGGCCCAACCCTTCCACCCCTCACCACACCCACCTGGAAATAGTTCCTTTATACCTGAGGTTCTGACATAATTTCCTCAAGAGTGCAAGGTGCATTTCACTGTCATATCCTCTCTAGCACACTGCACTGACAATATAAGCATACATTATATAATATATATATTCTATATAACCAATCACACAGCGGCACACACACACACACACACAAATACAAACAAAAAAGTAGATAAGCGTGGGGAGTAGTGCAATGTAATGGCTGTGGGGCAGCAGTCTTCAGGGAGTCTTTCTGGAGGCTGAGATGCTGCCCTATTTGCAGACAACCTATCTGCCCTGAGGGGAAGTTGCCCATCTTCAGGCCACACTGGACAGTAGTAAAGAAACCTTCCCCAGGCCACCACTGGACAGTAGGAAGGGAACCTCCCCATCCAGGGAGCACTAGCACCACCACCACTACCTCAGAGGTTGTGAAGAAAGCACAGCAGTTGGACCACAGTGGGCTCAGGAGGGTGAGGAGTGGTGGAACAGGGGCACACCCAGTCAATTGTTCCACTCCACAATCCATACACCATTCTGGGAGCATAGCTCCCTAATGGATCACCACGCAGAGAGACAGTGACAACTGTCTCAGGAGGCCCACAGGAAGGGCGAGAGAACACAGGGAAAGGAAGCAGCTCCTGGTGGGGACTCAGTTATTAGGGTATAGAACTGGGGAGCTGGGAAAACTGAAGTAAGGTGCCTGCCTGGTGCCATGGCTTGAAGGGACAGGGCGCATCCTCAGAATCACGAGAACAGCTGCAAAGAGTCTGAGCTGGATGTAATTGTCCACCTAGGGACAAATGACTTGGCTCATCATGAGATTAGAGCAGTGCAGGAGGACATTGCAGAGTTGGGGAGGGCCTAAGACAAGTAGCACACAGTATCCTTCTCAGAGGTGCTGCCTCTCAAAGGCATGGGGAGGCGAGGGTAATTAGCACCATGCAGTTTAATGAATGGTTGAAAAAATGGTGCGAACTGGGGTTTAGCTTCATTGGGACTGGGGTTCCACCTGGAGGACACCAGCCTATACTAGCAGGATGGTCTGCATCTGTCCAGGAAGGGAACAAGTCTTTTGAGCAATCGGTTTAAATGCTTCATTGGCAAGCTTTTAAACTAGTCAAAGGGAGGCACTGACAAGCAGCAGGAAAATCCCAGCCTCTCCTACAAAACAGGGTACTAAATGAGAAAAGACCGAGTAGAGCGGTCAGTGGGGATGCTGCAACAGAAGGTAAAGCCATCAAAAATGGAGATCAATGAGTACCAATGCCCATAGTCTGGGTATAAGCTTCCTGAATTAGTGGCCTTGATGGAGAAGGAACATCTGGATATCGTGGCAGTCATAGAAACATGGTACACACAAAACCATGACTGGGATGTAAACATACCAGGATACACTATCTACAGGAGGGACAGGGAGGGTAAAGAGGAGGAGGAGTAGCTCTTTACATAAGGGAAGGAATAAAGCAACAGAACAAAAGGGTAAACAGGGAGGAAAGAAGCACTGTGGGTAAACTTGGAGACGAGCAATGGCACCACAATCCGCTGGGGTTGTATACAGACCCTTCTCAGGGGAGGAAATGGACAGGAAATGATAGAAAGTATCTTAGAATGGCAGAAAAAGGGAGATATTGCTGATGGGTGATCTGAATATGCCAGATGTTAACTGGAGTGCAGTTGCAGCTGCCACTTCGAAGGTGGAGTTATTCTAGATGCCCTACAGGGGCATGCCTGAACAACTAGTACTGGAGCCCTCGAGGCGAACAATATTAGACTTGATTCTCTCAAATGGAGATGGAGAGGATCACAGATGTAGAAGTGGGTAGCCATCTGAAACTAGCAACCATCGAACAGTATCGTTCACAATAAACACAGCAATAGAGTCAAGCCATACAAAGACAAAAGTACTGGACTTTAGGAGGGCTGACTTTGCCAAAATGGGTGAGTGCCTAAGGAATGCACTAGCAAATGGTCAGGAAGGAGAGGTGGAAGAACAATGGGGAATAATAAAAACTGCCATCACAGAGGTAACGAGCCTTTGTGTGAAGCAAATAAACAAAACAAAACAATGTAAGAAACCACTATGGTTCTCAAAGGAAGTGGCAGTGAAGGTTCAAGAGAAAAAGAAAGCATTCAGGAAATACAAGGAATCACAGAAGGGGCAGGACAGAGAACTGTATCAGTTAAAGCAAAAGGAGGCTGGGAAGGCAGTCAGAACAGCAAAGGCCCAAACCGAGGAAAAGATAGCCAACTCAGTTAAGAAGGGGGATAAAACCTTTTATAGGTATTTCAGGGAGGCAGAAGGAAGACCAAGGGAGGGATAGTGAGGCTTAATAAAGGGGAGGGAGGGTGGGCAGAGGGAGACTGAAAAGGCAGAGATACTAAACAAATATTTTTGCTCAGTATTTACAAATGAAGAGGAGGTACATAAAACAAACAGTAGAAACACTCTGGATACAGAAGTTGATACCAGCCCATTTACAGAAGAAGGGTTCTGAAAGAACTCTTAAAACTGAAGGTGGACAAAGCAATGGGGCCTGATGGGATTCATCCCAGAATTCAAAAGAACTAAGGGTAGAACTAGTGACACCACTGACTACCCTTTTAACAAATCATGGGAGGAGGGTGGTACCGAGGACTGGAGGAGGGCAGATGTGATTCCCTTCACAAAAGTGGGAGCAAGGCAGAAGCAGGAAACTACAGACCTGTTAGTTTAACCTCAGTGATAGGGAAAATGATGGAATCACTTCTGAAGGAAAGAATTGTCAGTATCTAGAGGCCAGAGGGGCACAGGACCCTAGGCAGCATGGATTCACAGCGGGAAGGTCATGCCAGATGAATCTGATAGATTTCTTTGACTGGGTGACCAAAGTAGTAGATCAGGGAGGGGCTGTGGACATGGCCTACCTAGACTTTAGCAAGGCATTTGACACAGTCCACACAAAGATTAATATACATGTTAGCCAGCCTGGGAGTGGGTCCCAAGATGACAGCCTGGGTAAGAATTGGCTGGAGAATAGGACACAGAGGTAATAGTAAATGGAGTCCACTCAGAAGAAAGGAGGGTTACCAGTGGGGTACCGCAGGGTTCAGTATTAGGACCGGTCCTCTTCAATGTCTTTATAAGTGACATTGCAGAAGGACTGGAAGGAAAATATGTCTCTTTGCAGATGACACAAGATCTGCAACAGAGTTGATCATGAGGGTGGGGTGGAAAGGATGAGAAGGGACTTGGCAAGGTTAGAGGAATGGTCAAATGTATGGCAGCTTAGATTCAATGCTAAGAAGTGCAAGTAATGCACCTGGGAAACAAAAACCCAGGGGAAGAGTACACAATGGGGGTGAGATACTAACAACAAAAAAAATGGAAAGGGACCTGGGGTAGTCATATCGGATGACCTAAAGGTGGGCAAGCAATGTGAGAGGGCAGCAAGGAGGGCTGGGGGGATACTGGGATGCATAGGAGAGGCATCACCAGTAGAAAACAGGAAGTTATTATCCCTCTGTACAGACAGCTGGTGAGACCCCATCTGGAGTACTGTGTGCAGTTCTGGAGACCCAATCTCCATAAAGACATAGACAGGATGGAAGCTGTCAGAGGAGGCAACTAAAATGGTGCAGGGTCTGCACTGGAAGACATATGAAGAGAGACGAAAGGAGCTTAATATGTATAGCCTCGAGGAAAGGAGGGAGAGGGGGGACATGATAGAAACGTTCAAGTACCTCAAGGGAATCAACAAAGTCCAAGAGGGTAGCATCTTTCAAAAAAAGAGGTTTGCAAGAACAAGAGGGCACAATTTGAAGATAGAGGGGGCGGCTCAGAGGTAATTTAAGGAAGTATTTTTCACAGAGAGGGTTGTGGATGCATGGAATGGCCTTCCGGAGGAGGTTGTGGAGTCAAAATCAGTGGTGGAATTCAAGCATGCATGGGACAGTCATAAGGCAATTCTAGGGGGTGGGGGTAGGAAGAAGTAGGCTACTGGTTAACTAGGATCTGCACCTTATCCAGTAGGTAGGGAAATGGGCAGACTGGGTGGGCCAAGCGGTCCTTATCTGCCATCAAATTCTATGTTTCTATGGCCAGGGGACTACCTCTGCCCGGTACCGGATCAATATAGCGCTTCAAAAACAGAGCATGAAGAACCGCGCTGTGTGAAGTGCGAACGCATTTACAGCGATAGGGTTATAACAGACACAGACTGGCAGACTGCTGTTGATTGTTTTACTGACCAGCAGCTGCACTGTTATTTACACGAGTGTACTGGAAATGCAGATGTTACTTTAACTGGGGAGTGTGTATATGCTAGTCGGGTGAGCAGAGTTACCTGAATGCATTGAGTGCTGCCTGCTCCTGGTAGTTAACCTGGCGTTTGTAACTGCAGTTCAGCATGATGCAATTAATTCAAATTCTGTAGGCAGGTTCTGAGCTAGTAGGCTTGTATGGAGCGTCCACCCTGTGCATGTGCAGTGGAATGAACCTTTCCTTTGTTCAGTTCTCCTGCCACACTTAACTCCTTTGTTCTCCCTCTATTTCCCCAGGTTCCATTCTAAGCCCCCCCCCTTGCTCCTACGGCATACCAGAGCAGACCTCAGTCGGGAGCCACAGCAACAGATGCTGTGCATGGACCCCTCCACCCAAGCCCTTCCCTACATCTGTGGTCACATGACCAGTCATGTGACTTTTTTTGTGCACTGGTAAAGTCCCCACATTCCCATAGGCAGGTTATACTGTTTGACCACTAGGAGTCACTCTCTAGCCCTCCCAAACTTCCCATTCATATTACTTCACCCAAACATTTCCTAAGCTAACCACCTGATTCACCACACAGACTCTCTGTGTCCCTATCTTCTCCCCTTACCGTTTCCACCTGCACCACATGGGTCTTGAACCTTGTACCCTCTACACTGAAGGCAAGCACCCTACCACTGCACTATTCTGCCCTACCTCTTCATAGCAGTTTTATGAATTTATTATTATACTCTGATTCTGGCTTTGTAATAGTGCCACTCCCCCCCCATTCCCCCCAAAAAAAGAAACCTACCTCTCCCTAACACCACATTAGTCATAATATATGCCATGGCTCTCCCCATGCTTTACAAAAACATGGGTTCCATTAAACTAGCACTTGTTATCCAGGTTTCCCTAATGTCAAATACCAATCTGTCTCTCCCCCCTCCGCAACCCTTGTACCCAAGAACAGCTGGCAAATAAACCCCTGTGTGACAGCATGGAATAGGACCCTGTCCCAGTTGTTATGGAAAGAATTTGAATGCAAGGATCTGTTCTATTCCCTCCTTTTCTGTCTCTTGTCTATCTGGTTGCACAACCAAATTTTCCTGTGAGACCTGGGATTTGATCACTACAACAGTCTCGCAGTTCTATGCCTCTCGCTGTCTCTGTCTTTGCTTGTGCTCTGTTGTTTCCTCCCTTGCATAGCTGCTAGTATAAAAATATATGTAAATCATTCTGTGGAAATGTAATTGATATTGGGATCCCTCTGTTTAGAAATTATGTAGTGTTAATTTTTGAAATGTATATAATTGTGGGATAAGATGATTGCAGAAAGCTATTGAAAACTCAAGAAGTTACTTGAGTGCAATGTTTTAAGCCTTTTGCAGAAGAGCTGTGGAGAAGGGGCATCAGCTCAGGCACACCGTGTTCCTGCCTTGCACCTGCCTGAAACTTACAAGAGCAGGATGCTTGTTAAGAGTGGGGGTTGGAAGGACTTATAAGAGAGCTGAGTTGCAATTGTTGGAAAGAGAAAAAAATGGACACAGAGATTGAAGGAAAATTCTGATGGATGTTCTCTATTTTATTTTGCCTTTGTAAATATTTATACTGAACATGTTTATTTTTTTATGTTACTGCTAGTGTAAATAAATATTTTTAGTGAATTCTACAACAGCTCCTGGTTTTCCTGAGCTTCCTGACCTGTGCCTCAATGACAGATGGTTTTAGAAGTGGGATTTATGCTGTGCATACCCTAAGACAGGTGTTTTGTGCGTGGCTGCTGGACCTAGTACCAGAGAAGCACAGAAAAAAGTATGGATTCTGCAGCAGCAAGTCCAGGAGTGGCTACCAGGAGAATGGCAGCCACATTAGCAGAGACAGAAGTCCAAGCTGAGATTGTACAGCCAGCACAAGTTATGGAAAAAGAACAGGCAGTGACAGAACCTAAAAACCTGATGGACTTTTTCAAATGGCGGGCTATACAACAAAAAGAGACTGAGAAGCAGAGAGAAAAAGTGATTCAACATTTAGAAGCACAGAGGAGAGAAGAGATGCAGCGACATGAGCAGCAGAGGAGAGAAGAGATGCAGCGACAGGATGGCTGGATGCCTTGTAAGCTATCAAAGGCAGAGGATATGGCACAGATCCAGATGAACAATCAATCAATCAATCAATCAATCAATACTTTATTTTTAAAAGGCGCTTTTCTTCAACCAAAGCGCCTGTACAATTTCATAAAAAAATAAATATACAAAATTTAAATTTATTATAAATTATTAAAAGCTATATTAAAAAGGTGAGTCTTCAAAGCTCCTTTAAAGCTTAGGACAGTCGGCAATTTACGCACCTGACGAGGTAGAGAATTCCACAGGGTCAGGGCCATAAAACTGAATGATCTAGCCCTGAAGTTTTCAAAGCGAACCTAGGAATCTCAGCAATCCCTGATCAGTGGATCGGAGGGCAGGAGGGACAGTGAGGCAAGAGGCTCTTTCAGGTAAATGGGTCCCTGATCGTGCCAGGGCTTTATGGGTCAGCAAACTGACCTTGAAGGTGATCCGGCAAAACACTGGCAGCCAGTGCAGTCAGCGGAGCACAGGCATTATATGGCTGGATCTAGAAGATCAGTCAATAACCTAACCGCTGCATTCTGCACAAGCTGCAGGCCAGTTCAACCCGATAGCCCTAGGTACAGGGTTACAGCGAGTCAGGCGGGAGGTAACGAAGGCGTGGATCAACGTTGGAAGATCCTCTGGAGGAACCAGGTGCTTCACCCTAGCGATATTCCTCAGATGGAAAAGGAGGTTTGACCACCACTGACACCTGGGATTTAAGTGTCAAGTGATCGTTAATTATCGCCAAGATTCCGCACCTGATCTGAGGTTGTCAGCTGAACGCCCCCAAGCCATAAGCCTGAGGGCGATCCATCCGGCAAACCCGCCTCACAGCGACCTCGATCCACGATTAACACCTCAGTTTTCTCCGGGTTTAACCTCAGCCAACTCCCACTCATCCAGTCCTGGATTTCGGCAAGGCAGTTATTAAATACCGATAAGGCAGCATCCTGATCGGGCACAAAAGACATATACAGCTGGGTATCATCTGTATAGCAATGAAAACCCAAACCGTATCGTCTAATAATCACTCCCAACGGCAGCATATATACCTCAAACAACATAGGTGCTAAAATAGAACCCTGCGGTACCCCGCAGGATAGGGAGACTGATGTCGAGGAAAAGATTCCGGACACCACCCTCTGAGTCCTACCCTCGAGGTAAGATTGAAACCACCTGAGGACCACACCAGATAATCCACAGATGGACCGCAGACGCTCCAGCAGCACACCATGGTCAACAGTGTCAAATGCTGCAGAGAGATCAAGGAGTATCAAGATAGAACAGGTCCGATGATCTCTCGCTATTAGGAGGTCATTTAGTACCCGAACAAGTGCTGTCTCGGTACTATGCCTTTTCCTAAATCCTGACTGGAGAGAATCATAAATATTGTTGTTGGTCAGATGATCATCCAACTGTACTGCGACCACCACAACAAAACACAAGCAACTTAAAGCTATTAAACTTACAAAGTTGTGTCCCTTGGATGATATCGAGGCATACCTCACAACTTTTGAAAGAGTTGCCACAGCCTGCCAATGGCCAAAGCAGCAATGGACTGGTACCCTACCTGACAGGGAAAGCCCAACTTGCGTACAGCAATATGAACACTGCACAGTCAGAAAACTGTGACCTGGTGAAAAACGAAATCCTGAAAAGGTATGACATCTCCGGAGAGACCTACAGGCAGAGATTTTGATCTCTGAGGTACAACTCGGTCAACAATCCTCGAGAAGCCTTCACCCGACTCAGAGAACTCCTGATAAAATGGCTCCAACTAGTGAGCAAAACAGTCCCACAGATCATTTGCCATGGAGCAATTCATCAACATCCTGCCTACAGATGTGCAGCTCTGGGTAAAGGAACACCAACCAGAGAGTGGGAAAAAGGCTGTTTCTCTGGCTGAGGACTACCAAATGGCCAGACAGATGCCACAGCAACGAGGTAACAGCCAAGCACTGGTAAGACACTCTTTTTCCCATTTAAACTCCAAGCCTGATAAGAACTCTGGTGGGGGTAACAAATCTGGGCCCAAAGACATTATTTGCTATAACTGTAATAAGCCAGGCCATAATGCAAGAAACTGCCATAGTAAGGAGAATGGCACTGGAACAGATTTGTCCTTGGCAAATTGGGGCAAGTACTTAACAGATGTGAAGGTGAGGGGTAAGACTGTAAAGGGAATCATTAATTCGGGAAGCAGACAGACACTAGTGCATGTTGAAGTGCTAGGAAAACACTGCAAAGGAACCAGGCACTGGTGTTATCTGCATCCACGGGGACACTCGATACTATCCCACCACCCAGGTGACTCTGACCATTAAGGGCGTGTCACACCAAATGAAAGTGGGGGTAGCACCTAAGTTACCTGTACCTGTGATTATTGGAAATGACTTTCCAGGATTTACTGAGTTAATCAAAGAGGGAGTAAATCCTGATGTTTCAGCAGCTGTGGTGACAAGAGCTCAGGCAAAGAAAATTTCAGATGGTGGGGACACTTTTCCTTTTAGTGATTTTGATTCAGACTTGTTTGAGTACAACTCCAAGATCCAGAAATCCAGGAAAGAAAGACGATGCCCGATGAAACTGTGGCAACAAATGACTGATGGACATAAGGGGTTAACATATGAAAATGCTGAAACTAAATTGATAACTGATTGTGATTTTCTTTCAGAACAAACTAATGATGTTTCTTTCCAGGGTTATTTTAAGCAGCTGGGGGTGAAACCAAAACAGGGTGGACCAATGTTTAAAAAATGTAATGGTTTACTGTACAGAATATGGGTTCAGACACAGGACCAGATAGAACAACTGCTTATACCACAAAAGTATAGATATGAGTTGTTACAGATAGCACATGATAGTCCTATGGCTGGTCACTCGGGGAGGGATCGTACCCTTGCCAGATTGCTGTACAGATTTTACTGGCCTGGAATTCATGAAGATGTTGCTACCTATTGTAATTCCTGTGTTGAGTGTCAGAAAGTAGCCCCAGTCACTAGAAAAGACAAGGTGCCCTTGGTGCCCCTACCCTTGATAGATGTGCCTTTTGAGAGAATAGCAATGGATGTGGTTCGTCCTTTAGACAAAAGTAAAAAGGGTAATAGATTTATCCTGGTAGTATGTGACTATGCTACTTGATACCTATAAGCAGTTCCAGTGCGTACTGTTACAGCTTCAAAAGTGGCAGCAGAACTTGCCAAAATTTTCAGCAGAGTGGGCATACCTAAAGAAATTATTACTGATCAGTGTAGTAATTTTGGTGCTGCATTACTCAAGGAGCTGTACAGAATACTAGGTATCACTGCCATAAGAACCACCCCCATCACCCTCAGACAGA
Source organism: Neoceratodus forsteri (assembly GCA_016271365.2). NCBI lineage: Eukaryota > Metazoa > Chordata > Ceratodontiformes > Ceratodontidae > Neoceratodus > Neoceratodus forsteri. The sequence goes on from CM028133.1 coordinate 1,116,282,120, forward strand.
CAGTCTTGTTGAGTGTTTTAACCAAATCCTAAAACACAAGTTAAAAAGGTTTGTAAAAGGGGAAGGGAAAGGTTGGGACCAATACTTGCCTTACCTACTTTCTGCTTACAGAGAAGTGCCACAGGCATCAACAGGATTTTCACCATTTGACATGCTGTATGGTAGGCAGCCAAGAGGGCCACTGGATGTGATAAAAGAAACGTGGGAAGATAACCCCACTCAGAAACAATCTATAACATCTTATATGCGTGCCCTAAGAAAGAAGCTGGCAAAATATGTTGAAATTGCCCATAGAGTGCTTAGACATACTGGCACCGTTAACTACGAGATTGAGACCCCTGACAGGAAAAATCCTACTAAGATATACCTTGCTAACCTCCTCAAGAAATGGGTTGAAAAATTGCCAAAAGCTGCTTTGCTAGTTTTACCAGAAACTGGTAAGGAAGATATTGATGTAGCTTATGACAGACTGGAACAAACTGTATCTGCTGATGCTGTAAAGGTGAATGTTTCCTTAACCTCAGAACAAACTGCAGACATTCGTAATGTGCTAAAGACATTTAACAGTACTTTTACCATGGTACCAGGCCGAGCACGTAATAGTGACAAGGAATGCTCGCTCTATTAGGCAAAAGACATACAGGTTGCCAGAGCGGTTAAGAGCTGACGTGGTTAAGGAAATACAAAAAATGAAAGAATAAGATATCATAGAGGAGTCGAGGAGTGCTTGGTCATCTCCCATGGTAATTGTAAACAAAAAAGAAGGGGGTATTAGAATCTGCCTTGATTTTAGGAAACTTAATCAAGTGTCAGAATTTGACAGTTATCCTATACCCAGAACAGATGATTTGGTGGACAGACTGGGGAGTGCAAAGTATATCAGTGCTCTCGATCTCACCAAGGGTTAAAAGCAAATACCTTTAGCTACAGAATCCAGAGATAAAACTGCATTTGCCACCCCTATAGGATTCTATCAGTTCACCACCATGCCATTTGGTTTACATGGTGCGCCAGTTACATGCCAATGGTACATGGATGTCATTTTATCCCCTCACACTGGTTATTGTGCTGCATACCTGGATGATGTCATGGTGTACAGTCCAGAATGGAAAAGCCACTTGGAACACCTACGAGCAGTTATCCAAGCTATCAAAAATGCAGGTCTGACTATTAATCCTACCAAATGTGCATTGGACATGCAGGAAACCAGATAATTGGGCTATGTATTGGGAAATGGAGAAGTTAAGCCAGAGATTTCTAAAATAGAAGCTGTAGCTAACAGCCCTATCCCTAAAACACAGACACATGTCAGGTCATTTTTAGGGCTGGCTGGTTATTATTGTAGATTTGTTCCCAACTTCGCTGAGTTAGCTACTCCCCTTACTGAACTCACAAAGAAATGGTTCCCAAATAATGTGAAATGGACCCCAGAGTGTGTTGACGCTTTTCAGGCCATTAAGGCTGCATTATGTTCTGCCACTGTTTTAAGAAGCCCAGATTTTAAGAAACCATTTTTGCTACAAACAGATGCATCAGAGGTAGGCCTAGGTGCAGTACTGAGTCAAAATATAGATGAGATGGAACATCCTATTCTGTACATAAGTAGGAAGTTGCATGACAGCGAGAAAAGGTACTCCACCATTGAAAAGCAATGCTTAGCAGTAAAGTGGGCCATGGTGTCCCTTAAGTCTTATTTACTAGGAACTGACTTTGTACTTACAACAGATCACAATCCTTTCTGTTGGCTTAACCAGATGAAAGATAAAAATTCCAGAATCACAAGGTGGTACCTGGCACTACAGCTATTTGAATTCACTGTGATGCACAAATCGGGTAAAGAGAATAGCAATGCTGATTTTTTTTTGTCAACATATGGATCAGGGGCCAGCCCAGTGGCACTGAGGGTTGAGGCACTGGACGCCATACCTCACTCCACGCCGGTGACCTGGGTTCGGGAACGAGCCCGGGTCATCGGGGGTCGGCAGGGGAGGACTAGGATTGAGCATCCAATGACAGCTCTCCTAGTCCTGGGGAAAGGGTGGGAACCACATTGCACTCTGGTGGTCCCTGCAGACCCCGGAGACACTGCAGGTGTGCAGTGTTTAGCACTGGGGGGGAGCACGGCGGATGTCTGCACACCTGTGCAGAGACGTCATTGTTCATCCGCACTCCCATTGGAGTAAAAAAGGAAAAAAAGGTCTGGGAGTGACCTTGCAACTTGATGGCCATGCCTTGTCTTGCCAGGAGGACTGTCGTGGAATCCCGCTGGGGGGGGGGTTCAGCGCCGGTCTGGCTGGTAGGGACAGGGGAGCCCTCCAGCGGGTTGGCTACGGCCGTGCTGGACCCACTCATCATGCAAGTGAGCCTGCTGCTCTCCCCACAGGCAGGGCTGGTGGCTAGATGCCCCCGCCGGTAGGCACCACAGCGGGCACAAGAAATAAAGATGAGATAAAAAAGATATGGATCAGGAATTGAGGGTTCTGAAGGTTGAAAAACAAATGTATGGGTTTGAACTTTACTGTTTGCTGTACTGTTATAGAAAAACTGATAATGCACATGTACTTAATTGCTGAAAGCAGCAAATGTTATTAGAGAATTAATAAAAATGTTTGAAACCTGTTTAATAAAATAGGTTCCCTCTTAAGGAGGGGGTGTATGTGACAGGGTGGAATAGGACCCTGTCCCAGTTGTTATGGAAAGTTTGAATGCAAGGATCTGTTCTATTCCCTCTTTTTCTGTCTCTTGTCTATCTGGTTGTGTAACCAAATTTTCCTGTGAGACCTAGGATTTGATCACACCAACAGTCTTGCAATTCTTTGCCTCTCGCTGTCTCTGTCTTCACTTGCTGTCTGTCTTTTCCTCCCTTGCATAGCTGCTAGTATAAAAATATATGTAAATCATTATGTGGAAATGTAATTGACACTGGGATCCCTCTGTTTAGAAATTATATAGTGTTAATTTTTTAAATGTACGTAATTGTGGTTTGAGATGATTGCAGAAAGCTATTGAAAACTCGAGAGGTTCCTAAATGCAATTTTTTAAGTCTTTTGCAGAAGTGCCATGGAGAAGGGGCCTCAGCTCAGGCACACTGTGTTCTTACAGCACCTGCCTGAAACTTACAAGAATAGGATGCTTGTTAAGAGTGGGGTTGGAAGGACTTATAAGAGAGCCGAGCTGCAGGTGCTGAAAAGAGAAAAAAAGGACACAGAGATTGAAGGAAAACTCTGATGGATGTTTGTTCTCTCTATTTTATTTTGCCTTTGTAAATAGTTATACTGAACAAGTTTTTTTATATTACTACTAGTGTAAATAAATATTTTCAGTGAATTCTACAACTGCTCCTGGTTTTCCTGATCTGTGCCTCGACAACACCCTGCTACAGTTTATACTTCATCCTCTAAATCCCCCTACTACCGAGGCACTATGTATGGATGCAAATCCCTTCACATTTGCATCACCTGAACCCTTTGAGTATAGTACTTACCCCTTCCCCCCTGCGCAGCTGGACATATTAATACTCACTGTGAATCAGGCCAGTCATAAACCTCTCACCTGTAACAAATCCCCGAGCTTTAAAACAGCTAAAACACCACACCCTAAGGCTGGCCTGGTTGCTACTAATGCTCTCAGGTAACATTCACCCCAACCCTGAACCAATGAGAGGACCAGATGTACCAGCAACCTCTAAGAAAGCCGGGGTATTAAAGATAGCATCTATTAATATCTGCAGCTTTTTGGCCAAGTACAACTCCCTGCAAGCCTGGGTTGTGCAACACAAGCCCGATGTTCTCTCGATAATAGAAACGTGGCTGACCCCAAGAACCCCCGACCGGGCAATCCAGCTAGAGGGTTATACTTCCCACAGACTTGACAGACTGGGGAAATGAGGAGGGGGATGTGCTAAATATATATATATATATATATATATATCAAAGATACCATCCATGCAAGAGTACTCCCTGACACACCCTCTGGGGGATGACACCCAACTACTTGCTGTCAAGCTTCAGCTTGGTACCCTAGGTAAGTGCTTCACCTTAGTATCAGTTTACATTCTGCCAAGAAAACATTCAATAGGGTTCAGAATCACCCTTGACTACCTTACCAAACTCCGTACTACCAGTGAAGTCCTAATGTTAGGGGACTTTAATATCAATTGACTATCCCCTGAGGCTGCACCTTATGAGGATGCCATCACCGCCATTGATATGTTCCAAATGATAAATTCCCCCATGCCTGCAAACTATCGAACTGGTACAAGTACGCTAATTGACTGGTTAATAACTGGCCAACCTGATAGGATAACCAGTACCTCTGTACTTCCAGACACTATCAGCGACCACTCCCCGATCACGTGTAACTGGACAAATAAGGCTCCAAAATGAAAACCGATAGTTGTTACCTCAAGAGTGCTGAAAAGAGAACATCTTGCCACTCTCAAATCCTACTTCAGTTCACAAGACTGGCCGCCGATCTATGATGCAGTAGATGTTGACACTACTCTTGACTGCTTTACAAAAAACTTTAATACCTCCTGCAACCTATTTGCACCTATTAGAAAGAGCAAAGTCAAAAGCACCCATAAGTCTTGGGTCACACCGTTGCTCCTCGAACAAATGAGAATCAGGGACAATCTGTGGCACCAAGCTAAATGTACATGGTCACCCAAAGACCTTCAAAAAATACAAATCAGTAAGGAACAAATGTACAGCTGCCGTACGCCTGGCAAAGAGTACACACTTTAACAAGGAACTCAGTGATTCCTGGGGTAAAAGTCACTTATTCTGGGACAACATCAAATCCCTGACATGGAAATCCAGTAAAGCCCCACCCTCAGTAATCAACACTAATGGCACGGACACCCAAGACTCAAAGGAAATTGCTGATACCTCAGCAGTGTGCTCCTCCTGACTTCATGCTACCATTACAAGGTATTAACCTTGATAACAATACCTCCACGTCAACTAGCACCCCCCCCCCCGTTCTACCTAAAGGTAGTCACTACAACAGAGGCTAGAAAATATCTAGTACAGGCACTCTGGAAACCCAGTGTCCGCAGTGACTTGTTTGACCTGAAATTAGTTGCTCGCACCCTGGACGTCCTACTCCATCCTCTAACCAAGATCCTCAACTTATCACTGACCACAGGAAAATTCCTCCAAGCGTGGAAAGCAGCCATAGTCACTCCAGTCTTCAAAACTGGGGACAGAGCTACTGTCTCTAACTACAGACCAATTTCAATACTTCCACCCCCCCAAAAGCCCTTGAAAGGATAGTCTAAGATAAAGTCGTCGACTAGCTTGACAAATACAAACTGCTATATTGACAGCAACATGGTTTCTGGAAGGCACACAGCATGACTACAGCCCTGTTGGATTATACTGGCTACATACATGAAGTGCTGGATCAGGGGCTCTTGGTGGGGGCCTTTTATATAGACCACACAAAGGCCTTTGATACAGTTAATCATGAGCTTCTACTAAGCCAGCTTGCCCACATTGGCATATCCCCCAAATCAGTGGGCTGGTTCAGAAGCTACCTCTCCAGGGGAACGCCACAGATCAAAATACTTGGTGCACTATCGGACCGTCAGAATGTTTCCACAGGGGTACCCCAAGGCTCCATCCTGGGTCCCCTGCTATTCAGCCTATTTCTGAATGACCTCCTGTCAGTCTGCTAGTACAATGTCCTCTTGTATGCAAATGATGCTGTGCAGTACATACGCCATGCTGCCCCGGACATGCTTGAAAGTAAGTTGCAAGCTGATTTCAGAGCAGTTGAGGCTTGGTTCCTTAGATCAAGGCTACTGTTGAATTATAAAAAAAACAAGGCGATGTTGTTTGCCACCCCTCATAACCAACACAAAGCCTATCTTGTTAAAATTCACAATCGCAGCAATGACTCTCTGGAATTGGTCAGCAACTTTAAATACCTTGCGGTCACCCTCAATTGTCCTCTCTCATATGAACTACATATTGACCATGTCACCAAGACAGCTACGCAAGGCTAGATCAACTTTATCACCACAGGCACTGCCTCACAGACAGCGCCATTAAACTAGCGGTGAATAGCTCAGTCCTGCCTGTCATAGACTACAGTCTCATAGTCTACGGAGCAGTAACTGACACCGCACTTAAGCGAATAAAAGTTGTCCTTAACAAAGCCTGCAGGCTGGTCCTAGGACCACATCGCTTAACTCATACATGCGATCTCTACTCCAGCACTGGGTGGCTTAATTTAAACTGCAGAATCCAATTCCAGGTGTGCGTGATGGCAAAAAAGACTGCCCTAGGCCTTACGCCCCCTGGTGTGCAGAATCTCATTAGTCCCTGCACTAACCCAAGACATACCAGGGGCTTGAGTAAAGCAACCTTTCTAGTCCCATTTTATCGCACTTCTCAAGGTCAGTGGTCCTTTGGATACAGGGCCCCCCTCTGGCTAAATTCTCTTAGTCCCGCTCTAATTATGGAACCAAAAATTGGTCCTTTCAAGACTCAGCTGTGGGCTTTTCTCATTGCGAACAGTGTGTGTGTGACTGTGATCCTGATCCCTGAATTCCTTAGGATCTTGTCCAGCACTGCCTTATTTTGCTGCACTTCCCCCTTCCCACTCCCTATACTATAGTGCCCCCCCGAGGCCCCTACATCCCCACGTCCCACGTATCTTCCCACCCTTGGCTGCAGCACTAACCAATTTCATGGCCCTGCAACACTTCCTCCCCTCCTTTGCCTTCTCCTGCCTGGAACATCCTCCCCATCTCCATCACCGACAACACCCTCTGGGTAGCTCCCCCCAAATACCTCCTACCATCCTGACCACCTTTGTTTTGCCTCGATCCTTGCCGTTTCCCACATAGCTCCTCTAACACACTAACTCTCCTCCCAGCTAACCCCCTTCACCCCCCACCTTTTTATTCACTAACTCTGACCCTGTTCTGGGAATACCTCCCATTGCCTTGGTATACTCTACCATGTAACTTTGCTTGTCATTGCCTTGGTATATTCTACCATGTAACTTTGCTTGTCACTGCCTTGGTATACTCTACCATATAACTTTTCTTGTCATTGCCTTGGTATACTCTACTATGCAACTTTGCTTGTCATTGCCTTGGTATACTCTACCATGTAACTTTGCTTGTCATTGCCTTGATATACTCTACCATGTAACTGTACTTGTCACTGCCTTGGTATACGCTACCATGTAACTTTGCTTGTCATTGCCTTGGTATAATCTACCATCTAACTTTGCTTTTCATTGCCTTGGTATGCGCTACCATGTAACTTTGCTTGTCATTGCCGTGGTATACTCTACCATCTAACTTTGCTTGTCATTGCCTTGGTATACTCTACCATCTAACTTTGCTTGTCATTGCCTTGGTATACTCTGCTATGTAACTTTGCTTGTCATTGCCTTGGTATACTCTACTATGAAACTTTGCTTGTCATTGCCTCGGTATACTCTACCATCTAACTTTGCTTGTCATTGCCTTGGTATACTCTACCATCTAACTTTGCTTGTCATTGCCTTGGTATACACTACCATGTAACTTTGCTTGTCATTGCCTTGGTATACTCTGCCATGTAACTTTGTTTGTCATTGCCTTGGTATACGCTACCATGTAACTTTGCCTGTCATTGCCTTGGTATACACTACCATGTAACTTTGCTTGTCATTGACTCGGTATACTCTGCCATGTAACTTTGCTTGTCTATTACTTTGAACCATTGACTCAATGTTGTAAATGATGTAGTTCGTCTAATCACTGCTCACTGTTTTATTTAGCAATGTCTTTCTCTGTAAGCAATGTGCTTATCCTCTGTATAATTCTTTGTTCTGCTTCCTGTACCACAATAATGCATCCAATTTTGATGTGGAACCACTGTAAAGGAGCAGCAATGCTCAGAGGTTATCCAAGAATCAATTAATAAAATAAATAAAACAGAGGAAAGCAATTACCGCTACCCCTGTCACTGACATCACAGTTCAGGAAGGAGTTAAGAAACTTGTGCTGCTGTGCCTGGTCGAGCCGCTCCCATGGTGGAGTGGCTAAGGCACCAGGACACAGCAGTGATGGAGACCTGGGACTGTGGTTCGATTCTGTCCCAGGTCTCCTGGTGTTGCAGGATTTTTCTTTTATTAAAAAAATAATTTCCACCCTCCTGAGTTTCTTCCCATCCCCAAAGTCAACCCCCCCCCCACCCCCGAGATGATTATTCATACTCTGGGGGGTGCGGGGGAGCTTTAAAGAAATTTCCCATAGCTTTCAATGGAGTCTTCACGTTTCTTTTGGCTGCCACTGTTGTGCTCAATGTTATGTTGCAGCACAACATTTTGACTGCGGCATTGTTTTCTATGCTGTTTTTGCTTATGGCGATATGACTCTGTGCCCCTCTGCCCTACTCCAGTCCCCCAGGACCATGCTGGTCAATCTCCAGTGATCTATTAAATAGATCTGTCAGAGGTCCACCCAGTATCTCCCTGAGCTCCCTCAACATCCTTGGATGTATCCCATCTGGCCCTATAGCTTTGTCCACCTTCAGGTCAGTAAGTGCTTTCCAGACTTTCTCCTCAGTAGACCTAAATTTGGAGTGGAGATGTTACACACTTCACTCCCATGGGTATTAGTATCCCAGTTAGTTATCACACAATACCCCTCATGATCAGCATACACCGATCTCTTTCTTGTACATGTTGCCACCTGGTTAAATTTACTGGGCAATGGGTATCATGTAATAAGACTGCCATGAGCACCAGGATTCATGGAAGGTAGACTCCTACCCCAAGTATGTATGTATGTTTCTTCATCGCATACATAGACAAGACTATTTGTTGCCATTACTGGATAGTTAGGGGGAAGGCTTGAAGCTCGAGCCTTGTAACTGCCTTTTTAGTGGCTAAAAGCAAAACAGGATCAAGAGCTTTTGAATTCAGCTTAAGTCCTCGGGGGTTTGCAGAAGCACCATCGAGGAGCAGATCAAGGAGGGGTCTAGTGAGAGCTCTAGGAAATGATGCTCCAGGTCATGCCAGAACTCCTGGAGGTGTGGGCATGACCAAAAGATATGGGTGTGCTCTGCATCTTCAGAACCACAGAGCCTCCAGCATCAACTATATGCTGGTCCTGAGTATTTCACCAGTATCTTTGGAGTGCAGAAATGCCTGGCTCTGCACTTCCAGGTGAATTCCCGCCAGCACGCCAACAATGTCACCTTTATAGTTCGAAAGGAACACCATGTCCAGGTTTCCCTCGGGAAGTCAGCTTGCAACTCCTGGTTCCAATTTGCCAAGATTTGCTCAGTGGTAGTGGGCTATAGTTCCTGCAAGCCTGTGAAAGATGGCCTATCACATGCTACTACACCTCCCCTTTCAACTGTGTCATGAAGATACACAATAACAATGGAGCTGTGTCTGGAGTTTGGGTGGGTCTCTTCGGGCATGTAGAAGGTGTGTTCTGAGTTGGTGGTATCTATAATGTTCCTGCCTGGTGAGACTATAGGAGTCTACCAGTTGTTGAAAGGAAAGCACTTCCTGCTTATTCAAAAACTGGAACAGGAAGCGTAGTCCTAGATGTCTCCATCTTCAAAAGGCAACATCCAGTTGTAATACTTAGTTTTATTAGAAGAAGGCTATTGCTCAATATGTACTGCCTCCCACTCCTAGTGGGCATAGTTAATTCCCCTGTTCCCAATTATGTATTCTTTATGTAACCCCCTACTAATGGGAGTTCCTGAAAGTCTTCCTTGGGCTTGCCTAAATGCCCACTGCCAGGCTGGTGTTCTGTGTCCTAGCGATTTAAAAGTGTTTGCATGTGAGTGCCTGTCTCTTTAAGTGCTGCCTATCTTGTGGTATAAAATTAATCTTGGTAGGGACCGAGTAGTTTCAGGCTCGAATCCCGCCCGGGCTGCAGTGTTATCGCTCCATTCTGCCATCGCTATTTGTGCAGAGGGAGCCCTGCTAGGAACTGTGACTGTTTACTGTTTCTCTGTTTTAATAATAATAATATTGTAGTTTGTCTAACCTGCCTTCCTTTGCAGCATGGACATTTCAGTATTGCCCCACCATCTTGGTTCTGGACTGCCTATTGGGACCAATCAGTACCTTTGGGGACTCCAAAATGGTGTCTGTCCCGAGGGGTCTTGTGGGAGCAAATTTCTGTAGGAATTGTAGTTTTTGCACTTTGGCGCCTAAATGGACCTGGAGGGGGAGCACTTGCTTTGACAGACTGATGGATCAACCAACCAGAACCTTTTGGACCGAAGGGAAATTCCCAAGCTGCCTGCTGCAGTGGGTTCAGTCTGGAGTTAGAGTTTGAAGAGTAAACATCTCGAGTGATTTGAGCAGCTGCCCCTGCATAGTAGTGCAGGAAATTGGTGGAAAGGCTGAGTTTGGCCTGTCTGCCTGCTGTCCCTCGAGAGGGAATTTTTTGAAAGGCTTAGTAATTGGACTGTATCCGAAATTGAGTGTGATAAAGCCACTGAATTGTGACCAGCCTTGAACCTGAAGAAGACCGAAGATTTGCTGTACATGATCGGCCTGTCAGGACACCCTTTCACCACAGAGCTCCCGGTTTTGCTCAGAGACACTGATATTGCTGCCAGATTGCTATCCATTTTGTGGTATGGTGATGGCTTTACTATAAACGTGCATGTATACTGTTAGTGGGTCACAGTTTGGTTCCCCACTGTGTAATTGTGCCACGCTTGCTGGAAGCTGCATCCAGCCCTCCCGGACTGACATCCAAACTGTTCCACCCAACCTGGGCCCTGCCACACTGGCCCAGCCAGCTACTTCAGGTACAGAGAACACCATCAACGAGAGACTTGCTTGGGGATCAGCCTCCTGCTCAACATCTCAGACAGGAATGACACCTCGGTGATTCGTTTGGGCCCTGCTTCTCCTGGCATACCAGTTGTCAACCTGCAGTCTCCATTTCATCCCTCCTGTGTCTCATATTAGGTAGGATGAGTAACAATTAGGGTAACTCCCTGCAACTTCAGCTAAATCACAAGTGTTGTCATCTGATTGCATTGTTGTTTTCCTTTCACAAAGTGAGCCTCCTGGCTCTGGATTACAAATTGTGTGTGGTTGTTGGAAAGAGAAAAAAAGGACACTTTTAACAAATGTATTTAGATCACTCTGAAGAAGCCTGGCAGACGGCCAGGGGAAACGTTAGTGTGTTATTTTAGGCTTATGGGCAGCCGCACGGTTTGTTATTTTCACTAGTAATATAATAAATAATATGACTCATGACTAACTTCGAGCCTCTGCAGTTCTGTGACAATGGGTGCTTATTTCTGTAAGGTGGATTGACTTTGTTAATGAAAGCACCACTGCAGGCAGCCTGGTGCTGTATTTTCTTCACTCTCTAAGTTGTTGGAGACCATACATAAGGCGAGATTTTTCTTGGGTTGGGGTTTCTCTCTATCCCTCTGCTGCTACTGTGTGTTGACGACAATGTTGGTATCCTGACTGCTCACACCACCTGCTAGAGTATAGGCCACACCCTACTACTAATTGTACCGCCCTCTGATGTTAACAGTCCACCTCAGGGCAGGCATAGCTACCCAACTGTATAGGACCGACTGTACTGTATTAACCCCTTCTGTTGTCTTTCCTCCTCACACTAAAATATTGTAAAATGCCTTCCACTTGATTTGTATTGTTTATACCTGTTATTTCCTCTACCTTGTCACTGATATGTTTTGTACACTGATGTGGAGTCTTTGGAAATGAGTCCCTGACTCATAGGTTATAATATGATATTCTCAAATAAATAAATAAATAAATAAAAGATTGGTAGACTATCTAGAGGACTATGGTCTCCAGGATGCGAGGCAGCATGGGTTAATGGCGGGGGGATCATGTCAAACGAAACTGATTGACTTCTTTGACTGGGTCACTAAGACAGTAGATAGGGGCCAAGTGGTAGACATTCTCTATCTGGATTTCAGCAAGGCTTTGACTTTGTGCCCTACAAAAGGTTGATCAGGAAGTTGGTGGATCTCAGGGTTTGGGATAAGATGGCCAGATGGGTGGAAAACTGGCTGAGGGACACAACCCAGAGGGTGGCTGTGGGGGGAGAGTTATCTGGCACAAGAGAGATCACCAGTGGGGTCCCACAGAGCTCTGTACTGGAGCCGGTGTTGTTTAATGTCTTCATCAGTGACATTGGGGATGGCATTAAGGGCAACATGTGCTTATTCATGGATGACACCAAGCTCTGTGGGAGAGTAGACACAAATGAAGGGATACAGGACCTACAGGATGATCTGGAAAAGCTGGGGAGGTGGTCCAGGATCTAGCAGCTTGGCTTCAATGCCAGTAAATGCAGAGTTATGCATCTTGGAGCAAAGAATCCCAGGACAAAGTACTACCTGGGTGGAGTCCATGTATCTGCATCAGAGGAGAAGGACCTGGAAGTGATGATCACTGGTGACTCAAAGCACTTTGTGCAGTGCAGAAAAGCAGCAGCAAAGGCAAACAAGATGTTGGGATACATGGCTAGGTGGATCAGTAGTAGGATAGAGGAGATTATACTGCCCTTGTACAGGTCACTGGTGAGGCCACATCTAGAATATGGAGTTCAGTACTGGTGCCCACACCTCAAAAATGATATTAACCTGTTGGAGCAGCTCCAAATGAGGGCTACAAAGATGATAGGTCAGCAGGGTAAGGCGTGTACTCCCTGGAGGACAGGAGAGAGAGAGAGAGAGAGAGAGAGAGGACATGATTGGGACCTTTAAGTATTTGAAAGGGATAAATAAGGTGGATTAGGAGGGTCTCTTTAAGCTGAGTGGCAGCCATAACTCGAGGGGACACCGTCTTAAGCTGGAGGGGAAAGGCCTAGAAGGGAGGTCAGGAAGCACTTCTTCATGGAGAGGGTGGTGGACACTTGGAATGCACTGCTAGAAGAGGTGGTCTCATTGAAGACATTGGGCAGCTTCCCCTTAGGCTCTTGCACCTGAGTGGTGCTCTGTGACCTGCTCGGCAATCTGCCTCCTGGGACTCTGCCTGACCCCCTGGACGATCTCCTGCCGCATCCTGAATCCTCCCTGGTGGATTCAACCCTCAAGTACGACCGCTGTTTCTCGCCTCTTGAGCAATTTTGGGTGGCTGAATGACAATTGGTGACTGCAGCTCACAGGAGGTCCCTGATTGGACTGCCCGCTACCTTGCTGCTCTCCGATTGGTGCGCCACCCACCATTGACCTAAACAGGGAAAGATTATGTGCTGGTTTACTGACTGTCCTCCCCTGTTAACTGCTGCATGAATTTTCTCCTACCCCCACCACCCCCTCCTAGGCCTCCTTTAAATACACCTCTGCTCTGCCCACACAGGGCCAATATCTCCCAATTGACGCCTATTGGATATCACCAATTAAGGCCGTATCCACCTAGACTTAACTAAAAGAGACAGTGCGATTCCACCTTACCTGCTTTAGTTCCTACCCTTTTTACTAATCTCCACGTAGCTGAGGGCCTTTGACTGGGTGCTGCCACCCATCTAGTTCTATTGCCAACTGGCTTGAACTGCCAGATTCATTAAAGAGACGCAATGGCTTATTACATTATCCTTCTGCTAATGCTTGGCAGCAGTGTACCTTCTGCAGTATGGCATCACAAAGAGACAGGCGCTACTCCCGACATTGCTTCCTTTCCTGTGTCTTATACTGCCCCTCTACACAGTACCTCCATTCTCTTGAGAATTCATTTGCCCCACATATATATCACGTACACCTCGGCCCTACCCCTCCTGAGCCCCTCACCCATGACTATCCGTGCCCTCACCCTTATTTCTCTAAACTATCAACCCTGCTTTACGCTCTCTCACCCCATAAGTACATCCCTGGCAAACCATCAAAAATGCATACAAAGGAAAAAAGACTTTTCGTTCTTAATTAACTCCCTAAAGAAAATGCTGCTGCTGCTCCTTCTTTGCTCAGGCAATGTGGAATTAAATCCTGGTCCGCCAGCTCAGTTTTCCTCTCCTTCGGATTTTGTGGATGCTCCTGGTCTAAAAATGATGCTAGTCAACATCCAAAGCCTGATGAAAATAATTTGACCAACTCCAAGCATGGGCCGCACATACTCACCTGGATCTTATCATTATTACCGAATCATGGCTTAAAAAGACTAATCATGACCCCCAAATTAACGTGCCTGATTACAAACTCTTTAGGGCAGATAGGGATTCGGGGGGGGGGGTGGTTATCTATGCTAGAACAAAGTTCTCAGTTAGTGATATAACTTGTAAATCCAAGTCCAAAGAATTTGAGATCGTCTCCTTGAAGCTTCACCTTCCTTCCTCTGAATGCATCACCACTATAGGTGGCTATAGGCCCCCGTCTGGTGGCACCAAATTCCTTGACACCCTGAAATCCCTAACCATAGCTGCCAACTCTGAAACAATAATTATGGGTGACTTCAATATGGACTGGCTCTCTGCAAAATCTTGCTGCCTTAAATCCCTCTGTGATGAGCTTGGACTTGTACAGCTAGTCACCGAACCTACAAGGAACAATATCTCCAATCCTACCAATAGCTCCATCCTAGATGTCATTCTAACCACACACTCCCATAAAATCTCCCATTCAGCAGTGTTCCATAATGACATGCGTGACCACGGTGTGGTGGTATGCACAAGACTGCAAACTAAAACCTGCCAACAATCTAAGCTCAGAACTAAGCGGACCTTTCGCAAGTTCAATATGGAAAGTTTCCTGCTTGATTTAAGCAGGGTCAGATGGCAAGATTTATTTCTAGCTAAAACCGCCGATGAAGCCGTCTCCATCCTTAATGTTAACCTTAACACCCTGGTAGACAAACATGCCTCTTTTATCAAAGTCAGGGTGCGTAACATTTCCCAGCCCTGGTTTACCCCAGATCTTAAAGCTGCACTCACCAGTAGAGATGAACTTTGGGCTAAGGCAAGGCACTCTAAGAGACCTGCTGACTGGCAGGCATTCAGAGTTGCTAGAAATGCCTGTGTAAAAAGTATCCATGCTGCGAAAGCTCAATTCTACATCTCCACCCTGGAGCAAGCTAAAGGGAGCGCCCCAAAAATTTGGAGGACAATTAAATCTATTGAAGGCGGCCCTTAGCCCCATCTATTCCATCTAAGATAATTATCAATGGGAGGCTGGTTGAAAACAAGCCCCAAATCCTCGAGGAACTTAACTCACACTTTGTTACTGCAGGACTTGCTTTCGACTCCTCACCCTATGCTAATCATGTTAGCTCTACCTCTGCTACCTGCACGTCATCCCATACCTTTCAACTGTGTACTATTACATTTAAAGAAGTTGAAGATGCTCTCTTTAATCTAGATACTAGAAAGAGTGCCGGGGATGATGGTCTTGAACCATATTTCCTGAGACTAGGTGCTGTTCACCTCGCTGCCCCTATCCTGCATATTTTCAATCTATCCATTACTTCTTGCTCAGTTCCATCTTGCTGGAAAGTAGCCCACATACTCCCTCTTCTCAAATCGGGAGATCCCTGCGATCTAAACAACTATAGGCCTATCTCCATCTTGCCTATCCTTTCCAAAATTCTTGAGAAGCTAATCCATAATCAGTTGAAACAACATATCGAATCCCACTCGCTGCTAAACCCTGCCCAATCTGGGTTCAGGTCTAACCACAGCACTATCACTGCATTGGCTAAGGTTACTAATGACTGGATTTCTGCGGTGGATTCCAAAAAGATCACTGTTGCAGTTTTCCTCGACCTGAGTAAAGCATTTGACACTGTTGACCATCTTCTCCTAATCCAGTGCCTTATTAAGCTAGGTGCTTCTCCAGCTACAGTGAAATGGTTCGCCAGTTACCTTTCTGGTAGGATGCAGAAAGTCAAAGCAGATGGTCTCTTCTCGGCCCCCCTTCCAATTGCTAGGGGAGTCCCCCAAGGTTCTATTTTAGGACCGATTCTTTTCTCTGTATATATCAATGACCTCGACTCTCATATAACGAATTCAAGTCTTCACTTCTTTGCTGATGACACTGTGTTATACACCTCTGGCACAACTCTAGCAGAAGTTAGGGAAGTTCTGCAAGCTGACTTTGCCCAACTTGAAATTAATTTTATCAAAGCAAAGCTCCTTCTAAATGCCAAGAAAACTAAGGCGATGATCTTCTCTAGTGGTCCTCCTACCAGCACCCACCCTTCACTCTCAAAGAATCTTATAGTCACCTCACTGGGCGAGCCACTAGAAGTTGTTACTAAATTTAAATATCTTGGCTTCTGGATCGACAATAAGCTCTCCTTCAATGACCACATTGAGGACTTATCTAGGAGGCTAAAAATGCAGTTAGGGTTCTTCTTTAGAAATAGATCCCTCTTCCCTCTTGCTACCTGAACCAGGCTCGTTCTGGCCACATTTCTTCACCTACTCGATTATGGTGATTTCCTTTATGCCTCCGCGGCGACCTCTAACCTAAAGAAATGGGATGTCCTCTATCACCGTGCCCTATGGTTCATCACCAGCTTCCCCTTCAGAACCCACCACTGCGACCTGTACTCAGCTGTTGGCTGGACGTCACTTGCCACTAGACGCTTGCTCCATGCTGGGATCTGGACCCTTAAGATACTTCTTCACAAACTGCCAAGTTATATAACATATTTTATCTACATCTCCCGCAGTACATATTCTCTTAGGAAATCAAACTTCATCCTGCTTGACGTCCCACGAACTCATACTACATTTGGCCACCGAGTCATTTCATTCTCCCTTCCTACCCTATGGAACCAACTCCAATCCACGCTGAAACTAACCAGCACTGTTTCACTTAATCTTTTCAAAACTTTATCCTCATCCAAAATAAAAGATTCCTGTTGCTGCCACTATAGCCCCCCTCACCCATAGGTTAGCTCCTCGTATTTCGTAACGCATTGTTTATGTTTGGCCTTCCCAGGATCAAAGTACATAAGACAAAAAAAAAAGTGCCTCTGCTATTGACACCCAGATTTGCTTACCTTGCCTATTGTCTCCTCCACTACTCCTACTTCTCCCCATCCTCCTAACCCCCAGACTTTCTCATGTCTTTTATCCTCTACTCTACCTGCCCACTGTGCTTTTACTTTCATCCCTACACACTATACTATTTGAATGCACCTAGATTAGCTGATCATGTAGCCAATGGCAGTCCTGAATTCTGCCATAAATGGTTGCATCCATTCATGACTTACTATTACTGTATTCTGTAAGCACTTGACTTGAATTTTTATTGAAATGATACCTGTATGTTGTGTCCTTATGCCTGTGTATGTGTACCAGGACCTCCTTGTGAATGAGCTTACTCAATGGAGTATTTTCCTGCAATAAACTTGAAGAGAGGCTGGGATAGGCATGGGGGAAGGTAAGGATCATGGGTAGTGAGGGGGCAGGGACAGTAGCTCAAGCTGTGGACTCTGCAAATACAAGCAGACTAGATACACCAAATGGCCTTCTTCTGCTGGCTTCTTCGTATGTTTGTAAGTAGAATTTTATATAGCTGTAGCATGACCTGGAGTTTACAGGCTTTATCAATAACTCTCTGGAACAAGAGCTCTTGGTAGGGGCAACTTTCATAGACTTTACCAAGGCCTTTGATACTGTCAAGCACAATCTCCTCATTAGACAACTCTCCTCCATTGGTCTTTCCTCTGACACTACAAGCTGGTTCTCCAGCTACTTAAGCAGCGTAAAGCAGGTAAAAATTGGTAATGCCCTGTCCGATAGTAGGCCTGTATGCTCTGGAGTTCTGCAGGGATCAATCTTGGGTCCAATGCTTTTTAGCATCTTCCTCAATTCACTACCAGGAGCTAGCTGTGACCACATACTTCTATACGCTGATGATGCTGTACTTTTTATCAGCGACCCTCAACTTCTCCAGGATCAACTTCAGCAATCCTTTACATCTGCAGGGAAGTGGTTTTGAGATAATAAGCTCATCCTTAATTATAGCACGATTAAGGCAATGTAGTTTTTGACCTCCCAAAGCAGACACAAAACCTTCCCACTTACCATCATTAATGACACTGGCTCCCTTCTTGAACTGGTTCACCATTTCAAGTACCTGTGTATAACTATTGACTCTACCCTGTCTTTCACCCAGCATATCGACTGAACAGCCAAAGCTATTAACCAGCGTTTAGGAGTTCTATACAGGAACAAACATAATCTCACTCCAGAAACACTGAACATGGCCTTCCACAGTTCTGTGGTCTCTCTCGTGGATTATGGTATTGTCATTTACGGTGCGGCTACAGACACTGCCCTCCGACATATCAAAACAGCCTTAAATAAAGCATGCTGCCTTCTTACTGGTGCCACATGCTTGACACACACCTTCGATCTTTATGCCCTGGTTAGCTGGTTACAGTTTGACAGCAGGCTCAAATACCAATCGTGCCTGCTTGCAATGACAGTCACCTTGGGACTGCTACCCCCTGGCATAATGGCCCTTCTTTCCCCCTGCATGTAACCTATGCAGTACCAGAAGGTCTGGCAAACAGGCTTTCAGAATCCCATGGTGCCGCACCGCCTTTGGACAACATGCATTTGCATACAGAGCTCCACAGTGGTACAACTCCCTGCCTCCTGACATAACCAATGCTACTTTGCTGGGCTCCTTTAAGAAAAACTCCATTAGCATCTAATCTCACTGGCAACCTGTGACTGCTACCGCTAATTTGCCTTTACCTTGCTTCTATCATTTGCAATCTCTGTGATCTTTATTGATTAGTAAAATGTTATACTTCATGTCCATTTCTTGGGCCCCCGGTCAAGTTAACACTTTCATGGGCTTTCTACCCCTGCCTGAATTATTTATTTTCCCTCCTAACTCCCTCCCTCCCTCCACCTCTTCTTCCCTTTTTTGCCCCTCCGTCATTCCATACCTCTTTCCTTACTTCCACCTTCCTTTTCTCCTTGACATCTTCATCATCACCCCACTACCTACACCACCTCTTCCTCCCTACACTCTTCTTCCTTTCCCCCACCTTCCTTCCCCTCATTCCACTTTGACTACATAGCTATTCTTCCCTTTCCCTCCTATCTATCCCCATCCTACCCCCCACCTCTGCTTGCCTTCTCCCTCCCCACACTTTCCTCCTCCCTCCCATTGTCCCTCTCTACTGGTATGAGACCTTCCTTCTTTCTTTGACTCAGGCACAATCCAATTATCTGCCTATGTTGTTAGTTGTACAATTCTTTTTAAACAAGCGTCCTCATGTTATGTTACCATTACCTAGTGAAACGTCAGCCTTTGTTTTGACTCTGCACTCTGTACGTGCTTAGATTGTGTAACTATTGTTAGAATTTATGCCTGGAGACCATTTTCAATTGTTTCTTACTGTATCTGTGGAACATATGTGTATTCTTGTTTGTGTCATGCTTGACGTGGAACCTGTGAAAGAGCATTGTGCTCAAAGGTGTTATTCCAAGATCTCAATAAATCAATAAAAACTCCCCCTCTCAGTCTTCTCTCCGCCAATGTTAGAGGTCCTAATTTTGCCACTCTTTGTTCATATGTCATCCTTCTTGAATTTGGAATCAATTGTGTTGCCCTATGCTGCACCCGGTCTAGCATATCTCTGTATCTGTTGTAGTCAGCTAAAATCTGACTCTTTCTCCAGCAGTCAACAGTACCAGAGGAGTTTGGCATGTGCTGATATTCAAAGTTCTTCCATTGCCGGAGCGTAAGGGCTTTGTAACAATCAGATTAGGGTTTCAGATACCCAGTATGTAACAGACAGGCAAGTTTATCTATAAATGATAACATTCTTTATTCCAACAAAGAAATTATAGCAGGTAACTTACAGACAAGACATGCCACACACTCCTGACGTAGTGTCACAGGGAGGTCTCAGTTTTTCTTCATGGCTCGAGCTAGCTAGCAGTTCAGAACTTGCTGTAGTTATTAGTTATACATTGACTTTTATGTAACAGACCCATTTTAGACTAATGCCACTCTGTTATACAGCTTGTCCTTGTACTTACTATCTGATCACAGTACTCTCCTTAACCAAAAGAACAATTTTTGCACGGCTTCTTCTGCTGCACTTTTCCACATCCTTGTTCTCAGTCAAGTAGCATATTATTTTAGCGCACATTTCTTAGCAACTAAAATACAATAGTTCAGTTTGTAATTTTCCAACGCGTACAGGCATCCTGGTCAGTATTTTTATTTTATTTTCAAAAGTTTCACCAGGAAAGACACACTGAGCTGAAGAACAGCTCATTTCCAGATGTGTCCTGAGGGGAAGGGGCAAAGGGAGACAATACCAGAGCATTACAGGTCAGTATGTACAATAAACAGTGTATAAGGAGTCAATAAGAGCATTACAGGTCAGTATGTACAATAACAGAGCATATATGGAACAGTATTTACATTATTTACAGAATAGGCACAGTATAAGCAAAAAGTAGTATGGCCAGCAAGCACAGCAATATGTACAGTAGGAGGCGATCAGCAATAGGGAGCTGACGAGAGTTGAGACTGGAGAGGCCTGAAGAGTATTCCAGGAACTATCCGGGAGGGGTGAAGCAATGGTAGAGTTTACGGAGGAGAAGAAGGGGGGAGTAGAATGGAGGGGGAGTGGAAGCAGGGGTGGAGACTCGGGTGCAGTTGCAGGAGGGAGCAGTGAAATCATGGAGAAGAGAGGGAGTAAAGAGAAGTGGCAGAGTGAATGGAAATGGGGAGGGAATTCCAGAGCTTAGGGAGGCGGAAGGAGAAAGCAGCCTGGCCGGATGAAAACAGTCTAGGCGGGAGAGCAAGAGAATGGATAGCCAGAGCTGTGGAAGGAGTAAGAGGAAGGAGGAGGGGGTGAGAGTAGAGAGGAGACGTAAGAGGGGAGAGAACTAAGCCAGTATTTGACAATAAAGGAGGAGCAATGAGGCTGGCCCGGTGGCGCTGAGAGTTGAGGCGCTGGACGTCACACCTCGCGCCACGCTGGCGACCCGGGTTTGGGAACGAGCCTGGAGCGCTGGGGGTTGGCAGGGGGAGAGAGAGAGGATCAAGCATCCGGAGGACTGCTCTCCTCTCTCAGGGAGGGATCCAGGGGTAGCCAGTGGAGACCGGCGGCACTGTGACGCACAGGGGCTTGGAAAATGGGGAAGACGTGGGTGGCTGTCTTCCAGACGTGAGTGGGAGCACCCACATCATGGGCTGAACAGCATTGCATATCCCACGTCTGGGGCGTAACTAGAGGAAGAAAAAAACCCTCCCGTCGGATAGGCAACGGCTCCTCCAGTGCTAGCGCCGCCACACGACCAATGCTGGTTCCTCACCACTGCCCCCTCTACCTCCCTGGGTGTCATAGCCCCCTCCCGTGCCTCCGGGGGGGTCGTAACTAACTTGAAGATGGTGGGGAACACAGCAGTCGATAGAGCGGTCATGGCGAGAGAGGCAGCCTGGGAGAGTTCCGGCTGGGAAGGCAAGGAAAAAGAGTTGAAAGAAAAAAAGGCGGAGCAATGAGCATGACATCTGGCTTCAAGGGAGGGGAGAGAGAGAGAGAGAGTGAGGTGTATAGGGAGCAGTGGTGAGACCAGGGTGACAGCGTAGTTCCGTAAAACATATTTACAATATACTACATTCTGCATACATGTATTATACAGCATTTCACTTCAGTCTCCACCTTGAACACCAGGGAGTTCATAACTTCCAGGTGTTCAACATAACAATTGCCTATACTGAGCTGTTTGGTGTGACCTCAAATGTTTTCAGTGGCTTCTCAATGTCCCTCAGAGCCAGCAAATCAAAACAAGCAGAATCAGTATCAGGATACACTACAACAGCAATAATGCCTCAAATCCGACTTCCCGCCATGTATGCTCATACAGCTATTGCTGGTCCCCCACACTCAACAATTTACTCAATCTCGGCTTGTCCTGGACCATCTTTTTGGAGATCATTATTCAATGATCCTCCTTCCATTCAGCAAGATGGAGAGATCCAAGTTCAAGTTAGTAATAAGGATGTCGAATTTAAGGAGATAATCATCCCACTGTATATCAGCATTCGAGCTAATAACGACAATGGCGTTCTCATACCAGGGAATTGGTTGCAAAACTGTGTACCCAATCGTAACTGTATCTGTTGGTCAAATACAAAAATTTGAAACTGAGATGTTACACACTTCTCTCCCACAGGTGTAAATGCCCCTGTTAGTTACCACACAGTATCACCCGTGATCAGCATGCATTGACCTGTCTTGTAGGTGTTGCCATCTAGTTCTTTTTACAGGGCAATGGGTATTATTCAATGCTATTGGGTCGTATTGATCTAGTCCACACACTGGGGTGTCTGCTGCCAAGATGTCGCAGTGGCACACACATATCTAAACCATTATACATCACAATAGATAGTTTCTGGAACTGTCCAGGCTTCTCCCTCCTTTCTGAGAGGCTCCATCACCTGCAACAAATGTGGTGGAACTGCAGCCTGTTGCCCTCCAGGTAACCTAATGATTTAGGTACGACTATTGTGTCATAAACAATCCAGGTATAATCAAACCATTGCAGTGACAGGACAGGGTGAACCCAATTACAATTGTAAGGTAGATGTGCACACTGGAAATGGCAGTGCCTCAAGTACAGCTGCCAGCTCAAACTTGTGCAAAACCAAAAAGAAAAACTCGGCACTTGTGCTTTGGATAAGTGCGAATTTGCAAAGTGCAAGAAGCCTGGGTGGACCAGTAGCCTCTAGCGCCTCAACCCTACAGCAGGCCTTCAACTGGGGGCATATCTGGATATTGACAGACCAGGTGATCATTTATACAACACAGTTTTAAGTGACATATCTAAAGTGCTTAAAAGTGCTTATACAAAAAACAGAAACAAATCTGTCAAGAACAAATCTACTATCAAATCAAGGTGCTAAAAATATACATAAATTTGTCTGGCCCATCAGCGCAGCAGTTGGATTTCTGCTTGCGATGCCGGCGACCCGGATTCGGAAGTGAGCCCGGATCATTGGAGGGCAGGCGGGGAGAAGGATGGAACGTCCCACATACAGCTCTCCTTTTCCGGGAGAGAGGGAATGCTTGGTGCCTGCCGGTTCCCAGCGGAGCCTGGGGCTAGCACACAGGACACCGGAAGCACACTTGTCATCGGGAAGGGGCGGACGTCGGCATTGGCCATTACATCACTATGCCACCCCAAATCGAAAAGAGGAAAAATGGCTGGGTGCTCGCTGGATGACGGCCTCCAGATCCTCTGCACCTCCGAACCCTCCAGGGAGCTGCTTCCCACAGGCCTCAGCAGCGTCCTATGGCCTATAAGGTAGATGCTTGTGTTCTCCTCCACTGGTGCATTCCCCCCCGAGGAGGGACCTGCCCGGCGATGGGAAATGCCGGGATACCGTGGGACAGGCTGCAATTTGGGGCTTGCGGGGGAGGTCAGGACTTGAGTGAGGTAGTAGGGAGGTATAGCCGAGACGATCATAGATGGGCCTGAAGGAGAGGGGGGCATCTGAGCAGGAGTGAGGGGCATAAAATACAATATGCAAAAAAAAAAAAATATACATAAATTCAATAACCCGAGTAGATCACTTTTGTTGTTGCATCTTAATAATGATAGAATAACCAACGGAGAAAATATAACCGAAATAGCAAAAGAAAGGCATTTAGCCCCAAGAAAGGCACTTTATATTACTTTGCTCCATAAAACTAATTCTATAAAAGTTCTAAGAAAAGCTTTTTTAGACACTGGGGCCCAGACATTCAAAAGAGTTGCACCATGTGCAATAGGGTTGCGCTAGCGCAAGTCCGAAAATGTGCCATTCTGTGATATTCAGTGGGAGGCAGTTGCGCCCCCCAAATCACGCTGAGCAACAGCTTAATGATAATGAATGTATGCGCAACTGAAGGGGGAGGAACCATGCATAAATGGCGCAGTGCGATATTCAACAACATGCGCCATGCGCAATAGGGGAGCCAGAGAAAGTTGCGCCATAGCAGAAATTAGCCAAAATAAAAAGGAGCAAGGGAGTGGCACAAGAACGCTACAGGGAAGCCTCATGTTGCGGAACTATAGCCAGCCACACAGGCAACACACATACACACAGGGCAGGACAGTGAAAGGGCACCTGGAACCCACAGGCTCAGGGGAAGATGTGGGGAGCCACAGTGCAGAAGGGGGAAGTACTTGCCACACAGCAGTGAGGCCAGCACAGACAGGTGTTCCCAGTGCAGGGGAAGTAGCAGCCAGGACAGCGGGGAACACAGAAACAGCTGCCAGGGGGGGTGAACACAAGCCAGGGACATGGCCAGTGCCACCATCCAGATGGAGGCAGTAATGAGGGGGGTGAGAAGGCGGGCAGCAGGGGGGCACAGCCGTGGAAGGGCCCATCGGCAGTATGCCCCCAACAGGCAGTACCAAGCCCACACCAGCTTCAAGCTATGTAGTGATACGGAGATTGTGGGCCGGTACCGCCTGAATCGGGCAATTCTGAGGTGGCTCTGTGAGTTGTGCAGTGATGTGATGCAGGCACCCACACGACGGAGCCATGCTCTGTCAGTGGAAACATAGAAACATAGAATTTGATGGCAGATAAGGACCGCTTGGCCCACCCAGTCTGCCCATTTCCCTACCTGATGGATAAGCTGCAGATCCTAGTTAACCAGCAGCCTACTTCTTCCTACCCCCACCCCCTAGAATTGCCTTATGACTGTCCCATGCAAACTTGAATTCCACCACTGTTTTTGACTCCACAACCTCCTCTGGAAGGCTGTTCCATACATCCACAACCCTCTCTGTGAAAAAATACTTCCTTAAATTACCTCTGAGCCGCCCCCCTTCTATCTTCAAATTGTGCCCCCTTGTTCTTGCACACCTCTTTTTTTGAAAGATGCTACCCTCTTGGACTTTGTTGATTCCCTTGAGGTACTTGAAAGTTTCTATCATGTCCCCCCTCTCCCTCCTTTCCTGGAGGCTATACATATTAAGCTCCTTAAGTCTCTCTTCATATGTCTTCCAGGGCAGACCCTGCACCATTTTAGTTGCCCTCCTCTGGACAGCTTCCATCCTGTCTATGTCTTTGCGGAGATTGGGTCTCCAGAACTGCATGCAGTACTCCAGATGGGGTCTCACTAGCTGTCTGTACAGAGGGATAATAACTTCCTGTTTTCTACTGGTGATGCCTCTCCCTATGCATCCCAGTATCCCCCCAGCCCTCCTTGCTGCCCTCTCACATTGCTTTCCCACCTTTAGGTCATCTGATATGACTACCCCCATGTCTCTTTCCATTTTTGTTGTTGTTAGTATCTCACCCCCCCATTGTGTACTCTTCCCCTGGGTTTTTGTTTCCCAGGTGCATTACCTTACACTTCTTAGCACTGAATCTAAGCTGCCATACATTTGACCATTCCTCTAACCTTGCCAAGTCCCTTCTCATCCTTTCCACTCCACCTTGTGCATCAACTCTGTTGCAGATCTTTGTGTCATCTGCAAAGAGAAAGTTACAGCTTGCATGTGCTTGCTCGCCACGGGTACCTTCCAGAGACCAACTGGGGACACCACAGGCATAACCCAGTCGGCCGCGTCATGCCACCTCACCCAATTCCTCAGCACACTGCTGCCACATGCTGTGGAGTACATCCATTTCTCCAGCACACCGGCGGAGCACACAGCAAACATACAGGAGTTCCACAGGGTAGCACGTATGCCTGGCATGCTAGGGGCAATAGACTGCACCCATGTGGCCATCCGCACACCACCTGACCCCGAGGGGGCCGCATATATAAATTGGAAGGGCTATGCTAGCATCAACTGCCAGGTGGTGTGCGATGCCAGGGGGCGCATAATCAATGTCTGTGCCACGCACCCTGGGGGAGCACATGATACCTTCATCTGGCACCAGTCGGCACTGTGCCACAGATTTGAGAGTGGGGATATCCCCACTGGCCACCTAGTGGGTGAGTATGCAAACCACACGGACAATCATAGGGCCTGGGGGGCATGGTCGAGGTGACATGGGTAGTGGCCTACATGGCCCGGGCAAGGCGATGCTGATCACCAAACCAACCTCCACCCTCTACACACAGGTGACAGTGGATACCCTCCGTCCCTGGCTGCTCACACATACCGGGCGGCTCCGCGACCCCATTGCAGCAACACTACAATGAGGCACACGCCACCACACGTAATGTCATCGAGCGGGTGTTCGGGATGCTGAAGGCATGTTTCCGTTGCCTGGACACCTCCAGCAGTGCCCTACAGTACAGACCCTCAAAGGCCTGCAGGCTATTCCTGGCCTGTTGCATCCTGCACAACATGGCCAACGAATGTGGGATAGCCATACTGGTCAAAGAGGGGGACAGCGATGGGGACGATGAGGACGCTGGTGACAATGGTGATGGGCAGCACCCCCTTGGGCGATGGGACCCCCGACTGCTCCGGCTGGCACAGCTGCACTGGGACTCCATCACGGAGGAGCACTTCAGCCAACCCAGGTAAGTCATGGGGCCATGCGCAACCACCAGTGGCTACGGCACAACCCACAAATATGCATGGACACACACCAGGGGTGCATGCTGTCAAGAGAACTGGCCAGGCATGGAACCACACACACCACCAGGGATGGGTGAGGTCTAACATGGCACGCGGACAGACACACACACACACACACACACACACACACACAACGAACCAGACATGCACAAAGGGTAGGAGGCACACTGACCCAGAACACCACCCCTAGCCACACACATGTCCACAGACCTCCACGCCCACTGCCTGTCCTGGTGCATGTGTCAGATGCTGAGCACCATTGCACATTGGTGTACAGCACAATGCAGCCATCATCATGCACACGCAACTGTGGACAGCAGCCGGGAGGGTGTGCAGATGGACTGTGTGTCTGTGTGCAGGGCTGGGTACCCACCCATGCATTGCCTGCTGAATGACACAATGCACACAGGGCAGCATCAGACAGTAACCGCGTTGGGAGACAGGTCAGTAATGCACCACAGTGCCCCGGCCACCATGGATGCGTGGGCAGCCCTGCTGAGACCTGCCAGCACTGACAGGCTGACCACTGGCCTCATGGGGTGGCACCGATGGTCCCCCAGGGGTTCCACTGCGTGAACGCAACCATGCTCACGCAGGGGTCTGCAGCACACCGAACATGCCTGCGCCAGGCATGCTCGGGATGCCCACAGCTGAACCCGGTGTTGATAAGGATGGTGTCGCACGACGCCGGGAACGGGGGGTGGACAGTGCACTGCGTGGTGTCTGTGACGCATGGGCAAATAACTGTGTGCCCATTGTGGCCATCACAGCAGTGAATGCCAGTGCATGCCTGTCAATGGCAGCGGTCACATCCTCCCGCAACTGGTCCATCCCTGCCAGGAGCAGAGCGGTGTCTCTGCTGCGACGCTTCTCTGCCCGCTCCAGAGCCGCACGTAGTGCATCCACCGATGTCACAAGTCGCATCTGCTGGTTGACTGATGCTTGCAGTATGCGGGTGTGCTCATCCAAGAGGTCATCTGCCTGCTCAGCATCCTGTCCCTCAGGGTGTGCGCGGCCCTGATGCTCAGCACCCCTTGAGGGTGGGCGCTGCACACCAGGACCAGACCTGGGCATGTCCACAGGTGGTGCACTGATGCCGCCCCCTGACACTGGACCCCCAAGCTCATTGGCCGACTGCTCATGCTGCCCCTCCGGCTGCCGCTCCCCAGGGCTCACTGGTGCCACCGCAGTGGCTGCAACAGTCCCACTGTCCTGTACACACACACCAGTGCTGCCCCACTGGTGCTGACAGGCACAGGCTGGGACTGTGATGACATGCAGGCCTCCATAGCGGCACCACCCACAGCCATGGCCGCGATGTTACCTGCTGTGTGGCCATCCTGTGGCACACATGTGTCACTGCCCATGACATTAGCGACATCATCATCGGTGACGGACCTGGCACCAGCCCGAGTCACAGCATGCTGGCATCCGTGGATGCTGGCACGCTGGCACGGGCAGGGCCTCCTCCGCACCTGTTCCAACAACATCAGTCTGGACATCCAGGCGGACCCACTGTCGCACTGAGCTGCGTATTCCTGTGGAGGTGGATGGGCCCTCTTCCATCTCCATCTGACTGGCCTCAGTGGAGAGGCCCACCACCGCTGACCCATGCAGATGCTCAGGATCTGTAAGGGGAAACAAAGTCGCGTTACTGCATGTGACCTACCCTCCCCCCCAATAGACAGACCATGACCTACCATGCAGTGACGAGCTACCACCCGTCTGGAAGCCACCACCGAACACCCTCAATGGCGAACGCTGCATGCTGCCAGCAACCTCTCCTCCTGTGGGGTCAGGCGAAGCACCTCGGCTGTCCCCCACCTGTCGAGATCGTGCTGCCCTGATGGCAGCCACCTTCTCCTTAATCCTCCTCCTGTCTGTGCCCATCTTCTTCTTGTACTCCTGCACGGAGCGCTGGTGGCTGCCATGCAGGTTCACAGCATTCGCCACCTCCTCCCATGCAGCAGCATGGGCCTGTGATGTTCCCTGGCATCCGCTGAGAAGCAGCTCCTAGTCCAGGTAGGCCTCGAACAGGGCATCCGTCTCAGTCTTGGTGAAATTTGACCTCCTCCTCCTCCCACAACTCTGTTCCTCTTCTCCCACAACTCGCTCGGTCATGATTCAGCCTGTGAGAATGAAAATTGTTACCTGTGACTGTGCAGTCCCATGCATGTCCCAAAATCCACAGTCCATACTCCCTAACAGCATGCAACTCACCAATAGACTGCAGTAACCGACTATGGCCAGTGCAGCCCAATGTCGCACTTTTATAGCGCAACCTATGCAAATGAGGTGAGGCGCAACTTTCAGTGGATGCAAATTGCACTGCTGCTCCATTGAATGGCTGATTAGCTGATTTGCATATGATGGCTGAATATCGCGCTTTTGTGCGTTGCGCAATTGTGTTGAACGTGCTGAGCCAAGGGCGCAGTTCTGTGACATGCGCAGCACACACCTAACTGCGCATGCCCGGGTTGATGACGCAGACGTCTGCCATGCTGCTGATGTGCTGTGCACGGGAGGCAATGCAGGGCAAGGCCACCATTGTGCCAGTGGCGCTACAGCGATGTTCACCTATATGGCGCTGTGGCACTGGGGCATTGTAGGCGCACTGGGGCAACAGCACGGTGGCCACTACTGGAGGTGGCACTCAGGCACCCAATTGCACTCACATGCATTGGGTTCCAATCGCGCTGTGGCTGTCCGTGCGCCAGAGACCCTTAACCCTGTGCCCAACCTTTGCCCCCTAGGCGCCATGTGTCAGGCATGGGTGCACCACTATCACGCTGTTCGGTGACAGCGCGATAGGGAATGGCAGCGCTCTAGCGCACAGCATCTGCATGTGGCAGAACCACACTGCAGAGTGCCATTTTGACCCTACCGAGCAAGAGAGATGGCTGGAGGAGAGCTGCCCAGTGGAGCCAGATTGAAATGGCAAACCTGGTTGCCATTGTGGAGCCACTTGTTGGCCCACTGTTTGGGGAGGCACCCCTGGACAGGTCCAGGAGTCAGGTGTGGCAGGAGGTGGCCGATGCCCTGGAGGAGGCCACAGGAATGGGGCGGATGGTGGAGCAGTGCCGCCACAGATATGGGGACCTGAGGCGGAGGGACCTGGACCAGCTTGCCCACCTGCAGGCACATGCCAGGAGGGGCACGGTGCCACGGTCAGGTAGGTGTAATGTCCATACACTTTTATCGTCCATATGGGTATCATGGTTGCATGTGTCCGGAACATGCGGGGGGGACCGTCCGTGTTGACTGTGGTGGTGTTATCAGGGTGTGGGTGGGTGGTGGGTCTGGCTGTGTGGGATTTCACACACATGGGGGCAGGGGGACTTTGCTACAGGATTGTACTGATGTTCCTCTCTCCATGTTTGCACCTTAGGCCCAGAAGAGAGATGGCTGGCGAGGGAGAGGAGGTGCCAGCTGGAAGACCGGCACACCAGGAGGGGCGAAGGTCCACAGAAGCAGAGCGACCAGCCTGATGATGGTGAGTGCCTTACATCCATGATTACTATTGCATGCTATGTAACAGGGCGGGCAGCGGGGCATGGCCGCCATCCATTGACACCACTGCCATGCACGCGACTTGTTACAGTCAACACTGTCCAGCGGCACTGCATGTCTGGGAGTGCGTCAATGGTGGTCCATGCATGCACCGGGTACATGGCTGTGCCACTGTCTTTGCACCACATAGCCATGTCACTAAACAGCCATGGTGGTGCTGTGCAGGACTTGGTCAGTGGGTGTGTGCAGCGGTCTGCATGGCTGTGTGCGCCTGGGTGGGCAGGTCTTGTGGACACGATCACTGTGGGTGGTCACACACCATCACAGAGGCATGTCCCACGGCCTTATGCCATGCACAGTGGGTGGGCTGTATGGGGCTGTGCATTCACACCTATTGACTCTGCTCCCTTGTTCTAGGTGGATGGCAGCTGCGCATGATCCAGGAGGCACTGCAGGAAATCCTGACTGTTGCCAGGGCGTCGCTGGACATCCTGCAGAGGACTGAGAGGCTGGGGGTCAGGTGGCGTCATGGAAGGAGGAGCAGCCGGAGCGGGGAGCAGGGCTCCCACTGAGCGTTACACTGCCCCTGATTTCCCCTACCCCCTGGACCAACCCTCACACCCCTCCTTCCCTGTACCATTTGTTCACACCTGCCCCTTACCCACCCCCACCTTGTTTGTGGCCCTCCCCCCACACATTTGTAAATAATTGTACATAGTTTTGTTTGATGTTTTTGAATACATTTCTTTTGATATGACTACTGTGGTGGTCTCTGATTTGCAGCGGGCTATAGGTGCTCAGCTGCAGTGGTGTGCATGGCATCAGGGGTGGTGCAGTCATGGGTATGTGTGTGTGTCCTTGGGGAAGTGATTATGGTGTGGGAGTAGCTATCAGTCACTGTCTGTGGTGTGTGTGTTGTTCCCTGTGCACTGGATGACTGTGTGCAGTGGTCCATGGTGCATGCTCTGTGTCCATGGTGCATCTGTCAGCCCGTCCATGGCCTGTGCAGCTGACACCCTTGCATGCCTGTGACCTGCACGGTCTGCTGGCATGTCAGTGGTGGCTGTCCATGCAGGGCAGCCACTGTACCCGTCACAATGCTGGGTTGCCTCCTGTCACTTGTGTGGTGCATGTCTGCCTTGGGTGACACTGTGACCTCCACTGTTGTTGTCCCACCCTTATGCTGTGGCTTGTGTGTGTTGCAGGGGATGTGCACCACTGTCTGTGACTTGTGCTCTGGGCAAATGCTGGTGGCGTACAGGTCCACAGTGCCTGCGCAGGGTGGCTGGCACTCCTGTGCCATGGAGGACTGCTGGTCGTGTGTACACGGTTTCCATGGCCCCACGCTGGGGCTTGGCTGCCCCACTACTGTGTCCCTGTGTTGGTGTGCCCTTGGGTATGGGTGGGTGTTTGTTCATGCACTGTGTTGATCTGATGTGGTGCATGCTTCCATGCACCACTGTGGTGTCTGCACTGGCTGTTGTGGCCAGTGCTGGGTTGGAGTGTGTCCTTGGGAGGGTGTGCAGGGGTGCTGTACCACTGGTGGTGAGGTCAGGGCATGCCCTGTCATGTGGGTACCACGTGTGCCAACGCATGGTCGGCTCTCAGCTGTACCTCGGGGCTGTGCATGGTGGCACCTGTGATGCCGTTGTTGCATTGCTTGTGCTGCCACCCACTGATGGGTGCTGTGGTGGACTGCCTTGCATGGTTCTGTGGTGCATAGGGTTGCATTGTCACAGTGGGGGTGGTGGCATGCATGGGGTATCCTGCACTGGTGGACGCTGGTCCTGGGCAGGGTGTCTGGGGGTCATGGTGCAGGGTGTGCTCTGCATTGGGGGGATGGTGTGGCACGGGGTGGTTGGCCCTCCTTTTGTGCCGGTTACAGCTTGCCAGGGGGTGTGATGGGGCACCATGGCCCAGCTGTGGGTTGGTTGCTTGTCTCCATGGGCCAGTGGTTATTCCAGCCCTCCCCCAGTTGTGCAGTGCATGGGGTGTGGGGGGACGATGTCTGTTCTTTTTTTTTATACTTCTTTTTATTGTGCATTCTACATCTTGGTACACATTTTCATTGGTTTAAAATCTTTTAGGTACATACACTTCAAGTTTTGTATATCATTACTGTGCCTAATATTCATAACTAACAAGGCACATGATTATCATAATCTTTCAATACTGTAGAATAAAAAAGGAACAACTATGGCAAGTACTTGGCAGGCAACAGGCTTATTTGTTCCTTACAATACAATGACCTTAAGTGAATTAACTCTTCGCTTTCCCGGCCCCCCTCCCCCTTCCCTCATTATTTCAAAAAAGGCCTACCATTAATCCTAAAAACAACATTACAATTGGGAAGAGTAAACAGGAGAGAAGCACACATTACATCTTACTACTTTACTGTGGCACTCTAAGTGCAACCCCTTTCTATTCAGCTAGAGGCTATACTGTATTATCTTGGTAGAGATCCCATCTTGTCCAATTTGACACAAAGATTTCTATTCGGTTCTGGAGACCCAGTGAGATCTGCTCTTTCTGTTGGATCTGTGTTACTATTGCAACCCAGTCTTTCAAACTGGGGGGATGGTTGACGCCACCTTTTGGTTATAGATTTATATGCAGAACATAACAGTATTCACCAAAGGTATCTCACCAGACTCAGAGTGGAAGTAAACTGGGTCAGGAGTACCATCACCCCTATCCAGGGACCACCCAGTCCAATGCAGCTGCCTCAAAGGATGCCGAGAACGAGGAGCACTTGGATGACAGTGGGCTCAGGGAGGGTTAGAGCGCAGTCAGGCAGAGGCACATCCCAGATCCTATTCCTCTCAAGAACTCATATGCCACACTGGCAAATGAGGACAACCAAATAGAGATACCCAGAGAAGTGGAAGGAAAGGATGTGGAGGTTAGCCAAGGAGGTGACCTCAGTGGGGAAAGCAGTGGACCCCAGAGGAGGAGGAAGCGAATCCTGGTGGGGGACTCCCTTATAAGAGGGATCCAGCTAGGAACACAGGAGGGGGAGAACAGGGAGGTGAGGTGCCTACCGGGTGCCACGGCATGGAGGGATGGAAGGAAGATACTGGGGATCACTGGGAAGGCAAGACGGGAGGGTGAGCTGCATGTCATTATCCACCTAGATACTAATGACTTGGCAAATGGGGAGCCAAAGGAAGTTCAGGAAGAGTTTGGAAACTGGGAGGGTCTCAAGCAAGTAGCTACTTCTGTCACTTTCTCAGAAGTACTACCTGTGAGAGGCAAGGGAGAGCATAGAGTGCATGCACCAGGAACTTTAACTCATGGTTGAAGAACTGGTGCTGTGAGGAAGGTTTGGATCATTGGTGACTGGGGACCCACCTGGAGGGATGGATGTTTGTTCAAGCCTGACGGCCTGCATCCATCCTGGAGGGAATCCAAGACTCAATGATAAGTTTAAATGCTACATTGACAAGCATTTAAACTAAGCAAAGGGGTGGCAGGCCAGCAAGGAGGATACACTTCACCCCCCCACAGCTAGCAGTGGAACCAGTGAACCAGAGGAGGGCTATCTCTGCAAAGCAGTGCAAAAGATGGAGATTAGTGTCCAAAAGGTGGATAGCAGAAAAGGGCAAATTCAGCAGAAGGGCAGACAGCAAGGAGAACCAGGGATAAATGACAACCAAGGAAGGGGCTGGGTAGAACAGTGAAGCAGCCTAGGGAGGTCAAATCATGGAAAGCCATGTGTGCAAATGCCAGGAGCCTTAGTAACAAGATGGAAGATCTGAGGCTGTCATGGTACAGTCAGACCTGGACATTGTGGCCATCACTGAAACCTGGTGTAATGATAACCATGACTGGGAGATGGCCATACCTGGCTACAACATATTCAGAAGAGACAGAGCAGGCAGGAAGGAGGAGGAGTGGCACTGTATGTGAAAATGACATAAGGGCCACAGAGATCCAGGAGGAACAAAATGGGGAGAGATACTGTGGGTTAGCTGAAAGGAAAATGGGCGAGCCATCCACACATAGACCACCAGCCCAGGAGGAAGAAACAGATAGGAGTTGATGCTAGCCATCCAAAGAGCAGACAAGGGTGAGGTAGTACTGGTTGGAGACTTCAATATTCCAGACGTGGACTGGAGCATCCCAGCAGCAGCATCAACTGGGAGCAGATTTATCCTGGACTCCCTTCAGGGTGCCTTCCTCAAGCAACTGGTCATGGAACCAACTCGGCAGAAGGCAATACTGGACCTTGTGCTCACAAACAGGGACAGTGTGATGGGGGTAACAGTGAGGGAGCACCAGGGTAACAGTGACCACCAGTCATTGTGGTTTGAAATCACAGAAAGAGCAGAACCAAACCACACAAAAACACGTATCCTGGATTTTAGGGGGGCAGACTTTGGGAAAATGGGGAGATACTTGAAAGAGGCATTAAGGGGAATGGGACAGGAATCAGGGGTTGAGGAACAGCGGGCAGTATTTAAAATGGGGATTATAAGAACAACAGAATTATGCATTAAGCAGGTTAGCAAGAGGAAAAGGAAGAGGAGACCATTATGGTTTTCCAAAGAGGTAGCAAAGAAAGTGAAAGCAAAAAAGATTGCATTCAGGCAATACAAAAAGACACAGGCAGAAGGGGATAGGGAGAAGTACCAGGAGAAGCAAAGGGAGGCAGGGAGGTCAGTAAGGGAAGCCAAAGCTCAGACAGAAGAACACATTGCAAAATCAGTGGGTAAAGGGACAAAACCTTTACAGATACATAAGTGAAAAAGAAAGACAAAGGGAGGGATAGTGAGACTGAAGGGGAGGATGGGAGCCGTGTGGAGGATGACAACAGTAAAGCTGACATATTGAACAGGTATTTCTGCTCAGTCTTTACTGAGGAAGAGGGGGGTAATGGGTCTGAAGGGAGTACAAGGGGTGAGAATGGTGCAGAAATGGACACAAGTCCCTTTACACGAGAAAGGGTCCTGAAGGAACTGGAAGTAATAAGAGTTGATAAAGCAATGGGGCCAGATGGGATGCACCCCAGGGTCCTGAAGAACTAAGAGAGGTGGTGGCTGAACCTCTGGCTATCCTGTTTAGCCAATCACTGGAAACAGGGAGGTACCCAAAGACTGGAGGACAGCAGATGTAGTCCCTTATACAAAAGTGGGAACAAAGAGGAAGCGGGGAACTAACAGACCAGTCAGCCTCACCTCGGTAGTGGGAAAGATCATGGAAGCACTACTGAAGGAGAGATTGGTGGAACATCTGGTTGTCAATGGACCACAGGACCCAAGGCAGCATGGTTTCACCAGG
The DNA here is from genome assembly GCA_016271365.2 of Neoceratodus forsteri. Taxonomy (NCBI): domain Eukaryota; kingdom Metazoa; phylum Chordata; order Ceratodontiformes; family Ceratodontidae; genus Neoceratodus; species Neoceratodus forsteri. The sequence continues at coordinate 1,116,317,398 of CM028133.1, forward strand.
GGAGGTCATGTCAGACCAACTCATTGAATTTTTGACTGGGTGACTAGGGAGGTGGATCAGGGAGGTAGTGGACATGGCCTATCTGGACTTCAGCAAGGCCTTTGACACTGTGCCACATAGAAGACTATTACACAAACTGGGGAATATGGGTGTGGGCAGGACAGTAGTGTGGTGGGTAGGTAACTGGCTGGGTGGCAGGACACAGAGGGTGGTGGTAAATGGCTGTCCTCCACAGAGGAAGAGTGACCAGTGGGGCACTACAGGGATCAGTGCTGGGACGGTCCTATTCAACATCTTCATCAGTGACATTGCAGGATCTAGAAGGCAGAATTTCACTGTTCGCTGATGACACAAAGCTCTGTAACAGAGTAGACACACCAGAGGGTGTAGACAGAATGAGAAGGGACCTGCAGAAACTTGAAGAATGGTCAGGGGTTTGGCAGTTGAAATTCAATGCAAAGAAGTGCAAGATAATGCATATGGGCACAAAACCCTGGCACAATATATCAGTTGGGGGTGAGGATATAGCATGCACCAAGCAGGAAAGGGATCTTGGGGTTGTCATCTCTGATGACCTCAAGGTAGGAAACAATGTGACAAGGCATCAGGTAAAGCAAATAGGATGCTGGGATGTGCTAGGCAGGGCATCACCAGCAGGAAAAGGGAGGTCATAATTCCGCTATACAAGACACTAGTGAGGCCCCACCTGGAGTACAGTGTACAGTTCTGGAGACCATACCTACGTAAGGACATAGACAGGGTAGAGAAGGTTCAGAGGAGGGCAACAAAGATGGTGCATGGATTGCATAACAAGTCCTATGAAGACAGGTTGAAGGAACTGAACATGTACTCCCTGGAGGAGAGGAGGGAGAGAGGGGATATGATAGAGACATACAAGTATCTTACAGGGAGGAACAGGGTGCAGGAAAACACTATTTTTAAGTGAAAAAGATGTTCCAGGACTAGAGGGCATGGGATGAAGTTGGAGGGAGGACGATTCAGAGGAAACATGAGAAAGAATTTCTTCACAGAACGGGTGGTGGACAAGTGGAACACCCTGCCAGAGGAAGTGGTGGGGGCTGAAACAATCACGGGATTTAAGAATGCATGGGATAGACATAAAGGAATTCTAGAGGTCAGGGGTAATGGTAAACAGACTTCTAGGAAAACAAACTGAACTTACAAGCTCAAATGGGCAGACTGGGTGGGCCATAGGCCCTTATCTGCCAACACTTTCTATGTATCTTATGTATCTCTGAGCCTTGTCCCGTATACTAGGTGGTGGGATCCCCAGAATTAGATGGTACGGCTCTAGCACTTCCTGCGTCCCCAACACCCCCTTGATAGTTTCCGCAACTTGGGCCCAAAAATTATTTATACCTGGGCACTCGAGGAAGACGTGCGCATGCGAGGCTTTCTCCTCACCACAATTCCTCCAACAACGGGAGGCACTCTTCTGCAGCCCTAGAAATGTTGCGGAGGGGACCCAAAAGAATCTCACCCGCACTTTCCAGACAAACTCTCTCCATGTCGGTGAAGAGGTGGTAGCCCATGTGTCTCTCCAAATCCTTTGCCATTCTGTGTGGGTTATGGGGTGATTAAATTCCCTCTCCCATTTAGTCTGCACCGATATAACAGCATTCCTCCCACTGTCTATTCTGTATCTATATAAAATTGCTATTGCTTTTTCCCCACATCGTGAAGACCATATTTGTTCGAACGGGGGATCAGCCCTAGACACACCGGCACTTTTTCCTTGTAGCTTTAAATGTTTGGAAATATAGTCTTTAAGTTGATAGTGAAATAACCTATCCTTTTCCGACCAATCAAATTTTCCCTTTGCCTCCTCAAAACTCAGTATCTCGTCTCCTCTCATTACTTGCCAGGGGGCCTCCAGACCCTTCTTTACTTGGGCTTTAAACCACCTGTTATTAAATACCGGTTGTAAGATGAACCACCTGTATCTCCAAACAAATTTCTGATGAAATTCAGCATTAGTTCCCATCTGCCATCCCCTAAGGATGGATTGTGTTGCAAATGGGGCTGTCTTAAGTGTTTCTTTTAGGTGTTTTGGTGAGAAAAGACACGCCTGTAGCGGGGTCCGAACCTCTCTTGCTAAATCTATCTGCTTCCATCTAGAATGATAGCTCCTGCTTCCCCATAACAGAGCTAACCTCATCTGCGAAGCTGACCAGTACTCCCTCAATGAAGGGAGAGCAATACCTCCCCTATCTTTGGGAAGCACGAGCTTGGCATAGCTCACTCTAGGCCTTTTGTAGTTCCATAGGTATTTATTTAGTAGTTTTTGCCATGATAAGAGTTCTTTGGGTGTGAGGGGGCATGGGACACATTGAAATAAATACAAGAACCTTGGGAGAATATTGATTTTTAAGGTTAGATTTCTTACGTAAAATGTTGTTGGTAAAAGGGCCCATCTACCCAGATCTTTCTTTATTTTCTGCACTAGTGGGTCGTAATTTTGAGTATGTAATCTATAAAGATTTGTCGGTATTTGGATGCCCAAGTATCTAATATTTTCTTTTCCCCACTTAATTGGAAACCTTTTTTTAAGATGTGGTGCAGGTAGGAAATTAAAGATCAAAGCTTCTGATTTACTCACATTGAGGGTAAACCCCGACAGACTGGAAAATCGATCTACCAGGGTGAAAAGTGCCTGAAGGGTCCTCTCTGGCTCTGTTATATAAACCAGGATGTAATCAGCAAAAAGGGCCAGCTTATGCTCGACCCCTCCTGTCGTGACTCCGACGATATCTGTTCTGCTGTGTGTTCCTCTGCCCATCTGTGGCATGGGTGGTGGGCCCCTGCATCCCTGGTTGTGCTGTTGCATTGCTGCCCTGCTGCTGGGGGGCGTCCCTGGTTGTGCTATGGCACATCTGGACTGCTCAGCTGAACATCCCTTGTTGTGCTATGGCGCATCAGATATGCTCAGCTTCCCCTCCCTAGTTGTGCTATGGAGCAGGTGGTGCGATATTCAGTCGTCGGCTGTAGGCGCATCTTGGCCAGCGCAGTTTTTGAATATCGCGCTTCTTGCGCATGGGCACAATGGACTTGCGCTTGCTCCTGCTGTTGTGCACTTTTTGGTCGCAGTTTGAATATTTGGGCCTGTGAATTCACCAAAACCAGCCTACCAATCGGAAATCTCTCAGGAACAAGGACACATAGAAGGACGAGAGATCCTGCCGAAAATGAGTGGGTAACATCAAATTGGGACTCCAATCTTATTGATAACATTGATGTTTCAGAATTATTGAAAGAAGTCGAAAATGAAGCTGTAAGTGTATTTTGCTCCTAGATTACTAACTCTGCCATCGATGTCTTTGAAAAATGTCTATTAAGTGAAACTGCTAAACTGTTTTCTGAGACACAGTTTAATTATTCAAAGAATCTTACAAGTCAAGAATTCAAAGCACTTAGAGAGTTAGAAAATATGAAAGGGGTAGTGTTGAAAAAGTCAGACAAAGGGGGAAGTATTGTTATGATGGAAGAACAGATGTACCAGACTAAATGTCTGGATTTGTTAAACAACGTAACAATTATACCAAGCTTTCTAGAGATCCAATAGTAAGATTTCAGGCTGAATTGTGTGAATTCATTGAGTGGGGAAGAAAATGTGGATGACTTACTAAGAAGGAGGCGGAATATATAAGGACGGACTTTCCAGTAATTCCGACCTTCTGTATTCTGCCAAAGATTCACAAAACTGAAAAAGATCTCCCAGGCAGACCAATAGTGTTGGAATAGGATCATTGACTTACAATCTGCACAACTTTATAGATAGCCTTTTGCAGCAAAAGTGTCCCTACCTGACTCCTATTTTATTTATTTATTTAAGAGTTTTACCAGGAAGGCATGCTGAGCGGCGACCACTCGATTCCTGATGCGTCCTGGGGAAGGGGAAGCAGGAATATATACAATACAATAAACAAGCAGGAAATACAGGGCAGTAAACAGATACACAAGGCAGCTACAGTACATTAGACTACAAAGCCGATATCCCAAATGGTTACAAAGTAGATGGGAGATCAGAGTAACAAGCAGGCGAATTAGCACTACAACTCTTAATAGAGACTAAGGTGCCTAGCATACTTTTACATTTAATACCTATTTGAGGTGCTGGCTGGAAGCCCCATGCAAACAGGTGGATGGGCGCGGCAAGATGGGAGTGAGCTAGGTGCTTGAGCAGGTGGGGACGAAATGCGCCTTGAGGAGATGGTTTAGATGCTGAGTGCTGTCTACATGCCGAATGTTGGCCAGCAAGAGTTCCACAGTTTGGGAATACGGAAGCTGAAGGCAGCTTGTCCTTTAGATGTGGACATGCATGGAACATAAAGGAGCCTGGAGTCAGTGTTCCTGAGTGCGTACGCAGAGAGAGGGGCTGGACAGAGAGGGCAGACTAGAGGCATGAGGGAAGGCATTTGGGAGATAGCATGGATTTACTTAACAAACTGGATGGCAGACTGTGGCACATTGATTACTGCTGGCTCACAATCGATGTGAACAGTTTGTATACCTCCATTAGACACTATCTGGGTATTGCAGCTCCCGATCATCTACAGCACAGTTTACAGGGGTAGAGGAGGGGAGGAGGCTGTTCCGGTCACCTGTGGGGGTGGCGGGATGGGGGGAATGGCGTTGTGGACCTCGCCACTAGAACAGCCCTCTCCCCTTCTGTACACCACTGAACTGTGCTGTAATGACCGGGAGCTGCAATGAAAGAGCGTGTGCTTGTACAAGCAAGCATACGCTCATTCATTGAGCTCAGTGGGCCGCAGGCTGTGAAAGAGAGAGGAGGGCTGCACTGGTGGCCCGCTTGGGGTTGAGGTGGGGAGAGAACAGGGTGGTGGTGGTGGACTAACTATCGGGTGGTGGGGACCACTAGACACCAGGGAATAGGGACTACTTTTTTTACCGGGGATGGGGGGGTCCACTAGACACCAGGGAATAATTTAAATTACAGCGATGGACTACATAATGCACTTTGATTTAAGTTGTTTTATTAAGGGGTGAGATTATAGGGAGGGAGTCTGCTAGCCACCAGGGAGCAGGGACTTTTTTTTTTTTTTTATCTGATGAGACTTGCGATTCACGGGTGGGGATGGGACCACTAACCACCTGGGAGTGGCCAGGTTTCTTTTTTTTTTTTATATTAATGGGACCCACGATCAGTGGGTGGGGTGGGACCACTAGCCACCAGGGAGCCTTTTTTTTGGGACCTGCAATCGGCGGGGGTATTAATGTTACTGTTGTTAATAATGTATTAAACTGCTGGTAAAAAATTTGCAGAACTGACCACTGACAGGGATCAGTTCTGCAGATTTTTTGCTGCAGTTTAATCATTATTAACCCACAGCTGATACATTTGTTCCCCCTGTTGTAAGGCAGAATTTCCACGGAAATTGCGAAAATGATTTTTGAACTTTCGTGGAAGTGAAAGTCGCACTTTTGCAGAAATTCTGCCGGTGGAATTTTTTTTTGCACACTCCTAATGGGAAAATATTTTTTCAGCAAACCTCCCAAAGGCACACCCTTGGAACTGGCCTCTTCTACCTTGAAAATTTTATGAGAAAATTCCACACACTCAAAGCTGTAGGTGAGAGCAAAACCTTCCCAATGTTAAGTATAGGAAACCAAACGTGTTTGTTTTCTGCTTTTTGGCACTCCATATCTCAAAAACCAAACAAGATGACATCAAAAATCTTTCTACATCTTGAGATTCTACCAGTCTAACTGCGCATTCTAAATTGTGGGCTACTTCAACCAAGAATGCAAAAGTTATTAAGGTGCAAATAAATGAGGTTTAACATTAAACAGGCTACTCAACCATAACTGTAGGGGTGCGACCATGCCCCTATAATGTAAATTGGTGAGTGGGAAAGGCAGACTGAGTCAATGCTTGTTTCAGGTGCGACCTGAGGTAAGGGTACAGAAAGTTGCTCAACAGCAGGGTAAGGGGGAGAGATGAAGTGGCTAGGTTAGTTGTTCCAGCTAGAGAGGAAACAGAGTAACAAGGGCCCAAGAGCCAGAAAAGTGAAGTGACAAGAATAACGTGGGGCTGGGGATACAGAACCATAAGTTAAATGAAACGAGAGTATACACAGTTAACTTTATTAGTCTCAATTTATTCCTGGTGTAGTGTGCAAAATATGATATTTTTTCTATGGGGAGGCCAATGATTTTTTCCAGATTTGAGGGAGGCTCGAAATCTTTTCTGTGGCTTGGGGGAGGCTCGCTATCACAAACTGTGAGAACTAATGCCCTTAATCATCAAGCTTCTCTGAGAGCTCCCACTATCGGCTGCTGAGATAGCACAGCACCACATCACCACATCAAGCTGCTCAAGGGTCAGGGTAGCACCAATCAGGCCCGCCTAAAGGTCTGAATTTTTTTTTTTGCTCCTCTGCCCCCCCTCCCGGCCAGCCTCTCCTTCAAGCCTCCTTGGTCCTTCCGTCTGCCTGTCTCCCCCGATGCTGATCTTTGCCTCACATTGCGACGCCCCTGGAGGTAGCCCAGCATATCCCTTTGCCTGGTGGGTCCCCCTTCTCCAAGAGGGAAGGCACCGGTGTGGCCGTCCAGCGCACTCAGCCGTCGGCTCCGGGTGTCGCTATGGCGGGTCGGTCATGAGGGCTGACGGCAGTGGGGGGGCCAGAGACCATCATCCGGCTTAGCCAGGGAGCTATTTTCCTGGGTTTCTCCCCAGAGAGTGATGTGCCACTAACGTCAAGGCGAATGCTGACGTCTGTCACTCCCCCAGCGTTCAGAACCCTGACGTTCTGCTGTGCTCCCAGCCTCCACCAGGGGCCAGTAGGTGCCTGGTTTGCATCTCCACCCTCCCCCCAGAGAAGACGCGTTGTCTGTGGATGCTCCTTCCTCCTCCCCCAGCTGGCCCTCCAGTGACCCAAGTCCATTGCCGAACCCAGGTCGCTGGTGTCGCAAGCAGAAATCCAACCACTGCGCTGATGGGCCGGCTCTCTGAATTTTTTTTAAACCTTGGAGTGACCCTTATCGACCCTTAGAAGTCTCTCCCAATTCCTTTTCCATGCACTCCTGTGATGTCCCCAGTTTGTTAAACTCAAAGAAGAGCTTCTTGACACAGTTGTGAAGTTCTCTTCTCCCTCACTGTCACAGAGGAAGATGAGCGGGTCTGATCCCAGTAGTACAGAAAAGCAGTGCAAGACAGCACGTTATTAATTAGTGCCTGCCAGCCAGCAAGGGAGCGATCAGTAAGACGTGCACTCCAGGAGGTGCCGGACCTGCTCATGCATCATGTTTGGACTTGCAGTGAGATTTGTGGGTCCCGTTCTGACAAAGACAGTAGTGGGATTTTAAGGTGACAGCCTACTGTCAGGGGTGGTGAGTGGACAGTTGAGGGGACTACGTGCTGTCTTACACTGCTTTTCTGTACTACTGGAAAACAAAATGATCAGGGCAGGATTTTTTTGGTAAAGAGAGTGGATTCCTGCGATCATTTCAACTTTTATTTTGGACTGCATTGCACCAGCGTGATGAACATCACCCACTAGACCACCAGGTACGAGGACAGAACACTACTGTCTCATTGCTGTGTGGCTTAGAGGGCCATTTTCAAACCATAATTTTTTTTATTATTATTTATTTGAAAAGTTTCACCAGGAAGGGCATACTGAGCTACAATAGCTCGTTCGCAGATATGTCCTGGGGGGAGAGGGGAGAAGGTGGTACAATTTGCATACAGGAACAAGATCCAAATATACATAGAGTTAAAAATAACACAGAAGACAAAATCGTACAAAATACAAGTTTGAGACAAAAAGGGCATATCGATTTAAGTTTCAAAATAATAAAACAAATATAATGACATACAACCGAATGCAATGAAACTATGGCAAACATTTTGTGGAAATTAGGAAAAGGGAAAATTGAAGAAAAATGTAGAAGTGGGGCAAACCTTTACCCACATAAGCGGAAACCCTCAAGAGTATGAACACTGCTCAGTGCATACCCAGCCAATACTACAGGCTTTTGGCATGCCTGGAGAGGGGCAGAAGGGGGAGGGAGGGAGTAGTGAAAGTAGAACTATAATGAGAGAAGAGAAAGTAGCGAAGGAGATATGGATCAGGTGCAAATGCAGGCTGGAGAGATGTAGTTTTGAAGATAGGACAATGAACGAGAGGACGGGGCAGAGCAGATATCTAAGGGGAGGGAGTTCCAAATATTTGGAAAATTATAGGAGAAGGCAGCTATATCTGAAGTGGAAGTTTGAGCAGGGAGGGCAATGGTCCTATAGGGGGAGTAGTGGAGAGAGTAGGTGGGGGTATTTATTTAAAATTGGTGATCGGGAAAAGCACACTGAACCGAGGTTCATTTCTAGGTGCAACCCGGGTAAGAGTAACACTGTGGTAGAACAAAGTTACACTATACATTATTTACAGAAATATATGAGGTTAGGGCCAAGTAACCAAACTGATTGAATCGGAAGGTCTTGGAAGGGCTGAGGGCAGAAAAAGCAGCATTTAGGAGGTTCAGAAAATCCGGGAGGGGGGAGGACAGGGAAGTGCATGTGAGGAAGTTCAAAGAGGTAACCAGACTAGTCAGGGCAGCCAAGGCTTCCAGAGAGCTGAGGTTGGCAAAGGGCATCAAGGATGGGGAAAAGGACTTCTTCAGGTACATAAGGGAGAGCAGGAGCTGCAAGGACCAGACAGTGAGGATTAGGAAGGGCAAAGGGTGGATGGAGAAAGGGGTGGAGCAGGCAGAAACACTAAATGAGTACTTCTGTATTCACGAAACAGAAGGGCGGGCAGCTACCTCGGGGGATGGGAAAGGTGGGCAAGGGTGTGTGTGACAGATGAGGTAATTACAAAGAGCAGGGTGCTGGAGGGTCTGAAGGCTCTGAGGGTGGATAAGGCACCAGGACCGGATAGCATTCATTCAAGGGTGCTGAAAGAACTGGTGGCGCTCCTGGTGGGGCTGCTGGCTGACCTGTTCAACACCTCCCTGGACACAGGATGTGTACCACAGGGCTGGAAGATGGCTCACATGGTGCCCCTCCACAAAAGTGGCCCAAAGGATGAACCGGACAATTACAGACCAGTAAGCCTCACATCCATTGCAGAGAAACTAATGGAGACAAGCCTGAAAGAGAGGCTGGTGACCTTTTTGGAAGACAAGGGACTCCAGGACAGTCAGCAACATGGGTTTGTCTCAGGGAGATCCTGACAGACCAACCTAGCTGAGTATTACGACTGGGTGGGTTTGATTCGGTTCCTCATGGGCGGTTGTGGAGAAAGTTGTGGGGGCAGGGACAAAGATGGTGAACTGGATTGTGAACCGGCTGAAGGGGAAGCAGCAATGGGTGTTGGTGGGGGGGAACTCTCATTCCCCAAGGACTGTGATGAGCAGGGTTCCACTGGGCCTGGTGCTGTTTGGGATTTTTATCGGATATCTCTCACGGCATCAGTAGTAAGATCAGTTTGTTCGCTGATGATACCAAGATGGGGGCGGTGGTGGACAACATAGTAGGGTGGCAAGGGCTACAGGATGACCTAACTAAACTGGAGGAGTGCCAGGAAACATGGCAGTTGGGGTTCAATGCTAAGAAGTGCAAGGTACTGCACTTTGGAGCAAGGAACCGTGGGAGGAGCTACCAGTTGGGAGAGGTTCAGTTAGGTACCACCGAGGAAGAAAAGGATCTAGGGGTGGTTATAACGGGGAATATGAACAACTCAGCTCAATGCAGGAAGGCGGCAGCTACAGTTAATAGGATGCTCAGATGTATTGCAAAAGGAATCTCCTCCAGAAGGAGGGAGGTGATCCTGCCTCTGTACAGGTCACTGGTCAGATCACACCTGGAGTACTGCGTGCAGTTCTGGCGCCCATTTCTGAAGATGTATGATAGATTACTGGAGGGTGTACAGTGCAGGGCAACAAAGATGATCCAGGGTTTGGAGGACAGACCCTATGAGGCCATGCTGAGGGAGTTGAATATGTACTCACTGGAGGAGAGAAGGGATCGGGGTGACACGATTGACACCTTTAAATACATGGTGGGGATAAACAAGATGGGTACAGAAGGGGTATTTAAGTTGAGAAGGGGAAGGGACATGAGAGGGCATTGTCTCAGATTGAAGTGGGAAGATGTAGGGGAGAGAGAGATGAGGAGATGTTTTTTCACAGAGAGGGTGGTAGCTAAGTGGAAGGCTCTGCCCAAGGAGGTGGTATTCTGTAGGACAGTGGGCAGTTTTAAAAGGGGATGGGACATGGTAAGAGAGGAGTAAACACGAGGGGGGGGCAGATGCAATGAAGGGGGCTAGCTGCACATTCAAGCAGACTTGAAAGACCATGAGGCCTGTTTCTGCTGGCAGATTCTTGTGTTCTTATGTTCATATGATATGGTTAGGCACAATGTATACAAAGGTAAGGCACAATTTTTATAGGGCAAGAATACATAAGCGTAACCAACAGTTTAACTTAAGGCACGTTGAGGCCCCTTGTTAGGGGTCTGGAGCAAGCAGGGGCTGAGTTTGAGAACAGGAGGGTAACCAGTGCAGGCCAGCAGAGACCTGTTTTCACAAAGAGGGAGGTTTTGGAAGAAAGCACAGTAGAGATGAGAGGGGGATGTGCACACAGAGTCGGGGGATGATGGGGTTATGAGCATTGGGGTCACTAGGGAGTGGGGAGAAGTCTGAGGAGTCTTTTGAGGGATGAGAAAGGGGAAGCAAGATGAAGGTTAGAGGGGAGAATATTCCAGAGGAGAGGGAGATGGTATGAGAAGGCTTACTGACCTGTAATGCAGTGGAATTGAGGACGAGGGATGGAGAAGGTATGCAAGTCTTTGTGGCGAAGAGAATAGATTGTGGATTTGGCTGGTGTAAAGTGGGATGAGAGATAAGGAGGAAGGGAGCTGAACCAATATATAGCAATTAGACGCAGTGGACAGTTCTCCTGTGAGATAGTGGGGTAAGGGGGAGCGGAGCACAAAGGAGACAGTGATGGATAAGAGAAAGGGAGGCAGTGGCAAAGCAGCAGAAGGAGTTTATTAGAGTGTGTAATTTGGAAAGAGAAGAGGTTGGGGCAGTACTAATTCATGTTGAGTGGAGAGAGGGAAGCTGGCTTTGTGGTGGTAGAGGACCACAAGTTTAGGCTGGAGTTTGGTGCAGATGGCATCGATGTGTGTTGAGAAATCGAGGTGACTGTCCAGCCAGACACCCAGGTATTTGAAGGCTGAGACCATCTCGAAGAGGTGAGCCATCCAGGGTGGTGATCGCTGGGGGGCAGGAGGGTGGCAAGCTTCTGTCAGGAACCAAAAAAACATGGTAACTGTCTTTTTGGCACTGAGTTTTAGCTGGTTAGATTGGAACCAGTACTGTACTCTGTTGTAGTCACTTTGGAGATTAGGGAGAACGCTGTAATGGGATGGGCCAGAGGCAAAGGTAACACTGTCATCTGTGTACATGTGCATGTTAGAGAACTGACAGACTGAGGGAAGGTCGTTTATGAAAAGAAAACAGAGGAGGGGGCCAAAGATAGCGCCTTGAGGGACCCCAGAAAAGATGAGGAGAGGAGTAGAGAGTGCATCACCTATTTGAACAGACTGTTGTCTATTGTGGAGGTAACAGCGGAACCAGTCAACTGCAGGTTTAGCAAGTCCAAATAGAGGACGTTTTTGAAGAAGAAGTGGGTGGGAGATGGAGTCAAAAGCTTTTGCCAAATCAATGAAGATAGCAGCAGTGATTTGGCTTTGATCCATCTCAATGAAGATGGAGTCGGTGACACGCAGCAGAGAGGTGATTGTGGAGTGTTGTTTCTGAAAACCTGATTGAATAGGTGATAGGGAGTTATTGGAGGAGAGAAGGTCAGAGAGCTTACCAAGAATGAGGGATTCCTGGACTTTGACAAGGGAGGGGAGGAGTGAGATGGGCCGTTAGTTACCAGGAAATGAAGGATTACTACCCTTGTGTAGGGGTAGGGCCTTGGCCGATTTCCAGGCTTTGGGAACAGTGGCTGAGGTGAGAGAGATATTTAGTAAATATATCAAGGGGGCAGCTATTATGGATGCGGAGATGTGGAGCAGTCTAGGATAGAGACAATCAGGGCTTGATTTGGAGGGGCTGAGGGACATGAGTGCAGAGTAAACTTCAAGAGGAGAGAAGGGGGAAGAGGAAGCTGGTGTGGGGGGAGATTCAGGAGGGCAGGGAAAAGAGTCAAGTGAAGGGGGAAGGGGAGTCTGGTAGGGCACAAGACACAAACAACTTGTTGAAAGCATTGGCTACCGTGGCAGGGTCAGAGACAGTGGAACCATCGATTTTAAGGACTGGGCAAGCTGGCTGTGAAGGGGAATGCATAGAGTACAGAGTGACAGTTATAGAATGCATAGAATACAGAGTGACAGTTATAGAATGCATAGAGTTACAGAGTACAGAGTGACGGTTGTAGAATGCATAGAGTTACAGAATGCGCAGAGTACAGAGTGACAGTTATAGAATGCATAGAGTCACAGAATGTATGGAGCACAGAGTTACAGTTATAGAATGCATAGAGTATGGAGTAACAGAGTTGCAGAATGCATAGCATACAGTGACAGAGTCACAGAATACATCGAGTTATACAATGCATAGAGTGACAGTTATAAAATGTGGAGTATAGAGTGGCAGAATGCAGAGTAAGGAGTAGCAGTTATAAAATTCATAGAGTGACAGTTAATAGAATGCATAGAGTTACAGAATACACAGAGTACAGAGTGATAGTTATAGAATGCATATAGTTACAGAATGCACAGAGTACAGAGTGACAGTTACAGAATGCAGAGTTACAGAGTGACAGTTGTAGAATGCATAGAGTTACAGAATGCACAGAGTGCAGAGTGACAGTTGTATAATGCATAGAGTACAGAGTGACAGTTATAGAATGCATAGAGTTACAGAATACACAGAGTACAGAGTGATAGTTATAGAATGCATAGAGTTACAGAATGCACAGAGTACAGAGTAACAGTTATAGAATGCAGAGTTACAGAATGCACAGAGTGACAGTTACAGAATGCAGAGTTACAGAGTGACAGTTGTAGAATGCATAGAGTTACAGAATGCACAGAGTGCAGAGTGACAGTTACAGAATGCACAGAGTACAGAGTGACAGTTATAGAATGCAGTTACAGAGTACAGTGACAGTTGTAGAATGCATAGTTACAGAATGCAGAGTACAGAGTAACAGTTATAGAATGCATAGTTACGGAGTACAGAGTGACAGTTGTAGAATGCATAGCATTACAGAATGCACAGAGTACAGTGACAGTTATAGAATGCATAGAGTTACAGAGTAGAGTGACAGTTATAGAATGCACAGAGTACAGCGTGACAGTTATAGAATGCATAGAGTTACAGAATACACAGAGTACAGAGTGATAGTTATAGAATGCATAGAGTTACAGAATGCACAGAGTACAGAGTGACAGTTATAGAATGCAGAGTTACAGAATGCACAGAGTGACAGTTATAGAATGCAGAGTTACAGAGTGACAGTTGTGGAATGCATAGAGTTACAGAATGCACAGAGTGCAGAGTGACAGTTGTAGAATGCACAGAGTACAGAGTGACAGTTATAGAATGCAGTTACAGAGTACAGTGACAGTTGTAGAATGCATAGTTACAGAATGCAGAGTACAGAGTGACAGTTATAGAATGCATAGAGTTACGGAGTACAGAGTGACAGTTGTAGAATGTGTAGCATTACAGAATGCACAGAGTACAGTGACAGTTATAGAATGCATATAGTTACGGAGTAGAGTGACAGTTATAGAATACAGAGTACAGAGTGACAGTTACAGAATGCAGAGTTACAGCATACAGAGTGACAGTTGTAGAATGCATAGCATTACAGAATGCACAGAGTACAGCGTGACAGTTATAGAATGCATAGAGTACAGAGTGACAGTTATAGAATGCACAGAGTTACAGAGTGCAGAGTGACAGTTGTAAAATGCATAGCGTACAGAGTGACAGTTATATAATGCAGAGTACAGAGTGACAGTTATAGAATGCAGAGTTACAGCATACAGAGTGACAGTTGTATAATGCATAGGGTTACAGAATGCACAGAGTACAGAGTGACAGTTATAGAATGCAGAGTACAGAGTGACAGTTATAGAATGTATAGAGTTACAGACTACAGAGTGACAGTTGTAGAATGCACAGAGTACAGAGTGACAGTTATATAATGCAGAGTACAGAGTGACAGTTAAAGAATGCATAAAGTTACAGAGTACAGAGTGACAGTTATCGAATGCATAGAGTTCAGGTGACGGAGCAGATACAGAGCACCAGAGCTTGCCCTTGATTTGTGGCCGTCCTTCTGGCACCCTCCCAACCGACGCTACTGAAGATATCGGGGTGTTGGGGCCCACCTCCTCCCCACCCGAGGGGTAAACCGAGGCTACATGGGTGACGGAGGACTGTCCAAGTAGGAGCAGACCATAGGGGGATGACTCCTTGGTGCTCCCGAGAAGGCCAGAGCTGAGGGAAGGAGAGGAAGAATAAATAAGAAAGTAACAAAAAAAACAAGAGTGACAGTTATGGAATGCATAGTTACAGAGTACAGAGTGAAGTTATAGAATGCAGAGTTACAGAATGCACAGAGTACAGAGTGATAGTTATAGAATGCAGAGTTACAGAGTGACAGTTGTAGAATGCATAGAGTTACAGAATGCACAGAGTGCAGAGTGACAGTTATAGAATGCACAGAGTACAGTGACAGTTATAGAATGCAGTTACAGAGTACAGTGACAGTTGCAGAATGCATAGTTACAGAATGCAGAGTACAGAGTGACAGTCATAGAATGCTTAGAGTTACGGAGTACAGAGTGACAGTTGTAGAATGCATAGCATTACAGAATGCACAGAGTACAATGACAGTTATTGAATGCATAGAGTTACAGAGTAGAATGACAGTTATAGAATGCATAGAGTACAGCGTGACAGTTATAGAATGCATAGAGTAGAGTGACAGTTATAGAATGCATAGAGTTACAGAGTACAGAGTGACACTTGTAGAATACATACAGCGTGACAGTTATATAATGCAGAGTACAGAGTGACAGTTACAGAATGCAGAGTTACAGCATACAGAGTGACAGTTGTAGAATGCATAGCGTTACAGAATGCACAGAGTACAGAGTAACAGTTATATAATGCAGAGTACAGAGTGACAGTTATAGAATGCATAGAGTTACAGAGTACAGAGTGACAGTTGTAGAATGCATAGAATTACAGAGTACAGGGTGACAGTTATAGTATGCATAGAGTTACAGAGTACAGAGTGACAGTTATAGAATGCATAGAGTTACAGAGTACAGAGTGACAGTTGTAGAATGCAGAGTTACAGAATGCACAGCGTGACAGTTATAGAATGCAGAGTTACAGAGTGACAGTTGTAGATTGCACAGAGTTACAGAATGCACTGAGTGCAGAGTGACAATTATAGAATGCACAGAGTACAGAGTGACAATTATAGAATGCATAGAGTTACGGAGTACAGAGTGACAGTTGTAGAATGCATAGCATTACAGAATGCACAGAGTACAATGACAGTTATTGAATGCATAGAGTTACAGAGTAAAATGACAGTTATAGAATGCATAGAGTACAGCGTGACAGTTATAGAATGCATAGAGTAGAGTGACAGTTATAGAATGCATAGAGTTACAGAGTACAGAGTGACACTTGTAGAATACATACAGAGTGACAGTTATATAATGCAGAGTACAGAGTGACAGTTACAGAATGCAGAGTTACAGCATACAGAGTGACAGCTGTAGAATGCATAGCGTTACAGAATGCACAGAGTACAGAGTGACAGTTATAGAATGCATAGAGTTACAGAGTACAGAGTGACAGTTGTAGAATGCATAGAATTACAGAGTACAGGGTGACAGTTATAGTATGCATAGAGTTACAGAGTACAGAGAGACAGTTGTAGAATGCATAGAGTTACAGAGTACAGGGTGACAGTTATAGTATGCATAGAGTTACAGAGTACAGAGTGACAGTTGTAGAATGCATAGAGTTACAGAGTACAGGGTGACAGTTATAGTATGCATAGAGTTACAGAGTACAGAGTGACAGTTATAGAATGCATAGAGTTACAGAGTAGAGTGACAGTTGTAGAATGCATAGAGTTACAGAGTACAGAGTGACAGTTGTAGAATGCATAGAGTGACAGCGTACAGAGTGACAGTTGTAGAATGCATAGAGTTACAGAGTACAGGGTGACAGTTATAGTATGCATAGAGTTACAGAGTACAGAGTGACAGTTATAGAATGCATAGAGTTACAGAGTAGAGTGACAGTTGTAGAATGCATAGAGTTACAGAGTACAGAGTGACAGTTGTAGAATGCATAGAGTGACAGCGTACAGAGTGACAGTTGTAGAATGCATAGAGTTACAGAGTACAGAGTGACAGTTGTAGAATGCATAGAGTTAAAGAGTGACAGTTGTAGACTGCACAGAGTACAGAGTGACAGTTATAGAATGCATAAAATTACAGAGTGACAGTTATCGAATGTATAGAGTACAGGTGACGGAGCGGATACGGAGCACCAGAGCTTGCCATCGATGTGCGGCCACCCTCCTGGCACCCTCCCGACCAACGCTACTGAAGATATCGGGGTGTTGGGGCCCACCTCCTCCCCACCGAGGGGTAAACCGAGGCTACATGGGTGACGGAGGACTGTCCAGGTAGGAGCAGACCATAGGGGGATGACTCCTTGGTGCTCCCGAGAAGACCAGAGCCGAGGGAAGGAGAGGAAGAATAAATAAAAAAGTAACAAAAAAAAAAAAAGTGACAGTTATAGAGTGACAGAATGCAGAGAGTAAGAAGTAGCAGGTATAGAATTCATAGAGTGACAGTTACTAGAATGCATAGAGTTACAGAATGCACAGAGTACAGAGTGACAATTTTAGAATGCATAGAGTTACAGTTATAGAATACAGAGTATGGACTGACAGAATGCAGAGAGTATGGCGTACCAGTTATAGAATTCATAGAGTGAGAGTTACAGGATGCTGAGTATAAAGTGACAGAGTTATAGAATGTGTACAGTGCAGAGTGACAGTTGTAGAATTCAGTCACAGAATTATAAAATGCCTAGCGTATAGAGTGACCATAAAGTAATAGAATATATAGAATAGAGTGACAAGAGTTACAGAACACATGTGGAATTTGCCATTGGCTGACTAAAAATATGTTATTTTTATCTACAGGTTTTGACCTCTATGACCTCATGAATAATGAAGCCACGAGTAAGGTCTGCAGAGGTCAAACCCTGCAGATAAAAATGATCAGATGCTGATTTTAGATGTAACCCCTAGATGGCGCTATCCCAAGGGCTACTACCCCTGCTTGATTGGCCACTAACAGGTTGAGGGGCCTGGATTCGATGGCGGGTGCCTCCACCCAGAGGTCAGGGTTTGCAATAGTTAAACTAACTTGGTCACAGCCCTCTGGGACACTGTGACCCCCCTTTCTTCCCACTAGTGGCCCACACAATATATCAGAATTACCTTCACAGTATACACTTACCCCCAGGACTGGTTCGGTCAGTGTGACTCCCTGTAAAACAAGATGATACAGTGCAAAAACCACAGTACAATACTTTAACTTAGACGAATACCTCAGACAGTGTAACTCTGCTGAAACAAACAGATCTGATTTATTTAGGGGGATATAACAAGAACAGGGGAAATCAGGTTAATTAGTTTAAATGCATTAATAATCACATTACTGTGCACATATTTCAGAATCCCAAATGTCCCTAATGTCACTCTTACTGGGTACCCAGGCAATAAAAGGCTAGCCTATTTGGTGCAGCTGGTTGGGGCCCTGAAGATGGAAAATGCATGCACAATACCCAAATTGTAATCCGGAGCCGGTAGGCTCAGTTCGTGGAGAAAGAAAGGAAATGTAATCAGAGGGAACAGTTGCAATTAGATGATGGCAGGGAGCTACCCTGATTTGTACTGACAAATTCAATGCTGAAACTGAATGGAAGGCAGATTGTCCTGGATTGCCAGGAGGAGCAGACCATGTGGACAAGGTCCTTGTGACTGGACCCCATGGCAGTTCAGAGCAAATGGATGTAGTCTGGATTAAGCTGGGGTTTACTTGCAGCTTCATGCACTCAATTCACTGTACAGGGGATTTGAAACGTGAGTCCCCACAAGCACTACACACATTTATATGGAAAAAGAAAGTACTATACCAGGCAGGCTGCTTCTCTATCCCGATCGCAATTACTGCACAATACCCGGGAGAACACACAGCAGATTCAGTTCCTGACAGACTGAGCGCGATTCAGCAATTTCTCCAGTCTTCTACAGGGTGAGCCTGGTTTCTGCTCTTCAGATCTCCTTGATTCTCTTTACAGGTCGGATTCAGTCCAAACAAGCAGTTGCACAAGCTGCAGACCGAAAACTTGGGGCCTTACACGCCGCTTCCGGATTAAATTACAGACCGAAGGAGCACAGGCCTCTTCCCTCTTCACTGCCAGAGCTAAACTGAAACTCCAGTAGACAAACCGGCACTTCCTTTGAGTTCCTCCCAGTTCTTGGCTGGATTGGCTGTCACTCACAATAGACTGCCCTGTTGGTCCAAAAGGCGCCGAAGTCCAAACTACATCTCCCAGAGTCACTGCCCATACAATCCTCTTGTGGCTGGCTCAGATTACGAGTCCAAGTTCTGATTCGTCCAAGGCACCATTTTAGAGCTACCTTAACCCACACTGATTGGTCCAGTTCAGCGGTTCAAAACTAGAATGGGGAACTAGGCAAACACAGTTCTGATTGCAAAGAAAGCAGGTTAGACAAACTGTATTTTCATTATTACTCTAAATGATTTCTGTCAAACAGTTACATCTTTCAGATAGGTTCCCTTTGCACTCCTAGCGACTGCAAAAATGGAGCGAATTGGCAGCAGCTCGAGTGGGACTCAAGCAGGGAAACACACAGTCTCCCCATACAAACTAATTATGTCTGCAAGCAGACAGCTCTTAAAGAGACAGTACCAGAGGCTCTAAAAACACTCACAGATAAATGGCTTAAACACCAAACACCATTCAGGCTCAGAGCATTCAAGCGAGCTCCTGGAAGTCTTTTGGGAACCCCCATTTGCAGGGGGGTTACATAGATACTATACAGCCTGAGCCACTATTACTTCACAGAACCCATCAGTCAAGTTTACAGCTTTGCTCAGCAGAGCAGTACCCCAAAGCGCCCGTTAAGGAACCTGAGTCCACACTGTCTCTGCATGGTGTCTCAGAACTAGAGTCGCTGACTGAGTACTGGTCCCACCATCCTACTCTCCAGAATCTCTCACCCAAACGAATGGCACGGACAGCTGACCCTTCACTTCAAGAACGGTACACACTAGCATGTTACGTTTTATCTTAGCAGTGCAGATTCATGGGTTATTACTAGTCTAGCCTGCTGGGGTCCTGACTACCTCCGGGCATCTGAATCTCCAGGGAATCTCTCAAGGCCAGAAAGGCATCGGTGGACGCTCCTTGACAGAAAACTCATTTTTTTCTGTGTGGTCCCTCAGTTGGATGAACCCCACTGTTGCCCTGGGGTGCTGAAGGGTGCCCATGCCACCCTGCACCTGGCACTCTGCCAGTGTACAAGTTCCAGTAGGCCCCGAGCCACCCCTTCTGTACTTCTTGTGCAGATTCTTGAGCAGCAGCCTTCACCTGGGAACTCCAATCCAGAACTTGAAGAACCGGCACTTTTCTGCCTAAACCTCTTTGCAATCTCCTTATCGCTAGCCTCCTTCCCTCTGCTCCCCTCCACTCCACTCCACTCCCACTAAGGACAGAGCTGCTGGTATTGAAGTATCCAACGCTCTGATGGGCACTGCTAACAACAACCCTGACCCTTACCTGGGGTAGGGGGTCGTTAAATTTGCATTTTAATTTTTGTTTTACAAACAGTGGAACCTACAGAACTTGGTGTGAAACATGAGGAATGGCCCACTGCTCTGCCTGTGTGTAGCGTTTTTTTGTTTTTTTTTTGTTAATTATTTTTCTTCGCTGGCTACTCCAGGGCCTCTCTCCAGGGTACCCTCTCGACGACTGTCTTTACTCTCAGCCTGAAACCTCCCCGCAGGTCTCCCACCAGGCCCTCATGGCTCGTCCAGCCCCCCGGATCACCCCCCAGGAGAGGGCCCGCCCACCCTTGTTGGCCTTTCTGGTATTAGAGGGACTGCCATGGGACCGGGGTGAGGGTCGGGAGATCCATTAAGGCAGGCCCGGTGATGGCATGTGGGCACGTCTCTGGGGCCCCCTTTGCCTCCACTGGCTGCCAGAGTTGTTCCATGTGTGTTGCTCCCCCTGGAGTGCAGATGTGCCATAATGTCAGCACACCTAGCGTGCAGACATCCACCGCCACACTGTCCCCCGACATTCCATCAAGCCTCCCTACCTGCAGGGTCACCTGGTCTCCACCAGGTGCCACTATGGAGTGAGGCTTACTCCAATACCAAACCAAGAAGGGAGAGCAGTCCTCCAGATGCTCAATCCCTTCCCTTCCCTTCCCCCCTCCCTCCCATGCTGACCCCCCATGACCTGAGGCCATTGATCGCCAGCGTGGCGTGAGGTGTGGCGTCTAGCGCCTCAGTCCTCAGCACCACTGGGCCAGCGCCTGTGTGTAGCGTTATAAGAACTAAAATTCACCCCTAACAATCTAAACCATTCAAACCTTGCCCGCCCACCCACGAGAACCCCCATGAGTCACCCTATTTTTCATAATGTCACCCTTTCTAGTCAAAGGCAGCTTAAGGATCTGCTGTCTTTTCCATCACAGCTAATGGTCCAGAATGCTTGCTCCTCATCCCAGTAGTGCTTTTTGAGGCCCACACAAAGCCGTACTGAGGCATGAATCCAGCATTTGAGCCCAGCTGTACTAGGAAGCAGTAGAGGATCATCCTTCAGTGCTGAACCAAAAAAGTGTGCCATTATATAGGACAGAGTGGCGCAAAGAGGCTCTGGGTGGAGTGAGTTTTGTATCTACTATATGCTACTGCAGTGTAGGTTTTTCTTGTTTTATGTGGGGGCAGAGTAACCTAGAAACGTAGACTATGACGACAGATAAGGGCCACTGGACCCACCCAGTCTGCCCATTTTTCCCATCATTTTCTGTTGCAGAGCCAATTTGATCTATGGCACCATCTATTCTCCTCCCTTCCTTACCCCTACGATTCCCTTGTGCCTGTCCTAGGCATTTTTTAACCCCACCACTGTTTTTGCTCCCACTACCTCCACTGGAAGATTGTTCTAGGCATCCACCACCTTTTCTGTGAAGAAGGACTTCCTCACGTCCCTCCTGAATTTACCCCCTCCAGCTTCATCACATGCCCCCTTGTTCTAGAGCACATTTTTCTCAGAACAATACCCTCCTCCTGTACCTTATTAGCCACAATGAGGTATTTAAAGGTTTCTATCATATCCCCCTCTACCTCCTCTCCTCCCAGGGTGTACACATTTAGCTCATCAAGCTTTTCCTCATAGGGCTTTTTTTGTTGTGGAAATTTCTGTTTATCTCCCCCTACATCCCTCAAGCTCTGGTTCCTTGGGAGTGCCAGTGAAGTCTGCCCCTGCTATCCACCTTACCTGGCCCATCCCAATCCTCCATGGAGCCGCGGTTTTGCCCCCCGGTTGGGGGTGAGGTTGGGCTCATACACCCCGAACACTTCCTTGTTTTGTTGAGTTCAGGTGGCCAGACGGGTGGAAGTACATCAGGGTCTAACTCTGGCACTCCATCTACTCAGAGCTGGAAGACATTTTCTCCCTTTTCTTGTGGACATCACGTGTGCCCTGAAGTCAAGGGACATAGCGCTGATGTCCCTGATGTCCTCCCCACTGTGTCTGCCTCGGTGCTTGCTATGCCTTAGACTTCCACCTGGGGACAGTCAAGCACCGAGTCACTGTCCCCCCCCTCCCTGGAGAAGACAAGCTGTCTCTGGGATGCTCAAACCTCCTCCCCACAGCCGGCCCTCCAGCTCCCGGGCTTGTTCCCGAACCCGGGCCACTGGCACCACAAGCGGAAGTCTAACCCCTATGCCGATAGGCTGGCTTTCTCATAGGGCTTTTGACGCACACCCTGCACCATTTTGCTAGCCCTCCTCTGGACTGCCTCCACTCTGTCTGTGTCTTTCCTGAGATGTGGTCTCCAGAACTGGACACAGTACTCAAGGTGAGGTCTTACCAGCGATCTATAGAGGGGCAGCACCACCTCCCTCTTCCTACTGGTGATACCCCTTCCTATGCACCCCAGCATCCCTCTAGCCCTTCTGATTGCCTTGTCACACTGCCTGGCAGCGCACGTCAAAGAGGAGACCTTACAATACTATTGATGGCGGGAGAGGCAGATGATCACTGTACCGCATTGAACGGAATATAAATAATGACAAACTTAAAACTACAAAACCACTCAATGGCACACTCAAGACTGTTTAGGAAGGTAGTGGGGCTGAGACTTGTTTATTTTATTTATTTATTGCTAGGATTAAATACCTTTGAACCAAAGGTTCTTTTACAAAGGTTCCGCATCAGATATACATACAGAAGTTGTACATAACAAATTTGAAATTATACATTACAAGGTAGGAAGGTAGACAATTAAATAGATGGCAAAGGGTGCATAAACACTCAGTTACATAATATACAGAATAGCATGCTAGTTGGTGTACAAAGTACAATGAAAATTACAGTAGGGATTCAGTCTATAAGACAATCACCTGAGTGGCAGAATAAGGGGGTGTGAGATTGGTGGGGGAGCAGTCAGCTAATTATGGTATTGTCTGTCGGGGATCTGAGAGAAAGGACAATCAATCAATCAATCAATCAATCACTTTATTTAACCAGGCATAAACACCATTGAGCAAGCTCATTTTCAAGGTGGTCCTGGGCATAAATACAATACAGTACACTTCATAAGATTACAATTACGGTGGACAACGGTAAAAAAAAAAAAAAAAAAAAAACATTGTGAAGGTGCCGGTCAATGTAGGCCTATACATACCGGTCAACATAATTAACATGCAAAGGTACATAGAAACATAGACTTTGATGGCAGATAAGGACCGCTAGACCCATCTAGTCTGCCCATTTCCCTACCTACAGGATAGGCCGCAGATCCTAGTTAACCAACAGCCTATATCTTCCTGCCCCCCACAAGAATTGCCTTATGTCTGTCCCATGCATTCTTGAATTCTCCCACAGTTTTAGACCCCACAACATCCTCAGGAAGGATGTTCCATGCATCCACTACCTCTCTGTGAAATAATACTTCCTCACATTGCCCTGAACCGCCTCCTTCTATCTTTAAATTGTGTCCCTTGTTCTTGCAAGTCTCTTTTTCTGAAAGATGCTACCCTCTTGGACTTTGTTGATTCCTTGAGGTACTTAAAGTTTCTATCATGTCCCCCTCTCCTTCTTTCCTCAAGGGTATACATATTAAGCTCCTTTAGTCTCTCCTCATCTGGCTTCTCTTGCAGACCCTGCACCATTTAGTTGCCCTCCTCTGGACTACCTCTATCCTGTCTATGTCCTTGGAGATGGGGTCTCCAGAACTGGACACAGTACTCCAGATGGGGTCTCACCAACTGTCTGTACAGAGGGATACAACTTCCTGTTTTCTGCTGCTGATGCCTCTCCCTATACATCCCAGTATAACCCAGCCCTCCCTACTGCCTTCTCACATTGCTTGCTAACCTTAAGGTCATCTGATATGATTACCCCCAGGTCCCTTTCCTGTTTTGTTGTTGTTACTACCTCCCCACCCATTGTGTATTCTTCCCCTGGGTTCTTGTTTCCCAGGTGCATTATTTTGCACTATTTTGCATTGAATCCTAGCTGCCATATGTCTGACCATTCCTCCAACCTTGCAAAGTCCCTTTCATCCTTTCCACGCCTTGTGTATCAACCCTGTTTGCAGATCTTTGTGTCATCTGCAAAAAGGCATACTTTTCCTTCCAGTCCCTCTGCAATGTCACTGATGAAGACATTAAAAAGGACTGGACCCAATACTGAACCCTGCAGTACCCCACTAGTAACTGCCCTTTCTTCAGAGTGGACTCCATTTACAATTACCTTCTGTGTCCTGTTGTCCAGCCAATGTTTTACCCAGGCTACCACCCTGGGACCCACTCCCAGGCTGGTTAATTTGACAAATAATCTTTGGTGTGGGACTGTGTCAAATGCCTTGCTAAAGTCTAGGTAGGCCATGTCCACAGCCCCTCCCTGGTCTACTACTTTGGTCACCCAGTCAATGAAATCTATTAGATGCGTCTGACATGACCTTCCCGCTGTGAACCCATGCTGCCTTGGATCCTGTGCTCCACTGACCTCTAGGTACTCAACTATTCTTTCCTTCAGAAGTGACTCCATCACTTTCCACCACAGAGGTCAGACTGACAGGTCTGTAGTTTCCTGCCTCTGTCTTGGTCCCACTTTTGTGAAGGGGAATCACATCCGCCTTCCTCCAGTCCTCGGGTACCACACCATCCTCCCATGATTTATTGAAAAGAGTAGCCAGTGGTTTCACTAGTTCCTTCCTTAATTCTTTTAGAATTCTGGGGTGAATTCCATCAGGACCCATTGCTTTGTCCACCTTCAGTTTTAGGAGTTCTTGCAGAACCCTTTCTTCTGTGAAAGGACTGGGATCGACCCCCTATCAAGACTGCTTCTGTTAATTGGATTAGGCCTTCCCTCCTCTTTTGTGAATACTGAGCAGAAATATTCGTTCAGTATTCCTGCTTTTCACTGTCCCCTCTGCCCACCCAATCGCTCATTCTATTCAGCCTCACTATCCTCTCTTTGTCTTTCTACTCGCTGATGTACCTATAAAAGGTTTTATCTCTTAACTGAGTTGGCTATCTTTTCCTCAGTTTGGGCCTTTGCTATTCTGACTTCCCTCCTGCTTCTTTCTGCCTTAACTGGTAGAACTCTCTGTCCTGCTCCTTCTGTGTTTCCTTATACTTCCGAATGCTATCTTTTCTTCCTGACTTTCACAGCCGCCTCTTGAGAACCATAGTGGCTTTTTCTTTCATTTTGATTTGTTTATTTGCTTCACACAAAGGCTTGTTGCCTCTGTGATGGCAGTTTTGATAATTCCCCATTGTTGCTCCACACCTCCTTCTAGCCTGTTTGCTAGTGCTTTTCTGAGGCACTCTCCCATCTTGCCAAAGTCAGCCCTCCTAAAGTCCAGTACCCTCACTTTTGTATGGCTTGACTCTATAGCTGAGTTAACGTGAACCACACTGTTTGTTGGTCACTTGTCCCCAGATGGCAACCCACTTCTAGATCTGAGATCCTCTCACTGCCCCCATTTGAGAGTACGAGGTCTAAGATTGCTCCCTCACGAATGGGTTCCAAAACTAGCTGTCTAATGCCTGACACCTGTAGGGCATCAAGAATGGCCCTGCTCTTGGATGTGGCTGCAGCAAATGTGCTCCAGTTAACATCTGGCATATTCAGGTCTCCCATCAACAGTATCTCCCCTTTCTCTGCCATTCTAAGAATGCCTACCATCATATCCTTGTCCATTCCTTCCCCCTGACATGGGGGTCTGTACACAACCCCTGTGCAGATTGTGGTGCCCTTTCCAGTCTCCAAGGTGACCCACAGTGCCTCTCTCCTCCCTGTTTACTCTTTTGTTCAGTTGCTTTTATCCCTTCCTTTACATAGAGAGCTACTCCTCCCCTCTTCTCCCCTGCCTGTCTCTCCTGTAGGTTATGTACCCTGGTATGTTAACATCCCAGTCATGGTTCTCGTGTACCCATGTTTCTGTGACTGCTACTGATATCAGGCATCCTCTTCCATTAAGGCCACCAGCTCAGGGAGCTTGTTGCCCAGACTATGGGCATTAGTACTCATTACCCTCCATTTCCTGATGGCCTTACTCCCTTTTGCCCCATCCCTGTCCTTCTTGCCTTTATCACTTTCTCCATTTACTCCTGCCCTTCTCCCTATCGACACCTCCATGTTGGTGTTTGTCACACTTACTACCGTGATTGTTTGGGGGGGGGGCTAGGATTTTCCTGCTCCTTTCCAGTGCCTCCCCCCTTGGCTAGTTTAAAAGCTTGCCAATGAAGCATTTAAACCTATCACTTAGGATCCTGGTTCCCCTCCCGGACAGATGCAGCCCATCATGCCAGTATAGGCTTGCATCACTCCAGGTGGACCCCAGTCCCCAATGAAGCCAAATCCTGAGCTCCACACCAGTTTTTCAACCACTGATTGAATCCCATGGTACAGAACACCCTAGCCTCTCCTATGCCATAGATGGGTAGCACCTCCGAGAAGGTTACCGTGCGTGCTACTTGACTAAGGCCCCTCCCCAATTCCACAAACTCTTCCTGCACTTCTCTAATCCCTTTCTTAGCCATGTCATTTATCCCTAGATGGACAATGACATCCAGCTCCCTCCCCTGTGCAGCTGCTCCAGCAATCCTGAGGATTCGCTCCCTGTCCCTCTAAGCCATGGCGCCAGGCAGGCACCTTACCTCCCTCTCCCCTTCCTTGCCCAGTTCTACCTTCCTAACAATGGAGTCCCCCACCAGGAGTTGTTTCCTTCCCCTGCAGGGTCCCCTGCCACCCTCCTGTGGGTCTCCTTTGTGGAGGTTCCCAGCATCCTCCTTGGTCTCCACTGTGGGTGCCTCCATAGAGGAACCACACTTTGCCAGAATGGCATAGGGAATGTGGAGAGGTACAACTGGAGGGATGCGCTCTGTTCCACCACCTCACCCTCCTGAGCCCACTGTGGTCCAACTGCTCCTCTTTCTTGGCAACCTCTGAGGCAACGGCAGTGGCACTGGTGGTCCCTGGATGGAAGAGGAGGTCCCACAAATCCTGGCCAACTCAGCCTGGAGATGAGCAACCTCCTCCCCTCAGCCCAGAGAGGTGCCTGCAGATGGGACAACACCGCATCCTCCAGAACATCTCCCTGAAGACTGCTGCTCCACAGCCACTGCACTGCACCACTCCAATCATGTCTTATTTCTGGCCCCTTAACTGTTTGCAATCCTTACTCTTTCCTCTGTTTTTTTCTCTCTCTCTCTCTCTCTCCTTACTTTCTGCCTGTGTGCCCTTTAAATTCCTGATTGTCCTGTTCTGAGACAAGAATATCCTATATTTCTCAGTAGACCACTTACTTGTTCAGAGGCAGACCTCCAGCAGCTAGAGGGGGCCGGAGAGCTACTCTTGCCCTTCTAGGATGGTGAGTCCTTGGTGGTTCTGTGATCACTCACTTCCTGCCCCTAAACAGGAAGTTCCTGTTATCAGTCAAATCTTGTGCCTATAAAAATAGAACTAGCTTTGGGTGGGGGGGTGGAGGGAAGGGAAGGAGGGCAATATAGTCCCAGCAGAGAAGTTCAGTCACACAGCAGTCCTTTCTCCTGGTGTCTTCTGCCAAGCTACATAATGATAAGCTTTACTGAAATGAGAAGAGACAACAATCCCATATAGTCTCCGCTGAGTAAGAGCTCATACCTAAATGATAAAAAATAAGGAGGTATTAAGGAACAGGGTAGAAATTGGGGTGAAAGAGTAGGCAGCCAAAAGGGAGGCCAGAATAGGTAAAAGGTAGAGAATAGGCAGGGTCATCTTGGATTAAGGGAACTAGGCTTGTAGGTCCTAGGTTTCTGTTGTTAGGAATGTGGGGTGGATGAGATACTTGGGCATAGGATTTGAGAGTGGCACCCGAGGCTTAGGGGTCATCGGCATCTGAAACAGTTGCATGACTCCTTCGGATAATCCGTTAATAGAGCTTTGAATGTGAAAATGCTTGGAAGTGAGGATAATTTTAATGAGTCTTGCATAGTGTTCCAAAGTGATGGAAGTGAGAAGTTGATTGCTGCCGAGCCAAGGGTAGTTTTCACTCTAGGAATCTGGAAGCAGATTAAGGAGAAGCGTCTCAGGCCATAGGAACCTTTAGCACATTTGAAGATGTTCGAGATGTATGCAGGGAGGTTATCAGATAATGCTCTAAAAAACCAGAGGAGAGCATTCCTTTTTCTTCTAGTTGAGAGTGAGGTCCATCCCGAAACCTGGTATAGATGACAGTGATGTGTACTACGGGGTAGATTTAAGATAAATCTTAAAGCCTGGTGGTAAAGGGTGTCCAGTTTGTTTAGCATCGTTGATGGGCAATGACTAAAAGGAAGTCAGCGTAGTCCAGTATAGGTAGGAATGTAGTTTGTACTAGTCTCATTCTGGCTTCTAATGTGAGTAGGTGTTTAATGCGATAGAATAAACCTAATCGCTGTCTTACTTTCTTCAAGGCTTCATTTAAGTGGCACAGAAAGTTGAGCTTGTTATCCAGCCAGAACCCTAGGTATTTAAAGGTATCAACTACTTCAAGGGGTTCATCTAAGAGTGTTCGGATCTGTGTGATATGTGGACATCCGGAAGTAGACTTTGGTGAGAGAATCATTGCTTTAGGGAAAGAAAAGAGGATGAGGGGCAACAAAGAAGAGGGATAGAAAGGGGGGGAGGCAGCAGGTGTTTTTGTCAAGTCAGATTGAGGTAAGTGGGAGTAAGTTGGAAAGAGGATGGGTGGAGAAAGGGAAGGGGGTGAGATAGGCAGGGGTTGGTTTTATCTAGTTCTCACACTTTGTGATGGTGAGCCTTCCCCAAGCCATGGAAAAGATTTCGAGCCTCCTTCAAGTTTGGAAAAATCATAGATCTCCCCATTGAAAAAAGATATCATACTTTGCACACTACAGCAGGAATAAATTGAGACTAACAAAGTTGACTGTGTGTATTCTGTTTTTATTCAACTTATTGTTCTCTATCCCCAAGCCCGCATCCCAGGTTATTCTTGTCACTCCACGTTTCTGACTCCTGGACCCTTGTTACTCTGTTTCCTCTCTAGCTGGAACAACTAACCTAGCCACTTAGGTGGGTGGCTTGCTTCCACCCACCCTGCCCCTCACCCAGCCCAACCCAAGGGTGTCATTTCCTTTATACCAGGGGTTCTGATACACTTCCCCAAGAGGGCAAGGGGCATACAACTATCATATCCTTAGCAGTCCAGCACACTGCATAGAGGGTAAACACACATACACTAACAAAAAAGACCCCCTCCCCAAAATATATACAGTATATATATATATATATATATATATATACATTAAACAGGAAGGAGAGAGATGTGGGAGTAGTACAATGCACTGGCAGTGGGGTGGCAGTCTTCCGGGAGACATTCTGGAGGCTGCAATGCTGCCCTATTTGCAGGCAGCTCTCTGCTCTGAAGGAGGAATTTGCCCGCCTCCAGGTCAACCTGGCAAGGAGTAGGGAAACATCACTCACTCAGGGAACGCTAGAGCCACCACTGCTGCCTCAGACATTGCCAGGAATAAGGAGCGGTTGTACCATGGTGGATTCAGGGAGGGTGAGGGTGGTGGAACAGAGGCGCATCTCTCCAGCTGTACCTCTCCGCAATTTATACACCATTCTGGAAGAACATGGTTCCTCTATGGAGGCACCCGCAGTGGAAACCAAGGAGGATGCTGGGAACCACCACAATGGAGACCCACAAGAGGGTGGCATGGGACACCACAGGGGAAGGAAGCAACTCCTGGTGGGGAACTCAGTTATTAGGTGAGTAGAACTGGGGGAGGGGAGAGAGAGAGAGAGAGAGGTAACAGGGTAGTTAACGAGGTAAACACCAAGGTAGAGAGGTCAATACGGAGCAGGACAGGGGTAAATAGAGAAAAAGGCAAAGTCAATAAGGGCAGGGATGGGGCTAAAATGGATAAGGCCAAAAATTGGAGGGCGATGATTACCAATGAGGGTAACAAGCTCCCTGAAGTAGTGGCCTTGATGGAAGACGGACACCTGGATATCGTGGCAGTCACAGAAACATGGTACACAGAGAATTGTGACTTGGATGTCAACATACCAGGGTACACAATCTACAGAAGGGACAGGGAGGGTGAAAGAGGGGAAGGAGTAGCTCTCTACGTAAGGGAAGGGATCGAAGTAATGTAACTAAAGGGTAAACGGGGAGGAGAGGAGGCACTGTGGGTCACCTTGGAGACAGGAAATGGCACCACAATCTACACAAGAGTTGTATACAGACCCCCCCCCCATTCTCAGGAGGAGGAAATGGACAAGGAATTGACAGAAGGCATCCTTAGAATGGCAGAAAAAAGGGAGATGTTGTTGATGGGGGACCTGAATATGCCAGATGTTAATTGAGGCACATTTGTTGCAGCCACATCCATGAGTGAGGTCATTCTTGATGCCTTGCAGGGGGCATGCCTCAGAAAGCTAGTATTGGAACCTACTCAGGAGAGAGCAATCTTACACCTGGTACTCTCAAATGGGGATGGAGAGAGGATCACAGATTTAGAAGTGGGTAGCCATCTTGGAACAAGCTACCACCAAACAGTGTGGTTCACAATAAACACAGCCGTAGAGTCAAGCCATACAAAAGCGAAGGTACTAGACTTTAGGAGGGCTGACTTTGGCAAAATGGATGAGTGCCTAAGGAATGCACTAGCAAATGGACAGGAAGGAGGGGTGGAAGAACAGTGGGGGGAAATCAGAACTGCCATCACAGAGGCAACAAGCCTTTGTGTGAAGCAAATAAAACAAAATGAAGTAAAAAACCACCATGGTTCTCAAAAGAGATGGCGGGGAAGGTTAGGGAGAAAAAGATAGCATTCAGGAAGTAGAAGGAATTACAGAAGTGGGACAGAGAACTGTATCAGCTAAAGCGGGGGGTGGGGGGCAGTCAGAATAGCAAAGGCCCAAACCGAGGAAAAGGTAGCCAACTCAGTTAAGAAGGGGGATAAAACCTTTTATAGGTACATCAGGGAGTGAAGGAAGACCAAGGGAGGGATAATGAGGCTTAATAAAGGGGAGGGGAAGTGGGCAGAGGGTGACAGTGAAAAGGCAGAGATATTGAACAAATGCTTTTGCTCCGTATTCACAAAAAAGAAGAATTGGGGGAGGTACCTAAACCAAACAACAGAAGCACTCATGTAACCCCTAGGTGGCGCTATCCCAAGGGCTGCTACCCCTGTCTGCTTGGCTAGTAGCAGGTTAAGGGGCCCGAGTTCTGAAATGGGTGCCTCCACCCGGAGGTCAGAGTTGGTAGTGGTCAAGATAACCTGGGCACAGCCCTCTGGGATACTGTAACCCCCCTCTTTCCTTATTAGTGGCCAGAACAATAGACAATAATAACTTTCACAATACCCCTGGTACACCGCACAAGTACCCACACTGTTTGCACTTACCACCAGGGCTTTCCTCTGGCTTGGCCCTGGGGACCCCCTGTAAAACAAGGTTATACACAGCAAATAACAGCAGTACAGTACTCTTGCACAAACTGGAACCACAGTCAGGGTAAATGCAAAAAAAGAGTTAGATCTGATTTATTTAAGGGACTTGAACAAGGGAGGGGCGTAATCAGGTTAATTTGGTTAAAGACTACCATTCAACCAGTTATGCATGCACTTCAGGGTCTAATAACAGTCACACACTCTGGGTACCCAGATGGAGAACGGTGGGCTTGCCAGGAACATTGCAGCTGGTTGGGGCCCTGTGATAGAAGAAAACAACATGCACAACAGACTATTTGTAATCCAGAGCCGGAAGGCTCAGTTTGTGAAAAGAAAACAACAAGACAATCAGATGACACACTTTTAGATTAGGCTGTTGTTACAGGGAGCTACCCTGATGATTACTCAGGATACCTAAGACTGGACACAGACTGGACGAAAATCGAGACAGCAGGTGGTTAATCTGGAGTGCCAGGAGAAGCAAGGCCCACACAAATCGCCGAGGCGTCATTCCCGTTCAAGTGTGGAGCAGGGGGCTGATCCCCAGGCAGGTCTCTCGTCGATGGCTTTCTCTGTGCAGCGGGTGGTCTGGCTGGGCCAGTGTGGCAAGTCCCCGGCCAAATGGAGACAAATTCGGATACAGTCTATTTTGGGCTGGATACAGTTTCCAGCAAGCAGAACACAGTTCACACAGTGGGGAGACAAATCACAACCCACTTTCAATACACAGCACATTTACACGTAAGGAGATTCTACTGTACCAGGCAAATCACTCTCCAGTCATGATCGCAAAGTCTCTGCACAAACCGGGGATTCAAAAGCAGCTGGAAATCCTGACAGGCCGATTGCGTTCAGCAAAATCTTTGGTCTACTTCAGGTATGAGCCTGGTAGAAAATCAGTGGCTTACTTCTCACAAACTCGTTGAGTCAAAATAATTCTCTTTCTCCTCTGAGGGCAGCAGGCAGACATGCGAACAAACTTAGCCCTTTCACAGTTTTCCCATACGAATCCACTCAGGATTGCTGCTCAAAAACACTTGAACTCTTCTCAATTCACTTCCCGGCTCAGAACTAACTAAAAATTGCAAGCAGTCTAGGATTTCCCCAATATCCAAAAGATTTGGTTGGCTGATCACAGTCAGTCACAACAAGAGCTCCTCCTTCAGTTGAAAAAGGCACCAAAAACCCCAAATTACAATTCCTACAGATTTTGACTCCAGACAGCTTCTGTAGTCCGGCTCCATTTTAGGTCCCACCAGACTGATTGGTCCAATTCAGCAGTCCAGGACCAAGATAGTGGAGACAAACAAAACAGTCCTTGCTGCAAAGAAAGCAGGTTAGACAAATTACATTATCATTAAATCTCTAAATGATTTTCAGCAAATGGTTACATCTTTCAACAGAGCTCCCTCTCAGATTACTTATGACTGCAGTCCAGGCAGCTCTTAAAGAAACAGTACACAGAGGCTATACGGGCACTCTTTGGCAATCACATTTAAACTGCTAAAACGCAGGACACCAACCTGGCAGTGAGCATTTAGGCAAGCTCAAGGAAGACTTTTCAGAAACCCCCATTTGTAGGGGGTTACACCCTTCCCTGCCTGGAGAAAGGTTGGCGTCCGTGTCAAGTCTGTACCATCTTGCATCAGTTAACATAAACTTACTACTTTACTATACTTTTTTACTACACTTTATAATCCTATATCCATTTTGATAATACATTAGGCATATTTCACACAAGTCAGTTGAACATTACTATATTAAATCAGGTAATAATTTCTTATACATTAGAGTAAGAGGGGGCCCTTCCCTATCAGCTAACTTGGGGCTGGATGGGGCAGGGGCACCATCATGAGAGGGCAGAACAAGTAACCTGGAATGATCCGTCAAGCTCACTTTGGGCAGTGAACTCGGTGAATCATAAACACCTTTGTGAACCACATGGAGAGGCAAGTCCACAGGCCTCCCTGGAGAATCATAGCTGAAACGCAATACTGGCTTGACAGCTCGGCCAGTCTTTCTGGGGGGAGCAACCACAGTCTCTGTATTTTCAGCAACAGCCTTGGGGCTTTCGTCACCTGTGAGGGGTGCCTCTGCCTGGGTCGAAATGTCTAAACTTGGAGCACTGTCTGCTTCTTGCTCTGTAGGCTCTGTTTCTACAACACTTTGCTCATTTTGAAGAAGCCCTGGTACTGAAGGGGGGTTTATCAGCACTGTCATAGTGTTCTTCAAGTTCTGGCATGTCACCAGAAAGACTCATTCCATCAGCCCCTTACTCAGGCAAATCATACAGTTCCACAATACACAGAGACTCAGCATCCTCAGACGTGATACTTTGCACTTCACTTTCAGGGATCATTGGCTCCAAGGACGAAGCTGGGGGTTAGGCAGTCCAGAAGGCCCAGCTTCATCCCCACGATTAGTCATGGGATTACCCAGAAACAGCTGGCTCAGTTCATAAGAGGGGTAATAGGCATAGTAGCACTGACTTTCGTCAGAAGTGGACTGACAGTCACTATCATTCTGGGCCTGCTGCAGAGGAAACCTTAAATCTGTAACCATTGGGGTAGGTTGGCTCTGTCTCTTTCTTGCAGCAGCACGAGTCACCTGCCCAGGGGGCTCAATTTCTGGGGGTTCAGCCTCAATCATGACCTGGCTGATAGGTAGCAAGTGGTTACGGTGCGTGGTCTTGACAGCTTTGGAGTTGTTCTCTGGGTGCACCTTGTACATAGGTAAATTGTCCAACTTTCCAACTGCTACATGGGGAAGATGGTGCCACCGATCAGCAATTTTGTGTTTACCATGCAGTCCCAAATTGTGTAACAACACACGGTCTCCAGGTCGAAGCTCTTGAGCCTTTACTTTTTTTATCATGCCTCTCTTTGTTGGCTAGATTTCTCTTGGTGGCCATTGTCTGGGCCAGTTGATAGGCATGGTTCAATTGAGCTTTCAGTTTTTGAGCATATTGCAAGTGGTTTTTGGCTCGGACCCCATCTGGAGAGACCCCAAAACAGACATCAACAGGCAGCCGGGCCTCTCTCCCGAACATGAGGTGGTAGGGAGAGAACCCAGTAGCATAATTTTTAATGCAATTATATGAGTGTACCAAGGTGCTAATCTGCTGGCTCCATTTATGCTTGTCTTTTGGGTGGAGGGTGCCTAGCATGTCTAGAAGGGTGCAGTTAAAACCTTCTGGTTGAGGGTCTCCCTTCAGGTGATAGGGGGTGGTTCTTGACTTTCGCACCCCCCCATAGAGAGAGAGAGCATTTCTTTGATTAGTCGACTTTCAAAGTCTCTGCCCTGGTCAGAGTGGATCCGCTGGGGGGCACCATAGTGGACGAAGAAATTTTCCACTAGCACCTTGGCCGAAGTGGATGCCTTTTTATCTTTGATGGGAAAAGTTTGTCCATACCATGTGAAATGATCTGTAACAACTAATACATTGCCCATGTTCCGATGATCAGGTTCTAAACACAAGAAGTCTATGCAGACTAGTTCCATGGGGGAGGTGGTAGTAATATTAACAAGGGGGGGCAGCCCTCTGAGGCAGGGCTTTTCTTTGCAGGCAGCGACTTCAAGTCTTTTACATGGCAGTCAACATCAGCTCCCATTTTGGGCCAGTAGAAGCAAGATCGTCCCATGTCAAGGGTTCTGTCAATACCGAGGTGCCCCATGTGATTGTGGAGGGACCTCAGTACCAACTCTTTAAAGGCCATGGGCAGGACCAATTGTTGCTTCTCTATTTTGTCACTACAATCTACTGTCTCTCTATACAACAACTGATTTAGCAACTCTAATCTGGGGCCTTCTTTAAACAATAAAACAGTTCATAAGTCAGTGGAATGTAACTTAGACACATCTTTCCTCGCATGCAGGGCATCAAGTGCTGGCTGAATCATAGGATCTTGGGATTGAGCCCACTGAATGCTGTCATTGTCAAATTGAGGTAGTGCACTTATATCTAGAGCGTCAAGTCTGTACCATCATGCATCAGTTAATATAAACTTATTACTTTACTATACATATTCACTACACTTCATGATACTATATCCATTCTGACAACACATTGTGCATATTTCACACAGGTAAATTGAACATTAGTATACTACATAGATACATAGATACATAGACAGTGTCGGCAGATAAGGGCCTATGGCCCACCTAGTCTGCCCATTTGAGCTTGTAAGTTCAGTTTGTTTTCCTAGAAGTCTATTTCCCCTTACCCCTGACCTCTAGAATTCCTTTATGTCTATCCCATGCATTCTTAAATCCCGTGATTGTTTCAGCCCCCACCACTTCCTCTGGCAGGGTGTTCCACTTAGTCCACCACCCGCTCTGTGAAGAAATTCTTTCTCATGTTTCCTCTGAATCGTCCCTCCCTCCAACTTCATCCCATGCCCTCTAGTCCTGAAACATCTTTTTCGCTTAAAAATAGTGTTTTCCTGCACCCTGTTCCTCCCTGTAAGATACTTGTATGTCTCTATCATATCCCCTCTCTCCCTCCTCTCCTCTAGGGAGTACATGTTCAGTTCCTTCAACCTGTCTTCATAGGACTTGTGATGCAACCCATGCACCATCTTTGTTGCCCTCCTCTGAACCTTCTCTACCCTGTCTATGTCCTTACGTAGGTATGGTCTCCAGAACTGTACACTGTACTCCAGGTGGGGCCTCACTAGTGTCTTGTATAGCGGAATTATGACCTCCTTTTCCTGCTGGTGATGCCCTGCCTATACATCCCAGCATCCTATTTGCTTTACCTGATGCCTTGTCACACTGTTTCCCTACCTTGAGGTCATCAGAGATGACAACCCAAGATCTCTTTCCTGCTTGGCATGCTATATCCTCACCCCCAACTGATATATTGTGCCAGGGTTTTTGTGCCCCATATGCATTATCTTGCACTTCTTTGCATTGAATTTCAACTGCCAAACCCTTGACCATTCTTCAAGTTTCTGCAGGTCCCTTCTCATTCTGTCTACACCCTCTGGTGTGTCTACTCTGTTACAGAGCTTTGTGTCATCAGCTAACAGTGAAATTCTGCCTTCTAGATCCTGTGCAATGTCACTGATGAAGATGTTGAATAGGACCGTCCCAGCACTGTCCCTGTGGTACCCACTGGTCACTCTTCCCTCTGTGGAGTGACAGCCATTTACCACCACCCTCTGTGTCCTGCCACCCAGCCAGTTACCTACCCACCACACTACTGTCCTGCCCACACCCATATTCCCCAGTTTGTGTAATAGTCTTCTATGTGGCACAGTGTCAAAGGCCTTGCTGAAATCCAGATAGGCCATGTCCACTGCCCTCCCCTGATCCACCTCCCTAGTCACCCAGTCAAAAAATTCAATGAGGTTGGTCTGACATGACCTCCCCTGGTGAAACCATGCTGCCTTGGGTCCTGTAGTCCATTGACAACAGATGTTCCACCAATCTCTCCTTCAGTAGTGCTTCCATGATCTTTCCCACTACCGAGGTGAGGCTGACTGGTCTGTAGTTCCCTGCTTCCTCTTTGTTCCCACTTTTGTATAAGGGGACTACATCTGCTGTCCTCCAGTCTTTGGGTACCTCCCCTGTTTCCAGTGATTGGCTGAACAGGATAGCCAGAGGTTCAGCCACCACCTCTCTTAGTTCTTTAAGGACCCTGGGGTGCACCCCATCTGGCCCCATTACTGAATCAGGTAATAACTTCTTGTACCTTAAACAATACAAGAGGGGGCCCCTCCCCTATCATCTAACTTGGGGC
The DNA here is from genome assembly GCA_016271365.2 of Neoceratodus forsteri. Lineage (NCBI taxonomy): Eukaryota > Metazoa > Chordata > Ceratodontiformes > Ceratodontidae > Neoceratodus > Neoceratodus forsteri. The sequence goes on from CM028133.1 coordinate 1,116,354,468, forward strand.
TAGAGGGGGCAGGGGCACCATGGTGAGAGGGAAAGACAAGTAACCTAGAATTGGCTTCAATCTCAATTTGGGCAGTGAGCTTGGTGAGACATGAACACCTTTGGGCACCACATTGAGAGGCAAATCCACTGGCCTCCCAGGAGAATCATAACGGAAGTGTACTACTGGCTTGACAGCTCAGCCAGTCTTTTTGAGGGGGACAACTGCAGTCTCTGTACTCTTAGCACTGGTCTGGGGACTCTCGTTACTTGTGAGGGGTGCCTCTGCCTGGGTGGGAACATCCAAACTTGGGGCACTGTCGGCTCCTTGCTCTGCAGGCTCTGTTTCTACAACACTTGACTCATTTTGCAAAGGATCAGGCACAATCAAGCTTTGAGGCACTGAAGGAGGGTGGTCAGCACTCTCATAGTGTTCTTCAAATTCTGGTATGTCATGAGAAAGACTGAAACCCCCCAGCCTCTTCTTCAGGCAAATCATACAGTTCCACAATACACAGAGACTCAACATCTTCAGACGTGATACTTTGCACTTCACTTTCTGGGAGCATTGACTCCAAGGATGAAGCTGGGAGTAAGGCAGTCCAGAAGGCCCAGCTTCATTCCCACAATTTATCAGGGGGTTACCTCGAAACAGCTGACTCAGTTCATAAGAATGGTAATAGGCATAGTCGCACTCACTTTCATCAGAAATGGACTGACAGTCACTATCATTCTGGGCCTGCTGCGGAGGAAACCTTAAACCTGTGACCATTGGGGTAGGTTGACTCTGTCTCTTTCTTGCAGCAGCACAAGTCACCGGACTTGGGGGCTCAGTTTCTGGGGGTTCAGCCTCAATTATGACTTGGCCGATAGGTAGCAAGTGGTTACGGTGCGTGGTCTTGACAGCTTTGGAGCTGTTCTCTAGGTGCACCTTGTACACAGGTAAATCATCCAACTTTCCAACTACTACATGGGGAAGATGGTGCCACCGATCAGCAATTTTGTGTTTTCCATGCAGTCTCAAATTGCGTAACAACACACGGTCTCCAGGTTGAAGCTCTTGAGCCTTTACTTTTTTATCATGCCTCTCTTTGTTGGCTAGATTTCTCTTGGTGGCCATTACCTGGGCCAGTTGATAGGCATGGTTCAATTGAGCTTTCAGTTTTTGTACATATTGCAAGTAGTTTTTGGCTCGGACCCCATCTGGAGAGACCCCAAAACAGACATCAATTGGCAGCCGTTCCTCTCTCCTGAACATGAGGCAGTAGGGGGAGAACCCAGTAGCATCATTTTTTGTGCAATTGTATGCGTGTACTAGGGTGCTAATCTGCTGGCTCCACTTATGCTTGTCTTTTGGGTGGAAGGTGCCCAGCATGTCTAGAAGGGTGCGGTTAAAACATTCCGGTTGAGGGTCTCCCTGCGGGTGATGGGGGTGGTTCTTGACTTTTGCAACCCCCATAGAGAGAACATTTCTTTGATTAGTCGACTCTCAAAGTCTCTGCCTTGATCAGAATTAATCCGCTGGGGGGCACCATAGTGGATGAAGAAATTTTCCACTAGCACCTTGGCCATGGTACAGGCCTTTTGATCTTTAGTTGGAAAAGCTTGTGCATACCATGTGAAATGATCCATAACCACTAACACATTGCCAATGTTCTGCTGATCAGGTTCTAAACACAAGAAGTCTATGCAGACCAGTTCCATGGGGGCGCTGGTAGTAATATTAATAAGGGGGGGCAGCCCTCTGAGGCAGGGCTTTTCTTTGCAGGCATTGACTACAAGTCTTTACGTGGTGCTCAACATCGGCCCCCATTTTGGGCCAGTAGAACATAGAAACATAGAATTTGACGGCAGATAAGGACCGCTTAGCCCACCCAGTCTGCCCATTTCCCTACCTACTGGATAAGCTGAAGATCCTAGTTAACCAGCAGCCTACTTCTTCCTACCCCAACCCCCCAGAATTGCCTTATGACTATCCCATGCATGTTTGAATTCCACCACTGATTTTGACTCCACAACCTCCTCCGGAAGGCCATTCCATGCATCCACAACCCTCTCTGTGAAAAAATACTTCCTTAAATTACCTTGGAGCTGCCCCCTCTCTATCTTCAAATTGTGCCCTCTTGTTCTTGCACACCTCTTTTTTTGAAAGATGCTACCCTCTTGGACTTTGTTGATTCCCTAAGCGAGATTATACCAGGTCAAGGGTTCTGTCACTACCGAGGTGCCCCATGTGATTGTGGAGGGACCTCAGTACCAAATCTTTAAAGGCCTTGGGCAGGACCAATTGTTGCTTGTCTGCTTTGGCACTATGATCTACTGTCTCTCTATGCAACAACTGATTGAGCAACTTCAATCTGGGGCCTTCTTTAAACAATAAAGTAGTTTGCAAGTCAGTGGAACTTAATTTAGACACATCTTTCCCCGCACGCAATGCATCAAGTGCTGGCTGAATCATAGGATCTTGGGATTGAGCCCACTGAATGCTGTCATTGTCAAACTGAGGTAGTGTACTAATATTTAGAGCAGAGAAGTGGCAATAAGCAGCTGGTAAGCAGGTGTCAGAAGGGCCCAAGCAATCTACTAAACAGTCCACTGTGTCCGCAGACATCTGTTCATCTCTATCAAACTTTTAGCACAATGCTCGAATGTCAGGTTCAGACAGCCTGACCCAATCACTCTTGGAAGTGGGCCTTCATGATAGGGCGTCAGCATCAATATGGTTCAGGCCCGGTCTGTATTCGACAGCATAATGATAGGTTGATAATGCAGAAAGCCACTGGTGCCCAGTGGCGTCTAACTTAGCTGAAGTCTGTACATAGGTCTATGGATTATTGCCTGTCTTCACCAATATCTTTGCCCCATAGAGGTATTCATGAAACTGGTCAATGATAGCCCATTTTAGCACCAGGAACTCCAACTTATGCACAGGATAGTTTCATTCGGGCGGGGTCAAGCTCCTACTGGCGAAAGCTACTAGTCTCAGGCCATCCTCATGGTCTTGATACAGCACAGCTCCTAGGCCCTGCAGATTAGCATCCATATGCAGCACATAGGTTTTGGTGGGGTCAGCATAGGTGAGGATGGGGGCATGGGTGAGCTGGTATATGATCTCATGGAAGCTGCTTCACAGTCCGGCATCCAGCGGGGCCGAAGAGTTCACTTGGGTGGAAGTATACTTTTTCTGGTTCTTTAACGGACCCTTTTTTGTATTTACAATTGGAAGGAGGGTAACCCTGGGTAAGGTTCAAGAGTGGGCGAATCACTTTGGAATAGTCTTTTATGAACCTGAGTTAGTAGCCACAGAACCCCAGGAAACATTGTAGTTCTTTCAGATTATTGGGCTGGGGCCAAGTAGTCAGCGTTTCAACCTTACTGGGATCAGTCTCTATCCCTTTTGTAGATACTATGTGCCCCACATATTTCACGGAGGGTTGGAAAAACTGGCACTTGTCAATGGACAGCTTGAGGCTGAAGTCTTCCAGTTGGTCTAGGACTTTAAACAGTCAGTTCTCATGCTCCTCTAAGGTGCTCCCAAATGCAATGACATCGTCCAAGTACACCAGACATTCCAGCCAATTCATATCTCCCACCGCACGTTCCATCAGTTGCTGAAAGGTGGCCGGGCACCCGATATCCCCTGTGGCATCCTCAGAAACTCATAGAACCCCAATGGACAGATGAAGGCTGTTTTCTCATGGTCTTCTGGATCATCGGGATCTGGTAGTATCTGCTGCGAAGATCCAACACTGAGAACCATTTGCTCCCATTCAAGCAGTCCAGGCCATCTTGTATACGAGGCATAGTGTATTGGTCTGGGATGGTCCAGAGGTAGTAGCCACACAACCCCAGGGTTCGATAATCAACACACATCCTCACAGACCCATCCTTCTTATGCACAACCACAATGGGAGAGGCGTATGGGCTCCTGGATTCTTGTATCACGCCAGCAGTGAGCATTTCCTGCAGGTGTCTTCTCACATCATCTATGTCTGCTGGGGCTAGGCGTCGGGACCTCTCTCGAAATGGTCATTCATCGTGCAGGCATATGTGATGCTCCGCACCCTGGACACATCCGATTCCTTCAACGAAAACAGTTGGCCTCTCTGGGCAAGTCTCTTGCTAATTCTAGCTTTCCTTTCAGCTGGCAACAGGGAGTCACCAAAGTCAAACAAGTCTGGGGTCACTCTCTCCTTCTCACCAGGGTGCTTGTTGCTGGGCAATACTGCAGTGTCTTCGCAGTGTACCATAGCTAGGGTGCATCCTCTGTTCACCCGGATCTCCCGATCTGACACATTGTGAATCTGGACCATCACTCGTCGTGCATAGGCATGGGCATGAGCAGGCAAGATGCTGGGCTTGACCAATAATCCTTCTGTCAATTTTCCATCGCCTGGCACATCCAACATCAGTATTTTGTTCTTGATATCTTTCCGGAGGCGGACCTCCTCTTGAACAGTACACTGGGCGTTAGGGGCCAGTACCATTGAATCGGGATCCTTCTTCCACACGACCCTTACAGGGTCATCCTGGTCCACTCCCTTGGGGTTCTGTTGCAAATCATAGGCCCTCTTGATCAGAGCCAGAATTCTCAGGGCCCTCCCAGTCCATCGCCCTTGGTTCTCGTGACAGAGTTGCGCCAGTCTCCCAAACATATGGGTGTTTGTCCCAATTAACAGGGGGTCAAGTCGGTGATGGCAGGTACAGATATAGGGGCCAGCATTGGCATGGGCACAGAAGGCTGGGCAGTAACAGGTGCTGGAGTGGGAGGGGGTGTTGGGGAAGGAACACCCCCAGGTGGCAGGAATAGTTTCTTAATGTTCTCTATGGTTTTCCCTTCCTCCAGCAACAATTTAGCAAATTTCTCCTCAAAAGTCTCAGATAATGGTGGGAGCTCATCCTCCCAGGGGTCTTTACAATCTTTTGTTATCACTCTCTAGACAGCTGGAACCCCTTCTGGGGCAATAGTCTGTGGCACTTTAGAGCTGTCCACGAGGTCACTATACTGTACCAAGGCTATGAAAGTTTGGGCCATCAAATCAGTCTGTTGACCCACCACCACAGGGTTTTTTAAACATTCCACTTTGGAGAGTGCTCCCTCTACAGTGTCTTTACTGGTACCCAGGGCGATATCCAGTATAAGTAGAGCATTTTGGGGGTGATCTCCTGCCCAGTACACACCCCACCAACTGGTGTACAGCCATTTCTACTGGGGTAGCCATTAATCTTTAACAATAATTCGTCATTTGTGGCCACGAGAAGGCACAAAATCCCAGCAGTGCCTCCAAAATGTAACCCCTAGGTGGCGCTATCCCAAGGACTATTACCCCTACCTGCTTGGCTAGTAGCAGGTTAAGGGCCTGAGTTCTGAAACGGGTGCCTCCACCCAGAGGTCAGGGTTGGTAGTGGTCAAGCTAACCTGGGCACAGCCCTCCAGGAAACTGTAACCCCCTCTTTCCTTACTAGTGGCCAGAACAATACACAATGATCACTTTCACAATACTCTGATACACTACACAAGTACCCACACTGTTTGCACTTACCACCAAGACTTTCCTCTGGCCCAGCCCTGGGGATCCCCTGTAAAACAAGGTTATACACAGCAAATAACAGCAGTACAGTAGTCTTGAACAAACTGGAACCACAGTTAGGGTAAATGCAAAAATAAGTTAGATCTGATTTATTTAAGGGGCTTGATACAAGGGAGAGGCGTAATCAGGTTAATTTGCTTAAAGGCTCTATCAGTCAAACAGTTATGCATGCCATTCAGGGTCCATAAACAGTCACACACTCTGGGTACCCAGATGGAGAATGGTGGGCTAGCCAGGAACGTTGCAGCTGGTTGGGGCCCTGTGATGGAAGAAAACAACATGTACAACACACACTGTTTGTAATCCAGAGCTGGAGGGCTCAGTTCTTGAAAAGTAAACATGACACACTTTTAGATTAGGCTGTTGTTGCAGGGAGCTACCCTGATGATTACTCACGATACCCAAGACTGGACACAGGCTGAATGAAAATTGAGACAGCAGGTGGTTAATCTGGAGTGCCAGGAGAAGCAGGGCCCACAAGATTTGCCGAGGCGTCGTTCCTGTTCAAGCGTGGAGTAGGGGGCTGATCCCTAGGCAGGTCTCTTGTCGGTGGCTTTCTCTGTGCAGTGGGGTAGTCTGGCAGGGCCAGTGTGGCATGGCCCAGGCTGAATGGAGATGAACGCGGATTCAGTCCCATTAGGCTGGATAAAGTTTCCAGCAAGCAGAACACATTTCACACAGTGGGGAACCAAATCACAACTCACTTTCAATACGCAGCACATTTACGTGTAAAGGATCCTACAGTACCAGCAAGCAGAACGCAGTTTACACAGTGGGGAACCAAATCACGACCCACTTTCAATACACAGCACATTTACATGTAAGGAAATTTTACTGTACCAGGCAAACTGCTTTCCGGTCACGATCGCAAAGTCTCTGCACAAACCGGGGATTCAAAAGCAGCTGGAAATCCTGACAGTCTGATCGTATTCAGCAAATCTTTGGTCTTTTTCAGGTTAAAGTCTGGTCATAGTCCAGTGGCTTAAATAGTCCTCACAACTCGGATTCAGTCCGAATAAACTCTATTTTCCCTCTCAGGGACAGCAGGCAGACAGGCAGGACAAAACTCAGCCCTTTCACAGTTCTCCCATGCAAAACTACACAGAGCTGCTGCTCAAAATCACTTTGAGCTGTTACTTCTTCACTTCTCAGCTCAAAACTGAAACTAGCTGCAGCAGCCTGGGAAATTCCCCAAGATCCAAAAGGTTTGGTTATCTGATCCTCCTGTCAGTCACAACAAATGTTCCCCCCTTCAGGTGCAAAAAGGCGCAAAAAGGCCAAAACTACAATTCCTACAGATTTTGACTCCAGACAGCTCCTGTAGTCCTGCTCCATTTTAGGTCCCAGCAGTACTGATTGGTCCAGTTCGCAGTACAGGACTAAGATAGTGGGGATAAACAAAACAGTCCTTGCTGCAAAGAAGGCAGGTTAGACAAACTACATTATCATTATCACTGTAAATGATTTTCAGCAAATAGTTACATTTTTCAACAGAGCTCCCTCTCAGATTACTTATGACTGCAGTCCTAGCAGCTCTTAAAGAGACAGTACACAGAGGCTATACAGGCACCCTCTGGCAATCACATTTAAACTGCTAAAATGCAGGACACCAGCCTGGCAGTGATCATTTAGGCAAGCTCAAGAAAGACTTTTTGGGAACCCCCATTTGTAGGGGGGTTACATTAATGTGTGCATTTGGTCCTGTGTCTAACAGGGAGCCTCAAAGCAATATATAGATGTCATAAATGTTCATGAATAAGTGTTCAGTATATAGAAGTTCTTGAATAATTGATAATCAGTATCTTGGAAGCTAGGGATTTGGAAATTGTTAGCAAATCAAGTATTTACTAGCGATCTGGCAGCCATATTGGATTTTGGTGGCCATTTTGGATTTTCTAAGTTGTTCCATCCAACTTAGCATGGCAATAAATGTGAAAATTACACCTTGGAATTGTAAATCAGCATTCCTAGGCTGAGCTATGGGGCCCAGAGGGCCCACAATGTCCAAAATCAGAAATAGCCCCCCTCAAGGTGCTATCCACCTATTTTCTTGGGAGTAACAAGCAAATTCTGAAAGGTGAGGTTTATCTTCACAGGAATCTGCAGAGATACCAACCTCTGCTCTTAAATCGAAAGATCAGGCCGGGACACCTGTCTATTATTTATTTGTCTGTTTGTTAACCAGTTAAGGACACTGGACCAAAGGTCCTTTTTCAGGACCGACCCGGGAACCACACACATACAGTACACAACTAACAATGAACGAATCAATATCAAGACTAAACAGCATAATTAAATAATACATTTACAAACAGCATTTTCCAATAAAAATGGCTTAAAAATAAACTTAAAACATGGAAGAGAAATTGTCAAAGTGATACAGGTAGAGTGTTCCAGTATAAAGGTGCTGCAATGGAAAAAGCATGAGTGCCAGACCCATGCTTATGTGGGACTGTGTTTAATAACGGGCCCTTGACAGAACTAAGTTTGGACAGAAATGAACGGACAGAGATCAAATCAGATAAAGGGAACAAAGTATAAGAAAAGAAGCATTTGCCAATGCCGAACGTTCACTTGCAGGTATTTGCAGTGGTATTTGGCACTTGGACATGGCTTAAAAAAAATCAGTGACAAAGAAGTACAAGCATTTGTCAATGCTGAATGTTGCTTGCTTCTATGTGCTGTTTAGGTATTTGGAAGTCATTGGAGTGCAAATATTGAAAATTCGCGAACTTACGAGCGTGCGTAGGAACTGTGCAACGCACGCTTGTAAAACAGTCATTTTTAAGAATTTTTTCACCAAATTTTCAACATAGCCATTTTAAGACCTCTGCTCATGAACAGTGTCACTGTGATTTTCTTAATGTGTCCCATACATTGATTACGCACACCGACTGCGCCATTGTGTGCTACATGGATGGAAACACATTTTGGACAAGATGTGAAAATGACAGCTGTACTGCTCATAAAGAGTGTGATAAAATGGCAATGTTGAAAATTGGAGAAATATTGAAAATTAGCGACTTACAGGCGCGCATAGGAACTGCATAACGCACACTGTAAAACAGTCATTTTAGGAATTTTTCACCACATTTTCAACACAGCCATTTTAAGACCTCTGCTCATGAACAGTGTCACTGTGATTTTCTTAATGTGTCCCATACATTGAGTTAGCACACCGACTGCGCCATTGTGTGCTACATGTGGAAGCTACGTTTTGGGCAGGTTGTGAAAAATGACAGCTGTACTGTTCATTAGGAGGTGTGGAAAATGGCAATGTTGAAAATCTGGAGTGAAATATTAAAAATTAGCGAACTTCTGAGGCCTGTGTGGAACATAGAAACATAGAAACATAGACTTTGGCAGCAGATAAGGACCGCTAGGCCCATCTAGTCTGCCCATTCCTACCTACAGGATGAGCGCAGATCCTAGTTAACCAACAGCCTATATTTTCCTGCCCCCCACAAAATTGCCTTATGTCTGTCCATGCATTCTTGAATTCTCCCACAGTTTTAGACCCCACAACTTCCTCAGGAAGGCTGTTCCATGCATCCACTACCTACTCTGTGAAATAATACTTCCTCACATTGCCCTAGACAGCCCTCCTTCTATCTTTAAATTGTCCCTTGTTCTTGCAAGTCTCTTTTCTGAAAGATGCTACCCTCTTGGACTTTGTTGATTCCCTTGAGGTACTTAAAAGTTTCTATCATGTCCCCCTCTCCTTCTTTCCTCAAGGGTATACATATTAAGTTCCTTTAGTCTCTCCTCATCGGCTTCTCTTGCAGACCTGCACCATTTTAGTTGCCCTCCTCTGGACTACCTCTATCCTGTCTATGTCCTTGCGGAGATGGGGTCTCCAGAACTGGACCACAGTATTCAGATGGGGTTTCACCAACTGTCTGTACAGAGGATAACAACTTCCTGTTTTTCTGCTGCTGATGCCTCTCCTATACATCCCAGTATACCCCAGCCCTCCCTACTGCCTTCTCACATTGCTTGCTAACCTTAAGGTCATCTGATATGATTACCCTCAGGTCCCTTTCCTGTTGTTTTGTTGTTGTTACTACCTCCCACCCATTGTGTATTCTTCCCTGGGTTCTTGTTTCCCAGGTGCATTATTTGCACTTTTTGCATTGAATCTAGCTGCCATCGTCTGACCATTCCTCCAACCTTGCCAAGTCCCTTTTCATCCTTTCACGCCTCCTTGTGTATCAACCCTGTTGCAGATCTTTGTGTCATCTGCAAAAGGCATAATTTTCCTTCAGTCCCTCTGCAATGTCACTAATGAAGACATTAAAAGGACTGGACCCAATACTGAACCCTGCGGTACCCACTAGTAACGCCCTTTCTTCAGAGTGGACTCCATTTACAATTACCTTCTGTGTCCTGTTGTCCAGCCAATGTTTTACCCAGGCTACCACCCTGGGACCCACTCCCAGGCTGGTTAATTTGACTAATAATCTTTTGTGTGGGACTGTGTCAAATGCCTTGCTAAAGTCTAGGTAGGCCATGTCCACAGCCCCTCCCTGGTCTACTACTTTGGTCACCCAGTCAAAGAAATCTATTAGATTCGTCTGACATGACCTTCCCACTGTGAACCCATGTTGCCTTGAATCCTGTGCTCCACTGACCTCTAGGTACTTAACTATTCTTTCCTTCAGAAGTGACTCCATCACTTTCCCTAACACAGAGGTCAGACTGACAGGTCTGTAGTTTCCTGCCTCTGTCTTGGTCCCACTTTTGTGAAGGGGAATCACATCCGCCTTCCTCCAGTCCTCGGGTACCACACCATCCTCCATGATTTATTAAAAGAGTAGCCAGTGGTTTCACTAGTTCCTTCCTTAATTCTTTTAGAATTCTGGGGTGAATTCCATCAGGACCCATTGCTTTGTCCACCTTCAGTTTTAGGAGTTCTTGCAGAACCCTTTCTTCTGTGAAAGGACTGGGATCGACCCCCTATCAAAGTGCTTCTGTTAATTGGATTAGGCACTTCCCCTCCTCTTTTGTGAATACTGAGCAGAAATATTCGTTCAGTATTCCTGCTTTTCACTGTCCCCTCTGCCCACCACACGTTCATTCTATTCAGCCTCACTATCCCTCCCTTTGTCTTTTCAGCTGCTGATGTACCTATAAAGGTTTTATCCCCTCTTAACTGAGTTGGCTATCTTTTTCTCAGTTTGGGCCTTTGCTATTCTGACTTCCTCCCTGCTTCTTTCTGCCTTAACTGGTACAGCTCTCTGTCCTGCTCCTTCTGTGTTTCCTTATACTTCGGAATGCTATCTTTTCTTCCTGACTTTCTGGCCGCCTCTCTTGAGAACCATAGTGGCTTTTCTTTCATTTTGATTTGTTTATTTGCTTCACAAGGCTTGCCTCTGTGATGGCAGTTTTGATAATTCCCCATTGTTGCTCCATACCTCCTTCTAGCCTGTTTGCTAGTGCTTTTCTGAGGCACTCTCCCATCTTGCCAAAGTCAGCCTCCTAAAGTCCAGTACCCTCACTTTTGTATGGCTTGACTCTGTAGCTGAGTTAACGTGAACCACACTGTTTGATGGTCACTTGTCCCCAGATGGCAACCCACTTCTAGATCTGAGATCCTCTCACTGCCCCCATTTGAGAGTCACGAGGTCTAAGATTGCTCCCTCACAGTGGGTTCCAAAACTAGCTGTCTAATGCCTGCCACCTGCAGGGCATCAGAATAGGCCCTGCTCTTGGATGTGGCTGCAGCAAATGTGCTCAGTTAACATCTGGCATATTCAGGTCTCCCATCAACAGTATCTCCCCTTTTCTGCCATTCTAAGAATGCCTTCCATCATATCCTTGTCCATTTCTTCCCCTGACATGGGGGTCTGTACAACCCTGTGCAGATTGGTGCCCTTCCCAGTCTCAAGGTGACCCACAGTGCCTCCTCTCCTCCTGTTTACTCTTTTGTGCAGTTGCTTTTATCCCTTCCTTTACATAGAGAGCTACTCCTCCCCCTCTTCTCCCCTGCCTGTCTCTCCTGTAGGTTATGTACCCTGGTATGTTAACATCCCAGTCATGGTTCTCTGTGTACCATGTTTCTGTGACTGCTATGATATCCAGACATCCCTCTTCCATTAAGGCCACCAGCTCAGGGAGCTTGTTGCCCAGACTACAGGCATTGGTACTCGTTAGCCTCCATTTCCTGATGGCCTTACTCCCTTTTGCCCCATCCCTGTCCTTCTTGCCTTTGTCACTTTCTCCATTTACTCCTGCCCTTCTCCCTATCGACACCTCCATGTTGGTGTTTGTCACACTTACTACCGTGATTGTTTGGGGGGGCTAGGATTTTCCTGCTCCTTTCCAGTGCCTCCCCCCTTGGCTAGTTTAAAAGCTTGCCAATGAAGCATTTAAACCTATCACCTAGGATCCTGGTTCCCCTCCCGGACAGATGCAGCCCATCATGCCAGTATAGGCTTGCATCACTCCAGGTGGACCCCAGTCCCCAATGAAGCCAAATCCTGGGCTCCACACTGGTTTTCAACCACTGATTGAATCCCATGGTATGGAACACCCTAGCCTCTCCTATGCCATAGATGGGTAGCACCTCCGAGAAGGTTACCGTGCTAGCTACTTGACCAAAGGCCCTCCCCAATTCCACAAACTCTTCCTGCACTTCTCTAATCCCTTTCTTAGCCAGGTCATTTGTCCCTAGGTGGACAATGACATCCAGCTCCCTCCCCTGTGCAGCTGCTCTGGCAATCCTGAGGATTCACTCTCTGTCCCTCCAAGCCATGGCGCTAGGCAGGCACCTTACCTCCCTCTCCCCTTCCTTGCCCAGTTCTACCTTCCTAACAATGGAGTCCCCCACCAGGAGTTGTTTCCTTCACCTGCAGGGTCCCCTGTCACCCTCCTGTGGGTCTCCTTTGTGGAGGTTCCCAGCATCCTCCTTGGTCTCCACTGTGGGTGCCTCCATAGAGGAACCACCCTTTGCCAGAATGGCATAGGAATTGTGGAGAGGTACACAACTGCGCAACGCCCGCTCGTAAAACAGTAATTATTTAAATTTTTGCACCAAATTTTCAACATGGGGTTTTTGGGACCCCTTCTCATGAATGATGTCACTGTCATGGCATTATTCGGGCCAAGTGATTTCGTGCAGTGACTCTGCGAAATCACCCGCCGAACTGAATGTGACAGCGACACTGTTGCGAAAAGTCAGCTCATGATGACAGTCAAATCAAAAGCTCCTGAGATATGCAATAAAGTTGAAAACCCTATCTAGCCTATTATACAGCTTACGGCATTTCCTCAGTTCACGGTCCGGCTTTGAAGAGTGCAAACGTGTTCCCGGTCCACGAAGATCGCGCACCAAGCTCCGGAGGTAAGTATGGGTGAGGGGGTGTGGGGAGGTAGAGTGCGCAGTGGTGTGTGCGGGTTTGGGAGGGGGGCCTGGGAAAGCGCCGTGGGACTGTTTTCAATTTACAGGTTTAAAAAAAAAAAACAGACGACGTGGGACGTTTGCCACGCTGAGGTGGGCTCCCAGCGTGGCAGAAGTATGGCTGGGGGGGTCGTGGAGCTGACGGGGGATTGGGCACCCCTGTCGGCAGACAACGCGGGACATTGGCCACGCTGGGGTGGGCTCCCAGCATGGCAGCAAAGATTTGGGGAGGGGTGGCGTGATGCGGTGCTGTGTATGACAGCGGTGGTTTTCTTTGAAGAGAAGACCACCGCTGTCATACACAGCACCGCGTCCGATTGGTGCAGGACTGCCACACCTGCTCAATGGAGCAGGGGATTGCAGGAGAGGGGCACACCTCCAAAGTGTCCCATTCTCCCAAGTCGTTCCTTGCGCATATGCGCAAGTGAACTTAAAAATTGATTTAAAAATCACACAACCAAAAAAATACTCAATTCTAGCTCTTGGGGACACTTATCCTAATCGAAAATAGAGATCACATGGTGAGTTCGAATAGGGGCAGACAAAATGAAAAGTGTTATTATACTAACAGAAAAAAGTCCTTCAAAAATACAGAGAGTTGCGGAACTCCATAAACATTCAAATCAGGGAAGCCAAGGCTAACTTCTATAAAACTAGACAAAAAAACCTGCTGCATCACCTTAAAGAAACTATGGGACAACATCTGTGGGCTCCTGGAGAATTCTAAAAAATACTCTTAAACTTTTATGTATGTATGTATGTGTGTTTTTGATAAACCGGGTAAGTGAACTGATCCAATGGACCATTTTCAGCCACGACCCAGACCACAGAGTGGTAACAAGAGTCAACAAACAAAATACATTACATGGGTAAGATATGCTATAGTTCCGATAGGACAGCTTTAGAAGTACTTCAGAATACATGAAAGAGCAACACTACACCATGTGGTCAGGAACACGAGACAATATGTTCCATGATCAAATACAAATAATACAGTCGGTGATCATTACAGGAGTGCAAGATACCCAACATGTAATAATCTGTCTAACACAAGGTTGGCTAACTAGTATATAGAGGATAATGGCTGGGGATCAGGTGATAACCACGCTGTAATCACCTCGCGTGGTTGCTAGGGCAACATGGTAAACCTTGAGAGCGCAGCTCGAGAGGTTTACTGTAGCCCTAGCAACCACGAGAGGTGATTTCAGCGTGGTTGTCACCCGATCACCAGCCATCATCTTTTATAGTGTATGGTCAAAAAAACACTGTTTACATTCTATGTGTGAGAATTATGGAACTCTGGGGCATTCTTTTTTGTTTTGCCACTGTTTGGAAGTTCCGAAGTGTGGTTAACAACTTTTAAAATTCTAAACAGTGCATAACAAAGCTGTGTAACTGCTGATTATGGTGGTTAATAGGCACTTACCATACATTATAAAGTGATACAATACAGTACAGAAAAAACTCTGGGTCTGCTGTTATTGGCGATAAGAATATATAGACAATGTATTTAAGGAAACCAAACAAGCTTCACAGACTAGCCCCATAGCTCTGCACATGCAAGGAAAAGAGGCACAAGCACCCATGATAAAGCTCTGTATTGAGAGTGAAACGCTGTCGGGTGTCAGCCAGACTGTGAGGGTAACACCTAGTTCAGCACTTTAGCAATCTTATTGTACTGTGTGTTAGTACGAAAGTGTAATAAGTTATTTCATCCTACGTGTTGCTTGTGTCTCTTCCTTACATGTGCAGAGCTATAGAGGGTGAGACTGTGAGGATGTTTTGGTTTCCTTGATATTTTTTCAGCCTTACACACCTCATACTGTGGGCAACACCTTTTTTGGCAGCCAATGTATTCGACAAAACGTTTTGTGACTTATCGGCATACATACCCAAAGTTAACAAGCACACCGCCTCACCTAGGGCACTATCCACAGTAAATGACCTACCTAAATTCTGTTTTAAACAACTTCCTGGATGGATGTTCATGGCTAGTTGACTAAAGTCCAGAATGTGTACTGACAACATTGACTCAAAACTCCTGAAACTTGGGCTTACGGAAGTTTACATACCTCTTGCAACTAAGTTTGAAATTGTTTCTGAGTACTGGTAAAATTCGGAACATTTGGGAAAAGGTATGTGACCGTGTAGTCCCAGTATTCAAAGGCAATGATTCTACTATGCCTTCTAGCTACTACCCTACCTCTGTCCTCTCCCCACTGTCCAAGGCACTTGAGAAGATAGTGAACAGCCACCTCATTGAATTCCTCAGCAAATAAAAGCTTCATGCAAAGGAACTACACGGATTCAGAAAATCTTTCAGCACCAGAACCGCTTTACTTGAATTTACTGAATCTAGTCATGGTGCCTTGGGCGGAAGGGAGTTGGCAGGATCAGTATTCATTGACCTAACCAAGGCTTTCAACCTTGCCAGCCGTGCCCTTCTTTGCCACACATTGCTGTTGCTGGGACTATCTGTGGATATGGTTGACTGGTTAAAGACTACCTGTGTTGCAGAGCACAATCTGTAAAATGTAGGCATACTCTCTCTGATTACAGGCCGGTCTCTATGAGAGTTCCCCAGGAATCCATACTTGTTCTTTCTTTCTTTCTTTCTTTCTTTCTTTCTTTCTTTCTTTCTTTCTTTCTTTCTTTCTTTCTTTCTTTCTTCCTTCCTTCCTTCCTTCCTTCCTTCCTTCCTTCCTTCCTTCCTCTCTCTCTTTCTTTCTCTCTCTCTCTTTCTCTCTCTCTTTCTTTCTTTCAGTCTTGGATTACACATACCATTGAGCTCTTTTACAAAGGTTCAATGTCATCAGATAATCAGAGATTATACAGGACACACATGCTAGTCAGTTACAGGCACATGTAAAATGCTTGCAGTCAGAATTAGATAGCAGCCAAGGACTTTGTGAAGAAGAAGAAGAAGGGGGTAGGGTGGCGAAAGAGATGAGGGGGTGTGGGGGGGGAGAGGGAGCATGGTTGGGTTGAAAGACAAGTGCTAAGTAGAATAACTGTGGGACAAGTGCAAGTACGTGGTTTATTTAAAGAAGACAGTCACAGGAAATAAATGTTGAGAGAAGCAGACAGAGCTTGGATTTAAATGGGCCCAGCTTTGGTTCAGAGGAGATGTTGCTACTGAGATCATTCAACCAGAGTGGGGCCCTGTGGACGAATGATCTTTGGCCCTATGAGGTTCGGCATCGAGGGATCTGTCGATGCCGAGATTCAGAGTCTTGGGTGCAGCGAGGTTTACCAGGGGGACTTAGGAGTTTCTGTACTCCGGGTGGTAGGAGGCTTAAGGTTATTTTCTTGGCCATCAAGCACGTTTGGTATTTGATGCGATTTCTGAGCTGCAGCCAACCAGTTTGGGCATAGAGATCACATGTGAGTGAGACGAGGAGCTCCTGTGATGAGATGACAGGCCTTGTTAAGAGCAGTGGAGATGCGCCGGAAAGTTGAATCAGTGGTAGAGCCATAGATTACCAATCCATAGTCAATAATGGAAATAATAGAGCTCTGTATGACAACCTTTAAGGCTTCTGGGGTCAGAGAGCATCTGTGTCTGTAGAGTAGGCCAATACGAACAGGGGTGTAGCTAGGGATTTCAGATCTGCACACCAAGTGGACTCACTGCTACCCCCCTTGTTAGGGTGAGCTACCCCCCCTCCCCCAGGGTGTAGCCAGACAATACACAAATGTACACCAGGACCGTGTTTGTTGCCGCATTTGCAACAATAAATAGGACTTTTGTATCTCATGACAATGGTTGTTGCCTTGCATGGGTAAATACAAATGCCATGCATTGCTCCCCAAGACACCCACATACCAGCCCAGAGCCTGTAAAGTTGTATTGTCCTTGGGATTCAAAGACAGTATTAGAGACCATTCCTTCTAGTTTCGACTCCTATGAATAAAATTACAGAAAGATTCAGTATTTTCTTTGTTAGTTTTCAAGGAAAAAGGAAGCAGTTCAGAGCCTATTTGCTACCCCCCTTAAATAAAATTGCACACCATGGAGTACTTGGAGTATGCCTGCCTACACCCATGAATACGAATATTTACAGCTTTGGTGATGTTGTCCATATGCTCCGCATATGATAGGTTGCTGTCAATCATGATTCTAAGATACTCAAAGGATTGTACCTACTGTAGGGCAGTTCCATGGCAGTTAGTGATAGATAGGGAATGTTGTCGGTGTTTATTGTGGGTGGTACTGAAGAGCATAAGCTTAGTTTTTTTATAGTTTAGTATCAGCTTGTGATTAATAAACCATTTCTCCATAAAGGCAAATCTGAGTTGTAGCTGGTTTTCAAGGGGTAAAGGGTTTGTGTAGAGTATGGTTTGTTCAGAGCAGGAACATGGTAGAGTGTTTAGGAAGAGGCGAAAAAGTAATGGGCCCAGGATGGACCCTTGAGGGACACTACAGTGAATAGGTCTTGAATCTGAGAGGACACCAGCAATTTTGTCTCTTTGAGAGCGGTTTTCTAGATAGTTTTTAAACCAGGCAGTAGAGTCAGGGAAGAGCCCGGCATTAAGTAGCTGTTCCAGCAGTAGTGGATGGTGGATGGTATCGAACGCCTTTGTCAAGTCAATGAAGGTAGCGTCGACTAATTCACCATGATCCATAGAACTGTGAATAGCCCAGGTGAATTCCATAAGGGCAGAGGTGGTGCAATGTCCTTGCTTTAAGCCATGTTATTGTGCACATAGGATATTATGCTTGTCCAGATATTCAGCAAGTTGGTCAGCTACAATGCATTCAATGGCCTTGGAGAGGGGTGGCAATATGGAGATGGGCTGGTAGTTTAAGTGGAGAGTTCTATCACCATTTTTGTGGACAGGGGTAACTGTGGCCGATTTCCATCTATCTGGGAACTGGGCGAGACTGAGTGAGAGGTTCAAGAGCCTAGTTAAAGGAAATAACACTTCCTCCAGGGTGAGTGACAACAGTCTGAGATCAAGGGAGTCCACGCTGTGTCTACAATGACCAATTACTTTATGGATGTACTTATGGGCTTCCTGCGTCGTGACTACTCTAAAGTAGAAAGGCGGGTGGTTGGTTGGGGGGGGGAGCTTGCTGGATTGGTGGGGATGTCATCCGCGACAAAAAGTCCGGTGGAAGAACACTGCTGAGGTCCGTGAAAGTGCTATTGAATGTATTGACAATAGTTGTGGGGTCCAGAGTTGTAGTCCCATCAACGTTAAATAAAGTAGGTGAAGTTTTCGGATTTTTTTCTGTAACCTCTTTGATATTATCCCAGAAAGCTTTACCATTGCCCCAGGTGTCAGTTAGCACTCCCTTATAGTAGTTACTTTTTTCAAGGCGGATGGGTCTTGTACAGTCACTCCTTGCTCTTTTGTAGTTCAGAATGTCCATTTGGCTGCTAGTGGCACGGGCCCAGTTCCAAAGGTGGTCCCTTGTTTTCATGCGAACTATAAGGTTTGCAGAAAGCCAGGGGTTGTAAGGGTCTTTAATTTTGCGCTTTTTTTAGGGGTCCATAGGAGTCAAAGGCAGCACTAAAGGTGTTGTAAAAATACTCAAGTGCCAAGTTGACATCCTTCACTCTGTCGATTGGTGCCCAATCTTGCGCTCTAAGGAGGGATTTAAGGAGTTCCAGATGCCCCCGCGCTAGGACTCTGCTGGTGATTGTCTTTGGTGGTGGTTTGCAGAATTTTTTAGTCCATGCACAGCTGACAGGGAATGGTCACTGAGCGTGTCTGGAAGGACAGTGGTGTTAGTTATGCGTTCAGGATGGCTATTTAGTCTGTTCCTTAATCTCCCATCAATCTGCCAAACAACCAATATAATCCTGTATGCAGATGATGCTGCAATCTTTTCAAGTGACACAAACCCAGAACAACTGAGACTAAGGTTACAGCAAGATCTGAACTCTATTCATACCTGGTTCACACAAAACTTCCCTGTATTGAATGAAAAGAAAACTAAAAGTATGTTATTTGGCTCATGAAATAAGACTGACTCCTCCCCTCCTTGCTACCTCTATGGTTCTACCCTAGAACAAGTGAACATTTTTAAATACCTCGCTCTAATTCTTGACAGTACGCTGCCATTCGCTGATCACATGGACCATTTGTCTAAGAAACATAGAAACACAGAAGCTGACGGCCGATAAGGACCGCAAGGCCCATCCAGTCTGTCCATTTTTTCTACCTTATGAATGTGCCATCGGCCTGTACTCTGTCAATGGCTTATCTATTCATACTCATCTGTATTGCTCCCTTATGCCTGTCCCATGCTTATTTGAAGCCCTGCACTGTATTCATATCCACCACTTCCTGAGTTAGGCCGTTCCATGCATCCACCACCCTTTCTGTGAAAAAGAACTTCCTCACATTCCCCCTTAATCAGGCTCCCTCTAATCTCATGCTGTGTCCTCTTGTCCTGCTATTTTACTTATATTGAAACACGTTAGACTCTTTCACCTTGTTAATGCCCTTAAGATGTTTGAATGTATCAATCATATCACCTCTCTCCCTTCGTTGCTCTAGGGTATACATATTGAGCTGCGTTAATCTGTCCTCATATGCTTTCTGATGCAGTCCCTGCACCATTTTGGTTGCCCTTCTCTGGACTGCCTCCATTTTGTTAATGTCCTTGTGAAGGTGTGGCCTCCAGTACTATACAAAGTACTCCAGATGGGGCCCAACCAGTGTCTTGTAAAGAGGGATCATTACCTCCCTCTTACGACTTATGATACCCTTGCTAATACACCCCAACATCCCTCTAGCCTTACCTACTGCTTTAGTGGTTTGCTTGGATGATTTCAGGTCATCTGTGATGATGATGCCCAAGTCTCTTTCTTCCCTTGTGACTGCCAGCAACTCCCCTCCCAGCCTATAGGTGGCTTCAGGGTTTCTCTTCCCTATGTGCATGGTCTTGCACTTCTTTGCGTTAAACCCCATTTGCCACTCTTCCGACCATTTTACTAAGGTCCTGAATTCTAGAAGTGGCTGTCTTTATCAACACAGGAGAAACTTCTTTCCCGAAATTAAAAAACTCCTGGTCCAGTGCTTTATCATTAGTATTATTGACTGGCATTGTGGTCTATGGAACTGCGAATTAAAGTATGCTATCCCCCCGTCTCAAAGGGCTGTTGGTCATGGGCAAACACTGCTTGGACTGCTGTCCCCTGGGCCAGTCCATGTTCTAGTTCATAGAAAGTAAGTACCAGAGGCAAGGCACACCACCCTCTTTTATTACCACTTACAAAATCTTCTGTAGGACAGAACTCTTTCTCATTTAGATTTGCTAAATCCTGAAATGCCTCCTTGAACTTAATAGGGTTTGACTCTATTGCCTCCTTTAAAACTCAGCTAATGGATACACTTACTGTTTCCAGTACCTGTAACTGCTGCTAATATCTATAGAAATCCTAACAATGGAGCTGGCCCGGTGGTGCAGAGGGTTGAGACATCTAGCCTTACCTCCCGTCACACCGGTGACCCGGGTTCGAGAATGACCTTGGGTCGTCAGGAAGTAGGTCGAGGGGGAAGGTAGGAGCAGGTTGCGCCACCCATGGCAGCTCTCCTCTTCTGGGGAGGATGCTGTCCCTCCTGTAGTCCTGTCATCACCGGGTGGAGGTCTGGTGGTGGCGCAGGCAGAAGGGCAGCTGGTGGTGGGGTGCTCCACAGTGCTGGTGTGCGCGTACCTTCACATGCGTCGTCAGTCTTGTAAGGTGCACAGGAGGACAGGTGAAAAGGGAGAAAATGCCTGTAAAATTGTCCCCTTATAAAATGAGGAAGGTGAACTAGTAACAGAGAACAGAAGTTTGGCAAAGAAGTTTAATGACTTTTTTCCCTCAGTGTTCAGTAAAAAAAGCTTAGCCGCCCTTAGTCATTTACGCAGTTCAGAAGGGAGTAAGTTAAAATTGGACCAAACTGACATTAGAAAGAATTACAGAACTTAGACATAAATAAAGCACGTGGACCGGATGGCATCTTATCAAGATTGATTAGAGAATTGAAGGTAGAACTTCTAGGCCCCCTGACAGAGCTGTATCAATCATCTATCAATTCAGAAGTGCCGGATATTTGGAGACAAGCGGATGTTGTCCCAATCTTTAAAAAGAGTGCAAGACATGAAGTGGGGAATTACAGGCCTGTGAGCCTAACTACGATACTAGGCAAAGTCTTGGAAGGATGTATAAAAGACTTTGTCCCCTAAATCCCCCCAGGAATGATGGACGCCACAACAGTTTAACTTGTTGGTTG
This sequence comes from Neoceratodus forsteri, assembly GCA_016271365.2. NCBI lineage: Eukaryota > Metazoa > Chordata > Ceratodontiformes > Ceratodontidae > Neoceratodus > Neoceratodus forsteri. The sequence continues at coordinate 1,116,375,668 of CM028133.1, forward strand.
CTTGTTGGCAAATTTATTTATAGCACAAAGAAATATTTACAACCACAGATTTTGAATTCACAGTTCAGTTCCGCACCACAATTTCTTTCCAAACTTCCTGGTTCCAGCCTCTGTCATCCTTCTGGTCGTTCTTCCATCTTGGCTTTCAGTGCCCGGACACTGTGAATCTGGCCCCCTCCTCCACACCAGAACCAGGCCGGTTCCACCTAGCCAGGCTTTTGCCCTCCAGGCCCGGACACTTCTGAATCCGGCGCCTGGACCTATCCCCTTCCCCGCTTTACCACCACGTCTGGGTTCTTTGCCCACAGCCTGTGTATCTTACCTCCACCCTTCCTTCCCCCGCTCCCCTTTTCTTTCTTCCCTCCATGGGCATCCTTGTCCCTCCCTACCAGGGGACTGTGACTAGCCCCTGGCCTGATGCTGCCTCCCACAGTGAAAAAACACCGTCCCTATGCCCAGGGCCCCTAGGGCACTCAACCTGCCCTTAAAATACTTCCTTTGTGCTACACCTGCCCCCCCCAGCGCCTTCCTTAATAAGGGTGGGAAAAATTCCCAGCAAAAGAGGTCATCCTGCCTGGGACTTGGCCTATTATACTCCCATAGGCCCCTGGTCAGGACCCCCTTTAGGCTCCGCCCCCCCAGCCAATCGCTGCGGCTCTGGTTTTCCCTTGTCATTTTACGCCCTCCCTGCCTGGTGATGTCACCAGGCCCCACCCCCTCTATTCCATCTGACCCCCGTGCATCTACCTGGCAGAGATCACTGGACAACCTGGCCTGCCTTTTGGTGGCAAGCCTCATTGTCCCCTGAATCCCCCCAGGAATGATGGACGTCACAACAGTTTAACTTGTTGGATGCTCGTTGGCAAATGTATTTATGGCACAAAAAAATATTTACAACCACAGATTTTGAATTCACAGTTCAGTTCCGCACCACAATTTCTTTCCAAACTTCCTGGTTTCAGCCTCTGTCATCCTTCTGGTCATTCCTCCATCTTGGCTTTCAGGGCCCGGACACTGTGAATCTGGCACCCTCCTCCACACCAGAACCAGGCCGGTTCCACCTACCCGGGCTTTTTCCCTCTAGGCCCGGACACTTCTGAATCTGGCGCCTGGACCTATCCCCTCCCGCTTTACCACCACGTCTGGGTTCTTTGCCCCAGCCTGTATCCAACCCCCCTCCCCTTCCTTCCCCCGCTCCCCCTTTTTTTCTTCCCTGCCCCTCCTCTAGCTGCGACGGACAGAGGGGCTTCCACCTTATTTGGGCTAGTATCTAAGACCTTTGCTGGCTATCTGGTTCACTAGCTCCCCGATAGGCCTTAGGAATAGGCACACGCCAAACTCCGACAGGTGGATCCCATCTGACCTGTACACCACAGGCTGGTGGAAGAAGATGTCCCTGTGCTGCAGGTGCACCCCCCCAATCTCTATTACCGCCCTGGCCACCCTTCTATTTAATCACTTCCTGACCTTCTCAGTCAGCCGGACATCCTTCACACCCCTCCAAACCCTCCGGAAGGTGATGTCGGACCAGCCGATTGTCACCCTAGGCCACCACCCTCTTAATTTCTCCAAATCTCTCGTGATGCTCTGCCCCAATGCTCCCCATGGCAGGATCCCCAAATCGTTGCCCCCCAGGTGTATAATAATGCAATCTGGCATGCCCCATTGCAATTTTAATTCCTCCGTCAATGGCATTAGCTGTGCCCACCTCATCCCCCTAATTCCTTTCCATAGCACCCTGGTATGCTTGGTGTTATATCTCAACTGTGCTCCTCTGGAGGTGGCCACCGGAAGCCTTTCAGCCCAATACACGAAGGAATGCCCCACTGTCCAGATTTTCCTCTTGGAACCTGCCATGAAAAACACAATAAACAGTGTGAGTTGCTGTTGCCAATACCTCATGTACCTCTTATAGCAGTTAGACTTCCAGCACCCCACTTTCTGTACCTCTGCCACTGCAGCCCCTCTTTCTGCTGCCTCCATGGCTGCTCCAATCCGAAATGAATGTGGGGCAAATTTACATGGATCCTCCCCAAGGAACCTCAGAGCCCTCTTGAGTACTACCCCTACCTGAAACCCCGTGACCCGGGAGCTGTCCCATGTCAGAACAGAACTCCCCTGGCCTTCCCCCGAGCACTCCCGTACGTCTCCAGTGCACTCACGGTGCAGCTGGTGGACTGCGGTTGCTTCACCAGTGACACCTGGGTCCCCCTCCCCCCCGGTCCATCTTAGACCTGGTCAGGGTAATGACAACCCCGTCGCGTCCCCATAGGATGTCCTCGTGCTGTAAAGCCTGCCTGTCAGCAGACTTTCTAGGGGCCACCACCTCCCCCACCCCGGAATGTCCCTGCTGCCATAACCGCAAACACTGCCCAGAATAGCACCCCTTCTTGGGCCGATGTGCATTCCTTCTGGGTTGCCCCTAAGACCTTTTCCAACAATTCCCCTCTTATGGGGTGCCTCCTGTCCACCCTGGTTGCTAGATGCCTTCGCCACCCTGACACCATGCATTTATTGTCCTGCTGGCCCCTAAATCGAGCCAGCCCATGTCCTGCATACCCAACTGATGCCGGCTAGGTGCATGACCATTGTGGCATGGGCCAGCCCTTCTTCCTACATCTCTACCATGAACCTCCTTACCTGCTCGTCCCGGGCCGGTTCGTCCTCGTCCCACCCATACTTCCTTCTGAAGTTCTGAAACTTCGCCCATTCTGCCTCGTATGCCCTCACTGTGTTAGCTGCCCAAGATCCCCAGTACAGTACCCTGGCTGTGTCCCTCCAGCCTCCCACATCTGGTCCGGGATCCTGGTCCTGTGTGGCACTGCCTGAGACCTCAGCTCCCGAAACCTGTCGAGCTGCAAACGGGAAAGACCGTCAGCCACTTCGTTCTTCAGTCCTTATATGTGCTGCGCTTTTAAAGATATATTCAACTGTAGCCCCACAAAACCAGTCACCTGAGCAGCCTGCCCACCATCTCTGTCCTTCCCCCTTGCCTGTTAATGACTTCCACCACCCCTTTGTTTTCGCACCAAAACAAGATGCGCTTCCCCTGCATCCTATCGCCCCACACCTCCAGAGCCACCCATATTGGGAAGATCTCCAAAAACGTGATATCCTTCAGTAGCCCCCCCTTTTTCCCAAGATGTTGGCCAAGGCTCTGACATCCATTCCCCTTGGAAGTACGCCCCCATTCCCAGGGCACCTGAAGCTTCCGTGAACAGCTCCAAATCCACATTCTTTTCCCATTCTTCCTGCCAGAATGTCACCCCATTGTAGCTGTTGAGAAACTCCTCCCATACCTGGAAGTCCTCCCGCACACCTCTCGACACATCCACCCAGTGGTGCAGCAGCCATGTCTTCCCTGTTGCCCTTCCCAGCCTCCTTGTGAATGCCCTGCCTGGGATAATGGCCTTGCAGGCAAAATTAAGGTGCTCCAGCAGCTGTTGCATTTGTACCAGCGGCACCCTCCGCCTCCCCATAAGTTGGGCTAGCAGGCCCCTAAGGCATGCCACCTTGTCCCCAGGAAGCCGAAAACAGCCCTCCTCGGTGTCCACCTCTATGCCCAGGAATTCCAATTTCCAGGCAGAGCCCTCTGTCTTGCCCTGTGCTAATGGTATGCCCACCTGTTGGCACATCTCTTTAAAATCACGCTACATCCCCTGCGCCTCCGCCCTGGATTCCCCGATGAGGAAGAAATCATTCAGGTAGTGTACCACCCTCCTGTGCCCATATCGGGCCCTGAATACCCACTGCACCCAGGTGCTGAATGCTTCAAAGGTGGAACACACCATCGAGCACCCCATGGGCATGGCCTTGTTGAAATATATGCCCCCTTGAAACTGAAAACCCAACAGGTCCCAATCCTCAGGCCAGACTGGTAAAAGCCAAAACGCTGATTCTATGTCCGTCTTCACAAGCCATGCCCCCTCGATAGGCCTGATTAGCACTATTGCTTGCTCCAGAGAGGCATACGACACCACCCTAAGGTGTTCAGGTATGCCCTTGTTTACCAATGAACCCTCGGGGTAGGATAAGTGATGGATCAAGTGGAATTCCCCTGCTGCTTTCTTGGAGACAATCCCCAGAGGGGAAACCTGGAAATGTTCATGGGGGTTCCCCAATGGGCCTTCCACTCTGCCCGCCCTTATTTCTTTCTCTATCTTGGCCCCCACTATTTCTTCTTTCCCATTCACTGACTCTAGATTCTTGGCCCACATCCTTGCCCACCCCTTGAAACCCCAGTGGGAAGCCCGCTCAGAAACCTGCCCATAACAGCTCCGACGCCTCCCTAATTGGGTAGTCTGCAGTCCATTCCTCCACCACTGCTAAGGAGATGGGGTGCGCGCCAGCACATAACCCTATTGTCCCTCCCCATGCGCCTTGTTAACGTCATCCCCCGGGAGCATAGTGTTGCCCTCTCTGGATGCCCCCTGGCCCCTGCCCTGCCCCCCTAGGGCACCCTGAAAGGACTGTTCATGGTACTACCCCCCATGCTGCCCCCCTCTGTCTGCCCCTTGCCGGCAGCTGGAGGCTGGGTGCAAGCCCCTGCATTTTGAGCAAACGTGCCAGAACTTACAACTGCCCCATGTACATGTGGCCTTGTTGTAACCCCAACACGTCCTGACCACTGTGGAAGTTGCGGCCTTCCTTACTTGCTCACTCCCGGCTCTGCCCGTCTCCCAAGATAGAGTCCTTACCCACAATTTTGAGTGGGTATAGTCCCACCTCAGATCCTCTTTAGCTGCCATCCTTTTTCGGAATGCCTCATCGTACATGAGCCAGCCTTACCCGACTCTGGCCTTGTACGCGTCCCTGATAATGGACATGTACGTCAGTAGGGGGCTGGTGAGATCTGGCTGTTTCTCCAGCACCAACATGCTGTATACGATGAAACCCCCTTGCCAGTTTTCAGTGGTCTTCCCTTTGTACTTAGCTTCCTCCGTCTTGTTGCCTACCACCGCCAAAGCCACCGCCATTACTGACTTCCCTACTGACTCCTTCTGTTCATACTTCATGCCCGTGTCCTCATCCACCAGCCCGAAGATGTCCACATACTCCCCCTTCCAGATTTTTTCTTTGATTGAAACCGGGACGTGGTCCCTGACCAAGCGGCCCAGAGGCCCATCGTACAATTTTCTGGCTGTCGTCTTGCCCCCCCCATACCTTTTTCCACCCCAGCCCCTTTGTTTTTTAAGGCCTGAATGGCCCATTCCATCTTGTCAATCCCTGCATCACCCATATCCCCCAGTAGCCCCTCTAAGTACTCTTTTAGGCCACTCTCGTCTGAGAGCTCCACGTCCTTCTTACCCCCATCCGGGCTCCCATCATCCGGCTCCGGTGTGGGCAGGGGTGCTGGGATAGGTGCGGGGTGTGGGGCTTTCTGCCTGGGTTTCTTGACCCCTTTTCCCCTGCCCGGGCACTCCTCTCGCTCCTTTTGCTTTTTCTGCACCTCCTCTTCCGCCTCCCTCTGTTTCACTGCAGCCACCAGTTCTGACATCTGGCCCATCAATTTGGATGCTTTCTGCATCAACTTTTCGGTAGGTAGCTGGGCTCGCTTGGGTGCCATGGTGTTCCTATGTCACTACAATCAGAGGAATGAAACACACACTTTCAACCATGCATATCAACCACCAGGTCACCCTCTTTCATTTCTTTTTTTTTGAGCTGCCACCGTCAAATTGCCCCCCCCACGATCTGACCCCCCCTGGGCCCCCTGGATCCAGGCCTATGAGCTGGGCGATGCCCCCACCATGGCCACTCCCTGGCGCCAGCTTGCGGTCATGGGACCACTTTTCCCTGCTCTACCCCTGTGTGCCTCCCCCCCCCGTGAACACCTGTAGCACAAATGAAACCTCAAGGGTCGTCGGTCCTGCCTGGCCATCTGGGCACCCTTGGCCTCATGGTCCCACTCCTGAGGCATGCATCAAGCTCTTTCCCATGAGGTGTACCCCGTTCTGTGCCTCTGGCCTGGGCCTGCCCAAGTTAGGCCCACGGAGCCACCTGCGTGCTCGCCTCCCCCAAGCAAGGCCAGGTAAAGAACCCCATACTACACAAAAAAGGGGGCCTTCTCTTGCCTTACTGGCTGGGCACGTCGGTGTCCCTTTATCTTTTCTTCTGCTTTCCCCCTTCTCTTTTTTTTTTTTGGAACCCTCCAAAGCAATGCCTGGATCCACGCTCACTGTTTTTTTTTTTTTTGCCCACGTGTCTGTGAGGGTCGCCTTCCCTTCACTAGCCTGCTCCTGCAAGCCCTTGTCTCCTGTCAGAAAGCCCTGGTAATGGCGCTTATCCACTGGCACCCCAACACCTCTTCTGCCTAGCTTAGCCTCACCCTCGCACAATCAGTGCGGTTACCCAGCGCCCTGCTGCACACACCAAGATGCTGAATTTTCCATTGGCATCCTAATTTGGAGGAAAAAAGGCCCCCCCAACGGAGCCACCAGGCTCTCTGGTTATCTGGCAACCATGGACCACGCTGCTCCCGTCATCTGCTGGCTGACCCCCACTCCTCGCAGACATAGCAATGCTCTGTCCCCCTGCCTCTCTTAAGCAGTGCCAGAGCCAACAAAAGAAACCACTGTTGCTCCCCACTCGGCCATGGACCACCCGGCCTCTGGGCCTGGACGTCACTGAGGCAGGCCGCGTGGACCCTCTCCATATTTGCCCAAACAACCATCTGCCTGAATGCCACTGATCACAGTTTCCATCGAAACCACAAATTCACCGATGCTCAGTCTGCCTAACGTTAACCCCACTGAAAAACTGAGGGCCTCCGAAGCAAAAACATGCGCCTGTGCCCGCCCCCTCCCCGTCCTCTTGTCTTTCAGACACCGAGCCGAAAGATCACCATGAGGAGCTCCGCACATCAGTTCCCCTCTCTCTACCCTTGCAAACCCCTGTAGCAAAACCTGCTTGCCAGTTATTTTCATCAATGCTGCACATGCTGATCCGAAACACCACGCCGAATCAGACAATCACCGCGAGGAACTCTGCCCTTTCTCGTCTTCTTTTTTTTTTTTTTTTGCATGCAAAAAATGCCTGATGGGCCACGCGGTGACCACTTCCTCTCTCTCCAGGCCTGTTTCACACCAGAACACGGCGTGCTCTCTTTTTCCACCCCACAAGCGCAGCAATCTTCCGGGCACCACATAGCCCAGTAAACCAACTAAAATATGAGAGACCCATGCTCATGTCTCCTCCTAAGTTTTCTCACTTCCATGGGAAGGAATGACCAGGGCCCACATTAGTGAATTCAAGCGTGTTCTCTCCACAACTCCCACCGGTGCTGTAATCCTCCAGGTGCCACTTACCAGTAAAATGAAAAACCTCACTATGAGCGACCCATGCTCAGCCTGCCCATGTGATCATTACTAAAAAGCCAGTGCTCAGCTACCCCAGCCACCAAAGCTCCACAACCATGCAGCCCAGAGCCCTAACTGCGATATCACTGCAGCTCCCTACTTGCTCTGATATAATCCTAGACCAACAATATCCTCTAACCTACCGTGCTCATTACACATCACTTCCTTTTTTTTTTTTTGGAAAGGAAACATCAACAAGACAAAATGATCAGGCCATTCGACCATGCTGCTTGTTGTTCAGGCTTTTCAAGCTTATACAGAACAATATATAACATAATCACAAATGAATCCATATGCCTGGGCCAACCATGGCCTACTAGGCCCAACCATGCCATGTGCCTTACCTAAAACTTGCCAACGATGTGCTGAGTTCTTCAATAAAAAAAAAAATTACCAGCAAAAAAGGTCATCCTGCCTGGGACCTGGCCTATTATACCCCTATAGACCCCTGGTCAGGACCCCCATCCGGCTCTGCCCTCATCCAATCCCTGGGGCTCTGGCTTGCCTTGTCATTTTACACCCTCCCTGCCTGGTGATGTCACCAGGCCCAACCCCCTCTATTCCATCTGCCCCCCCTCCCCCTCCTGTGCATCTTCCTGGCAGGGATCACTGGACAACCTGGCCTGCCTTTTAGTGGCAAGCCCCATTGTCATGGAATACCATGGGGATGTTGATAATACCCAGCATGGTTTCAGGAAGGGGTGGTCCTGTCAAACTAACCTTTTAGAATTTTATGGCAAAGTCAACCGGGCATTAGAAAACTCAAACTCAGTGGACATAATTTTTCTGGATTTCTCCAAGGCTTTTGACAGAGTCCCACACGGAGAATTAATTGACACTTTAGTAGAATGTAAATTACCAGGGAACATAACCAAATGGATCGAATTGTGGCTCTCATGTAGAAAACAAAGCGTATGTATTAGGTGCACCTTCTCTGAATGGGCAGATGTGACGAGTGGAGTGCCCCAGGGATCAGTGTTGGGACCCTGCTTGTTTAATATCTATATATCCTCATTAAAATGTCAAATGGATGCCTGGCTTTCTAAATTTGCGGATGACACCAGGTCGGGTTGCATAGTGAACAATAAAGATGAAGCTGATATACTCCAGAAAGCTCTGCAGGAGATGGAACTATGGTCAACAAAGTATAACTTGGCTTTTAATCTGGAAAAGTTTACAGTGATGCATCTGGGCAAGGGGAATCCAAGAACACCATATAGTCTGAATGGATGTGTTTTAAGAACAGTAACAGACGAAAGGGACATGGGTATAAAAATTACTCGAGATCTAAGTTTTAAACAGCACAATAATAACATAGTTAGAAAAGTTGGAGGCATATTACTTTGCATTCTGAGACACATTACTAGTAGGGATAGACGGGGGATTATGCCACGTACACTTCCCTGGTGGGACCTCAGCTGGAGTACTGTGCACAGCTTTGGTCCGCAGGTTACAGAACACACATTCAGGCAATAGAAAAAATCCAACAGAAAGCAACTCGCCAACTACCAGAACTCAAAGGCATGGCATATGAGGAAAGACTAGTACAACTTGGCCTATATTCCCTAGAGTTTAGGAGACTAAGAGGGGACATGTGTCTTGTGCACAGAGCGATGCAGGAATTAGAACTAAGAAACCAACTTGGTATTAGTATCGTGGAAAAAGATACAAGAACACATGTTGTACAAATAGCAGGGGAAAGTTTCAAAACAAAAAAAAACACTGGTTTTCAATGAGAGTGGTTAAAATTTGGAATAGTCTTCTGGCTGATAGTGGAAAGTGATAATATGTTAAAATTCGAATCATTACTAGATAAATGCCTAATTCAAAATAACATACAGGGATATAGTTAGACAAGATGGCGAGCTCTGTGAACTTCGGTCTTCTATGCTCTGCTCAACCTATGAAACTTATGAAAATGTAAAGAAAAAAGAAAAAAAAAATCCTGACAATGCACTTTCCTTTATAAAGCTTTGCATAACTTAATACTTTACTTAATTACTATAACTTAATACTGTACTGTCCATTTCGCACATAACCTCTGTATGTAAGTATGTTAGTATTTGATGTCTATACACTTGACTTTAGATCCTTTGAAAAGAGTCACTTGCCTAAAGGATTTTGTGTGAATAAAAAACAAAACCAAACATCCTCTGCCCTCCCCTGAACTATTTCCCTGATCATCCAATTAAAGAACTCAAATCGGATTAGTTTGGTATGATCCGCCCCAACTGAATTCAAAATTCTCTACCAACCTTTTCTTTAAAGCACAGCTGTTGCCTTCTTAAACAAAACATGATATTTAGACACAGTTCAGTTATATTTCACATTAGTTTCTCTATTTTTCCTTCCCATTATTTATTACTGAGGCCATTTGCATGAAAACAGGATCTCTGCTCCTGAAGAGCTCATCTACCCCTGTTGCCTTCTCTGCACCAGAGGTCATAATGCACTGCTTATGACATCACAGTTACTATCATGGCAATAGACTGTGATGTCACAACAGAGGATTATGACTTGAAGTAGAGGGTAAGCTATTAAGGCAGATGAACTCTAACAGATAAACATCATTTATTCATGCAAATTTCCTGTGCTATAAAAGATGTGAAGGAGAAATCTATAGAATATATTTGGAATACAAGCCAAAATGTACCTAATTATTATGTTTTTCAGAGTTTTCTTTGAGGCGTCAGCAGATCTTTAACAGTGTTTCTATTAATTTTCCTACCACTGAGGTGAGGCTCATTAGCCTATAATTACAAGCCTCTTCCCTACTGCTGCCCTTATGTACAGGGACTACATCTGCTCTCCTCCAGTACTCCAGAACCCCACCTGATTCCAATGAGCTGTTAAAATAAGGCCATTAGTGGGGTGGCCAGCACCTCCTTGAGTAACTTCGGGACTCTTGGATGTATTCCATCTAGTTCCATAGCCTTGTCCACTTTCAGGGCTGCAAGTCCCTTCAGGACTCTTTCGTGTGAAAATGGACTTGAGTCCACCACCTCTTACCCTTTGTTCCTACTGATCACTGGTGGTCCACCCCCCCACCACCACCACCACCACTGTGAAGACTGAGCAGAAGTACCTGTTCAGGATGTCCGCTTTTTTCTTGGTCCTCTTCTGCACAGTCACCCTCTGCCACCCTCCTTATCCTCACTGTACTTCCCCTGCTTTCCTCTTCTTACTTGTGTACATGAATGAAGTCTTGTCCCATTTGCTGCCCCTTTGACTATCTGGGTGGAAGACCATAGAGGACAGACATAGTTAACAGGGGGAAACAGTGAGGCCAATGAGGCAGGTAGTGAATGTCTAATGATGTTCTCCACAAAACATCTGAAAATATAAAATCTCCTGGAGAAGGGGGATAGCCAAGTTAAGTTTTAGCAGAGAAGAAAGTGATAGGTAAGACAAGGGGCAGAGGATGCGAATCTGCACACATTATTATAGGCAGCGTCCCGCTTTAGTAAACCGCTGGTGCTGGCCTGGAAAAATGAGGGTAGTGCATAGCATAACTTTGAGAGCAGAACTCCTTGGGCAATTGAGAGTCTTGCTGCGGGGGGTGAGGGCATGACGTATCTGGTACTCTAGGCCAAGCCTGGAGTTTACAGAGTTACGTATGTCACTGATTTGTTGAGAGACATCTAGTGCTGGGCTGAGTGAGACTCCAAGGTATTTGACGGAGAAGGTCGAGGAGACAGTGGAGCCTTCTATACACTGGATGGTAAGTTCAGGGGCCAAGGTATGTGTCCTTTTAGAGGATCTGAAGAGCATGGCCTGGGTCTTGGTCACATTCATTTTTTTTTTTATTTATTGAGTCTTGGATTACAACACCTTTGAGCAGTACAACTCATTTACAAAGGTTGCATGTCAGTAGTACAAAAACAAAACAAGGTAAACAATGGATAAGTCAATAGTGGACATCAAAATATACTTTAAAAAAAAACTAATACATCGAAAGCAATTAAAACAGCACTGAATGTTACTCCATATAACAGTAAAGGGGGCTAGAGGAGTGGGCAGCCTGGGAGGCCTTGTCAAAATCTAGGAGAGAAAGTAATGGGGTGTAAGGTGGAGGGATGGAAGAAATGAGGGGGGAAGGAGAAGAGTTGCACAGGAGGTGATGGGGATAGAGAGATGAGGGGAGGTGGAAGGAGGGAATGAGGCAAGTGCAGAGAGAGAGAGGCTGGTGAAGGGAGGAGGGAGATCAATTTATAGTAGAGGGAGAAGTGGTGGTGTTTAGCCAGGGGAGGGGGCAGCCTAGCAGGCCTTGTCAAAACCAGAGAGAAAGAGAGAGTAATATGGGTGGGAGAGAAGTTAAGAGAGAGAAATGTAGAGGGGAGGAGGGGAAGAGTGTTGCAAAAGAGGTGGCACGAGATAAGAAAATGGGTGGGGGTGGAAGGAGGAAGGTGAGAAGGAGCAGGGGAAGAGTGCAAAGATGCATGAGCAGGGAAGAAGCAGGGTGAGGGGTGGAGGAGAAAAGACTTGAGGGTAGGATTGAAATGAAGTGCCGAGAGTTAAATGGCAAAAGGTATAAGAACAAAGATAGCATAAGCAGAAGGCTGAGAAGGGCGGCAGTCACATATAATGTTTGCTAATAGATGCTGCCGGAGTTTGTGTTTGAAAGGGCCGAGTTTTGACTCAGCAGAGATGTCTCTACCCAGGGCCCAGGGAGTTGAGCCAGAGTGGGGCTCTGTAAGTGAAAGACTGCTGACCTAAGGTGGTGCGGCATCTGGGAACAGTAAAGACCTGAGTTGCTGAGCTGCAAGTATATTGCATACTGTGACAAGGGCTAAGGAGCTGTTGGACTCCAGGGGGTAGTAATCCAAGGTGTACCTTCTTGGCAAGTAAGCAGGTTTGATATTGGATCTGGCTGAATAATTAAAGCCACCCAGTCTGAGCATATAGGTCTTACGTGTGTGTGAGGCGGGCAGCCCCAGTAAGGAGTCTACATGCTTTGTTAAGAGCAACAGTGATGCTGTGAAGGGATGTAGCAGAGGCAGAGCCATAAACAACCAGCCCATAATCGATGATGGTAATGACTGAAAATTGCTGTTCTTAGTGCCTCGGGAGTCAGGCTATGCTTGTGCCTGTGGAGCAGGCCAGTCCTTATGTTGACAGCTCAGGCTATGTTATCAATATGTTGTGAGTAGGTGAGTGAGCTATCAACAGTGATCCCTAGATATTTGAAGGAGTGGATCTGTTCAAGCAGGGTGCCAATGCAGTTTGTTATGATCAAGGGTTTGGACTTGTGTTTCTTATGTGCATTGTTGAAAAGCACCACTTTGGTCTTTTTATAATTTAGCACCAGTTTTTGAGTGCTGGACCACTTTTCCACTTCCGAGAAACTGTGTTGAAGGTTATCCTGGAGGATCTTAGGGTCGGGGTTACTAGAGTAGATCACGGCATTGTCTGCGTAGAGCTGAATCTGTTCATGACAGGCTCATGGGAGGTTATTCAAGAAGATACTGAAGAGAAGCGGCCCCAGTATAGATCCCTGAGGCACTCTGGAATGGACTGGCTTCCCTTCGGAGAGGACATTGGTTATCTTGGCCTGCTGCGAACAGTCTTCTAAGTAGCTTTTGAACCAGCTGACCACATCATTCGACACCCCTGCGAGCAATAATTGTCCGAGTAGCAGTGAGTGGTTCACAGTATCAAAGGCCTTTGTCAGGTCGATAAAGGCAGCCCCTACCAGATGACCTTGATTCATACAAAGGGTCATACAAAGGTGTGTGTGAGCTAAGAAGGCCAAGATAAACAGCCCATAGCCACTCCCTTCCAGTATCCCCTAATAGGTGACTTTGCCCTCTTTCATTATATAGTTATCCAGCTGGGTTTTGAAATGTTGCTTTGATTTGGAACAAACGAGCGACAGTGGGAGCTCATTCCATGGGGCCACCACCCTCTGTGTTAAGAAGGCCCCCCTTCTATTAGTGTTATATTTTATGTGCCTAAGCTGAAGAGGGTGACCCCTTGTCCCTTTGGTGTCATTTTTAAATTGGAAGTTTAGCTCGCTTAGTAAATAACCATCTCCCATTATATCATAACAAAGCAGCAAGTCCCCTCTAACCCTCCTTGTAACATGGCATAAAAAACAGAAAGAAAATGAAGCACTGAGATAGGTGCAAAGACACCATGTGGTACAGCACAAACCATGGTCTAATACCATAGTAGATCATGGTAGGGAGCGGATGCGCACAACAATAATTAGACCACTGTTAGAATGCTGGAGGAGCCAAATGTTTGTGTGGTAGTCACAATAGAGAAGGTCAGAAACGAGTGAGATCAAGTAACACTATACACAGTACAGCATGGAAGCGGTTTGTTGCATCGCCTCCTACTCGCAAACGACCAAGCCACCTCACGCACCTTGTAGAGTCGCACAGTTAATGTACCAAACAGCAATGTGAAAAAAAATCTTTAAATAGTAATACACGTGCGTCCCTGAAAAAAAAAAGAAACCTCACCATAGGCGATGGGAAAGAGAGGAATCGCTGTGAGAACAGCCGTCGGAACAGAAGAGAACCAGTGCATCAATGTAGAGAGCCATCGTATGAGGTACCTGTAGGAGAAAAATAGTGTGAGCTGTCCAAAAAGTGTCCGTTTACTGTAGCTGTTCCACGGTCTCTACAGCACCATGCAAATCTGCAGAAATACCCAGAGTGCAGCAGCAAAGAACTGCACATATATTGCACAACGGACGTGAAACGGAGAAAAAAACAAATAAATAAAATTGCATACAGCCAGCAGTGTGTATATGCCTGCTGCATATTTTAGCCACTTTCTCTAGATGTACAAAAAACCACATCAGTATATTAATAGATCCGACCTGTTCAACGTGCACGTGCATATTTTGAAGTCCACCCACGCTTCTAGAGAAAGCAGTGACACACAGGAAAGTCATCTTTTCACTGCACTTTCTTATTCATAATATTGTTCTGTACTAATAATAATAAATAATAACCTCCTAAATCGCTTGCCATGTTACAAGCGGATTAAGCCACTTGAAAGGATGGGTCTAATGTGGAATTAATCCATGGTTGGTTGATTGGACCCACTCGGCCTTCGGCCTTTTGATCCAACCCCCCAACAACCATGGATTCATTCCACAGTAGACGGTCCTTTCTTGTGGCTTAATCCTTACTTGTTTCAAGGGGCATAAGCTTCAACTGCTCCAGATGTCTTTCATAGGGCATGTCTTTGATATTATGTATCAATTTAGTGGCTTGCCTTTGAACCTTTTCAGTGTTATTTACTGCTCCCTTAGTTATGGGTCCCCATACAGGGGCCCCATAGTCCAGAACTGGCCTAACTTAAGCTCTATACAAGGGCATGATCACTTCCTCACTTCGGCTCCTAAAGTTTCTCTTAATGTTTCGTAACACTTGCTTGGCTTTTATAATCTGTTTATTTGTGTGTGAGCGATATGTCAATTTATGATCTATAAGAATTCCCAGGTCCTTTTCTTCTACAGTTTTACGCAGCACCTTACCATTTATATAATAGGTTTGCATACTGTTATGATTCCCCAAATGAATTACACAGCACTTATCCACATTAAACATCATACCCCTCGATGATGCCCAAGCATAGATACTGTTCAGATTGGCCTGTAGGCCTTTAGCCCCTTCTCGGTCAGTTACTATTCTAGCAAGTTTAGTGTCATCAGCATACTTACTTATCCAGCCGCAGCTGTCCCTACCCATAGAGGACATAAATACCCTAAAAGGCACAGGGCCCAGGACCGACCCCTGTGGGACCCCACTAGTAACACCCGCCCTGTCTGAGTAATATCCATTTATGCACACCCTCTGGGTCCACCCGCTCAGCCAGGCCCCGATCCAGTGCACCACTCTGTGGTCTGTATCTACATCTAAAAGGCAGCGTAGGACCTGGTGGTGGGGGACCTTATCAAAAGCCTTTGCCAGATCCAAATAAATGCAATCCACATCCTACCTGTTATCTAATGCTTCAGAGATCTTCTCATAAAAACACAGTAGATTAGTCACACACTATCTCCCCACAACAAACCCATGCTGCTCTCTGTCCTCCCGACCTGTCTCCCTAAGGTGGACATCTATGACGTCTTACGGGATGGATTCCATAAGCTTACCTGGGACCGAAGTTGGACTGATGGGCCTATAATTGGAGCAGTCTGCCCTATCCCCCTTTTCATGTATGGGCACTACACTTGCCTCCATCCAGTCCCCAGGCATGGTCCCACTTACAGGTGACTTATTGAACAATATGGCCAGGGATGTTACTACGCCATGGGAAACTAGCTTAAGCATCTTGTTTGCGATATTATATGGACCCGCCGAGCAAGTATTTTGGAGGGACTGAATCTTTTTAAATATTATCTCGGCAGTGATGTTAATGGGTCTCTCGTCATTTGGCCTAATATCAAATTTACTTTGCTGTTTGCTGGAGAACACTGTACCAAAATATTCATTAATTATGTTTGCCGCTATGACTGGCTCTGTGATTATCTCAGCTCCCTTTTTTATAGAGCATAAATTGTGGTTGGATTTCCTCAGGGAGTTTACATAACTATAAAACTGGTGCACATTATCTGTGCTGGCTGTGGATGCTAGTTTCACTTCCATTTTTTTCACTCTTTCTTATCAGTTTCTTACATTTGGCCTGCACCATTTTATATTTACTCCATAGTTGAGGGTCCCGGTTATTATGTTTATATAAGCTAAACAGTTACTGTTTTTTTTTTAAGAGTTTTAGTATATCTTTACTTAACCACTTAGGTTTTTTCCTCTAGCATTATACAGTTTTGTCTTTTTTATTAAGTGTTTGCCGCATAAAGTGAACAATTTATGCTTAAATACATTCCACATATCCTCCAAGGGCTTGTTTTTTAATTTGCTACCCCAGTTTATTTGTTTAAGTTCAGCATTAATCTTATTAATACCAGTGGAGCAAAACTTGTAAACCTCTCTGCATCCTAAGTGATGGGAATATATCGGGCGAGTGTAAAAGATATCCCACAGTGGTCACTGTTTCCTAAGGGGGGGATAGTTGTACAGATTGTAATGTTTATTTCCTTTGTAGATAGTACTAAATCTAATATATTATTTCCCTTTGTGGGGGTTTCAACATTTTGGGTCATATCTACTTCCTGACACAATTCTAAGAATTCTAGACTTAAAGGGGAGCCTGCTTCAAGAGCCTGCCAGTTTATATCCCTATAGTTCAGATCACCAACCAACAAAACCGTCCCTAATTCACAAGCTGTTTTTATTTCTAGATTTATTTCTCCAGAGGTCTCAACAGAGATTGCAGGGGGCCTGTAGCATACCCCTATTTGGACAGGTGTATTGCTACCTGTTTCAGTCCTAGTCCAAATGGTCTCAGGTCCCGTTCCCCCATTCTTCTTTATCTTTTCTGAGACATTAGTGGATTTCAAGGTATTTGAAATATATGCATCGAACCCTCCCCCTTTTTTGTCCCTCCTGTCCAGATGATACCGATCATACCCAGGGATATGTCATCCCCAGGCATCATCACCTGTCCACCAGGTCTCGTTGATAAATGCCATCTGTATTCCCCTATTTAGTTCTGCCTGCAGCTCTTCCATTTTTTATTCAGGCTTCTAGCATTTAAGAGTAAGCAGCGTATATCATTACTTGGTTTTGGTTTACATTTAGGAAGAGGTTCAACTGGTTTGTCTACTAGGTACCCCCCATACCTAGTTTAAAAGTATTTTGCATGGATTCTTTTATTGCAATAGCCAACGTACGAGTTCCAAGATTACTGGGGTGTAGTCTGTCATTTTTATATATCAGTTCATTTTCAAAAAAAGAGTCCCACAGGATAATGAAATGTATGCCCCTTTTATTACAACCGTTTATCTACTGTTGATCCTGAGTATGGTGTGATTCTTTTCTGGATCACAGCCATACAGTGGAAGTATACCTGAGATAATGGGTGTCTGTCCTTTCAGCTGTATAAGGTCTATGTATTCCAATAGTTCCATAACGATGTCCTTTTCATGGTCCCTACCTATATTATTGCTACCAACATGCAACACTACGGTTTGTGAGCTTGGTGTTTGATGTATTATTTTTGGCAATCGACATTTAATGTCTTTAATCCTTGCGCCAGGGAGACAGTTTACAGTGGTGTTTCCTTTTTTATCCTTGGTGACTATTGCATTAGTTTTTCAAGTGCGTTACGTATGAAACCAGTGAATTCTAACAGTGCAGTGGTAGTGCTATGACCTTTACAAAAGCCGTGCTGCTGGGGACATTGGATACTGTATTTGTCCAGGTATTCCACAAGCTGATCTGCAATTATACACTCTAGTGTTCTCGATAGAGGAGGTAGAATGGAGATTGGCCTGTAGTTTGTGTGGTGTGCCTTATCTCCACCTTTGTGCACTGGGGTTACTAGGGTCTGTTTCCATTTTTTGGGGAATTGCCTATGACTTACAGAAAGGTTCAGAATCTTGGTAAGAGGTGTAAGAGTTTCCTCGAGGGTGAGGGCAAGACATTTTATTTATTTATTTTTTATGCTCCCCCTCTCCTCGCAGCTCTCCCTCTCTTCGGGAGACACCTATGGCCTTATTAGCCCTCGCTCACCCATCAGGTCACCGGAGCAGTCCATCCCCCATGGAGCTGTGGCTGTACCCCCAGGCGGGTACGGGCCGGGGGCTTCACACCCCAAATCATCTGCATTCATCGGGACGCTGTCTCCGGGCCTGGTAGGGGCATTGAGGGTCGGGGCCTGGTGCTCCGTCTACCGGGAGGCTGCGAGGCATTTTCCCATTTTCTGGATGTGCCATGCCCCCCGACGTCAAGGCACTAAGGCGCCGATGTCTGGTACGTCGCCCCTCCATTCTGCATCGGACTTGCTGTGCCTCGGGTCTCCACCGGGGCCAGGCAAAACCGAGCTCTAGCACCTCCCCAGAGGAGGCGGCAGTTCTAGGATGCACAAGTCCTCTCCCCCGGCCGGTCCTCCAGCTCCCCGGGCTCGTTCCCGAACCCGGGTCACTGGCGTCGCAAGCAGAAATCCAACTGCTGCACCGGTGGGCCGGCTTAGGGCAAGATATTTTAGATCTAGATTGGCCCCACTAAATCTTGATTTACTGAGTACTTTGCATATGTACTTTCTAGCCTCATGCTTAGTAACCTCTTTGAAGTAAAAGGGGGGGGCCTGTTGCTGAGCACCACAGATCAGGGAGGGGTGGCAGGGGCAGGACCATGACAAAATCAGGGGGGAGGACACTGCTGAGGTCCGTAAAGGCATTGTTAAAAAAATATTGGCTATGGCCATTGGATCTAGAGTCGGGCTTTCATCAATGTTAAGCATGGTGGGTACTCTCCTGGGGTCTTTGCCAGTGGCATCCTTTATGTTGCTCCAGAAATTTTTACTATCACCCCTGGAGTTGGAGAGCACCTCCCTAAAGTACTGATGTTTTGCAAAATGGATGGCTCTGGTACAAACATTTCTGGATTTTTTATAAGCCTGAATATCTGCTTGCTTGCCTGTGGCTCTGGCCTGGTGCCAGAGGTGGTCCCTAGTCTTCATGAATCCTAATAGTTCAGGTGTTATCCAAGGGTTGCACACCCCTTAACTTTCCTTTTTTTTTTCAGGAGGGTGTGGATATCGCAGGCAGCATTAAAGCAGTTGATGAAGAAATCAAGTGCCTCGTCAGTGTCATTGGTAGAGCCCAGTGGTGACCAATCCTAGCTTCAAAGGTGTGATCTGAGTAGCTCTAAGTGTCCTGGAGTTAGGACCCTACTGAGAATAACCTTAGGTGGAGATTTGCTGAACTTGTTGGACCAACTACAACGTATAGGGCAGTGGTCGCTTAGGGTGTTGGAGAGTACAGAGGAGTTCATGATTCATTCCGGGTGACTAGATGGAACCTAATCCAGTAAGGTACTTGATCCAGTTCTATAGTTAATTCTAGTTGCGGTGTTAACTATCTGGGTAAGGTGCAAGGCGGAGATGGCATCCTTAATGTGTCCAATGTCAGATGAGAGCCAGTTTACACTGAAATCTCCCAGTATTGTGGTTTCACTGTTCCGAGGCACACTCCAAATATATTTGATGAAGTTATGAAAGCCAGAAGCAGATTCCTTGGGTGGTATGTAAACAGCACAGTTAATGTTTTCTTTTGGGCCCTTAGGAGTACCTTGATGGCCAGGGCTTGAGAGGAGTTTCCTATGCAAGGCAATTCAAGGGTGTGACCCATTAGGGTTTCTTTTAAGTAAATAACAAAGCTACCACCTCTTTTAGTGAGCCTATCCTGCCTAAAAATAGAGTAGCCAGGTAGGGCGATTGCAGAGTTACGGATCTGGGGTGACAATTAAGTTTCTACAACAGAAAGAATATCTGGCTTGGGTTGTGTAATCCATACCTTGAGGTTGTCTAATTTACATAGAAGACTACAGATGTTGATAGTCGCGAGGGACAGCTTACAGGACATTTTTGTGCTGCAATGGTCCATAGCCCTAGTGGGGCCAGGGTTAGGGTGCACATTTCCAGACAGGAGCAGAAGCAGTAGTATTAGTTTCAGTAGGTATGCCTTTAGGTGTTTAAAGTACTGTCTCTGTTGTCTTCTCCAGGAGGAGGTACTGCTAAATTTATTGGTTGCTGCTGTGAAGTTAGAGAAAGTAAGCAGGTATGAGAGATGATGTTCGAAGCTAGGTGTTAATCTACCAGGGGGTCGCAGTGGTGCACCTAGAGCAGTTACTGAAACCATTTTTCCATTAATAGAGTTTGAAGTTGATGCGCCAGTGGCTTAGTGCACTTAGCCTGAGAATACATGGTGACTTTGGGGCCGATGCACGACCTCATGCAGGCCAGTTAGGTCCGCCAGCATTAACAGGATAAGTAGGTGAAGGTATAGGAGTGAGGTAGACATCCTCGTAGGGTTTATCTGAGCCAGATATTTCAGGCCTGGAGAGCTGGGGCTGGTCCCCTATGTCCTCCTCGAGCTCCAGTGACCTCTCACAGTTAGCAGTAGAGATCCAGTGGACAGGAAAGGACCCACCTACTACAGTACTTCCAGTCAAAATTAGGGAGGGAGGGCAGAGCAATAGTGCATTTAATAGAGAGCGGGAGTGGGGGTGGGTGGGCAGATCAAAAAATAGCCAAAGACAAGCAGCAGCTCCTAAGAAGCTAGTACAAATTATAGAGATTAAATTCAGGACAAACAGCAACTCCTAAGGAGATGGTACAAAATTAAAGGGATTAAATTCAGCTGTCTAGGCGTGAGTGCACCAGAAAAGGCGCCAAGTTCAGAAGGGAGCTCATTCCGTACCTTCATTAAGGTTGAGATGGTTTTGGGTAAGCCAAGTCTGGGTAGAGTGAAGGTCAACAGTAAGTCTGGTATTGATATAATTTAGGGATTCTGAGCCGAGATCAAGTAGAAGGCATCTATAGCAGGGCCTTGCAGTGAGAGGGTGAGTTTGGTAGGTTGTTAATAAACATTGAAAACAGTAGTGGAGCTTTGAGGAATGCCCAAGTTTATGGGGCCAGAAGAGGAGAAGGTTTTTATTAAATATTACAAACTGAGAGCGATTACTGAGATTGCTTGAGAACCAGAGAACAGTGAGGGAAACTGAGGGATCACAGCTTTTGTATTAAGAGGGGTGGTTGACCAGATAAAAAGCTTTCATTTGGTCAGGGAAGGTGGCACTGGTAAGCAGACCTATATCCATATAGGACTTAACATCGCTGGTGAACTGTGTGAGGGTGGTATAGGTGCTGTGTCCAGGCCTAAAGCCATGCTGGTCAGAGGAAAGATTAGATAAAAATAAATAGTTGGAGACCTGGGAGTGAACAAACTTTGTCTAGTAGCTTGTTGAGGGTTGGCAGTATGGCAATAGGACAATAGTTAGAGATGGATCTAGGGTCTCCTTTTTTAAACACCGGGACAACCCTGGCAGTCTTCCAAATGGTAGGTACTGCGGAGTAGAGGAGGGCTAGATTAAAAATATGCATGACCAGGGTGGCGAGGAGAAGGGCGGCCAATTTAAGTATTCTGGGTTCTATCCTGTCAGGGCCTGCACCCCCTATGATGAGATAGTTTTAAGAAGGTGCAGGACTTCATAACGTGAAACTGAGTGAAGGTGCAGAGGAGACTCGGAAGAGGGGAGAGAGATGGGGTAACAGAGGTAGGGTGGGGCAGAAGGGAGTGATTGCAAGCTGGATCAGAGAAAAGGGAATTGAAGGTGTTGGCAATGGTAGTGGGGTTGTTGCAGCAAATATTAATTGACATCTCATAGGGGGTTTGGTTTCAATTTTTCCTTAGCAAGCAATTTATGTGAGACCAGTATTTTGGGGGGTAATTGGTCGTGGATGCTAGTAGGTCTCTGTAATATTGACCTTTAGTCGATCGGATTTCATGTTTACAAATATTTTGCAGGGTGCAGTAGGTTACCCAATCCTCTGGCAAGGAGGAGGTTTTATATTTAGTCCATTGCTTATCTCTGGCCTTTAGCATGGAGAGGAGGGGGTGATTTAACTATTTGGTGGGCAATCCACGACCCTCCGTCTTGTGGTTGGGATATGTTTTTTTTAAGGGAGACGATAGTAGAGGTGAGGTATTCAGTGGCATAGCTGATGTTGCTTGAGGAGAAGACAGGAGACCAGTCAACATGTGCAAGGTCATAATGAAAGGCATTGGGTTGAATGCAGAGAAGTTGATAATATTAATAACCCTAGGAGGACAGGAGGAAGGGGAGGCATCCGAAACATAGTAAACAGGGGAGTGGTCACTGATTGAATTGCAAGAACCCCGGCTGAGCAACCCTTTTGTTCCTGTTTGTGAGCATCCAGTCAAGGAGGGTATGGTGGGATCTTTTGCTGGAGTGTCTGGTGGGGTCATTAATGAGTTGAAAGAGGAGTGCCTTGTTAGTGATGGATTCAAGGCTATTTGCACTGGGCACAAGCCACTCAAGATTAAAATCTCCCATTAAATATGCCCTCTCTTATTTTACCCACTGTTCTTCTACCTTCTCTGGCATTCTCCGCTACTAGGCATTTTCTGAGGCAGCCTTCCACCTCCCTTCTGAAGTCCGAGACACTCGTCCTCATGTGGTTTGCCACTGCTCCCGTCTTAATGGTAAACCGCACTGTATGATGATCACTGCCACCTAGGGGACTACCCACTGTGACGTCTGCAATGCTGTCCCTGTTTGTAAGCACCAGGTCTGGCATGGACCCATTCCCAGTGGGTTTGTCGATTAACTGCCTGAAGAGGGCCCTTTGCGGGGAGTCAAGGATGGCTCTGCTCCTTGCCAAAGTTGCAGCTAAAAGGCCCTAATCTACATCTGGCAAATTGAAGTCACCAAATGGCATCCCCTTCCCCTTACTTGCCATCCCGATGAGGACCTCACCAGGTGCCTTATTCAGCTCCTCTCCCTGTGCTGAAAGTCTGTATGTGGTATACACACTGCTTGTGACATCTGTATGGATAGTGGCCCCAGTGCCTGTCCTCAGGATGACCCAGTGCACCTCCAGTCCTTCCTTTTCCTCTGGGAGCCCCTGCACTTCCATAGCCTTGATTTCCCCATCACATATAGTATTACCCCTCTTCCCCTCCTCCCTTTCCTGTCTCTCCTGAACAGTGAGCAGCCTGGTATGGCCACACACCAGTCATGGCTGTCAGTGCACCACGACTCCATTAGAGCCACCAGATCCAGGATAGCCTCCTGCATGATGGCCTCCAGGTCTGGAATTTTATTTCCCAGACTCCTTGCATTGGTGCACATGGTTCTCCATACCTTACTCCTCTCTGCCTGCCTCCCTGCTCTCTCTGCCAGTTCTTTGCCTATGCTGTTTCCTGAAGCTCCCCTTGACCTCACCTTCTCTGTTACCCTCTCAGTTACCTTCTGCTTTACTCCTCTCATCTTGTTATCCTGGTTTGTACACCCCTTGTCCTTTACCTTGTTCCCACCCGTCTTTCAGTGTCCCTACCCTGGGGGAGCATCCTCCCCTCAGCCCTCTTACTTGTTGCCTCTTCATCTGGGGGTGGCAGTCTTTGCCTCATTTACAGCCTCCCTTCCCCCCCAGCTAGTTTGAATGCTCATCCAAGTAGCATTTAAGCCTCCCGCTAAGGACTGTGGTCCCCCTCTTGGAATGATGCAGGCCATCTCCCCTACAGGGGCCCATATCCTCCCAGGCTAGTCTCCAGTCCCCAGTGTAGCTGAAACCTTCATGCACCATACCTTCAACCAGTTATTAAAAGCCCTTGTGCAGACTGCCCTTTGCTCTCCTTGGCCGTACACAGGTAGCACCTCTGCAAATGCCACCCTGCATGTTACCTGCTTAAGGCCCCTCCCCAACTCCCAGAAATTATCCTGCACTACCCCTACTCTGTCCCTTTCCAGGTAATTTGTCCCAGATGGATAATAAAATCTTGCTCCTTCCCATCTGCTGCTGCCCTACTGATCCTCTGGAACCAGTCTCCATCCCTCCAAGCTGAAGCACTAGGAGGCACTTCACCTCCCTCTTCCTTCCCTTCTGCTCCCAAGTCCATCTCCCTAACACTAGAGTTCCCACTAGCAGCTGCTTTCTCCTCAGCTGGGGGCCTCTTCCTCCCTCCTTGGGGCCTCCCCTTTTGAGGACTCCCATTTCCTCCTTTCCCACTGCTGTGGGTGCCTCCTTCCAGTTGTCTCGTCTTGCCAGTACGGTGAAGGGATTGTGCAGTGGTATGAGTGTGTTTCTTGCTTGCTACCCCCACCCTCCTGGAACCCACCAAGGTCAAGCCACTTGCCTCTTCCTAGGCATGGGGGAGCGGTGGCAGACTTGGTGGCCCCTGGATGGGGCAGAAGGTTCTCTGCACTCTTGCCAGTGTGGCCTGGAGACCAGCAACTTCTGCCCTCAACCCAGAGGGGTACATGCAAATGGGGCAACACCTCAGTCTCCTGAAGATGTTCCAAAAGCCTGCGACTCTACATCTGTTGCAGTGCACCACTTCCGTGCTCCTTCCTTTCTTAACTTTTTTGTCTGTTGTCTGTTTTGTCTGTTGAACCTTTTATATATTTTCCTGCCTTTTTTCTATGTCCTTTGACTTCCTACCTCTTCCTTTACCTGTTCGAAATGTATTTTTTACCATACCCTAACCAGGGTGTCTCCAACTTTCCCCTTTCTACCCTTCCAGCAGTTCCTACCTTCCTGATGTCTACTACTTCTTACCCCCTAGTTGTTATCCCACAACCCATACCTGTTTAACCTTAAGCTGTCTATTCCAGTATATCCATACACAGTACTGTGTTATCTCCTACCTTGGTCAGGTGTTCCTCCTGCGGAGTTTCCTGCAGATTGTGGACTATCTGCGGGCATGTGCAGATGCCTTAAAATGGGTGTTCCACTCCTGCGCTGTCCCACTCACATGCTGGGACATGCTGGGCAAAGGAGCCTTTTATAGTGTCTTTGTTAGAAGGCACTAACCCTCTGGCAGCTCCACTCCCTGAATCGCAAACCTGATTCACAAGGCTTTCTTAATCTAATCACCCCCAAGATTAATTTCCTGAGCTAGGTTCCCCACACTACCTGCTACAAATTTAAAGACAAGTCCCAAAGTGCCCCAAACACTAACTAAAAATCTCTTTCCTACCCATATACACTGCTACTTTAAGTATGGAGAGAATATATGTAATTCATGGGGAGGTGTGCATAATGAGAAGTTTATACACATCCAAGGTGTGGGGTGCTACCTAAACCTCGAGAGCAAAGCTCGCGGGGTTTATAAAAATGTCCCACACTAAGGGTGTATATAAAATTCAAGTTTTGTTCACCTCCCCATGTTTTACTTTATAGAACTGCTGTGATCTTTTTTTTTTTTTTGCCCTGGAATATTTGATGATGTGCAACAGTGTGCAGTTTGGCCACTTGATGGTGCTGCTGTGCAAATTGTAAGTGGTTATGGTACACCTCTCTCTCTCTCTCTCTCGCTTGCTCTTGCTCTCTCTCTCTCTCTCTCTCTCTCTCATGGTGTGCTTATTATATTATTAATTTGATGTGGTCAGTTGTGGCAGCCATAGTGGTTTTGGTCAGTTGTGCTAGCCGGAGTGGTTGGGGCAGTGGAGGGCAGAGCCCCGCAGCAGCACTGTGTGATCAGGCTAAGGTGCAGTTTCAGAGGCTCAAAGGTGTGTTTTCACTTTTTTTTTAATGCAATCAGGACCTGGAATTTACTTTTATTGATTACACCTTATGAAACACTGTGACTGAGATGAGTGCTACTTTTACCCAGGTGAGAATGTGAGGTCAGAACAGATATGGTTTTCATTTATAAAAAAAACAATAACTGAAGTGCACAAGGTGAATGGTAGCCTGCAGCGTTTTGATAGGGACACTCGGCACGTGTTCACCGTTGCTGGGTGCTTACTCTCCTTTCTGTCAGCAGTTCCCATACTTCCAGTCTGGTGGGGATGGGATATGATAGAGACCTTCAAATTCCTGAAGAGAATAAACAAGATGAATTGCAAGGAACTATTTAGCAGGGGTACAGAGTCAAGGGGGGGGGGATGTGAGGAAGTGCTATTGTATAGAAAGGATGGTGGAGCTGTGGAACAGTGCCAGCGGAGATAGTGGGCACCAACACCATAAAGGATGTCAAGCATAATTGGGACAGAACGAAGGGCTTGGTGGTTGCTCAGGTCAGTAACAGAAGAGAGGGGAGCAGGGGGTGGATCGGTAGGGATAAACCCCCATATGGACAATAGGTCTGGGGCAAATAAGGAACTCTAGGTAAACTAGATGAACCTCTGGTCTTTTTTTGTCATGGTTGTCCATGTTTCTGTAGCCCAGGTGCCATGTGCCAGTGGACTACTACCCTTGCCTGTTGACTACCACACAGGTTAAGGGGCCTGGGTCCGATTTCAATGGTGATTGGGGGTTCTATCCTGAAATAGAAAGAAAGTAGTGTGGTGTCTCCACCCAAAGTAAAGTATCAGTGGGCCAGGTGTTTGATTGGTACAACCCCTGGGATGCTGTACCTACCCACCTCCCCTTCCAGTCACCCACCACGCTAAATATCCTCACCAATACTGCAAAACACATATACTTAACCAATAATATGCTCACAACACGGGAATTACAAAGAAGAAAACACAGCTTTATTTTAGGGGGGAGGGCTAGGGAAGGGGATACTGGGACACAGGATTGCTGTAAGGAAGAGGAAAAAGGTTGATTTAGGTTAACAAGGCCTGTAGACCAGGGCATTAAATAATGTCCACCCCCACTGGTACCACTGCACACTCCCTAGGTCCTGACTGTCCTGACTGGGTACCCAGATTTAACGCAAGCCTGCTAGATGCTACGGGCTGGCTATAGGGTTACCACCTGTCCAGATTTTCGCAGGACAGTCCTGATTTGGTCAACTGTGTCCTGCAAAAAAACATGAAAAATGCTACATGTCCTGATTTTATAGTAGAAAATATATTTTCTATCTTTCCACTAAATGTTGCAGAAAACTACAATATCTTAACTAAAATACCTTAAAATGATAAGAAACAATAGAAGCAACTAAGAAACTACAATACTTAGCCTTAATTCGGATTGTATAGAGAAAACAAGTCGGCTGCATTGGTCGTGGTTACGTACTGTCCTGCGAAAAATCATGTTTCAGTAAGAAATGTCCCACTTTGGGCTTCTTAAAAGGTGGTAACCCTAGCTGGCTAGTGTTGGAGCCCTTGGGATAGCTCTCTAGGATGTCAACAATTTTAAATTTTTACTCCCCTTTGGCAGGGCAAGCCCTGGGTTATTCATGGCCCTACAGACTGGAGCTTGCTACTGGCACAGTAGATACAGACAATTCAGGATCAACTGCTCCGAAGGGCAGCAAACAAAGGGGCAGGGATTGTTGGTCCAGAAGATGCATCAAAGTCTAATAGCTGGTCGACCTTGGACTTGCCTGAAGATTCTTGCAGCTTGTCACCTTTTGACTTGCTTGAAGACTCTTGCAGCTTGTAACCGTCAGCCTGCCAAGCAGGCCAGATTATAGAGCCCAGATGCAAGGCCTGCTAGGCCACAAGGATCCCAGACCCAGGAGTCCATCTCCCCTAATAGGTCCAGAGTGCCCTAGCACTCAGGCATGTGCCCATGACCCTCTGCAACCTAGTCTGCCTCACTCAATAGAGGTTAACACTTCCCTACCTGGCTCCCAATTGCAGCTGTAAAGGTTTTCAGTTTTCGCCTTTCTCCTGGGCAGGAACAAACAGCTCCGGTGCACAGCAACAAGT
This sequence comes from Neoceratodus forsteri, assembly GCA_016271365.2. Lineage (NCBI taxonomy): Eukaryota > Metazoa > Chordata > Ceratodontiformes > Ceratodontidae > Neoceratodus > Neoceratodus forsteri. Next base: position 1,116,403,236 of record CM028133.1, read on the forward strand.
TCTCCAATTTCCACCTTTTCAGTGGATTTTGGCTAGTGACTTGCAGTCTCTGGATTTGACCGCCACCTTTCAACAGCTGACTTTCAGCAAAATGACAGGTTCCTGAACTCTGGATACCTGCAAACCTTGTTTTTCTCCAATGTCCTCCAATTCAGGTACAGTGCCAACTTTTAGCTCAGGCACACACAGTTCCAAACCACCCTTTTCACTGGCTCAGGGTTATTCCATACTGATGCAGGGGTACTGCAACACTGATCTACAAAAACGCCAGAAGCTTTCACATAATACCTTGAACATTCTGCTGCAACACCACTGTTCTTTCCATCAGAAAAACATCCTTTATTCCAGTCCTCAAACAATTCACAGTTTGACCAATTGAGTCCTGTAACAGGCCTCCTGATTTTCCAGCTCACAGCACTGAGCCCCTCTTGACTCAAACAGAGCCCAGATGAGACAGCCCAAACAGCCCAAAGTCCCTGAGGTTTCACACAAAAATCCCGGCTTCTGACTGGTTGATTCTTGCTGTCTCTCAGAAATATTAATGGTCATTAGCCTCCTTCGATTATTGATTGGCAAACGGTCTTTGGTGCCTAGAATTAGCTCACACCTCTGCCATAAGTCATTTCAGCAGTCTTTTGGGTGCCCAAGCTAGTGGTAGGCTGGTCCAGGGGGTCATAGTTCCCAAAATGGCTGCTATCATACAGTCTGCTCACAGTTTATACAGCAGTCCCAAACAATTTCCCCATTGTCCAATAGCTGCTATTGCCCCTTTTCAAGTGACTCCACAATTATACATATGTAACCCCTAGGTGGCGCTATCCCAAGGGTTACTACCCCTGCCTGCTTGGCTAGTAGCAGGTTAAGGGGCATGGGTAATGAAACGGGTGCCTCCACCCAGAGGTCAGGGTTGTTAGTGGTCAAGCTAACCTGGGCACAGCCCTCTGGGATACTGTAATCCCCCCTTTCCCTTCTAGTGGCCTGAACAATATACAATAATTACTTTCACAATGACCCTTATGCACCAGGCAATTACCCACACTTTTGTACTTACCACTAGGGCTGGTTCCTCTAGCTTGACCCTGGGGACCCCCTGTAAAACAAGGTTAAGCACAGCAAATAGCAACAGTACAATACTTTTGGCACAAACTGGAACCACAGTCAGGTTAAATGCAAACAAAGTTAAATTTGATTTAGTCAGGGGTCTTGAACAAGGGAGGGGTGTAATCAGGTTGATTTGCTTAAAAGCTATATTAATCAGACAGATATGCATACAGTTCAGAGTCCCTACATCGTAACACACTCTGGGTACCCAGGTAGGGAAAACGGTGGGCTAGCCAGGAACGTTGCAGCTGGTTGGGGCCCTGTGATGGAAGAAACAACATGCACAACACACACTAGTTGTAATCCGGAGCTGGAGGGCTTAGTTCGTGAAAGAAAAGGCAACAAGACAATCAGATGACAACACTTTTAGATTTAGCTGTTGTTTCAGGAGCTACCCAGATGTTTACTCATGATACAATACTGGACACAGGCAGGAGAAATCGAGACAGGCTGTTGAGCTGGAGTGCCCAGAGAAAAGCAGGGCCCACACGAATCACCGAGGCATCATTCCTGTTCAAGGCGTTGAGCAGAGGGCTGATTCCCAGGCCAATCCCTCGTCGATGACTTTCTCTGCGTAGCAGGTATTCTGGCTGGGCCAGTGTAGCAGGGCCCAGGCAAAGGGAAATGGATACGGATTCAGTCTGTGGAGCTGGATACAGCCTCCAGCAAGCAAATCACAGTTCAGACACACAGTGGGGAACCAAATCACAACCCACTATAAGCACACAGCACATTCACATGTAAGGAAATTCCACTGTACCAGGCAAATGGCTCTCCAGTCACAATTACAGAGTCTCTGCACAATCCGGGAGTTCAGAGGTAGCTGGAAGTCCTGACAGGCTGATCGCATTCAGCAAATCTTCGGTCCTCATCAGGTTAAAGCCTGGTCACAATTCAGTGGCTTAATTTGCTCTCCAAATTTGGATTCAGTCTGAAAAAAGCACAAGTTCCCTCTCAGGAACAGCAGGCAGGCATGCAGGCCAAACTCAGGCCTTTCCACAGTTCTCCCATGCAAATCCACTATGGATTGCTGTTCAAACTATCTCGAGCTGTTACTTCTTCACTTCCCAACTCAGATCTAACTGAAACTGCAAGCAGTGTGGGACTTTCCCCAAGATCCAAAAGGTTCCGTTGGCTGATCTGTCTGTCAGTCACAACAAGAGCTCCCCCTCCAGGTTATTTTAGGCGCCAAAAGCCCAAAACTACAATTCCTACAAGTTTTGGCCCCACCAAGCCCCTGTAGACAGGCTCCATTTTAGAATCCCAAATGTACTGATTGGCCCATTCTGCAGTCCGGGACCAAGATGATGGAAACAAACAGAACTGTCTATGCTGCAAAGAAGGCAGGTTATAACAAACTGCAATATTATTACTACTCTAACAAATGATCAGCAAACAAGTACATCTTCCAACAGAGCTCTCTCTCAGATTAATTATGACTGCAATCCAGGCAGCTCTTAAGAGACAGTACACAGAGGCTATACAGGCACTCTCTGGCAATACATTTAAACTGCTAAAGCAGGACACCAGCCTGGCAGTGAGCATTTAGGCAAGCTCAAGGAAGACTTTTAGGAACCCCCATTTGTTGGGGTGTAACCCCTAGGTTGCGCTATCCCAGAGCTACTACCCCTACCTGCTTGACTAGTAGCAGGTTAAGGGGCCTGAGTTCAAGCAGGTGCCTCCACCTGGAGGTCAGGGTTGGTAGTGGTCAAGCTAACCTGGGGACAGCCCTCCGGGACATTGTAACCCCCCCCTTCTCCTCTAGTGGCCTGAACACTGTACAATAATCACTATCACCATACCCCTGGTACACCACACAAATACCCACACTGTTTGCACTTACCACCAGGGCTGGTTCCTCTGGCTCGACCCTGGGGACCCCCTGTAAAACAAGGTTAAGCACAGCAAATAGCAACAGTACAGTACTTTGAGCACAAACTGGAACCACAGTCAGATTACATGCAGAAAAGTTAGATCTGATTTATTCAGGGATTTGAACAAGGGAGGCCAAAATCAGGTTAATTAGCTTAAAGGTTATATCAGTCAAGCAGTTATGCATGCACTTTGAATCACCACACAGTCCACCTCTGGGTACTCAGGTAGAAAAGAGATGGGCTAGCGGACAGTTGCCCAGGTTGCAGCTGGTTGGGGCCCTGTGATGGAAAACACAACATGCACAGTACACAATATTTTTAATCCGGAACCAGAGGGCTCAGTTCATAAAGGAAACGAAACAACAAGACAATCAGATGACACACTCAGATTAAGCTGTTGTTGTAGGGAGCTACCCTGGTATTTACTCACGATACCCAAGACTGGACACAGGCTGGACGAAAATTGAGACTGCAGGTGGTTGATCTGGAATGCCAGGAGAAGCAGGGCCCACACAAGTCGCACAGGCGTCGTTCCTGTTCAAATGTGGAGCAGAGGGCTGATCCCCAGGCAGGTCTCTCGTCGATGGCTTCTCTGTGCAGTGGGTAGTCTGGCTGGGTCAGTCTGGCAAAGCCCAGACCGCATGGAGACAAGTTCAGAAGCAGTCCGTTTGGGCTGGATACAGCTTCCAGCAAGCAGAACAGAGTTCACACAGTGGGAACTAACTCACAACCCACTAGCAGCTCATAGCACATTTACATGCAGGTTTCTACTGTACCAGGCAAAGCGCTCCCGGGCTGTCATACGAAGTCTCTGCACACACCGGGAGCTTAGGGTAGCTGGAACTCCTGACAGGCCGAACGATTCAGCAAAATATTCGGTCTTCTTCAGGTTGAGCCTGGCCCACTTCAGTAGCTTACTTTAGTCACACAAACTTGGATTTAGTCCAAAATAATTCTCTTCTCTCCCTCTCAGGAGCAGCACACCGGCATGCAGGCCAAAAACGTAGCCTTTTCAGAGTTCTCCCATGCGAATCCACTCACGATTGCTGCTCAGAAACACTTCAGCTCCTTCTTGCTCAGCTTCCAGCTTAGTTCTAACTGAAAAACTGCAAGCAGCCCGGGACTTCCCCAAGATCCGAAAGAACTGATTGGCTGATTTGGCTGTCAGTCAAAGCTAAAGCTCCCCTTCAGTTGCAAAAGGCAAAAACTCAAACCACAGTTCCTAAGATTTTGAATTCAGACAGCTCCTGTAGTGTGGCTACATTCTAGGTCCCACCAGAACTGTTTGGTCCAATTTGCAGTCCAGGATCAAGATAGTGGAGACAAACAAAACAGTTCTTGTTACAAAGAAAGCAGGTTAGACAAACTACATTATCATTATCACTGTAAATTATTTTCAGCAAATAATTACATCTTTCAACAGAGCTGCCTCTTAGATTACTTATGCTGCAATTAGGCAGCTCTTAAAGAGACAGTACACAGAGGCTATACAAGCTCTGGTAATCACATTTAAACTGCTAAAATGCAGGACACCAGCCTGGCAGTGAGCATTTAGGCAAGCTCCAGAAAGACTTTTTGGGAACCTCCATTTGTAGGGGGGGTTACACCCTTCCCTACCTGGAGAAAACTTGGCGTCCACATCAAGTCTGTACCATCACAATATCAAAATGCAATATGAACAAGACATATATATCATTAGCTTGTTACATCACTATACCTTTCAATATACTTCGCATTACTACATCCATATTGACAATAGTTATGCATGTTTCATACAGGTAATGCTGATTGCACTATGATTAACACATTAGTAACATCACAATACTGCTTCAGGTAATAACTTTGCACATTGAACAATGTATGAGGGCCCTTCCTATCAGCTAACTTGGGGCCGGATGGGGCAGGGGCACCATGGTGAAGGAAAAACAAGTAACCTGTAATTGGCTGTCAAGCTCAATTTGGGCACTGAGCTTGGCGAGGCGTAACCCCTTTGTGAACCACATTGAGAGTCAAATCCACTGGCCTCCCAGGAATCATAACTAAAGCGTAGTACTGGCTTGACAGCTCAGCCAGTCTTTCTGGGAGCACCCACAGTCTCTGTACTTTCAGCACTAACTTTGGAGCTTTCATCACTTGTGAGGGGTGCCTCTGCATGGATGGGAATGTCCAAACTGGGAGCACTGAGGCTCCTTGCTCTGTATGCTCTGTTTCTACAACACTTTTAGGAGGCTCTAGCACAATTAGGCTTTGCGACACTGAAAGGGGGCTGTCAACACTCTCACATTGTTCGTCAGGTTCTGGTGTGTCACCAGGGAGACTCAGACCATCAGCCCCTTCTTCAGGCAATTCACACAGTTCCACAAAACACAGAGAGTCTGCAACCTCAGATGTGATGCTTTGCACCTCACTTTCAGGGAGCATTGGCTCCAAGGATGAAGCTGGGGTGTTAGGCAGTCCAGAAGGCCCAGCTTCATCCCCACAACTAGTCTTAGTGTTACATCGAAACAGCTAACTCAGTTCATAGGAGGGGTAATAGGCATTGTCACACTCACTATTGTCAGAGGTGGACTGACAGTCACTATCATTCTGGGCCTGCTGCGGGGGAAAACCTTAACTCTGTAACAACTGGGGTAGGTTGACTCTGTCTCTTTTTTGCAGCAGCACGAGTCACCGGCCCAGGGGAGGCAATGTCTGCTGTCTCAGCTTCAATAATAACTTGGCCGATAGGCAGCAAGTGGTTACGGTGCATGGTCTTGACAGCTCTGGAGTTATTCTCTGGGCGTACCTTGTATACTGGTAGATCATCCAACTTTCCAAATACTATATGAGGAAGATGGTGCCACCTATCAGCAATTTTGTGTTTGCCATGTAGTCCCAAATTGCATAACAACACACAGTCTCTGGGTCGTAGCTCTTGAGCCTTTACTTTCTTGTCGTGCCTCTCTTTGTTGGCGAGATTACTTTTAGAGGCCATTGTCTGGGCCAGTTGATATGCATGGTTCAATTGAGCTTTCAGTTTCTGTACATACTGCAGGTAGTTTTCAGCTCGGACCCCATCTGGAGAGACCCCAAAACAGATATCAATTGGCAGGCAGGCCTCCCTCCCAAACATGAGGCAGTAGGGGAGAACCCAGTAGCATCATCTTTGGTGCAACTGTACGCATGTACTAAGGTGCTAATCTGCTGGCTCCACTTATGCTTGTCTTTTAGGTGGAGGGTGCCCAACCTGTCTAGAAGGGTGCGGTTAAAGCGTTCTGGTTGAGGATCCCCTCAGGGTGATAGGGGTGGTTCTTGACTTCAGCACCCATCACAGAGAGAGCATTTCTTTGATTAACCTACTTTCAAAATGTCTGCCTTGGTCAGAGTGGATCTGCTGGGGGGCACCATAGTGGAGCAAGTCATTTTCCACTAGCACCTTGGCCGTAGTAGAGGCCTTTTGATCTTTAGTTGGAAAAGCTTGTGCACACCGTGTGAAATGATCCGTAACCACTAACACATTGCCAATATTCCACTGATGAGGTTCTAAACACAAAAAGTCTATGCAGACCAGTTCCATGGGGGCGCTGGTAGCGATATTGACAAGGGGGGCAGCCCTCTGAGGCAGGGCTTTTCTTTGCAGGCAACGACTGCAGGTCTTTACATGGTGCTCAACATCGGCCCCCATCTTGGGCCAGTAGAATTGAGATCGTACCAGGTCGAGAGTTCTGTCAATACCGAGGTGCCCCATGTGATTGTGGAGGGACCTCAGTGCCAAATCTTTAAAGGCTGTGGGCAGGACCAATTGTTACTTGTCTACTCAACCACTGAGATCCACTGTCTCTCTGTATAACAACTGATTGTGTAACTTCAACCTGGGGCCTTCTTTAAACAATAGGGCAGTTCGCAAGTCAGGGGAATGCATCTGGGACACATCTTTCCCCGCACGCAGGGCATCAAGTTCTGGCTGAATCACAGATCTTGATATTGAGCCCACTGGATGCTGTCATTGTCAAACTGAGGTAGTGCACTAATATCCAGAGCAGAGAAATGGCAATAGGCAGCCGGTATGTAGGTATCAGGAGGGCCCAAGCAATCTACTAAACAGTCCACTGTGTCTGTAGACATCTGTTCATCCCTATCAAACTTTTGGCACAATGTTTGGATGTCAGGTTCTAACAACCTGACCCAATCACTCTTGGAGACAGGCCTTCGTGACAGGGTGTCAGCATCAATATGGTTCAGTCCTGGCCTGTATTTGACAGCATAATCATAGTTTGATAAGCAGAGAGCCACCGGTGCCCAGTGGCTCCAACTTAACTGAAGTCTGTACATAGGTAAATGGGTTATTATCGGTCTCACCAATATCTTTGCCCCATAGAGGTACTCATGAAACTGGTTAACAATGGCCCATTTTAGGGCAAGGAACTCCAGCTTGTGCACAGGATAGTTTTGTTCTGACGGGGTTAAGCTCCTGCTGGCAAAAGCCACTGGTCTCAAACCATCCTCATGGTCTTATTTATTTATTTATTTAGTTAGTTAAACATCAGTTTAGAAACCTTTGAGCCAGAGGCTCATTTAAAAAGGTACCTCGTCACAAAGAGGACATCAGAACAGTAGTACAAGGGACACAGTACTTACAAACAAAAAAGTTACAGTTCAATTACAATTTTGTTACAATAGAATACAATCTCCAATGAAGCAAAAGATAACAAAAGGTGCAAAACTTATGTTCGGGGAGAGCTGGTGGGGGTAGAGGGAGGGAGATAGGGAGGAGGAATTAGTGGAAAGGAAGGGGGACGCTCAGTGAGCATTGTCAGAGTATATATATATATATATCTATATATATATATATATATATATATATATATAGATATATATATTTTTCTTGATACACACAGCTCCTAGGTGCTGCAGACTAGTGTCCGTATGCAGCACATAGGGTTTGAGTAGGTCAGCATAGGCAAGGATGAAGCGTGGGTGAGCTGGTATATGACTTCGTGGAAGGCTGCTTCACATTTGGGTGTCCAGTGGGGCCCAAAAGGTTCACCTGTTCAAAGTATACTTTCTCAGGTTCTTGACAGCCCTTTCTTGTATTTATGGTTGGTAGGGGGGTAACCCTGGGTAAGATTCAGGAGCGGGCAAATCACCTTGGAATAGTCTTTTATGAACCTGTGGTAGTAGCCACAGAACCCCAGGAAACGTTGTAGTTCTTTCAAGTTATGGGGCTGGGGCCAGGTAGTCAGTGACTCGACCTTACTGGGATCGGTCTCTATCCCTTCTGCAGATACTATGTGCCCCACATACTTCCCGGAAGTTTGAAAAAACTGGCACTTGTCAATGGACAGCTTGAGACCAAAGTCTTCCAATCAGTCTAGGACTTTAAACAGTCAGGTATCATGCTCCTCTAATGTGCGTCCGAACACAATTACATCATCTAGGTACACTAGGCATTCCAGCAAGTTCATATCTCCCACCGCACATTCCATCAGTTGCTAAAAGGTGGTCGGGGCACCTAAAATCTCCTGTGGCATTCTCAGGAATTCATAGAACCCCAAAGGACAGATGAAGGCGGTTTTCTCACTGTCCTCCATGGCCATGGGAATCTGGTAATATCCGCTGCGAAGATCCAATATCGAGAACCATTTGCTCCCATTCAAGCAATCCAGGGCATCTTGTATATGGGGCATGGTGTATTGATCTGGGACGGTCCACCAGTTCAGGGTTCGATAATCAACACACATCTTCACAAACCCATTCTTCTTATGCACAACCACAATGGGAGAGGCATATGGGCTCCTTGATTCCTGCGTCACGTCAGCAGTGAGCATTTCCTGCAGGTGTCTCCTAACATCATCTGTGTCCGTTGGGGCGAAGCATCGGGATCTCTCTCAAAATGGCTGTTCATCATGCAAGCGTATATGATGCTCTGCACCCTGGATACACCCCACGTCTCATTCTTTTAATGAAAACAATTGGTCTCTCTGGGTGAGTTTCTTGCTAATCCTAGCCTTCCATTCAGCTGGCAGCGGGGAATCACCAAAGTCAAATAAGTCCGGGGTCACTCTCTCCTTTTGGCCAGAGTACTTGTTATTGGGTAATACTGCAGTGTCTGCACAGTGTACTGTAACTAGAGTGCAAGCTCTGTTCACCCGGACCTCCTGATCTGACACATTTCGAATCTGGACTATCACTCCTCATGCATAGGCATGGGCACAGGCAGGCAAGATGCTGTGTTTAACCAATAATCTGTCTGGCAACTTTCCATCACCTGGTGCATCCAACATTAATATTTTGTTCTTTACGTTTCTCTTTAGGTGGACTTCTCCATGGATTGTGCACTGGGCGTTGGGGACCAATACCAAGGAGTCAGGCTCCTTTTTCCACACTATCCCCACTGGCTCATCTGGGTCCTCTTCACTGGGTTTCTGTTGTAAGTCATATGCCCTTTTTACTAAGGCTGGAATTCTTAGGGCCCGTCCAGTCAGTTGCCCTTGTTTCTCATGACAGTTATGCCAGTCTCCCAAACATGTGGGCGTTTGTTCCAATTAACAGGGGAACCCCATCATACAGTCCGGTGGGGAGGACACACTAGGGCCAGTGTCTCTACTTACTCCTCTACATCAGTTACAGTTGCAGGAAAAGACAACCAGAGGCAGACATATCCTAGGTAGGGATAAGACTTGTCGCTCAGTCCCCGCACATGTAGGCCTTTCAGGGATTGTAATGGCACATCAGATAAGTGTTTGTCATACCAGTCCTGAAATACAATGGTCACTTGTGACCCACTGTCAAGCACAGCCCAAGTAGGAATATCATTCACAGCCACAGTAGTCTTCATTGAAGGGCCCAATATTTTGGACCAGTCTGGAGGGACAACAGCAGGGGCCTGGACAGACAATTTAGCTACAGAGTGGTTTGAGTTAGGATGTCCGAACCCTTCACTGCGGTCATTTTGTGCACCCCTTGACCACTGACTCATTTTCTGAAGCTCTCCTTGAAGCTGGTTCACCACTTTCTCTAAGTCCTTCTGAGACCGGCATTCCCTCTTCATATGGTCATCCTTGCCGCAATTGTGACAAATGACAGGCTCTCGGGGCATCCCTGGGGAAAACATAGCAGGGGATGCTGGAGCATCGACGGGAGATTGTGATCTGACTTCTGCTGGTAGTGTACCGTGTCTCAAAAGTTCCTTTAGGGTGGCAGTCAATTCCTTAAGCTCAGCCAAGAAGCCACCCTCAGTAGAGGATGCCTGAGGGTGCACCCCCACCCCATAACAGTCACGTCATGACAGGGGCCAGGGTCTCTGTCAGCAGAGGATACCTCAGCGAACGCACCTGGTTGTACTTTTCTGACTTCCTTCAGCAACTCCTCCCCCCACCGTTTAGCCCACAGTGGGACACTGGTAGTGGTCTCCATTTCGGAAGGGCCTTCTGGTGCCATGATCACTTGGGCTGCACTCACCCCATAATTACAATCTCCCTCTTCACCTTCTACCTCCCGGAGTTCTTTTATCAAGTCACAGCAGTCAGGTGGGTTACCTCTCCTATCCTGGAGCCTTAACTGGATGATCTGCAGTTTAGAATGTTTGGCATGTTGCAGTATGTGCCCCAATCTCACACGGTTTAAATCACTGGCGGCTACCCTACCTTTCCGGTAAGCTTTCTGCAGAGCTCTTTCTAGGCGAGTAACATACACAGACAAACGTTCCCCCGTCCATTGTTTGGTACCTTGGAATTTCCACATCAAAGTCTCCCCTGACTCAATGCTTCCAAAATTGGCTTTAAGTACAGATAGGTACTTCTGAACAGATACATCGGGGTTAAGTAGACCTCAAAAATTTAATGGCTTTAAGAAGCGGGGCCCTCAAACTTTCTATGATTCTTTTCCACTTCTCAGTCTCACATTGCCACTCGGGTACCAAAGGGGCAACATAGTTGATCCAGGTCTCCCAGTCATCCTCCCCCTGGGGGGCGGGGAGGGTGCCGAGAAGATTCTCAGCCTCGGTAGGAGTCGTAACTAATGGCGGGTACAGATATAGGGGCCAGCATTGGCACGGGCACAGAAAGCGGGGCAGTAACAGGTGCTGGAGTGGGAGGGGGTGTTGGGGAAGGAACACCCCAAGGTGGCAGGAATAGTTTCTTAAAGTCCTCAATTGTTTTCCCTTCCTCCAGCAACAACTTAGCAAATTTCTTCTCAAAAGTCTCAGATAATGGTGGGAGCTCATCCTCCCCAGGGTCTTTACTGTCTTTTGTTATCACTCTCTAGGCGGCTAGGGCCCCTTCTGAGGCAATAGTCTGTGGCACTTTAGAGCTGTCACTACACTCTACCAAGGCTATGAAAGTTTGGGTGATCAAATCAGCCCGTCGATCCACCACCACAGGGTTTTTTAAACATTCAACTTTGGAGAGTGCTCCCTCTACAGTGTCCTTACTGGTACCCAGGGGAATATCCAGTATAAGCAGAGAATTTTGGGGGTCGATCTCCTGCCCAGTACACCACCCCACTAACTGGTGTACAGCCATTTCTACTGGGGTAGCCATTAATCTTTAACAATAATTCGTATTTTTGGCCACTAGAAGGCACAAAATCCCAGTGGTAAGCCTCCAAGATGTAACCCCTAGGTGGCACTATCCCAAGGGCTACTACCCCTGCCTGCTTGGCCAGTAGCAGGTTAAGGGGCCTGGGTAATGAAACGGGTGCCTCTACCCAGAGGTCAGGGTTGTTAGTGGTCAAGCTAACCTGGGCACAACCCTCCGGGACACTGTAACCCCCCTATTTCCCTTCTAGTGGCCTGAACAATACACAATAATTACTTTCACAATGACCCTTATTCACCAGGCAATTACCCACACTGTTTGCACTTACCACCAGGGCCGGTTCCTCTGGCTTGACCCTGGGGACGCCCTGTAAAACAAGGTTAAGCACAGCAAATAACAACAGTACAATACTCTTGTCACAAACTGGAACCACAGTCAGGTTAAATGCAAACAAAGTTAAATCTGATTTATTCAGGGGACTTGAACAAGGAAGGGGCACAATCAGGTTGATTTGCTTAAAAGCTATATTAATCAGACAGTTATGCATGCAGTTCAGAGTCCCTACACCATCACACACTCTGGGTACCCAGGTAGGAAAATGGTGGGCTAGCCAGGAACACTGCAGCTGGTTGGGACCCTGCTGATGGAAGAAAGCAACATTCACAACACACACTATTTGTAATCCGAGTCGGAGGGATCAGTTTGTGAAAGAAAGGCAACAAGACATTCAGATGACAACACTTTTAGATTTAGCTGTTGTTGCAGGGAGCTACCCTGATATTTACTCACGATACCCAATACTGGACACAGAAAGGATGAAATTGAGACTGCAGGCTGTTGAGCTGGAGTGCCCAGAGAAGCAGGGCCCACGAATCACTGGAGACTTCATTAGGGAGACGGGTATTGCTAAGAAATCTGGGACTGCATGGCAAGCACAAGATTGCTGACAGATGGCACCATCTCCCTCACATTGTAGTGGGCAAACTAGATGATCTGCCAGTGTACAAAAGTAAGGCCTGAGAATAATTCAAAAGATGTAAAAACAATGCATCAGAAATCATTTACTGCCCATTGGACAAATCTTAATTGAGTCCACAGGCCCTAGAAGATGCCCCCTCTGGACGGGGAAAATAGAGCTGCTACCAAGAAAAGATCAAGAAAGTCTGCACCTACCAAAGCAAAATTCAAAAGTAATTCCCTCCACAAGTCCCAGTTGAGTATGACTGTCAGTCCATATCGGAAGAAAGTAGAGTGACTTTGAATACTATCCTTCTTACGAACTGAGTCAATTGTTTGGGGCAATCCCTAGTCAATAGTGGAGACAAAGCTGGGCCTTCTGGACTGTCTAAGCCCCCAGCTTCATCCCTGGAGCCAATGCTCCCAGAAAGTGAAGTGCAAAGCATCAGATCAGATGAAACAGAATCATTGTGCATGGTTGAACTGTTTGAGCTTTCAGGAGGAAAATGATAGATTAAGGCAGACTGGTGATACACCAACAAGAAGAGTATTTTGAGTGCCCTGACAGTCCACTGCGCAGTGTCCGAAAGCTCTCCATACGAGCCAAATGTTGTGGACTCAGAAACTGAACTCCTGGAGCTGAAAGTGCCCCAAGTTCTAGCCTCTCCACCCCTATGGAGACTCCTCTGACAAGTGAGGACAATGCTGAAAATGCGGCTCAGAGTGCAGAGACTGTAACAGTTCCCCTAGAAAGACTGGTCGAGCTGTAAAGCCTGTGGTGCACCTCAGTTATGATTCCCTTGGGAGGCCTGTGGATTTGCTCTCAATGTTGTCCATAAAGGAGTGTATGTGGTCCCCGAGCTCATTGCCCAAACTGACGCCAGTGCTAACTCCAGTTATTACTTGTGTTGCCTCTGAAGTGGTGCCTTGCCCCATCCAGCCCCAAGGTAACTGATAGGGAAGGGCCCCTCTCTGAGTTTCATGTACAGAGGTATAACAGGTTATGGTACAATGTGTATGTAATACTGTGTAAAAGAGTGACGTACTGCAATGTTTCAGAAATGTGTTCTTGGTAAAATGATATATTGACTGATGATTACATGTGCGAGCCTAATGCAAATGTATATGGTTGCAGTTAAAACTTATGAGTACTTGCTTGACGCGGACGTACAAGCTTTCCCAGGCTAGGAAGGGTGTAACCCCCTGCAAATGGGGGTTCCTAAAAGACTTCCAGGAGCTTGCTTGAATGCTCCAAGCCTGAATGGTGTTTGGCATTTAAGCCATTTATCAGTGAGTGTTTTAGAACCTCTGGTACTGTCTCTTTAAGAGCTGTCTGCTTGCAGACATAATTGGTTGTATGGGGGACTGTGTGTTTCTTTGATTGAGTACCACTCAAGCTGCTGCCAATTCACTCCATTTTGCAGTCACTAGGAGTGCAAAGGGAACCTATCTGAAAGATGTAACTGTTTGCCAGAAATCATTTACAGTAATAATGAAATTACAGTTTGTCTAACCTGCTTTCTTTTGCAGTCAGAACAGTGTCTGCTAGTTCCCCATTCTAGTTTTGAACTGCTGAACTGGACCAATCAGTGTGGGGTAAGCTAGCTCTAAAATGGTGCCTTGACGAATCAGAACTTGGACTCATAATCTGAGCCAGCCACAAGAGGATTGTATGGGCAGTGACTCTGGGAGATGTAGTTTAGACTTCAGTGCCTTTTTGGACCAACAGCAGCAGTCTATTGTGAGTGACAGCCAATCCAGTCAAGAACTGGGAGGAACTCAAAGGAAGTGCCTGCTTTTTTCAGTTGGAGTGTCAGTTGAGCTTTGGCAGTGAAGAAGGAAGGAGCCCTGTGCTTTTCAGTGTGCAGTTTTAGTCAAAAACGTGTGTAAGGCCCAGAGTTCCGGTCTGCAGCTTGTTAGGACTGAATCGTCCTGTGAAAAGAATCAAAGAATCTCTGAAGAGTAGAAAACAGGCTCACCCTGTAGAAGACTGGAAGAATTGTTGAAAATTGCACTCGGTCTGTCAGGAACTGAATCTGCTGTGTGTTCTCCCGGGTATTGTGCAGTAATTGCGATCGGGATACAGATGCAGCCTGCCTGGTATAGTGCTTTCTTTTATATGGATGTGTGAAGAGGTTTGTGTACCTCAAGTGAGCCCTGCTGACATTGAAGGACCCTATCTTATTTGGAGGTCGTGAGTACTAATTCAGGGTCGCTCCCTGTTGAATTGCCACATTAAATCCAAATGGAATTACTGTACTGCTGACTGTTTAATTCTCCTTTTCTCTGTGTGAAAGGGCCCCTACCAGCTGCCACGGTTTGGACTAGCCACTAGGGCTTGGTACCCAGGGACAGTAACTGATAGGGATAGGCCTGTGCACAGAGCCATAGGTAGATTATTAGAGTGATAAGCTAATTAACCTGATTTCCCCCTGTCCTTGTTATATCCCCCTAAATAAATCAGAGCTGCTTGTTTCAGCAAAGTTATACTGCCTGAGGTATTTGTCTATGTTAAAGTACTGTACTGTGATTGTTGCACTGTATCTCATTTCACAGGAGGTCCCAGTGCCGAACCAGACCTGGGGTAAGTGTATACTGTGAAGGTAATTCTGATATATTGTGTGGGCCACTAGTGGGAAGAAAGGGGGGTTGCAGTGTCCCAGAGGGCTGTGACCAAGTTAGTTTAACTATTGCAAACCCTGACCTCTGGGTGGAGGCACCCGCCATTGGATCCAGGCCCCTCAACCTGTTAGTGGAAAATCAGGCAGGGGTAGTAGCCCCTGGGATAGCGCCATCTAGGGGTTACATTTGCATATTCAGATGACTGAGTATGCATTCCGCTGTGTAATTTGTTGACATTTGCGAACAGTTGTGTGCAGCTTGCCCCAGGACAGCTTTCAGAAATAGTACTTGTTCTGATAACCATTTTCATTTAGAAATGTTGGATACTGGAGTACACTGAGCCGAAACTCATTTCCAGGTGCATGGGGGGGGGGTCAGTTACAGTAGAGATGTAATAACATACCAAAAAAGAAACGCAGTCATGCAGTGCATCAGTAGTGCAGTAAATTAACAAGTCTAAGCAGACGTAGGGCAATTCTAGTGGGGGTAGGAAGAAGTAGGCTGTTGGTTAACTAGGATCTGCAGCTTTTCCAATAGGTAGGGAAATGGGCAGGACCAAGCGATCCTTATCTGTCGTCAAAGTCTATGTTTATATAAGCAGATGAGCAGTTATCAGACAGCACATGCAGCAAACTCTTAACTGGGAGGCAGAGATCAGGCGCAGTCAGCTGTTAGCCACAAGGAATGATGCCTGGAGACAACCAGCTAGAGGAGTACATAGGCAGTGGGCAGCAGAAAAGAGACAGGGCTAGGTACAGGAGCAGGACCCCCGTATTCAGCTGCAGATGGCAGTGCAGTGTGAATGATAGTGCAGTATGCCGGCAGCCAGACAGTTTATTCTTGCATACGTTGCGCTGCTGACTGGCAGCTGCATGTACAGGTATAGGGCCGTGATTGCGCAGTGCAAAGTGGAGATGCTCAAAGCACCACTGACCACTACTGGCAACGGACTCTAGGAGAAAGGGGCTACAGACATCCCAAATGGGTTAGTGCCTTGCCCCTGGCTACCATATTTAGACCCCTTTCCCCAACATACTAATGGCCACCTAAGGCATGGAAGACCCTAAGTCATTTGCATGCCATTTGTGTCCATTAGTACCTCCAATAACAATGTCTCTGTGCCTTAATATGCACAGAGGCATTGCGAAAAACAGTGATCAGTGTTGCTTTCCTCTCCCAATCCCTGTAAAGTACAATCCCTGGTGCTAGTGGTGCACCCCCGTCCATCACAACCCCTGCAGAATACTATCCCTGGTGCTAGTGGTGCCCCTCCACCCAGTCCCCTGTAGAATACTATCCCAGGTGCTGCCGGTACCCTCTCCCACCAAGTCTCCTGTAGAATACTATCCCTTGTGCTAGTGGTACCTCCCTCCTGCCATGACCACCATTGGGATACGTATATATCATTGTTTCTCTCTCATGTAGTGTAGTGCCACCCAACCTGATCACTGCTGGCACAGTAGAACATTACCCTGGTGTCCAGTGGCCCCTTGCCCTATAGCCCCTTCCCTCCAGTGCCACCCCCTTGTCTGCCAAATTGGCTGGTAGTCAATAATACTCTATTTTCAATGGAACATATCAGTAAAAAGTGAATCTGTCATTTTGAAATCAGCACTTGGAAGTAGATTTTTCAAGGAAAAACCCACTTTCCATTAGTTTTTTGGGCAAAAAACTCGATTTCGAGACACATTTTGTATAAAACATGCTGATTGGCCCTCAGTTTAGGGGGAAAAACTGATTTTAGGATTTTGCTAAACAGAATTTGCCATTTTTGAAAACCAGAAATCATTGGCTGTAGGCTGGCACTTACCCTCTGTTCACCTTCCTGGCTGGCACAAGTCCTGTATCAATATACCAAGCTGTATATCGATATAGGACTTGCAAAAGGAGAAAAAAAAAGCTAAATCTCCAAAAGCAGTACAGCGTATGCACGTGAACATAGTTACTCTTCTGTGAAGAAGTCTTGTATCAGTATAGCAGTTCTCAAAATCCTGTAGGAGTTGTGCAATTAGCTGCCCCTGAGTTGCACCACTCCCAACTCTGCAAGTGTGATTACTGTGGTTACAGTTTGGGAGTTACAACCACTCTCAACTATGCGACTTTCTGTTTGTATTGAGTGTGTGTGTGTGTGGGGGACTATCCATGTAATGGGGGTTAATGCAGGATTGTGAAGATGGAACCCCTCCAAGCAGGAGTGTTTCTCTTGTTTATTATGTGGGAGTGGGGTATGTGTCATTTGAAAGGTGTGCTCTCAGGGTGAGTACAGAGAGTGGTGGTTGGGATAGTCTTCTCCCTAGAAATGTCACTAGTGGGGTCCCCAGGGATTGGTCCTAGTACCACTCCTGTTCAATGCCTATGTCTCAGACATAGGGAGAGGTGTTAGGAGTAAACTGAGTCTCTTCATGGATGACTCAAAGCTGGGGCATTGGCGGATGGGGAGGAAGGGAGGTTTGCCCTACAGGGGGACCTGGATACCCTGGACAGATGGCCAAGGAGACGGAGGCTGCGGTTTAATGCAGTGAAGTGCAGGTGTTGCACCTGGGGACCAGAACCCGGCTATGCATATACCCTGGGGAGATGCACTGCAGGCCTTGTCAGGTGACAGGGACCTTGGGGTGGTGGTGGACGCCAAAATGAATAACACTGAGACTTGTCGCAGAGCAGCAGGAAAGGCGAACAGGATGTTGGACTGCATAGCCAGGAATTACACTCCAGGAAGAGGAGACGATCCTCCCTCTGTATAATGCCCTGGTCAGGCCACACCTTGAGTACTGTGTGCAGTTCTGGAGACCACACCTAAAGAGAGACATTGCACTGTTGGAGAGGGTTCAGAGGAGGGTGACCCGGATGATCTGGGGCATGGGGAGTAGACCCTATGAGGAGAGGCTGCAGGAGCTCAATCTGTACACACTGGAGGAGAGGAGGATGAGGGACATGATAGAGGTCTTTAAGTATGTAAAGGGATCAACAAAGGGGAGCCGAGGGAGTGTCAGGTTCAAAAGGGGGGACAACCGGGAGCACGAGAGGAGGCTGGAGGGGGAAATCATGGGGGAGCAAAGGAGGCACTACTTCACTGAAAGGGCGGCGGTTCCATGGAACGCACTGCAAGGGAGCCTGGTAAATGAGGGCACAGTGGAAGGTTTCAAGAGGGGCGGGACAGATTCAGGGGAAACTAAAGCTGGGGAAATCTCTCTCGGGGAGAGAGGTGGAAAGCAAATCAAGCACCCAGTAGGGGTGCTGGCTACTAAGCAGACACGACAGACCATGAGGTCTATTCTGTTGGCTTTTAGTATGTTAGTATTTGTGGCTATATATTCTCCAACCATAAGGATATCTCTGTGTTGGGCTGGGTATAATAGGTGGGAACTGCAAGGTTCGGGGAGATATAAATCCCTCTCCACCCCACCTAACCATGTTGCTTTTTCCTTGTATTTTTTTTTTGGGGGGGTGCAGGATTTGTGGAGATAAAACCCACCCCACAAGCATGAGAGTTTCTCTTTGTGTTATGGGGTGAAGTATAAATGTAACGGGGGGGGGGTGTTACAGTGGGGTTTCTGATTGTGAGAGTGGCATATAAGTGTGTAATGGGTTTTAGGTTCACATGTTAAAGTACTAACCAACTATGAAAATGCATAGCGCTTAGCACAGATTGATTAGCGAAATAATATAAATAGTTTTATTCTTGTAGTCCTCTGTGCCATACAGTTACTCAAACAAATGGTTAGCAATCTACTTCTGTACATTTTTGGAAATGGTTAGCTTTATCCCCTGTTTTGGATAGCATTTTGCTGTGCTATACCAGCTGTTTTATACCCTGGTGGTGATAAAACCCTCCTGTCCAACCTTGTGACTTTCTCTTTGCAGTGTGTTGGATGGGTATAAATTTAATGGTGGTGGGGATCTACTGCAGTTTTTAAGGAGGTATAACCCCCAACCATGATGTTTTTCTTAATGCTGTGTGAGGTAGATGTGTAGTGGATAGGGTATGAGGTTGCTGCAGGGTTTGAGGGAATATTCCCTCACACGGTGGTGGTTTCTGTGGGCATTGTTTGGCAGGTGGAGCAGAGAACTGGTTTCTAGGGCTGTAGGTAGTGACACTGCCTCTGGCGCTGTTTATAGCAGCAAGATAATGAAAGTTTGTGTCGCTTTTAGGCCCTGTTCACCTACCCTCTGTAACGTTACAGAATGCCCAGACCGTTACACAGCGGTTTGCTTTACACCTGTAACGTTACAGAAGGCTGCTTATAACCATTGTTGAAACCATATGAGGTGGTTTCAACAACAATATGAAACGGTTATGCCTCGGTAACATTACGGGCGTAGTGTGGGCCAGCGTGGGCCCGGTCCCCTAGTGCAGCACAAGCTGCATTGTGGGAACGGGTGCCCGCGGTAATGGTCATCGGCTCCTGAAGTGTGGACCGGTGGTGCGGTCCGTAATGGTTCGCGGTAGTGTGGACACACTGCACCGCTCCCGGTTGTAACAGTTTCTATCCGTTACAGGGTCTGAGCGGTGCAGTGTGAAGCGGAGCCTTATACAATAAAAATGCAGCTCTCTGTTTTCAGGAAAGTTGCTGGGTACAGTCCAGTTCTTTGTACTTGACTGATGTGTGTGTTGGTTTGCATTGTAACTCCCCTTGCTTCGTGTCTGTTTAAGAAACTGAATATGTGATCAAACTGTCCTAACCTCGCCTTCGGGTGGCAGTGGCATGGAGAGGAAGCAGGACAGTATCCATTGGGGTTGTCTCATAAGGTGGAATCCACTTGAAAACATTTGGGGCAGTCTGTTTCTGAGACACTTAGTTTCATTTCCTGCAGGAATGAGAAAACTGTACATAAAGAGCTGGCATCTACTAAAATAAAATGTTTGAACACCATTATAAAATGGTAGTAGAGTCCTTCGTGACTGTACTTAGCCCAGGGTGGACAGTGCGAGAAGCAAGCACAAGATCAGTGTTTATATAAACATTAACATGCATTGTAGGCTATTGAATCTCCGCTGCTGCCTGCTGCTCTGGTGTCAGCTGCAGGGACTCTGGGATTGTAGTAACAGAAGACATCAGCCTATTGGGACCAACCCACACTTAAGTATAGGGCCCTTGGTGCCGACTGTTCTCCTTTAAACTACAGCCTATCGTGGAATATTCCTTAAACTTGTGTTCATCGAAATTGCATTCACTTTTAACTCATTCTATCTGATGCTGCCATTTTGGGTCAGGTTAAGCAATGGATGGTTTTGACGCCATATGGCGCTAATTGGTATAATGGGTTTTAAAGTATTTTGAGTTTTGGACTTCGTGTTTTCTATATTTTTGTCTTTGCCCCATTATGTCTTTTAAATATTTTTCATTATAAATGGGTAAGAAAAATAAATCCTGTGATTTGCTGAAACAGAAGATGAGGAGTGTAATTAGCTGCCCATAATTACACTCCAGTCCTTCTTTCAAGGTGCTAGGCAGTGCACGTAAATCAGTACACCTCTACCGCCTCCCCCATTGCTATTCGGCATCACTAATGTCTTCAGAGTCTCAACGTCCTGCTACCCCTTTGCCACACCTGTAATGGCAGTAAACAATGTTTTGTCATGCTCCTTTTGATTTGTTACTCCTGAGCTGTCCTGCTAAGTTCCTTACACTAGGGACTGGCCCACTGTCTTGGCAGTAGGGCTACTGCGTACAGTGCCGATGACCTGGGTTCGACAGCAAACTCTGGGGGTGGAGGGTCGCTGGGGAGGAATATGAGCATCTCAAGGAATGCTTTCCAGGCAGAGAGGGATCTGTTGCCTGGCAGCATTCTGTCCCGTAGTGATGGCTAGGTGTAGGTGCGCTAGGGACCAGTGCAACGGCAAGGACTGGTGGAGCGGAGGTTGTCTGCCTGTTGGGTGCAGGAGCGCGCCCGACATGTGCTGATGTTATTGCATGTCTGCCTACGCTAGGGACAGGGATTGGAGGAGCAGAGGATGTTTGCACATTGGTAAATGTGTGCGGCTTCATGACACCAGGTGATAGGGGATCGCCTGGCACGCTTGAGACCTGGGTTCACGCCCGAGTCCGGAGTGTCGGGAGCAGAGGCCAGCAGGAGGATTCAAGAGCATCCTTGGATGCTCTCCGGGAGGGGGGATGTGGAGGCATCGCCTTTGGCAGCCCCTGTGGCTGGTTCGGCCTTGCAGACTTTGGCGTGTGGGTGACCACACGCCGCGATGTACGAGGTTAATGCAGGACGCTACGGCGCACTCCCCAGGGGTGGGGGTAACCAGAAAGGAAAATGGCCGCCATCCCAGCCGGATGACGGTGGCCCACCTCCCCTGGCAGTGAAGCCGGGAAGTCCCCAAGTTGACCCGTGCCACCCGCCTGAGATGTGAGGGGGTGCCAAAGGGCACCTTGATCTCCCCTCCTGGATGCCTCTCTCAGGCGGGGTCCCCTGACGAAGGGATACGTCAGGACAGGCGGGTGGTGGGGCAGATCGGTGGAGGGTGAGGACTTGGCTGCCTGAAGGAGTGGGCAGCCGGGTAGGATGGAAGGGGGCATAAACAGAGTATACAAAAAAAATGTATTTCTGGCAGCCTAAGATTATGATCATGGGGAGGTCTTGTTAAATGAATCTGATAGATTTCTGAGAAATTAGATTGGGGTGGAGCGGTGGACATGGCCTATCTAGAGTTCAAGTAAGGCTTTCAACACCGTTCCACAGAAGACTGGTAAGCAAGCTGAGTAGCTTACGAACAGGTTCAAAGATGGTAAACTGGGTAAGAAATTGGTTAGGGGGCAGGCGACAGAGGGTGGTGGTAAACAGAGTTCTTTCTGAGTAAGGGAGGGTGACCAGCGGGGTGCCTCAGGGAGCAGTGCCGGGCTGGTCTTCGGTAATGTCTTTGTAAGTGACATTGCAGAGCAGCTGGAATGGAAGGGCTGCCTCTTTGAGGGTGACACCAAAATCTGCAGTAGGATGGACACTCCAGTGGGGTGGACGGGATGAACAGAGACTAGAGAACTAGGGGAGTGGTCAAGGGTGTGGCAGCCAGCTTTCAGTGCGAAAGAGTGAAAAATAATTCGCCTAGGGCACAGAAACCCAGGAGCAGGGTACAGAATGGGGATAGTGATATTGACAACCACCACGCAGGGAAGAGACATGGCAGTAATCATATCTGATGACCTAAAGGCGCTACCCAGTGCGACCAGGAAATTGAGAGAGCTAGGGTTGCTGGGTATAGGAGGGGTATTGCTGGCAGAGAGAAGGAGGTGGTGATACCCCTGTGTACAGCACTGTTATGTGCCCAGTTTTGGAGACCACATCTTTGGAAGGACATAGACCGAGTGGAAGTGGTCCAAAAGGAAGGCAACTAAAATGGTGTAGGGTCTGCACCAAAAGCCCTACAGCAAGAGACTAACGCAGGGTTCATTTTTGGGTTTGGGATTGGGACAGTTGGCACCCTGTTGTTAATTTTTCACCCACCTTTTCTTCTACCTTGGGGACAATCTTGGCACATAGTTTTAATTTTGACCCACCTTTTCTTCTACCCTTGGGACGACCTGCTCACTGGTATAGAAGTTTTAAACTGCTGTTTATGAAGCTGGGCTCGCTGAACAATATGACCCATTGTTTTTCATTTGGCTCTTACTTTTTATGCCAGAGGGGTCAGTGTCCTCATAGATAAATATCTGAAATGAACCTTGCTAAAGGACCTCTATATGTACACCCTGGAATTGGGGAGATATGACAGAGACCTTTTTTTTTTTAAACTCTGTTTATACCCTGTCTTGTGGAACTCTCTCAGGCATCCTCCAATGCCCCCAACTCTACCTCCGTGCCTGAGAGGCCTCCTACTTCCTGGCACCAGCCCGCTATCCCCCGCTCTGAGCCCCCTGAGATAGGGCCGCCCTATCCGCCCAGGGCACTCTATCTAGAATTTGGGCCGGGCTGGGCTCGGCCCAGGAGAGGAGTGCAACCGGTGGTGGAGTGTGGTCGGGAGAGTGGAGGTGCCGTTGCCTATCCACGAGGCGGGGGGTTTCTTAGTTACGCCCCAGACATGGGACGTGCAATGCTGTACAGCCCACGACCTGAGTACTCCCACCCATGTCCGGAAGACAGTCGCCCAGGGTCTACCCTGTTCATAAGCCCTTGTGTGCTGCAGTGCCTGGGGCCTCTGCTGGGGGCCGCTGCTGCGCCGGGCTACCCCTGGATCCCTTCCCGAGAGAGGAGAGCAGTCCTCCGGATGTTCGGTCCTCTCTCTCTCTCTCTCCCCTGCCGACCCCTGGTGGACCGGGCTCGCTCCCGAACGCGGGTCGCTGGCGTGACGCGAGGTGTGGTGTTCAGCGCCACCGGGCTGGTGACAGAGGTCTTTTAAATACTTCACAGGGGTAAATAAGGTACAGGAGGGAAGTATTTTTCAATGAAAAAAGGAGCTCCTGTGCCAGCACTGAACCTCCATTCAGTGATGGCCGGACTAAGGATGGGTGACCCCACCCCTTACCGGAGAGGAGAAGGAGCCAGTGCTTGATCCTGCTCCCACCCCGTGCCAGCATCCCGGTGACCCAAGGCCATTCCTAACCTGGGTTGCTGGTGAGCATGAGGTGTGGCATCCAGCACCTCATCCTTCAAGCGCCACAGGGTCAGCTATACACTAGCTTTTAAGGACTTCATGGAAAATTAAGCAAAATATGCTGCAAAATCCGGACAAGACAAATGACTTGTAACAAAGGTGCTGTTTGGGCCTCCCAGTGGAGTGGCCCATTTTCCTACCCAGTGGGGGACCTGGGTTTGGGCATAAACACTGGGGCTAGCACCTAAGCAGCCAAAGCTGGGGAGGAATGGCACAGTAGTGTCCCCTCATGGTGGGGTTGGGGAGTTTCCACCTTCCACAAGTGTACTTGCTGTGTTCACACAGGGTCCTGAATGAGGCCATATGCAGTGACAAAGTGAGGCAAGGAAGGTCAAATGGCATTGCCATGCACTTACGCTGGGTTCTGCAGACCAAGATTATAAGGGGAGAACCCCCTTCTGCTGTCACAGTCTGCAGAATGAGCTTACAGGGGGAGGACCCCTCACATCACAGTCTTCAGAATGAGTTTACAAGGGGAGGACCCCCCCACACTTCCTGCTGTCACAGTCTGCAGAATGAGTTTACAGGGGGAGAACCCCTCATATCACAGTCTTCAGAATGAGATTACAAGGAGAGACCCCCCACTTCCTGCTGTCACAGTCTGCAGAATGAGTTTACAGGGGAGAACCTTCACATCACAGTCTTTAGAATGAGTTTACAAGGAGGGACCCCCCACTTCCTGCTGTCACAGTCTGCAGAATGAGTTTACTGGGGAAGAACCCCCCACATCACAGTCTCCAGAATGAGATTACAAGGGGAGGACCCCCCCCCACACACACACACTTCCTGCTGTCACAGTCTGCAGAATGAGTTTACAGGGGGAGGACCCCTCACATCACAGTCTTCAGAATGAGTTTACAAGGGGAGGGACCCCCCCACTTCCTGCTTTCACAGTCTGCAGAATGAGTTTACAAAGGGAGGGCACCCTCCCCGCTGTCACAGTAACAGCAGAGTCTGGCATTGAGGCCCTGTCCAGGGAATTGTCTCCCTCTAGATGTGTGTTTAGCCAAGTGGGGCCCTGCCTGAAAACTTTGCCGCGTGGGGCAAACCTTGGAGGATGGGTACAAGGCATAAAACAGGTGGATTCACATTGCAGTCTTTTTTTTTTTTTTTTAAATTCATGTTTATTGAAAAGCTTGGGTACAACAAATAGTATATACAGAAAGTAAAAAATACATAACACTGCCAACCAGTGGACTCCAGGAAGTTCTGAAGTTACGTAGTATCCAGGTTAAATTTAGTACATGTAAATTCGTATGGCATCACAAGTCCGTAAAAGTTGTAGGGGTGAGGTAGTACCTATTATCCCACTAACGTGACATACTTGATACAAATAATGCTGTTTGCTAATCAAGTGCAGCCTTGATTAGCTGGAGTTGATAATCAGCCGATTTGTGCATTGCAGTAAACCTTTCTGGACTGTGGTAATTTTGTCGCAATTCTGGTAAAAAGTACGAACTGTTGCAGCTTTTCTCACAGTGTTACCCCCACCTTGAGTTGCATTCTTCTGTGCTGGATCTTGTAGCTAAAAATAACCATAAAGTGAAATTGCTTCTCGGGCCTGAGTAACTGCTATTGAAAATGTTGATTATCAAAACTGCTCATCGAGTTTCCAAAACTAAATATGCCTTGGTGAAGCTGGCTGGGTGAGCTGTATACAGCTGGGAGGCAGTACATAGCTTGCTGCTTTGATTCTGTAGTAAAACATAATTCAGAAGTAGGGTATGTTAATGGCCATCGTGCTGAAGTGAGCCCCTCCTGCTACCTCTGCTGACTGTCCTGACTCCTACCCTCCTAAGCACTTATTAAACAGTGCTCATTGTGAGAAGCACTCATTCTTGTTTGTCTTTAGACATTATGGCTCATGAATTGCATCTGCCCTGTACTGCTTTATCAAACTGTTGTTTACAAAATCATTGCAGTTGTATTCTGTTTAGTTCATTTATGTTTGTAGTCCCTCCCCCCGTCGCACCTGGAATCGAACCTTGGCTGAGTGTGCCTTTCTTGGTTACCAAATGTTTTGAATAAACAGAAACAAATGAAGTGGCTGCGTGCACTCATTGTCATGTGCGCTTTCTTCATGGGATCTATTTATGGAGAAGGCACGTGTCCCTGTCCTTGTTTGGGCATATAAAGTCATTTTGAAATGGGAATGGGAAGATTTTTACCCTCTAGTGCTGCCGCTTGCTTCTTTCAGTTGTTCCTTTTTCTGAGGTTTGTCATGCAGCCTCAGAGTTTCATTTAGCTTTTTGGTTGTTCTTCTGGGTGGCTGTATCACGTGTTCTTAATCTAAACTTCTTCTAACTGCATAGCAAGGGTCTGAGGACTCTGGATTTTCACTTGAGACTGTTGATAAGAAGAGCAGGACTTCTGATGACACGCCACCTGTTTTGTTTGTTTGTTTTACATCCCTTGTTTTTAAAGTCTAAATTCCTATAAATCATCATTAAGGAAGTGGTATTTTTCCCGAATGGGTCTCCTAAAATATTAAGTGAGATCTTTTAAAATCTTCAAGGGGCAGTCCCAGACACTCCTCAAATGTAATTTCTTGCTGGAAGCTGTAGGCCCCATTTTTATTGATCTCGCATCCTAAACCTGCCCATCTTCTACTTGCAATTGGGCGACAGCAGACGAACAAAAGCTTCTGCAGGAGCCAGAGGGGGTAGGGTAGCCTCTGTTCAGTACATAGCTAGCATCCCCTCCTCCCTCTTCCTTTTCACCAAATCTCTCCTCACACCTGCTCCTTGTAACTAGTAACAGGGAGTGTGGTTTATTGGTTAGGGAACTGGGAGATCGTAGGTTCAACTCCCCGAGCCAAATACTCATGTTGTGATCTTGTGCAAGCCACTGAACCTCACAGTGCTGCCGTCCACACAGCTTCAGAAATGGGTAGAGGCAGGACCCCACAGTAATAGAAATGTTACAGCTCAGCTAGGCTATCCTGGGTAAATTGTAGCAAAAGAACTTGCCTCTGACTCCTTTCCTTGCCTCCCTCAGACACTGCCCCTGTTCTTGCCCTCTCCCGTACACAGCCCCTTCTCTTTTTCAGTCCCCCTCCTCCTCACCATGTGCTCTGCATGATTTACTGAAACTTCTTCGTTTGTTATCCCCACCCCCGCTTCTGTATAATGTGTTGCATTTATTGTAAATTGTGTTGTATTGCATACTAACCCCTATTACCCACTGATTTTCAGTGGTTGAGTAATGCCATTTATTTGAAGTGTGAATAACAGACTGTGAACAATGGAGTACGTAAAACATCTCAAAAAGTAAAATAAAGACTTCATTACCCAGTGTTGCTAGCAGCAGATAATATTTACTTACAAAACGACTATGACACTACAGACTCCCACCGCTAGAAAACACCTCATTCACGCTCCTAGAACACTCTGCATCACATTCCCCGGGGAAAATGTACATAAATACAAGTCCAGTTTTTGCCTGTGAAGAACTCGGTGGTCACCTAGGGGGATCACCTCCAGAAGGAGGGAAGTGATACTCCCTCTGTATAACTGCTTGGTGAGGCTGCACCTTGAGTACTGCGTGCAGTTTTGGAGGCCACACTTAAAGAGGGACATTAACCTCCTGGAGAGGGTCCAGAGGAGGGCAACCAAAATGATTTGGGGCTTGGGGGACAGGACCTATGAGGAGAGGCTCGAAGAGCTAAATATGTACACATTGGAAGAGAGAAGGGACCGGGGGGACATGATAGAGGTCTTCAGGTACATGAAGAGGGTAAATAGGGGAGGAACAGTCAGGGTGCTTCGAAGGAAGGAGCAGGGGGCCACTAGAGGGCATGGGTAGAAGCTGGAAGGGGAAGATTCAGGGGAGAAAGGAGGAGGTGCTACTTCACTGAGAGGGTGGTGGAGCCATGGAATGCACTGCCTAGGGGGCTGGTGGAGGCAGAGACAGTGGAGGGGTTCAAGAGGGGGTGGGACAGGTACAGGGGAAGGGTTCTGGAAGCAAAATCCAATGCAGCAAGAATAGCGGAACTGGGAAGGGAGAAGCCAGAGAAGGCGAGGGGGACAGCAAGGTCAGCACCCAGGGTGGGGGCTGACCAAACGAGCAGACACGAAAGACCATTAGGCCTATTCTGCTGGCATTTTAGTATGTTAGTAATTTGATCTTGGAAAGCTGGTGGCAGTAGAAGGCCTTAATGCTTCAGGCTCACAGCGTATCCTGCTCCCAGCTTCACTTAATGAACTTGCTGCCTTGTTCTTCACAGGCACCAGTGCATAATGCTGTATACACTACATGGTTGTTCCCTGTTAACCACTGATTTCTACGATGTGAGAATTTATTTATTTGAATTTTGATGACTGAGTAGGCCCACTGAGATAAAGTTGTCCCTTTTCAGGGTTGACCTGGGGAATAACCTGTAGGTACACTGGGCTGTGGCAGCTATTTCCAGGTGTGTGGCTCTGTTTGTTTTTGCGATGTCTGCCTGTGGGTACACTGAGCTGTGGCAGCTGTTTCAGGTGTGTCCTGTTTCATTTATTCATTTGCTATGTCTAAACCTGTGGGTACACTGAGCTGTGGCATGTTTCCGGTGTGTCCTTTTATTTATTTGCGATGTCTGACCTGTGGTACACTGAGATGTGGCAACTTGTTTCAGGTGCGTCCTGTTTATTTATTTGATGTCTGGCCTGTTGGTACATAGCTGTAGCTTGTTCCAGGTGTGTCTGTTTTTTTTTTATTTGCTATATCTAACCTGTAGGTACAGTAAGCTGTGGCAAGTTGGTTTCAGGTGTGTCCTGTTTTATTTATTTATTTGTAATATTTCTCCAGTAAAGACATACCGAGGTGTGCCAGCTGCTTTCCAGCTGTGTCCTGTTTTATTTATTAGTGATGTCTAACCTGTAGGTGCACTGAGCTGTGACAGCTTGTTTCCAGGTGTATCCTGTTTTATTTACTTATTTGTGATGTCTAACCTGTAGGTACACTCACCTGAGGCAGCTTGTTTCCAGGTGTGTCCTGTTTTATTTATTTATTTGCGATGTCTGACCTGTAGGTACACTGAGCTGTGGCAACTTGTTTCTAGGTGTGTCCTGTTTTTTTATTTATTTGCGTATTGTAACCTGTAGGTACACGAGCTATGGCAGCTGTTTCCAGTGTGTCCTGTTTATTCTTGCAATGTCTTACTGTAGGTACACTGAGCTGTGGCAGCTTTTTCCAGGTGTGTCCTGTTTATTTATTTGTTTCATGTTAATGTGTAGTGTGAGCTGTTGCAGCTTGTTTCAGGTGTGTCCTGTTTTATTTGCGCTGTTTAACCTGTATTTTGCTGAGCTGGCGGCTTGTTTCCAGGTGGTCCTTATTATTTGTTATTTATGTCTAACCTGTAGGTACACTGAGCTGGCGGCTTGTCGGGGTGTGTCCTGTTTTGTTTATCTATTTGCAATGTCTAACCTCTACCTACACTGAGCTGTTGCAGCTTGTTCCAGGTGTCTGTTAACTTGTTTTTGTGATGTCTAACCTCTCGTTCACTGGGCTGTGGCAGCTTGTTTCCTGTGTCTGTTTTACTTATTTGTTGTGATGTCTAACCTGTAGGTACACTGAGCTGTGCGGCTTGTTTCCAGGTGTGTCGTTTTTTATTTATTTGTGTATGCTAGCGTGTAGGTATACTGAGCTGTGGCAGCTTGTTTCCAGGCGTGTCCTGTTTTGTTATTTATTTTATGTCTAACTTGTAGGTACACTGAGCTGTGGCAGCTATTTCCAGGTGTGTCCTGATTTATTTATTTATGTGTCTGTTCTGTAGTACACTGAGCTGTGGCAGCTTGTTTCTAGGTGTGCGGTTTATTTGTTGTTGTGATGTCACAACCTGTAGAGTACACTGGGCTGTAGAAGTTGTTTCGGGTGTTTTATTTTTTATTATTTGTGAAGTCTAACCTGTAGGTTCAATGAGCACAATTTGTTTCTAGATGCTCTAATTTGTTATTTAGAGCCTCTAACCTGCTGGGTACACTGAGCTGTGGTAGCTTGTTTCAGGTGTATCCTGTTTTTTTTTTTTGCAGTGTCTAACCTGAGGTACACTGAGATGTGGCCGTTTGTTTCCTTTTTTTTTTTTTTTTTTGCAATATCTAACTGTATGTACACTGACCTTTGGTAGCTTATTCCCAGGTGTGTCCTATTTTATTTATTTGCGATGTCTAACCTGTAGGTACACTGAGCTATGGCAGCTAGTTTCCAGGTGTGTCCTGTTTTATTTCTGTGCAATGTCTAACCTGTAGGTACACTGAGCTGTGGCAGCTTGTTTCCAGGTGTATCCTGTTTCATTTATTCATTTGCTATGTCTAACCTGTAGGTACACTGAGCTGTGGCAGGTTGTTTCCAGGTGTGTCCTCTTTTATTTATTTGCGATGTCTGACCTGTAGGTACACTGAGATGTGGTAACTTGTTTGCAGGTGCGCCCTGCTTTATTTATTTGTGATGTCGACGCATTGGTACACTGAGCTGGCGCGGCAAAAACTTGTTTCCAGGCGTGTCTGTTTTTATTTTTCTTATTTGCGATATCAAACTGTAGGTACAGTAAGGCTGTGGCAGGTTGGTTCCAGGTGTGTCTGTTTTTATTTATTTGCTTGTATGTCTGACATGTATGTACACTGAGCTGTGGCAGCCTGTCTCAGGTGTGCCTCTGTTTATTTATTTATTGGCGATGTCTAACTGCAGGTACACTAAGCTGGGGCAGCTTGTTTCCAGGTGTGCTGTTTTATTTATTTTATTTATGTGTGTCTAACCTGTAGGTACACTGAGCTGTGGCCGCTTGTTTTTCCAGGGGTGTGTCCTGTTTCATTTTTTTATGATGTCTAATGATAGGTACACTGAGCTGTGGCCGCTTTGTTTCAGGTGTGTCCTGTTTTATTTATTTATTTGCAATATCTTCCTTGTAGGTACACTGACCTTTGGTAGCTTGTTTCAGGTGTGCTATTGTATATACTTATTTGCATGGTCTAACCTGTAGGTTCACTGAGCTGTGGCTTGTTTGCAGGTGTGTCCTGTTTTATTTATTTATTTACGCTATTCTAACCTGTAGGTACACTTGAGCTATGGCAGCTGTTTCCAGGTGTGTCCTGTTTTATTTCTTTGCAATGTCTAACCTGTATGTACACTGAGCTGTGGCAGCTTGTTTCAGGTGTCGTCTGTTTTATTTATTTATTTGTGATGTCTAATGTGTAGGCAAACTGAGCTGTGGTGTTTTGTGTTTTCAGGTGTGTCCTCATTTTATTTATTTGGCGCTTGTTTAACCTAGGTACACTGAGCTGTGTCAGCTTGTTTCAGTTGTGTCCTGTTTTATTTATTTGCTATGTCCAACATTTAGGTACCTTAGCTGGCAGCTTGTTTCCAGGTATGTCATGTTTTATTTACTTATTGGCGGTGTTCAACCTGTAGGTTACACTGAGTTGTGACAGTTGTTTCCAGGTGTGTCCTGTTTTATTTATTTGTGATATCTAACTCCAGGTACACCGAGCTGTGGCAGCTTATCTCGTGTGTCCTGTTTTATTTATTTGTGATGTCTAACCTGTAGTTACTGAGCTGTAGCTTGTTTCCAGTGTGTCCTCATTTGTTTTAATTTCTAACCTGTAGATACACATAGTTGCAGCTTGTTTCCAGGTGTATCATGATTTATTTATTTAT
The DNA here is from genome assembly GCA_016271365.2 of Neoceratodus forsteri. Taxonomy (NCBI): domain Eukaryota; kingdom Metazoa; phylum Chordata; order Ceratodontiformes; family Ceratodontidae; genus Neoceratodus; species Neoceratodus forsteri. The sequence goes on from CM028133.1 coordinate 1,116,434,531, forward strand.
TGCCATGTCTAACCTCTAGGTACACTGAGGTGTGCAGGTTGCTCTAGGTGTGTCCTGTTTATTTATTTATTTACGTTGTAACTTCTGGTACACTGAGCTGTGTCAGGTTGTTTCCAGGTGTGTCCTGTTTTATTTATTTTGATGCTTCACCTGTGGTACACTGCTGTGGGCTGCTTTGCTTCCAGGTGTGCCTGTTTTATCTATTTATTTGCGATGTCTCACCCTAGGTACACTGAGCTGTTACAGCTTCTTTGCAGGTGTCCTGTTTTTATTTATTTATGTGATGTCTAATGTCTAGGTAACACTGAGCTGTGGCGCTTGTTTCCAGGTGTGTCCTGTTTTATTTTTTTATTTGGTGTGTAACCTGTAGGTACACTGAGCTGTTGCAGCTTCTTTCCAGGGGTGTCCTGTTTTATTTATTTGCGATTTCTAACCTGTAGGTACACTAAGCTGTAGAAGCTTGTTTCCAGGTGTGTTTTATTTTATTTATTATTTGTGAAGTCTAACCTGTAGGTTTGATGAGCTGTGGCACCTTGTTTCTAGATGTCTCCTAATTTATTTATTTGCGAACTCTAACCTGTAGGTACACTGAGCTGTGGTAGCTGTTTCCAGGTTATCCTCTTTATTTATTTTATTTGCAGTGTCTAACTCCAGGTACATTGAGATGTGACAGCTTGTTTCCTGGTGTGTCCTGTTTTACTTATTTATTTGATGTCTAACCTGTAGGTACACTGAGCTGTAGCAGCTTGTTTCAGGTGTGTCATGTTTTATTTATTTATTGGCGATGTCTAATGTGTAGGTACACTGAGCTGTGGCAGTTTGTCTCGGTGATCGCGCTGTTTTATTTATTTATTTGTGATGTCTAACCTGGTGGCACACTGAGCTGTGGCAGCTTATTTCCAGGTGTGTCCTGTTTTATTTATTTATATGTCCAAATATTTAGGTACACTTAGCTGTGGCAGCTTGTTTCATGTCATGTTTTTATTTATTTTTTGCGATATCTAACCTGTAGGTACACCGCTAGTTGTGACAGCTTGTTTCAGGTGTGTCCTGTTTTATTTATTTATTTGTGAGTGTTCAACCTGTAGGTGCACACCAGTTGTGGCAGTTGTTTCCAGGTGTGTCCTGTTTTATTTATTTGTGATGTCTAACCTGTAGGTTCACTGAGCTGTGGCAGCTTGTTTCCAGATGTGTCCTCATTTATTTTTTTGCAATGTCTAACCTGTAGGTACACTGAAGTGTGGCAGCTTGTTTCCAGGTGCATCATGTTTTATTTATTTAATTGCCATGTCTAACCTCTAGGTACACTGAGGTGTGGCAGGCTGTTTCCAGGTGTGTCCTGTTTTATTTATTTATTTGCTATGTCTAACCTGTTGGTACACTGAGCTGTGTCAGGTTGTTTCCAGGTGTGTTCTGTTTTATTTATTTATTTGCAATGTCTAACCTGTAGGTACACTGAGGTGTGGCAGCTTGTTTCCAGGTGTGTCCTGTTTTATTTATCTATTTGCAATGTCTAACCTCTACATACACTGAGCTGTTGCAGCTTGTTTCCAGGTGTCCTGTTTAACTTATTTATTTGTGATGTCTAACCTCTCGGTTCACTGAGCTGTGGCAGCTTGTTTCCTGGTGTGTCCTGTTTTACTTATTTATTTGTGATGTCTAACCTGTAGGTACACTGAGCTGTAGCAGCTTGTTTCCAGGTGTGTCATGTTTTATTTATTTATTGGCTATGTTCAACGTAGGTACTGTGAGCTGGCGCTTGTTTCAGCCGTTCCCTGTTTTATTTATTTATTTTGCATGTCTAACCTGTAGGTACACTGAGCTGTGGCAGCTTATTTCAGGTGTGTCCTGATTTATTTATTGTGATGTTCAATCTGTAGGTACACTGAGCTGTGGCAGGTTGTTTCTAGGTGTGTCCTGTTTTATTTATTTATTTGTGATGTCTAACCTGTAGGTACACTGAGCTGTAGAAGCTTGTTTCCAGGTGTGTTTTATTTTATTTATTATTTGTGAAGTCTAACCTGTAGGTTCAATGAGCTGTGGCACCTTGTTTCTAGATGTCTCCTAATTTATTTATTTGCGACCTCTAACCTGTAGGTACACTGAGCTGTGGTAGCTTGTTTCCCAGGTGTATCCTGTTTTATTTATTTATTTGCAGTGTCTAACCTGAAGGTACACTGAGATGTGGCCGCTTGTTTCCAAGTGTGTCCTGTTTTATTTTTTTGCAATATCTAACCTGTATGTACACTGACCTTTGGTAGCTTATTCCCAGGTGTGTCCTATTTTATTTATTTGCGATGTCTAACCTGTAGGTACACTGAGCTATGGCAGCTAGTTTCCAGGTGTGTCCTGTTTTATTTCTGTGCAATGTCTAACCTGTAGGTACACTGAGCTGTGGCAGCTTGTTTCCAGGTGTATCCTGTTTCATTTATTCATTTGCTATGTCTAACCTGTAGGTACACTGAGCTGTGGCAGGTTGTTTCCAGGTGTGTCCTCTTTTATTTATTTGCGATGTCTGACCTGTAGGTACACTGAGATGTGGCAACTTGTTTCCAGGTGCGTCCCGTTTTATTTATTTGTGATGTCTGACCTGTTGGTACACTGAGCTGTGGCAGCTTGTTTCCAGGCGTGTCCTGTTTTATTTTCTTATTTGCGATATCTAAACTGTAGGTACAGTAAGCTGTGGCAGGTTGGTTCCAGGTGTGTCCTGTTTTTATTTATTTGTTTATGATGTCTGATGTAAGTATTGACTGAGCCAGGCAGCCTGTCTCCAGGTGTTCTGTTTTATTTATTTATTAGATGTCTAGCGTTGGGTACACCAAGTTGGGCAGCTTGTTTCCAGGTGTGTCCTGTTTATTTATTTTTGCTGTGTCTAACCTGTAGGTACACTGAGCTGTGGCCGCTTGTTTCCAGGTGTGTCCGTGTTTCATTTTTTATGATGTCTAGCGATGGGTACACTGAGCTGTGGCCGCTTGTTTCCAGGTGTCCTGTTTATTTATTTATTTGCAATATCTAACCTGTAGGTACACTGACCTTTGGTAGCTGTTTCAGGTGTGTCCTATTGTATATGTTATTTGCTATGTCTAACCTGTAGGTTCACTGAGCTGTGGCCGCTTGTTTGCAGGTGTGTCCTTGTTTTATTTATTTATTTTATGGCGTCAACCTGTAGGTACACTGAGCTATGGCAGCTTGTTTCAGGTGTCCTGTTTATTTCTTTTGGTGTTCAACCTGTAGGTACACTGAGCTGTGGCAGCTTGTTTCAGGTGTGTCCTGTTTTATTTATTTATTATGGCTTTCTAACCTGTAGGTACACTGAGCTAGGCAGCTTGTTTCAGGTGTTCTGTTTGTTTCTTTGCAATGTCTAACCTGTAGGCAAACTGAGCTGTGGCAGCTTGTTTCAGGTGTGTCCTGTTTTATTTATTTGCGCTGTTTAACCTGTAGGTACACTGAGCTGTGTCAGCTTGTTTCCAGTTGTGTCCTGTTTTATTTATTTGCTATGTCCAACATTTAGGTACACTTAGCTGTGGCAGCTTGTTTCCAGGTATGTCATGTTTTATTTACTTATTGTTATCGCTGTCTAACCTGTAGGTACACTGAGTTGTGACAGCTTGTTTCAGGTGTGTCCTGTTTTATTTATTTGTGATATCTAACCTGTGGTCACTCGAGCTGTAGCAGCTTGTTTTCCGGTGTGTCCTGTTTTATTTATTTGTGATGTTCTAACCTGTAGGTTCACTGAGCTGTGGCAGCTTGTTTCCAGGTGTGTCCTCATTTATTTTTTTTGCAACAACCTGTAGATACACTTAAGTGTGGCAGCTTGTTTCAGTTGCATCATGATTTATTTATTTAATTGCTATGTCTAACCTCTAGGTACTACTGGGATGTGGCAGGTTGTTTTCAGTTTTGTCCTGTTTTATTTATTTATTTGGTATGTCTAACCTCTTGGTATGCTGAGCTGTGTCAGGTTGTTTCCAGGTGTGTCCTGTTTTATTTATTTGTGGTGTTCTAACCTGTGGGTACACTGAGCTGTGGCTGCTTGTTCCAGGTGGCTCCTGTTTTTATCATTTATTTCGATGTGTCACCTCTAGGTACACTGAGCTGTTACAGCTTGTTTGCAGGTGTCCTGTTTTATTTATTTATTTGTGATGTCTAATGTCTAGGTACACTGAGCTGTGGCCGTTTGTTTCCAGGTGTGTCCTGTTTTATTTTTTTATTTGCGATGTGTAACCTGTAGGTACACTGAGCTGTTGCAGCTTTCCAGGGGTGTCCTGTTTTATTTATTTACGATTTCTAACTTGTTAATTTTTCAGCTGTAGAAGCTTGTTTCCAGGTGTGTTTTATTTTTTTATTATTTGTGAAGTCTAACCTGTAGGTTTGATGAGCTGTGGCACGTGTTTCTAGATGTCTCTGATTTATTTATTTGGCGACTCTAACCTGTAGGTACACTGAGCTGTGTAGCTTGTTCTTGGTGTATCCTGTTTTATTTATTGTTGCAGTGTCTAATCCTCTAGGTACACTGAGATGTGACAGCTGTTTCCTGTGTGTCCTGTTTTACTTATTTATTTGTGATGTCTAACCTGTAGGTACACTGAGCTGTAGCAGCTTGTTTCAGGTGTGTGTGTTTTTATTTATTTATTAGCGATGTCTAGTGTGTAGGTACACTGAGCTGGCAGCTTGTTTCCAGCATGCTGTTCCTGTTTTATTTATTTATTTGCGATGTCTAACCTGTAGGTACACTGAGCTGTGGCTGCTATTTCAGGTGTGTCCTGTTTTATTTATTTCGTATCCAACATTTAGGTACACTTAGCTGTGCAGCTTGTTTCAGGTATGTCATGTTTTATTTATTTTGGCGATGTCTAACCTGTAGGTGACACTGAGTTGTGACAGCTTTGTTCCAGGTGTGTCCTGTTTTATTTATTTATTTGTGATGTCTAACCTGTAGGTACACCGAGTTGTGGCAGCTTGTTTCCAGGTGTGTCTGTTTTATTTATTTGTGATGTCTAACCTGTAGTTCACTGAGCTGTGGCGGCTTGTTTCAGATGTGTCTCATTTATTTTTTTGCAATGTCTACCTGCAGAGTACACTGTAAGTAGTGGGCAGCTTGTTTCAGGTGCATCATGTTTTTATTTATTTAATTGCCATGTCTAACTCTAGGTACACTGAGGTGTGCAGGCTGTTTCAGGTGTGTCCTGTTTTATTTGTTGATTTGTATGTCTAACCTGTTGGTACACTGAGCTGTGTCAGGCTGTTTGCAATTTGTTTTATTTATTTATTTGCAATGTCTAACTGTAGGTACACTGAGGTGTGGGTTGTTTCCTAGTTGTGTCCTGTTTTATTTATTTACGTGTCTAACCTGTGGGTACTTGAGCTGTGGCTGCTTGTTTCCAGGTGTGCCCTGTTTTATTCATTTATTTGCGATGTCTCACCTCTAGGTACACTGAGCTGTTACAGCTTGTTTGTAGGTGTCCTGTTTATTTTTTTTTGTGATGTCTAATGTCTAGGTACACTGAGCTATGGCCGCTTGTTTCCCATTGTGTCTGTTTTGTTTTTATTTTTGATGTATGACTTGTAACTTTGGTACTTGAGCTGTTAGCAGCTTCTTTCCAGGGTGTCCTGTTTTGTTTATTTGCGATTTCTAACCTGTAGGTACACTAAGCTGTAAACGTTGTTTCAATGTGTGTTTTATTTTATTATTGTGAAGTCTAACCTGTAGGTTCGATGAGCTGTGGCTCCTGTTTCTAGATGTCTCCTAATTTGTTTATTTGCGAATTCTAGCCTGTAGGTACACTGGGCTGTGGTAGCTTGTTTCGGTGTATCTCTTTTTATTTATTTATTTGCAGTGTCTAACCTGTAGGTACACTGAGATGTGGCAGCTTGTTTCCTGTGTGTCCTGTTTTATTTATCTATTTGCAATGTCTAACCTCTACATACACTGAGCTGTTGCAGCTTGTTTCCAGGTGTCCTGTTTAACTTATTTATTTGTGATGTCTAACCTCTCGGTTCACTGAGCTGTGGCAGCTTGTTTCCTGGTGTGTCCTGTTTTACTTATTTATTTGTGATGTCTAACCTGTAGGTACACTGAGCTGTAGCAGCTTGTTTCCAGGTGTGTCATGTTTTATTTATTTATTGGCGATGTCTAACGTGTAGGTACACTGAGCTGTGGCAGCTTGTTTCCAGACGTGCCCTGTTTTATTTATTTATTTGCGATGTCTAACCTGTAGGTACACTGGAGCTGTGGGCAGCTTATTTCAAGTGTGTCCTGATTTATTTATTTGGCGCGTATCTATCTGTAAAATTTTTGCTGAGCTGCTTGGCAACTTGTTTCTAAACCAGTTTTGTTATTTATTTGTGATGTCTAACCTGTAGGTACACTGAGCTGTAGAAGGTTGTTTCGGTGTGTTTTATTTTATTTATTATTTGTGAAGTCTAACCTGTAGGTGGTTCAATGAGCTGTGGCACCTTGTTTAGATGTCTCAATTTATTTATTTTGTACCTCTAACCTGTAGGTACACTGAGCTGTGGTAGCTTGTTTCAGGTGTATCCTGTTTTATTTATTTATTTGCAGTGTTCCAACCTGTAGGTACACTGAGATGTGCGCTTGTTTCAAGTGTGTCCTGTTTATTTTTTGCAATATCTCCTTGTATGTACATTTACCTTTGGTAGCTTATTCCCAGGTGTCCTATTTTATTTATTTAGCGATGTCTAACTTGTAGGTACACTGAGCTATGGCAGCTAGTTTCAGGTGTGTCCTGTTTTTTTCTGTACATGTCTAACCTGTGGGTACACTGAGCTGTAGCTATTGTTTCAGGTATCCTGTTTCATTTATCATTGCTATGTCTAACTATGTAGGTACACTGAGCTGTGGCAGGTTGTTTCAGGTGTGTCCTCTTTATTTATTTGCGATGTCTGACCTGTAGGTACACTGAGATGTGGCAACTTGTTTCCAGGTGCGTCCGTTTTATTTATTTGTGATGTCTGACCTGTTGGTACACTGAGCTGTGGCAGCTTGTTTCCAGGCGTGTCCTGTTTTATTTTCTTATTTGCGATATCTAAACTGTAGGTACAGTAAGCTGTGGCAGGTTGGTTCCAGGTGTGTCCTGTTTTTATTTATTTATTTGAGATGTCTGACATGTAAGTACACTGAGCTGTGGCAGCCTGTCTCCAGTTGTGCCCTTTTTATTGTTATTGGCGATGTCTAACGTGCAGGTACACTAAGCTGGGCAGCTTGTTTCCAGGTGTGTCCTGTTTTGTATTGTTGCGATGTCTAACCTGTAGTTTCACTGATGCTGGCGCTTCTTCGAGTGTGTCCTGTTTCATTTTTTATGATGTCTAGCGATAGGTACACTGAGCTGTGGCGCTTGTTTCAGGTGTATCTGTTTTATTTATTTATTTTGCAATATCTAACCTTGTAGGTACACTGACCTTTGGTAGCTTGTTTCCAGGTGTGTCCTTTTTATTTATTTATTTGTGATGTCTAACCTGTAGGTTCACTGAGCTGTGGCAGCTTGTTTCCAGGTGTGTCCTGTTTTTTTATTTATTTGCGATGTCTAACCTGTAGGTACACTGAGCTATGGCAGCTTGTTTCCAGGTGTGTCCTGTTTTATTTCTTTTGCAATGTCTAACCTGTAGGTACACTGAGCTGTGGCAGCTTGTTTCCAGGTGTGTCCTGTTTTATTTATTTATTTGCGATGTCTAACCTGTAGGTACACTGAGCTGTGGCAGACTGTTTTCAGGTGTCATCCTGTTTTATTTATTTGCGGCTGTTTAATCTGTAGGTACACTGAGCTGTGGCAGCTTGTTTCCAGCTGTATCCTGTTTTATTTATTGATTTGCGATGTCTAACCTGTAGGCACACTGAGCTGTGGCAGCTTGTTTCCAGGTGTGTCCTGTTTTATTTATTTGCGATGTCCAACATTTAGGTACACTGAGCTGTGGCAGCTTGTTTCCAGGTATGTCATGTTTTATTTACTTATTATTACGTCTAACCTGCAGGTACACTGAGTTGTGACAGCTTGTTTCAGGTGTATCCTGTTTTATTTATTTGTGATGTCTAACCTGTAGGTACACGGGCTGTGGCAGCTTGTTTCCAGGTGTGTCCTGTTTTTTATTTGTGATGTCTAACCTGTGTTTCACCTGAGCTGTGGCAGCTTGTTTTGATGTGTCCTCATTTATTTTTTTTGCAATGTCTAACCTGTAGATACACTTAAGTGTGGCAGCTTGTTTCCAGGTGCATCATGATTTATTTATTTAATTGCCATGTCTAACCTCTAGGTACACTGAGGTGTGGCAGGTTGTTTCCAGGTGTGTCCTGTTTTATTTATTTATTTGCGATGTCTAACCTCTTGGTACACTGAGCTGTGTCAGGTTGTTTCCAGGTGTGTCCTGTTTTATTTATTTGCGATGTCTAACCTGTGGGTACACTGAGCTGTGGCTGCTTGTTTCCAGGTGTGCCCTGTTTTATTCATTTATTTGCGATGTCTCACCTCTAGGTACACTGAGCTGTTACAGCTTGTTTGCAGGTGTCCTGTTTTATTTATTTATTTGTGATGTCTAATGTCTAGGTACACTGAGTTGTGGCCGCTTGTTTCCAGGTGTGTCCTGTTTTATTTTTTTATTTGCGATGTGTAACCTGTAGGTACACTGAGCTGTTGCAGCTTCTTTCCAGGGGTGTCCTGTTTTATTTATTTGCGATTTCTAACCTGTAGGTACACTAAGCTGTAGAAGCTTGTTTCCAGGTGTGTTTTATTTTATTATTTGTGAAGTCTAACCTGTAGGTTCGATGAGCTGTGGCACCTTGTTTCTAGATGTCTCCTAATTTATTTATTTGCGACCTCTAACCTGTAGGTACACTGAGCTGTGGTAGCTTGTTTCCAGGTGTATCCTGTTTTATTTATTTATTTGCAGTGTCTAACCTGTAGGTACACTGAGATGTGGCAGCTTGTTTCCTGGTGTGTCCTGTTTTACTTATTTATTTGTGATGTCTAACCTGTAGGTACACTGAGCTGTAGCAGCTTGTTTCCAGGTGTGTCATGTTTTATTTATTTATTGGCGATGTCTAATGTGTAGGTACACTGAGCTGTGGCAGCTTGTTTCCAGACGTGCCCTGTTTTATTTATTTATTTGCGATGTCTAACCTGTAGGCATACCCTGAGTGTGGCAGCTTATTTCCAGGTGTGTCCTGTTTTATTTATTTGCGATGTCCAACATTTAGGTACACTGAGCTGTTGCAGCTTGTTTCCAGGTATGTAATGTTTTATTGATTTATTGGTGATGTCTAACCTGTAGGTACACTGAGTTGTGACAGCTTGTTTCCAGGTGTGTCCTGTTTTATTTATTTATTTGTGATGTCTCACCTGTAGGTACACCGAGCTGTGACAGCTTGTTTCCAGGTGTGTCCTGTTTTATTTATTATTTGTGATGTCTAACCTGTGGTTCACTGAGCTGTGGCAGCTTGTTTCCAGATGTGCTCTCATTTATTTTTTGCAATGTCTAACCTGTGGAAATTTTTGCTGAAGTGTGGCAGCTTGTTTCCAGGTGCATCATGTTTTATTTATTTAATTGCATATCTAACCTCTGGGTACACTGAGTGTGTGCAGGCTGTTTCAGGTGTGTCCTGTTTTATTTATGCAGATGTCTAACCTCTTGGTACACTGAGCTGTGTGAGGTCTGTTTCAGGTGTGTTCTGTTTATTTATTTATTTGCAATGTCTAACCTGTGGGTACACTGAGGTGTGAGGTTGCTTTCAGGTGTGTCCTGTTTTATTTATTTGATATCTAACTTGTGGGTACTCTGAGCTGTGGCTGCTTGTTTCCAGGTGTGCCCTGTTTTATTCATTTATTTGCGATGTCTCACCTCTAGGTACACTGAGCTGTTGCAGCTTTTGCAGGTGTCCTGTTTTATTGATTTATTTGTGATGTCTAATGTCTAGGTACACTGAGCTGTACGCTTGTTACCAGGTGTGTCCTGTTTTATTTTTATTTGCGAGTAGTGTAACCTGTCGGTACACTGAGCTGTAACAACTTCTTTCAGGGTGTCCTGTTTTATTTATTTGCGAGTTTCTAACACTGTGATGTGCGCTAAGCTGTAAGCTTTTTCCAGGTGTGTTTTATTTTATTATTTGTGAAGTCTAACCTGTAGGTTCAATGAGCTGTGGCACCTTGTTTCTAGATGTCTCCTAATTTATTTATTTGCGTGTCTCTAACCTGTAGGTACACTGAGCTGTGGCAGCTTGTTTCCAGGTGTATCCTGTTTTATTTGTTTATTTGCAGTGTCTAACCTGTAGGTACACTGAGATGTGGCAGCTTGTTTCCAGGTGTGTCCTGTTTTACTTATTTTTTGTGATGTCTAACCTGTAGGTACACTGAGCTGTGGCAGCTTGTTTCCAGGTGTGTCTTGTTTTATTTATTTATTGGCGGCGTTCTAGCATTGTAGGTACAGCTGTGAGCAGCTTGTTTCAGAGCGTGCCCTGTTATATTTATTTATTTGCGATGTCTAACCTGTAGGTACACTGAGCTGTGGCAGCTTATTTCCAGGTGTGTCCTGTTTTATTTGCGATGTCCAACATTAAGGTACACTTAGCTGTGGCAGCTTGTTTCCAGGTATGTCATGTTTTATTTATTTTTTCGCGATGTCTAACCTGTAGGTACACTGAGTTGTGACAGCTTGTTTCCAGGTGTGTCCTGTTTTATTTATTTAGTTGTGATGTCTAACCTGTAGGTACACCGAGCTGTGGCAGCTTGTTTCCAGGTGTGTCCTGTTTTATTTATTTGTGATGTCTAACCTGCAGGTTCACTGAGCTGTGGCAGCTTGTTTCCAGATGTGTCCTCATTTATTATTTTGCAATGTCTAACCTGTAGGTACACTGAAGTGTGGCAGCTTGTTTCCAGGTGCATCATGTTTTATTTATTTAATTGCCATGTCTAACCTCTAGGTACACTGAGGTGTGGCAGGTTGTTTCCAGGTGTGTCCTGTTTTATTTATTTATTTGCGATGTCTAACCTCTTGATACACTGAGCTGTGTCAGCTTGTTTCCAGGTGTGTTCTGTTTTATTTATTTATTTGCAATGTCTAACCTGTAGGTACACACTGAGTGGGAGGTTGTTTTCAGGTGTGTCCTGTTTTATTTATTTAGGTGTCTAACCTGTGGGGTACACTGAGCTGTGGCTGCTTGTTTCCAGGTGTGCCCTGTTTTATTCATTTATTTGCGATGTCTCACCTCTAGGTACACTGAGCTGTTACAGCTTGTTTGCAGGTGTCCTGTTTTATTTATTTATTTGTGATGTCTAATGTCTAGGTACACTGAGCTGTAGCAGCTTCTTTCCAGGGGTGTCCTGTTTTATTTATTTGCGATTTCTAACCTGTAGGTACACTAAGCTGTAGAAGCTTGTTTCCAGGTGTGTTTTATTTTATTTATTATTTGTGAAGTCTAACCTGTAGGTTCGATGAGCTGTGGCACCTTGTTTCTAGATGTCTCCTAATTTATTTATTTGCGACCTCTAACACTGTAGGTACACTGAGCTGTGGTAGCTTGTTTCCAGGTGTATCGTGTTTTATTATTTATTTGCAGTGTCTAACCTGTAGGTACACTGAGTGTGCAGCTATTTCCTGTGTCCTGTTTTACTTATCTTATTTGTGATATATAACCTGTAGGTACACTGAGCTGTGGCAGCTTATTTCCAAGTGTGTCCTGATTTATTTATTGCGATGTCTAATCTGTAGGTACACTGAGCTATGGCAGCTTGTTTCTCTAGGTGTGCCTGTTTTATTTATTTATTTGCATATCTAACTCCTGTAGGTACTACTTGAGCTGTATAAGGTTGTTTCCGGGTGTGTTTTATTTTATTTATTATTTGTGGAAGTCTAACCTGTAGGTTCAATGAGCTGTGGCACCTCTGGTTTCTAGATGTCTCCTAATTTATTTATTTGCGACCTCTAACCTGTAGGTACACTGAGCTGTGGTAGCTTGTTTCCAGGTGTATCCTGTTTTATTTATTTATTTGCAGTGTCTAACCTGTAGGTACACTGAGATGTGGCAGCTTATTTCCAGGTGTGTCCTGATTTATTTATTTGTGATGTCTAACCTGTAGGTACACTGAGCTGTGGCAGCTTGTTTCCAGGTGTATCCTGTTTCATTTAATCATTTGCTATGTCTAAACCTGTAGGAACACTGAGCTGTGGCAGGTTTTTTCCAGGTGTGTCCTCTTTTATTTATTGGCGATGTCTGACCTGTAGATACTCTGAGATGTGGCAACTTGTTTCCAGGTGCGTCCTGTTTTATTTATTTGTGATGTCTGACCTGTAGGTACACTGAGCTGTGGCAGCTTGTTTCCAGGTGTGTCCTGTTTTATTTTCTTATTTACGATATCTAACCTGTAGGTGCCAGTAAGTTGTGGCAGGTTGGTTTCCAGGTGTGTCCTGTTTTATTTATTTATTTCATGGCGTCCTATGGGCACACTGAGCTGTGGTAGCCTGTCTCCAGGTGTGCCCTGTTTTATTTATTTATTGCTTATGTCTAACCTGCAGGTACATCTGAGCTGGGGGCAGCTTGTTTCAGGTGTGTCCTGTTTTATTTATTTTATTTGCTATATTCAACCTGTAGGTACACTGAGCTGTGGCCGCTTGTTTCCAGGTATGATCCTGTTTGTTTATTTATGATGTCTAACGTGTAGGTACACTGAGCTGTGGCCGCTTGTTTCCAGGTGTGTCCTGTTTTATTTCTTTATTTGCAATATCTAACCTCTCGGTTCACTGAGCTGTGGCAGCTTGTTTCCTGGTGTGTCCTGTTTTACTTATTTATTTGTGATGTCTAACCTGTAGGTACACTGAGCTATAGCAGCTTGTTTCCAGGTGTGTCATGTTTTATTTATTTATTGGTGATGTCTAACATGTAGGTACACTGAGCTGTGGCTGCTTGTTTCCAGACGTGCCCTGTTTTATTATTTATTTCGATGTCTAACCTGTAGGTAACACTGGAGCTGTGGCAGCTTATTTCAGGTGTGTCCTGATTTATTTATTTGCGACGTCTAATCTGTAGGTACACTGAGCTGTGGCAGCTTGTTTCTAGGTGTGTCCTGTTTTATTTATTTATTTGTGATGTCTAACCTGAAGATACACTGAGTTGTAGAAGGTTGTTTCTGGGTGTGTTTTATTTTATTTATTTGTGAAGTCTAACCTGTAGGTTCAATGAGCTGTGGCACCTTGTTTCTAGATGTCTCCTAATTTATTTATTTGCGATGTCTGACCTGTAGGTACACTGAGCTGTGGCAGCTTGTTTCCAGGTGTATCCTGTTTTATTTATTTATTTGCAGTGTCTAACCTGTAGGTACACTGAGATGTGGCAGCTTGTTTCCTGGTGTGTCCTGTTTTACTTATTTATTTGTGATGTCTGACCTGTAGGTACATTGAGCTGTAGCAGCTTCTTTCTCCAGTGTAACAGTGTTTTATTTATTTAATGGTTATGTCTAATGGGTAGGTACACTGAGCTGTGAAATTCTTGTTTCCAGACGTGCTCTGTTTTATTTATTTATTTGGCGATGTCTAACCTTAGGTACACTGAGCTGTGGCAGCTTATTTCAGGTGTGTCCTGATTTATTTATTTGCGATGTTCAACCTGTAGGTACACTGAGCTGTGGCAGCTTGTTCTCTAGTGTATCCTGTTTCATTTATTCATTCTATGTCTCAACCTGTTGCAATAATTGAGCTGTAGCAGCTTGTTTCCAGGTGTGTCTCTTTTATTTGTTCGATGTCTGACCTGTAGAGTACACTGAGATGTGGCAACTTGTTTCCAGAGTCGTCCGTTTTATTTGTTTGCTATGTCTGACCTGTTGGTACAATTGAGCTGTGGCAGCTGTTTCAGGTGTGTCCTGTTTATTTTCTCTATTTATGATCATTCTCACCTGTAGGTACAGTAAGCTTGTGGCAGGTTGGGTCTCTATGTGTGTCCTGTTTTATTTATTTATTTGCTATGTGCTCCGACATGTAAAGTACACTGAGCTGTGTAGCCTGTCTCCCAGGTGTGTGCCTGTTTTATTTATTTATTGGCGTTGTCTGAACGTGGTAGGTACACTCAAGCTTGTGGCAGCTTGTTTCCAGGTGTGTCCTGTTTATTTATTTTATGGTTGTTCAACCTGTAGGTACACTGAGCTGTGGCAGCTTGTTTCAGGTGTGTCCTGTTTCATTTATTTATGATGTCTAACTATAGGTACTTACTGAGCTGTGGCCGCTGTTTCCAGGTGTGTCCTGTTTTATCATTTATTTGCAATATCTAACCTGTAGGTACACTGAATTGGTAGCTTGTTTCCAGGTGTCCTATTGTATATAATTATTTATGTTCAACCTGTAGGTTCACTGAGCTGTGGCCGCTATTTCCAGTGTGTCCTGTTTTATTTATTTATTTCGATGTGTAACCTGTAGGTACACTGAGCTATGGCAGCTTGGTTCCAGGTGTGTCCTGTTTAATTTCTTTGCAATGTCTAACCTGTAGGTACACTGAGCTGTGGCAGCTTGTTTCCAGGTGTGTCCTGTTTTATTTATTTAGTTGCGATGTCTAATGTGTAGGTAAACTGAGCTGTTGCAGCTTGTTTCCAGGTGTGTCCTGTTTTATTTGCGCTGTTTAACCTGTAGGTGCACTGAGCTGTGGCAGCTTGTTTCCAGGTGTGTCCTGATTTATTTAGTTGCGATGTCTAACCTGTAGGTACACTGAGCTGTGGCAGCTTGTTTCCAGGTGTATCCTGTTTCATTTATTCATTTGCTATGTCTAAACCTGTAGGTACACTGAGCTGTGGCAGCTTGTTTCCAGGTGTGTCCTCTTTTATTTATTGGCGATGTCTGACCTGTAGATACACTGAGATGTGGCAACTTGTTTCCAGGTGCGTCCTGTTTTATTTATTTGCGATGTCTGACCTGTAGGTACACTGAGCTGTGGCAGCTTGTTTCCAGGTGTGTCCTGTTTTATTTTCTTATTTATATCTAACCTGTAGGTACAGTAAGCTGTGGCAGGTTGGTTCCAGGTGTGTCCTGTTTTATTTATTTATTTGCCATGTCTGACATGTAGGCACCGAGCGGCAGCTTGTTTCAGGGGTGTCCTGTTTTATTTATTTATTGGCGATGTTAACCTGCAGGTACACTGAGCTGGGGCAGCATGTTTCCAGGTATGTCCTGTTTTATTTATTTATTTGCGATATCTAACCTGTAGGTACACTGAGCTGTGGCCGCTTGTTTCCAGGTGTGTCCTGTTTCATTTATTTATGATGTCTAACGTTTAGGTACAGTGAGCTGTGGCCGCTTGTTTCCAAGTGTGTCCTGTTTTGTTTATTTATTTGCAATATCTAACCTCTCGGTTCACTGAGCTGTGGCAGCTTGTTTCCTGGTGTGTCATGTTTTATTTATTTATTGGCGATGTCTAACGTGTAGGTACACTGAGCTGTGGCAGCTTGTTTCCAGACGTGCCCTGTTTTATTTATTTATTTGCGATGTCTAACCTGTAGGTACACTGAGCTGTGGCAGCTTATTTCCAGGTGTGTCCTGATTTATTTATTTGCGATGTCTAATCTGTAGGTACACTGAGCTGTGGCAGCTTGTTTCTAGGTGTGTCCTGTTTTATTTATTTATTTGTGATGTCTAACCTGTAGGTACACTGAGCTGTAGAAGCCTGTTTCCAGGTGTGTTTTATTTTATTTATTATTTGTGAAGTCTAACCTGTAGGTTCAATGAGCTGTGGCACCTTGTTTCTAGATGTCTCCTTATTTATTTATTTGCGACCTCTGACCTGTAGGTACACTGAGCTGTGGTAGGTTGTTTCCAGGTGTATCCTGTTTTATTTATTTATTTGCAGTGTCTAACCTGTAGGTACCCTGAGATGTGGCAGCTTGTTTCCTGGTGTGTCCTGTTTTACTTATTTATTTGTGATGTCTGACCTGTAGGTACACTGAGTTGTAGCAGCTTGTTTCCAGGTGTGTCATGTTTTATTTATTTATTGGCGATGTCTAACGTGTAGGTACACTGAGCTGTGGCAGCTTGTTTCCAGACGTGCCCTGTTTTATTTATTTATTTGCGATGTCTAACCTGTAGGTACACTGAGCTGTGGCAGCTTGTTTCCAGGTGTGTCCTGTTTTATTTTCTTATTTGCGATATCTAACCTGTAGGTACAGTAAGCTGTGGCAGGTTGGTTCCAGGTGTGTCCTGTTTTATTTATTTATTTGCGATGTCTGACATGTAAGTACACTGAGCTGTGGCAGCCTGTCTCCAGGTGTGCCCTGTTTTATTTATTTATTGGCGATGTCTAACCAGCAGGTACACTGAGCTGGGCAGCTTGTTTCCAGGTGTGTCCTGTTTTATTTATTTATTTGCGATATCTAACCTGTAGGTACACTGAGCTGTGGCCGCTTGTTTCCAGGTGTGTCCTGTTTCATTTGTTTATGATGTCTAACGTGTAGGTACACTGAGCTGTGGCCGCTTGTTTCCAGGTGTGTCCTGTTTTATTTATTTATTTGCAATATCTAACCTCTCGGTTCACTGAGCTGTGGCAGCTTGTTTCCTGGTGTGTCCTGTTTTTCTTATTTATTTGTGATGTCTAACCTGTAGGTACACTGAGCTGTAGCAGCTTGTTTCCAAGTGTGTCATGTTTTATTTATTTATTGGCGATGTCTAACGTGTAGGTACACTGAGCTGTGGCAGCTTGTTTCCAGCCGTGCCCTGTTGTATTTATTTATTTGCGATGTCTAACCTGTAGGTACACTGAGCTGTGGCAGCTTATTTCCAGGTCTGTCCTGATTTATTTATTTGCGATGTCTAATCTGTAGGTACACTGAGCTGTGGCAGCTTGTTTCTAGGTGTGTCCTGTTTTATTTATTTGTTTGTGATGTCTAACCTGTAGGTACACTTAGCTGTAGAAGGTTGTTTCCGGGTGTGTTTTATTTTATTTATTATTTGTGAAGTCTAACCTGTAGGTTCAATGAGCTGTGGCACCTTGTTTCTAGATGTCTCCTAATTTATTTATTTGCGACCTCTAACCTGTAGGTACACTGAACTGTGGTAGCTTGTTTCCAGGTGTATCCTGTTTTATTTATTTATTTGCAGTGTCTAACCTGTAGGTACACTGAGCTGTGGCAGCTTATTTCCAGGTGTGTCTGATTTATTTATTTGCGATGTCTAACCTGTAGGTACACTGAGCTGTGGCAGCTTGTTTCCAGGTGTATCCTGTTTCATTTATTCATTTGCTATGTCTAAACCTGTAGGTACACTGAGCTGTGGCAGCTTATTTCCAGGAGTGTCCTGATTAATTTATTTGCAATGTCTAACCTGTAGGTACACTGAGCTGTGGCAGCTTGTTTCCAGGTGTATCCTGTTTCATTTATTCATTTCCTATGTCTAACCTGTAGGTACACTGAGCTGTGGCAGGTTGTTTCCAGGTGTGTCCTCTTTTATTTATTTATGATGTCTGACCTGTAGGTACACTGAGATGTGGCAACTTGTTTCCAGGTGCGTCCCGTTTTATTTATTTGCGATGTCTGACCTGTTGGTACACTGAGCTGTGGCAGCTTGCTTCCAGGTGTCTCCTGTTTTATTTTCTTATTTGCGATATCTAACCTGTAGGTACAGTAAGCTGTGGCAGGTTGGTTCCAGGTGTGTCCTGTTTTATTTATTTATTTGCGATGTCTGACATGTAAGTACACTGAGCTGTGGCAGCCTGTCTCCAGGTGTGCCCTGTTTTATTTATTTATTGGCGATGTCTAACGTGCAGGTACACTAAGCTGGGGCAGCTTGTTTCCAGGTGTGTCCTGTTTTATTTATTTATTTGCGATGTCTAACCTGTAGGTACACTGAGCTGTGGCGCTTGTTTCCAGGTGTGTCCTGTTTCATTTATTTATGATGTCTAACGTGTAGGTACACTGAGCTGTGGCCGCTTGTTTCCAGGTGTGTCCTGTTTTATTTATTTATTCGCAATATCTAACCTGTAGGTACACTGACCTTTGGTAGCTTGTTTCCAGGTGTGTCCTATTGTATATACTTATTTGCGATGTCTAACCTGTAGGTTCACTGAGCTGTGGCAGCTTGTTTCCAGGTGTGTCCTGTTTTATTTATTTATTTGCGATGTCTAACCTGTAGGTACACTGAGCTATGGCAGCTTGTTTCCAGGTGTGTCCTGTTTTATTTCTTTGCAATGTCTAACCTGTAGGTACACTGAGCTGTGGCAGCTTGTTTCCAGGTGTGTCCTGTTTTATTTATTTATTTGCGATGTCTAATGTGTAGGTAAACTGAGCTGTGGCAGCTTGTTTCCAGGTGTGTCCTGTTTTATTTATTTGCTCTGTTTAACCTGTAGGTACACTGAGCTGTGGCAGCTTGTTTCCAGCAGTATCCTGTTTTATTTATTGATTTGCGATGTCTAACCTGTAGGCACACTGAGCTGTGTCAGCTTGTTTCCAGTTGTGTCCTGTTTTATTTATTTGCGATGTCCAACATTTAGGTACACTTAGCTGTGGCAGCTTGTTTCCAGGTATGTCATGTTTTATTTATTTATTGGCGATGTCTAACCTGTAGGTACACTGAGTTGTGACAGCTTGTTTCCAGGTGTGTCCTGTTTTATTTATTTATTTGTGATGTCTAACCTGTAGGTACACCGAGCTGTGGCAGCTTGTTTCCAGGTGTGTCCTGTTTTATTTATTTGTGATGTCTAACCTGTAGGTTCACTGAGATGTGGCAGCTTGTTTCCAGGTGTGTCCTCAATTATTTTTTTGCAATGTCTAACCTGTAGATACACTGAAGTGTGGCAGCTTGTTTCCAGGTGCATCATGTTTTATTTATTTAATTGCCATGTCTAACCTCTAGGTACACTGAGGTGTGGCAGGTTGTTTCCAGGTATGTCCTGTTTTATTTATTTGCGATGTCTAACCTCTTGGTACACTGAGCTGTGTCAGGTTGTTTCAGGTGTGCTGTTTTATTTATTTATTTGCAATGTCTAACTTGTAGGTACATTGAGGTGTGGAGGTTGTTTCAGGTGTGTCCTGTTTTATTTATTTTACGATGTCTCAACTCTGTGGGTACACTGAGCTGTGGCTGCTTGTTTCCAGGTGTGCCCTGTTTTATTCATTTATTTGCGATGTCTCACCTCTAGGTACACTGAGCTGTTACAGCTTGTTTGCAGGTGTCCTGTTTTATTTATTTATTTGTGATGTCTAATGTCTAGGTACACTGAGCTGTGGCCGCTTGTTTCCAGGTGTGTCCTGTTTTATTTTTTTATTTGCGAGGTCTAACTTGTAGGTACACTGAGCTGTAGCAGCTTCTTTCCAGGGGTGTCCTGTTTTATTTATTTGCGATTTCTAACCTGTAGGTACACTAAGCTGTAGAAGGTTGTTTCCAGGTGTGTTTTATTTTATTTATTATTTGTGAAGTCTAACCTGTAGGTTCGATGAGCTGTGGCACCTTGTTTCTAGATGTCTCCTAATTTATTTATTTGCGTCCTCTAACCTGTAGGTACACTGAGCTGTGGTAGCTTGTTTCCAGGTGTATTGTGTTATATTTATTTGCAGTGTCTAACCTCTAGGTACACTGAGATGTGGCAGCTTGTTTCCTGGTGTGTCCTGTTTTACTTATTTATTTGTGATGTCTAACCTGTAGGTACACTGAGCTGTAGCAGCTTGTTTCCAGGTGTGTCATGTTTTATTTATTTATTGGCGATGTCTAACGTGTAGGTACACTGAGCTGTGGCAGCTTGTTTCCAGACGTGCCCTGTTTTATTTATTTATTTGCGATGTCTAACCTGTAGGTACACTGAGCTGTGGCAGCTTATTTCCAGGTGTGTCCTGTTTTATTTATTTGCGATGTCCAACATTTAGGTACACTTAGCTGTGCCAGCTTGTTTCCAGGTATGTCATGTTTTATTTATTTTTTGGCGATGTCTAACCTGTAGGTACACTGAGTTGTGACAGCTTGTTTCCAGGTGTGTCCTGTTTTATTTATTTGTGATGTCTAACCTGTAGGTACACCGAGCTGTGGCAGCTTGTTTCCAGGTGTGTCCTGTTTTATTTATTTGTGATGTCTAACCTGTAGGTTCACTGAGCTGTGGCAGCTTGTTTCCAGGTGTGTCCTCATTTATTTTTTTGTAATGTCTAACCTGTAGGTACACTGAAGTGTGGCAGCTTGTTTCCAGGTGCATCATGTTTTATTTATTTAATTGCCATGTCTAACCTCTAGGTACACTGAGGTGTGTCAGGTTGTTTCCAGGTATGTCCTGTTTTATTTATTTGCGATGTCTAACCTCTTGGTAAACTGAGCTTTGTCAGGTTGTTTCCAGGTGTGTTCTGTTTTATTTATTTATTTGCAATGTCTAACCTGTAGGTACACTGAGGTGTGGGAGGTTGTTTCCAGGTGTGTCCTGTTTTATTTATTTGCGATGTCTAACCTGTGGGTACACTGAGCTGTGGCTGCTTGTTTCCAGGTGTGCCCTGTTTTATTCATTTATTTGCGATGTCTCACCTCTAGGTACACTGAGCTGTTACAGCTTGTTTGCAGGTGTCCTGTTTTATTTATTTATTTGTGATGTCTAATGTCTAGGTACACTGAGCTGTGGCCGCTTGTTTCCAGGTGTGTCCTGTTTTATTTTTTTATTTGCGATGTCTAACCTGTAGGTACACTGAGCTTTAGCAGCTTCTTTCCAGGGGTGTCCTGTTTTATTTATTTGCGATTTCTAACCTGTAGGTACACTAAGCTGTAGAAGCTTGTTTCCAGGTGTGTTTTATTTTATTTATTATTTGTGAAGTCTAACCTGTAGGTTCGATGAGCTGTGGCACCTTGTTTCTAGATGTCTCCTAATTTATTTATTTGTGACCTCTAACCTGTAGGTGCACTGAGCTGTGGTAGCTTGTTTCCAGGTGTATCTTGTTTTACTTATTTATTTGTGATTTCTAACCTGTAGGTACACTGAGCTGTAGCAGCTTGTTTCCATGTGTGTCATGTTTTATTTATTTATTGGCGATGTCTAACGTGTAGGTACACTGAGCTGTGGCAGCTTGTTTCCAGACGTGCCCTGTTTTATTTATTTATTTGCGATGTCTAACCTGTAGGTACACTGAGCTGTGGCAGCTTATTTCCAGGTGTGTCCTGATTTATTTATTTGCGATGTCTAATCTGTAGGTACACTGAGCTGTGGCAGCTTGTTTCTAGGTGTGTCTTGTTTTATTTATTTATTTGTGATGTCTAACCTGTAGGTAAACTGAGCTGTATAAGGTTGTTTCCGGGTGTGTTTTATTTTATTTATTATTTGTGAAGTCTAACCTGTAGGTTCAATGAGCTGTGGCACCTTGTTTCTAGATGTCTCCTAATTTATTTATTTGCGACCTCTAACCTGTAGGTACACTGAGCTGTGGTAGCTTGTTTCCAGGTGTATCCTGTTTTATTTATTTATTTGCAGTGTCTAACCTGTAGGTACACTGAGATGTGGCAGCTTATTTCCAGGTGTGTCCTGATTTATTTATTTGCGATGTCTAACCTGTAGGTACACTGAGCTGTGGCAGCTTGTTTCCAGGTGTATCCTGTTTCATTTATTCATTTGCTATGTCTAAACCTGTAGGTACACTGAGCTGTGGCAGCTTGTTTCCAGGTGTGTCCTGTTTTATTTTCTTATTTGCGATATCTAACCTGTAGGTACAGTAAGCTGTGGCAGGTTGGTTCCAGGTGTGTCCTGTTTTATTTATTTATTTGCGACGTCTGACATGTAAGTACACTGAGCTGTGGCAGCCTGTCTCCAGGTGTGCCCTGTTTTATTTATTTATTGGCGATGTCTAACCTGCAGGTACACTGAGCTGGGGCAGCTTGTTTCCAGGTGTGTCCTGTTTTATTTATTTGCGATATCTAACCTGTAGGTACACTGAGCTGTGGCCGCTTGTTTCCAGGTGTGTCCTGTTTCATTTATTTATGATGTCTAACCTGTAGGTACACTGAGCTGTGGCCGCTTGTTTCCAGGTGTGTCCTGTTTTATTTATTTATTTGCAATATCTAACCTGTAGGTACACTGACCTTTGGTAGCTTGTTTCCAGGTGTGTCCTATTTTATATATTTATTTGCGATGTCTAACCTGTAGGTTCACTGAGCTGTGGCCGCTTGTTTCCAGGTGTGTCCTGTTTTATTTATTTATTTGCGATGTCTAACCTGTAGGTACACTGAGCTATGGCAGCTTGTTTCCAGGTGTGTCCTGTTTTATTTCTTTGCAATGTCTAACCTGTAGGTACACTGAGCTGTGGCAGCTTGTTTCCAGGTGTGTCCTGTTTTATTTATTTATTTGCGATGTCTAATGTGTAGGTAAACTGAGCTGTGGCAGCTTGTTTCCAGGTGTGTCCTGTTTTATTTATTTATTTGCGATGTCTAACCTGTAGGTACACTGAGCTGTGGCAGCTTGTTTCCAGGTGTCCTGTTTTACTTATTTATTTGTGATGTCTAACCTCTAGGTTCACTGAGCTGTGGCAGCTTGTTTCCAGGTGTGTCCTGTTTTATTTATTTGCGCTGTTTAACCTGTAGGTACACTGAGCTGTGGCAGCTTGTTTCCAGGTATGTCATGTTTTATTTATTTATTGGCAATGTCTAACCTGTAGGTACACTGAGTTGTGACAGCTTGTTTCCAGGTGTGTCCTGTTTTATTTATTTATTTGTGATGTCTAACCTGTAGGTACTCCAAGCTGTGGCAGCTTGTTTCCAGGTGTGTCCTGTTTTATTTATTATTTGTGATGTCTAACCTGTAGGTTCACTGAGCTGTGGCAGCTTGTTTCCAGGTGTGTCCTGATTTATTTTTTGCAATGTCTAACCTGTAGGTTCACTGAAGTGTGGCAGCTTGTTTCCAGGTGCATCCTGTTTTATTTATTTAATTGCCATGTCTAACCTCTAGGTACACTGAGGTGTGGCAGGTTGTTTCCAGGTGTGTCCTGTTTTATTTATTTGCGATGTCTAACCTCTTGGTACACTGAGCTGTGTCAGGTTGTTTCCAGGTGTGTTCTGTTTTATTTATTTATTTGCGATGTCTAACCTGTAGGTACACTGAGGTGTGGGAGGTTGTTTCCAGGTGTGTCCTGTTTTATTTATTTGCGATGTCTAACCTGTGGGTACACTGAGCTGTGGCTGCTTGTTTCCAGGTGTGCCCTGTTTTATTTATTTATTTGCGATGTGTAACCTGTAGGTACACTGAGCTGTGGCAGCTTGTTTCCAGGTGTGTCCTGTTTTATATATTTATTTGCGATGTCTAACGTGTAGGTACAATGAGCTGTAGCAGCTTGTTTCCAGGTGTGTCCTGTTTTATTCATTTGCAATGTCCAACCTGTAGGTACACTGAGCTGTGGCAGCTTGTTTCCAGGTATGTCCTGTTTTATTCATTTATTTGCGATGTCTAACCTGTAGGTACACTGAGCTGTGGCAGCTTGTTTCCAGGTGTGTCCTGTTTTAGTTATTTATTTGTGATGTCTAATGTCTAGGTACACTGAGCTGTGGCCGCTTGTTTCCAGGTGTGTCCTGTTTTATTTTTTTATTTGCGATGTCTAACCTGTAGGTACACTGAGCTGTAGCAGCTTGTTTCGAGGGGTGTCCTGTTTTATTTATTTGCGATTTCTAACCTGTAGGTACACTAAGCTGTGGCAGCTTGTTTCCAGGTGTGTCCTGATTGATTTAGTTTCGATGTCTAACCTGTAGGTACACTGAGCCATGGTAGCTTGTTTCCAGGTGTGTCCTTTTTTATTTATTTATTTGCGCTGTTTAATCTGTAGGTGCACTGAGCTGTGGCAACTTTTTTCCAGGTGTGTCCTGTTCTTTTTTTATTTGTGATGTCTAATCTGTAGGTACACTGAGCTGTGGCAGCTTGTTTCCAGCTGTATACTGTTTTATTTATTTATTTGCAATGTCTAACCTGTAGGCACACTGAGCTGTGGCAGCTTGTTTCCAGGTGTGTCCTGTTTTATTTATTTGTGTTATCTAACCTGTAGGTACACTGAGCTGTGGCAGCTTGTTTCCAGGTCTGTCCTGTTTTATTTATTTGCGATGTCTAACCTGTAGGCACACTGAGCTGTGGCAGCTTGTTTCCAGGTGTGTCCTGTTTTATTTATTTATTTGTGATGTCTAATCTGTAGGTACACTGAGCTGTAGCAGCTTGTTTCCAGGTGTGTCCTGTTTGATTTATTATTTGTGAAGTCTAACCTGTAGGTTCAATGAGCTGTGGCACCTTGTTTCTAGATGTCTCCTGATTTATTTATTTGAGATGTCTAACCTGTGCGTACACTGAGCTGTGGCAGCTTGTTTCCAGGTGTATCCTGTTTTATTTATTTGCGATGTCTAACCTGTAGGTACACTGAGATGTGGCAGCTTGTTTCCAGGTGTGTCCTGTTTTACTTATTTATTTGTGATGTCTAACCTGTAGGTATACTGAGCTGTGGCAGCTTGTTTCCAGGTGTGTCATGTTTTATTTATTTATTTGTGATGTCTAACCTGTAAGTTCACTGAACTGTGGCAGCTTGTTTCCAGGTGTGTCCTGATTTATTTATTTGCGATGTCTAACCTGTAGGTACACTGAGCTGTGGCAGGTTGTTTCCAGGTGTTTCCTCTTGTATTTATTCATTTGCGATGTCTAACTTCTAGGTACACTGAGCTTTGAAAAAGCTATCAGCGAAACGCGTCAGGTGACGTCAGCTGGAAGCGACCCTCAGCCTTTACTCACACCTGTTGGGACTTGAGAGCCATTTATGTGTTGGTTTACATTGCGTTTTTTTGAGACTATAGGAACTTTATGCTTTATGGACTACAGCTTAAAAACAAACTCCTTTTTGTCTGATGCCATATCTGCAGTGAGTTTTTTAATATTAAAGTGTTTGTACCATATTAGCATTCTCGGCTAAGTCATTTAATTGAGAGCCATAATAGAGCTACTACTGCTATATGTGTTTTAAAGCAGGTGCTGGTTTTCTGCTTTTGAACACTGAGCTGTGGCAGCTTATTTCCAGGTGTGTCCTCTTTTATTTATTTGCGATGTTTAACCTGTTCATATACTGAGCTGTGGCATCTTGTTTCCAGGTGTGTCCTGTTTAATTTTATTTGTGATCTCTAACCTGTAGGTACACTGAACTATGGCAGCTTGTTTCCAGGTGTGTCCTGTTTTATTTCTTTGCAATTTGTAACCTGTAGGTACACTGAGCTGTGGCAGCTTGTTTCCAGGTGTCTGCTGTTTAATTTATTTGCGATGTCTAATCTGTAGGTACACTGAGGCCTGGCAGCTTGTTTCCAGGTGTGTCCTGTTTTATTTATTTGTGATGTCTAACCTGTAGGTACACTGAGCTGTGGCAGCTTGTTTCCAGGTGTGTCCTGTTTTATTTATTTAGTTGTGATGTCTACCCTGTTAGTACACTTATCTGTGGCAGCTTGTTTCCAGGTGTGTCCTGTTTTATTTGTTTATTTGTAATATTTCTCCAGGAAAGACATACTGAGGTGTGGCAGCTGGTTTCCATGTGCATCACAGTAGGGTGTGTAAATTACAGGAGACCTGTTTTATTTATTTATTAAATGTAAGTTAGATGAGACCTGTTTTATTTATTTATCTGTAGTATTTGACCAGCTTCAGAAACTTATTTCCTTCAGTACTACCACAGGTTTAGATTATTCGGCACAAATAGCCACTGTGAAATCTGCAATACTTGGTTTCCATTCTGCACAGGCAGCCCAGCTTCAGAAGGAGCAGGGCTATGGGATCCACAGCGAGGTGGCGATTGTCTGCCCATATGATCATTGTAAGTCTCAGGTGGCACAATAGGCCATTACTGGTTTCTATGATGTCCATGACACTTTGCAGACCAGTGAGCCTCACATCTATTGTGGGTAAGCTAATGGATACTATCCTGAAGGAGAGGCTGGTGGCCCTCCTAGAGGCCAAAGGACTACAGGACAGCAGACAGCATGGCTTCATAAATGGCAGATCCTGCCAAACCAACCTGGTCGAGTTCTATGACTGGGTAACTAGGCAACTGGACAGGGGCCCTGCAGTGGATGTCCTGTATCTGGACTTCAGTAAGGCATTCAACTCAGTGCCACATGGAAGGCTGGGAAGGAAGTTAGTAGGCACAGGGGCGGGTGTAAAGCTGGTGAGATGGGTAGAAAATTGGCTGCATGGAAGGCAACAGAGGGTGGTAGTGGGTGGGGAGCTCTCACACCCAAGGGCAGTGACTAGTGGTGTTCCACAGGGCTCGGTGTTGGGACCAGTGTTGTTTGGGATATTCATTGCAGACATATCATGGGACATCAAGAGCAAGATCAGTCTGTTTGCTGATGATACCAAGGTAGGCGCGGTGGTGGATGACCTAGGGGGATGGCAGGGGCTGCAGGATGATCTGGCAAAGCTTGAAACCTGGTCAGACACCTGGCAACTGGGCTTTAATGCCAAAAAGTGCAAGGTGCTGCATTTTGGGATGAAGAACCCAAAGAGTAGTTACCAGCTAGGGGGAGTGCAGCTAGCCCAGACAGAGGAGGAGAAGGATCTTGGTGTGCTCATTACAGGATCAATGAATAACTCGGCACAATGTAGGAAGGCAGCTGCAAAAGCCAACAAAATGCTGGGTTGTATTGCAAGGGGTATATCCTTGAGGAGGGAGGAGGTGATTCTGCCACTGTATAGGTCATTAGTTAGACCACACCTGGAGTACTGCGTGCAGTACTGGCGTCCGTATCTGAAGAGGGACATTAAGTTACTGGAGGGGGTGCAGCGCAGAGCGACAAAGATGATCAAGGGGCTGGGGGACTTATCATATGAGAAGAGGTTGTAGGAATTGAACATGTACTCACTGGAGGAGAGGAGAGACGGGGTGACATGATTGAAACCTTTAGATACGTGAAAGGAATAAACAAGACGGGTACAGAGGGGCTGTTCAAAGTAAGGGATGGGAGGGCCACCAGGGGCCATGATATGAGACTGGAGCGAAGAAGTTTCAGGAGGGAGATGAGGAGACACTTTTTTACAGAGAGGGTGGTGGCTGGGTGGAATGCATTACCTGCTGAAGTGGTATGCAGCAGAACAGTGGACTGCTTCAAACGAGGATGGGACAGGACAAGGGGGAGGGTTAATGAAGGGGAAGGGTGGAAGGGAGGGGCAGCTGCAGAATAAGGGTGCACATTCGAGCAGACTTGATAGACCTCTAGGCCTTTATCTGCTGGCAAATTTCGTATGTTTGTATGTTCGTATCTAGGGGCATTTTGGATCTCCCGACACAGCATTCGACTGCATTATTTTCTGTAGAATGGGCTGTACTCCCTAGTCAGGGACAGTTTTTTGATGATGTAGTTTTACCAAGTCACCTGCCTGCAGTACTTCAATCTCTGATAGAGGATATTTCACCAATGGAGGTTAATGATGCTATCCACACCCTTCCATTGGACAGAGCTCCAGGCTCTGATGGTCTGCCCAGTGATGTTTTCCATCTTCTAGGGCAGGATTTAGCCGGAGAACTAACCAGAGTTTTTAATGAAATTCTACATACCTCTGCAGTTCCATTAGAGATGTCTAAAGGTACACTTATCTTTCTATTTAAGAAAGGTGACAGGCACAGGACTGACAATTGGAGACCTATTAGTCTGTTAAATTGCGACTTTAAACTCTTGGCCAAGATCCTTCAGACCAGACTTTCTAAAGTTGCTGGTTATTTACTTCACCCGGCCCAATTTTGTTCAGTTATGGACTGTACGGTGACTGACAATCTGATACTTCTTCAGGAACTTTTTGGAAAAGGGAAAAACTGACAGACAGAAGGCATGGTTTTAGCTTTGGACCAAAAACAGGCCTTCAATTCAGTGAACCATAAGTATCTCTGGTTTGTGCTCTGATCATACGGCATACCTTGTACATTTGTGACTTGGCTCAGCAGCTTGTATAAGGTTGCCCCAGTTACACCCATAGCAAATGGTTGGGTGGGGCTGTTGCTTCCTATCAAAACAGGGGTACAGCAGGGGTGCCCATTAAGCCCCCGCTATACATGTTTAGTATAGACCCTCTACTTCGTCGGCTTACAATGCCCTGAGGACGTGGTTCCTTATCAGGGTACAGCTTATGCTGATGACCTCTGTTTACTGGTTTCGGATGTTCCTTCGGCCGAACAGGCTATCCAAGTGTGCCGTGAGTTCAGGGAGTTTTCAGGGCCTCCCTTAACCTACACAAATGTCAGGGCAAATGATTGGGGGCTGCAGGTGCAGATGTCCCTTCGGTGGTGGGCACCTCTTTCCTGGCTACTCCTATAAAGATTTTGGGCATCTGGTTTGAGGAAGGACTGATGGCAGAGCTGAAATGGTCTTTCAGAATGGAACAGGATATATCTTTAGTTGCCCAGTAGAACATACATAAGATGAATAAGAAGAAAAGGATTTATTTAGTGAAAACCTTTTTAATTCCCCTTTTTTTGTACTTGAGTGCTATTTTTTTGCCTCCGAGATCCTTGAAAACAACGCTTTATAGCCTTTTTTGGGGGGGGGGCGGTGTGGCAGCCGATTGAACCCCATCAAATGGAATGTCCTTTACCTGCCTATTGATCGTGGAAGTCTAGGGATGGTGAACCCCCAGTCTTCTTAAATTCTATTTTTATATTCACTAACCTTCCTGACTAACTAACAGGGAGGAACAGGGTGCATAAATACACTATTTTTAAGCAAAAAAGATGTTCCAGGACTAGAGGGCATGGGATGAAGTTGGAGGGAGGATGATTCAGAGGAAACGTGAGGAAGAATTTCTTCACAGAACGGGTGGTGGACAAGTGGAACACCCTTCCAGAGGAAGTGGTGGGGATGAAACAATCATGGGATTTAAGAATGCATGGGATAGACATAAAAGGAATTCTGGAGGTCAGGGGTAAGGGGCAACAGACTTCTAGGAAAACATAAACTGAACTTATAAGCTCAAATGGGCAGACTGGCTGGGCCACAGGCCCTTATCTGCCGACACTGTCTATGTATCTATGTATCTAACCTTAAGCCTTTATTAGTTCATACCGGGAAATGTTGGACTTCGCTGTTTTTTGCTTCATGCAGCCCATGTTTCGGATGCTGAGATTTGGGTCAATTATGAGGAATGGGAGCTACTGGTCGGGCATCGCCTTCTGTCTGGCAATTATTTTTTAAACTAAAGGCATAGCATGTTACTATCAGAATGGTTGTAACTGGCACCAGAAAGTCTCCGTACGACCTAATTCTTGTGGGCAATTTCACTGACCCAGTTATTTTTAACAAGTGCCCTCCTGCTTTTCTGCCCTCCTTGCAGTCTTTACTGAAAAACAAAAGAATTCCCCCTCCTGTGTGAGATGTTCATTGGCTCTGTTGTCATGGGAGGTGGAATGTGAAGGAGAACCAGAAACAAAAGCAATTGACTGAAAGGATGTATAGTAGACCAGGCTGTACACAACAGCTGGAATCCATGGAACATCCTTTTCTAGGGACATGGATATGTTGTTCAATCCACACTTCTTGGCAGGTACATTGCCGCTTTAAATCTTGCCGGAAGGTCTTCAAGCTGGCTCCTCCCACCCACCCGGGTGGTAAAAACCTCGGCTCCACCCCATGACGCCAGATCTTCCTTACCACTTGGAAGCTCAGGTTCCCTCCTTAACGCTCTGCATATAGACTGGAATATATTTTAAAATTCTCAAGACTTCGGTCTAATTCTTCCCTCGCGGCTGTGATGGACAAATCGACTCCCAGTTTTCGGTGGTGCCTATGCGGGCAGAAGATGTCCAGGAAGGATCCGCACTCCACGTGCATCTACTGCCTCAGCCTTGTTGACCATGACCCGCAGGCCTGCGAGTTGTGTGCTTCTTTCTCGGCTAACGTCCTTGAAGACCGTGCTGCCCGGCTACAACTTGGGTGCCCCGAGAAACATTATCCACCAGTGAAGTCCAAGGAGGCCCGTTGGACGGTTTCTTCGGCGGCTGGCTCAGCTGAGCAGCGCGAGCAGATGATCGCCCACGAGGAAGAGGTGGCCCAGGACGCATCCACTTCTTCCTCGGTCATGGCATTTATCCTGCTCTCTCTGAGATCCTCCTACACAGCTTCTTTCAAGGAGCTTTGTCAGTCCCTCTCCACGAAAGGTGAGGGGCCATCGGGATACTCTTCTCGGTCAAAAAAGAAGGACTCGAAGGGTAAGTCCATCTGTCAATGTTCCTGGGAGCAGGAGAGGTCCCCTTCCCCAGACAGTCGACAATCGACTTCGGTCGAGGTTGTGGCTAAGCCGCTGGCTTCACAGTGTCCCCGTCAGGTCAGCCGGCCGAGACACCCGTTGATGTGGTCAAGATTTTTCTCAACCCGTCAGACAGGCTGTCGACTGGTGAAGCCGACAACCCTAATTCACCGGTTCCCCCAGTGGAAACTGAGGACTTGCTCGAGCCTCCCGTGCCGGCGTCCCCGGTTAAGCCTTCCGAGCCAAGGGAGGAGAGGGTTTCCCCCGCTCCCTCCCAGACCCGCTCTCAGAAACATCGAGGGTCTCAGTCTCGGACCTCGACTCAGTCCAGCCGATCCCGATGACATTGGCGGTCTCGGTCTCGGCACCGAGGAAAGTGGCAGCGCCGCTCGTCCTCGTGTTCCTCCTCAGAAAAGGAGAGGCTTCGGCGCAAATTGCGTTGACACTACGAGGACTTCATGTGGCAGCAGCTCCTTCTGTCCAGGAACAAGCCGATGCTGTCACCTTCCCCAGCCATTAAGTGGCTGTCACCCGAAAGGCCAAAGCAACCACTCGCGGTGGTCAAGGTGCCCAAACCTGGGCCGGCTGTTCAGCCGAAACCAGCTGCCCCACCGATTGTGGTGGAACCTCCGCCTCCACAACCGAAATCGGGGGCTCCAATCAAGGATTCTCGGTCGGGTCAGGGTCTGCCCCATTGGTGGTCGGTCACCCTCACTCCCAACCGTCCTCGGCAGGTGGGGGTGGCTTAGGCCCCAGGCAGCTCTTTGCAGATTCCTTGGAGTCTGACAATGACTCCTCCCTGTTTTCCAAGCCTGTTGACCTGGAGTCCTCGCGGGGGCAGTCATTGGACGAGAGATCATCTTCGTTCATGGGTCTACTTTGACTCATCTCGGAGTCCACTGGGATGCAGCTCGAGCCCGTATCCAAGCGGGCAAAGTATCCCTTCATGGAGATACTGGACGGAGGGGGTTCTCCCACGGAGGCCTTTCCGGTGGCTAAAGCCATTGTCGGCCCAGCCTTGGAACTTTGGCAGTGGCCAGCTTCCTGTCCTGCGCCTTCAGCCAGGATGGCCAAGAAGTATGCTGTGCCTACTGGCTCTTTGTCCGGTTTTTCAGATCACCCCTTCACACAGGGGTTGGTCACCGATTGAGCTCCGGAAACACTAGGGATGTGGACATGCCCCCCCGACAAGGAGTCCAAAAAGCTGGACTATGCCGGGCGCAAGGTGTATGCTGCATCCTCCCTCGGCCTCCGTCAGGCCAGCTCGGCTGTGCTGATGACACACTTCTGGTGATCCCGGCTGACCTGCAGACCATGGTCAGGCAAGTGCGGGACCAGGGAAGGGCAGTGGTGAAACAGCTGCTCCAAACGGCTCTAGACATTGGAGACTCCTGTGCCCAATCAGTGGTGGCCACAGTGGCCATGCGCCGCAGAGCCTGGCTGAGGATATCCACCTTCATGGCAGAAACTCAGCACAAGTTGGAAGACGTCCCCTTCTTGGGGACTGACCTGTTCGGCCCTGGAGTGGAAGGTCACCTCCAGAGGACTGACGGTCACATCTGCTCAGAAGGACAAAGTCCGTCGACAGCAACATAAGTCCTTTTGCCCCTGCACCACGTCTGGCCCAGCAACACCAACAGCAGGGCCAGCAGGCTCGCACTTGGCACCCCAAAGCCAAGTCTGCAGCTTCCTCTAACAGGAAGCCGGGAGGAAAAGGCCCAGGAGATTCCTCGGCCGGTCCCTCCTCCAAGCCTGCCCAGTGACGGGTTGAGGGGTGTCGCCCCCAACCTTGTTGCTTCCCCCTGGTGGGACGGCTCCGCCAT
Organism: Neoceratodus forsteri; assembly: GCA_016271365.2. Classification (NCBI taxonomy): domain Eukaryota; kingdom Metazoa; phylum Chordata; order Ceratodontiformes; family Ceratodontidae; genus Neoceratodus; species Neoceratodus forsteri. Next base: position 1,116,466,517 of record CM028133.1, read on the forward strand.
TTCCTTTCCACCTGGTCCGCTATCACCATGGACCGCTGGGTGCTGGAGGTGGTGGGAAAGTTGTCTGCCTCTGGAGTTCGAGCAGGCCACACCCTTCTGAGCCGTCGCCCCGCAGGGGGCCACGGGATCTGCAGCCCCTCTGTCGGTTCGTTGAGCAGACATTGCCCTGTTCCTTGAAAAGAAGGTGATCAGGAAGGTGGCAGATCCTCCACCAGACCCAGGGTTTGTGTCCAGGTACTTCCTGGTCCCAAAATGGCTGGCGCCCCATTCTAGACCTGCATGACCTAAACAGGTTCCTAAGGTCTCGAACCTTAAGGATGGTCACTCTGACTCAGATTATTCTATCCTTGGAGCGAGGCATGTGGTTCTGTTCTCTGGACCTCCAGGATGCGTTCTTTCATGTCCCAATCTATCCGTCCCACCAGCGATTCCTCTGCTGCAGGGCAGGGGGTCCCTCTACCAGTTCCAGGCCATGCCCTTCGGCCTCTCTCTAGCTCCCAGGGTCTTCACCAAATGCATGGCAATGGTGACAGCATTCCTGAGATGCCGAAGGGTCTGGGTATACCCCTACCTGGATGATTGGCTGATTGCGGCCTCCTCCAGAATGGAGGTGGAGCAGTCCAGGGATCTGGCCCTCCAGGTCTGCTCTCAGGTTGGCCTCCTTATCAACGAGGCCAAGTCGGAACTCATGCCAAAGCAGGTGATCCAATTCACTGGGGCAGAGCTCAGCTCTCTGTGAGCCAGAGCATGGCTCCCAATAGACAGGGCCGAGGTTCTTTCCTCCTTTGCCCAATCATTTCAGGTTGGACAATTGCGCCCTGCCTGGGACTTCCTGTGCCTCCTGGGCCTCATGGTGGCCTGCACCAGTGTGATCCGTTGGGCCCGTTGGCACATGCGTCCTCTACAATGGGGACTGGCCAGCCAATGGTCCAGCGCTCCGATCCCTTGGATCAGCCAGTGGCAGTGACCCAGGAGTTGTGGAATGCTCTTCAGTGGTGGACCATTCCAGCTCATCTGCAGGAGGGCGTCCCATTTGTCCGCCTCGAGCCAACAGTCTCTCTATCGACCGATGCCTCTTTGATGGGTTGGGGTGCCCATCTGGGGGAGCACAGAGCGCATGGCCTCTGGTCCCCTCGGGAGTCCTGATGCCACATCAACCTGCTGGAGCTCCGAGCGGTCCAACTCGCCCTCACCACCTTTGCTCCGTTTGTACAGGGTCAAGTGGTCCAGGTCCAGACGGACAACACCACGACCATGTACTACCTAAACCGCCAGGGCGGGACATGCTCCATGCCCCTGTGCAGGGAAGCTCTCCGCATTTGGTCCCTCATGCACAGCCTGGAGGCGGATCTCCTTGCCATCCATGTGGCAGGAGCCTCCAACATTCTGGCCAATGCCCTAAGCTGGCTAGGGGCTGCGTCCCACGAGTGGTCTCTCCTGCCGGAGGTAGTATAAGATCTGTTCTTCCTCTGGGGCATGCCTCAGGTGGACCTGTTTGTCTCCAGGGAGAATGCAAAGCTGAGGCTGTTTCATGCCCGCCCCCTCAGCAGGGCTCGCTGCAGGGGGATGCCTTCTCAAGGCCGTGGAACCCAGGCCTCTTCTACGCCTTTCCCCCATTTCCCTTGATCCACAAGGTGCTTCTCAAGGTGAGGAGGGACAAGGCACAGGTGATTCTGGTAGCCCGAGACTGGCCTCGCCAGTTCTGGTATCCAGATCTCTTAAGTATCAGCTCCAGGCTCCCAAGGCGGCATCCAGCCCGCCTGGACCTGATCTCAGTCAATCAGGGGAAGGTATTTCATCCGGACCTTCAATCCCTGTACCTGATGGCCTGGTTCCTGAGCGGCTAGAGTTCCAGACCTTGGCTCTTTCCAACGAAGTCCTGAACGTCATTGAGGCTTCCAGTAAGGAGTTGACCAGAAAATGCTACGCCTTTAAGAGGAAGAAATTCTCCATTTGGTGTCAGGGCAAGGGCTTGGACCCTTCCTCCTGCTCCTTGGCAAGCATTCTGGACTACCTGCGGTCCCTTTCTCAGCTTGGGCTTCGGTCGACGACCCTTAAGGTGCACCTGGCAGCCATCTCTGCTTACCGGGCATGGGCCGGCAAGCAGTTGGAGGCGCAGGAGAAGGTGGTCGGGCGCTTTTTCAAAGGCCTTGATCACATATCCCTCAGTGGGAGACCTCCCACCACCGTGGGATCTACTGCTGGTACTAGCTAAGCTCATGGGCAAGCCATTTGAACTGATGCACAGGTGTGACATCTCTCACCTGTCGTGGAAGACTGCCTTCTTGGTGGCTATCACATCAGCCAGAAGGATGGGAGAGCTCCAGGCGCTTTCCATCGAGTCTCCTTATCTGGTCTTCCACAGGGACAAGGTTGTCCTGCGCCCCCAACCGAAATTCCTTCCGAAGGTGGTGTCGGGAGTTTCACCTTAACCAGGTGTTGACTCTGCAGGTGTGCTATCCCAATCACACCTCGGAGGCCAAATATAGGCTCCATACTTTGGACCCTAGAAGAGCGCTCGCTTATTATAAGGAGCAGATGGCTGAAGTTCGGGGAGAGGTTCGCCAGCTATTTGTCACCTATGCTGAAGCCACACCTGGCAGACCTGCAGCCAAGCAGACGATAGGCAGGTGCGTCACCGCCTGCATAGATCTCTGCTACAGGTTGGCAGGCATGGAGCCTCCCAAAGGGATAAGAGCTCATTCTATCCGCCATACCGCTGCTTCGGTGGCTGCTTCCAGGGACGTCCCTACCCAGGAAATCTGCATGGCTGCTATCTGGAAGTCAGCACACACCTTTATTACCCACTACCACATCGACCTTGAGTCACGCCGGGATGCTGGTTTGGGGGCCTCGGTTCTCCAGTCCTTATTTCCCAAGTATCAGGGGTGTGCGCCTTGCCTCCCTCCTCCCAGAGGACTGCTAGGAGTCTGCCAAGAAGTGTGGATTGAACAACATATCCATGTCCCTAGAAATACAGGTTACTCACCTGTAACAGGAGTTCTAGGAATAGTACATGTTGTTCATCCACACAACCCACCCGACCTCCCCGGGTTTGACGCACAACCTGGCTTCCAGCGGGCTAGATCTGGCGTCATGGGGCGGAGCCGAGGGTTTTACCACCCGGGTGGGTGGGAGGAGCCAGCTTGAAGACCGTCCGGCAAGATTTAAAGCAGCAAGGTACCTGCCAAGAAGTGTGGATGAACAACATATACCATTCTTACAACTCCTGTTACAGGTGAGTAACCTGTATTTTTTTACCTGTTCCTACATTTCAAATTTTTGGCCCTTTATAACTGCCTTATGGCAGGTACCTTTTTTTCACACCCTCAGTTACGAAGTTTTAATTTATGGGGCCGGGGGGGGGGTCTGCATTCTGCATGGGATGTTTGCATTCTGCAGGCGCTTTCTGCAGTTCTTCGTTGGCACATCTGGAATTCCAGATGCCTATTTACTTTACAGCAGAAGGACTTGGATTTTCAGGCATAGGCCAATAAGATTATTTCAGACTTTAGAAAGGTTTATTGTAATGAACTCGAAAATGCACAGGATTTAAATATTAGAGCCAAATGGCGGAACCTTTCATGGATCACTGACTCTGATGTTTCTATTACTTGATTTTTTTTAATTTTTGTATTTTTTTTCCCCTCTGCATTGTTTCCATTTTTGGATGCTGTTTATGAATGCCTGCTTTGTTCTTTTGTATATTTATGGTTTCTCATTTCCTCTCATGGCATTTTCTGTTCTACAGTTTTCAGTAACCTTTATTTTTTGGGCAAAGGGCATGATTTTTGCTTGTACTTATTGCATATTTGTTGTAGGCGCTTGACATCGAGACACTTGTTTTTCTTTAACCATTTTTGTTTCCTTTTGGGAGCGCTGTTTTTTTTCCCCTTTATTATGCAGTTTTGGCAATTCCCCTTTTTTGTTTCCTCTTTTTATGATTTATGCTGTTTCACTGCTTGTATTTTGGTGATGTATTAACTGTATGATTTTGTTTCCCTAATAGATACCCCTACTCTTTCGAGAAGTACCATGGGATCTTTAGCATACACCTGAACTACGACCAGAACAGGTGGATGGGACCTCGGTTTAACGTCTCATCTGAAGGACGAAACCTCAGGAGTGCAGCTTCCCCCTCATGCTGCACTACAATGTCAGTACTGGGATTTAACCCAAGTGCCTGGTGTGGGGATAGAACCCACAGCCTTCTGATCTCCCAGCCTCAGAGGTGAGTGTACTACCTGCTGAGCCACTGACACTGGTTATTGAACTGTGGCAGCTCACTGCCAGGTGTGACATGGGGGGGGGTTGGGACTTACGAGAGACCTGTTTAATTTATCTGTAATGTTTGCCCAGGAAAGGCACATACAGCTGTGTTAGTTCGTGTGCATTTGTGTGTGTGTGTGTGTGTGTGTGTGTGTGTGTGTGGTGGTGGGGTTCGTCCCTGACAGCCCAGTGACACGCAAGCTGACTATGACAGTGGTCAGAGTTTCAGGGGCAGAAACTTTGTGTACTTGAAAGGACTAAAGAGCTTCAATGAGAAAGAGCTTCAGTCATTTCATTTGCATAAAGCCAGCTGTCAATCAGCTGAGCGGCTTTTATGACTTTGTGGATGCTGACATACACAGGAAAAAAGGACACCATATTTCCCTCATTCTGTATGATTGTCACTTACAGAGAATTTCTCTTAAGATAGTTAAAGATCGAAGTAGGCAACTTTCACAGTGGGCATGTAACTGACACCCCACATGCAGGGACGCGCATGCGCGTGCACACACACACGGAAAATGGAGCTCGGAGCCGTGGGTGCAATCCACAAAGTGTAAGCATGGTAAATGAGGTAAAATAAAGCAACAAAAAAAAACAGCGTTGCCGAAGACTTTAGAGGCTGACCACCCAACCGTCACCGCTGCAGCCTGCTGTATCCCTCTGTATTCCCGTTCTGCTTCACTGTAATGTATTAACAAAAAATAATATGTTTTATGTTAACAAACATTAACAGTATGATCCTTCCGAGAATTGGTCATGTTTTTTTTTAATCTACCATGAAAACTGTATCCTTCAATGATATGTCAAGCTGTCTAATGCCACAGTTATTAGGTTGTTCTCATTGCTGAATAATGGATAGATATAGTACTAATGCTTGGCTGGTGCCCAAAAATAGTGTGCATATTTACGGTAACTAGAGAATACTCATACTCAGTCACCAATGGCCATTATACAGATTTCGGGCAGCACAATCTTGTTTAAGGGAGAAACTTGAATTTCTCATTCAAAATCGTCACTCATTTATTTTTTTAGTTCACAGATGGTCATTTCAACATGTAATTGATCCAGTATGTTTTGGATAGTACTGCAAAACAAAATTGTTGAGTTTTTCTTATTCTTATGAATTTATTTAAAAATGTCACGCCAGTGCAGCTGTTACTTACTGTGAGCTTCCCTAAGGCTGCCTAATGTGTCAGTGTGAGCTGTCAGGAGTGAGAGTAGTTTGTAACTAGTGTAGAAAAACTGCCCTTTGTACCCTCATAAGTGCCCTTCCGATCCTCCGCCCCCCTCAGCTTTTACTGTCTTCCGGCACCCTTGTGTACAGCATTTTTTTAAATAATGTTCAGTGGCATGTTTAAATAGTCAAACTGCAGTGCGCTACATTTTGGTGCTGCATGACTCATACTACGGTATCTGTAATGTAGTCATACAGTCACTGTTGTAAATCTAGTGAGCTCCCCTACAGCCCAAAGTCAGCACTCGTAAACACACATACACCTGGTAACACTTGCCACAGGTATGATAAGTACCACCCCCCACGAGCTGGCACTCTTGTGAGATCCAACAAGCAGGCAGAATTTGGAAAAGATTTGCTTTGCGTGATGCCGCCTTTGAGTGGAGCACAAAATGATTTTCAGTTTGCAGTACTACCTAACCACTTTGAATATTTCATTTGGGTCGATAATGCTCAATGCAAACAAAGTTTTGCATGAGCCAGCCAGCCTGCTGTGGCGACATAAAATGTGTCAAGAATGCTGACTATCTTTTCAGCAATGATACAAGCTTATCAGAATGCGCTGTAATGATTTCCTATTGATAGCAATGACTATAACGGAGTATTCTTATCAAATTGCTAAACACCTAACTTTGGGATATCTTGTAGATCATCCAAACAGCATTACTCACCACGTACTCCCACCCCATATGAAATCTCAAATGGTAAAAAAAAAAAAAAAAAATCACGGACGTGTCACATAATGACAGCACATGAACTACATTACACAGACAAAAAAAAAACTCATGAAATTGAGATCAAATTGTATGTAAAACAGAAGCAGCTATCACTGCAGATTTTTCAAGAATAAAATAAAAATGTAGCTTTACCAACTGAACAAATAAACTACTTAGAATAGGCATCATGTTATCTCTGATATCGAAGAGATAACTTCATAACCTCCCCCAGCTCAACTGCAACGTTAATTTGTTACATTTTGCTTCTGTGCTGTCTATACCCAACAACTACACAGCACAAACAAGCAAGCAAACATTCAGCATTGAGAAACACTTGTATTTATTTATAGTGTATAGTAGAACACTACAGTTTATGGTTACCTCTTATTGTGCACCGGAATCAGAGGCTCTCAGAAAGTTGTTGTAGGGCAGTTCAAAGGTCAAAAAAGCTGTTGTACTATCGTTCTGATGTCACATCGATAGTACAACAGCTTTTTAGCCCTTACCTGACACCAGATTGGCTGACACAGTAGGACATCCCAGAAAAGCAGCATAACATGGCAATAAGATTTAACGAGAGCCAGCGAGCAGCAGCTGCACCACCGATTTTTTTTTCCGAAGTCAGGACTTGAATAGCCACACACATCTCCATGTGGCAATTCATTTTTTCCCCAAAGTTTAAAAATAAATGTTGCGGTCACAGATGAGCGCAGTTGGAAAATGAGCGAGCGGCACCACAGGGAGTGGAAGCAGCACGTAAGCGAGCAGAAGTGGGAGCAGTAGCAAACAGCAAGGTAAATGATCTCGAAGAAGTAAAACCACACAAAGAACCATATACTATACAAAACAGTGGATGGGAGACCATCCACAACAAAGACTGTATTTCCATCTCGGGAGTTGATGACATCAAAGACCTCTCGAGCTTTGCTCTCGAGGTCTCTATGATGTCATCAACCCCTCAATGGAAATACAGCCTTGTTGTGGATGGTCTCCCATCCACTATTCTATATGTTGTTTATAGAATTCTATCCCTTACGAAATGCTGTTGTACCACAGTTCAAGGGTCATGGAATGTGATTGTACTCTTCTGTGGTACAACAGCATTCTGAAACCTCTAGAGACTGCACAAGTCAGTTTTATTTATTTATTTAGCTTTTGTTCACCAGGTAAGCACACTAGACAGTCAAGTGCCTATTTTCAGGTGCGACCCGGGAGAGTTACAAAGATACAGGCAATAACAGTACTGAGGCTAGCAACAACTTAAACAAGGTACAGTCAGAATACAAGCAAGAAGGACCAGCAGAAACAAAGTACAGAGACATGGGTGCAACTGTCAGGCATGGTACAGACAGGTATAAGCAAACAACTACAGTCCGGTAACAGGCAGTGAACAATTTCAGTGCAATTCAGCATGAGGCATGACAACCCAGGGAGGGCAGCCAAGGAATTAAGACCAGTGTCAGCAGCAACAACATTTGTGAATTTATTTATTTATTTATTTATTGATTGGAACAAGTGCACACACGCAGCCAGGATTTTCAAAGGCACATCCCGGAAGGTAGGACGACAGGGGACAGAGGCAGCTTGAAGCTTGTTTTAAGTAACCCCAGAGGGCAGCTATGGGAAGGGGCAGTTTTTACATGAGGAGGAAGGAGGTTCCAGGTTCTATGGACAAGAGCCACAAAGGCTCGATCCCCCGCAAGGGAGTGAGTCTTAGGGACCATAAGTTCCTGGGCTTCAGTGGACCTCAGCTGATAGCCAGAGGGGGCAGGCTGGAGGAGGTCAACAAGTGCCGGAGGAGTAGACGACCGGATGATGTTATCCGTGAAGTTGCCCAATATGAATGATCGATGGTTACTAGGAGAGAGCCAACCCAGTCTAGAGTAAAGTAGACAATGATGGGTGAGACGAGGGGCTGACAGGGCGAAGCAACATATGTTGTTATATGAGGTGTCCCATTTGGAGAGCCAGGCTTTGGGGGCATTCATGAAGAAGGTGAGCCTATAGCAAAGTGAGGGGAGGAAGACCCCTTTTGCCAGGGTGAGTCTGGCAGCTGGGGTGAGACAACTTTTTGCTCTGTACGCTAGTCCCAGTTTGTGGCCTTGCAGGAGTTAAGTATGTGCAGGGAGAGATCCAGTTGGGGGTCAAGGGTCACCCCCAAGTACTTGAACAAGTCCACCACTATCACAGGGATGCCATCAGTGCCAATGACTCTGAGATCAGCCGGGCACGCTCTGACCTTGGGAAGGGAGCCGAACAACATCGCCTGAGTCTTGTGAAGGTTGATGGCAAGCTTACTTGCCTTGAGCCAGGATTGGATGCAATCAAAATCAGAGTTAAGTCTAGAGTTTATGTCACCAATATTTTGTGAACCGGGGAGGAGCACCATATCATCAGCATATAGGGTAGCATGTCCGAATATTGGGATTGAAGGCAGCTGGTTGATGAAGAGGGAGAACAATAGGGGGCCAAGGACCGACCCCTGAGGCACCCCACATGCTACCGGTGATAGCCCCGGAAATGGCATTTTGGAATCTCGTGTACTGTTGCCAACCCGAGAGATAATTAGTAAACCAGGATAGGATGGGGGGGGGGAGGCCAAAAGACTGGAGAACAGAGCCCAGGAGGGTGTGATCAACCAAACTGAAGGCCTTGGACAGGTCGATGAAGACAGCCCCCGTGAGTTTGCCTTGATCAGCCGCAGTTCTGATTTTGGAGGTGACCTGTGCGACGGCAGTGGAAGTGCTGTGTCCTTTTCAGAACCCATGCTGCTCAGGGGAGAGAAGGCCATAGGTTTAGAGGAAGAGGACAATCTGGGAGGCCACTACTTTGTCGTGCAGCTTATTAACTGCAGATAGAATCGCTTTGGGTCGAGAGTTCTTCAGTAATGTGGGATTGCCATGCTTGAGGACTGGTATCACATGGGCCACCTTCCAAATGGCAGGGACAGCCCCCGATATGAGCGAGGAGTTAAGATTGTGGGAGATCGGATGAGCCAAGAAGGGGGCCCCCAGGTTGAGCAGTTTGGGCACAAGGTTGTCGTGCCCAGTGCTGGAGTAAGGGGAGAGACCTACTAGAAGCTTCTGAGTTTCTTTGAAGGAGACAGACTTAAAGTAGAAGGGGGGAGAGGAGGGTGGGATAGAGCACCAGGAGTAGGACCCAGATCCTTTGAAATTGAAGGCATAGTGGTATCATCAGACAGGTCCGAGAACAGGCCATTAAAAGCATTTGCTATTGTGTGGGCATTATTGCAACTGACTCCGTTTATTAGCAAGTCAGGAACCTGCTGGCAGGCTGGACCATTTACAGTGTGTTTAATAGTGCGCCAGAAGCTCCTCTGGTTCTTGGCAGACGCTTCAAGGGATGATTTGTAGAAATCACTCTTAGCCAAGCGTATTGCCCATTTGCATGAGTTCCTGAGTTGCCTGTAGACCTCAAAGTCAGATCTGTTCCCAGAGGCCTTATATTTTAGCCAACTTTTGTCCCTAAGCTTCATCAGGGCAAACAGTTCCCCTTGTAACTGTAACCCCTAGATGGCGCTATCCCAGGGGCTACTACCCCTGCCTGATTTGCCACTAACAGGTTGAGGGGCCTGGATCCGATGGCGGGTGCCTCCACCCAGAGGTCAGGTTTTGCAATAGTTAAACTAACTTGGTCACAGCTCTCTGGGACACTGCAACCCCCCTTTCTTCCCACTAGTGGCCCACACAATATATCAGAATTACCTTCACAGTATACACTTACCCCCAGGACTGGTTCAGGCACTGGGACCTCCTGTAAAATAAGATACAGTGCAACAATCACAGTACAATACTTTAACATAGACAATACCTCTGGCAGTATAACTTTGCTGAAACAAGCAGCTCTGATTTATTTAGGGGATATAACAAGGACAGGGGAATCAGGTTAATTAGCTTATCACTTCACTCATTCTATTTATGGCTCTGTGCATAGGCCTATCCCTACCAGTTACTGTCCCTGGGTACCCAATCCCTAGTGGCTAGTCCAAACCGTTGCAGCTGGTAGGGGCCCTTTCACACAGAGAAAAGAAAAATTAGTTAAACAGTCAGCAGTACAATAATTCCATTTGGATTCAATGTGGCAATTCAACAGGGAGCGACTCTGAATTAGTACTCACGACCTCCAAACAAGATAGGGTCCTTCAATGTCAGCAGGGCTACTCTTGAGCTCCACGAGACTCCTCACACATTTATATGGCAAACTGCAACAGGCAAAAGTCCTTTAATGGCAGCAGGATTCACTCGAGCTACACAAGCCTCCTCACACATTTATATGGTAAACAGTCACAGGCAAAAGTCCTTTAATGGCAGCAGGATTCACTTGAGCTACACAAGCCTCCTCACACATTTATATGGTAAAAAGAAAGTACTATACCAGGCAGGCTGCTTCTCTATCCCGATTGCAATTACTGCACAATACATGGGAGAACACACAGCAGATTCAGTTCCTGACAGACCAAGTGCAATTCAGCAATTTCTCCAGTCTTCTACAGGGTAAGCCTGGTTTCTACTCTTCAGATATCCTTTGATTCTCTTCACAGGACAGATTCAGTCCTAACAAGTAGTTACACAAGCTGCAGACCAGAACTCTGGGCCTTACACACGTTTCCCGACTAAAACTGCACACCGAAAAAAGCACAGGGCTCCTTCCCTCTTCACTGCCAGAGCTCAACTGAAACTCCAGCAGACAAAACCGGGCACTTCCTTTGAGTTCCTCCCAGTTCTTGGCTGGATTGGCTGTCACTCACAATAGACTGCCCCTGTTGGTCCAAAAAGGTGCCGAAGTCTAAACTACATCTCCCAGAGTTACTGCCCATACAATCCTCTTGTAGCTGGCTCAGATTATGAGTCCAAGTTCTGATTCGTCCAAGGCACCATTTTAGAGCTACCTTAACCCACACTGATTGGTCCAGTTCAGCAGTTCAAAACTAGAATGGGGAACTAGGCAAACACAGTTCTGACTGCAAAGAAAGCAGGTTAGACAAACTGTAATTTCATTATTACTCTAAATGATTTCTGGCAAACAGTTACATCTTTCAGATAGGTTCCTTGCACTCCTAGTGACTGCAAAATGGAGTGAATTGGCAGCAGCTCGAGTGGTACTCAAGCAGAGAAGCACACAGTCCCCCATACAACTAATTATGTCTGCAAGCAGACAGCTCTTAAAGAGACAGTACCAGAGGCTCTAAAAACACTCACTGATAAATGGCTTAAACGCCAAACACCATTCAGGCTTGGAGCATTCAAGCAAGCTCCTGGAAGTCTTTTGGGAACCCCCTTTTGCAGGGGGGTTACATAACCATTTTGTGACTGTGCCCCTCACACTTCTTTTAATGAGTGGGGCATGTCTAACTTGCAATGGGCTAAAAATGGTTAGGAAGCTGTCAAGAGCAACTGAGGGGTCACGGTCTGCATATACTGGGGACCAGTTCATCAGGCTGAGGTTGGTACAGAAATTGTTTAAGTCAAAGTTTGAGTAACCTCTCATCTGTATGACTTTTGGTGGGACTCTATAAGTAAGAATCTTCCAGATACAGTATGTAGGGGAATGGTCTGAGATCGAATCAGGGAGGAGGCCAGAAGCTGAGATTCGGTCTAGCCTATTACACAGCATCCAGTCAAGGAGAGAGCCATTTTCCCCCGGAGGAGGAGGAGGGTCTGGTGGGTTTGGTGATGAGTTGGCTGAGGGTGAGGCCAGATAGAAGGGGTTCATAGTGTAACCCCTAGATGGCGCTATCCCAGGGGCTACTACCCCTGCCTGATTTGCCACTAACAGGTTGAGGGGCCTGGATCCGATGGCGGGTGCCTCCACCCAGAGGTCAGGGTTTGCAATAGTTAAACTAACTTGGTCACAGCACTCTGGGACACTGCAACCCGCCTTTCTTCCCACTAGTGGCCCACACAGTATATTAGAATTACCTTCACAGTATACACTTACCCCCAGGTCTGGTTCAGGCACTGGGACCCCCTGTAAAATAAAAAGATACAGTGCAACAATCACAGTACAATACTTTAACATAGACAAATACCTCAGGCAGTATAACTTTGCTGAAACAAGCAGCTCTGATTTCTTTAGGGGGATATAACAAGGACAGGTGGAAATCAGGTTAATTAGCTTATCACTTTACTCATCTACCTATGGCTCTGTGCACAGGCCTATCCCCTACCAGTTACTGTCCCTGGGTACCCAAGCCCTAGTGGCTAGTCCAAACCGTTGCAGCTGGTAGAGGCCCTTTCACACAGAGAAAAGAAAAATTAGTTAAACAGTCAGCAGTACAGTAATTCCATTTGTATTTAATGTGGTAATTCAACAGGGAGCGACCCTGAATTAGTACTCACGACCTCCAAACAAGATAGGGTCCTTCAACGTCAGCAGGGCTACTCTTGAGCTCCACGAGACTCCTCACACATTTATATGACAAACTGCAACAGGCAAAAATCCTTTAATGGCAGCAGGATTCACTTGGGCTACACAAGCCTCCTCACACATTTATATGGTAAAAAGAAAGAACTATACCAGGCAGGCTGCTTCTCTATCCCGATCGCAATTACTGCACAATACATGGGAGAACACACAGCAGATTCAGTTCCTGACAGACCGAGCGCAATTCAGCAATTTCTCCAGTCTTCCACAGGGTGAGCCTGGTTTCTACTCTTCAGGTATCCTTTGATTCTCTTCACAGGACGGATTCAGTCCTAACAAGCAGTTACACAAGCTGCAGACCGGAACTCTGGGCCTTACACACGCTTTCCGACTAAAACTGCACATCAAAAAGCACAGGGCTCCTCCTCTTCACTGCCAGAGCTCAACTGAAACTCCAGCAGACAAAACCGGCACTTCTTTGAGTTCCTCCCAGTTCTTGGCTGGATTGGCTGTCACCACAATAGACTGACCCTGTTGGTCCAAAAGGCCAAGTCCAAACTACATCTCCCAGAGTCACTGCCCATACAATCCTCTTGTGGCTGGCTCAGATTACGAGTCCAAGTTCTGATTCGTCCAAGGCACCATTTAGAGCTACCTTAACCCACACTGATTGGTCCAGTTCAGCAGTTCAAAACTAGAATGGGAACTAGGCAAACACAGTTCTGACTGCAAAGAAAGCAGGTTAGACAAACTGTATTTTCATTATTACTCTAAATGATTTCTGGCAAACAGTTACATCTTTCAGATAGGTTCCTTTGCATCCTAGTGAATGCAAAATGGAGTAAATTGGCAGCAGCTCAGTGGTACTCAAGCAGAGAAGCACACAGTCCCCCATACAACTAATTATGTCTGCAAGCAGACAGCTCTTAAAGAGACAGTACCAGAGGCTCTAAAACAACTCACTGATAAATGGCTTAAACGCCTAACACTATTCAGGCTTGGAGCATTCAAGCAAGCTCCTGGAAGTCTTTTGGGAACCCCCATTTTCAGGGGGGTTACACCCTTCCTGGCCTGGGAAAGCTTGACGTCCGCGTCAAGCAAGTACCCCCATAAGTTTTAACTGCAACCATATACATTTGCATTAGGCTCACACATGTAATCATCAGTCAATATATCATTTTACCAAGAACACATTTCTGAAACATTGCAGTACGTCACTCTTTACATAGTATTACACGCACATTGTACCATAACTCAAGTTATTACCTCTTGTACATGAAACCTGAAGAGAGGGGGCCCTTCCCTATCAGTTACCTTGGGGCTGGACGGGGCAAGGGCACCATACCTAGAGGGCAACACAAGTAACTTGGAGTTAGCACTGATGCTCAGTTTGGGCAATGAGCTCGGGGTTACATACACTCCTTTATGGACAACATTGAGAGGCAAGTCCACAGGCCTCCCAAGTGAATCATAACTGAGGTGCACCACGGCTTTACAGCTCGACCAGTCTTTCTAGGGGGAACTGTTACAGTCTCTGCACTCTGAGCCTCATTTTCAGCATTGTCCTCACTTGTCAGGGGAGTCTCCATGGGGGTAGAGAGGCTAGAACTTGGGGCACTTTCAGCTCCAGGAGTTACAGTTTCTGAGTCCACAACATTCGGCTCGCATGGAGAGCTTTCGGACACTGGCAGTGGACTGTCAGGGCACTCAAAATACTCTTCTTGTTCTGGTGTATCACCAGTCTGCCCCAATCCATCATTTTCCTCCTGAAAGCTCAAACAGTTCAACCATGCACAATGATTCCATTTCATCTGATCTGATGCTTTGCACTTCACTTTCTGGGAGCATTGGCTCCAGGGACGAAGCTGGGGGCTTAGACAGTCCAGAAGGCCCAGCTTCATCTCCAGTATTGACTAGGGGATTGCCCCGAAACAATTGACTCCGATCGTAAGAAGGATAGTATTCAAAGTCACTCTCACTTTCTTCTGATATGGACTGACAGTCATGCTCAACTGGGACTTGTGGAGGAGAACACTTTAACCTCTGCTTCTGTAGGTGCAGACTTTCTTGATCTTTTCTTAGCAGCAGCTCTAGTCACTGGTCCAGAGGGGGTATCTTCTGGGGGTTCAGACTCAATCAAGATTTGTCCAATGGGCAGTAAATGATTTCTATGCATTGTTTTTACATCTTTTGAATTATTCTCAGGCCTTACTTTGTACGCTGGCAGATCATCTAGCTTGCCCACTACAATGTGAAGGAGATGGTGCCATCTGTCAGCAATCTTGTGTTTGCCATGCAGTCCCAGATTTCTTAGCAATACCCGATCTCCCTCCTGGAGTTCCTGTGCTTTCACCTTTTATCATACCTTTCTTTGTTGGCCAGATTTCTTTTGGCAGCCATGGTTTGAGCCAGTTGGTACGCATGAGTTAGCTGGGCCTTTAACTTTTGCACATACTGTAAATAGTTGTCAGCTTGAACCCCATCAGAGAGACCCCAAAACTCACATCTACCGCAGTCAGCTTCTCTTCCAAACATCAGGGCGGTAGGGGAGAACCCAGTGGCATCACTTTTGGTGCAGTTATAAGCATGTACCAGGGTGCTAATTTGTTGGCTCCATCTAGGCTTGTCCTTTGGGGTGTAGGGTGCCTAGCATATCTAGCAAAGTGAGGTTGAAACGCTCAGGCTGTGGGTCCCCTGGGGGTGGTAAGGAGTGGTTCTGACTTCGTGACTCCCCACAGAGAAAGCATCTCTTTGATCAGACGACTCAAAGTCTCTCCCTTGATCAGAATGGATTCTTTGTGGAGCCCCATAGTGAACAAAAAGTTTTCTACAAGTACTTTGGCCACAGTGGATGCTTTCTGGTCTTTGGTGGGGAAAGCTTGGGCATATCTCGTGAAATGGTCAGTGACCACCAGCACATTACTGATATTTCTTTGATCTGACTCCAAACTCAGGAAATCAATACAGACCAGCTCCATGGGTGCACTGGTGGTGATGTTAACAAGAGGGGCAGCCCTCTGGGGCAAAGCTTTCCTCTGTAAGCAGTGACTACAAGTTCAAATGTGTTGCTCCAAATCAGCCCCCATCTTAGGCCAATAGAATCTGGATCTCACCAAGTCAAGTGTTCTGTCTATACCAAGGTGCCCCATGTGGTTGTGCAAGGACCACAGTACTGAGTCTCGAAAGGCAGTGGGCAGCACTAGTTGTTGTTTGTCTACTTGTCCCCCTCTGTCTACTGTTTCTCTGTACAACAGTTTATTGACCAGTTTCAACTTAGGACCTTCTTTGTATAACAGTGCAGTTCTCAAATCAGTGGAGCGTAATTTGACACATCTTTTCCTGCATAGAGGGCTTCTAAAGCTGATTTGATCATGGGATCGCTGGATTGAGCCCGCCAAATACTGTCATTGTCCAGCTGAGGCAGTGCACCAATGTCTATTGCAGAAAAGTGGCAATAAGCAGCAGGTATGCAATTCTCAGAGGGTCCCAAGCAATCCACCATGCAGTCCACTGCGTCCGTGGACATTTGTTCCTCCCTGTCAAACTTCCGGCAAAGTGCCCGAATGTCAGGTTCTGCCAATCTGACCCAATCATTCTGGGGAACAGGCCTCCGGGAGAGAGCATCAGCATCTATGTGGTTCAGACCTGCTCAGTATTCGAGAGCATAGTCGTATGTAGATAATGCAGAAAGCCACCTATGGCCAGTGGCATCCAACTTAGCTGAGGTCTGCACATAGGTCAAAGGATTATTGTCAGTTTTTACTAGTATTTTAGCCCCATACAAGTACTCATGGAATTGGTCAACAATAGCCCTCTTCAAAGCTAGGAACTCTAACTTATGTACAGGATAGTTCTTTCGGATGGGGTCAGGCTTCTACTGGCAAAGGCCACTGGTCTCAGGCCATTCTCGTGCTCTTGGTGCAACGCAGCCCCCAACCCTTGCAAGCTAGCATCAGTGTGCAGGACGTAAGGTTTTCTTGGATCAGCATAGGCCAGCACTGGAGCATGGATAAGCTGATATATGATCTCATGAAAAGCAGTCTCACAATCAGGAGTCCAGCGGGCCCCAAATAGTTCACTCGGATGAAAATACACTCTTTCAGTCTTGAGGGACGCTTACTTTTGGTATTTTTTGTGGGTTGGGGGATACCCTTGAGTAAGGTTAAGTAAAGGGCGGATAATCTTGAATAGTCCTCGATGAAACGCGATAATAACCACAGAATCCCAGGAATCTTTGCAGTTCTTTAGATTTTTGGCTGTGGCCAGGTGGTCAAGGCCTCAACTTTAATTGGGTCGGTCTCTATTCCTCGGTGGATACTATGTGTCCCACATACTTTACTGATGTTTGAAAGAATTGACACTTATCAATGGACAGTTTAGGCCAAAGTCCTCCAGTCGGTCCAATACCTTAAATAATCTGCTCTCATGTTCCTCCAGTGAGCTGCCAAACACAATAACATCATCTAGGTATATCAGGCACTCTAGTAAGTTCATGTCCCCACTGCACGCCCATCAATCGTTGAAAAGTGGCTGGGGCACCTGAAATCCCTTGAGGCATCCCCTTAAATTCATAGAAGCTAAGCGGACAGATAAAGGCTGTCTTCTCACGGTCCTCTGGGCCACGGGATCTGGTAGTACCCACTGCGGAGATCCAACACAGAGAACCACTTGCTCCCGTTTAGGCAGTCCAAAGCATCCTGAATGCGGGCATTGTGTACTGATCAGGATAGTCTGCGGTTTAAGGTGCGATAATCCACGCACATCCTTACTGTCCCATTCTTTTCCCTCACTACCACAATGGGGAAGCATAAGGGCTTCTGGATTCTTGTATTACACCAGCAGCTAACATCTCTTGCAGATGCTGCCTCACATCATCTATATCAGCAGGTGCCAGGCGTCGCGACCTCTCAGAAATGGTCTTTCGTCATGCAGCCGGATATTGTGCTCAGCTCCTGCATGCATCCTACGTCCCATTCCTTTAAAGAAAACACCTGGTCTCTCAGGGCAAGCTTCTACTGATCCTCACTTTCCATTCAGCTGGCAGCGAAGTCGCTGAAATCAAACAAGTCAGGCGTTACTCTGTCATTCTTCCTGAACTCTTGCTTGCGGGAGCACTGCAGTGTCTGCACAATGCACATTAGCCAGGATGCAACCTCTATTTACTCGAATGTCTCTTTCAGACATTATGAATCTTGGACCATTACCCTTCTGGCATAAGTATGGCTCTAGCGGGCAAAATACTAGGCTTGACCAGCAGTCCCTCTGGCAATTTTCCATCGCCTGGTGCATCCAACATTAATATTTTATTCTTAACACCCTTTCTGATACGGACCTCTCCCTGTAAGGTACACTGGGCATTTGGCGCCAGGATCAGAAACTCAGGATCCTTCTTCCATACAATTCTGACCGGTTCCTCTGGTTCTATTTTGTCAGCATCTCTCTGTGCCTCATAGGCCTTCTTAATTAAAGCCGGAACTCTTAAAGCTCTACTAGTCTTTGACCCCTGTTTTTCATAACATAACTGTGCCAGCCTTCCGAACATATGAGCATTTGTTCCAATCAACAAAGGGACACCATCATACAGTCCAGTGGGGGGACACACTAAGGCTAGGGTCTCTACTTGTTCGGCCACTCCAGCCACGGAGGTGGGGAAAGACAGCCAAATTGGATATACCCGGAATAGGGTAGGCCTTCTCACTAACCCCATACATGCAGTCCTTCTAATGGTTGTAAGGGTACATCTGACAAATGCTTCTGATACCAATCCTGGAACATAATTGTCACTTGGGAGCCACTGTCCAATACAGCTCTTGTAGACACTCCATTCACCTTTACAGTGGTCTCCATGGAGGACCGACTATTCTGGACCAGTCTGGAGAGGCGGTAGTGGGGGCCTGGGCAACTGACCTTGCCACAAAAGGGCGTGAGTTAGCATTTTGGTGCCCTCACTGGGATCATTTTGTGCACCTCTTAACCACTGATTTGTTCTCGAAGCTCTCCTTGTAGCCTATATGCAGCTTTGTCAGTGTCTTTGGGGACCGCATTCCTCTTCATGTGCCCATCCTTCCCACAGTTATAGCAAAACATACTTTCTGGAGTTTGAGGCTGGCCGGGCCACACTGGGAGCCAGGGCGGGGTACTACTAACTGGAAACCTGGGTGCCATCTCTGTCTGGCATGATAAGCATTTGGAGACATTTCGTCAGTTTCTCCACTTCCATGGTCAAGGAATTGAGTTTGGAGCTGTTATCAGCAGGAGATACATGGTGGGTACCCCAACCCCATAGCAGATGCAGTCGGATATAGGTCAGCCCTGCATTGCAGGTGTGGCCTTCATAAAGGACTGTTTTAAATTCCGGATCTCTCTCAACAGTTTGCCCCATTGTGGCATATCTTTTCTTGTCAGAGCACTCATTGACTGCCAACCACTGTCCCTGAACTTCACTTGATGGGTCACCCTCAGTCACTTTCGGTGTGGCGTAGCTATTGGTGCAGGTCCTCCGAGTCGCCTTTCTCAACTCTCAATTTCTCTCATTAACTTATCATGGGAGGTGGGGATCTCAGTCGATTTGCCAGGCGTAACTGAAGCAACAGCAGTTCTGAGAAGGGGGCAGACTTAAGGATCCTGTCCAGCCTGGTTCGGTCCAGTTCAGTTGCTGGCAAACTGCCCTTTCTGAGGCATTCTTGCAACAATTTTTCCAGCCGAGATACATATACAGATAACAAATCCCCTTGGTACTGTTGTGCATTTCTTACTCTCCACCATAGGTCCTCATCAGAATCTGGGCTCCCATACACATTCTCCAAGGCCTCAAGATAGGCCTGTGCAGTCACTTCAGGGTTACTGGCCCGTTGCTTGCGGATGGTAGCCAGGGCAGGACCTTGGGCTCTCACTAACCCTCTTTAAACTCCCTGCCCGAGCATTGCCATTCTAGCACTTGGGGGCAACATAGTCTATCCAGGTCTCCCAGTCATCCTCCCTTGGGGGTGGGAGGGTGCCAGAGAAGATCCTCAACCTTGGAAGAGTCGTGACTAATGGCAGGTGCAGAAATAGGAGTTGCATTGGTTCAGCCACCATTACGGGTACTGGAGCGGAGAGGGTGTTGGGGAGGAACACCCCAGGTGGCAAGAATAGTTTCTTCAAGTCCTCCACAGTTTTCCTTCCCCAGAAACCATTTAGCAAATTTCTCCTCAAAAGTTTCAGACAGTGGTGGGGGCTCATTTCCCCAGGGTCTTTACTGTCCTTAGTTATCACTCTCCAGGCAGTGAGGGCTCCTGGGGTAATGGTCTGTGGCACTTTGGAGCTATCTATAGGATCCTTAAACTCTACTAGGGCCAGGAAAGTGTAGGTGAGCAGATTAGCATGCCGACTCCCACCACAGGGTTTTGTAAACCTTCCACCTTGGAAAGTACTCCTGTACAGTGTCCGTATTGATACCCAGGGGATGTCCAGGATAAGCATAGCATTTGGGGTCGATCTCCTCCCCAGTACACCACTCCACCAGCCGTGCACAGCCACTTCTGTCGGGTACCCATTTTTTCTTAACAGTGGTTCGGAATATGGCCACTAGAGGACACACAATCCCAGCGATGAGCCTCCAAGATGTAACCCCTAGATGGCGCTATCCCAGGGGCTACTACCCTGCCTGATTTGCCACTAACAGGTTGAGGGCCTGGATCCGATGGCGGTGCCTCCACCCAGAGGTCAGGGTTTGCAATAGTTAAACTAACTTGTCACAGCCCTCTGGGACACTGCAACCCCCCTTTCTTCCCACTAGTGGCCCCCACAGTATATTAGAATTACCTTCACAGTATACACTTACCCCCAGGTCTGGTTCAGGCACTGGGACCCTGTGTAAAATAAAAAGATACAGTGCAACAATCACAGTACAGTACTTTAACATAGACAAATACCTCAGGCAGTATAACTTTGCTGAAACAAGCAGCTCTGATTTATTTAGGGGGATATAACAAGGACAGGTGGAAATCAGGTTAATTAGCTTATCACTTTACTCATCTACCTATGGCTCTGTGCACAGGCCTATCCCTACCAGTTACTGTCCCTGGGTACCCAAGCCCTAGTGGCTAGTCCAAACTGTGGCAGCTGGTAGGGCCCTTTCACACAGAGAAAAGAAAATTAGTTAAACAGTCAGCAGTATAGTAATTCCATTTGGATTTAATGTGGCAATTCAACAGGGAGCGACCCTGAATTAGTACTCACGACCTCCAAACAAGATAGGGTCCTTCAACGTCAGCAGGGCTACTCTTGAGCTCCACGAGACTCCTCACACATTTATATGACAAACTGCAACAGGCAAAAATCCTTTAATGGCAGCAGGATTCACTTGGGCTACACAAGCCTGCTCACACATTTATATGGTAAAAAGAAAGAACTATACCAGGCAGGCTGCTTCTCTATCACGATCGCAATTACTGCACAATACCCGGGAGAACATACAGCAGATTCAGTTCCTGACAGACTGAGCGCAAGTCAGCAATTTCTCCAGTCTTCTACAGGGTGAGCCTGGTTTCCACTCTTCAGATATCCTTTGATTCTCTTCACAGGACGGATTCAGTCCTAACAAGCAGTTACACAAGCTGCAGACCAGAACTCTGGGCCTTACACACGTTTCCCGACTAAAACTGCACACCGAAAAATCACAGGACTCCTTCCCTCTTCACTGCCAGAGCTCAACTGAAACTCCAGCAGACAAAACCGGGCACTTCCTTTGAGTTCCTCCCAGTTCTTGGCTGGATTGGCTGTCACTCACAATAGACTGCCCCTGTTGGTCCAAAAAGGCGCCGAAGTCCAAACTACATCTCCTAGAGTCACTGCCCATACAATCCTCTTGTGGCTGGCTCAGATTACGAGTCCAAGTTCTGATTTGTCCAAGGCACCATTTTAGAGCTACCTTAACCCACACTGATTGGTCCAGTTCAGCAGTTCAAAACTAGAATGGGGAACTAGGCAAACACAGTTCTGACTGCAAAGAAAGCAGGTTAAACAAACTGTATTTTCATTATTACTCTAAATGATTTCTGGCAAACAGTTACATCTTTCAGATAGGTTCCCTTTGCACTCCTAGTGAATGCAGAAATGGAGTAAATTGGCAGCAGCTCGAGTGGTACTCAAGCAGAGAAGCACACAGTCCCCCCATACAAACTAATTATGTCTGCAAGCAGACAGCTCTTAAAGAGACAGTACCAGAGGCTCTAAAAACACTTGCTGATAAATGGCTTAAACGCCAAACACTATTCAGGCTTGGAGCATTCAAGCAAGCTCCTGGAAGTCTTTTGGGAACCCCCATTTGCAGGGGGGTTACAATAGATTTTTGCATTCCCACTCAGCCAGTTGAGGTTAAAGTCCCCAAACATTAGGAGTTCACTAGTCCTCACTTTGGGGCTGAGGCAGTCAAGGAGATAGGAGAGGCCACGAACACCTCCTTTTGGTGGATTATATACACAGGCCAGGTGAAGCTTCTTAGTGTTACCTAATAGGAGGAGGGCATGTATAAACTCACGGGGGGGGGGTATGTCAGTCACTTTTACATGAGATTTATAGTACAGCAACAACCCTCCCCCACGTTTTATACCCGCCCTGTCCTGTCTGATCACAAGGTAGCCAGGGAGAGCACAGGCAGAGTCGGGTTGTGCAGGTTTCAGCCAGGTTTCGGAGACCCCTAGGATGTCCGGTTTGTAGTAGGTGACCCATGCCATTAGATCTGAGCGATTGGCAAGGATGCTACGAATATTGAGGTGGGCAATCTTTAGGCCCTTTGCTTCCAGCCACAGAGGAGGTGACATAATGAGTTGAGAGGGGGTGGGTAGCAGGTTTAAGGCTGTAACCGCAAGCACCAGTCAGCTGAGTAAAGAAGCAGCAATAGTAAGTGAGATCAAACAGCAATTTTGCTGTAACTGATTTGGTAGGATAAGGACTGGGGTACTATAGGCAGGGATCAGGTTAGGCTGGGCTAGGTATATGCAGTTTGTTTGGCCACCACAGGGAGGTCAGAGGAGAGTGAAACAGGCTGACACAGTATTATCTCATTTCAGAGCAATAATTTGCATAGGTCCCTAATTAGGACAGGGCATGGGGGCCATGACGAACTGGGCTTGTTCAGGATAGTTTTTCAGGCTTTTCCCCCGCATGCTTCGATGAGCCAAGCTACAGCCTGATTAGGAAGGGAAAAAGGCCCTTACTTTTAGCCAGCTAATGAGGATAAAAAGGAGAGAAAAAGTGAAATACGACCACTAGTGGAGAAAGCTGAAAGCCTGCCAATGGGAAAGTGAGCTGATAGGATATAGAACGCACGTGATCTCAGCTATATAACTTGATGTTCACCAAGGGCGGCGGTGGGGGTGGTGGGGAGCCGGCGCAGAGCGCTGATGGGGCTTCTACTAGCAAGTCAGAGAAACAGGTGCAGCTGTCACTCCGTGATTTCATCCGTACCTGTTTCCTTCGGGGGAGTCGAGTCGGCAAGGCTTGTGGGGGGAGGGCAAGGCAAACGAGGTGCCTCACGACCACCACAGCTAAGAGAAGGAAGAGAAAAGCACCGAATTTATATACAGGTAGGCAGAAGGAGGGGCTGACAAAAACAGAGCATGCACAAGTGTACTGATTCAAATTGGGGCAGGAATTAAGCTGGCAAACAAAGAAATTGTGCAGTAGTGACTGTGGCCAAGTTCAGGAGAATTTACTCTACTTTTTATTTGTTAATATGTGGTCTGATTTGAACTGGCGCGGGATTTAGGCTGGCAAACAAAGACATGTGCAGTAATTACTGTGGCCAGATTCAAGCTGCTACTACACGAGCATAGGCTCTGGAGATGTAAGTGAGCTCCCAAATACATTGTGTGAATTAATTAAATTACGGCTTACTTCACATTACAGCTCCTGATGCAAACAAAGTAATGATCTGCTGCTTTAACTTAAGGCTCCTGAGGCAAACGGAGACTTTCTACAGCTTGAGTTAACAATATTGTTGTAACTTATTTAACTTAAGGCTCCTGAGGCAAATGGAGACTTTCTACAGCTTGAGTTAACAATATTGTTGTAAGTTATTTAAATGACAATTAACTTCACTTAAGGCTCCTAAGGCAAACGCAGAAATTACAGTATAATTCGAGCAGACTGGGAAAGTAAAAAACCATCTTCACTACTCTGGCGTCTTACATTTTAGCAACCTAGTCCTTTGGCGCCAAAGATCCAGGAGCCTTTGTCCTCTACTAGCAAATCAGAGAAATAGGCGCAGCTGTCGCTCCATGATTTCATCCGTACCTGTTTCCTTCGGGGAGTCGAGTGTCGGCAGGGGTCCGGCTTGGGGGGAGGGCCAGGCAAACTAGGGCCCTCACGACCATCACAGCTGTTTCCTTTGGGGGAGTCAAGTCGGCAGGGGTCCGGCTTAGGGGGAGGGCAAGGCAAACGAGGGCCCTCACGACCATCACAGCTGTTTCCTTCGGGGGAGTCAAGTTGGCAGGGGTCCAGCTTGGGGGGAGGGCCAGGCAAACGAGGGCCCTCACGACCACCACAGCTGTTTCCTTCGGAGGAGTTAAGTCCGGCAGGGTCCAGCTTGGGGGGAGGGCAAGACAAACGAGGGCCCTCACGACCACCACAGCTGTTTCCTTGAGAGTCAAGTCAGCAGGGTCCGCTTGGGGAGGGAAAGGCAAACCCAGGGCCCTCACGGCCACCCCAGATGTTTCCTTCGGGGAGTCGAGTCAGCAGGGGTCCGCTTGTGGGGAGGGCAAGGCAAACGAGGGCCCTCACGACCACCACAGCTGTTTCCTTTGGGGGAGTCGAGTCGGCAGGAGTCTGGCTGGGGGGGGGGGCAAGGCAAACAAGGGCCCTCACGACCACCATCTCATTCTGAAAGCAAAAGAACCACTGCACGCACATTTCACATGATACTGTGCACTATAAAAAATACAGGATGAGCAACTTTATGCACAACCAGTGTGTTCTGCCACCTTGGGGTTCTCTCGAGGTCAGAGGGAACCAGAGCCCCTCTGTGGTAGAATACACTGGTTGTGCATAGTTGCCCAACCAGTATTCTCTATGTAATGTTCAACCAGAAGAGTCACACAGAGCTGTAAGAGCTCAAGTTTAACCTTAAAGGGCCCATAACTCTATTTTTTGCCTTTTGCATTTTTTAGGACAGTGGACATGAAGACAGCATAGGCCTTCAGTGTAAGGATGGACACATTTACGCCTACCATGGCAATCACGTGGTACCCTGGGTGGTAGGGTGAGTGGGGAATCCCTACAAATTGGTACATGTTACAAAATAGATTGGATAAATACTGCAATCTGATTGTTCAGCTTCCGTGCACTGTGAGACCACTATCAACTAGTAAAAACAAAAAAACTCCTGCCAATCATGGCACAGCAAACACACAATCTGCATGCCACTTTTCAGAATGTTCATTTTAGAGCGCGCCTTTCTCTGTGTTACAAACAAGAAACAGAAAGCTACCATCCTGCACAGGAGTTCTTCCATGACTGTTTTAATTTTTTTTTAAATGCCTCCTAAGGAAGAGAAGGTCCCATGAGGTGCCAGCTGTATGATCCGTTCCACTTCCTTCTCTCTAGCTCTGCTGCTGCACTCAGATGTTTTATGACATGTCTGTAGCGAGAGTGCAGGGGTGCACTCCATTCATCTGTACAGAGTGTCTTTGTGAGCGCTTTATTCCTGAATTTAAGTAGATATTTTGTAAAAAGGGCTGCTAAGGTTCAGCTGACAAGAGCCTTGTATAATGTCTGTGTGCTGGCCATATCTATGTTTCTGTGCCATGACAGGGCACCAAAACTGGGGTGAGGGGTATCCTAGATACTACCTCTGTCGTGGACTATGGTTAAGCTGTCATGGAGGCTAAGAGTCAGGGACACTCACAAACGAAGGATTGACGGGGATTCAATCCTAAACCTAGTCGTTTTTAGCCACATTAAATATCGGCTCATCTATTTTTTTTGGAATGCCCCTGCATATATGTTTCTGGGGACTTCCTGGGTAGGGAGTTGGGGGGGGGGCGCTGTTTTCAGCTATCACATATGATAGCTTGGTTGTGGGTCTGTATCATCAGGGGTGGAGGAAATACCATAAAAGCACGCGGAAGGCAATGTTTGCTGTATTGAAATGTTATATTTGGCAGATTCTCAGTCATTTAATTCAACAGCAAAAGTACACACCTCAGTCTGATTTGCTAGAAACATAGACACATAGACTTTGACAGCAGATAAGGACTGCCTGGTCCATCCAGCCTGCCCATTTCTCTCCCACCCACCCACAGTATCACCGCAGACCATGCCCAATCTACAGCTCTTTCTCCCTCTCCCCCTTTCCTTTCCTCTATGATTCCCTTGTGCTCATCCCATGTGTAACCCCTAGATGGCGCTATCCCAGGGGCTACTACCCCTGCCTGATTTGCCACTAACAGGTTGAGGGGCCTGGATCCAATGGCGGGTGCCTCCACCCAGAGGTCAGGGTTTGCAATAGTTAAACTAACTTGGTCACAGCCTCTGGGACACTGCAACCCCCTATCTTCCCACTAGTGGCCCACACAATATATCAGAATTACCTTCACAGTATACACTTACCCCAGGTCTGGTTCCGGCACTGGGACCTCCTGTGAAATGAGATACAGTGCAACAATCACAGTACAGTACTTTAACATAGACAAATACCTCAGGCAGTATAACTTTGCTGAAACAAGCAGCTCTGATTTATTTAGGGGATATAACAAGGACAGGGAAATCAGGTTAATTAGCTTATCACTCTAATAATCTACCTATGGCTCTGTGCACAGGCCTATCCCTATCAGTTACTGTCCCTGGGTACCCAAGCCCTAGTGGCTAGTCAAACCGTGGCAGCTGGTAGGGGCCTTTCACCTGAAGAAAGGAAGAATTAAACAGTCAGCAGTACAGTAATTCCATTTGAATTTAATGTGGCAATTCAACAGGGAGCGACCCTGAATTAGTACTCACGACCTCCAAATAAGATAGGGTCCTTCAATGTCAGCAGGGCTCACTTGAGGTACACAAACCTCTTCACA
Source organism: Neoceratodus forsteri (assembly GCA_016271365.2). Taxonomy (NCBI): domain Eukaryota; kingdom Metazoa; phylum Chordata; order Ceratodontiformes; family Ceratodontidae; genus Neoceratodus; species Neoceratodus forsteri. The sequence goes on from CM028133.1 coordinate 1,116,493,168, forward strand.
CATCCATATAAAAGAAAGCACTATACCAGGCAGGCTGCATCTGTATCCCGATCGCAATTACTGCACAATACCCGGGAGAACACACAGCAGATTCAGTTCCTGACAGACCGAGTGCAATTTTCAGCAATTCTTCCAGTCTTCTACAGGGTGAGCCTGTTTTCTACTCTTCAGAGATCCTTTGATTCTTTTCACAGGATGGATTCAGTCCTAACAAGCTGTTACACAAGCTGCAGACCGGAACTCTGGGCCTTACACACGTTTTTTGACTAAAACTGCACACTGAAAAAGCACAGGGCTCCTTCCTTCTTCACTGCCAAAGCTCAACTGACACTCCAACTGACAAAACCGGGCACTTCCTTTGAGTTCCTCCCAGTTCTTGACTGGATTGGCTGTCACTCACAATAGACTGCTGCTGTTGGTCCAAAAGGCACTGAAGTCTAAACTACATCTCCCAGAGTCACTGCCCATACAATCCTCTTGTGGCTGGCTCAGATTATGAGTCCAAGTTCTGATTCGTCCAAGGCACCATTTTAGAGCTAGCTTACTCACACTGATTGGTCCAGTTCAGCAGTTCAAAACTAGAATGGGAACTAGCAGACACAGTTCTGACTGCAAAGAAAGCAGGTTAGACAAACTGTAATTTCATTATTACTCTAAATAATTTCTGGCAAACAGTTACATCTTTCAGATAGGTTTCCTTTGCACTCCTAGTGACTGCAAAAATGAAGTGAATTGGCAGCAGCTTGAGTGGTACTCAATCAAAGAAACACACAGTCCCCCATACAAACTAATTATGTCTGCAAGCAGACAGCTCTTAAAGAGACAGTACCAGAGGTTCTAAAAACACTCACTGATAAATGGCTTAAATGCCAAACACCATTCAGGCTTGGAGCATTCAAGCAAGCTCCTGGAAGTCTTTTGGGAACCCCCATTTGCAGGGGGGTTACACATGCATTCCTGAACCCTACCACTGTTTTTCCCTCACCACCTCTGCCGGCTGTTCCAGGAATCCACCTCTCTTTCTGTGAAAAAGTACTTCCTCATATTTCTCCCGAATCTACCCGCCTCCAGCTTCACAGCATGTCCCCTTGTTCTTGAGTGCCTTTTCTTCTGAAGAATACTTCCCTCCTGTACCTTTTTTAACCCCGTGAAGTATTTAAAGATCTCTATCATATCCTCCCTCTCCCTTCTGTCTTCTAGGGTGTACATATTGAGGTCCTTTAGTCTCTGCTCATAAGACTTCTGAAGCAGACACTGCACCATCTTAGTTGCCCTCCTCTGGACTGCCTCCACTCTGTCTATGTCCTTCCAGAGATGTGGTCTCCAGAACTGGACACAGTACTCAAGGTGGAGTCTTACCAGCCATCTGTACAGAGGCAATACCACTTCCCTCTTCTGCTGGTGATATTTATTTATTTATGTCTTTCATAACCGGGTGGGTGCACTTGTAACCCCCCTGCAAATGGGAGTTCCCAAAAGACTTCCAGGAGCTTGCTTGAATGCTCCAAGCCTGAATGGTGTTTGGCATTTAAGCCATTTATCAGTGAGTGTTTTTAGAGCCTCTGGTACTGTCTCTTTAAGAGCTGTCTGCTTGCAGACATAATTATTTTGTATGGGGGGACTGTGTGCTTCTCTGAGTACCACTGAGCTGCTGCCAATTCACTTCATTTTGCAGTCACTAGGAGTGCAAAGGGAACCTATCTGAAAGATGTAACTGTTTGCCAGAAATTATTTAGAGTAATAATGAAATTACAGTTTGTCTAACCTGCTTTCTTTGCAGTCAGAACTGTGTCTGCTAGTTCCCATTCTAGTTTGAACTGCTGAACTGGACCAATCAGTGTGGGTAAGCTAGCTCTAAAATGGTGCCTTGACGAATCAGAACTTGGACTCATAATCTGAGCCAGCCACAAGAGGATTGTATGGGCAGTGACTCTGGGAGATGTAGTTTAGACTTCAGTGCCTTTTGGACCAACAGCAGCAGTCTATTGTGAGTGACAGCCAATCCAGTCAAGAACTGGGAGGAACTCAAAGGAAGTGCCCGGTTTTGTCGGTTGGAGTTTCAGTTGAGCTTTGGCAGTGAAGAAGGAAGGAGCCCTGTGCTTTTTCAGTGTGCAGTTTTAGTCAAAAAACGTGTGTAAGGCCCAGAGTTCCGGTCTGCAGCTTGTTAGGACTGAATCCGTCCTGTGAAGAGAATCAAAGGATATCTGAAGAGTAGAAACCAGGCTCACCCTGTAGAAGACTGGAGGAATTGCTGAAAATTGCACTCGGTCTGTCAGGAACTGAATCTGCTGTGTGTTCTCCCGGGTATTGTGCAGTAATTGTGATCGGGATACAGATGCAGCCTGCCTGGTATAGTGCTTTCTTTTATATAAATGTGTGAAGAGGTTTGTGTACCTCAAGTGAGCCCTGCTGACATTGAAGGACCCTATCTTATTTGGAGTCGTGAGTACTAATTCAGGGTCGCTCCTGTTGAATTGCCACATTAAATCCAAATGGAATTACTGTACTGCTTACTGTTTAATTCTCCTTTTCTCCGTGTGAAAGGGCCCCTACCAGCTGCCACGGTTTGGACTAGCCACTAGGGCTTGGGTACCCAGGGACAGTAACTGATAGGGATAGGCCTGTGCACAGAGCCATAGGTAGATTATTAGAGTGATAAGCTAATTAACCTGATTTCCCTGTCCTTGTTATATCCCCTAAATAAATCAGAGCTGCTTGTTTCAGCAAAGTTATACTGCCTGAGGTATTTGTCTATGTTAAAGTACTGTACTGTGATTGTTGCACTGTATCTCATTTCACAGGAGGTCCCAGTGCCGGAACCAGACCTGGGGGTAAGTGTATACTGTGAAGGTAATTCTGATATATTGTGGGCCACTAGTGGGAAGAAAGGGGTTGCAGTGTCCCAGAGGGCTGTGACCAAGTTAGTTTAACTATTGCAAACCCTGACCTCTGGGTGGAGGCACCCGCCATTGGATCCAGGCCCCTCAACCTGTTAGTGGCAAATCAGGCAGGGTAGTAGCCCTGGGATACCGCCACTAGGGGTTACATCTTGAGGCTCACCGCTGGGATTGTGTGTCCTCTAGTGGCCATATTTACGAACCACTGTTAAGAAAAAATGGGTACCCCAACAGAAGTGGCTGTGCACCGCTGGTGGAGTGGTGTACTGGGGAGGAGATCGACCCCAAAATGCTATGCTTAACCTGGACATCCCCTGGGTATCATCACGGACACTGTGCAGGGAGTACTTTCCAAGGTGGAAGGTTTACAAACCCTGTGGTGGTGGGTCGCATGCTAATCTGCTCACCCACACTTTCCTGGCCCTAGTAGAGTTTAAGGATCCCATAGATAGCTCCAAAGTGCCACAGACCATTACTCCAGAGGGAGCCCTCACTGCTTGGAGAGTGATAACTAAGGGACAGTAAAGACCCGGGGGGAATCAGCCTCACCACTATCTGAAACCTTTGAGGAGAAATTTGCTGAATGGTTGCTGGGAGAGGGAAAACTGTGGAGGACTTGAAGAAACTATTCTTGCCACCTGGGGTGTTCCTCCCCAACACCTCTCCTGCTCCAGTGCCCGTAATGGTGGAACCAATGCAGACTCCTATTTCTGCACCTGCCATTAGTCACGACTCTTACCGAAGGTTGAGGATCTTCTCTGGCACCTCCCACTCCCAAGGGAGGATGACTGGGAGACCTGGATAGACTATGTTGCCCCCAAGTGCTAGAATGGCAATGTCGAAGGCGAAAAGCAAAAGAGGTTAGTGAGAGCCCGAGATCCTGCCCTGGCTACCATCCCGTGCAACGGGCCAGTAACCCTGAGCGACTGCACAGGCCTATCTTGAGGCCTTGGAGAATGTGTATGGGAGCCCAGATTCTGATGAGGACCTATGGTGGAGAGTAAGAAATGCACAACAGTACCAAGGGAGTTGTTGTCTGTGTATGTCTCGGCTGGAAAAATTGTTGCAAGAATGCCTCAGAAAGGGTAGTTTGCCAGCGATTGAACTGGACCGAACCAGACTGGACAGAATCCTTAAGTCTGCCCCTTCTCAGAACTGCTGTTGCTTCAGTTACGCCTGGCAAATCGACTGGAATCCCACCCTCCTATGATGAGTTAATGAGAGAAATTCGAGGAGTTGAGAAAAGGCGACCTCGGAGGTACCTGCACCAACAGCTGTGGCTGCGACCGAAAGTGACTGAGGGTGACCCATCAAGTGAAGTTCAGGCAGAGGTTGACAGTCAATGAGTGCTCTGACAAGGAAAAAGATATGCCCAAATGGGGCGAACTGTTGAGAGAGATCCGGGAATTCAAAACAGTCCTTTATGAAGGCCACGCCTGCAAGTAATACGGCCCTGACCTATATCCGACTGCATCTGCTATGGGGGGTACCACCCATGTATCTCCTGCTGATAACAGCTCAAACTCAATTCCTTGACCATGGAAGTGGAGAAACTGACGAGATGTCTCCAAATGCTTTTCACGCCGCAGGCAGAGATGGCACCCAGGTTTCCAGTTAGTAATCCCCGCCCTGGCTCCCAGTGTGGCGCCGCCAGCTCAAACTCCAGAAAGTATGTTTTGCTATAATTGTGGAAAGATGGGCACATGAAAGGGAATGCCAGTCCCCAAAGACACTGACAAAGTTGCATATAGGCTACAAGGAGAGCTTGGAGAAGAAATCAGTGGTTAAGAGGTGCACGACACGGATCCTGTGAGGGCACCAAAATGCTAATTCACGCCCTTTGTGGCAAGGTCAGTTGCCCAGGCCCCACTACCGCCTCCAGACTGGTCCAGAATAGTGGGTCCTCCATGGAGACCACTGTAAAGGTGAATGGAGTGTCTACAAGAGCTGTATTAGACAGTGGCTCCCAAGTGACAATTATGTTCCAGGATTGGTATCAGAAGCATTTGTCAGACGTACCTTACAACCATTAGAAGGACTGCATGTATGGGGTTAAGTGAGAAGGCCTACCCTTATTCCGGGTATATCCGAATTTGCTGTCTTTCCCCACCTCCGTGGCTGGAGTGGCTCACAAGTAGAGACCCTAGCTCAGTGTGTCCCCCACTGGACTGTATAATGGTGTCCCTTTGTTGATTGGAACAAATGCTCATATGTTCGAAGGCTGGCACAGTTGTGTTATGAAAACAGGGTCAAAGACTAGTAGAGCTTTAAGAGTTCCGGCTTTTAATTAAGAAGGCCTATGAGGCACAGAGAGATGCTGAAAAACAGAACCAGAGGAACCGGTCGGAATTGTATGGAAGAAGGATCCTGAGTCTCTGATCCTGGCGCCAAATGCCCAGTGTACCTTACAGGAGAGGTCCGTATCAGAAAGGATGTTAAGAATAAAATATTAATGTTGGATGCACCAGGCGTGGAAAATTGCCAGAGGAACTGCTGGTCAAGCTTAGTATTTTGCCCGCTAGAGCCCATGCTTATGCCAGAAGGGTAATGGTCCAAGTTCATAATGTGTCTGAAAGAGACATTCGAGTAAACAGAGGTTGCATCCTGGCTAATGTACATTGTGCAGACACTGCAGTGCTACCCAGCAGCAAGAGTTCAAGGAAGAATGACAGAGTAACGCCTGACTTGTTTGATTTCGGCGACTCCCCGCTGCCAGCTGAATGGAAAGTGAGGATCAGTGAGAAGCTTGCCCAGAGAGACCAGGTGTTTTCTTTAAAGGAATGGGATGTAGGATGCGCAAGGAGCTGAGCACAATATCCGCTGCATGACGAAAGACCATTTCGTGAGAGGTCTCGGCTTCGGCACCTGCTGACATAGATGATGTGAGACGGCATCTGCAAGAGATGTTAGCTGCTGGTGTAATACAAGAATCCAGAAGCCTCTATGCTTCCCCCATTGTGGTAGTGAGGAAAAGAATGGAACAGTAAGGATGTGTGTGGATTATCGCTCTTAAACCGCGGACTATCCTGATCAGTACACAATGCCCCGCATTCAGGATGCTTTGGACTGCCTAAACGGGAGCAAGTGGTTCTCTGTGCTGGATCTCCGCAGTGGGTACTACCAGATCCGATGGCCCCAGAGGACCGTGGAGAAGACGGCCTTTATCTGTCCGCTTGGCTTCTATGAATTCATGAGGATGCCTCAAGGGATTTCAGGTGCCCCAGCCACTTTTCAACGATTGATGGAGCGTGCAGTGGGGACATGAACTTACTAGAGTGCCTGGTATACCTAGATGATGTTATTGTGTTTGGCAGCTCACTGGAGGAACATGAGAGCAGATTATTTAAGGTATTGGACCGACTGGAGGACTTTGGCCTTCAACTGTCCATTGACAAGTGTCAATTCTTTCAAACATCAGTAAAGTATGTGGGACACATAGTATCCACCGAGGAATAGAGACCAACTAAGTAAAGTTGAGGCCTTGACCACCTGGCCACAGCCCAAAAATCTAAAAGAACTGCAAAGATTCCTGGGATTCTGTGGTTATTATCGGCGCTTCATCAAGGACTATTCAAGAGTGATCCGCCCTTTACTTAACCTTACTCAAGGGTATCCCCCAACCCACAAAAATACCAAAGTCAGTCCTCAAGACTGAAAGAGTGTATTTTCATCCGAGTGAAGTATTTGGGGCCCGCTGGACTCCTGATTGTGAGACTGCTTTTCATGAGATCATATATCAACTTACCCATGCTCCAGTGCTGGCCTATGCCGATCCAAGCAAACCTACGTCCTGCACACTGATGCTAGCTTGCAAGGGTTGGGGGGCTGTGTTGTACCAAGAGCACGAATGGCCTGAGACCAGTGGCCTTTGCCAGTAGAAGCCTGACCCCATCCGAAAAGAACTATCCTGTACATAAGTTAGAGTTCCTAGCTTTGAAGTAGGCTATTGTTGACCAATTCCATGAGTACTTGTATGGGCTAAAATACTAGTAAAACTGACAATAATCCTTTGACCTATGTGCAGACCTCAGCTAAGTTGGATGCCACTGGCCATAGGTGGCTTTCTGCATTATCTACATATGACTATGCTCTCGAATACGAGCAGGTCTGAACCACATAGATGCTGATGCTCTCTCCGGAGGCCTGTTCCCCAGAATGATTGGGTCCGATTGGCAGAACCTGACATTCGGGCACTCTGCCGGAAGTTTGACAGGGAGGAACAAATGTCCTGAGACGCAGTGGACTGCATGGTGGATTGCTTGGGAGCCTCTGAGGTGCATACCTGCTGCTTATTGCCACTTTTCTGCAATAGACATTGGTGCACTGCCTCAGCTGGACAATGACAGTATTCGTGGCTCAATCCCGCGATCCCATGATCAAAGCAGCTTTAGAAGCCCTCTATGCAGGAAAAGATGTGTCCAAATTACGCTCCACTGATTTGAGAACTGCACTGTTATACAAAGAAGGTCCTAAGTTGAAACTGATCAATAAACTGTTATACAGAGAAACAGTAGACAGAGGGGGACAAGTAGACAAACAACAACTAGTGCTGCCCACTGCCTTTCGAGACTCAGTACTGAGGTCCTTGCACAACCACATGGGGCACCTTGGTATAGACAGAACACTTGACTTGGTGAGATCCAGATTCTATTGGCCTAAGATGGGGCTGATGTGGAGCAACACATTCGAACTTGTAGTCGCATTACAGAGGAAAGCTTTGCCCCAGAGGGCTGCCCCTTGTTAACATCACCACCAGTGCACCCATGGAGCTGGTCTGTATTGATTTTCTGAGTTTGGAGTCAGATCAAAGAAATATCAGTAATGTGCTGGTGGTCACTGACCATTTCAGAGATATGCCCAAGCTTTCCCACCAAAGACCAGAAAGCATCCACTGTGGCCAAAGTACTTGTAGAAAACTTTTGTTCACTATGGGGCTCCACAAAGAATCCATTCTGATCAAGGGAGAGACTTTGAGAGTCATCTGATCAAAGAGATGCTTTCTCTGTGGGGAGTGCGAAACCAGAACCACTCCTTACCACCCCCAGGGGACCCACAGCCTGAGCGTTTCAACCGCACTTTGCTAGATATGCTAGGCACCCTGCACCCAAAGGACAAGCCTAGATGGAGCCAACAAATTAGCACCCTGGTACATGCTTATAACTGCACCAAAGTGATGCCACTGGATTCTCCCCTACTGCCTGATGTTTGGAAGAGAAGCTCGACTACCAGTAGATGTGTGTTTTGGGCTCTCCTGATGGGGTTCAAGCTGACAACTATTTACAGTATGTGCAAAGTTAAAGGCCCAGCTAACTCATGCGCGTACCAACTGGCTCAAACCATGGCTGCCAAAAGAAATCTGGCCAACAAAGAAAGGTATGATAAAAGGTGAAAGCACAGGAACTCCAGGAGGGAGATCGGGTATTGCTAAGAAATCTGGGACTGCATGGCAAGCACAAGATTGCTGACAGATGGCACCATCTCCCTCACATTGTAGTAGGCAAACTAGATGATCTGCCAGTGTACAAAGTAAGGCCTGAGAATAATTCAAAGATGTAAAAACAATGCATAGAAATCATTTACTGCCCATTGGACAAATCTTAATTGAGTCTGAGCCCTAGAAGATGCCCCTCTGGACCAGTGACTAGAGCTGCTGCTAAGAAAAGATCAAGAAAGTCTGCACCTACAGAAGCAAAGTTAAAGTGTTCCCTCCACAAGTCCCAGTTGAGCATGACTGTCAGTCCATATCGGAAGAAAGTGAGAGTGACTTTGAATACTATCCTTCTTACGAACTGAGTCAATTGTTTCGGGCAATCCCTAGTCAATACTAGAGATGAAGCTGGGCCTTCTGGACTGTCCAAGCCCCTAGCTTCGTCCCTGGAGCCGATGCTCCCAGAAAGTGAAGTGCAAAGCATCAGATCAGATGAAATGGAATCATTGTGCATGGTTGAACTGTTTGAGCTTCAGGGAGGAAAATGATGGATTGGGTCAGACTGGTGATACACCAGAACAAGAAGAGTATTTTGAGTGCCCTGACAGTCCACTGCCAGTGTCCAAAGCTCTCATGAGCCAAATGTTGTGGACTCAGAAACTGTAACTCCTGGAGCTGAAAGTGCCCCAAGTTCTAGCCTCTCTACCCCATGGAGACTCCTGACAAGTGAGGACAATGCTGAAAATGAGGCTCAGAGTGCAGAGACTATAACAGTTCCCCCTAGAAAGACTGGTCGAGCTGTAAAGCCTGTGGTGCACCTCAGTTATGATTCCCTTGGGAGGCCTGTGGATTTGCCTCTCAATGTTGTCCATAAAGGAGTGTATGTGTCCCCGAGCTCATTGCCCAAACTGAGCATCAGTGCTAACTCCAAGTTACTTGTGTTGCCCTCTAAGTATGGTGCCCTTGCCCCATCCAGCCCCAAGGTAACTGATAGGGAAGGGCCCCCTCTCTTCAGGTTTCATGTACAAGAGGTAATAACTTGAGTTATGGTACAATGTGTATGTAATACTGTGTAAAGAGTGACGTACTGCAATGTTTCAGAAATGTGTTCTTGGTAAATGATATATTGACTGATGATTACATGTGCGAGCCTAATGCAAATGTATATGGTTGCAGTTGAAACTTATGGGGATACTTGCTTGACTCGGACGTCAAGCTTTCCCAGGCCAGGAAGGGTGTAACCCCCCTGCAAATGGGGGTTCCCAAAAGACTTCCAGGAGCTTGCTTGAATGCTCCAAGCCTGAATGGTGTTTGGCATTTAAGCCATTTATCAGTGAGTGTTTTTAGAGCCTCTGGTACTGTCTCTTTAAGAGCTGTCTGCTTGCAGACATAATTAGTTTGTATGGGGGACTGTGTGCTTCTCTGAGTACCACTCGAGCTGCTGCCAATTCACTTCATTTTGCAGTCACTAGGAGTGCAAAGGGAACCTATCTGAAAGATGTAACTGTTTGCCAGAAATTATTTAGAGTAATAATGAAATTACAGTTTGTCTAACCTGCTTTCTTTGCAGTCAGAACTGTGTCTGCTAGTTCCCCATTCTAGTTTTGAACTGCTGAACTGGACCAATCAGTGTGGGGTAAGCTAGCTCTAAAATGGTGCCTTGGACGAATCAGAACTTGGACTCATAATCTGAGCCAGCCACAAGAGGATTGTATGGGCAGTGACTCTGGGAGATGTAGTTTAGACTTCAGTGCCTTGTTGGACCAACAGCAGCAGTCTATTGTGAGTGACAGCCAATCCAGTCAAGAACTGGGAGGAACTCAAAGGAAGTGCCCGGTTTTGTCGGTTGGAGTTTCAGTTGAGCTTTGGCAGTGAAGAAGGAAGGAGCCCTGTGCTTTTTCAGTGTGCAGTTTTAGTCAAAAACGTGTATGAGCCCAGAGTTCCGGTCTGCAGCTTGTTAGGACTGAATCGTCCTGTGAAGAGAATCAAAGGATATCTGAAGAGTAGAAACCAGGCTCACCCTGTAGAAGACTGGAGGAATTGCTGAAAATTGTACTCGGTCTGTCAGGAACTGAATCTGCTGTGTGTTCTCCCGGTATTGTGCAGTAATTGCGATCGGATACAGATGCAGCCTGCCTGGTATAGTGCTTTCTTTTATATAAATGTGTGAAGAGGTTTGTGTACCTCAAGTGAGCCCTGCTGACATTGAAGGACCCTATCTTATTTGGAGGTCGTGAGTACTAATTCAGGGTCGCTCCCTGTTGAATTGCCACATTAAATCCAAATGGAATTACTGTACTGCTTACTGTTTAATTCTCCTTTTCTCCGTGTGAAAGGGCCCCTACCAGCTGCCACGGTTTGGACTAGCCACTAGGGCTTGGGTACCCAGGGACAGTAACTGATAGGGATAGGCCTGTGCACAGAGCCATAGGTAGATTATTAGAGTGATAAGCTAATTAACCTGATTTCCCCCTGTCCTTGTTATATCCCCCTAAATAAATCAGAGCTGCTTGTTTCAGCAAAGTTATACTGCCTGAGGTATTTGTCTATGTTAAAGTACTGTACTGTGATTGTTGCACTGTATCTCATTTCACAGGAGGTCCCAGTGCCGAACCAGACCTGGGGGTAAGTGTATACTGTGAAGGTAATTCTGATATATTGTGTGGGCCACTAGTGGGAAGAAAGGGGGGTTGCAGTGTCCCAGAGGGCTGTGACCAAGTTAGTTTAACTATTGCAAACCCTGACCTCTGGGTGGAGGCACCCGCCATTGGATCCAGGCCCCTCAACCTGTTAGTGGCAAATCAGGCAGGGGTAGTAGCCCCTGGGATAGCGCCATCTAGGGGTTACACACTGATCCAAAGGACCGTTTTCAGGCATGACCCAAGCCACATCATGGCACATTAAGCAGTACAGGAGTGCAGAACAACAGTAAACACAAGCCTCAACATGAGGTGCAGGAAATTACAGAACAAGGGGTCACTACATAAAGTACAATTACATGAGAATACAAGGTGTCAAAGAAGGCCAGCAAACAGGTCATAAATACATAGTGTCAGGCCTGGCAACAGGCTGAAATCTAAGTCTCAACACAGAGACCAACCACAAGTCTCAGATACAAGACAGAGTGCAAAATGCTTTTAGGTACACTAATACCCCTCCCCAAGCACCCCAGCATCCCACTCGCCCTCCCTACCGCTCTGTCCCACAGTCTGGTCACCTTTAGCTCATTCAATATGATTACCCCAGGTCTCTTTCCTGTTCAGTGGTCATTAATACCACTCCACCCATTTTTGTACTCCGCCCATGGGTTTCTGTGCTCTAAGTGCATTATTTTGGCCCTTTTCACATTGAAACCCAGCTGCCATACCCATGACCGCTCTCTAGTTTTCCCAGGTCTCTGTGCATCCTTTCCATCCCCCCGAGAGTGGATCCTTTCCACCCCGAGTGGATCCTTTCCACACCCCACCTCAGAATGGAGTAGATTGGAAATTATTGTCAGAGTAGTTCAAGAGTCTCTACAGTCCATTTATCAGATAGAACTCCCACTGCCATGGCATCGGTTGTTATTACCTCAAGTGCTTAAACAACGTTGACCTCTGCAAACTTTTCAGGACCAGTGAAAACCAAAACACTGGGGGAACAGTTACAAACTGGCTGGAGGAAGGTTTCAGAAGGCGGCCAGGAGGCATTTCTTCACGGAGGGAGTGGTGGTGGGGGGGTGGAACAGGCTACCAGAAGAGGTGGAGAGCAAGGAAACTGCTGATGGTTTCAAGGGGGGGTGGGATATACATAAGGGGAGAATAGCCAAGGAGGGGAACGGAGCAGCATGTAACTGGGTACACTGGTCCTACATCAGGCACATGTGATAGACAGTAAAGCTTCCTTCTGTTGGTCAATTCTTATGCTCATATATATTTGGCAAAATGTATGCGTTGAGCTTTAAGTTTGGAGTAGGACTGCCATCTCCTTTGTTTCTGTCTATTCACTGTGTGAGCTTTATTTCGTGAGTTTCATTCATGCTGACCTTTTGCGTAGTTTAAGGAGTATGTATTACTATGTTTTTGTTGTGTTCTTTTTTTTTTTTTTTTTTTTTTATTTAAACAGCAGTTTGGAAAACCTTTGAGCCATAGGCTCATTTACAAAGGTACCTTGTCACAGTAGATTTGAGTTTTTGATGTTTGTTCTGAGGTTTCTTTTAACAACAGTTCTTCTGCTCTTGATCAATAAGTGCCATGAGAGCTTTATCTTCCCCTGGACAGTGACCACGCTGGGCATAAGGGACCTTGATTTAATGTCTCATCTAAAAGATGACCACTATACAATTGCTGTACCACCCCCCCCCTTGTACGACAATGTCAGTTATGAGTATTACCCCAAGTACCTGGTGTGGGGCTAGAACCCATGACCTTCCGATCTTCCAACCCTAGAGGCAAACATACTACCTGTTGAGCCATTGGGACTGTAGAAGTAGAAATTCCCTGTGACAGATGAGACTTTGTGTTTTGTATCCTTTACCTCTCGGGAATGAAGAATGAATTGTTAATAATGCCGGTGCCATGTTATTTTCGCTTGTGTGATTCGTTATTGCACTGAGTAGAGCGAGGGGTGAAGCAGTCTTTTTTGCATCCTGTGGTCTATAAATCTCAATTTCACAGCGTTCTGCCAATGGCTCCTTTCATATTTTGCAATGTCTAAACAGCTACCTTTAAGAGTCCAACATTTTGACTAAATAGGGGTAGCTACACATCTCTGCAACACAGGTGTATGTTTGATGGGTGGCCTACAAAATGAAAATACAATAACCTACCTACGTTTATAAACCCACAAGGGTGGGAGCGATGCTTTTCCTCACTTATCCATTATGTATTGCGTCTACGGAAGCACCTTACATCTGTTTCTTATTATTTTCTTTCAGTAAAATTGGTCTCCTGCATTCTGCTGTTCCTAGACTCGTAGCTCACAGCATTCATAAGAGTGGCTTAATACCAGATATCCTAGTATCAGAGGAAAACTGCAAACTACTTTTGTCCTTAGACGACATCTTATTATTCCAGGTGAACTCAAGATTCAGCTATATGGTTACTCTCTGAATAACACTCCTACTCCACCCTGTCAGATTGTAAAAATAAAGATATGTCAGAAGCACTACCAACATCCAATCATGTCCAAAAACAAATTATTTTGAAATCTGAGCTGCATTTATCAGATATCTGGGAATTTTATTATTCCAATATTCAACTTTCAAACTGGATCAAGTACCAAACCTGCCTTATGACAAAGAAAATAACACTAGGCCTTGCTCCCCCAGGTGTCCAAGCTCTCCTCTGCCCAGCGCGGATTACTCGCATCACCAAGGGCTCTGAATCCCAGCTTCTGCGTATCCTGCGTTTCCGCACCACACAAGGGCAAAGATCGTTTGTGCACAGAGCTCCCAGCTGCTTCAATGGTCTCAACATTGACATCGCCTCATTGTCAAAGCCTGGTCTGTTCAAATCCAGTCTCCGTCACATCCTGTCTGCATCTAGCTCCTGTGACTGTCCTTCCTAATTGTTCTCCCCTCTCCTCTTTGCTCTTTCCACGTAGCACTTAACCCTCTCCCCCTCAACTCCCTCTCCCATACACCCATTCATCCTCCCCTCCTCCCACCCTCCTTCTCTACCCCCCCCCCGTAGCACTTTAATTGATATTTGACAAGTGCCTATGGTCAGCCCCCACTAGTGTGTCTCTCCTCCATACCGTGTCAACCCTGTTATCAGACCTCCTTCTGGCATTTTTGTCACTGTACTGAATTTATAAAACTGTATGTAACTGCCTGTAACCCACTGTTATACTGTTATTCATTGTCTTGTTTGAATTGTACCTTAACTGACGTGGAACCTCTGTAAAAGAGCATTGGCTCAAAGGTACTTGTAATCCTAGATTCAAATAAAAAAAAAAAATATATAAGAACTAGCTGGATTGTTTGTCATTGAAATGGAGGCCATCAGTTGCTAAATGGCTGAGTCACAAGCGCCGCCTGGGGAATAAGGCCAGTATGATGAAATGACCTGACCCCCCCCCCGTTTCTATATTTAGTAAGTATACTTCCTATTGTATTTCCTCAGAGTGTCTTTTTTCAGAAAATCAATCACATACCGTATGATCTAACTTCCTCTGGGCTACAAAAGCCCTCAAGAATGAAGCTCACTCACTCTTTTAATTGTGCTTTTACTTCAAATTCCTTTTCCCCCCAGGAAAGTCATATCAGAGTCAATTATATTTTCAAACGAGCCCTGGATTACACATGTAACCCTTAGGTGGTGCTATCCCAAGGGCTACTACCCCTGCCTTCGTGACTAGTTGCAGGTTAAGGGGCTTGGGTACTGAAAACAGGTGCCTACACCCAGAGGACAGGGTCAGTGGTAGCGTAGCTGACCTGGGTACAGCCCTCCGGGACACTGTGACCCCCCTCTTTCGCTTCTAGTGGCCTAAACAATGAACAGCAAATACAGGTACAATAGCCCCTAATCAGTATACAAATCCCCACTCTGTTTGCACTTACCACCAGGGCTGGTTCCACCAGTCTGACTCTGGAAACCCCCTGTAAAATAAGGTTAGACACAGCAGGTAACAACAGTACAGTGCTTCTGGTACAAAATGGAACCACAGTCAGGTTAAATGCAAAAATAATTAGATCTGATTTATTCAGAGGGAATGAACAAGGGAGGGCCGTAATTTGGCTGATTAGTCCTGTAACTGATTCAATCAGGCAATCATGCATGCACTTTAGAGCGCCTTCACTGTCACACACTCTGGGTACCCAGTTGGAACAAAGGTGGGCAAGCCTAATTCATTGCCCGGGGTAGGCCGGCATTGTAACTGGTCGGGGCCCTGTGATGGAAAGAAGAAACATGCACAGCCACACACAATTTGTAATCCGGAGCCTAGAGGCTCAGTTTGTGACAAGGAAACAACAAAGGAATCAGATGACAACACTTTTGATTGAGATGATGTTGCAGGGAGCTACCCTGGGATTTACTCATGCTACCCAATACGAGACACAGGAGGGATGAGATGGAGACTGCAGGTTGACAAGCTGGTATGCCAAGAGAAGCAGGGCCCACATGAATCACCGAAGTGTCATTCCTGTCGAGATGGTTGAGCAGGGGGCTGATCCCCGGGCGAGTTTCTCATTGATGGTGATCTCTGCGCCTGGAGTAGCTGGCTGGGCCAAGGTGGCAGGGCCCAGGCCGGGTGAATAGTTCGGATTCAGTCCGGTAACCACTGGATTCAGCTTCCAGCAAGCGTGACACAATCAGGCAGTGGGGAACCAAATCGCGACACACTAACAGCATTCAGCACACTTATAGTAAGACAAAACGCAATACCACAGGTCGGATGACAGTCCGGTTGCAAGTTCAGCTTTCCTGAGCAAAACCGTGCTTTTTGTGGTGATTTCAGACGTCCTGACAGACCGATCAGCAAATCTTGGTCTTCTTCAGGCAGTGGTTCAGTCACAGTTCGGTGGCTTTTGTCACAGTTGGTTCGGATACAGTCCGGTTATTTAAGCACTCTCTTAGGATGCCTTTTGAGGGACAGCAGGCAGATAGGCCAAACTCAGCCTTTCCACCAGTTTTCCGCTCGACTACGTAGGAGCAGCTGCTCAAATGTCTTGAGCTGTTCACTCTCTCACTCCAAACGCAGACTGACTCTTTGCTGCAGGCAGTTTGGGACTTTCCCAGAGATCCAAAAGGTTCAATTTGTTGATTTGTCTGTCTGTCACAGCATGGGTTCCCCCTCCAGGTCCATTTAGGTTCCAAAGTGGAAAAACTACAATTCCTACAGAAATTCACTCCCACAAGACCCCTGGGGGCAGGCTCCATTTTAGAGCCCCCAAAGGTACTGATTGGTCCACAAAGGCAGTCCAGAACCAAGACGGTGGTGATTTACAGAACTGTCCATGCTGAAAAGAAGGCAGGTTAGACAAAGTATGATATCATTACTATTATAATAGATCATCAACAAATAAATACAGCTTCTAACAGAGCTCCCTCTGCACAATTAGCGATGGCAGAACGAAGCGATTATTTGGCAGCCTAGGCAGGACTCGAGCACAGAAACACTCAGCCCCCACCCAGATTAATTATACACTGCGATATAGGCAGCTCTTAAAGAGACAGGACACAGAGGCTATTAAGGCACTCACATGCAATAGCTTACAAACAATTAAGACACAGGACACCAGCCTGGCAGCGGGCATTTAGGCACATGCAAGGAAGACTTTCGGGAACCCCCATTTATAGGGTGGTTATACACAGACAGTATCAAAAAGTTGCAAACAAATCTAAGCGATTCTATATAAATAATAGCAAACAAATTATTTACAGTTACACACATTTTTGACACATCAGTGTTAACAGGCTTTGAAAGCCCAAGGCAGGCTTTGACCTATGAAACTTTAGACACTGCTATTCACCACGGGGGTCAAGGCATTATTACTTCTCTGCACTTATGGAATCCTTATTGGATGGTGAAAAACGGCTAACCAGAGAGCACAACACCCCCTGGCAAAACTCTACCAAGCAAAGCGCTAGGGCACCTGTGTGGTCTGTGGACCAGCAATCCTGTCTGTCTATATGACATGAATAAATCTGCTAATCTTGCAGTACCTTGGACTCAGCCTGCTTTTTGCCAATAAGACACTGTGTGAGTGCAGACCATCCTTTTGTTTGTATATGTTCAGTTGGGGGGGGGGGCAGCATCTCTCCTGGTCTGCACCTGTCTTGCACCTGACAGCACAGACCATCCTTTTCTGTTTAACCAGAAAATAATCCCTTTTGCAGCCCAGGAGACTTTAGATCGTGTAAACAGAGATAATAACCAGTGCTAGCCCATCAGGTGGGGGTGCAAATGACAGCTGCATGGGGAAGGAAAGCTGCTGCCTGACCCTGTTGCATGCCCGCACAGGTATAAAAATCCTTTCACTGCAAAATGAAGCCACCATCTGCCCTGTAGGACAACCCGACTTCAGTTCTAGTGGGGGAGCTGCTAATCCCAATGGCCCTGCCATTGGGGGGGGGGGGTACACCACAGAGGAACAAGGAGGTGAGGTGAGGTGAGGAAAGTCTTGGAGAAGATGAGTGATGGGACTGAGAGCAGAGGGTCGGCTAAAAGAAGGCTGATCAGGAGACGAGGAGGCATAAATTATACTCATTAAAAACAAAACGAGATAATAACCAGGGAGAGGTTCGGCCTCTGAAAAAAGAGAAGTATTCTTTAAGGACGCGAATATCACATAACGAAAACAGCAGCATTACAGAACATCCCACAATTATGGCAAAAATGTGTAACTTGGACGTCATGGTACAAGGTATAAAACACTGATAGTGCTGGGGTTGAAACTGGCATCAATCCACTAGCCAAATGCTAGAAGATTTTTTAATGGGCAAGTAACATTTTGCTTTCATTAGCTCTGCTGGCTTGTATTGGAGATAGTAACATTTCAATAGAAACACAGAATCTGACAGCAGATGAGGGCTGCTTGACCCACCCAGTCTGCTCCTTTTTCCCTACCTACGGTGTTACTGCAGAGCCTACTTAATCTCTGGCTCCTTCTCTCCCCACCATTCCTTTCCACTATGATTCCCTTGTGCCTGTCCCATGCATTCTTGAACCCCACCACTGTTTCTGGCCCACCACCTCCGCTGGAAGGCTGTTGCAGGCGTCCATCATTCTATACTCTATTAAGCAGGGCCAATGACGTTCCATTTTCAAACATGACCAATTCCATTTGACAAAATCTTAAAATACCTTTTTTCCCCAAAACTGAGGACAAATCGGCATATTTTGTATACACTTTTAGCTCAAAATGGTATTGTGTTCACAAAACGCTGGTGCAAAGTGAGGTTGTCTGCATATTTAAGTTGTGCAAATAAGGGTTTTTTTTTCCATGAAAAATCAGCTTCCAAGTACTGGTTTAAAAATGAAAAAATCTGTTATTTTACTGGTGTTTTCCACTGAAGACAGAAAATCATTGGCCCAAAATAAGTGCATGTGTAAGATAATAATAAATTAATAAAACAGGAGGATTTCAGACTGAGTCAGCTTACAAGGAAAAATCCAAAAAGGGAAATTTATGGACAACATAATTGCTTAAAGAATGAAGACAGGATTAGGCCTGAATTCTGCCAAAGGAAGTTTTTAAAGACAAAAGGCATTTAATCTCAGTAATTTGCCAGATGTTACAAGGTAATGACAACTTTGCTGACACACAAATGAAAACAAGTTAGCAGAGGGATGTACTACTGTAAATGAATTTATAAAATGAGTCCAGATGCCCGCCATAAGTAGTGTTCTCCGAGACCCCTGACGGAGCTCCATTTTAAGCAAAGCGTCGGGGCACCTACATTTGATGGATTTTGTACCTCTGATGCTTTACTCACACGGGTATCTGCAATAATTGAAATATGCACAGCTACATGAATGTTTCTACGCACTGAATATACTTTACCATGCTGTGCCTTCTTATGACCATCTCCATGTCTAATTTTAACCATTAAGTACTTCCCCTATGCCGTACCTGATGGAGGGGTGTCCGCATTTATAACCGGTGTGAGTGAGTATGATGTGTAATACGGCATGCTGTTATCCTCTCTTGCATTAACAGGGTGTTAAACAGCTGGTATAGCACGGCAAAACACTATGCAAAATAGGGGGTAATGCTCAACATTTCCAGAAATGCGTAGCAGTAGTCTGCTTACCATTTTTTGAGTCAGCCCACGGCACAACAGACAAAATGAAAAAAATTATATATTTTTTTTTTACATTTTGTTAATCATTCTGTGCTAAGTGCTATGCATTTTCACAGCTGATCAGCACTTTCATGCAAAGAACTGCTAATCAAGTTTTTGGACTTATTTAATACCCTGGAATCAATTGTAAGCTCTTTTGCTTGCAAACTCTGTTGCACTGAATATACTGGTTCAGGAGTTTAGCTACTTCCTCTCTGCTCTTTCAGAGTAACTCTGGACAAATTTCTGCTTCCCAAGCGGATCACTGTGTTTAGTAGAGTGATACTAAAGGGAATCCCTTTACATTGGTGCATGTTTGCATGGCATATTCATTTATTTCCTGCCAATGAGATTGGGGGGGGTGCAAGCAGACATGCTGGATCTAGAGTCCCCTCCAACCTTAAATTGCAATGCTACTAGGTACTTTGTATTGTGGGAAGAAACAGAAATGTTCAGAATGTTATACAGTAAGCGTCAGATTCGAAAATAGGAAATCATAAAAAATGTTACACCTTTACTCAGTTCATGAAATACAATGCAGAGCACTCTGGTCTGTTGTAACGGATTCGAATTCAAATGGGACGTGACAGCTCAGATTTTCCATACTCAATTTATTCAACCTAAAGTCAGAAGACAAGGCTGATTCGGGGACACAAAGAGGGAGTTCTGAATACTAAAGGGGATAGACAAGGTAATATATACACCGATGTTTAAACTGGTGAATGCAGGCTGAACCAGAGGACATGAACTTACATGGTGTGTGTGTGTGTGTGTGTGTGTGTGCAGATAAGAGGAACATCAAAAAGCATTTCTTCACACAAAGGGTGGTTACTATGAGAAATAGCCTACCCAGGGAAGTTGTGGAAGCTAGCACTGTTCAGTCTGTCAAACCAGAACAAAACAGATTCATGAGAAGGAGAGTGGCACTGAGGGTTACACAGCATGACTGTGGGTAACATTCTGGCTGCTAACCATGGATGTGCGCCCATATTCAAATTAGGTCTAGTTACTATGGGCGTAGCTGGATGGACAGACAAGATGGACCCTAAGTCTCTCTTTCTGTCACCACAGTACTATGTTACAGCAGCCTTGATATTTCTCACCAGCATGAGGTAGTAAGTAAAGACCCGGCGGGGGGGGGCACACCATGTGGCAGCCAGGGCACCTGTACAAAGTCCATACTGATACTACGGGGTTAGCTCTGCACCACCACATTGGGGACCAGTTTAAGCACAATATCTGGCAGCCAGGGCACCTGTACAAAGTCCAGACTGTGTTACTACGGGGTTAGCTCTGCACCACCACATGGGGGACCAGTTTAAGTACAATATCTGGCAGCCAGGGCACCTGTACAAAGTCCATACTGTTACTACAGGGTTAGCTCTGCACCACCACATGGGGTACCAGTTTAAGCACATCTGGCAGTCCAGGGGCACCTGTACAAAGTCCAGACTGTGTTACTACGGGGTTAACTCTGCACCACCACATGGGGGACCAATTTAAGCACATCTGGCAGCCAGGGCACCTGTACAAAGTCCAGACTGTGTTACTACGGGGTTAACTCTGCACCACCACATGGGGGACCAGTTTAAGCACAAAATTCTTTTTAACAGGGCATGTGCCCTAGTGTAACTAAGCAAGGCCCCTAGTTCTCTACGGCACTTCAATCCTAATTTCTGCAGCAGAGCCCCCAGTTCTCTATGGCACTGCAGCACAGCCCCTAGTTCTCTACGGCACTTCAGTCCTGATTTCTTATTTTTTTTTTAAACTTAATCTTTTTTTCTCTGTTACAATCATTACAACAAAGCACCAATCTGGCACAAACAATTAAAGTGATACAGATTATTATGAATACATCTTACAATGGTTGATTCCAACTATATTTATCTCTCTTTCTAGGTATATGAAGCAAGAAAGATTAAAACCAAGAGATAATTGCACTTCCGAGAGGGGACATACCCAGCTACTTTTGCCCTTCGGGAAGACTGTTAAACTAAGATGCTTCAACACAGTCCCGGAAACCACAAGAGTGAATGTTCATCTGTATCTTCTAATAACACATTAATAGCAAAAGCTTTTTAAATGAGATCCAAGTTCCCCTAAGTGTTAAAAACAAAGCAAGTCAAAATAAGCAAAGTGGAAGTTTTCCAAAGAATAAAAACGAAAAGAAAACCATAAAGTAAAATAAAATTGTGTGGTGTATTGTTATTACTACAAAACTTGTGCAAGTTTGTTAGTATCAGTTAATACAAGTAGTGGGCCACTGCGACTCAGTTCCCCCTTCAGTCGTGATTTCTGAAGCACAGCCCCTAGTTCTCTATGGCTCTGCAGCAGAGCACATAGTTTTCTACAGCACTTCAGTCCTGGTTTCTGCAGCAGAGGCCTTAGTTCCCTATGGCACTGTGACAGAGCCTCTAGTTCTCTATGGCACTTCAGTCCTGGTTTCTGCAGCAGGGTTCCTAGTTCTCCACGGCACTTCAGTCCTGATTTCTGCAGCAGGGCCCCTAGTTCTCTATGGCACTTCAGTCCTGATTTCTGCAGCAGGGTTCCTAGTTCTCCACTGCACTTCAGTCCTGATTTCTGCAGCATGGTTCCTAGTTCTCCACGGCACTTCAGTCCTGATTTCTGTGGCAGGGCCTCTAGTTCTCTATGGCACTTCAGTCCTGATTTCTGCAGCACGGTTCCTAGTTCTCCACGGCACTTCAGTCCTGATTTCTGCAGCACGGTTCCTAGTTCTCCACGGCACTTCAGTCCTGATTTCTGTGGCAGGGCCTCTAGTTTTCCACGGCACTTCAGCCTTGATTTCTGCAGCAGGGCCTCTAGTTCTCTATGACACTTCAGTCCTGATTTCTGTGGCAGGGTTCCTAGTTCTCCACGGCACTTCAGTCCTGATTACTGCGGCAGGGCCCCTAGTTCTCTATGGCACTTCAGTCCTGATTTCTGCAGCAGGGTCTCTAGTTCTCCACGGCAATTCAGTCCTGATTTCTGTGGCAGGGCCCCTAGTTCTCTATGGCACTTAAGTCCTGATTACTGCAGCACGGTTCCTCGTTCTCCGCGGCACTTCAGTCCTGATTTCTGTGGCAGGGCCTCTAGTTCTCTATGGCACTTCAGTCCTGACTTCTGCAGCAGGGCCCCTAGTTCTCTATGGCACTTAAGTCCTGATTTCTGCAGCAGGGTTCCTAGTTCTCCACGGCACTTCAGTCCTGATTACTGCAGCAGGGCCCCTAGTTCTCTATGGCACTTCAGTCCTGATTTCTGCAGCAGGGTTCCTAGTTCTCCACGGCAATTCAGTCCTGATTTCTGCAGCACGATTCCTAGTTCTCCACGTCAATTCAGTCCTGATTTCTGTGGCAGGGCCTCTAGTTCTCTATGGCACTTCAGTCCTGATTTCTGCAGCAGGGACCCTAGTGCTCTACGGCACTTCAGTCCTGATTTCTGTGGCAGGGCCTCTAGTTCTCTGTGGCACTTCAGTCCTGATTTCTGTGGCAGGGCCTCTAGTTCTCTATGGCACTTAAGTCCTGATTACTGCAGCACGGTTCCTCATTCTCCATGGCACTTCAGTCCTGATTTCTGTGGCAGGGCCTCTAGTTCTCTATGGCACTTCAGTCCTGACTTCTGCAGCAGGGCCCCTAGTTCTCTATGGCACTTAAGTCCTGATTTCTGCAGCAGGGTTCCTAGTTCTCCACGGCATTTCAGTCCTGATTACTGCAGCAGGGCCCCTAGTTCTCTATGGCACTTCAGTCCAGATTTCTGCAGCAGGGTTCCCAGTTCTCCGCGGCACTTCAGTCCTGATTTCTGTGGCAGGGCCTCTAGTTCTCTATGGCACTTCAGTCCAGATTTCTGCAGCAGGGTTCCTAGTTCTCTATGCACTTCAGTCCTGATTTCTGCAGCAGGGACCCTAGTGCTCTACGGCACTTCAGTCTTGATTTCTGTGGCAGGGCCTCTAGTTCTCCATGGCACTTCAGCCTTGATTTCTGTAGCAGGGCCTCTAGTTCTCTATGGTACTTCAGTCCTGATTTCTGTGGCAGGGTCTCTAGTTCTCCACGGCACTTCAGCCTTGATTTCTGCAGCAGGGCCTCTAGTTCTCTATGGCACTTCAGTCCTGATTTCTGCAGCAGGGCCCCTAGTTCTCCACGTAACTTCAGTCCTGATTTCTGTAGCAGGGCCTCTAGTTCTCTATGGCACTTCAGTCCTGATTTCTGCAGCAGGGTTCCTAGTTCTCCATGGCACTTCAGTCCTGATTTCTGCAGCAGGGTTCCTAGTTCTCCACGGCACTTCAGTCCTGATTTCTGTGGCAGGGCCTCTAGTTTTCTATGGCACTTCAGTCCTGATTTCTGTGGCAGGGCCTCTAGTTTTCCATGGTACTTCAGCCTTGATTACTGCAGCAGGGCCTCTAGTTCTCTATGGCACTTCAGTCCTGATTTCTGCAGCAGGGTTCCTAGTTCTCTGTGGCACTTCAGTCCTGATTTCTGTGGCAGGGTCTCTAGTTCTCCATGGCACTTCAGTCCTGACTTCTGCAGCAGGGCCCCTAGTTCTCTGTGGTACTTCAGTCCTGATTTCTGCAGCAGGGTTCCTAGTTCTCCACGGCACTTCAGTCCTGATTTCTGTGGCAGGGCCTCTAGTTCTCTATGGCACTTAAGTCCTGATTACTGCAGCACGGTTCCTTATTCTCCGCGGCACTTCAGTCCTGATTTCTGTAGCAGGGCCTCTAGTTCTCTATGGCACTTCAGTCCTGATTTCTGCAGCAGGGTTCCTAGTTCTCCACGGCACTTCAGTCCTGATTTCTGCAGCAGGGTTCCTAGTTCTCCACGGCACTTCAGTCCTGATTTCTGTGGCAGGGCCTCTAGTTTTCTATGGCACTTCAGTCCTGATTTCTGTGGCAGGGCCTCTAGTTTTCCATGGTACTTCAGCCTTGATTTCTGCAGCAGGGTTCCTAGTTCTCCACGGCACTTCAGTCCTAATTTCTGCAGCAGGGTCTCTAGTTCTCTATGGCACTTCAGTCCTGATTTCTGCAGCAGGGTTCCTAGTTCTCCACGGCACTTCAGTCCTGATTACTGCAGCAGGGCCTCTAGTTCTCTATGGCACTTCTGTCCTGACTTCTGTAGCAGGGCCCCTAGTTCTCTATGGCACTTAAGTCCTGATTACTGCAGCACGGTTCCTAGTTCTCCACGGCACTTCAGTCCTGATTTCTGCAGCAGGGTTCCTAGTTCTCCATGGCACTTCAGTCCTGATTTCTGCAGCAGGGACCCTAGTGCTCTATGGCACTTCAGTCTTGATTTCTGTGGCAGGGCCTCTAGTTCTCTATGGCACTTCAGTCCTGATTTCTGTGGCAGGGTCTCTAGTTCTCCATGGCACTTCAGCCTTGATTTCTGCAGCAGAGCCTCTAGTTCTCTATGGCACTTAAGTCCTGATTTCTGCAGCACAGTTCCTAGTTCTCCACGGCACTTCAGTCCTGATTTCTGCAGCAGGGCCCCTAGTTCTCTATGGCACTTAAGTCCTGATTACTGCAGCACGGTTCCTAGTTCTCCACGGCACTTCAGTCCTGATTTCTGTGGTAGGGCCTCTAGCTCTCTATGGCACTTCAGTCCTGACTTCTGCAGCAGGGTTTCTAGTTCTCCACGGCACTTCAGTCCTGATTTCTGTGGCAGGGTCTCTAGTTCTCCACGGCACTTCAGTCCTGATTTCTGCAGCAGGGTTCCTAGTTCTCCACGGCACTTCAGTCCTGATTTCTGCAGCAGGGTTCCTAGTTCTCCATGGCACTTCAGTCCTGATTTCTGCAGCAGGGACCCTACTGCTCTACGGCACTTCAGTCTTGATTTCTGTGGCAGGGCCTCTAGTTCTCTATGGCACTTCAGTCCTGATTTCTGTGGCAGGGTCTCTAGTTCTCCACGGCACTTCAGCCTTGATTTCTGCAGCAGAGCCTCTAGTTCTCTATGGCACTTAAGTCCTGATTTCTGCAGCACAGTTCCTAGTTCTCCACGGCACTTCAGTCCTGATTTCTGCAGCAGGGTTCCTAGTTCTCCATGGCACTTCAGTCCTGATTTCTGCAGCAGGTTCCCTAGTGCTCTACGGCACTTCAGTCTTGATTTCTGTGGCAGGGCCTCTAGTTCTCTATGGCACTTCAGTCCTGATTTCTGCAGCAGGGTTCCTAGTTCTCTGCAGCACTTCAGTCCTGATTACTGCAGCAGGGCCCCTAGTTCTCTATGGCACTTCTGTCCTGGTTTCTGCAACACAGCTAGGAAGGTAGGGAAAACTCCAGTACCACCAACCGTAAGAACACATGCACAAAGACAATCAAATATACAATCAAAGATTTTTATTGCCAAAGGGTGGTAGTGGACCTCGCTGTGTGTCCCATGGGGTTCCATGTCATAACAGCGATCGCTGTTACAGCGAGTGTACATAGCTGAAAATCAAAACAACAATGTACACTCCCCAGCGAACCCAACAACAGCGACAGAAAATGAATTTATCTATGTGGGGGGCTGTGCCCCCCGCACCCCCTAAATTATGATTCTTAACTCTGGGGTGTCGGGGAGGGGGAAACACTCAGAAAGAACATAAAAAATTAAGTGCCGCACCCATCCCCAAACCCTGGATCTCCCTCACTGCAGCCCGCCACTCTCACCGCCACACCAGACCAGTGGCTTGGCAGCACACTACACCCCACATACCTTCTCCTTCCTGAACCCTCCTCTTCCAGTCCTTCGCCCTCCTAATATCTTGCTGTTTTTACTCATCCCTTGGCACTATAACTGTACCTCTCTATCCTTTCAGGGTAGCTCGCATCACAGGCGCTGAAACTGAGTCGCTCATAATGGAGTCGCTCAATTTCAGTCGCCATTATAACATGCTACCATCCCATGGTAAGAGCTGTTTTGCAATCTTTGGCAATAAAACTCTTTGATTATACATTTTACTGTCTTTGTGCATGTGTTCTTATGGTGGGTGGTGCTGAAGTTTTCCTACTTTCCTAATCCAATTGTTCTCTTAGCACACCCAGCCGTGGGGTGGCTTCGTATGTTTTCCTTGGTTCTGCAGCACTGCTCCTAATTCTCTATGGCACTTCAATCCTGCTTTCTGCAGCAGAGCCCCTAATTCTCTAGAGCACGTCAATCCTGCTTTCTGTGGCAGGGCTCCTAGTTCTCTATGGTACTTTAACCCTGATTTCTGTGGCCGAGCCCCTTGTTCTCTACAGCCCTAAGTCCTGATTTCTGCAAATGGGTCCCTAGTTCTCTACAGCACTTTAGTCCTGGCTTCTGTGGCAGGGCCCCTGGTTCTCCACAGCACTTCAATCCTGGTTTCTGTGGCAGGGCCCCTAGTTCTCCACAGCACTTCAGTCCTGGTTTCTGTGGCAGGGCCCCTAGTTCTCTACAGCACTTCAGTCCTGATTTCTTCAGCAGAGCCTATGTTCTCCATGGCACTAGGGCCCCTAGTTCTCCGCAGCACTTCAGTACTGGTTTCTTCGGCAGGACCCCTAGTTCTCCGTGGCACTTCAGTCCCGGTTTCTGCGGCAGGGCCCCTAGTTCTCTGTGGCACTTCAGTCCTGGTTTCTGCGGCAGGGCCCCTAGTTCTCCGCAGCACTTACGTCCTGTTTTTTATGACAGAGTCCCCAGTCTCAGTGGTACTTCAGTCCTGGTTTCTGTGGCAGGGCCCCATGTTCTCCACAGCACTTCAGTCTTGATTTCTGCGGCAGGGCCCCACTGATTCTCTGCAGCATTTCAGTCCTGATTTCTGCAGCAGGGCTTCTTGGCTTCTGTGGCAGCTTTTGCTCATTCCTGCCATAGCAGAATATTCATTTTCTGTGGCAGAATGCAGTCCTGCCATTGGTCAAAATATAATGTGATGTCATTGATTACATCACTGGTGGAGCACAGAGCAGGGGCAGCAGGATAAGACAAGAAGGGGAAGGAAGGGAGACAGGCAATGTCCAGAGCAATGTATCATGTGACACTACATGTAACCTGATACATGATGCATGTTCTGGGGGAAATTCCACGATGGTGAAATTGCAGAATTCCCAGGGGCCTTGGTGTAGAGCTGCCATTGAATGCCCACTCCGTAGTGCTGCTTTCCATACCAGTCATCCCGGTTCATGATCCAAGCCGCAGGCATCATGGCGGGCTTGGGGGGGAGAACTGAGTGTCTCAGGGGCATGCTTCTCCTCTGTGGTGGGAGGGTTGCATCTCCCACTATGTTACTGCCAGCTGAAGGACCACAAGTGGCAGTGCAGTTCAGGAGAGCAAGCAGGAAGGAAGAACAAAGCAAACACCCATGCTTCTGGTGAGCCGGCACCAGGGGGCGTCCCTGAGTACTTGTGGGAGGGGCTGTACAGGAGAAGAATGGCCACTAATCAAGCAGATGACATAATCTTTGCCCCCCCCATCCATCAGTGCTCTCATGATGGCATCCAGTGCCTCACACTCCCCCCCCCCCCAAAAAAAATGGATTTGGGGATCGCCTATCATGATATGGAATGGCAGGGTCCCACCTGTTCCGGGGGACTATGATGGTGGGCCTGGTGTGGTGGACTGAGGTCCCTGGGTACTGGAATAAAGCAGCTCTTAGGGCAGGCAGGAGGCAGCAGACAAAAAGAGGCCCTGATCAGAGTAATGTCAGGAGGGAAAAACAGTTGCAAAGAATTAAAGCAGCAGTGCAACAAAATTGGGCAAAAAATTTGATCCTACCTTTTTTTTCACTATGAAAGATTCTAGGCATTTTCCGGTTTAATTTGGTGATAAAATGTTCTAGTTCCACCAAAATGTGAATATTTTATAAATGTTTTAATTTAGTTTTTATTCGAGAAAAAAAGATGGTCACTACATTTGACTTAGAAATAGCACTGTAGACCTGGTAAGGGTTAGGACAGAGAAAATAACTCATGGGACACAGCACAGAAGGCACCTAGAAAAGTAGATGTGACAGTTGTGCTTAAATTTTTATTAATTGTAGCTGAAACTAGCTTTTTTGGAAAACATTTTCATTGTACTGTTGCTTTAAGAAATATGCTATGATTGGCAGGAAACAGTGGGTCATTCCCGCATCACATGATCCCACTATTATTGTAATGAAATCTGCAGATGTCGAAAGGGGTGCCACTCACTTTCCCACACACTCACCCCTCCCACTTTCCAATCAGCTACTAGAACTTCCCATTTGGTTTACTTCCCTTTGGGGCTGGGATTTGCTTGAAAAGACAACCTAACCTTTTTTTTTAAATAAATGTGAAATCAGTAGTTTTGCAGTCATTGCTCTTGTGTTTTTCTACAATTTATGCACCCCAGATTTCCCAGCTGAGATACAATATCTCCTTTTCAGAAGTTGTGGGGGGCCTGCTTCTATCTGTTTTTACAACTGGGAGGGACTGAAGCTCACAATGAGACCAATCAGTGACTTGCTCAAGGCCATACAGCAGGTGGCTTTGGTGGGATTTGAACCTAGATGCTCCAGTTTCACAGTTCAGTGCTCTAAACCACTGCCTGTCTCCTTTAATCAGTTTTTACAGTTTCAGTAGGGAAAGGTCCTCAGCTTTTCAAAAGTACAGAATGTCTTTTGAGCTTTGAACGTAGCATTAAGGGCTATTCATTTTGTAGCAACTTGTGACTGAGTTTATATGGGACTCTGCCTGGTTCGAGGCAGTTCTGGCAAGGCCAACAGACCTACAGAGGTTACTGTACTTTACTGGGAAATGGCTCCTTAACATCTGTATTGCTTATATGGGAAGACAGTGCAGCTCAGGTTCCTTGGCAAATACTGTAAGTCACAGGGAAATCTTCCAGGAGTTACAGGGAAAATGGCAAGCTAATGACTTCTACCTCCAGGCTATCAGCCCCAAATTTATCTCCAAAGATTCAGCCTTCGGAAAACAAACAAACAAAAAACAATTAAGCTACATAAAATGCCACAAACTGACCCTGTAGCTTCTGTTCTTAAGGCTCGGTCAGCACGATCTTTTCACGAAGAGCATGTCCTGTACTTCAGAGTCTTGCCACACTGCTTCCTCATTTTGCTTTCTGATCTTTTTCTTACTTTCAGCAAATTCTATCTCCTGTCTACAACTGAGCGGCGTCAGTTGTCCCCTCCCTAGCTGGACGGAGCCGCATGCTTTAGCCATTTCCATGGGAGCACTGTTGCTGGCTAGCACTGCTTCATAGACAGGTGCCAGCTGGGCTAGGGCTGACATAAACTATGGGTCATAGAATATTTCATTAGAAATGAAGAAGGCAAACAATGTCGGATTCCAAGTCTGATGACAAATCTGTCATCTAAGTGTGTGTTGGGTGGAGGGCTTGGGGCTGAAATAAAGCAAAAAATATCTGGAAGTAAGCCAAGTTTGCAGCTACAGAAATAAACAGTAACACTTTTTTTTTGTTTGTTTTTTATTCTGTATTTTTGCTGCTCACATCCACCAAGGATCTGCCTGGTCACGGACCCCTTATACCCCCACTTTCATTAGGCCTTGACTCCAGACACCCCCTGGCTTACCCCCTTGGGGTTGGGTCGCGGCACCTAGGGGTATCAATGCCGCGATTCGTGGGACTAGAATCATGGAGCCGGCCCCGAAAGCTGATTAGGGCAGGGGCAGGCTTCATAGAGGTGGGCGCAAGCTGTATTTTTTCTTTTTTTCCCGGAGGGGCGGAGACGTGCAATGACAGCTGCCATCTGTCCCGCCCCTCTACTTCTTTTGGACGCCTGCACTAGCAATTCCTCCCAGCTTCCGCTAGGAGTCCTCACGCGCGCCAGACATTCTCCCCAGCCCTCCCCCTCAAAGAAGGAGAGCAGCCCAGAGGTGCTCAATCCTTCTTCCCCGGCCGGCCCTCCAGTTCCCCGGGTCTGTTCCCGAACCCGGGTCGCTGGTGTCGCAAGGGAAAATCCAACCACTGCGCCGATGGGCCGGCCAGTAACACACATTTGTCAATACCAAATGTTTGCTTGCTTGTGTTGGCATTGGAAGTGCAGGAGGTAGAAAGAGTCATCACAGGAATTGCAGAAAAACATTAATGTTGTGTATGTGAAATAAGAATGTGTGCAGAAAAATGTAGGCATGTAGTACTGTAGTTAGAAAACATATTTATTATGAACAGAGGGGGGATGTGAGAAAGGAGGTAATAGAAAGTGATGTAGGAATGTAAACAGGTAACGTTGTACAGCATATATAGATTATTGACAATGTGATGCAAGCAGTATTACACATGTTGAAACAAAGCATTTTCCTGCTCATGAGGTGGGAAAGCTATTAATTTATGTAGATGTTGGTCTGTTCCGACTCTTAGAGGTGAAGCTTTGCTGAAAGGCATAGAAGAGTTTCAGTCAGGAGTGGCTGGGGTGACAGAGAGTAAGAGAGAAACTGTGGGCGCCTGCTACATTTTTTTCTGATTATCTGCTCCTGCAGTTATCAAGTGAAGTGCGTTGATTAATAACAGTTTACAGCTGTACTGCACTGATCGGAACTAAAACTGGTGAAGGTGCGAATGGAACTGCTCACGTCTGTGACTCTCTATTCTTTTCAGACACTCATGGCAGAAAAGGCAAGCAAAAGATAGCAGTAATTTTTTTTCTGTATTTTTTATGTTACTTAGGGAATGCCGCGGCATACTTATACTGTGCAACTGCATTGTCTGTGTAAGTAACATAAGAAATAATAACAAATGTTATTAGTGCCTTCTTTTAATTGCTGCTTTGTCATTTTTGAAAGCTGTATGTGAATGGTTATTAATTGTGCCACATCAGCATCTGAAAAAAATGCAGCACCAAAGATGTGAGATATTCCATTGGGAGCCCTGAGTAAACAAGATGCAACTGATACTTGATATGTTTATTTATTTATTAGATCATTGGTTTACAGACCTTTGAGTCATAGACTCATTTACAAAGGCACCTCGTCAAGAGAGCAATACATCACAGCAAACAAAACAGTACAGTACATAACACTTAGATTAAAAAACAACCAGTGTTACAGGCATTCACTGGTGGTACACGCTTGGTAATAGGTAGATCACAGTAGTCATAATATAGGTACACGAGTACCACGTCAGGTAGCAACCAGAGATATATTATTACATTAGTCAGCAGATGTTGCATGAGACCCCAGGTATATACAGCAAAAGTAGACAGGGCAGACCCAGCCTAGGGGTGAAGGTAAGGGGCAGGTGGGGGATTACGAACATACGAAATTTGCCAGCAGATAAAGGCCTAGAGGTCTATCAAGTCTGCTCCAATGTGCAGCTAGCACCCCTTATTCTAGAGCTGTCCCTCCCTTCCACCCTTCCCTTCATTGCCCCTCCCCTTGTCCTGTCCCATCCCCTTTTGAAGCAGTCCACTGTTCTACTGGATACCACTTCTGCAGCTAACGCATTCCACCCAGCCACCACCCTCTCTGTAAAAAAGTGTCTCCTCATCTCCTTCCTGAACCTTCCTCCCTCCAGTCTCTTATCATGGCCCCTGGTGTCCCTCCCCTCCCTTACTTTGAACAGCCCCTCTGTACCTGTCTTGTTTATTCCTTTCATGTACTTAAAGGTTTCAATCATGTCCCCTGTCCCTCCTCTCCTCCAGTGAGTACATGTTCAACTCCCTCAGCCTCCTCTCATATGATAAGTCCCCCCAGCCCCTTGATCATCTTTGTCGCCCTGCGCTGCACCCCCTCCAGTAACTTAATGTCCCTCTTCAGATAAGGGCGCCAGTACTGCATGCAGTACTCCAGGTGCGGTCTAACTAATGACCTATACAGTGGCAGAATCACCTCCTCCTCCCTCCCTGAGGATATACCCCTTGCAATACAACCCAGCATTTTGTTGGCCTTTGCAGCTGCCTTCCTACATTGTGCCGAGTTGTTCATTGACCCTGTAATGAGCACCCCCAGATCCTTCTCCTCCTCTGTCTGGGCTAGCTGCACTCCCCCCAGCTGGTAACTCCTCCTTGGGTTCTTCATCCCAAAATGCAGCACCTTGCACTTTTTTGGCATTAAACCCCAGTTGCCAGGTGTCTGACCAGGTTTCAAGCTTTGCCAGATCATCCTGTTCAGATATGTGCAGTTGCAGCAGCGAGTGCTTGTCAGATGGCTTCTGAGGGAGACCTTGAAAGGACCAAGCTTAGTGGAGTCAGCTATATTGGCTGGGAGGGAACTGAACCAGGAGGGAGTCCGATAGCAAAAGGATCTCTGGGCCATAGAGGTCCTTACCCTGGGGACAGTAAGGGAGGTTTTGACAGTGCTGCGGGTGGAGACAGACAAGAGGGAACTCGGGAGACAGGTTAAAATCCCACCACCGCCATGTGTACTTGCTTTGGACTCTGCAACTTATGTAACCTATGGTGCTTAGCCTAAGAGAAAGCCTGTCCTTTAAAAGTTGGGTCACTGCTTGTACCTGTTCTTACATCTGGAAATGCGAAGCTGAGACACTGATTGGTTAAGTAAGTTGTTAAATGACAAGAGAGGGGAAATCAGGAGACAGGTTCAAATCCCACCACAGCCATGTACTAGCTTGGGGCTCTGCAACTTATTTAACCTGTGGTGGTTAGCCTGGCATTTCTAAATGTAAGAACAGGTATAAGACAGTACTCCGCCAACAACTGATGTTTTATGTAAACTAAGCTGTCATCAGTAAAGAAAATATTATCTTTCACTTGGCAGTCGGCTGCTTTCCAGCAGTATGTCATAAAACACAGCAAAGGAAGAAGAGCTGATTGCTGTCTCAAGTTACCACATGAACAAGAGCTGTCCTTCTCACATATAAGGCGTTAATTGAAAGTTAAGCTAACCAAACCCAAACATACAAATAAATGAAAGCAAAATTCCAACCACCATACTGGTGCCATTTTTGTTACATTTACATTTTCTTCAGCCGAAACAGCACATCTGAAAGAAAGGCTATCCTATAAAAATGGGATCACTGCTTGTACCTGTTCTTATATGTGGAAATGCCAAGCTGAAGCACTGATTGGTTAAATAAATAGTTAAATGACAAGAGAGGGACATCAGAACACAGGTCCGAATCCCACCACTGCCAAGTACTGGCTTGGGGCTCTGCAACTTAACTACACTGATCACTCTGTCCCTCACTCTTCATCTGCATGGATTACATGTGAAACTGTAAACACAGAAATACTATATTTCTGTGATTAGAACTGTGATCTGTGCGTGCAGATGCAAAGAAAGACTGGTATAGTATCCTGCCCAAAAAAACTCCCCCTGCCTGCAGCTATTAGGAGTTAATTAATGAATTCCAGATTGTGGTGTGCCCCCCTCCCCTTCCCTTTCTTAGCAAAGATCAAAGCTGATCGAGGAAACGCAGAGCAGTAGCTTCTTCCTTCAGTCTCCACAGCCACTGGCCAAATAGGTTACAGGCATTAGAACAAACAAGATTTCTCTTATTTTGCTGGTCATGACAGTCTCCCGTCTGAAATTCTCAGCCTTTGGTTTGCACATAATAGTGGTCCGTGCACAGAACTCAATGGTCGGTGCTTAAAGAGGACAGGAAATAAAAGAGTATTTTTATCCCACAAGCTGTGTCCTGTCATTATTACTTATATTTCTGGTTTGAATGTTAGTCTGAAAAGATATACTGCTTGTTATTATTACTTTAATATTAATAACTTCAGTGATTTTCACAATATGGCCATTACTGGAATCGCTTTACAAACCTTTCCAGTATTCACATAGAAGAAGTGAGCGTGCTGGTTTGGCCATGACGTGCCTGTTTGAGTTCAGCACCTCCTACTGTAGTCACGCCAAGCACTCAGTATTTTACTGTTACAGTGCTGTCAAATGGTTAGGGAAAAATGCTCTTCTGCGTTAAATAAGTCAATTAAATTAGTCTCACTGCAACGTACGAAAAGTGGTCCCTGCAAGAGGCTAACAACTATTTCTGCCATTTATTGTAAATTAAAAAATGTTTATTTTATTTAGTACACATCTCGGATACTATCTCTTCTCGTTGAGCTGCCTTTCACATATGCGTGCTGTGGCTCCCGTAAGCCAGGGACCATTCTCCAGTGTGATGTGTGATCCCTGAATCAGACTAACCTGCATCCCAGCAAGCCTGTATCTAAACAAAGTCGGAGAGAGTTGAGGGCTTGTTAAAAAAATAAAAAAAAGCAGATCCCTGAAGCAAAGTAACCTGCCTCTATTTCAGGGTGAATCTCAACTACGATAGATGTGACTGAGGGATTGGTTAAAAAAAAAAAACTGTAAGTAAGCTGGTAGTAACTGGTAACTGCAGTGCATGCTGAGTGATCACCCAAATACACTCCCTTTCAACTAGTGGTGGAGAAAATGTAAGTGCATCAGATAAACCTCTCGTAACGGACAGCGCCTGTGCCGATGGGGGGGTGAGCTGTGTGTGTGTGGGGGGGAGGCGGCAGTCTAAGCGTGAGAGAGGAGACATGAGAGTATGTAGTCCACAGAGACAGACTTAGTTCTCTAAGTACTGGAGATGTCTTTTTTTTTTTTAACATCCAGAGTTTAGACACCGACACACTGAAGGCTACAGACATTTTCCATTATGGGAGGTTCATCCATTGCACTTGTCGGGCGATGGTGATCAGTATCAACTGCAGTTCTCAGTTCCTGCCTGCTCACCAGCTTAGTTGTTTTATTTTTTTTAAACAATCCCTCAGTCACATCTGTCCCAATTGAGATTCGCTCTGGGATGGAGGCAGGTTAGTTTGCTTCAGGGATCTGCCAGGGACATCCGATATTGGCGTCATGCTGTCTATGGTATTCAGGAAGAGGGTCACCATGGAGACTGGACACCGGCAAGAGTAGTTCGCTTTTTTGGTCTTTTTAACATGCCCTCAACTCCCTCTGACTTTGTTGCGATACAGGCTCTCTGGGATGCAGGTCAGTCTGATTGGATCACACTGGAGAACGGACCCTGGCTTATGGGAGCCACAGCATGCGTATGTGATAGGCAGCTCAAGGGGAAGAAATAGTATCCGAGTGTTTTGGTATTTTCTTGTTTTATTTTAAACTTGTTGTACAGCGCGACTCCAAAGTGCACGCACTGACACGAGGTCATGATCTTGGTGCCAAGCGGGAGAAGGAAGAGCCGTTTTTCCAGTTTAGTATAAATATATATTTTTTTAAACGTAAAGGTCTATGTTCCACGAATGGGCAGACTAGCGCGAGTGTACCTCAAGATGGTTATGCCAAGGATGGAACTCGTGGAGCAGTACTTGCCAGGTACACGTCGCGGGGTTAAAAGTCACAGGCAGTGCTGTTTTAGGAAGACGTTTTACTTTTGTCACAGCAATGTCGGACTTACACACACACATACACACACACACACACACACACACAAAACTAGAGAATGCTGCCTGAGGGAGAGAGCCAGAGAGAGTGTACAAATGAGCTGTCTGTGACAGCAGTTGAGATGCAGTGCCAACATGTAGGCAATTTGCATTCTGCTGCTGATGGCAGTATGCAAATTGCCTACTCGTTACGACCGCTGATTGTAGCGATCATTTACTTTCAATTGTACGCCACTACATCTGAACTGCTGTCATAGACAGCTCGGACACTCATTGGCATGGTGCAGCCACGCCTGCAAAAGGGAGCAGGGCATTGGAAGTGGGGGAGGCACACCTACAAAAACTCGTATGGTGGCACTATGTTTCTTGCACATGCATGCAAGCAAACATAAAAACAGGTTAATCACCTGTACCAGTAGTTCTAGGATTGGTAAATGATGTCCATCCACACTTCTGGCAGTGTCCTTTCCCTTTAAGACTTGCCAGAACATCTTCAAGCTGACTCCTCCCACCCACCCAGGTGGTATCTCCCTTGGCACCACCCTGTGACATTAGATCTTGCCCGCTGGAAGCTAGACCAGTATGCAACTTGCCAGGGGAGGTTGGGTGGGTCAGTTTGGATGAACATCATATACCACTCCTAGAACTACTGTTACAGGTGAGTAACCTGTTTTTCTAGGGACATGGATATGATGTTCATATCCACACTTCTGGCAGACTCCTGGCAGTTCACCAGGAGGAGGGGGCAATGCGCACACCCCCTACTTGGAAAATAGAGATTGGAGAACTGAGGCCCCAAAACCAGCATCCCAGAGGGACTCAAGGTCGATGTGGTACTGGGTAATGAAGGTGTGTGCTGACTTCCAGGTAGCAGTCTGACAGATTTCTTGTAGGGGGACGTCCCTGAAAGCAGCCACCGTGGCAGCGGTAAGATGGGTGCAATGAGCCCTCAGCCCTACCGGAGGCTCCCTACCCACCATCCTACAGCAGGGGTCAATGAAGGATACAATCCACCTGCCAACTGTCCACTTAGCAGCTGGCCTGCCAGGTGCAGCTTTAGCATAGGTGACAAATACCTGGTGAACCTCTCCCCTACTCCGGCTGTGCACTCCTTGTAATAGGCTTGCGCTTGTCGCAGGTCCAGAGTATGGAGCCTGAACTCAGCCTCCGAGGTGTGACTAGTGAAATACACCGGGAGATTAATCACCTGGTTAAGATGAAAATCCGACACAACCTTCGGGAGGAATTTCAGGTTGGGGCAAAGGACAACTCTGTCCCTGTGGAAGACCAGGTAAGCAGACTCCACTGAGAGTGCCTGGAGTTCACTGATCCTTCTGGCTGACGTGATAGCCACCAACAAGGCAGTCTTCCATGACAGGTGAGAGATGTTACACCTGTGCAGCGGTTCGAATGGCTTACCCATGAGCATTGCCAATACCAGTAACAAGTCCCACGGTGGTGGTGGTGGTGGTGATTCATGCACCAGAGGGAAAATGTTTTTTGTTATTTTTATTTTTTTTTTGTTAGTTGTTTAACCAGGACTAGCACACTAAGCTGAAAGCTTTTTTACAGGTGCGACATGGGAGCACAGGGAAGTTAAGTGACTTGCTCAGGGTCACACAGTCTGCAAGTGGAAGCTGTGGGATTCAAACCCAGGTCTGGTCTGCTGGATGTCACCAGATTTGCAGCTCACAGCCTTAAACCACTGCGCTATACTGCCTCCCAAAATGTGGTTGAGGCCTTTGAAAAAGCACCAGACCACCTTCTCTTGCGCTACTGATAGCTTACTGGCGTGTCAGAGATGGCTGCCAGGTGCACCTTAAGGGTTGTTGACCAAAGGCCCGATTGAGAGAGGGACCAAAGGTAGTTGAGAATGTCAGCCACTGGGCAAGATAATGAGTCCAGCCCCTTGCCTGGCATCAAATGGAGAACCTTTTCCATTTGAAGACAACATTTTCGGGTCGACTCCTTCCAAGATGCCTTGACCACAGCAAGGACATCTTTGGAGAGACCCAAAGCCTGGAACTCTAGCCACTCAGGAACCAGACTGTCAGGTGCAGGGACTGAATGTCCAGGTAGAGTACCTTCCCCTGATTAATGGAGAGCAGGTCCAGACATAGAGAAAGACACCTTGGGAGCCTGCTGCTGAGGCTGAGGAGATCGGGGTACTAGAACTGGTGTGGCCAGTCCAGAGCCACCAGGATCATCTGTGCCTTGTCCCTCCTCACCTTGAGCAACACTTTGTGGATCAAGGGAAATGGGGGGAAGGCAAAGAGGAGGCCCTGGATACAGGACCTTGAGAAAGTATTCCCCTGCAGTGAACCCTGCTAATGGGGGGCAGGCACAATACAGCCTCAGCTTTGCATTCTCCCTGGAGGCAAACAGGTCCACAAGAGGGATGCCTCACTGGGAGAACAGACTTTGCACTACCTCCGGATTGAGAGATCACTCATGAGACACCTCGCCCACATGGCTAAGAGCATCTGCCAGCTGGCTAGAAACACTGGCCACATGGATGGC
This sequence comes from Neoceratodus forsteri, assembly GCA_016271365.2. Lineage (NCBI taxonomy): Eukaryota > Metazoa > Chordata > Ceratodontiformes > Ceratodontidae > Neoceratodus > Neoceratodus forsteri. Next base: position 1,116,531,027 of record CM028133.1, read on the forward strand.
CAGAAGATTGGCCTTCAGGCTGCGCATGAGGGTCCAGATGTGGAGAGGTTCCCTGCTCAGTGGAAGGGAGTGTGTTCCACCCTGCTTGTTGATGTAGTACAAGGTCGTAGTGTTGCCATCTGGACCTGAATGACCTGACCCCTGATATGGGGAACAAAGGTGGTCAGTACCATCCAAACTGCCCTTAGCTTCAGCAGGTTGATGTGACCTCGGGACTCCTCGGAGGTCCAGAGCCCGTGGACTCTGTGGTCCCCCATGTGGTCTCCCCAGCCCATGAGAGAGGCATCGGTCATCAGGCTGACCATCGGCTCTGGGTGGACAAAATGGGATACCTATGGGATACCTTCCTTCAGATGTTCCGGGACTAACCCCCACTGGAGGGCATCCCACATCTGCTGCATCACAGTGACCAGTTGGTTAAAGTGACCCCTGCAAAGAGACCACTGGCTGGCTAGCTCCCAATGCAGAGAGCGCATTCTCCAGTGGGCCCAACGGACCATGCTGGTGCAGGCCACCATGTATTCCAGTAGGCGCAGGAAGTCCCAAGCAGGGTGCAACTGCCCAACCCAAAATGATCAGGCAAATGAGGTGAGAGCCTCTGCTCCATCTGCAGGGAGCCGAGTCCTGGCTCAGCAAGAGTCAAGCTCTGAACCGATGAAATTGATCACATGCAAGGGCACGAGTACTGACTTGGCCTGGTTGACCAGCAGGCCAAGAGATACCCAGGTCTGTAGGGCCAGATCTCTGAACCACTCCACCTCCTGCCTGGAGGGACTCGCGATGAGCCAGTCATCCAGGTAGGGGTATAACCAGACTCCCCAGTGCCTCAGGTGAGCTGCCATCACTGTGATGCACTTGGTGAAGACCCTGGGGCTGAGGACAGGCTGAATGGCATGGCCTGAACTCATAGAGGGTTCCCTCTGCTCAGAAGTAGAGGAACCACCGGAATGATGGACAGATTGGGACATGAAAGAACATGTCCTGTAGATCCAGTGAGCAGAACCACATGTTTTGCTTGAGGGATGGTATGATCTGAGACAGACTGACCATCCTGAAGGTGCATGATCTGAGGAATTTGTTCAGGTTGTGCAGATCTAAGATAGGGTGCAAGCCCCCCATTCATTTTGGCACCAGGACGTACCTGAAGACAAACCCTGGATGAGGTGGCGGGTCCAAGACAGGACCCACTACCTCCCTGCAGAGGAGCTGGGCGATGTCGTCCCAAAGGTCTGACTGAACGTTGACAGACACCATGTCCTCCCTGGAGAGCGGGCTCGGCAGGGTGGGTGAGCCTCGAACTCCAGAGGGACCCTAACCGACCACTTTGAGCATCCACCTGTTGGTGGTAACAGTGGACCAGGCAGAAAGGAAGTGGCAGAGCTGGTCCCCCACAGGAGGACCCAGGGGAGTCAGGATGGGCATGGGGGAGGTGCTCCCCATCCTGTCACTGGGCAGGCTTGGAAGCAGAGGAGAATCCAGCAGAGGGGCCTCTGAGACCTTGACCTCTTGGCTTCCTGACAACCACGGCCACTGATTTAGGCAGGGGGTGCCAAGCCTGCTGCTATCCAGCCTGGGGCTGGGCAGGTTTTGCTGCAGGGGCAGAGGTGGGTCAAACGGGATTCTCCTTTGAGGCTTTGAGCTCTTCGGGTCCTTCTAGGCAGAAGTCACCGAATCCAAGGTGGCATTGGACTTTTCAATTCTGGTGAGGTGCTCTTCTACTCGAGGCCCAAAAAAGTCGGTCCCCAAGAAGAAAACATCTGCCAACTTGTGCTGTGTGTCAGCCATGAGCGTGGAGATGCGCAGCCAAGCCCTGCAGCACATGGAAACTGCCACAGCCATGGACCGGGTGCAAGAATTGCCGAGGTCCATGGCTGTTTGGAACTGCTGTTTAGCAACAGCTTGACCTTTGTCCCTGATCTGCTTGACCATAGTCTGCAGGTCTGTGGGCAGGTGAGGAAGCACCTCATCCAGGGAACCCAGGAGGGTATGCGAGAAGTGGGCCATGAGAAGGCCCAAGCTTACTTGCTGAAAGCTGAGTGAGGAGGAGGCATACACCTTCTTAGCCATATGGTCCAGCTTCTTGGACTTCTTAATTGGGGGGGGGGATCAACGTCCCCAATATTGTCTGTGTAATGGATCCCTCGGCCGAGGGATGCTCCATAAATCCTGAGAGAGAGTCAGTAGGGACCGTGTACTTGTGGGCCATCCGGGCCGACGGCACAGGGCAAGAGTACCGGTGCTGCCACAGTTCCAGTGCAGGACCGAGGATGGCATCCTGAACTGGGAAGGCTTCCATGGGAGAGTCACCCTGGTTGAGGATCTCAGCCACCAGGTACTGTTCCAACTTCTGAATGGGCTCCAGCTTGAGACCCATAGATTCTGAAACCAGGTGGAGAAGGCCCATGAAGGACGTGGGCTTTTGATCTGTTGACAGGTCCCCCACTGACACCATGTCCAGTGGTCAGGAATGAGCAGAAGGACCCCTCCGATTCAAGAGTGAAAATGTGACGGAGTGCTTGGTCCACTCGCCGCGCAGGGCGATCTGGGGTGACGGTGACAGACAGCTGATGGGCAAACCTCTGGCCTGCTGAGCATCCTTGGTTGGAGCACCAGTCATCGGCTGTTTGGGTGTCAGCTCCACCAAGATCAGTGGAGAGGCTAGAGAGGGCTGCACCAGGACTGAGCAAATTGGCTCCTGCCGAGGCATGTTCAGCTGCAGCTTTGGTGGTGGTAGTAGCCAGGTAAGGGCTGGGTTAGGCACCAGAACCAGTTTCACCCGGGTGAACCAAAGCTGTTGCCACATGAGTTCCTTGTAGCACAGACGCAACTTGCACTGGTGCCTCTCCTTGCCCGAAGAGGACGAGGAGGATGAGGAACAGCAGCAGTGCCCTTGCCTGAGTGCCTGGAGTGCGAGCATCGAGAAAGAAGTGAGCTACCTGAATCTGCACTTCTAGATTGGGACCTTGACCACGACCACCGGGGAGGGGGGTGATTGTGGGTGTCAGAGGGGGCTGGCAAAAGCCGAGGCCTCTCTTGGTCTGGATGCTCTTGGTTGGGCAGGGGTGGACGTGGACTGGTCCATCCCTCTCTCAGAAAGTGGCAGAACTGGAGTCCTGGAAAGGGAGGTATCGACCTCACAGTCACAGAAAGAGACTGCACTTCTAGATTAGGGCTGGGGTGCAAGGACAAACCAAATGCAATTCCAACCAAGAACAGTCCTGCACTCACCTCCTAAAGAAGTAGTCCACTCACTGGATATCATGCTTGTGGCCAAGGCAGTATACGCATGAGAAGTGCAGGTCCAGTCGGGACATAGGTTGCCCACAACTGCATTTCCGTAACCCCGGAGTGGACTTTGCATTGTCCATGTCGGCGGCTAGAAGTAAAGTTGAAGACAAAAAGGTTTTCTTGAAGAAATAAAGCAAATGGCCTCTTCAGTATGAGAGCAGTTAGGATAGAACCTTCTTCTTCCAGGGGAAAGGAAGATCTGATATCACGGGGCGGTGCCGAGGGAGTTGCCACTCAGGTGGGTGGGAGGAGTCAGTTTATAGATGTTCCGGCATATCTTATAGGGGAAAGGACACTACCAGAAGTGTGGACATGAACATCATATCCACGTCCCTAGAAAAAAAGATTTTTAGAGTCCTGAATAATGATCCACACATGTCCTCAAAAGAACATTTTTGGGGGCTAGAGAACTGAGCTCAGAACAGGATGCACTTTATTTTGGCTCCTGCACAACAAAGAGATGATCTACTACAACACCAACAAAAGTTGCACTGTCTTGATTTTTTGGGGTAAGATCGATGAGTCTTGGTGTTTGGAATAAAGCATTTTAACTTTTATGATGGGTCACCTAAAAAGTACTGCAGAAGGAGGAGGAGGACATAAGTACTGCACCAAACACAGCAGGTCAGCACAAGTCAGACTGAGCGCATGGGTGCCCAAAATGCAAAACAAAGAATTGACTTTAACGTCCTCCAAAGAAGTGAAAGATCACTCCATGTCAATGCAAGCAGAAGTGGCCAAACTCAGGATACAGAACTCACATTTCTGAGTCAGAATGGAAATTTATGTATTCATTTGAAAACTGGTGACCGGAAAAGGCACATTGCATCAAGGCTCGTTTCCAGGTGCGATCCAGGGGAAGGAAACAGGAGAGGCAAATATATAGCAAAGACCTACTAAACAGTTAAAAGCAATTACATAGCACTGACACAGTTCACAGTTAAAAGCAATTACATAGCACGGACACAGTTCACAGTTAAAATCAATTACATAGCACAGACACAGTACACAGTTAAATGCAATTACATAGCACAGACACAGTTCACAGTTAAAAGCAATTACATAGCGTACACAGTTAAAAACAATTACATAGCACGGACACAATACACAGTTAAATGCAATTACATAGCACTGACACAGTACACAGTTAAATTCAATTACATAGCACTGACACAGTACACAGTTAAAAGCAATTACATAGTACTGACGCAGTTCACAGTTAAAAGCAATTACATAGCATGGACATAGTACACAGTTAAAAGCAATTACATAGCACAGACACAGTACACAGTTAAATGCAATTACATAGCACTGACACAGTACACAGTTAAATGCAGTTACATAGCACGGACACAGTACACAGTTAAATGCAATTACATAGCACGGACACAGTACACAGTTAAATGCAATTACATAGCATGGACACAGTACACAGTTAAAAGCAATTACACAGCAGGGACACAGTACACAGTTAAATGCAATTACATAGCACGGACACAGTGCACAGTTAAAAGCAATTACACAGCACTGACACAGTTCACAGTTAAATGCAATTATACAGCATGGACACAGTACACAGTTAAATGCAATTACATAGCATTAACACAGTTCACAGTTCCAGTATAGGGTACATAATACAAAACTGGAGTAAGTGTCATAAGAGTAAGCAGCAAAAATCATGCATTTTAGCCACACCTACACCAGGGTAGGAGGCAAATCTAAGTGGGGCAGTCGGGTAGGGGGAAGACAGGCACAGGGGGAAAAGAGTTTCAGTTGGTACCTGAGAGAAACAGGGAAGAGAGTGAAATGGAGGGAGGATGGGAGTAGGTTTCAGAGTGAAGGGAGACGATAGGAAAAAGCTGATTGCTCAGCAGAGGAGTGGGGATAATGAATGGCGAAGGTGCAAGGATCCCTGGAGCGGAGGGAGCAGAAGGTAGAGGGGATGGAGAAGAGGTAACAGGGAATAGACACAAACCAGTATCTGGTTATTAGGCACAGTGATTCTGGTAACATGAAGGTAGAGGAAGAATGGATAACGAGGACTAGAGTGAGCAATTGTGGGTACGAGTCAGGGAGCTGGCATTAAAACAAGAGGCCAGAAGGAAATGCTGGAGAATTCCAACAGAGAGATGAACCTTCAGGTCGTGGGCCTCCCTGAAGGTGTTGAGAGGATGGATTTGAGGTTTTTATTTGGACCTGGCTGATGGAAGCTCTTCCCAAAAGAACTACTGAACCAACGGATGTTTTGAAAGCCTAGACTCCACTTTTGTAGAGTCCAGGCATACGCTGACACTCTTCAAACTGTGCTTGTCGTGATAAAAGGGCAACAGACAAGGGGCATCATTTTACAGTGGGCACAGGTACACTTTCCTATTTACTTAGAGGGGAAAGAAGCCAGACTGTTCCTCGATTGGTCCTATGTGACCCACTTGCACAGGAAACTGTTCGACCCACTTCGCCAAAAATTGAGAAGCACGGGAATTAGCCATTCTTTGTTTATCCTGGACCGCCTTTGTATCACATACAGCGGTAAGAATTTTCAATTTTTGGACCCTGCTGAGGTGTGGAAGAAATTAGACAAGCTTGTGGTGGAGTTCTGGAGCAACCCCCAAAATGGCCCGGACAAAGCCGAAGATACCAATGCAGAGAACATTAAGACTAATTTGAACATTAATTTCACTCTTTGCTTTTGTGCTGAGGACTGGAGCTCAGGAGGGGAAATGCTTACATTTTTTTTGTTGGGGAGCCTAGTTAAGCACATGTGTTTTGTCTGAGCTCCGCATCCAGACCAATTTTTAGTTATTTTCAGAGCAGTTTGGGCAATTATTTTGTGATAGATTTCTTCTAATTGCATACCTTAAGCATCTGGAAGCCTGAAATACCCAGTAATTATGATGAGGACATCAAAAAATACCAGGAAGAGTGATGCCACAGGAGCCGGTGCAGGCCCATTGAAAGCACCGATGAATCAGCAGTCTACAGACCCTAACGAAGATTAGCTCACATCAATGGAGTCCCTCCAGAGAGCTCTGAATATGTTTACTGCCACAGTCAGTGTTCAAGTTCAGGTTTATTGCAGGAAAGACTCCGTTGAGCAAGCTCATTCACAAAGAGGTCCTGTGACACAGACGGGTAGTTACAGATTGCATAATTGAAAAAACAGTACACATTCAAGTACAGAATTATGGGCAAGTATTAACATGTTGCATAAAAATGACAAAGACAGAGAAAAATACAAGTACAGAAAAAAGGTACAAAGTGCTTGTACAGACAAAAAAACGCGAGCAGCAGTCAGAGAAGGTGGTAGTAATGGAGAAAAGAACGAGCACAATGACTGGTTGGTGGACGAGTCTGGGAAACTGGTGAGGAAAGCTATGGGAGCTTTTGCCACCATGATAAAAGAACAAAGTGCTGTGCAATCCCATCTGGAGCAGCTAAAAAATCTAGCACAGTCCACAAACATATGTATACTGGGCTTACCAGAAGGTGCAGAAGATGGTGATTAAAATACCTTTCTGGAAAGGTGGTTAACAGAAGCAACTGGACTCGACTTTGCAGTTCCCATTTTGAAAGCTTACCATATAAATCCTAAAAGGGCAACAAACCCTGGTAATGGTCCTAGAACTGTGCTTTTTACTATCATCACCTATGCTGTCTAAGACCATGGGTCACAGCAGACCCCCACCACCTTGGAGGATAGACTTTTCTTGGCCCAGTTACATCTTTCACACCTAACAAAGACCCAACAGAGCACCCTAGAAGCACCTATCAGTGCAGAGGAAGTTCTCCAACATATACGCACAGCTAAAACACAAAAATGTCCTGGACCAGATGGATTTGCAGTCGAATGGTACAGAAAATGTGCTGACTTACTTCTCCCGCAAATGCTGCAGGTCTACAGGGAGGTTGCGGATGGAGATCCTCCACCACCCTCTTGGGCTTTTGCGGTTATTGCCGCCTTGCACAAACTGGGTAAGGACACTACAGAGCCAGCCTCATATCACCCAATATTAATCCTAAATACAGATTACAAGATATTCATGGTGATCTAGACCTCCTGGCTGGAGCATCTTTTGCCCTCCCTAATTCATCCAGATCAGGCGGGGTTTATAAGAAAATAGGAACACAATGGACAATATTCCGCGCACTCTTATTGCAGAGTATATCCAGACTAGACATATTCCAGCAGTGCTACTTAGAGTAGACACTGAGAAGGCCTTCAACAGGGTGTCATGGCCTTTCCTCTGGTATGCTCTGGCTTGCTTTCAGCTCCCTGTTAACTTTCTAATTTGGCTAAAAAACATTTATTCCCGCCCACAGGCCTATGTTCAGATTAATGACGCATTGTCTTCCCCTATTGGGTTATCTCGTGGAACATGTCAGGAGTGTCCACTTTCCTAATTTCTTGTTTGCTTTGTACATGGAACCCCTGGCAGTGGCCTTGAGACAGCAGCCAAGAATAGAGGAGGTTCCTATGGGGCAGTCTGTTTATAAAGTTTCCCTTTTTGGTGATGATGTACTATTATTCGTACTATTCCCAGAAACATGTGTGCCCGCTGTCTGGGATATACTGCACAAGTCTGAGAGAGTAGCTGACTTTAAATTAAATATATCTAAAACAGAGATTCTCTCGTTCAATTTTACCCCTTCCGCAGCATTGAGATGGCATTATCCTTTACATTGGTCCCGTACTTTTATTAAATACCTGGGAGTCAATATTGCCAAATATATTGGTAATGTGGATCTAATTAACTTCAAACCTCTGACAATTAGCATTCAAGGTGATCTGGCTCAATGGGGCAGACTCCCCATCTCCTTTTTTCAATGGGTTGAGGTCATCCGGATGAATATATTGCCCCGTTTGCTATATCTCTTCCAGACCACCCCAGTGTTCTCAGCTAGATATTATTCTGCTTCATGCTCCAGGATGATCTCTAGTTTCATATGGAGGGGTCAGCGGACCCATATCCACTTCTCAATAATACAACTCTCCTTAGCACGGGGGGGGTTAACCCCCCTAATCTGGAACTTCATGCCGGGGCTACTTTTCTTTGAGTCATACTTTTATGGTTATCAACTAATAATAGTCCCCCATGGAAAATATTTGAATTTTCGTTCAATGACCTCTTTGACATTGACCCTATTCTATCTGCAACCTGGGATAAATCTTCCCAGTTGCATAAGTTTCCAAAATTCTCAGCCAATACATTGCAAGTGTGGTATCAACGGAAAAATCATCCCAAATTTGAAAACATTTTTTACTACTGTAGACTGTTGTCTGTAGGTGAGGATTTTTTACTGGCCCAAAGGATCTTTCCTTCAAATGCTGGAGACAGCTGTGTCTCAGATTTCTTTTTCAATTTCTAGATACGAGCGACGGGTTAATTCGTTTGAGGTTCTCCAACAGGCATTAGGTTTGACATGCCGAGAACATTATAGGCATCTCCAAGCAAGGACTTATATCCTTCATAACCAGCAGAGCTATACTAGACTCTCAGAACCCAAACCCCTCTTACTGACCCTGTTAATGGACTCCCTTAATGGTAAATCCTGGAGACGCTGATAAAACCATCTTTATGGGAATTTGCGAGACACTCTAGGGGAAGCCACACAAACAATTTTAGATTGTTGGAATAAGGAATTGGGCCTTTCTGTTACATATGACTCCTGGATGAAACCCTCGCTCTCCGTAGACAAAATCACTCTCTCCAATACCTGGAGGGAGTGTGCATGGAAGTGCCGATACTGGTATTTTCGCACTCCTGCACTTATAACAAAATATTTGCCACTCTCAAATGGCACTTGTTGGTGGGAAGCGGATATAACCCAGCTAACCACAGTCATGTTTTTTGGCACTGTCCATTGATAGCCATATTCTGGCACACCCTCCATGGGGAGGTGTGGAATGCCTGTGTGAACATATTGATTTCATGGCAGAGATGGTGCTGCTATCTGTCCTCCTGCAACATTGCCCTTCCTGGCATAAAACCCTTTTATCAGTCTGTTTGTTGTCTACCAAAAAGGCCATCACTCATAGGTGGATGATGCCTAAAATCCCTATCATAACTGAATGGTGCCAAACAGTGCTGGATATCTATCATATAGAAAAACATTCGGCAATGCTACGTGATAAGCGTAACCTTTTTACTATGAAATGCAAAACTGGGTGTGGTACATAGCCCAAGTGGAGCTTGTCCTCTGATGCAAACCTGTGGGGAGGCATGGGGGAAGGGTGCTGCCGCCGCGGGGGGGGGGGATGACAATAATTTAATATTACCTTGAAGCGTGGGCACTGTGTGGATTGAGTTCTGTGGGAGTCTCTCAATCCAACAAGAGTTATGCTTATGATCCTATGTACTTTAATATGAATGTTAATCTTTCATCAGTGTCTGTACTGAATATAACAGATAGACTTTGGACATGGCTGATACAAGTGCTTTGAATAATGAGTCATTTTACATGTGTTTCATCTAATAAAAATTATAATTAAAAAAAAAAAGATCACGGGCCACATTTTCAAACAGCCGCAACTGCCACAGGCCTGGGTGCACCTGTAGCACACTGGGCTTGTGGCACTCTAATAGGATTTTCTATCCTGCGCACCAGCTGACGCAAGTTAGGCCACCTTTTTGTGGTCTAGCTTGTGTCAGTCTCAGGGACTGTTCTTATAGCACTTGCACCCAAGATTTGGCACAAGCTGCTGTAAATTGGGAAAGCTCTCACAACTGCATCCAAGACTGTAAAACTGGGCACAGCTGTGGCGCCCGGGTTTAGCATACTGGCAGAAACTAAGTGTGGGGGTGTAGGACTTGACGCAAGCCCTGTGCCACCCTTTGAAAATCCGACCCTATCCTTAAAGGCGGTCAAAGAACAACTGCCTATTATGTTGGGGGAAGCCAAACTTCATTCTTCTCTAATTATGATATGAAGCTTCATAGGAAAATGTCCCAGGGCATGGCTACAAAATTATGAGCTGCAGGTGTAACTTAAAGGATCTCATTCCCAGCTCACCTTCAGGTTACATACAATAAAAAAAATTAGTATAGCTACAGTATGCAGACCTGAAGGCAGCTGGGGACTTTGCAGCTAAACTCCCTACAAAAGACTTGACCTTGCCTGGTGGATGATACTCGGATAGTGATAGAATGGGCTGGCAGTATAGCCTAGAGGTTAGAGCAATGAACTTTGAATGAGTTTGGTACATCCAGCAGACCTGGGTTTGATTCCCAGAACCTCCACTTGCATACTGCGTGACTCTAAGCAAGTCACTTAACCACCCAGTGCTCCTGGGTTGCCCCTCAAAAGAGGCACCTTGCCTAGTGGGCCTTACCCGGTTACCAAAAGATTAAAAAAAAAGAATGATGGACACTGATGAACGGCGATAAAGACTGTTGGTAAGCAATCAGTCTCTTAACAACCACCATCACTGTTAATCCAGACTATTTGGAACAAATGTTGCAGCCTTGCTTTGGACAGTGCTTTCCTGGAACTCCATTCAGTCACAGAGTATTGCCATATCTTATTTTGTGGGACTCTAGCACAATGTTCATATGTGCATAGTGCGGAGTGTGTGTTCGGGGGGTTCAGCCACAGTTCAGCATATGGTTGATTTACTTTGCAACTAGTATGAATTAAGTACCAGCCATTGTAACAACAAGTTTTAAAACACAAGTGATGAGGTTCTATCACTGTTACGGTGAGCGGTTTAAGATGGCGGCAACTGGCACTGCAGAATGGTGCTACGTGCACATGTGTGAAGAAGGAAAGCCCTTGTATCTCAAGTCTACAGGGAGTCGAGATGGTTGAGAGGGCACTCGCGATCCTTGAAGCAGCTTGCAGGTTTAAAAAGCAACTGACGCCTTTGGGAAAACTTTGGAAAACATAATATTTAGACGCAATTCCAGCTGTATTTCATATATCTTCTACAGATTTCTCCTCTCCATTATTTATTACAGAGGAAATGTTCACAAAAACAAGATCCTTGTCCCTTTAGGTTCATCTGCTCTATTGCTTAGTCCCTACTTGAACTTGTAATGCCCTGTTGTGACATCATAGTCAGTTGCCATGGGAATAACTATGATGTCACAAGCAGAGTATTATGATATCAGGTTGGGAAGAAGCAATAGGCGCTGATGAACCCTCAAGGAACAACTCTCCTGTTTTCATGTATATCACCTCAGTAATAAATAATGAGGAGAAGAAATACAGTGCTAAATGAGAAATATAAGCTGCTTTGTGTCCAAATATGATCTTTAAAGACCTTCTCAAGGTGTCAGTGGCTCTTTAATGGCATCCCACGCTTAAACTGCATTGCCTCCACGGAATTACTCTTAAAGTACGAATCTGAGTTAAACTATTACCTCCTGTTTAGGGTTAAGTTGTTATTATTTCAGCGTGCTACCAGTTTGCCTGAAAATCACTACTAGACAGAGTGGAATAGACTACGACTGTAAAGTTTGGTAGCAGCTGCAATGCACAATTCTTTTTTCTGCGAGTAGCACTGAAGAAGGGACTCTATCACTTGAAGCCTATAGGCAAGTGTACGTTACAAAGACTGTCATGAACCCAAGGTGTACTGTCGTAATAAGCACTGGCTGCTATATAGTCATCACTGTGACAAAATCAGTGTCTCTGCAGCACATCCCCCATGACGGTGCAACTGAGAAGAGTCACAGCACTACCTGATTTAACTGTAATTGTGCATGGTCAACTGTTATTGAAGTATGGCCTTTTCTTGGTTACTTTTACATGCTATAAGTAGCTATTTGTAAATGAAAAAAAAAGAAAAAAAAATGTTTTTCGTTTATTTTCCAAGCTCATAACCCTTGCTGGGTCCCGGGGTGAGCACTGTAATTATTTATACACCTCCAGGATTCTGAGACCTCAGGTGGGGAGGCAGGGTTATTAATTAAGATGGTGCTGGCCACGAGGCCCCTGCTTGGGAAGAAGGGTTTTTCAGCACTTAAAAGTGAAACATCGGGTGACCAAAACGATTCAGGGCCCACAGGGCAGCTCTTACGAGGATCGGCTCAAGACACTGAACATGTAATCGCTGGAGGCCAGACAAGACATGGGAGATATGACAGAGACCTTCACATTCCTAAAAGGAAAGAACAAGGTAAACTGTGAGGAACTATTTAGCATAAGTAGCGGCGCAAGAACACGGCGGCATGAGTGCAAACTGAAGAAGGGGAAATTCAAGATGTAAGACAGAGTGCTTTATTTTACAGAAAGGGTGGTGGAGCCGTGGAACAACCTGCCCACTGATGTGGTGGGTGCCAGAACCATTAATGGTTTCAAACACAGCTGGGACAGTGTGAAGAGCGTGGTAGTTGCTCAGGGTGGTGGCAGCAGGGTGGGAGCATGGGGGTGGACAGTGTGGGTTAGAACCCTGTATGAACAATAGGTTTTGGGTTTGTTCGGGCGTATGTAGAAGTAATAGTAGTAGATTTAATTTATTTATGGTACTACCCTTCCCTGGATGCTCAGGGCACCAATACAACAAACGGAGATAGCAGATAAAATAATACATCTCACCTAAGTGAAAACCGTAGCACAAAATAAATTTTAATAAAACCATCCCCTAATAACCAGCTCTTAACTAATAAATAATCAAATCGCACTGCACAAAACTGTTTGGTTGCCAGAAGGTAAATATTAATGCCCAAAAGCCTGGGAAAATAAAAAGGTTTTAAGACCCCTTTTAAAGACCTCCACTGAAGAGCTCTCCCTTAAAGCCCTTGGAAGAGAATTCCACAATATAGGAGCTGCTACTTCAAAAGTTCAGTCTTACAAGGTTTTTAACCTTGCTCTAGGTACCACTGGGAGACCTTCCTTGGTGGAGCGGAGGGGATGTGCAGGACTGTAGGAATGCAGGCGATCACTCAGGTAATCTGGATCCAGCCTGTGTAGGGCCTTATAAGATAGTAATCCAACTTTATAAGAGATATGTCACTGGGATGGCTTGACCTTAAAAGGCTGGGCAGCACCCTAGCAGAAGCATTCAGCAGCAGCTGCAAGCACCGTAACATATCTCCACTGACCCCGAGGTAAAGAGGGCTAGAATAATTGAGCCTCGAGGTCACAAAAGCATGCACCTGTGGAGGCAGGTCCTCTAAGGAGATAAGGGACCAAATCCGGATGCCTTTCCTAAAATGGTAAAAGGCATTCCGGACAACTGCTGACACCTGAGACTCAAGTGACAGCTCTTCATTCAGAATGACACCCAGATCCTAAACCTTCGCAGCAGCCATAAGTCTGGAAGTACTGAGACAAAGCCCTGTTTCCCTCCCAGCTGCTGATGCTCCTCCCATATGACCTGGCTCAATCGCTTTACTTTTGTCAGGGTTAAGTCTTAATAAGCTTGATGACAGCCAGTCCTGGATCTCAGCCAAGCACGGATTAGGCACATCCACTGAGCCCCTTGTCTTGGGTACAAAGGACAGATAGAGCTGAGTATCATCTGCATAACAGTGAAACCCAACACCATACCGTTTAGTGATCCTACCCCGGGGCAGCATGTATACCACAAACAACATGGGTGGAAGGACTGACCCCTGACAACTACGATAGTGCAGGTCCACCAGGTGATCCTACCCCGGGGCAGCATGTATACCACAAACAACATGGGTGGAAGGACTGACCCCTGATGACTACGATAGTGCAGGTCCACCGGGTGCGAGGAGAAGCTTTCGATCACTACCCTCTGTATCCTGCCCATGAGGTAGGACTCAAACCAGCAGATGACTTTGCCAGTGAGTCCCACATTCTCCCTGAGTTGGTCCAATAAAATCTCATGGTCCACAGTACCAAATGCTGAGGAGAGATCGAGGACAAGAACTGACTGCTCTCCTCTATCGCTCGCCCTGTGCAGGCTGCTGTGTGCCCTGACCAGCACGGTCTCTGTACTGTGCTGTGCTTTGACCTAAACCCAGATTGGAGAGGCTCACAGATGTCAGAGGTTGCAAGTTGTACCTCAAGCTGCAACGCAACCACCTTCACAATAACTGTACCTAAAACATGGCAGGTTAGAGACAGGTCGGTAATTTGCCAAAATATCTGGGTCCAAAGATGGGTTTTTTCAAGAGGGGTTTCATCAGTGCATTTCTCAACGCGGATGGGAAAATCCCTTCTGAAAGGGAACATCTGATAATCTTGATGAACGCTAAACTCAGCTGCCCAACACGGCTCACTAGTATTGGGTCGGGCCTGGATACAGTTTGCAGTAAGTTGGTCACAGCTCCAAAATCACCTCTACAACCTTGTTTATCTTCACCAGCTAAAAGTCTTCCCAGCACCACTGACTGCTACTGCAACTCCCCGACTCAACACTGTTGGGCCATGACAGCCCACTTGGTGATGATCTGGGACCTAATAGAGGGTTCGCTGTCCAAAAACAACTAAGTAAACTCCTCACACTTAGCGGCTGAAGCAGCCTTCACAATCTCCAGACAGGCTGGAAGGAGAAGCCTGTCCAGTGCCTGAAAAAGCTGAACAGGTTGGTTCTTTCCAGCTGCAATCTCTCTGCACAGTAACTCTGCCTTCTTAGGGGAGATTGCCCATTGACAGTAACCATAATGAATATTCACAGCCAGTCTGTCCTCTTCGGTCCCCAGTCTTCTGCAACAATGCTCCAACCTCCGCCCCTTTGCTTTCATCGCTCTCAGCTTGTCAACAAACCACGGTGAGCCAATGTGCGAAAACAGTGGGCATAAATGGACTGGCACTATGAGGTTCAAGGCCCCACCAGCAGCTATATTATAGGCTGCCACTGATTCCTCTGTACCCCTAGAATATGCCATCAAAACACCAGAGAGTCCAGTGTCACCAAAAGTCCATCTGGCCTAAGCCCTTGTATAGGGCAGTGCTGGACTATTTCCATAGGAGGTGTACTACAGAGGGGTGCTCTGAAGTCAAACCTAATGACACAATGATCCAACCAATTGATCAGATCAATCCTAAGTTTTTCCACCTCAAGCCCCAGGGAGAATACTAAGTCCAAGACCTGCCCGTGTTGATGTGTCATAGCAGCAACTGCTCATGCTAGCACTGGGATTTCATACCCTGGAGGAAATCTTGTCCAGAATGTGAAAATTCATTGCTAACCCAGGTGAAGTCACCCAGGATAATCCACTTTGGTGACTCCAACACCCTGTCAGTGAGGAAGTCGTTATTTCCTGTAGGAATTCCCCTTGCTCTCCGGAGGCTGATAAACAAGGGGCATCCTACAGCTCTGTAGCCAGCACATGGACTTCCACACACAACCACGCATTCAAACAACGAGTTGTTCCCCACCGGATGCACCACTAGGTTCAACTCAGCTCTACAACAGACAACCTCCCCCCCTCCAAACGATACGATCTTGCGCAGTGCACCACAGAAAAAACAGCTGGGATGGCTGCCTCCCAGGGCAGACTGGATGGACCAGTGGTCTTTGTCTGCTATCCTTTTCTATGCTTCTACAATGCTACATAAAACTATGTCAGGGTTGTTGCATTTATTTGTTTTACTGCATAGATGTCTTAGTTTACACTGGGACATGCCCAGCTCATTTGTTTCAAAAACTATTTCATCATTTTTAAACTAATCTTTATGCTCCCTCGCTGGCAAACTGTAACTCCAGCAATTTTATTAATGTTGTAGTTGTTGTAATTATTATAATACCTTACACAATGTTATTACTGTTGCAGTATGTCTGTGCACTAGTTTGAAGTCAAGACAGCCATCCTTTAAAATGCATAGCAGAGTGGGAACAGTGGCTATAAAGTACCACATCAATCCTGCTGTTCCTGGTTCCCTAAAGTATGCAAACGTCTTCCCACAGCTTATTTATTTAGTTTTTGTTTACCAGGCAAAGGTGCACTAGGCAAACAAATGCCTATTTTCAGGCACGACCCCGGAGAGAACAAATGTAACAAGCATCACATGGGGTGAAATATTACAACAGATAAACATCGGAATGATAACATAACACAATAACAGTTACACAGAGAAAGCAGTGCAATAACACACAGCTGGTCAGAACAAGCAATCAGAGGAGGGGAAAAATGTACAATTAACAACAGAATATAAATAACAGAAGTTATTTATATTCCCTCAAGGACCACCCCCTCAAATCCACCACTTGTGCCTGCCCCAGTAGGCAACCCCCCGAATGTCCGCCAACCCCTTGAGTTACCGCAGAGTTTATAAGTATCTGTATATAAGCTTTATTGCCGTGTGCTCCATGTTGGTTTGTTTTTTAATCTAGATGATCCTGTCAAATACATTGTTCCCTATTGTAAATATCGCAACATTTTGCAAATATTGTTTTTACCCTTTTCTCTGTATCATCGTATTTATGTACCACTGGAGGTTTGTGAAAATAGACATTTTTGCTCACATACTTTCCAGTATAAAAAAATTAAATTGAAAATTGAAATAGAAGTTAACATTAGGTGTCCGTACTAGGGCTGAATGACAGTAACGTCCAGTACCAATTACAACAGATAAGCTTCTAGGTCACGTCATTAGAACAACATATAATTTAAGTGTCATATGATGGGGAGAGGTCAAGAAGGGTAGAGGCGTATACATTTACATACCCTGAGAAGATTTTTATTTTTTTATTTAAAATTTTGTTAACCAGGTAGGGACACTGGACTGATGTCCCTTTGTCAGGTCCGACTTGACATAACTACAATAAAACAGAACATAACAACACTAATTATAATCACTACAAACATCCTGTGCCTGCAAATAGGTCTTGAAATTAATTTTATTTTTTATTTAAATTTTTTTTTGAATTTTGTCTTTCTCTCCCAAGGCGCCTGCCGCCCATTACCTCAGCTCGGTCACAGACGCGAGGCTTCCACCCCCACAGCGGCGCGACCTTCTGATACCCCCAGATTGCCCCCGGGCGGTAAGGCACCGGGCTAGCACTGCAGACTCAGGATTGGCCTCAGGGCCAGCCTGGGAGCTAACTGAAGCCCGTGGGCGGCTCATCTAGGTGGCTGGCAGCTCCTCATTTTCCTGTTTTTCTGGGGACAGGGATGTACAATGACATCCTGCATCCACCCCGCCTCCTAGAATTTTAATATGCGCCAGTAGCTGCAGTACCCCTGGCCTCTGCCAGGGGTCCATCAAACACTGGACTGAGTCCCAACCCTCCCCCCGGGGAAGGCAGTCTACAGGACACTCCATCCTTCTCCCCCCGGCCAGCCCTCCAGTGACCTGAGTCCGTTCCCGAACCCAGATCGGCAGTGTCACAAGTAGAAATCCCGCCGCTGCGCTGATGGGCCGGCCACTGAGATTATTTAAAGAAGGAACTGATCTTAAATATTCCAATAAACTATTCCAAAACAGAAGAGCTGAAATTGAAAAGGAATGAGAACCAGATTTAGATTTATGAGCAACTGTTTGCAGAATAGTACCTTTTGAAGACCTCAGATTAATCATGGTATTCCATGTCATTACTAAATCCCTCAAAGGAAAAACAGATTGAACAGAAATAGACTTGTAAATCTGACAGCCAAACAAATAAGCACATTGTGATATTAGAGACAACCAATCTAATTGTGAATACAAAAGGGAGTGATGGGTTCGAGCTGAAGAGTCCAAAACAAATCGACAAATATAGTTATAAATAATTACGAGAATATTACTTTGATAAGATGATCACGGAACCTTCTACAGAATGAGGAGGCAGTAGGGCATTGCTTAGTTTCTAGTGTAGCGGAAACTAGTGGAGTGTAGTGGAGACTAGGGCCACTGGCATGCATTCTGTAGTACGTTAAAGATAACCTCCCCAAGAGCAAAGTAACGATCTTGGGTCAGGGAAGGAGCCAGCCTAGCTTTTCACAGAGAGAGCAGTGGTGAGCCTGTCTGTGGGATGCTAGGGCAAAATTGGCAGATATTAGTGTAAGCAACATCCCATTTGGAGAGTGTAGTTTTGGAAGCCGATAGGTAGACTGACACACCACAAACAAGTTTAGGTAGCAGTGTACCCTTAGTGATAGCTAGACTGGTCTGAGTGGTGAGATCCCAAATGATTTTGTAGGCGACCCCAAGCATGGAACTGATAGATTTGCGTGTGCATATAAAATATGTGATAAGTAGTCAAGTGAAGGGTCAAGGATGACTCCTAGATAGGTGAATGTGGTGACCATGGTATGTAACAGTTAAGGGGGCTTTATATTGCCTGAGTTTAGGGGGTGTCCCAAACAACTTAGCTTGTGTTTTGGTTATGTTAAGTTTATTACAAAATAGCCAACTCTGAATCGATTGTAAGTCTGAGGTGAGGTGCTAGTTTATGAGGGATATATCTTTAGAGCTGGTATACAGGACCAGATCACATCTGCATAAAGAATAGTGGAGCAGTGTGATAGGCTTCAGGTAATTAGCTGACAGCTTGGCTAGCTATTCTTGATCTTTCCTTTTGGAGTAATCCAACACGCAAGCTTTTAAGGAGGGAATGCAACTAGACATATCAGTTTTTAATGGACTTTATAAATTCTGATGTTAATATAAGTGTCATGTTCTTGCATTAATTTGCACTTCTTGTAATACCGGGTGCCACTACTATGTATGCAGTTTGGCATGTTCGCTTTAAGATAAAATGAATAAACATCATTTTTTTAAAAAGGATATGTTTTCACCAGACTCCTCGAGCCATCAACTGATAAGTGAATCTGTCTGTCCATACCTCGTAAGAGGAGTCTCTTACACAATAACAGACACCCTCTGGGGGCCCTATTAACTTATTATAAAGCCTCTGAATTCAGCTCTGTGCTCATGACTGTCAACTTCCACTCACTCTCATTCTGCAGCCAGCAACTCTGTTTTGACCTTGATTATGCAAATAGGGATGGGCCAGAAATCCTTCAACTACCGGGCTGCCACCCCTGGAATGCCATACCTGCTGCCATCAGGCAGTCCACCTCCGCCAGAGTTTTCGCTCATAAGATGAAGGATCATCTGCTAAACCTCAATACTTGGTCTTGTTTCTTGTGGATATGTTTCCCGCATTCATTTATAGATAGTTCAATCTCTGCTGCATAACTTGCTGTACAACCCACTGCATGTAATTCTTGTCATTCATGTTCACCGTGCTTCAATCTTGTGCTTTGTTAAAATGTAAATTGGTGTCACCTTATTATACCCCACGTTGTATCCTAGTTCTCATTATCTCAAACCACTGTACTATGAACTGTGACATTATTTTTGCAGTGTCAGTAGCTCAGCAGGTAGCATGCTCACCTCTGGGCAGGAAGATCAGAAGGTTGCAGGTTCCAGTCCCACACCTGGTACTTGGGGTAATACTCAGAATTGACACTGTAGTGCAGTACGGCGGGGGGGGGTTGTACTGGTAAGGTGTGGTCCTTCAAATTAGATGATAAACCAAGGTCCCTTCTGCCCATCTCTGGTTACTACCCACGTTGAAGTAAAAGATCTTATGGCAATTAACGAAGATGATCAAGGGACGTTTTTACATATAAGACGATGGCAGATTATTTATTTATTTATTGACACGATTTACCCGGAAGGCACACTGAGCAACATGCTCGACTCCAGGCGCGGCCCGGGGGCAGAGACCCAGTACACAACATGAAATTAATATATATATGTACGAAATACAGAAACAAGCTTACACCTTAAACATTCGGGAGAAATTACAGACGGGGTAGCATGCATACAGTGTAAAGAACTGGAAGGTAGTGTACTTTACAATACATTTAGGTTATAACAACATGATTGCAGAATTTCTAATTGAAACAAGAGCAGCTGGTGAAGAAATGCGCTCTGAGTAGTCGGTTGCGATGGAAGGGGTTTGGTGCGTGTCTTACGGGGGCAGGTAGGGCGTTCCACATCTGTGGGATTCGGTAGTTAAAAGTGGCCTGGCTCAATTCCAGATCGACCTGGGGCGAGACCAATACATAACATGAATTACGGCCAGTGTGAAGATGATCAAGGAAGTTTTTACATAGAAGATGATGGCAGATAATTTATTTATTTGTTATTACGAGTTTTACCAGGAAGGATAAGGACCGCAAGACCCATCCAGTCTGCCTAGAAAATCATACATCACATAAGGACAAATTATAACCATTACAAATACACTAAAGGACCATCATGAACAATATCTCAAAGAATGTGCAGAAAGAAAAACAACTCCAGTTCTCAAATCATGAAAAGAAATACATTTCTCTTAACCCACCCACACTATACATTATTTCCATAAAGACCCCATCTGTTAGTCAGTTAACCTCTGTAGTTCTTGTAAGTAAATATTACTCACTTCTGTCCTGATCCAGGCTATCAACTCGTTGTGTCCCAGATATTGTTAATGTAATACCAACTGACATCTTGCTTGCCATATATAATATTTCATTATATCACATAAAACTCTGTGTGCTCGGAAGATATTGTTAATATAATATTAACTGACATCTTGCTTGCCATATGTAATATTTCATTATATCACATAAAACTCTAAGAGTGCTGGGATGATACTTTTAATGTAATACCAACTGACATCTTGCTTGCCATATATAATATTTCATTATATCACATAAAACTCCTGAGTGCTTGGAAGATATTGTTAATATAATACCAACTGACATCTTGTTTGCCATATGTAATATTTCATTATATCACACAAAACTCTGAGTTCCCGGAAGATACTGTTAATATAATACTGACATCTTGCTTGCCATATATAATATTTCATTTATCACATAAAACTCAAAGCGTGCTCTGATGATATTGTTTCCACCTTCCTGAATATCCTCCTAGGATGAAGACCTCATAGGACATGGAATGGAGGGCAGGACAATTCACCCTTTGAGAAATAGAATCCCAGAATACAGTAATATATGGACAAGTAGTAAACAAGTGCTCTTGTGTTTCAAAAACTCCACGGCACACATCTCTAGGAAAATATAATTCTGAGACTTTTTTATTGCTTATGGTTATCCCAAACCCCAATTCTGCCGTGACATGCATGCCATACAGTATCCCACATATGTCTTGGGAGTCTGGAATCTGTTACTTGTCTAAGGGTATCTGGGGTAGACTGGAGAGACACTTGTGGGAAGATTAAAGGTTCTAACAAATAGGACTAGAGAATTTGACCATACAGTGATTTCCTGGATAGATTTTGAAATGTTCCAGTGTTAATTTCTTTGATTTTACCTTATTTAAGGCCAAATTTGTATATTTGGGGATTTGTTCTTTTTCGAGCCTGGTATGGAAAGCCCACTTATTTGCCTCCCAAAGTGGTAAGACTGAGATCAGTCATTCTCTTACCCACACTGTCCAGTATACAGCGTTATTTATTTGAAAGTTGTTAACCGGGAGAGGCACACTGAGCCAAGGCTCATTTCCAGGTGTGACCCAGAGAATGAGGGGAAATACAGGATACAAAACATAAGGCACAAACTGGGCTCAAATAACCAATACAGTAAGCAGAGTGAGGTGTACCGAGCAATCGGGAGAGAGAGAGAGACACAAAAATGTCAATATAAAAATAGCAGGAGGTAGAGTGCTTAGGCCACGGAGGATGGCAAATGGCAACAAAAGTAAGCGTCTAGTGCCAGAGGAGTGTAATTACCTGAAAACAAGAGCAAAAAAAATATTGTATGAAAGAAAACTAATAGGTTCACCATTGCTAAGCCCCCTTTATTTACCGGGAGGTACAGTATGTGAATTGTTTGCGTATGGGATTGAACCTACTCCCCTAAATAGCTGGAAAAAAAAACAACAACTAAAATTTTGTTTCCAATTCCAACGGGGGAGGAAAGATATAACACAAATTGAAAACAAGTGGTAAAATTAGGGTTTTAACTAGGTATGCTCTTTTTAATTGAGAAATCTGTAGAGATTTCTATAAAGCTACTTTTCTTTCACTCTCTCTAGGTTTGCCCTCTCAATTCACCACATCCATATCAAAGTTCCCAAACCTGATGCCTAAGAGAGTTACCTCTGATTCTACTGGGATGTCACGTAGATGTTGCAGTCCAAGGTCCTTGGTCTGGCCTATGCAAAAAACGTTACATTTGTCGATGCTTATCTTCACTCCAGACACTTTTGAATATTGCTGCATTAGTGACAATCAAATCAAATCAAAATTTATTAATAAAGCGCTTTTTTACATATCAAAGCGCAATTACATATCAAAATAACATCAAACATAATAAATAACAGCATAAAAAACAATAAAAGCAGCAGTAAACTTATTCAAACGCTATTTCAAATCGATAACTTTTCAGAGACGCCTTAAATGACTCTGTGGACAGACACTCTCCAATCTGACGAGGTAAAGAATTCCACATGGTTGGGGTCAGAAAAGAAAAAGCTCTGGCCCCAGATGACTGAAGACGAACCCTGGGAATCTCTAGCAATCCCTCATCAGCGGAGTGGAGTGGGTGAATAGGGCAGTAAGGTCGAAGAAAATCTTGCAAGTAGCCCGGTCCCTGACCATGTAGGGTCTTATAGGTCAGCAACGTGACCTTGAAAGTGATTCTCCACCACACCGGCAGCCAATGCAGTTCGTGCAGCACAGGTGTGATGTGGCAAGTTCTTGGTAACCCAGTCAACAACCTGGCTGCAGCATTCTGCACCAGCTGCAGGTATCGGAGATCCACTCCCGGCAACCCTAGATATAGAGCGTTACAGTAATCAAGACGCTGTCTGGCAGGACTGTACTCGGTCTACATACAAACAAATATCATCCACATATGCTGATATCTTAAGTTGTGGTGTGTCGGGACTAAGTGAAACGCCCTGAACTCTGACGAAGAGTTTCAACTCAAAGTGCTGGGGCCTAGTGTGGTGTGTGGTTCTGTCTGTGCGAATTCAAATTATATAGGCAATAAAGCCTTTCAAAGCAACCTGTGTCATCTGGAGTGATTTTACAGGTTCTCGAGTGCAGGTTCCTGTGTGTGTTTCTGAACCATTGCTGTATGGCTTACTTTGCAAATTAAAGTGTTTATACAGAATACATATCAAGGGCTAAGTGGGCATCCCTGTCTAACTCATCTAGTTATTTCCAGTCTAGTACCCCTATATCATTAATCAGGGAGTGAAAATGAACGTGTTTGTAAGGTAATTGTATCCACTCTATGAAAATGTCAGGTATTCCATGAAAAAACAATGCCTAGAATACATAGTCATGTGGGACCCAGTCAAAGGCCTTCTCTTGATCCAACGAGATAACAATACCATATAACCTATGTAATTTACTTCTAACAAAAACTTCTCTAGCCTGCATTAAATGATCCCTCATCGATCTCCCTGGTATAGTGCACGTTTGATTACAGCCTATTATTTTGCTGGCTATAGCACTTAACCTTAAACTTAGGATTTTTGCTGGGACCTTACTATCTGAATTTAAAAGGCAAATTGGTCTCCTTTTTATGGCTGCATGGGTGGAGTCCGCAGACGTACTGCTGTCATTCTTTGAAGGAGCACTGTGGAAGCATGTGACCGGACCACTGTCTGGTGTGCTTCCACAGTGCTTTGGCACAGGGGGCACTACTTTTTCTTCTGCAACTGTGGATGTGATGGCCTCCGTGCCCAAGATGGCCGCCGATCCAAACTGCACCTACGCGAGTATCGCGCATGCGCAATTCTTCATCGCCGTCTTGTTTATGCAGTAAGATCAAAAAGGCTTTTGTGATATTACCCAAGGATCTTAAGTGCACTAACATATCATTAAAAACTTCTCTTAAAATGGGAGCTAATAAACTAGGAAACGTTTTATAAAATTCAGCACTGAGGCCATCCAGCCCACGTGCTGCTTCCAGTCGTAAGCTTTTTATTGTATCAGTTACTTCTGCTAGAGATATTGGTTTGACTAGATCCACCTTATTGGTGGCTGTCAAACAGTCAATGTCCTTTCTGGAAATATAACTATCAATACCTTCCTCTACCTGTAGGGGCTCCCCAAACCAATCATGTAATTTATTAGATATGATTTTTAAGATGTCTGGAAATTCTGTGTGTATTGTACCCTCCTGGGCCAGGATTCACAAAATTCTGCATTGGTGCAAATCTGATTTTGCATGAGCAAACAGTGTTTTGCACCGAGTTAGTATTCACAAAAGCCCAGTTTAACCGGGTTTGCGCTGGGGCAAAGTGGGGAAGGAGCCTCAATGCAGATGAAGGGGAAGGGATATAAATATTGGCACTGTCTCGTTCACAAAGCATTTGCTGCATGCAAGTGCCTCTTGAGCAGTCCCCTTGTGCGGAGCAAATACTGCAGACCGAGACCTTGCCTTATCTCACACAACACAAAGTAGAAAAGCAGCTAAGGGAGTCCATGCCTGAAGCTCACTCAATTATCAACCAAAGTGAACAACATAAAAGTGGTCAACAGGCACTAGTGTGCATTGTGGCAAGAAAGAGATACCCGTAGCTTGGTTCTCTGTTTAAAATTATTAATTGATATATACAAAATGTTTCCAAACTCATCCCACCAGTGTTTGCTAACGTTTCACCCACGTGACTGTGGGCTTTATCAAGGCACGGCTACTGTGTGTACTAGCCATCCTTTTAAACACCATTCTCAAAGTGACATACCAAATACCCATTTCTTTGCAGGGTGTACTGTGTGTTTTCTCTCTGATTGTTTTTTTTTATGTATCTTTATGAATTATAAGATATTGTTATGTATTTGTATATTTTTAACATTAGCAAAGAAATGGGTATTTGGTTGGTCACTTTAAGAGTGGTGCAGCAAAGGGGTTTGGTGCACCGCCAGAACCTAAGTGTAGCTACGTAGGGCTCGGCGCAAGCACTGCACCCTGCTTAGAAAATCCAACCCATAGTATCACACCCTAGTGTGCCTTTCCTGGTGAAAAATAGCAAATAAAATAGTAATGTTTTGCCGTTTAATTATTATATACTTGCAGTACCTGGTGGTGCCCGGAAAAGGCACCTGGCACCAGTTCACCTACCCAATTATCAAACTATAAATAACACAAATACCATTTTGTAATAGGTCTGGAGCCTTTTTTTTTAGTTTATTTATGCTGTCCTCCTACAACGCTCCCTTGCAAGAGCACACTGTGCACAGGATAAGAGATATACTGGCTCTGCACGCTGATTGGCTGAAATCTCAATAATGATGTATAATTTTTTTTCCCTGTGTGTGAGTCAGACAGTCAATGAAAGGAATGGTGAGTGAAACCAAAGTAGTCTGCTGTGTGACACATGATAGTGTGTTAGGTCTTGTGACTTAATGGGATGGATTTTCAAATGTTGATAGTTTCTGTAGCCGGCCTGGTGGCACAGAGGGCTGAAGTGCTGGACACCTTGCCTCACATCACACTGGTGACCTGGATTCGAGAATGAGCTCGGGTCATCGGAGAGCTAGCACGGGAAGAAGGGAGGGAGGAGGAGGGAGCAGGATTGGGCAGCCTAAAGGCAGCTCTCCTCTCCTGGGAGGCACCCTGTTGCCCACCATAGTTCCATTGCCCCAAATGGAGGTCCGAGGTAGTGTAAGTGGGTAGCAAGTAGTGGGAGGCATCCTGGTACATAGCGTGTGCATGTCTCAGGCGCGCGCTGCAGCTGGGAGAAAAACAAGAGAAAAATGGGGATAAAATGTATATAAAAAATGTTGATTGTTTCAGCAAGGTCCATCTGCATCTAACATATGGTGCACCAGGCTTTCATAAAAAAAACCTGGATTTTCAATCCTATGTGTCATACTGACGTCTACTAAGCCAACAATGCTGGGTCTCCCACAAGTAGGTTGCAGCCGATTCTTACCTCGAGCTGCAGTAAAGGAGGTTGAAATGTCGCCACTGTGTTGGAGATTATAAAACTGGGTGCAGTTGTGGCATCTGGCCCTGAACCAGCTGCCGTGATACAAGGGTTTGAAGCATGGCTTGACGTAAGCCCTGTGGTAACCTTTCAAAATCCAGCCCAGTGATCTCAGGGGGTCTAGCAGTGCACTGAGTGGTCTCGCTCTTGTTTATTGTCTCCCTTTCACCTCAAATCCCACGGCCATCTAATCTTCGACATGCAGTATGCATGATTGTAATAAGTCATGATAGTGAGCGCATGTCCTGCTGCATCGCAGTGTCATCTGTTGTGTAGAATGCATAAAAAAAAGAACAGGAAGAGAAAAAAACATGGGAGGCAGAGGACAGGTAAAGATAAAGGTTCCACTATGCTAGTTCCAACTACAAGAACAGCTTCTGCAACTGGAGAAGGAGATGACCATGGTGGGACTGGGAATCGTGGGGCTGTGCAGACTAGGGATGGGCATGTGATAGTATGGTCAATGAAACCTAGGGAGATGGTGTAGTGTACAGGCTACAGTGCCGCACTGTAAACCTGGAGACCCATCAGACCAGGGTTTGAATCCCACAACCGCCACTTGCATACTGTGTGACCCTGAACAAGTTCCCTGTGTTTCTGGGATGCACCTGGACATGAGCATCAGCTCAGAATGTCTTTCCAGGCCAACAAATCCTAAAATAAAAAATAAAATCATTCAAACCTGATTCAGTAGTCCACAGAAGTCCGCTGGTTTCACTCCCACTCTTAGCAGCCGACCCAGGAAGACCAGTTCTTCTGATGACACTGCACTGAGCAATCCAAAAACTGACTGATTTCTTCCTTCTGCTCCTTTAAGTATTGTAGTTTCTAGTTCTGCTTCTCCTACAGGAGAACAAGATAGGAATAATTTATCCATAAAAGAAAAAAACAAGCACTCGTCTGTTTTATACAAATAGCATGACAACAGCTGCTTGGGCATCAAGAAGTGCCTATCCCCACTGAACCACAATATGATGCCCCCCCCCCATATCACATAGCAGCATCACACAGCCTAGTGCTGCCCTTTCATCTACTATGCAGAAGGAAGGTGGCACCAGGACTGACTCTAATACGTACATTACTGTAGTGTAATCCTGTCCGCAGAGGAAAATGTGTAGTTGTTCATGGGAGGAAGGCGAGGTATACTGATGCCACAGTTCTATAGAACGAAGAGAGTAGCACAAAAGCAGCTTTTATGGGAGAGTGCCAGCGAAGAGGGGGATACTCAAGTGGGCTAGAGGGATAGGGGTCAGAAGGAGAGGCAGAGATGGTAGAGAAGGGGGAAACACAAGTGAAGGAGGGGAAGCACATCAATGAGAGAACAAGGGGGAGCGGGGGAAGCAAGCACACTTGATGGTGTCAATGTGGCTAAGTTGATAGCATATCTCTGTCTGGGTAAGAAGTGCTGTGAGTTCTAGTCCCACACTGGGATTGGGCCACTACTATAAATGCTGGCACCCAACTGCAGTACTAAGATGATGCTGCAGACTGGATAGGCCTTGCGGTCTTTATCTGATGTCAACTTCTATGTTTCTATGTTTCACTGTCGGGTGTGCCATCCTTCGGATGAGACGTTAAACTGAGGTGATATCTGCATTTTCTGGTGCTTCTTCAGATGGGCAATAAAGATCCCATTCTACTTCCTGAAAAAATTAGGGGAAACTTCCTTGGTGTTCTGGACAAATGTACCCCATTCGCCAAAAACACCAGCAACAGCTTAATCTGGTTCAGTTTCAGTTGGTTTACATCTGTATCCACCCTCCCCTCATGGGACAATGCTGAAAACAGGCCGCATTGTTTAATCCTCCTTTCCCAGTCAGCAAAAACTAAATAAACAAATTCTACTCGGAGCTAATACGACTGCAAACTGATTTTAGTGAATGTTCATGATATCAGGAATTAGTACAGTGTTTTGTTGTTGAAGCTTCTATTTAAAATTTGTCATATTACATGTAGTACAGCATACAGTGTTGTATATCAAAGAGACGTTAGCAATCTGCTACTAAAGTGACACTTCCTCAGGATACGAGGAGGCTCAGAAAGTTACAACTGGCAATAAAGGTAATGACAAATATATCATCAGACCTGGTATTAACCACCCACAAGGCACATTTTCAACAGTTAGTTAGTAGATGAAAATATTTAAAACAAGCTTTACATAGAAACCACAATATCAGGAAATACAAATTTGTATAGAAGTTCACCACAGTGACTACTCACTTAGGAAATCAGGATTTTATCTTTTTTCCCCCAATTGTTTAACTAGGTGAGACACACTAAGCTGAAAGCTTTTTTACAGGTGCAACCTGGGAGCACAGGGAAGTTAAGTGACTTGCTCAGGGTCACACAGTATATGCAAGTGGAGGCTGTGGGATTCAAACCCAGGTCTCCAGATTTGCAGCTCAGAGTCTTAAACCACTGCACTATACTGCCTCCCTAAATCTTCCTGGATTCCTTATCTTCCTGGACGTGCCCAAGACTCACACCACCTTTGGCAAACGCGCCATCTCTGTTGCCCTCCCAGTTATCTGAAATCAGCTCCAATCCCCTCTGAAAACTATCTAAAGTAGTCCCTGTTAGTCTCTTTAAAAAGTCAGCTGCTGAAAAATGAAAGACGTCTGCAGATGTCTCTAAGATTCATGTTGTCTAGGATTGTTTCGGTCTTCTGTTAGATTTAAGGACCATATGGTCTGAAATTGCACCTTATTCAAGAGTTTGTTGACTTGCTATTAGAGCTATAAAGTATTGTTTGTACACTTGTCATATGTGGACTTTATCAGCACTTCAACTCTTGTTGTGTGTATTTACAGTATGTTTCTGTTAGTCCTCTCTGTATATATCTTCCAGGACCTCCTTGTGAATGAACCTGCTCAATGGAGTTACTTCCTGTAATAAACTTGAACTTGAACTCATTTTGCACATGTTGGGGTGAAGCACTGAAGATATAAAATGTTCAGGTGTTCACTCATATTTATTTATTTTATTTAGTTTTTGTTGACCAGATAAGTGCACTAGACAAATCCTGCCTATTTTCAGGCACGACCCAGGGGAGGGGGATACAGATGAAAGCCAACTGACCTTGAACCAGATTAAGCTGTTGGTGGTATTTGTAGTGAATGAGGGAAATGTGGCCAGGACCCTTCCCCTACTCATTTCGATAAGTGCCATAGGATCTTTAACATCCATCTGAACTACCACCAATCCAGGCAGATGGGACCTCGGTTTAACGTCTCATCTGAAAGACGGCACCTCAGAAGTGCAGCACCCCTCTCATGCTGCACTACAGTGTCACTACTGGGATATTAACCCAAGTACCAGATGTGGGAACTGAACCCACAGCTCTCTGATCTCCCGGCCTCAGAGGCGAGCGTGCTACCTACTGAGCCACTGACACTGGTACATATATATTCCTTCTCTTTCTCTAGCACTGTGGATCCAACGAACTCTGCCATACAAAATACAAATGTCAGGCATGCATTCTAAGAAACAATAAAAAGCAGGACATTATTGTATCAGATGCTCATTTAGTCATGACACAATAAAGATATACTTCTATTGCAAAGTATGCCATCTTCATATATTGGAAATAAAGATTGTCTATAGAAATCTTACAGAAAGTGCACAAGTTCAAAGCAATCATTCACACCTGGGCTATAGCGAGCCCCCCTCGTATAGATCCATTATACCTGAGCACCTGATATAATAATGTCCTGCTTTTCATATGTTTTTTTAGAACACATTCCTAACATTTGGAATCATTGTACTACAGAGTTCATTGGTTCCACAGTCTTAAAGAAAATGTTTCTCAAGAGATGGGATATATAGAATAATACTTGTCCATTTTATATCCTCAGTGCTTCACCCCAACATCCACAAAATGGACTTCTATATAAATTTATAATTCCTGACATTGTAGTTTATGTGTAAAGCTTTTTTTACAATTACATGCACTAACCAACTGTGAAAATATGCCTTGCGGGTAGTTTATACCAGGTTTGATATTATACGTTTCATTACCTTAATTGCCGGTTGTAATTTTATAAGTGCCTCCTCGTATCCTGAGGATGTGTCACATTTGTTGTTTTCAATTTTAAATGGTTACGCATCCCTGGTGATGGGTAATGTAAGGGCATTTCTGCGTTGTTACTAACTCTGATGAAGCTCCGCTTCTGGAGTGAAATATTAGCTGTTTTTGGCACAATCTGGCATAGCATTGCTCCCTGCTATTCATTGCATCACTGCACTTTAGTTGTTTTGAGTATTCATCCTATCAATTTACATATGCTTTTTTTATGAATCTGGTTAAAGTTTTACTGCTGACTATGGAATACTGCTGCTTTTTATTTGATGTACGAGCAACAAGTACACAGAAGTGCCTCAGTGCAAGGAATAGCAGGGAGCAATGCTACAATAGATTAGCGTGAAAAAACAACTAATATTTCCTTCTAAAACATCAGTGGAGTTGGGTGCCCAGTGTCTGCTTACTTTTTTCATGGACTCTTGGACCTGGGGGTTGGGCACCTGGTGTGAGAATGGGGGGTAGCACCAGGGATTGGCTGTCACTGTCCACCTACTTTTTATTTACTGTCTGACTTCAGAGTAGGGCACTTGGTGTCAGAATGGAGGACGTTTGGTGGCACTAGGGTTGGGCAGCAAGGGACTACTTACTTTTCATTTCAGTTTACCAAGCAACCCCAGAACTGGGCTTCCAGAGTTGGAGGGGGAAAGAAAGTGGCACTGGGATTGGGCTCCTGGTGACTGCCTACCTATATTAATAGTGGAAGCTTCAATTTTCCAAACAGAAACAATTTTCATATACCTCTGGCGGCTCTATGTTTGTCACAAATCCCGCACCCATGCCATAACCAGCATGCTTCTCACACCTGGCTGCCGCAAACCCTTCTCTGTGTTTGCCCCTCACCCTTTCCCATGCCCACACACAGCTCTCTCAGAATAAGTGGCATGCCCTGGACTCCTGGATAGTTTTTTTTTTTACTCTATTTTTTATCCTCCTACCTTGCCTGCATTGGCCCAACTCTTCTGGGCTTCTATGGCAACCTGAGTCAGTGCTCTTCCAGGGCACTGCACATATGAGTGCCCCACTCTGTGAACCCTAGATTCTCCGGATTACCCCCGGTCAGGGTAGAGGAGTCTCCCAACTCCTCCAACTTGATGGAGCATGCACCTTGCACAGCCCCTCTGGATTCCTCTGACCACCGTACCGCGAAACTCATCTACCGGTGCCAAAGTGGGGTATTGTTTCCATTTTTCCTCCCGGCCCCTGGATGTCAGAGTGCTATGAGGGCCAATGAGTCAGAGGCATGCTGAGACGTGCCTTTGCTCTGGCCCTCGGCTGACGTGCAGCCCCTCCCAGTGCTGCTACCTCCTACCTGCACTGTCCACCTGGGCTCCCCCAGGTGGCAGTACTGCAGAGAGACCTGCAGATCCCCCTCCCAGAGAAGGAGAGCAGCCATCGGGAGCTCAGTCCTTCTCGTATCCTCCTGACCCCCAGTGGCCCGTGCTCATTACTGAACATGGGTCGCCCACGTGGTGTGAAATAAGGCGTCCAGTGCCTCAGTGCCATCAGGCTGTCTGACTCTTGGATAGCTGAAGCCCAGTCATCAGTCCTCTACATCAAGCCGAGGCTGACTGCTCAAATCCCAGGTGTAATGTGGGTCTGGTTTCATAACATTTTAATCCACTTACTTCCTATAGCAGGAGGGATTGATATTTCTTCAGTTAATTAAGATAAAGTAACATGTCCCTTTTGGAATGCAGATACTTCATAACACTTACAGTAACTCTTGTTAAACAGTGAGGGATTAAACATGATGGACCTAGAGTCCTTTATAACATTAAATTACTACATTACTGTGAGGGACTGGACATGATGGACCTAGTGTCCCTTACGACATTAAATTATTATGTTACAATGAGGGGTTGGACATGATGGACCTTGCATCCCATATAACATTAAATTACTATGTTACAGTGAGGGCTTGGACATGATGGACCTGGAGTCCCTTATAGCATTACATTTCTATATTACAGAGAGGGGCTGGACACGATTGACCTTGCATCCCTTACAACATTAAATTTCTATGTTACAGTGAAGGGTTGGACATGATGGACCCAGAGTCCCTTACAACATTAAATTACTATGTTACAGTGAGGGGTTGGACATGATGGACCCAGAGTCCCTCACAGTGCAACCTGGGGGGAGGAAGTTACATAGCGTTGTGAAGAATGATCAGTTACTATAGTATGTGGGTAGTACAAACAATACAACATTGTAAGATTATGCAACAGTTGGAACACAAGGTATTGTACAATAAACAGTACTGGAACATTGGGTAAATTACAATACATGTCCAAAATCGTACAAAAGAACATATAAACGTACAAAACGGTAATAATGCAACAGAATCATTATAGTGCATGACTGTACCAGGAGCAGGCTCCAGGTAGTATGCAAGTGCTGTTGGAGTAAAAAGGATTGGGTAGGTTGTGCATACGGATGATCCAGAAGGGTAGGTGGAGAAGAGAGGAGGGAGAGGCAAGAACTAAATATGAGGAGAAGGGGTAGCCATTTCCTGATTCCCTCTTCAGGATGTTGAGAACCCTGCTGGGGTGGGGTCAGGGTAGGAAGGTAGAAACTGGGGACAGGTATTAAGGAGGTTAAAGCAGGAACAGCTGAGGGAGAGGTAATTGTGTAGGGCAGAGGTAAGGAAGTAGTTGGAGGAGGAGTGTCGTATTTCGGGGGGAAGGAATTCCAGATTTTAGGGAGGTGAGGGGCAAAACCAATCTGACCGATGAGGGTGGAGTGCCGAGGGACCATCAAGGTGCAGCCGTCATTAGATCTGAGAGAGTGGGTGGGGGAGGTGGAGTGGAGACAGAGGATGAGAGATAGGAGGGGAGCCCCCCGAACCAGAATTTGGAGGTTAGTTTGGCACAGTGTGAGATGTGTCAGTGAGATAGTGGAAGGAAGGAAGGTTAGAGAGCGATAGAGTTCACAGTGGTAGGTGCGGGAAGGGGAGTCGAGAGCAATGCAGCAGAAGGAGTTAAAAAGAATGTCCAACTTGGTCAGGGAAGATTTGGGAGCAGCACCATAGACTACATCACAGTAACCATTAGCCTGACAATGTCTGTTGGACTGCACCACTTTTTATTTTTTTGTAATATTTTATACGAGTGTAACTAACTGTATGCAACTTTATCTGTAAACCACTGCTATAAATGTGTTCTTATTGTTTTATGTATTGCACCTGTATGTTACCACTGTTGTACCTCACACTGTTTTCATGTCTACCCTCCCTGCGATGAGGTGCCTTTGTCCATGAGTCCACGACTCGAAGGTTGTAAATCTAACTTTCAAAAAAATAAATTAATAAAGTAGTCAAAGATGGGGAGTATCGTCTTCCAGACAATTTCACGCCTCGCAGTCAGTGGGATGCAACTACGAGTCCTGTATAAAGCACCAAGCTTGGGACGCAGTTTCTTCAGGATAGCATTAATATGGACAGAGAAGCTGAGGTGCTGGTCCAGCCAAAGTCACAGATATCTAAATGAGGAGGTGTCTTCCAGGATGGTTCCATCAAAGGTGTGGAAGGTGGGTAGGGCCGGGAGCCTAGAAAGTATCTGCCTGGTGCCAAAGGTCATTGAGACTGTCTTCTTGGCATTTAGAAAAAGCTGATGAGAAGCAAACCAGAGCTGAACTTGGGTTGAAGTCATGCCATAAGCTGGTTTCTACAGCGGCAGAGTTTTTGGCGGAACTTTATAAAACAGTATCATCAGCCTACATGTGGACAGACAAGGATGTGTAGCCTGTGGGAAGATCATTAAGGAAAATGGAGAAGAGTAGGGGACCAAGCACTGAGCCCTGAGGGACACCAGTGTTGATGGGGAGTGGAGGGGAGATGGAATCAGAGATTCTCACCAATTGGGTGCTGCCAGTGAGGTAGGATTTAAACCAGTTGGTGGCTGATGGAGCAAGGCCGAGCTGAGGAGAGGGAATCAAGAAGCAGGGGATGGGAAACAGTGCTGAAAGCTTTGGCTAGGTCAACAAAGATGGCCGTGGTGATCAGGCCATCATCCATCCCTGAAAGGATGGAGTAAGTAAGCCTGAGGAGGGAGGTGGTTGTTGAGTGGTTCTTCCGAAAACCAGATTGGAAGGGGGTGAAGAAGGAGGAATTGGAGAGGAAGGGTGATAGTTGAGAGAGAACCAAATGTTCTTGAAGTTTGTCAAGGGTAGAAAGGAGGGAAATGGGGCGATAGTTGCCAGGAGTGGATGTGTCACCACCCTTGAGGAGAGGAAGGACTACAGTGTGTTTCCAGGATGAGGGTAGTTGGGCAGAAATAAAGGAGAGGTTAAGGATTAGGGAGATAGGATAAGCAATTGCAGGAGCAGAAAGGTACAGAAGTTTAGGATCAAGCTCATCTAGTGAGGAACCTTTAGAGGGGTTGAGGGATAGAAGGGCACTAAAAGCTTCATCAGAGGAGATAGTAGAAAAGGTAAAAGGGGAGGGGAAGGCAGTGGCTGAGGTGAAGGGCTGAAGTTAGTAGGTGGCAAGGGGGAGAGGGAATTTAGAACAGACGTGGCACACGAGGTGTAGTAGGCATTAAATTCATTGGCCATGGAGCCAGGGTTGGAAACTAGGGAGTTATTTATTTTGAGAACTGGAGAGGGAGGGTGAGAAAGAAAGAGAATAGGGCATGAACTACACGCCAGAATTTAGATGGACAGTTATTGTTAGTCAGGAATGAGGAGTTGAAATAATCAGACTTAGCCAGTCTAGTAGCTTTAGTACATGAATTGCATAGCATTCTGTACTTGGCATAGTCATTTGGATGTTTAGGAGATTTGTGTTTTCTCCAGGCCCGGTCACGCTCCCTGAAGCAAGCCAGTAGTTCGGGGGTGATCCAGAGGAGGTGAAGCCCATGGACTCTGGTCCTTCTGAAAGGAGCAAAGGCATTCCAGGTGGCAATGAATTTATCCTTAAAATAGTCAAGGGCTTGGTCAACAGAAATGGCAATGGAGAGGGGGGCCCAGTCAGTGGAAGCAAGCGCAGAGCTAAGTGGGGTAAAGTCTAAGGATTTAAAGGACTGGAGCTGTATGATTTTAGGGGGAGGTTTGGGGCGATGGACCTTATGAACAAAGAAAATGGGGTTGTGATCACTAAGGGCATCAGGGAGGAGACCAGGTTTAATGACGCGGTGCGGATGGGTTGTGAGTGTCCAGTCAAGCAGGGTGTGGTTTTGTGTTTTGGGATTAGGGCGTGTGGGCTCAAGTATAAACTGAGTGAGGTTTAGAGCAGTGACATCATCGTGTAGCTTGTTTAACTTGGGAGACAGCTAATTTAGATTCACATCATCCATTATGGACAGTTCACCAGACTGTGAGAGGGAGGTGATGTTGGCTAAGAGTTCAGTTGTGACAGAGGGTTGAATGCTTGGGCAGCAATAAATGCCAGCCACAAAGATTGGGATTGAGAAAGGAAGAATAATGCGGGTCACAAGGACTTCGTAGGTAGCTGGGATGGAGGTAGACAGGGTGGTAGTAAACTGCAGTGAGAACAGGATATACATGGCCACTCCCCCTCCACAACCCGACTGATCTTGTCTGGAGAGGGAATACCCAGGGATAGCAATGGCACTGTCAGGGGTGCTTTTTTTGAGCCATGTCTCGGTAATAATTAGGATGTCAGGGGTGTGTGAAATCATAAGAGTTTGTAGGAGGTCGATTTTAGGTAGCAGGCTGCAGATGTTCAGGTGGAGGAGCTTCAACCCTTTAGGAAGGGTTGAAGTGGAAATAGGGTTTGGAGACATGTTGTTTGGGTAAGAAGCAAGGGTAGGAGAAGAAATAAGGCCAGGGTTGGTGTGGATGTTCCGTGATGAAAGGAAGAGAGCAAGGATGAAATAGTGAAGTTTAGGACTTTTGTAATTAGAGTAGGAAATACGTGAGGGAGGGGCAGAGGGAGGGAGGGGTGCAAAGAAGGAGATAAGGAAATGAAAAAAATCAAAGTGACTAGGAAGGGAAAACAGAGAGGATGGAGGGTAGTAGGGATAGTGGGGTCTGTTTACAAGAGGAGCTGCGGAGGTGACTGACAGGATGAAGGAGGTATCTGGAAGGGAAGCAGAGAGAGAAGATGCAAGGGATGCAGAGGGGGGAGACTGGGATAAGGGTAAGAACCAGGAAGGGTGTGAGTAGGAGGGAGATGGAAACCATTCTGGGTAGGGTAGTAGAGGCTTTGTACAGACTTACAGATTCAGATCACACCACTGAATGTAAGGACGCAGATAATTTGCTTAAGGTATGAATGACCCAGGACTGGAAGTGTTAGGGGAGAGCAGTGGGAAGAGGACTGCAACGTACATAACTTGTTGCCCTCTAGTGGCTTTACAGTATAATCTGCAAATGGAAAAGTAGACACTTAATGAAAGGTAAAATTACACTTTAAACTGAAGAAATTGAGCACTGAGAATTAAAACAGTCCAGAAAACAGAGGCAATACTGGATTGGGGGGAAAGTTAAACTGGCTGATGGTAGTAACATAGTCCAGTCAGGAGGAATTTAAAAATGCCTGGCGGGATGAGGATCCAAACAAGGAGCTCATGGTCCACAGGCAACCGATAAGAGCTGTCTCAAGAGAAAGGCAATCATCCTTAGAAAATTTACAGAGACAACCATGCAGCCTTGAGTTCCTGGAATGCTGTCCTGGCCATACCTGCAGGCAAGGGCTCGGGGAGTGTGGCAGCAGGCTCTTCTCACCGTGGAGGTGTTTATACCCCCATCAGAGGCGCTGTTAGCCCAAAGGACTATGAAGGATGCCTGAAGGAGAATGGACAAGCTGAGTTAGATATAGCTCCAAAAACAATGGGAGACTTCCTGCTTTACAAGTCACAAAAAAGCTTTGTCACAAATAATGGGAGTTTAAATTGTGGGGTGGGACTCAGCGATCTAGGTGCTGGCTGGGTCTGCAAAGGGGATAAACAAAAGACACTGAAATTGGAGGTGGACAGGAGAAATTAACTGAAAGTGATCTTTCACAGAAATACCCAGTGTGGTAGCAGAGGCTCAGAACTGTTCAAGTTCCATCACAGAATTAGTAATACAGTATAGCCCTCTAAAATTCCAAGTTCAAACACATACAGGTACAGGTAAAATTACACTTTAAACTGAAGAAATTCAGCACTGAGTATTAAAACAGTCCAGAAATTAGAGGCAATACTGGATTAGGAGGAAAACGGTTATAGTTACATGTTATATGTTACAGTGAGGGGTTGGACATGATTGACCTTGCGTCCCTTACAACATTAAATTTCTATGTTACAGAGAGGGGTTGGACATCATGGATCCAGAGTCCCTTAAAACATTAAATTACTATGTTACAGTGCAGGGTTGGACATGATGGACCTAGTGTCCCTTACACTATTTAATTACTATGTTACAGTGAGGGGTTGGACATGATGGACCCAGAGTCCCAAACAACATTAAATTAATATGTTACATTGAGGGGTTGGACATGATGGATCCAGTATCACTTACAACATTAAATTACTATGTTACAGTGAGGGATCAGACATGAGGGACCCAGAGTCCCTTACAACATTAAATGTTTATGTTACAGTGAGGGGCTAGACATGGTGAAGCCAGAGTCCTTTACAACATTGAATTACTATGTTACAGTGAGGGGTTGGGAATGAAGGACTCAAACTCCCTTACAACATTAAATTACTATGTTACAGAGAGGGGTTGGACATGATGGACCAAGTGTCCCTTACAACATTAAATTGCTATGTTACAGAGAGGGGTTGGACATGATGGACCAAATGTCCCTTACAACATTAAATAGCTATGTTACAGTGAGGGGTTGGACACGATGGACCTAGTGTCCCTTACAATATTAAATTGCTATGTTACAGTGAGGGGTTGGACACGATGGACCAAGTGTCCCTTACAACATTAAATTACTACGTTACAGTGAGGGGTTGGACATGATGGACCTAGTGTCCCTTACAACATTAAATTACTACGTTACAGTGAAAGATTGGACATGATGGACCTAGTGTCCCTTACAACATTAAATTATTACGTTACAGTGAGAGGTTGGACATGATGGACCAAGTGTCCCTTACAACATTAAATTATTACGTTACAGTGAGAGGTTGGACATGATGGACCAAGTGTCCCTTACAACATTAAATTATTACGTTACAGTGAGGGGTTGGACATGATGGACCAAGTGTCCCTTACAACATTAAATTATTACGTTACAGTGAGGGGTTGGACATGATGGACCAAGTGTCCCTTACAACATTAAATTATTACGTTACAATGAAGGGTTGGACGTGATGGACCAAGTGTCCCTTACAACATTAAATTACTATGTTACAATGAAGGGTTGGGACGTGATGGACCAAGTGTCCCTTACAACATTAAATTACTATGTTACAATGAAGGTTGGACATGATGGACCAAGTGTCCTACAACATTAAATTACTATGTTATAGTGAGGGTTTGGACATGATGGAACAAGTGTCCTTACAACATTAAATTACTATATTACAGTGAGGGTTGGACACCACGCATCCAGAGTCCCTTAAAACATTTAATTACTATGTTACAGTGAGAGGTTGGACATGATGGACCTAGGGTCCCAAACAACATTAAATTACTATGTTACAGAGAGGGGTTGGACATGATTGACCTTGCGTCCCTTACATTACCTTTTTATGTTAAGTGAGGGGTTGAACATCATGGATCCAGAGTCCCTTAAAAAGTTAAATTACTATGTTACAGTGATGGGTTGGACATGATGGACCTAGTGTCCCTTACAACATTAAATTACTATGTTACAGAGAGAAGCTGGACATGATGGACCAAGTGTCCCTTACAACATTAAATTACTATGTTACAGTGAGAGGTTGGACATGATGGACCAAGTGTCCCTTACAACATTAAATTACTATGTTGCAATGAAGGGTTGGACATGATGGACCTAGTGTCCCTTACAACATTAAATTACTACGTTACAGTGAGGGGTTGGACATGATGGACCTAGTGTCCTTTACAACATTAAATTACTATGTTACAATGAAGGGTTGGACGTGATGGACCAAGTGTCCCTTACAACATTAAATTATTACGTTACAGTGAGGGGTTGGACATGATGGACCAAGTGTCCCTTACAACATTAAATTATTACGTTACAGTGAGGGGTTGGACATGATGGACCAAGTGTCCCTTACAACATTAAATTATTACGTTACAATGAAGGGTTGGACATGATGGACCAAGTGTCCCTTACAACATTAAATTACTATGTTACAATGAAGGGTTGGACGTGATGGACCAAGTGTCCCTTACAACATTAAATTACTATGTTACAATGAAGGGTTGGACATGATGGACCAAGTGTCCCTTACAACATTAAATTACTATGTTATAGTGAGGGTTTGGACATGATGGAACAAGTGTCCCTTACAACATTAAATTACTATGTTACAGTGAGGGTTGGACACCACGCATCCAGAGTCCCTTAAAACATTTAATTACTATGTTACAGTGAGAGGTTGGACATGATGGACCTAGAGTCCCAAACAACATTAAATTACTATGTTACAGAGAGGGTTGGACATGATTGACCTTGCGTCCCTTACATTACCTTTTATGTTAAGTGAGGGTTGAACATCATGGATCCAGAGTCCTTAAAAGTTAAATTACTATGTTACAGTGATGGGTTGGACATGATGGACCTAGTGTCCCTTACAACATTAAATTACTATGTTACAGAGAGAAGCTGGACATGATGGACCAAGTGTCCCTTACAACATTAAATTACTATGTTACAGTGAGAGGTTGGACATGATGGACCAAGTGTCCCTTACAACATTAAATTACTATGTTGCAATGAAGGGTTGGACATGATGGACCTAGTGTCCCTTACAACATTAAATTACTACGTTACAGTGAGGGGTTGGACATGATGGACCTAGTGTCCTTTACAACATTAAATTACTATGTTACAATGAAGGGTTGGACGTGATGGACCAAGTGTCCCTTACAACATTAAATTATTACGTTACAGTGAGGGGTTGGACATGATGGACCAAGTGTCCCTTACAACATTAAATTATTACGTTACAGTGAGGGGTTGGACATGATGGACCAAGTGTCCCTTACAACATTAAATTATTACGTTACAATGAAGGGTTGGACATGATGGACCAAGTGTCCCTTATAACATTAAATTACTATGTTACAATGAAGGGTTGGACGTGATGGACCAAGTGTCCCTTACAACATTAAATTACTATGTTACAATGAAGGGTTGGACATGATGGACCAAGTGTCCCTTACAACATTAAATTACTATGTTATAGTGAGGGTTTGGACATGATGGAACAAGTGTCCCTTACAACATTAAATTACTATGTTACAGTGAGGGGTTGGACACCACGCATCCAGAGTCCCTTAAAACATTTAATTACTATGTTACAGTGAGAGGTTGGACATGATGGACCTAGAGTCCCAAACAACATTAAATTACTATGTTACAGAGAGGGGTTGGACATGATTGACCTTGCGTCCCTTACATTACCTTTTTATGTTAAGTGAGGGGTTGAACATCATGGATCCAGAGTCCCTTAAAAAGTTAAATTACTATGTTACAGTGATGGGTTGGACATGATGGACCTAGTGTCCCTTACAACATTAAATTACTATGTTACAGAGAGAAGCTGGACATGATGGACCAAGTGTCCCTTACAACATTAAATTACTATGTTACAGTGAGAGGTTGGACATGATGGACCAAGTGTCCCTTACAACATTAAATTACTATGTTGCAATGAAGGGTTGGACATGATGGACCTAGTGTCCCTTGCAACATTAAATTACTACGTTACAGTGAGGGGTTGGACATGATGGACCTAGTGTCCTTTACAACATTAAATTACTACGTTACAGTGAGGGGTTGGACATGATGGACCTAGTGTCCTTTACAACATTAAATTACTATGTTACAGTGAGAGATTGGACATGATGGACCTAGTGTCCCTTACAGCATTAAATTACTACGTTACAGTGAGAGATTGGACATGATGGACCTAGTGTCCCTTACAACATCAAATTATTACGTTACAGTGAGAGGTTGGACATGATGGACCTAGTGTCCCTTACAACATCAAATTATTACGTTACAGTGAGAGGTTGGACATGATGGACCAAGTGTCCCTTACAACATTAAATTATTACGTTACAGTGAGAGGTTGGACATGATGGACCAAGTGTCCCTTACAACATTAAATTACTACGTTACAGTGAGGGGTTGGACATGATTGACCTTGCGTCCCTTACATTACCTTTCTATGTTAAGTGAGGGGTTGGACATCATGGATCCAGAGTCCCTTAAAAAGTTAAATTACTATGTTACAGTGATGGGTTGGACAGGATGGACCTAGTGTCCCTTACAACATTAAATTACTATGTTACAGAGAGAAGCTGGACATGATGGACCAAGTGTCCCTTACAACATTAAATTACAATGTTACAGTAAGGGGTTGGACACCACGCATCCAGAGTCCCTTAAAACATTTAATTACTACGTTACAGTGAGAGGTTGGACATGATGGACCTAGAGTCCCAAACAACATTAAATTATTATGTTACAGTGAGGGGTTGGACATCATGAATCCAGAGTCCCTTAAAAAGTTAAATTACTATGTTACAGTGATGGGTTGGACATGATGGACCTAGTGTCCCTTACAACATTGAATTACTATGTTACAGTGAGGGGTTGGAAATGAAGGACCCAAAGTCCCTTACATCATTAAATTACCATGTTACTGTGAGGGGTTGGACATGATGGACCCAAAGTCTCTTGCAACATTAAATTACTATGTTATAGTGAAGGGTTGGAAATGATGGACCCAAAGTACCTTACAACATCAAATTACTATGTTACAGAGAGGGGTTGGACATGATGGACCCAGAGTCCCTTACAACATTAAATTACTATGTTACTGCGAGAGGTTGAACATGATGGACCCAAAGTCCCTTACAACATTAAGTTGCTATTAACAGTGAGGGGCTGGACATGATGTACCCTGATCACCTTACAAGCTTTTCCAAGACCTACGTATGCACAGAGGGGAAACAAACTGTTTGAGGATTGCTGGACCCTCAATATACAGACTGCTATAGCTACACCAGTGAACCTTCCTTCTTTCTAGCCTCACATGATGTGAGACTTGATCAAATACAAATAAAAAAATGTAAATGTGTAGGGGGACATTGGACGGCAAAAAAAAATGAGAGATGCGAGGAAGTTAAAAAACTGTAAAACACAATGTCTTTATGGGTCTGAACAAGGAAACTCACTGAACAGGCAGCTAAAACAAAATGTCAACATCGCTGTACCTCTGATAACCAGTAAGGCCCACTAGGCACAAGTGCCTGTTTTCAGGGGTGACCCGGGAGCACTGGGGAGGTTAAGTGACTTGCTCAGAGTCACACTGTATGCAAGTGGAGGTTGTAGCAATCAATCCTATGTCTGCTGGATGTACCAAGCCTTTTTACAGCTCATTACTCTAATCTCTAGGCTACACTGCTAGCCCAATCTAACACAAGATGGCTGAAGATGAACTATCAAAATAATTAAGGGTTAAGACTCCAATGTGTTGCAAAGTAATCTGAGAGCAAACAGCAGTGGAATCCAAGATAGAGTGCAGACTGATAAGTGCCTTTGAAAGAAAATCATCTTTTCTTTGTTTATGGAAGTACATATCTGGACTGTGTAGTACAGTCCGGGCTGCACATCCATTAGCTCATGCTGTGGACCAATGGGCGTACAGCCCTACCGTACAGTGTCAGTCGGCGAGCGGCAGGGCAGCAAGTGGGTGGGGAGCTGCCGCCCGCCGCTGACCGGGGAGGCGGGGCAGTGGGGATCAGTGTGTGGGTGAGGAG
The DNA here is from genome assembly GCA_016271365.2 of Neoceratodus forsteri. NCBI lineage: Eukaryota > Metazoa > Chordata > Ceratodontiformes > Ceratodontidae > Neoceratodus > Neoceratodus forsteri. The sequence continues at coordinate 1,116,574,084 of CM028133.1, forward strand.
GGGGGTACTGCTGGACCACCAAGGATATAGGAATACTTTCATATTTCACTTATGCCCGTGATCGGGGTGCAAGCGGTCCACTGGACCACCAGGGATATAGGAATACTTTTATATTTTACTTATGCCTGTGATCGGGGTGCAAGCAGTCCACTGGACCACCAGGGATATAGGAATACTTTCATATTTTACTTATGCCTGCGATCAGGCTGCGAGCAGTCCACTGGATCACCAGGGAAATTGGACTTTTATTTTCCTTATGCCCATGATTGGGCTGCAAGCAGTCCACTGGACCACCAGGGATATTGGACTTTTACTTTTACTTATGCCCAAGATCGGGCTGCGAGCGGTCCACTGGACCACCAGGGATATAGGACAATTGTTAAATTTAATGTATGCCCGCAGTCGGGCAGTGGAGCACATTGCCGTGCTGTGCAGGGGGCATCGGTCCCCGACAGCTGCAGTCTGGCAGGGTGCCAGGCGTAAGTCTCCGGGGATCAGCGCACCTGCATGCAAATGGGGCCATAATGGCATGCAAATGGCCCCATTTGTGCCTTGCATGCATTATGGCCCCATTTGCATGTGCACTTTTGAATATCGCGGCTGCTGCATCTAGAGCAATGGAACTTGCGCTAGCACATTCCACTGCTCCACTCTGGCCACTGCGCTATGCACACTGCGGGTGGCCAGGGTGTGATATTCAATGCTGCTGTGCCATGGCACAGCTCCGTTGAATATTGCCCAGTCAACGCCCCTGCGCAGCCAAGTTGTGCTGCGCCCAGGCTTGCGCCACAGCCTGGCGCAGTTTGAATATCCGGGCCAATGTCTTTATGGGTCTGAACAGGGAAATTCACTAAACAGGCAGCTAAAATAAAATGTCAACTTCTATGTATCTAACACAAGAAGGCTGAAGATAACTACCAAGATAATTAAGGGTTAAGACTCCAATGTGTTGCAAATACGGTTACCACCTTTTCAGAAGCCCAAAGTGGGACATTTCTTACTGAAACATGATTTTTTGCAGGACAATATGTAACCTCGACAAATGCAATTAGAATTAAGACTAAATGCTGTAGTAGTTTAATTGTTTCTAGTATTTCTTGTCATTTTAAGGTATTTTAGTAAAAGTATTATAGTTTTTTCAACATTTAGAGGAAGTCAGAAAATATTTTTTTTTCTACTAAAATGTCAGAACATATAGTATTTTTCATGTTTTTTTGCAGGACACAGCTGCCCAAATCAGGACTGTCCTGTGAACAGCAGGACAGGAGGTAACCTTAGTTGCAAAGTAATCTGAGAGCAGCCAGCAGTGGAATGCAGGACTGCTTGCAGACCAAAATGTGCCGTTGAAAGAAAACCATCTTTTCATTGTTTATGGAAGTAAGCTAGCTGTTACAAAGCTATTTATCTTATATGCCCTAAATGATGAACGTGTTTCAACAGGAATTACAGCAATTATTGCCTTAAGCTCTTTTAACAGGCACAATTATTAAATGGGCCCTAGAAACAGTGCTATCTACTGCAGGCAGGGGTGCACACCACTGTAGTAAATGGAAAGAACAGCGGAGTAATATGAGCCAAACTACTCAGTGGAAGACCACAGCCTCACAATCCCGTCAGTCCTTTCCCCTACTACTGATAGCAATATGTCAGCATGGTGACATCACCATGCAGCTGTAATAAATGAGAGGAGTAGGTGGAGTAGGGGGAAGAAGCACAGGAGAAGGTGAATTGGGAGAAGAAGCACAGGAGAAGGACAAAGAACAGGGGAAGAAGCACAGGAGGAAGTGGAAGGGGGACACAGGAAAGCACATACATGAGAGGTGGATGAAGAATGAAAGGAGCTTGATAACTGTCATGTCAGTTACACAACGGACTAGTGGTGATGTGGGTGACACTGAGGAGTAGGCCCTCATGGAAGGAGATAGCAAAATTAAAAGAGAAACTGAAAAGGAGAAAAGTAAAAAAGGAGGTTTCTCGGTCCTAAAAATCGAAAACAAGCCCTAGATCTCGCATCAGCCCCATAGTACTGTACCACCTGTTGCTGCTTCCCAGCAAGTTCACTCAACAGTGCCCCAAAAAATAATCTTGCAGTCATGGCCCAATTCTTCCGAAAGTACCTCCCACCTAGCCATTGTCACTAAAACATCAAAGAGATCCTCTGCATCATGAGAGTATTTTACAGATGACACCATAGATCTACTGAAAGCAGGTTGCGATCTGTATGGTAGAAAGTTCGCTCAAGTCAGTCAACTCGAACTTTGGGGACTTGTGTTCTGGCAAATCAACCATGGCGTCCTCCTAATAGTCCCATTCTCCATTCAGGTCACAGACTGAGAGCTAGGGACAGTCAGGTACAGGAAGTCAGATAAGATGGTCTATACAAGTAATACAGCAACCATGGTAGCACCCAATTGATACATCTCCCTAGCTACCGGTGCCACTTCAGAAGGAGTCAGGCAACCCCCAGCCAGAGCCCAGCCTAGCAGTTACCCCCTCTGGCACTGGTAGTGAATTTGTAGCAAAGCAAGCTAAGCTGCCAGAGTCAATCCCTGCCCACATTAAACCACCATATAACCCCCCAAGTTCTGTATGAATGACACAACTCAGAGGGGGGAATATGGCCCCTGACCTTCAGCTGTTCTCTATGATGGGAGACACTGGCTTTTGAAAACTCTTGCAGCAAGTCAAGCCCAAACACAACATTCCATCACAATTCATGTTTTCTCAGCATGTCAGACCCACAATGATGTAGCATGCATACAGATGGTGAAGCACCAACCAAAAGAAGTGAAGGCACACAAGCTGCGAACTTTTCAAGGTGCTATTCGAAGTGATTTATTTGCCACAGAATGCAAAACAAAAAAGTGGTATAGCAGAATATCTCACCACTGATTCCCAGACTTAAAATACAAGTACAATAGCGCAGCTCAACGACAACAGTCAAAAGAGAGGTAATAACCCAGCGCTTCGACTCCTAACCAGAGTCTTCCTTAGGGGTGTGGAAAACAAAATCAAGTCACCCTTTTATACCACAGTTAATTAATTAAAGGGGTGGAGCCCCAAAATAATCAAACCAAATTGTTATTTAAAGTGATTGTGAAAAAAAACATTATTTCAAAACATTTGCAACACTTCGTTTCATCATATAAACAATGCATATTCTTAGTAACCTAAAGCTCATAATCACATCAATGAAATCTGATGTCACTAATATTTCTAGTATCTAAATTAATAGTTCATACTACTGTTAATGAATTTAAGTAGCTTAATCAGTTACAAAAAAATAAACCTAAAAGTCCTCAAAGCGACATTCACTGAAGACCCCTTAGAAAATCAGTCTCATGGCAATCCATTCACTATCTGGGGCATTCAAGGCAAAAAATGGGCCTGTGTTAAGTCCAGGGATGGAAATAGGGCATCTAGAAAGGGCAAAGAGACAAAATAAAATTGGAATAATAAAATAGAATAAAGTAAAATGGGAAAATAGAAAAACTGTCATTATTACACAGAAAATATCAAATTACTAATGATAATTGTATTTAGTAACTAATTCTTATCACAAATAGCTTAAAAGGATACAAGATCCTAGGTAGGATCAGGCAGGTTGAGCAATAGTTACAAAAATTTCAAAGGAGGACCTTATTTTTTCAAAAATGGCTTTAAATCCCACTGATTGTTAAGGCTGATGGGTTTCACACTGTTTAATTTATAAATCCATTTACTTTCTTTTTGTAGAAATAAATTTGCTCTATCACCACCTGTTTTACTTGGTGGCACCCATTCAAGCCCCATGAAGCTGAAATTCTCTAAATAAGAATTGTGGACACTAGCAAAGTGCAAGCCAATGGGAGTGTCTCTTTTACAATTTATTACACACTTGCTCCTGTATACGTTCTTTCAAGGGACGTACTGTTTTTCCCACATAAATTAATCCACAATCGCACCACAGTACATAAATCACATTAGTATCGCAAGTAATGAGTTCTTTAATCTCGACCGTTAGTTCTGGAAATTTACGATGAACAAAGATGTTATTGGGCTGTGCATATTTGCAAATGTTACACCTGGGACGCCTATAAAAACCTTTTGCTCTCGTAGGTAACCATGTCCATCTCTGTTCAGAACATGGCTTGCATCTGCTATGAACCAATTTGTCTCTGAGACTGTTAGCTTTAGTAAAAGTCACAATTGAGTTCGCTCCCACTGCAGTGCCAATATTAATATCACTGAGTAAAACTGGCCAATTTCTTCCTGTTGGTGATTAAATTCAGTAATAAATGTGCACAGAACCTTTTCTATTGTAACTCTATTTTTTCCTTGTCTTCCTTTTAATAATGTATTTCTTGGGATATTTTTTACTCTATTATGTGTTTTTGTTAACAATTCCTGGTTATAGCCCCTCTCTTTGAATCTCTGTAATAAATCTCTGGCTTGCTCCTCGTATACTGTGTCGCTACTGCAATTACGATGCAGTCTAAGGAGCTGGCCATATGGAATTGAACTTTTAAACTTGTGGGATGTGCACTAATAGCATGCAGTAATGAATTAGTGGCAGTTGGCTTTCTGTAGCATTTAGACTCAATCACATGCTGTCCATCAGAAGCTGTCAGGGTTAAATCACGGAAGTTAATAGTTTTCCTGTCAGCACAATGAGTAAATTTTAAGTTTAGATCATTCTGATTGATCCATTTAATAAACTCAGGAATAAGTTCCACAACACCTTTCCAAATGCACAGCACGTCATCGATAAAACGAAACCAATGACATATATTTTCATAAAAAGGGCTGACCCTAACATCACATATAAATTTCTTCTCCCACTGTCCTATAAACAAATTAACGTAACTAGGGGCCATTGTTGCCCCCATTGCTGTGCCACATTTCTGCAAGAAAAAATGTCCCTCAGATTCAAAAAAGCTGTGTGTAAGAATATACTGCAAACGTCCTGTGTAGAACGTCCCATGTCTGTAGTTACACAGTCAAAGGTTTGTTCTTGAAAATGTACTTTAAAAGTTTTATCTTTCTAAATAATTTGTGAAGATCTACAAACACATTAAAGTCATTCACAGGAGGAGTTGGGATAAATGTAAGGCCCTTTTTAAGCATGTTTACCGGATCGATGTTCAGTTCAACTGAAGACAGGTTTACAGATGGTGATACTTCTGAAGGAGGCTGGGAGGAGGTCAGTTTACTGTTACCCAGCTAATATCCTACGAAGTTGAATACCAGTGGATACTGTCATTTCAACTGGATTTTGTATGGCCTTGGACAGCACAGACATCCAACCAAGGATCTGCCCTCCTAAGGTCCACAGTAACTGAGATATCTGTAGCTCTGGCCAGGGTCAGATGGACCTGACCATAGTCTCCAGGTATCCAACCATCAGATTCAACTTTCTGACTATGGATCCAGAATCTGACTTTGGCACCATACAACAAAATGCAGTAAGAGGTACAAAAGTGCTCTTTAAGCATCTCTAGGTCATCTGCATTTTACTAGTGATACCTGGAGCAGTACTGCAAACCAAAGCTTCCTGAGTCTTCCTGCCATCAGGTTGTCTCCAAATCAAGCCCCATCACCACCATTCCCATCCCACAACCATGACCACCACCTGCAGGAGTTGTATTAGCAGTCAGCCTCATAGAGGACAGCCACAGAGGAAGTGCTTTTACTTATTGTGGAAGTAATGGAGGGGAGATACAGTGAAGAAAACATTCTGCGGCTCATCCAATCAATTCAACTGTAAACATCTAGATATACCCTCACTCTCTAAATGTGGGCATCTCTGTGATGGACATTGGCAGTAAGGTGCTGAAGGCCATGGACGACGGAGATTTCAGTCGTGTACCTTGTTTTTCACGTACACCAAATTTTTTATTTTATTTATTTACAATTTTTGTCCAGGAAAGGCACACTAAAGTTGTGACAGTTTGTTTCCAGGTGGGTCCTGAGAAGTGGTTACATGGACTTGTTTTATTGACAGAGGAATGTTGGCCATGGTACTGGGGAAACTCCCTAGCTCTTCACTGATAAATGCCTTGAGAGCTTTTACTTCCACCAGGACAGTGACTAGAGATGGGCAGAAAAGACCTGGATTTAACATCTCATCCGAAGGATGGCACCTCAACAGTGCAGCACCCTCCCAATGCTGCACTACAGTATCACTTATGGGTATCACCCCAAGTGCCTGGTGCAGGGCTAGAACCCATGAACATCTGATCTTCCAGCTCCAGAGGTGAGCGTGCGACTTGCTGTGCCACTGTCACTGCTAAATCTAGTGGCAGGTCATGGGCTTCACAAACAGGCACAGTTTAAAGAACCGTGTGATACTGTATGGGACATAACTCGATATTCCCATCATTCCCCCACACACGCTGAGTTCCTGTGTCATTACCAGCAGAATGCTCCTCAATATTGCTTAATTAAAGACAGTGCCACACAGCGGAACACCATCTTTTACATGGTAGAGAGACTCATAGAACAGAAAGCTGCGTTCCAGGCCACGGCATCTGACGACGTGAACTGTGGTGGATATATGCTGGGTCCAGTGGTGTGTTCTGCAAAAGCTTGTTATGCTTTTGAAGCCACATGAGAAAGCAACCAAAGAATTTAGAGCAGAACCAGCATTCCCCAGCATGGTCCTTCCACGAGGTCTACTTGAAAGTCACACGTGCTATTATTTCAGATCTTCTACAGCAACACAATTAAGCAATGCTGATGGTGGTAGCCATAGCGGTACTAGTGCTGGTTCTGACGATGACTGCGATGATGGCAGTAGAGCAGGTGAAACCAACAGGTTCATTTGAGTCTTCTCAGCAGCAACAGCAACAAGATGGAATACTTGACACCATGAATTTATTTAAGATAAAAGAACAGACAACTGCCAGGAGTCACAGACCCAAACCAGAGTGGGGTAATTTCAAGAAAGACATAAGTAAGAGCTTCTACATAGAAAGGGATGTGAACAGATGTAACACACTGGCCAAAGATTTAGTCAATGCCAGTACAATCTCAGGTTTTAGAACCCAATGGCATGGCTACAGCATGATGATTAGACACAAACAGAAGGCTGAAGGGAGTCCCAGGAGCTTCGAAATAATTGAAAACGACTCGAAAGGTAACACGGGGCAGACTGGATGGATTTTTCTGTCTTCAACCATCTAGGTATCCATGTGACAGCATGCACATCATAACATGTCACAGTTATAGACTACATGTGACAACATACCACAACCATGGACTGCATGTGACATGTCATGGATACCATATGGACTGCAACATGTGACAAAATGTCACAACTATGGGATGCATGTGACAACATATCACAGCTATAGACTACATGTGACAACTTGTCATGGCTATGGACTGCAACATGTGACAACATGTCACAGTTGTGGACTACCATACAACATTTCACATGACTCATCCAAGAACTAAATGTGACGTGCCATTGCTATGGAGCACAGCATGAAATGTGTCATGGCTAGCAACATGTCACAGCTCTGACTACAGGAGGAATGTCATTATTATGGACTACAACATGTGACAACATTTCATGACTTAGGACTACAGCACGTGGCAACATGTCTTTGCTATGATCCTGTAAAATGTTACAGCTGTGGGCTACAACATGTCACAGCCTGTCACAGCTATAGACTACAACATGTGACAACATGTCATGGCCATGGACTACAACATGTGACAACAAGTCATGACTGTAGACTATAACATACAACAAAATGTCATGGCTGTGGACTTCATGAGACAAAATGTCACAACCAAGTACTCAATGTGAAAACATGTTGCAGCAGTGGGCTACATGTCACAACATGTCACAGCTACAGACTACAACATGTCACAGCATATCACAGCTATGAACTACAATGTGTCACAACATATCACAGCTATGGATTACAATGTGTCACAACATGTCACAGCTATGGACTACAATATGTCACAACATGTCACAGCCATGGACTACAATGTGTCACAACATGTCACAGCTATGGACTACAATATGTCAAACTGTCTGCCCCTGCGAACAGGCTCCGGGTTCAATGCCTTGATGGCTCCCTCATCTCAAACACTGAGTCCTTCAAGTACCTTGGGGTCACTTTGGATCCCACACTTGACCTGTCTCAACATGTCAATATGGTGTGCCATGCCGTCAATGCTAAAATTGGCGGAGCTTATCGCGTGCGCCACTCCCTCACTCCTTCCGCTAGACTTTCTGTTGCGAGAGGTATTCTCTTACCCCAGCTCCAATATGCTCTGCCCCCTCCTCTTTGCTGCAAACTCTGCTACACTCCACAAATGGGACACTGTCTACAACAACATCTGTAGATTCGCCTTAACTGCCCCACGTCTTACCCATCATTGTCTCCTTTACGCTGGCTTAAATTGGCTGTCACCTAAGGATATTCGAGCCTACTCCCTGGGCTGCTTTATCGACTCCCTGTCTAGACCTCCCTGCCCTGTCTATCTTGCCAACCTCCTGACTCCTGCCTCACACACCCAGTACCCTCAGGTCTTCCTCTGTCCCCATGCTCTCCTCTAGACCTTGTATGACAAAAATGGGTGAACAGGCATTTGTCCATTTTGCTCCCAAATTCTGGAACTCACTCCCCCTTATGGTGAAAACTTCAGCCTCCCATCGAGAATTCAAAAACTCGCTGTTCACCCACCTCCTAGCCTCTGGCCAATGCAAATGCTCTTAATTTGCTTTGTCCCACTGCAGGCTGTCGGGTCTGACCCTGAGTACTACACTAATGTTCTCCCATGCATACGTTTGTCTAGGTGGCTATGAACCTTGATGTCTTTACTGTCCTCAGCTGTCTTATGGTTACCCTAATTGCTTTATTTTACATCCTTATTATGATCTATGCCTAAAATGTACCCTTATGTAACAATTACTGTGCTACCCAATGTATATCTTGTTTTGCTCCTGTACACCTATATTATGTCTGTGCATTTCTGCATATTGTAACCAATGTCCTGTGCTCTCCCGGGTTGTGCCTGAAAATAGGCAGGTCTGTTGCCTAGCGCACTTACCCGGTTACCAAAAGCTAATAAATAAATAAATAAATGTCACAGCCATGGACTACAACATTTGACAGCATATCACAGCTATAGCCTACAACACAAGAATGATTACAGGCAAAAAAAGACCTACGGTTTATCCAGTCTGCTCTGACCCTACCTAATTTTGTTCCAGTCTGTCACTGGGTGGGTTTAGTCTGAGCCCGCTATTAGCAGTTCAGGTGGTTTAGCAGCTTTAATCCCTTGTACCTCTTGTGCTCCCACTGCCACCGATCTCTTACATGTGTCACATGCTAGCTTGAATACCTGTGCCATCTCTGCCTTGGCTATTTCCCCCGGCAAGCTACTGTGCTTGTCCACCACACTTTCTATAAAGAAGTCCTTCCTAACGTCTTTCTTGCACTTCTCTCTGGTCTGACTGTACCCATGTCCTCTTGTGTTGGTCCCTTTGCTGTGCTTGAAAACACTGTTGGCAGTCTACCCCCTGTTAATCCAAATGAGCATGTCACAGCTATGGACTACAACAGGTGACAACATGTCGTGACAACAGACTAATTGTGAACATACATTGTAGCAGTGGGCTGCAACATGTGACATGTCATGACAAAAGACCAATTCTGAATGCCGGCCCAGTGGCGTGGAGGGCTGAGGCATCATGCCTTACCTCCTGCCACACTGGCGACCCGTGTTCATTGTGCCAGCGGGCCACTGGGGGTCAGCTGGGGAAGGAGAGGATCGCGCGTTCAAATGACAGCTTTCCTCTCCTGGGGAGAGGTGTGGACAAAGTCCGCTGCCTGCCTGACCCCTAGTGGTAGCTGGGGGCTGGCACAGTGGATCCACACATAAGGGGCGGATGCGGGGCAGATGCTCGGTGTGCCACTTATGGAAGCATGCACAGCTAGGCCACTGGCATCACTGCATGCCACCACGCTCTGGGAAACCAAAAAATGGAGGAAGAAAATGTCAGCCAGCAGGATGAAGCCAGATCCTCTCAGGCTCTGCACCCAGCTAGCTGGCATCTTACAAGTTCCAGAGAGGTAAATCCAGTGAAGGCCAGGGTGACAGGGCTGAGGGGCAGGATGGAAGGGGGCCAGGTGCAGGAGTATAAAAGAAAGTGGAAAAAAAATTCTGAACGTATGCTGTGGCAATAGAATGCAACACGTAACATGTCACAGCTATGCACTGTATGTCACAATATACCAATGCAATTTATTTATTGAAGACTGGTGACCAGGAACGGCACACTGAGCTAAAGTTTGTTTCCAGGTATGACCCAGGGGAAGAGAATAGGGAGAGAATAGTCACAATATACAAAATAGACTATAACATGCAACATCATGTGACAGTGATGAACTACATGTTACAACATGTCACAGCTATGGACTACAACGGGTCACAGATATGACTGCAAGTGACTTTTTGTCATTGCCATAGACATGTGACATGTCATGGCTCTGGCCTACAACATGTGACAACATGTCATGGCCATACAGCATATGTGACAAAATGTTATTGCTATGAACCCCATGTGACATGTCACAGCTATGGATTATAACATGTGACATGTCATAGCTATGAACTGCAATATCTGACAACATGCCACAGCTATGGACTTCAACAGGTCACAGCTATGGACTGCTACACGTGATACGTCACATATATGTAAACATGTCACAATATGTCACAGTTATGCACTACAACGTGTGATAACATGCCACAGCTCTAGACTACTACCTGTGACAACGTCACAACTACGAACTACATGTAACAACATTTCATTGCTTTGGTTCACATGTGACAAATGTCATGACCAAGGAATACAATAAGCAATAACATGTCATGGCTATGGACTGCAACACGGGTGATGTTCATGGCTATGGACTGCAACGTGTGGCGATGTGTCATGGTTATGGACTCCAACATGTGGCGATGTGTCATGGCTGTGGACTGCAACATGTGGCGATGTGTCATGGCTATGCACTGCAACATGTGACGATGTGTCATGGCTGTGGACTGCAACATGTGGCGATGTGTCATGGCTATGCACTGCAACATGTGGCGATGTGTCATGGCTGTGGACTGCAACATGTGGCGATGTGTCAGCAGCTATGCGCAACATGTGGCGATGTGTCATGGCTGTGCACTGCAACATGTGGCGATGTGTCATGGCTATGCACTGCAACATGTGGCGATGTGTCATGGCTGTGCACTGCAACATGTGGCGATGTGTCATGGCTGTGCACTGCAACATGTGGCGATGTGTCATGGCTGTGCACTGCAACATGTGGCGATGTGTCATGGCTGTGCACTGCAACATGTGGCGATGTGTCATGGCTATGGATTCCAACATGTGGCGATGTGTCATGGCTGTGCACTGCAACATGTGGCGATGTGTCATGGCTATGGACTCCAACATGTGGCGAAGTGTCATGGCTATGGACTGCAACATGTGGTGATGTGTCATAGCTATGGACTGCAACATGTGGCGATGTGTCATGGCTATGGACTGCAACATGTGGTGATGTGTCATGGCTATGCACTGCAACATGTGGTGATGTGTCATGGCTATGGACTGCAACATGTGATGATGTATCATAGCTATGGACTGCAACATGTAGTGATGTGTCATAGCTATGGACTGCAATAGGTGTGGACACAAACACCATGTGATAAAAGGTTTTATTCTGAACTACTATGTGTATAAATGTCTTGGCTGACATTTATACACATAGTAAACATGTCATCAGCAGTTTATACACATAATCTATTCTTCATCACTCGTCCACCGGGACTCATTTCTCCACCTCCATTAACAATACTGCACCCCCCCCCCCAATAAATACTCTTGACAGTTGTTTCAAGTCTCCCAACCCAAAGTCTTCTCTTTTATGCCTCCCACACCTCTAGTCTGGGGGCTGGCAGTATAGTCTAGAGCAGTAGTTCTCACACACTGTCATAGTGAGCCTCCCCCAAGCCTTGGAAAAGATCTTGAGCCACCTCAATATAGAAATAATTTGGGGCCTCCCCATAGTTAGAACAATTATCGTGCTTTGCACAGTACACAAGGAATACAGTGACACTCCTTTGAGTAGTTGAGTTTATTCTCATTTTATTATACTTATTATTCTCCATCTGTATAACCCCCTCTCCGTGTCAGCCTACTCACTCCTCACTTCTGGGGTTTGGACCCTATTTACTGCACCCCTCATTGCAATACCTCCATGTGTCAGACTGCTTTTTATGTCAGTTTTACCTTGTTCTTAAACACCTTCTCAGGGACCATTTTGTTTTTGTCCTGCTCTTGCTCCTAGTACCTCTCAACCTAGCCTCTGCATTTGTGCTTTTCTGCAGCAAGTATAATGGGTCAGTTGTTACCTTGTACCTATTCATTTGTATTATTTTGCATTTTGTTTTGCACAGTTTCCAAGAACTGTACTTCCTCCATTCAGCTTTCCCCCATTTCATACCAGGAAACGAGTGTTTGTTGAGTACGACTTTCCTGGTCATCCATCATGTATATAAATTTGCATGCCATTATTCACTTTAGTTTGTTGCATCCTATCACACAAAGCATCCAGAACCTGACATTTAAATATAGTACACATTAAGGCTTGCTTGAGCCTCCCCTGGAACAGGTTGGGGCCTCCCCTGGGAGGCTGGCCTCACCATTTGAGGAACCCTGGACTCTAGAGGTTAGAGTAATGAGCTGTCAATGAGTTTACTATATCCAGCAGACCTGGGTTTGATTCCCACAACCTCCACTTGCATAATGTGTGACTCTGAGCAAGTCACTTAACCACCCAGTGCTCCCAGGTTGCCCCTGAAAACAAGCACTTGTGCCTAGTGGGCCTTACCCAATTACCAAATAAATGAAATATAAGAGTCCCACGGTCCCCACTCTGGAAAATAACACTTCATACAAACTGCCCAAACCTGCTCAATTGTTGCAGTCCTCATGAACTGCACTGCAGCACTCAGCAGGTCCACCTCCAGGCACAAGTGGAACACAACAGCTTCTCTCCAACTCTTGCTTGCCCATGCCACCATGCTGCCAAACATCATACTGATTAGGCATTACTGCTACTCCTCGACGCGCACTCCTCTACGTCATCCTCCATCTTCTTAATTTCTCCCAGGTTCTCCCTGGCACTCACTCCATCAGCCAGTCAGCAGCTATGCTGACATGACGTCATAACATGTCCCTGACAACCAGCTTAGCAACTTTGCATACTAGCACATAATCAGTTTTTGTGAAAAAAAAAACCACAAAACTTTATCTTTTTAAAAGCAAACATAATTATAGCCACAAACAAGAGAACACTCCTCAGGTCATTACCAACTGCATAAATGAAATATGTAGTCTGGACCTTCGTGTGATCAATTTTTCATCTGCCCTCCTGCAATTTGACCTTGGCCACATCACTCGTACCTATGCTTCACTTTGCCACTCATGAGGTCACCTGCGGTCAAACTGCATTTGTGTAGATAAAAAGTGATCTAACAGGTCCCCGCTACATATCGGTTACATACTGCGTATAATGCAGTAAAAAGCCATTGATCACATAGGGTCAGTAGCCACATACAATGTATACTGGACTGGGTGGGCCTAGCAGTCCTTATCTGCTGACAATTTCTACATTTCCATTTCTATGTTTCAACAGGCAACGACTCCAAATGCAGAATATCCCCCACCGCCTCAAGCACGGAAATGAACTGAATTAGCCCCGCCTGTTAGCCCAGAAGGTACAGAACCTTCAAATTTGCAGATCAAGTTTGGTTCTCATGTGATTCTAGGTGGTACCTAAGATGAACAATCGTTCGAGGGGCAATTTGAAAGTTGACACCCACAGGGTTTTTGAGGGGAGCACTCGACAGAAAAAAAATGAGGTAAACATATTAAACAAGTTATGAATGGTAGAAGAAAAGGGCTGTAAAATTCTAAGCCCAAAAGCATTTTCAGACTTAGAATTTTAAAGTGCTTTTCCACTGAAATCAATGGGAAAGGTTAATTTGAAGCAGTGCAGCTGGGTACAAAGAAGGTGAGGGATCTTGTTGCCCAGCTGGCCACTGTGGGACCATTTTTACTAATTGCCAAGGTAAGTGGGACGGGGGTGTGTGTGGAGTGGGGGTGGAGGGTGCTGAGTGGGTGGGAGGGGTTGGAGGTATAAACTAAGGATAGGGAAATGGAGCAAATGCCCCTTTTGTTTATTTATACACTGATTGCAATTGACTTCCCTTGAATGAGGGGAAGGAGAGATTCATAACACACAGAGGATGGTAGCAGTGCGGTGATTCAGTTACTTTTTGGGGAGGTTGGAGGAGAGCGTGTAATGCACAAAGGTGTGGGGTGGTGTTTAGCCCTTTTAGCTTATGTTGTTAATACTTAACTCGGCAAAGTTAGGTGCCAGGCCGGGAAATCCACGAAGTGGAATGTTCCCAACCATGCAACAGTTTCCCTGGTGAAGTTGTAATTCACTGTATAGGTAATTATCCCCTGCCTTTTTTAAACGCCAGTTCGGACTTAGCGCGACTACGCTGTTTGACAAGCTGCTCCACATACCCGCCACTCACTGTGTACAGTAGGTCATCCCTAGACTGGTTTTAAACTCTTTACTCTGCAGATGTAGCATGTGCCGCTCATCTTTTGCTTGTCTGATTTAAGCTGTAGTTGTACTAATGCCATCAACTGAGTATCTCTCGTTATATTACACATTATTATCACATGTCCCCTAATCGTCCTCTGTTCGAAAGGGTGCACTTTCAGCCTCGGCAGTCTCTCCTCATATGGCATAACCTCCAAGCACCTTATCATCCTCATCATCCTTCTCTGTACAATCTCCAGCCTCTCCCTATCCCTACTGGTGGATGGTGACCAAAACTGAACATTCTAGTGACTATCTGCATTGCGACTTAGCCCCCAGGGGATAGTGTTCCCCTGTAGCTATCAGCCCCTGTGTATGGGGTTTTCAGGGATGGCGCTATGGGGAGCCTCTATACATCCCTTATGTCACTCACCCCTGACTGGGACTGTTTACTGGGCCCCTGCTTTGGGTGAAGAGGTACTGATGAAGCCAGCTCCAGAAGACACTGCCTAGTGCTCATGGCCAGAAAAGTTTACTTACTTATTTATTGCTTGTTTGTTTAGTTTGTTACCAGGAGTGTCCATCAGAGCACTGGGGGCCTTGGCACCTTCACTCTGTCCTTAGCGGGTGGGGAGGAGACTAGATACCAGGATGTAAACGAAGTTTAAGTGGGAAGATAGACCCCTCCGGCCCCCATCTGCCTGTAATACCAGAAGGTAGCTGTCAAGGAGGGAGGGGTGTCCCCGTTTGGGAAGAGGGATGGCAGTGGCCTGCTTCCCCTGATCAGGGACTGAGGCGCATGACAAGGAGTAAATGAGGAGGTGGGGGGTTGAAAGGACAATGGCTGGAGCTAAAAGACACAGTAACTTGGAGTCAATGCCATTGGGACGCCAGTCTTTGTGTGGGCTGAGAGCAAGGAGGGCCTTGAAGGTCACATCGAGAGTAGGGGGGGAAGGTAATGGGATGGTTGGGGGGATGGGCTGGGGGCAGAAGGGAAGGAGGTGTTGCGGAGGTGGAAAGAAAGAGGGAGAGGGTACAGGTGATGAAAAAGGAGTTGAAAGATGAGGCGACTGCAGCAGGATCGGAGATGGGGGAGGTGCCCACTTTGATGATGAAAGAGGGGGCTGGGAGGGTACTGTATGTTGGAGGGTAACACGCACAGAAGCATGTGCACACATGCACGCTAACACTATATACACACACACACACACACACAGATGTATGAACGCTGAAACGCACATGAAGACACATCAGTATTAAAAGGCAGAGGTACATGCAGACACATTTATACACACAGCAACATGTGCACACATACACAGCAATACATACATGTAAGCACACTGATGCGCATACGCAGGCATATTAATATTAAAAGGCAGAAGTACACGCAGACACATTAATATACACAGCAACATGTGCACACATACACACTAATACACCGAGACACACATGTATGATTACTGATGCGCACACAGACACATTAGTATTAAAAGGCAGACATACACACACACACATTAATACACATAGCAACACATGCACACATACACACAATAATACACACATACACAGGTGTATGCACACTGATGTGAACATGCAGACACAGTATTAAAAGGCAGAGGTACACGCAGACATATTAATACATACAGCAACGTGTGCACAAATACACACTAATACACACAGACACACACATGCATGCGCAATGATGCACACATGTAGACACATTAGTATTTAGACAGAGGTACATGCAGAAACATTAATACACACAGACACATGTGCACACATACGCACTAATACACACACATGTATACACACTGAAGGGCGGATGCAGACACATTAGTATTAAAAGGCGAAGTTACATGGAGACACATTAATACATATAGCAACATATGCACACATACACACTAATACACACAGACACACATGCATGCACAATGATGTGCACATGTAGACACATTAGTATTTAGACAGAGGTACATGCAGAAACATTAATACACACAGCAACACATGCACACCATACACATTAATACACACGGACACATGTATGCACACTGCTGTGCATATACAGACACAGTATTAAAAGGCAGAGGTACACGCACACATTAATACACACAGCAACATGTGCACACATACACACTAATACACACAGACACATGTAAGCACACTAATGCACACACGCAGACACATTAATATTAAAAGGCAGAGGTACACACACAATACAAACAGCAACATGTACACACATTACACACATGTATGCACAGTGATGCGCACACACACAGTATTAAAAGGCAGAGGTACATGCAGAAACATTAATACACACAGACACATCTGCACACATACACACTAATACATACACATATACACATTGATGTGCAGACACAGACACATTAGTATTAAAAGGCAGAGGTACATGCAGACACATTAATACACGCAGCAACACATGCACATCATACACATTAATACATGAAGACACATGTATGCACACCAATGTACACATACACAGTATTAAAAGGCAGAGGTACACGCACACATTAATACACACAGCAACATGTGCACACATACAAACTAATACACACAGACACACATGTAAGCACACTGATGCGCACATGTAGACACATTAATATTAAAAGGCAGAGGTACACACACAATACACACAGCAACATGTGCACACATACAATAATACACACATACACATGTATGCACACTGATGTGCACACACACAGAGTATTAAAAGGCAGAGGTACACACACATACATTAATACACAGAGCAACATGTGCACACATACACACTGATGCACATAGACATGTATGCACACTGATGTGTGCACGCAGACACATTAATATTAAAAGGCAGACATACATGCACACACAATACACACAGCAACATGTGCACGCATACACACTAATACACACAGACACATACACACTGATGCACACACACAGATACATTAGTATTAAAAGGCAGAAGTACATGCAGACACATTAATACACACAGCAACATGTGTACACATACACACAATACACACAGACACAAATGTATGCACATTGACGTATGCACGCAGACACATTAATACACACAGCAACATGTGCACACATACACAGCAATACACACATGTATGCACACTGATGCGCACATGCAGACACATTAATATTAAAAAGTAGAGGTACACGCAGACACATTAATATACACAGCAACATGTGCACACACACACTAATACACATAGACACACATGTATCCACACTGATGCAAAAATGCAGACACATTAGTATGGAAAGGTAGAGGTACATGCAGCTACATTAATACACAGAGCAAAATGTGCACACATACACAATAGACGCAGACACACATGCATGTATACTGATGCACGAACACACAAATACATTAGCATTAAAAGGAAGAGGTACACGCAGACACATTAATGCACACAGCAACATGTGCACACATACACATTAATACACACACATGTATGCACACTGATGTCCACACACAGACACATAGAAACACAGAAACATAAAAACTGTTGGCAGATAAGGACCGCTAGGCCCATCCAGTCTGCCCGTAAGCCCAGCACTTGTTTACGGCTTTTGCCCCCGCTTTACCTCTGTGGTTCCAGTATGTCTGTCCTGTGCATACCTAAATCCAACCATTGTGCTTGCTTCCACCATCTCCTTTGGTAGCCCATTCCATGACTCCACCACCCTCTCCATAAAGAAAAACTTCCTCACATTTCCTCTTAACCTGCCCCCTTCCAGTTTCATGTCCTGCTCCCTCTTTCTTGTATTCCTCCTGTATTGGAAGATGTCTTCCCCCTGCGCCTTGTTTATTCCCTTGAGGTACACGAATGTTTCTATCATGTCACCTCTCTTCCTTCTCTCCTCTAGTGAGCACATATTGAGGTCCGGAAGTCTCTCCTAGTAAGTTTTTTTTCCCTTAAGTATTTTGTACACTTTTACCTTTGTTTTCTCCTACCCCCATCTCTGGCACATGTGCACATGTGGAGGCACGCGCAAACTGTGAGTTGAGGCACCCTCCCTTCATGTCACCCCCTCCGCCTATGTCAACACCGAACCTCCACCAGGTGCTGACAGGATTGGAGGGCAACCACCTCCCCCCGAAGAGGAGGCTGCTCATTCTTGCCCCCCCCCAATGCTGGCGCCCTGATGACCCGAGGTCATTTCCGAACCCTGGTCACCAGCATAGCGTGAGGTAAGGTGTCCAGTGCCTCAGCCCTCCAGATTACTGGGCCGGCTTCTCCTCATAAGTTTTTTTTTTTTTTATGAAATTTCTGGGTCTTTGCAGGCTTTCTCCCAACCCCTACATCTACACGTCCCTGACGTTGCACATGCGTGTGGAGGCATAAATGCTCATGCTATTCTGAATGTCTCTCCCTTCCAGTCGCACTACTGACCACTTGCACTGGCACCGAACCTCCATTCGGTGACAGCGGGACTACGGGTGGGTGACCCCACCCCTTACCCAGGAGAGGAGAGACAATGCTCGATCCTGCCCCCCCGTGCCGGCACCCTGACGACCCAAGGTCATTCCCAAACCCAGGTGGCCGGCATAGCACAAGGTGTGGCATCCAGCACCTCAACCCACAGTGCCACAGGGCCAGTCCTCCTTGTAAGTTGTGTGGTGCAAGCCCTGTACCATCTTAGTTGCCCTTTTCTGGATCGCCTCCAGCTTATTTATGTCCTTACAATGGAGCGGCCTCCAGAACTGCACACAGTACTCCATGTGAGGCCTGATCAGGGTTTTCTACAATGGCATCACTACCTCCCACCTTCTGCTGGTGATACCCCTGCCTGTGTAGCCCAGAATGCCACTGGCCCTCCCTGCCACCTCTGTACTCTGCTTTGACATTTTTAGGTCATCTGAAATAATGACACCCGGGTCTCTTTCTTACTAACATACTAAAATGCCAGCAGAATAGGCCTAATGGTATTTTGCGTCTGCTCGTTTGGTCAGCCCCCACTCTGGGAGCTGACTTTGCTGTTCCCCTCTCCCTCTCTGGCTTCTCCCTTCCCAGTTCCGGATATTCTCACTGCACTGGTTTTTGCTTCCAGAACCCTTCCCCTGTACCTGTCCCACCCCTCTTGAACCCCTCCATCATTTCTGCCTCCACCAGCCCCCTGGGCAGTGCATTCCATGGCTCCACCACCCTCTCAGTGAAGTAACACCTCCTCCTTTCTCCCCTGAATCTCCCCCCCCCTCCAGCTTCCACCCATTTTGCCTAGTTGCCCCCCCTTCCTTCGGAGCACCCTGACTGCTCCTCCCCTATTTAACCCCTTCATGTACCTGAAGACCTCGATCATGACCCCCGGTCCCTTCTCTCTTCCAATATGTACATATTTAGCTCATCGAGCCTCTCCCCATAGGTCCTATCCCCCAAGTCCCAAATCATTTTGGTTGCCCTTCTCTGGACCCTCTCCAGGAGTTCAATGTCCCTCTTTAAATGTGGCCTCCAAAACTGCACGCAGTACTTGAGGTGCGGCCTCACCGAGTAGTTATACAGTGGGAGTATCACTTCCCTCCTTCTGGAGGCGATCCCCCTAGCGAGGCATCCAAGTATCCTGTTGGCCTTTGCCGCTGCCCTCCTACAAGTCTCCGAGTTGTTCATCTTGACATCCACCACCACCTCCAGGTCCCTCTCAGCCATCGAGACTTGTAGCATTCCCCCCCCTCCGGGTGTACATTTGGCCCAGGTTTCTGGCTCCCAGGTGCAGTACCTTGCATTTCCCTGCATTGAACCTCAGCTTCCGCTTTCTAGATCACCTTTCCAGAGCCTCCAGGTCCCCCTGTAGGGCCACCCTCCCCTCCTCCCCATCCACCACCGCCCCCAGTTCTGAGTCATCCGCAAAGAGACTCATCTCACTCCTCATACCTTTCCTTATGTCAGAGACGTAGGCGTTGAAACGGAGGGGGCCCAAGGACCTATCCCTGAGGGACTCCACTAATGACCCTCCTTGGGGATGAGACTATCCCGCCAACCACGACCCTCTGGGTCCAGTTCTGGAGCCAATTTCCTATTCATCTGATCATCTGGTTCCCCGCCACTATTTCTCCCAGCTTATCCAACAGGCCCCCATGAGGAACAGAGTCAAACGCCTTGCTGAAGTCAAGAAAGAGGACGTCCACTGGTCTACCCAGGTCCAAGGCACTCATGACCCAGTCATAGAACTCCACAAGGTTTGTCTTACACGATTTCTCCGGGACGATCCATGCTGTCTATCGTCCAGGCATGCTGACTTTTCCAGGTCCCCCCCAGTCTCTCCTTGACAATGCCCTCCATCATCTTGCCCACCAGCGATGTCAGGCTGACAGGCCTGTAGTTCCCTGCCACCTCCCTTGATCTCCCTTGTGGAAAGGCACTATATGCACCACCTTCCAGTCCTGGGGCACCCACCCTGTCCTCAGAGAGATGGTGAAAAGCTCCGCCAGGGGTTTCGCCAGGACATCCACCAGTTCCTTTAGCACTCTGGGATGTAATTTATCTGGCCCTGGTGCTTTCTCTGTCTTTAGGGACCTGAGTGCTTCCCTCACTCTCTCTGCCGTGATTTCTACTCCACTACCTCATCCCCCTGCTTTGCCTTCCCCCACCTGCCAGTGATGCCCCCCCAGACCCACCGATCGGTAGGGATCCCCCCCCCTCAGTTTCACCGCCTCCTCCCATATATGATGCAAACCCCCCCCCCATTTTCCTTGGTGAAAACTGAGGAAGTACTCATTTAGTACCTCAGCCTGCTCCCCAGGTCTTGTGCCCATCCCTCCCCTGTTTTAATCCTGCTAATCTGCCCCTTCACCCTTCATTTTTCCACAATGTATCTAAAGAACCCCTTGTTCCCTCTCCTAATTTCCCTGGCCAGGTTCTACTCCTTCCTTGCCTTAGCCACCCTCACCACCCTAGTGGCCCTTCTGGCCATCAGCTCATACTCCCCTCGGTCCCTTTCACTCCTTGAGCACTTGAATTGCCTATAGGCCACCTTCTTTCCCCTCACCACCTCCTGAACCTCCCTGGTCCACCAGCAGGGTTTTTGGGCCCTACTGCATTACTGTCTTACTCTTGCGCAGGTGCTGGTAGCATGCTGCACCCCTCTCCTGATGATTTCCCACCTACTACCAGCACCCATGTCTGACCCAATCCCATCCAAATGCTCCTTAAGGATCCTTCCCATTTCCTTAAAATCCGCCCCCCTGAAGTCAGTTACCTCTGTCTTTGTGCAGCCTTCTACCCCTCCTAGGTTCAGGCAGAACCAGACCGTGGCATGGTCACTCCCTGCCAATGGGTCCCTTACCTCCAGGCCCCCAATCTGGTCACTGTCTGCTAGGACCACATCCAGTATCCGCTCCTCCCTAGGCAGTTCCCCCACCTGCTGAGTTAGGAACGTGTCCTGAAAGACATCCAACAACCTCTGTTCCCTGGCCACCGAGGATGTCATAGTCTCCCAGTCTGTTCATGGCATGTTTAAGTCCCCCAACACCACCACACTTCCCCTGCCCAATCTGAGGTGTCTCCCAACATCTGCCACCAGACTCTCCTCCAGCTCCTCCACCAGTGCAGGGCGTCTATACACCACTCCTATTTTTACTCTCTTGCCCTTCCCTTGTTACCAAGGTGACCCAAATTGCCTCCACAGTTCCCTCCACCTCTTCCCCTCCTCCTATGGCAATGCCGTTTTTGACTATTATTGCTACCCCTCCTCCCCTTCTCTCCCCCCCTGTCCTTCCTGAACATGGTGTAACCCTCCAGGTTCAGGTCCCAGTCGTGTCCTGCGGTTGCCCAGGTCTCAGTGACTGCTGCCACATCCACCTCTCCCTCAGTTAGCATCGCCTGGAGCTCAGGCATTTTATTGCCCAAGCTCCTGGCACTTACGGACTACCTTCCACCTTTCCCTATACTTCCATTTCCCTGCTCGTGTTCCCTTGGGGATTCTCTCTTCCCTGGTCCGCACTCCACCAGTCGGCCTTTTCCTGCATTCCTCCAGCTCCCTGGGGTGAGACAGTCCCTCCTTATCGGACCCCCGACAGCCTTTTCTCCCAGCCCTCCCACCTTCACAAGTTTACACCACACCTTTCACCAATGAACCCTCTATTTTCAACTTAAGGATTCCTCCCTCCAAATTGAGATGAGTCTATCTCTAGCATACAGCTCCTATCCTCCCAGGTCTCCCCCAATCCCCATCAACCCACCCTCTGGCCTCACACCACTCCCTGAGCCACTGGTTTATCTCCCTAATCTTCCTTTTGTGTTCCCCACTAGCCCTTGGCACCGGCAGGATTTCTGAGAAGGAAACAGTGCATCCTATGTCATGACAGACCCTGGCGAGCTCCCTGAATCTTGCCTGTATCTCTAGCTCACTATTTCCCTCAATGTCATTGCTACCCAGGTGGACCAGTACATCCGGGGAACCTCCACAATCCTTTGCCAGCTGATATACCTCATGCTTGGCCCTGTGCACTGTTAGTCCAGGGAAGCACTTTGTTCTAACTGGGCAGGCTTCTCCCTCCCTATCCCATTTGATCCCCCTGATCATGGAATCACCCAACAGGAGCACTCTGACCACTCCTTTTCCTCCATTCCCCCCTTCCATGTCCCTCATCCTTTCTACTGTCCCCTCCTCCCAGCTGGCTCCTTGCTCCTCCCCCTATCTGGGTGCCACATGCCACCCCCTCCTTATTTACCATGGCCACCCCCTCCCCTCCAATCCTATGCCTCTCCTCCTCCTCCTCCTGAGTATCCTTCTGTACCTTGCTACCCCCACCATTACTGCTCACGACTGGTCTTTCCCCCATCTGCTAAACTAGCCTGGCTCGTCCTCCCTTCCTTCCCATCTCTGTTCAGACCCTCCTTGCCTGTCGTGCTTCCCTGGCCTAAACCCTCAGCTTCCTTTACTGTATCCTCTGTGTACTTCTGGTCCTTTTCCTTGCGCTTTCCTCCCTCTACCCCCCATCCTCCTGCTCTGATCCCCTGCTCCCCCCATTTTCGCGCATTCCAAGGTCCCCCCTGTTCCTCCTGCTATCCAGCCCCCAACTCCTGCCCCCTACTCCCTTTCCATCTCTAACCGCCCTTGTCATGGCTACATCACCCCCCATTTATGCAGAAGAAGAGAATTGAAGCAGTTACTGAGCTTAAGGTCCGATCCACCTCCCCCATTGCTTCCCTCTGTCCAGCCCCAGCCATCTGCCTGCTTCCCTGAGAATGTCCTTCCTTTGGCCCCCATCTGTGAGGGTTCCGAGACACCTGCCTGTTTCCTTCGGAGTATCCTCCTTTTGGGCAACATATGCCGGGGTCCCTATGGGACCCCAGAGTACTCTCCTGCACTCCTTTCCCTATGCCCCCACCCCTAGTGTTTGGTGCAACCCCGTGGGAGAGCCCCTGCCCTGTTCCCCAACCATACTTCCCCCTTTCCCCCAGCTGTCTCCTAATCCCCTCAACCTCCTCTCTAAGCTGTGCCAGCTGGTAGCACACTGGGCAACCACCGAACTTCCAAGCCCAGTCCGGTATCATGGCTGCCCCACACCCTGTGCACCCCACCACCCTCCCAAAGATGCCAGCCCTAATGACATGTGGTCCCATCCCCCTCCAAGTAGGTTTCCTTGGGTGAGCCACCAGGTTCCCCACTAGTCCAAGACTTTTAAACTTGCAACACTTGAGTGGCTGAACTTTTCCCCACCTGACTAGTTAGCCTTAAGAGTTTGCTCACAGGGGAAGTTTGCAACCCCCTAAACTCCTCCCTCCCAGCCTTTAAGCTCAACCTCCAGTGGCTCTTCTGTATTTAAGAAAGGCTAATGCAAAGGGAGAGTTGGAGGGCTTTCCAGAAAGTTCTTAAGGAGTTAGACCAATTTTTTTTTTTTTTTGAAATTACATTTTTCCCTCCTGTCATCCTCGCCTTCCACTCAGTCGGGTCGCTCAATGTCTTCCATCCCTCACAGAGTCTGCCCCTAGAGTGCTTCTTAGCAGCTCCTACCTTCTTTCTTCCTCCACAGTGCACCTGCACAGCGGGGTCTGCCCGTGATGCAGACCGGAAGGCTGGAGTGGCCGTTACCTAGGAGTGCCAAGGGTCTTTTTTCACTTTTTTCTTGTCCCTCCCACTCCCTCCCACTGAGGACGCCTGGCTCGGGCAGAATATGCGTGCGCACACCTGCCAAGTGCCTTGATGGCGTCCTCCCCTCCCCCGCTCCCCTAACGGAAGCCGCCATTTCCCCAAGAGTTGGTGCTACCACCGGTTCACTCGGACGTCGGGTGTGATACACACACCCCTGGTATCCCTTCCCGATGGAGGAGAGCATCCATGGGGACACTCAATCCTCCTTCCACCTGCCGACCCCCGGCGGCCCGAGTCCATTCCCGAACCCGGGTCGCCAGCTTGGCGTGAGGTATGGTGTCCAGCGCCTCAACCCTCAGCGCCACCAGGCCGGCTTAGACCAATTTTAAAACACAACTTACAGAAACTTATGACAAAGTTAGCTTTCCAGAATCTGCCATGTTTACCCCCCTCGCAGTGACATTTCACCAGCAAGGTCCCCCGCAGTGACTGCAGTGCCTAGCTGCGGTGGGAGATCCGCTGGAACCAGCGCTGTCTGTCGGGGTCCTGCACCCCAATCAGCTCTGACTGGAGTTAAGAATCACCTAAGTGGGAGTCGAGGCATAGCCCCATGGGTGGTTGGGCAAAGCCCCCGAAGAAAACAAAGACAGCAATAGTGAACTGGCAGCTGACTGCAGAATGCGTCAACCTGCCAGTGTCGCTGACTGGGCGTTCGACAGAATTTCTGTCGGACTCCTGTCATGGATCCCCTCTGCCACACCATGGTGACTTTCAGTACCCCCCCCAATCCCTCCCAATCCTGTAGCTCTCCCCAGGGTTCCTGTGGCCCAGGTGCATAACCTTGCATTTCTTTGAACTAAACTTTAGCTGCCACTCCTCAGATCATTTCTCAAGCTTGTCCAGGTCCTTTCTCATTTTCTCCACCCCTTCTGGAGTATCCACCCTTTTTCAGATCTTGGTGTCATCTGCAAACAGGCGAACCTTTCCTTCCAGCCTCTCTGCAATGTCACTGATGAAGACATTGAACAGGACTGGCCCAAGGACTGATCCCTGAGGTGCCTAATTAATCACCCTCCTCTCCCCAGATTGTACCCAAATTACCACCGCCCTCTGTCTCCTGTCCGTTAGCCAGTTCCTAACCCAGCTTACCACCTTGTCCTCATTGTCAAAACTTCCCATCTCGTTTACCAGCCTCTTATGTGGGACGGTGTTGAAGGCTTTGCTGAAATCGAGGTAGGTAATGTCCACGCCCCGATTTACTTCCTCTGTCACCAAGTCAAAAATTGATCAGATTTATCTGACACAACCTCCCTGCTGTGAATCCTTGCTGCTTAGTATCTTGGGCACCCATGGCTTTCAGATGTCCCAGTATCCTTTTTTTAAGCAGTGCCTCCATGATCTTCCCCAGTACTGAGCTGAAACTGACAGACCTATAGTTCCCTGCCTCCTCCCTACTGCTGGATTTGTGTAAAGGGACCACATGTGCCCTCCTCCAATCCTCAGGAACCACCCCTGTATTAAGCGACTCGGTCAACATGGCTGCCAGAGGTTCTGCTAGTTCTTTTCTAATTAACATTAATAACAGTAATATTAACAGTATTACAGTAAAAGGCAGAGGTACACGCAGACATATTAATACAGCAACATGTGCACACATACACAATAATATACACAGACATACATCTATGCACACTGATGTGCACATGCAGACACATTAATACTGTACGCATAACAACATGCAAACAGACAAACTAATCCTCATGGACAGACACGCAAGAGCACAGATACACACACACAGGCAATGCTGAGCTATCCCCTCACATTCCTATACACAGACAATGTTGGGCTATCCCCTCACATTCCCTATACACAGACAGTGTTGAGCTATCCTCTCACAGTTCTATACACAGACAATACTGGGCTATCCCCTCACATTCCTATACACAGACGATGCTGGGTTATTCCCTCACAATTCTATACACAGGCAATGCTGGGCTTTCCTGTCACAGTTCTATACACAGACAATGCTGGACTATCCCCTCACATTCCTATACACAGACAATGTTGGGCTATCCCCTCACAGTTCTACACACAGACAATGCTGGGCTATCCTCTCACAGTTATATACACAGGCAATGCTGGGCTATTCCCTCACATTCCTTTACACAGACAATGCTGGGCTACCCCTCACAGTTCTATACACAGGCAATGTTGGGCTATCCTCTCACATTCCTATACACAGACAATGCTGGGCTATCCCCTCACAGTTCTATTCACAGGCAATGCTGGGATATCCTGTTATAGTTCTATACGCAGACAATGCTGGGCTATTCCCTCACATTCCTGTACACAGACAATGCTGGGCTATCCCCTCACAGTTCTATACACAGACAATGCTGGGCTATCCCCTCACAGTTCTATTCACAGGCAATGCTGGGCGATCCTGTCACAGTTCTATACACAGACAATGCTGGGCTATCCTGTTACAGTACTATACACAGACAATGTTGAGTTATATCTTCACAGTTCTACACACAGACAATGCTGACCTATCCCCTCACAGTTCTATACACAGGCAATGCTGGGCTATCCCCTCACATTCCTATACACAGACAATGCTGGTCTATCCCCTCACAGTTTTATACACAGGCAATGCCGGGCTATCCCCTCACATTTCTATACACAGACAATGTTGGGCTATCCCCCTCACAGTCCTATACACAGACAATGTTGGGCTATCCCCTCACATTCCTATAGACAATGTTTGGCTATCCCCTCACAGTTCTATACACAGACAATGCTGGGCTATCCTGTCACAGTTCTATACACAGGCAAGGTTGGGCTATCCCCTCACATCCTATACACAGACAATGTTGGGCTATCCCCTCACAGTTATATACACAGACAATGCTGGGCTATCCCCTCACATTCCTATACACAGACAATGCTGGGCCATCCTCTCACATTCCTATACACACGCAATGCTGGGCTATTCCCTCACAGTTCTATACACAGACAATGCTGGGCTATCCCCTCACAGTTCTATACACAGACAATGCTGGGCTATCCCCTCACATTTCTATACACAGACAATGTTTGGCTATCCGCTCACATTCCTATACACAGACAATGCTGGGTTATCATCTCACAGTTCTACACACAGGCAATGCTGGGCTATCCCGTCACAGTTCTATACACAGAAAATGCTGGGTTTTCCCCTCACAGTCCTATTCACAGACAATGATGGGCTATCCCCTCACAGTTCTACACACAGGCAATGCTGGGCTATCCTGTTACAGTTCTATACACAGGCAATGCTGGGCTATCCCCTCACAGTCCTATTCACAGACAATGCTGGGATATCCCCTCACAGTTCTATTCACAGACAATGCTGGGATATCCCCTCACAGTTCTATTCACAGACAATGCTGGGATATCCACTCACGGTTCTATTCACAGACAATGCTGGGCTATCCCCTCACAGTTCTATACACAGACAATGCTGAGGTATCCCCTCACAGTTCTATACACAGACAATGCTGGGATATCCCCTCACAGTTCTATACACAGACAATGCTGGGCTATCCTGTTACAGTTCTATACACAGACAATGCTGGGATATCCCCTCACAGTCCTATACACAGACAATGCTGGGCTATCCCCTCACAGTCCTATACACAGACAATGCTGGGATATCCCCTCACAGTCCTATACATAGACAATGCTGGGGTATCCTGTTACAGTTCTATACACAGACAATGCTGGGATATCCCCTCACAGTCCTATACACAGACAATGCTGGGTTATCCCATCACATCCCTATACATAGACAATGCTGGGCTATCCCCTCACCGTTCTATACACAGACAATGCTGGGCTATCCCCTCACAGTTCTATACACAGACAATGCTGGGCTATCCCCTCACAGTCCTATACACAGACAATGCTGGGTTATCCTGTTACAGTTCCATACACAGACAATGCTGACTATCCCCTCACAGTTCTATACACAGACAATGCTGAGCTATCCCCTCACAGTTGTATACACAGACAATGCTGGGCTATCCTGTTACAGTTCTATACACAGACAATGCTGGGCTATCCCCTCACAGTCCTATACACAGACAATGCTGGGCTATCCCCTCACAGTTCTATACACAGACAATGCGGGGCTATCCCCTCACATTCCTATACACAGACAATGCTGGGATATCCCCTCACAGTCCTATACACAGACAATGCTGGGTTATCCCCTCACAGTTCTATACACAGACAATGCTGGGCTATCCCCTCACAGTCCTATACACAGACAATGCTGGGTTATCCCATCACATCCCTATACATAGACAATGCTGGGCTATCCCCTCACCGTTCTATACACAGACAATGCTGGGCTATCCCCTCACAGTCCTATACACAGGCAATGCTGGGATATCCCCTCACAGGTCTATACACAGGCAATGCTGGGATATCCCCTCACAGTTCTATACACAGACAATGCTGGGCTATCCCCTCACAGTCCTATACACAGACAATGCTGGGCTATCCTGTTACAGTTCTATACAAAGACAATGCTGGGATATCCTGTTACAGTTCTATACACAGACAATGCTGGGATATCCTGTTACAGTTCTATACACAGACAATGCTGGGATATCCCCTCACAGTTCTATACACAGACAATGCTGGGCTATCCCCTCACAGTCCTATACACAGACAATGCTGGGTTATCCTGTTACAGTTCTATACACAGACAATGCTGGGATATCCTGTTACAGTTCTATACACAGACAATGCTGGGATATCCTGTTACAGTTCTATACACAGACAATGCTGGGATATCCCCTCACAGTCCTATACACAAACAATGCTGGGCTATCCCCTCACAGTCCTATACACAGACAATGCTGGGCTATCCCCTCACAGTTCTATACACAGACAATGCTGGGATAGCCCCTCACAGTTCTATACACAGGCAATGCTGGGATATCCTGTTACAGTTCTATACACAGAGAATACTGGGATATCCCCTTACAGTCCTATACACAGACAATACTGGGATATCCCCTCACAGTTCTACACACAGACAATGCTGGGATATCCCCTCACAGTTCTATACACAGACAATGCTGGGATATCCTGTTACAGTTCTATACACAGACAATGCTGGGATATCCCCTCACAGTCCTAAACACAGACAATGCTGGGCTATCCCCTCACAGTCCTATTCACAGACAATGCTGGGATATCCTCTCACAGTTCTATACACAGGCAATGCTGGGATATCCCCTCACAGTCCTATACACAGACAATGCTGGGTTATCCTGTTACAGTTCTATACACAGACAATGCTGGGATATCCTGTTACAGTTCTATACACAGACAATGCTGGGATATCCTGTTACAGTTCTATACACAGACAACGCTGGGATATCCCCTCACAGTCCTATACACAGACAATGCTGGGCTATCCCCTCACAGTCCTATACACAGACAATGTTGGGCTATCCCCTCACAGTTCTATACACAGACAATGCTGGGATATCCCCTCACAGTTCTATACACAGGCAATGCTGGGATATCCTGTTACAGTTCTATACACAGACAATACTGGGATATCCCCTCACAGTCCTATACACAGACAATACTGGGATATCCCCTCACAGTTCTATACACAGACAATGCTGGGATATCCCATCACAGTTCTATACACAGACAATGCTGGGATATCCTGTTACAGTTCTATACACAGACAATGCTGGGATATCCCCTCACAGTCCTATACACAGACAATGCTGGGCTATCCCCTCACAGTCCTATACACAGACAATGCTGGGCTATCCCCTCACAGTCCTATATACAGACAATGCTGGGCTATCCCCTCACAGTTCTATACACAGACAATGCTGGGTTATCCCCTCACAGTCCTGTACCCAGACAATACTGGGCTATCCCCTCACAGTTCTATACACAGACAATGCTGGGCTATCCCCTCACAGTCCTATACACAGACAATGCTGGGCTGTCCCCTCACAGTCATATATACAGACAATGCTGGGCTATCCTCTCACAGTTCTATACACAGACAGTGCTGGGCTATCCCCTCACAGTCATATACACAGACAATGCTGGGCTATCCCCTCACAGTCATATACATAGACAATGCTGGGCTATCCCCTCACTGTTCTATACACAGACAATGCTGGGCTATCCCCTCACAGTCATATACACAGACAATGCTGGGCTATCCCCTCACTGTTCTATACACAGACAATGCTGGGCTATCCCCTTATAGTCCTACACACTTGACAGAAGGAGGGCACTAAATGACGAGCGCCAATCCGAGAGCACACCTGTCTGATACCAATGGGGTGATGGTATGCTGACATGCTCCTTGCCTCTGCTTGCTCTTAAACTGTTGCTAGGCAATGGTGCAGTGTTGCTCCTTGATGTCTCTTCTCCCCTAAAAAGTAGGGTAATGGCTAAGGTAGGATTTGAACCTGACTACGTAGTTTGCAAGACAGTGACTGTCGTGGGATTTGAACATGGCCACCTAGAAAGTGAGGTAGTGGATGTGGTAGGATTTGAACCTTTGTCCCTAGTAAGTTAGGCAATGGCTGTGGTGGACTATTAACCTGATCCACTAGAAAGTAAGGCAGTGACTGGTGGGATTTAATTGTGGCCCTTAGAAAGTCAGATATTCTGTGGTTGGATCTGAACATGGCCCCTAGACAGTGAGGCAATGGCTACAATGGAACTTGAAGCTGGTCTCCTAGAAAGTGAAGCTGTGACTGTGATGGGATTTAAACCTGGGTCACCTAGTAAGTGAGACAGTGGCTGTGGCAGGAATTAAACCTGCCCGCCCCCCCCGGGAAATGAGACTGTGTCTATGGCTAAATTTGAATATGGGTTACCTAGAAAGTGTTACTATGGCTGTGGGGGGCTTTAACCCTGGGTTTCCTAAAAGGTGAGGCAGTGGTAGATCTGAACCTGGGGCCCCTATCATGTGAGACAGTGTCTGTGGTGAGATTTGAACCTGGGTCCCCTAGAAAGTGAGGCAATGACTATGGTAAGATTTGAACCTGGTCCCCTAGAATGTTTAGTTTTAGTTTTAGTTTATTGTTCTAGGAATTACTACCTTTGAGCCAGAGGCTCTTTTACAAAGGTTCCACGTCAATTAGGTACAGTACAAAAGGTTACATAGATAACACAACAATTTGTGTTGTGTCAAGAGCAAGAAAACATATACAAATACATATCAAATCACTTGTGCAAAAGGACATGAGATATCAATAATCACATTATTATTACAAGAAAGAGGTCATGCCAGATTAGGAGAAACAAATAGGGAAAAAGTCCAGAACAGAGAGGGTAAGTGAATGGTGTGGGGAGCAGACAATAGCAGGAGAAAAGGTTTCCCAAACATGTCTTTGTCAAATAACGGAACAGGATGGGTAGTGAGAAAATAGGAGGTTTAATCAGGGCAGTCACAGGAGCTGGAGGTGGTAAGGTGAGAGAAAACCCTTGATTTGAAAATACCTAGAGAGGTGGAGGCAGTAATATGAGTGCTGAGGGCATTTAGCCAGCTGGGAGCACGATAGGCAAATGATCTTTGTCCCTGAGAAGTCCGGCATCGGGGGACTTGGAGAGGCTGGTGTTCTGATCTTCTGGTAAAACGGGTGCTAGCGCTGGGGCATAACAGGTCTTGGATATAGGGTGGAGTAAGGCCCAGAGTGGATTTTTTCGCCATCAGGCAGGTAAGGTACTTTATCCGGTTTGAGAGTTGCAACCAACCTGAGTCAGCATAGAGTTCACATGTGTGGGTACGTCGATGTACACCAGTGAGCAGCCGACAAGCTTTATTTAGGGATGTTAAGTGCTGTAGTAGTGGCAGATCCGTATATAACTAAGCCATAGTCAATGACTGAGATGATAGAAGATTGGATGGCAATCCTCAGTGCAGAATGGGTTAGAAGCTATCAGTTCCGATACAGAATCCCAATTCGCTGATTAATAGTTTTTGCTGTACTGTCAATGTGAGTTGGAAAGGTTAGGCCTTGATCAAAGTTGATTCCAAGATATTTGAAAATTGGCACTTGTTCAAGGGTATTTCCCAGGTATGTATTAATGGTGAGTGGGACTTGCCGGTTCTTGTTTTGCGGGTTAGAGAAGAGCATGGATTTAGTTTTTTGTGGTTTAGAACCAGCTTATGTTCAAGGAACCACATCTCAACTTTGGAAAAAGCATGCTGAAGGTTGAGGCGAAGAGGTTCGGATCTTTATGAGTGGCAAGAATCACGGCATCGTCGGCATAGAGGATTATTTGTTCAGGGCAGGATTTGGGGAGGGAGTTTAGGAAAAGGCTGAAAAGGAGGGGGCCCAGGATGGATCCTTGGGGAACTCCTGAGCGAACCGGTTTTGAGTCTGAGAGACTCAATGTGAGGCGGTGTCTGAGGTGGTATTTGAACCTGGTCCCCTAGAAAGTGAGGCAGTGTCTGTGGTGGGAGTTGAATCTGGCCCCCTAGAAAGAGAGGCAGTAGCTGTGGTGGGATCTGAACCTGACCTCCTAGAAGTGAGGTAGTGACTATGATGGGATTTGAACCTGACCCCCTAGAAAGTGAGTCAGTGTCTGTGATGGGCTTTGAACCTGGGTTCCCTAGAAAGGTGGGACAATGTCTGTGGTGGGATTTAAATCTGTCTCCCTAGAACGTAAGGAAATAACTCTGGTGGGACTTGAACCTGGGTCCCTCAGAAAGTGAACAGTGACTGTGATTGGATTTTAACCTTGGTCCACTAGCATGTGGGACAATGCCTGTGGTGAGATTTGAACCTGGGTCCCAAGAAAGTGAAGCAGTATTTGTGGTGGGATTTGAATCTGGCTCCCTAGAATGTGGGGTAATGATTGTGGTGGGATTTGAAGCTGGGTCTCATAGAAAGTGAAGCAATGACTGTGGTGGGATTTGAAACTGAGTCCCATAGAATGTAAAGCAATGACTGTGGTGGGATTTTAAGCTGGGTCCCAAAAAAAATGAGACAGTGACTGTGGTGGGATTTGAACCCAGGCATCCTAGAAAGTGAGACAGTGACTAGTGGAATTCAAATCTGGTCCTCCTAGAAAGTGAGACGTCTATGATGGAGTTTTAACCTGTCCCCCTAAAAACTGAGACAGGGACTGTGGTGGGATCCAAACCTAGGTCCCCTATAAAGTGAGGCATTCTCTGTTTTGGGATTGGAACCTGTGTGCCCTAGAAAATGAGGCAATGACTATGGTAAGAAATGAACCTGTCTCCCTTAGAAAGTGAGGCAATGACTGTGGTAGGATTTGAACCTGGGCCCCCTTGCAACTGAGACAGTCTCTGGTGGTATATGAAGCTGGCCCCCTAGACAGTGAGATGATGACTATAGTGGGATTTTTAACCTGACCACCTAGAAACAGAAGCAGTGTCTATGGTGGTATTTGAACTTGGCCCCCTATAAAGTGAGGCAGCATCTGTGGTGGCATTTTAAATCAGGTCCCCTTGACAGTGAGTCAGTCAGTGTGGTAGGATTTAAACTCGGCTCCCTAGAAAGTGAGCAGTGACTGTGGTGGCATTTGAACTTGGGTCTCCTAGAAAGCAAGGCAATGACTGGTGGGATTTTAACCTTGATAGTGAGGCAATGTCTATAGTGGTATTTGAACCTAGCTCCCTAGAATGTGAGACTGTGTCTGTGGTGGCATTTGAAACCGGGTCCCCTTGACAGTGAGTCAGTTGTGGTGGTAGGATCTGAACTCAGCTTTCTAGAAAGTGAACAGTGACTGTGGCGGGATTTGAACCTGAGACACATATAAAGTGATGCAGTGACAGAGGTGGAATTTGAACCTGACCACCTAGAAAGTGAGGCAGTGGTGATAGGATTGAACCTTTGTCCCCTAGAAAGTGAGGCAATGGCTGTGTTAGTATTTGAACTGGGCCTCTAGAAAGCCAGACATTCTGTGGTGGGATTTGAATATGGCCCCTAGACAGTGAGGCAATGGCTGTGGTAGAATTTGAAGCTTGCTTTCTATAATGTGAATCTGTGATCGTTACGGTATTTGAATCTGGGTCACCTAGAAAGTGAGGCAGTGGCTGTGCAAGAATTAAACCTGCCCCCCCAAAAGAGAGACATTGTATATGATGGAATTTTAATATGGGTTACCTATAAAGTGTTACTATGGTTGGGGGGAGGTGCTTTAACCCTGGGTTTCCTAGAGAGTGAGGCAGTGGCTGTGGTGAGATCTGAACCTGGGACCCCATCATGTAAAATAATGCCTGTGGTGGGATGTGAACCTGGTTCACTAGAAAGTGAGGCAATCACTGTAGTGGGGTTTTAACATGGGCCCCTAGAAAGTGGGGTAGTCACTACGGTGGGATTCGATCCTGGTGCCCTAGAAAGCGAGTCAGTGTCTGTGGTGGGCTTTGAAGCAAGGTCCCCAAGAAAGTGTTACAGTGAATGTGGTGGGACTTGAATCTGGGTCCCCATGAAAGTGAGACAGCGTCTGTAGTAGGATTTGAACCTGGGTCCCCTAGAAAGTGAGACAGTTTCTGTGATGGGAATTGAACCCGTGTCCCCTAGGAACTGAAGCAGTGTCTGTGGTGGGATTTGAATCTGGCTTCCTAAAATGTGAGGTAGTGACTGTGGTGGGATTTGAAGCTAGGTCCCATAGAAAGTAAAGCAATAACTGGTGAAATTTGAAGCTGGGTCCCCTTAAAAGTGAGACCATAACTGTTATGGGATTTGAACCATGGCCTCCTAAAAAAGTGAGACCGTGACTAGTGAAATTCAGACCTAGACCCACCAGATTCTAGTTAACCAACAGCCTGCTTCCTCCTACCCCCCACTATAATTGCCTTATATCTGTCCCATGCATTCTTGAATTCCCCCGCTGTTTTTGATCCCACGACCTCCTCAGGAAGGCAGTTCCATGCGCCCACCACTCTCTCCATGAAAAAATATTTCCTCACATTGCCCCTAAGCCATCTCCCCTCTATCTTTAAATTGTGCCCCTTTGTTCTTGCACATCTCTTTTTCTGAAAGATGCTCCCCTCTTGGACTTTGTTGATTCCCTTGAGGTACTCGAAAGTTTCTATCATGTCACCCCTTTTCCTCCTTTCCTCAAGGGTATACATATTAAACTCTTTTAGTCTCTCTTCGTATGGCTTCTAGAAACATAGAAACATAGAATTTGACGGCAGATAAGGACCGCTTGGCCCACCCAGTCTGCCCATTTCCCTACCTACTGGATAAGCTGCAGATCCTAGTTAACCAGCAGCCTACTTCTTCTTACCCCCACCCCCCAGAATTGCCTTATGACTGTCCCATGCATGCTTGAATTCCACCACTGATTTTGACTCCACAACCTCCTCCGGAAGGCCGTTCCATGCATCCACAACCCTCTCTGTGAAAAAATACTTCCTTAAATTACCTCTGAGCTGCCCCTCTATCTTCAAATTGTGCCCTCTTGTTCTTGCACACCTCTTTTTTTGAAAGATGCTACCCTCTTGGACTTTGTTGATTCCCTTGAGGTACTTGAAAGTTTCATTCATGTCTCCCCTCTCCCTCCTTTCCTCGAGGCTATACATATTAAGCTCCTTAAGTCTCTCTTCATATGTCTTCTGGTGCAGACCCTGCACCATTTTAGTTGCCCTCCTCTGGACAGCTTCCATCCTGTCTATGTCTTTGCGGAGATTGGGTCTCCAGAACTGCACACAGTACTCCAGATGGGGTCTCACCAGCTGTCTGTACAGAGGGATAATAACTTCCTGTTTTCTACTGGTGATGCCTCTCCCTATGCATCCCAGTACCCCCCAGCCCTCCTTGCTGCCCTCTCACGTTGCTTGCCCATCTTTAGGTCATCTGATATGACTACCCCCAGGTCCCTTTCCATTTTGTTGTTAGTATCTCACCCCCCATTGTGTACTCTTCCCCTGGGTTTTTGTTTCCCAGGTGCATTACCTTGCACTTCTTAGCATTGAATCTAAGCTGCCATACATTTGACCATTCCTCTAACCTTGCCAAGTCCTTCTCATCCTTTCCACCCCACCCTGTGCATCAACTCTGTTGCAGATCTTAGTGTCATCTGCAAAGAGACATACTTTTCCTTCAGTCCTTCTGCAATGTCGCTTATAAAGACATTGAAGAGGACCGTCCTATACTGAACCCTGCGGTACCCCACTAGTAACCCTCCTTTCTTCTGAGTGGACTCCATTTACTGTTACCTCTGTGTCCTATTCTCCAGCCAATTCTTTACCCAGGCTGTCATCTTGGGACCCACCCTAGGCTGGCTAACTTGTATATTAATCTTTTGTGGGACTGTGTCAAATGCCTTGCTAAAGTCTAGGTAGGCCATGTCCACAGCCCCTCCCTGATCTACTACTTGGTCACCCAGTCAAAGAAATCTATCAGATTTGTCTGGCATGATCTTCCCTGTGAATCCATGCTGCCTAGGGTCCTGTGCCCTCTGGCCTCTAGATACTCGACAATTCTTTCCTTCAAAGTGATTCCATCATTTTCCCTATCACTGAGGTTAAACTAACAGGTCTGTAGTTTCCTGCTTCTGCCTTGCTCCCACTTTTGTGAAGGGAATCACATCTGCCCTCCTCCAGTCCTCGGGAACCACCCCATCCTCCCATGATTTGTTAAAAAGGGTAGTCAGTGGTGTCACTAGTTCTACCCTTAGCTCTTTTAGAATTCTGGGATGAATCCCATCAGGCCCCATTGCTTTGTCCACCTTCAGTTTTAAGAGTTCTTTCAGAACCCTTTCTTCTGTAAATGGGCTGGTATCAACTTCTGTATCCAGAGTGTAACTACTGTTTGTTTTATGTACCTCCCCCTCTTCATTTGTAAATACTGAGCAAAATATTTGTTTAGTATCTCTGCCTTTTCACAGTCTCCTCTGCCCACCCTCCCTCCCTTTCTGTTCCAGACCTTGCACCATTTTAGTTGCCCTCCTCTGGACCGCCTCCATCTTGTCTGTGTTCTTGCGGAGACAGGGCCTCCGGAACTGCACACAGTACTCCATATGTGGGGTCTCATCAACTGTCTGTACAGAGGGATAACAACTTTCTGTTTTCTACTGGTGATGCCTCTCCCTATGCATTCCAGTATCCTCCCAGCCCTTCTTACTGCCTTCTCATATTATCTATGCTGATGATATGGCATCGATAGCCACAGGGGCAGATAAAACTGAGTCAGAACATGGGCTTCAGAATGATTTTTGTGTTACAGAAGAGTGGTTCACCAGGTCGAGGCTACAAATGAACATGAGAAAAAACAAAATTCTTTATTTTGGAGTCAAAAAAGAATTGGCATTAAATATATTCCCTTTGGGAGGTACAAATCTGGAGCAAGTAACAGAATACTGCTACTTGGGAATAACGTTTGACGCTAAATAAAGTTTGATTCAGCGTGTCTCAAATCTGATTAGTGCAACAAGTAAAAAACTGGGAGCCTTAAAGGAAAACATTGGAAAAGACAAAGCTTTCCTCAGACTCTACAGAAACTCTCAATTAGTGCTTTCAGACAGTAACAACTTTATTTAATGATTTAGAACAGCTACCCACAACTTCCACTTCCTGTTGCTGGCAGCAGCCATTTTATGAGCAGCAGTGAGCTTCCTGAGCTCACTGTATGCTAATATGCCTGTTTGAGCTCTGCTATTGGTTGGCAGGTCATATTAGCATAAAGTGAGCTCAGGAAGCTCTCTGCTACTCATGAAATGGTGGCTGTCAGCAATAGAAAGAGAAAGCTGAAGGCCACTGTTTAAATCACTAAAAAAGCAATGAGAGGAATAAAAAAAAATTTGCTGTCTGAAAGCACTAATCAGGAATGTTTGTAGTGCCTGGGTAAAGCTGCGCCTTTTCCAGTGTTTCCCTTTAAGACGCACCTTGAGGTGTCTAGACATCAAGACTCATAGGACCTTGGTAGAACAGCAGGGTATGCCAACTTTAGAGTTTGGGAATGCCATATATAGGGTGACAAACAAAAAATATGTTGGTATAATTAGATAGGCTTCAATACAAGTTAGCAAGGTTTATACTAGGATGTAGTTTCCACATCCATCATCGTGATTTGTTAAAAAAATTTAAAGTGGCATATTCTTGAGGTAAGAAATAACCTGGCCTGGTTAAGGTTACTTCATAAACACATCACTAAATACCCAACCCATTTTATTTCTGCTTCTGTAATGGCCAGCCCCAATTCCTCAAGAGCACTTACTAGATCAGTCCGTGAAAATAAATTAACAATTCTGAGACAAAGGACTACGTTTGGAGCTAAAACCTTAAAATACCAAGTCTCCGTTAGAGGGAATAGACTTCCCCACTCAATTCGCACTTTCACATCCTGTGGTGAATTTAACAACAAACTGAAATCTATTTTTATTACAGAATGTCATTGTTGAGTAGTTAGTAAGAATTGTAATGTCTAATTTTAATAATGTACTTATATGTTTCTGTAGAGGTGATATATATGTCTGATAATGTATTGTAACATCTGAAACAGGACTGTCTTGAAAACAGGGTCCCCACCCTTATGGCATGAAATTTTTCTTCCTGTATACAAATAAATGGTTTTACTACTACTACTTACATTGCTTGCCTACATTAAGATCGTCTGCTATGACTACCCCCCCAAGTCCCTTTCCATTTTTGTTGTTGTTAGTACCTCTATTGTGTACTCTTCACCTGGGTTTTTGTTTCCCAGGTGCACTACTTTGTACTTCTTTGCATTTAATCCATACTGCCATACTTTTAAACATTCCTCCAACCTTGTCAAGTCCCTTCTCATCCTTTTCACCCTCCTTGTGTATCAACTCTGTTGCACAGATCTTTGTGTCATCTGCAAAGAGGCATACTTTTCCTTCTAGCCCCTCCACAATGTCTCCTATAAAGACATTAAAGAGGACCGGTCCCAGTACTGAACCCTGCGGTATCCCACTAGTAACCACCCTTTCTTCAGAGTGTACTCCGTTTACTATTACTCTTTGCGTCCTGTTGTGCAGCCAATTTGTTACCCAGGCTACCATCCTGGGACCCACTCCCAGGCTGGTTAGCTTGTTTATTAATCTTTTGTGTGGGACTGTGTCAAATGCCATGCTAAGGTCTAGGTAGGCCATGTCCACAGCCCCTCTCTGGTCTACTACTTTGGTCGCCCAGACAAAGCTCGCTGAGCCGCTCTCTGACCTTCTGTCCAGCTCTACCTTTACTTGCTACTATCGTCCCCACACTCCTCTTCTGATGTCTCCCACCCAGCCTTACCTTTATCTGCCCACTGAATCAATCTCCATGTAACTTCTGTATATTGTCTACTCTGTAAGCGCACTATCTTCCCCACACTCCGCTTCTGATGTCTTCCACCGAGCCTTACCTTTATCTGCCCACTGACTCAATCTCCATGTAACTACTGTATATTGTCTACTCTGTAAAGCGCACATGTAAGCCTGTTGTATACTGTGTTTGACATATGCCTGTATTTTTGCCTGATTCCTAAATGTACTCTGATTTTTTTGTCTGCCCTGATGTTTGTTGCTTGCACTGTTTTGTCCTCTCTGTGACGAGGTACCTTTGTAAATGAGCCTCTGGCTCAAAGGTTGTTAAACTGATGTTCTAATAAATAAATAAAAAATAAATAAAAGAAACCTATTAGATTCGTCTGACATGACCTTCCCACTGTGAATCCATACTGCCTTGGGTCCTGTGCCCCGCTGGCCTCTAGATACTCAACAATTCTTTCTTTCAGAAGTGATTCCATCATTTTCCCTACCACTGAGGTCAAACTAACAGGTCTGCAGTTTCTCGCCTCAGCTTTGCTCCCACTTTTGTGAAGGGGAATCACATCCTCCCTCCTCCAGTCCTCAGGTACCACCCCATCCTCCCATGATTTGTTAAAAAGGGTAGTCAGTGGTGTCACTAGGTCTCCCCTTAGTTCTTTTATAATTCTTGGGTGAATCCCATCAGGCCCCATTGCTTTGTCCACTTTGAATTTTAGGAGTTCTTTAAGGACCCTTTCTTCTGTGAATGGACTGGTGTCGACCCCCCTGCCCAGAGTGCTTCTATTGTTTGCTTTAGGTACCTCCCCCTCTTCTTCTTCGGTGAATACCGAGCAAAAGTATTTGTTCAGTATCTGCATTTTCACTGTCACCCTCTGCCCACCTCCCCTTCCCCTTATTAAGCTTCAGTATCCCTCCCTTGGTCTTCCTTTGCTCTCTGATGTACCTATAAAAGGTTTCATCCCCCTTCTAAACTGAGTTGGCTATCTTTTCCTTGGTTTGGGCCTTCGCTATTCTGACTGCCTTCCTCACTTCCTTCTGTTTTAACTGATACAGTTCTCTGTCCTGCTCCTTCTGTGATTCATTATACTTCCTTAATGCAATCTTTTTCTCCCTAACCTTCCCTGCCACTTTTTTGAGAACCATAGTGTTTTTTACTTCACATTTTTTTCTTTATTCACTTCATATAAAGGCTTGTTGCCTCTATGATGTCAATTTTTATTTTTCCCTATTGTTCTTCCACCCCTCCTTTCTGCCCATTTGCTAGTGCATTCCTTAGGCACTCACCCATTTTGTCAAAGTCAGCCCTCCTAAAGCCCAGTACCCTCGTTTTTGTATGGCTTGACTCCATGGTTGTGTTTATCGTGAACCACACTGTGTGGTGGTCACTTGTTCCCAGATGGCTACCCACTTCTAAATCTGTGATCCTCTCTCCATCTGAGAGTACCAGATCCAAGACTGCTCCCTCCCGAGTGGGTTTCAACACTAGTTGTCTGAGGCATGCCGCCTGTAGGGCATCAAGAATGATCTTGCTCTTGGACGTGGCTGCAGTAAATGTGTTCCAGTTAACATCTGGCATATTCAGTTCCCCCATCAACAATATCTCCCCTTTTTCTGTCATTCTGAGGATGCCTTCTATCATTTCCTTGTCTATTTCCTCCCCCTGAGATGGGGGTCTGTATACAACCCCCGTGTGGACTGTGGTGCCATTTCCTGTCTCCAAGGTGACACACATTACCTCCCCTCCTCCCTGTTTACCCTTTAGTTCAGTTGCTTTTATCTCTTCCCTTATGTAGAGAGTTACTCCTCCTCCTCTTTACCCTTCCCGTCCCTCCCGTAGATTGTGTACACTGGTGTGTTGACATCCCAGTCATGACATCCCAGTGTCTATGGTGGTATTTGAACCTGACCCCTAGAACGTGAGACGGTGTCTGTGGTGGCATTTGAACCTGGGTCCCCAAGATGGTGAGTTAGTCTCTATGGTAGGATTTGAACCTGACTCCCTCAAAAGTGAGTAGTGACTGTAGTGGGATTTGAACCTGGTCCCCTAGATAGTGAGGCAGTGTCTATAATGGTATTTGCCTGGCCACCAAGAAAGTGAAACAATTACTGTGGTGGGATTTGAAGCAGGGTCCCCTAGAAAGTGAGCAGTGGCCATACTTGCATTTGAACCTCTGTACCCTAGAAAGCGAGACAATGTCTGTGGTGGGATTTGAACCTGGATCCACTAGAAAGTGAGACAGTTTCTGTGTTGGGAATGGATCCTGTGTCCCCCAGAAAGTAAGTCAGTCTCTGTGGTAGGATTTGAACCCGACTTCCTGGAAAGTGCGCAGTGACTGTGGTGGGATTTGAACCTGGGTCTCCTAGAAAATGAGGATGTGACTGGTGGGATTTTAACCTGGTCCCCTAGATAGTGAGGCTGCGCCTGTGGTGGAATTTGAACCTGGCCCCTTAGAAAGTGTGCCACTGTCTATGGTGGCATTTGAACCCGGGTCTCCTAGAAAGAGAGACCGTTTCTGTTGTAGAATGTGAACCTGAGTCCCTAGGAAGTGAGGCACTCACTGTCTGTGGTGGAATCTTAATCTGGGACCCCTAGAAAGTGAGACAGTGACTGTGGTGGAATTTGAACCTGGGTCCCCTAGAAAGTGAGGCTGTGTCTGTAGTGGCAGTAGACCCTAGGCCCCATATAAACTGAGACAGTGACTGTGGTAGGATTTGAACCTGGGTCCTCCAGAAAGGGAGACAGTGACTGAGGTGTAATTTGAACGTGGGCCTCTTAGAAAGTGAGACAGTGTCTGTAGTGGGATTTGAGCCTGGGTCCTCTAGAAAGTTAGACAGTGCCTGTGGTGTGATTTGAACCTGGGTCTCCTAGAAAGTGAGGCAATGACTGGTGGGATTTTAACTTGGTGCCCTAGAAAGTGGTGCAGTGCCTGTGGTGGAATTTGAACCTGGCCCCCTAGAAAGTGTGCCAGTATCTGTGGTGGCATTTGAACATGGGTCCCCTAGAAAGTGAGACAGCTCTGTGGTGGGATTGGAACCTGGGTCTCCTAGAAAATAAGGCAATAACTAATAGGATTTTAACCTGTTCCCCTAGAAAGTGAGACAGTGTCTGTGGTGGAATACGAACCTGGGTCTCCTAAGAAGTGAGGCACTGTCTGTGGTAGAGTCTGAATCTGGGACCCCTAGAAAGTGAGACAGTGACTGTGGGGGAATTTGAACCTGGGTCCCCTATAAAGTGAGGCTGTGTCAGTGGTGGCATTTGAAAGTAAGCCCCTCATAAAGTGATACAGTGACGTGGTTAAAATCCCATTTGAACCTGCTACCTCCAGAAAGTGAGACAGTAAATGCGGTGGGATTTGAACCTGGGTCTCCCAAAAAGTGAGACAGTGTCTGTGGTGGGATTTGAACCTGGGTCTCCTAGAAAGTGAGACAGCGAGACAGCAATCCGGCAGCCACATTCACAAGAAACAGTTTGAAGATTTGCTAACTTAGAAATGCAGAAAAAAAATAAACCACTAAATACAAGCCCTTACCGACAGAAGCAAATCCCTCAAGGCTCGGACTTTCGGAGGGAAACAGCTCTGAAAACAGACCTTTACTTCCAAGCAGACCCCCTGTAGTTGTCGATGGTTTGAGACCTTCACTGGACCAACATCAGAAAAATGATCGAACACAAGCAGTGGGGCCTCCTCTTCCTCCTCAGGTGCATCTGATCTCAGCTCAGAAGGTGACCTGATCTCCAGCTCTGGCCCTCATCAATGTTTCAGCAGTAAGGTGACCTGCTGGGGCTGGACAGCAGCTGCGTCAGAGATTACAGTTTTCTCTGCAAAGGGTGCAACACAAGCTTTCGTGCCATTTTCACCAGCTTTTCACACCCAGGGCCAGGAACTCTGCTGCAGCACAGTTGCTCCTTTCTGGGTCCTATTTTCAAAAGACTTTTGCCATCTGCACAAAATGGGAAAAGGCCTTTTAAAGATAGGGCCCAGGGGGAGTGTTACTATCATTCAGGTAAAACATGGGGAGAGAGACATACTCCTTGCAGTCTTAGAGACAAGACGGAGGTAGCCACAAAACTTACCTAGCTATGTAACGTGCATGGGATAATACAGTAGAACCCCCCAATATACCTCTCAACAGTCCCTTATTTTACAGCTTGACAGTTCCTGTTACAGAGAACTGCTGCCCAATGGAACTTGAAACAGAAATCCATAATATATTTTCACATGCACAGTTCCTGCATCTCTTACGGTTACAAGAATGCATTCTCGAGTTCTTTGCGTGCGAAAACTATGAAGTAAACTTGAGCAGGTCTGGCACACAAAAGACTTAAGAAGGTACTCCTATGATGATAAGAGATGCAGGATATGTTCATATTATAAATAGGGAATATATAATGGACTGCAGTGGAATAACACATTTATCTCCATTAGTGAGCGGTAAGACCCATAACTCACAAGTGGCAAAGCCACGCGTTAGTTATAAAGGTCTTACCACTCATGTGTGGAGATAAATGTGTTATTCTAATGCAACCCATTATGTATGTAACCCCCCCCCCCCAATAAAAGGGGTTTCTAAAATGTCTTCCTGAGCTTGCCTAATGCCCACTGCCAGGCTGGTGTTCTGTGTCCTAATAGTTTAAAAGTGTCTGCATGCGAGTGCCCTGCTAGCCTCCGTGCCCGTCTCTTTAAGAAGTGTTGGTCTAGTAGGTTATATTTAATCTGGGTGGGGGCTGAGTGTTTCTAGGCTCGAATCCC
Organism: Neoceratodus forsteri; assembly: GCA_016271365.2. Lineage (NCBI taxonomy): Eukaryota > Metazoa > Chordata > Ceratodontiformes > Ceratodontidae > Neoceratodus > Neoceratodus forsteri. Next base: position 1,116,618,788 of record CM028133.1, read on the forward strand.
GCCCGGGCTGCAGCACATTTGCCTCATTCTGCCATCGCTAATTGCGTAGAGAAAGCTTTAATAGGAACTGTGATTGTTTGCTGATTATCTGCTTTAATGATAATGTTATAGTAGTTTGTCTAACCTGCCTTCCTTTGCAGCATGGACTTTCTGTTTTGCACCACCATCTTGGTTCTGGACTGCCAGTTTGGACCAGTCAGTACTTTCGGGGACTCTAAAATGGAGACTGTCCCCAGAGGCTTTGTGGGAATGAATTTCTGTAGGAATTGTAGTTTTTACTGTTTGGCGCCTAAATGGACCTGGAGGGGGAGCCCTAGCTGTGACAGACAGATGGATCAACCAATCGAACCTTTTGAATCACTGGGAAGTACCACAGCTGCCTGCAGCAGTGAAGCAGTAGTGAGTTATAGCCCGCCTGGTGGCGTTGAGGGTTGAGGCACTGGATGCCACACCTCGCTCCACTCTGGCAACCCGGGTTCGGGAATGGACTCGGGCCGCCAGGGGTCGGCAGGGGCAGAGAGGGATTGAGCGTCCGTGGACCACTCTCCCTCACTGGGGGAGGGGGGTCACCAGTTGTCTGTGTACTAGCGACGTCTGGCGGAGGCTGGGGGTAGTACGCTGGCACTGCACAGAAGGGAGTGGGCATGGGGCATGGCACCAGGAGGGTGCGCGTGTGGATGCATGTGCACTTCCTCCATTGGCATCATTGCACGCCCCAGCCCAGACCAAGGAAAAATGTGGAAAATGGCTCCAGTTGTGGCAGCATGATGACTGTCTGTATGGGGGGAAACCACTCAGCTCCAAAGGTGCACGGCGTATACTGGATCCTGCTACAGTGGACAGGCATGAGGGGGGCTCTCCACCACCCCGACACAGGGGGCAAGCCATGGGGGTAGAAGCTGTGGAACCTGAATGGGAGCTGGGGGATCTTCAGGACGGCGGCCAGATGACCGAAGGGATGCCAAGACATTAAGGTAGGCAGACTCGAGCCAGGGGAGAAAAAGGACCAAAAAAAAAAAAGAAGCAGTAGTGAGTTGGAGCTGGGAGAGTGAGCAGCTCGAACCAGTTGAGCTGCTGCCCCATGGGGTACCGTGCGGATTCGGTGGGAAGGCTGAGTCTGGCTGCCTGCCTCCAGCTCTCCCTCTTGGAGATTCAGGCGTACCTTACTCAGACCTTCCGAATATTTTGCTGTGCCCTGTATCGGGTACAGCAAGTCAGTGTGTAGTTGGAGTCGAGAGAGTGAACAGCACGAGTAATTCAAGCAGTTGCTCCTGTGTGGTGCGCGGAAATCGGCAGGAAGGCTGTGCCTGGCCTGCCTGCTACTATCTTCCCAGGTGAAAAGACCTTGAGTTTGAAATCGGACTTTATCCGAAATTGTAGCTTTTACGAACGGAAACTGAATTGTGACAAAGTGAATTTCGCCTGAAGTGGACCGAAGATCTGCCTAGTAGCGATCAGTCTGTCAGGACTTGAAACCACCACAGAATGTACGGTTTGCGCAGAGACACTATGAATTGCAACCACACTGTCATCCGAATCTGTGGTATTTACTTGCCTTTAGTATAAGTGTGCCGAATTTGGAGTGTGAGTTGCGATTTGGTTCCCCCACCTTGCTGATTGTGTCACGCTAGCTGGAGGCTGCATCCAGCAACTTTACCGGACTGTATCCAACTTGTTCACCTGGTCTGGGCCTCACCATCTCGGCCTAGATTACCACTCACGCCGCAGACCTACACCCAATGAGAGACCCGCCTGGAAATTCAGCTCCCTGCTCAACACCAACGAACAAGAACGACCACCATGGTGCATCGTGTGGGCCCTGCTTCTCCTGGCAAACCAGCACTTCATTCTGTGGTCTCCATTTCATCCATCCTGCATCCTGACCTGGGTAGCGTGAGTAAACATCAGGGTAGCTCCCTGCAACGAAGCTCAAATCAAAGTGTCACCTGATTTAATTGTTGTTAATCATTTTGGACTGAGCCATCTGGCTCCGGATTACAAATTAAGGGTTAAAGTGCATGTTGTGTTTTCTTTTTTCCCAAAGGGCCCCAACAACAGCTGCAACACTGGCCTACCCCAGGCAATGCTTCAGGCTAGCCTGTACTAACAACTGGGTACCCAGAGTGTGTGTGACTGTGTTACAGGGACCTTTGAGTGCATGCCTTGCAACCTGAACAATTCAGATCTAACATCAATCACTACACTGCTGCCCCTTCCTTGTTCATGTCCCCCTAATAAATCAGATCTAAATAATTTTGCATCTAAACTGGTGGTGGTGTATCTCTGTGTGGGGAATACTGTGTTATTGCCTTTATCTGTTGCAGGCCTTATTTCACAGAGTGGGGGTCTCCAGGGCCACTGCAGCTGAACCGGCCCTGGTGGTAAGTGTGGGGTTAACATTGCATTCCTGTGGTAATTGCTATTGTCTTACTGTTGATCAATACAGGCCACTAGAGGGGTTACGGGGGGGGGGGTATCGGTGTCCCAAGGGGCTGTACCCAGAGCAGCTATGCTAACCTTAAACCTCCCTTTTCACAAGCTCAGCCCCCTCAACCTGCAGTTAGTCATGCAGGAAGGGGTAGTATTCCTTGGGATAGCGCCACATAGGGGTTACATGTATTTGATATATACCACACCTTTTATAATGTTTTCTTGGTGTTTTCCCTTGTTTTAGCTTAAAACTGCCTTCATTTCTATTGTAAGTTCTCTATTTGGCACATTGTTCTGTGTGTTCTATTTCCAGATTCTAACTGGAAATAACATGTTATAAAGTTACATAAATTGTGTTCTGAAGTGAAATAAATGGTGTTCTAAGTAGGAGGCAGTATGGCGCAGTGGGTTAAGGCTCTGAGCTACAAATCTGGAGACTTGGGTTTGAATCCCACAGCCCCCTAGGTGCATACTGTGTGACCCTGAGCAAGTCACTTAAATTCCTGTGCTCCCAGGTTGCACCTGCAAACAAACTTTCAGCTTAGTGTGTCTCACCTGGTAAAATAATTGGTTAAAAAAAAAAAATTGGTTAAAGCAATAAGGCATGATGGAGTGTGCGTGGAACAAATTTTACCGCAGGGGCAGAATAAGGCACAAGGTCAAAGTGCCTTAGTGCACTTATAAAATTGGCTCCTTTTTAAAACCTTTTCACGAGTCTGCATGCAGGAGGGCTGAGGCGCTGGCGCCTACCTCGCACTATGCCAGTGACCCGGTTCGGGAACGGACTCGGGATACCAGGGGTCAGCAGGGGAGGATAGGATTGAGCGTCCGAAGACTGGTCTCCTATCCTGGGGTGGATTGGGCCCGCTTATGCAGCGGCCCCCAGTGGAGACTGGAGGCACTGTAGAGCGGCGTGATGAGGGAACCTAGAAAAAACGGAAATATCACTCGCTGGTGGCCGCCGGATGACGGCTTTCTGTCCCCCGATTCCTCTGGTGCCTTCGGTGGGCTTCTCTCTCTCAGCAGCATCCCTGGGCCCTACTGTAGAAGAGTGCGCTGGACTCCCCCCTGGTGCCTTCCCCTCGGAGGAGGGGGACCCACCCAGCGAAGGGTTACGTCCGGAATATCCCAGGGACCGGCTGCATTGTGAGACGAGGGAGCTCGGGTAAGGCCGGTGGGGTCGGTGAGGACTTGGAAATGGGGCCTGAAGGAGTGGGGTCACCAGGAGCACGGAGGGGATAAACAAATAATGCAAAAAATAAAAAATAAAACCTTTTCACAGTTGGGGAAAAGCATGTTTATATGTAGAAGCAATAGATTTACTTATGTGCATTTATGATCAAATAGTCCTTCTGCCCACTACAAATGATGTCATTAACGATGTCAGTGTATTGTTGCCTACTTTCTCTTCCTGTTTTTTTCTCTCTGTTTTTCCCCACATTCAAGATATGGAATGTTAGTCATGGAATGTTTACCATGAAATACATGGATTAAAAATTCTGCTCATTTGCACTGCTAGAATGTTACTCTCCTAACATACTACACACACACACACACACACACACACACAACAAAGGCCTCTGTTACAGCCAGAGACTCAATGATCTCACTGTCAGGGCCAGGAGAAGAGATTTCCCTGATGAGCAGGTAAAGCTAGAAGAGGTATTTTTCATTGTCAGCAAAGAAACAGTTGTAATGGAAACTATAAACAATACTTAATGTTTCTAATTTGTTTATGTGTATAAGGAGAATGTGATGATCAGGAAAACAACATTTAATTAATCAGTTTTATTCTGCATTTAAGGTAGTTTTATTTTAGGGCCCAGTGCAAGTAAATGTGATGCTTACAGCTACAGGGCACAAAACAATGGCTGCCAGTTGAATCCTTAACATTCTATTGGTGTAATGATTCCAGTAGTGATCAGTGCACATTTGGCAGCACTTTTTATTTTCCATGCCTGGAACATAATTGCTACACGAACAACAGCCAATCAGATTTCAGGATTATCTCTTACCATTTTATATTTATCCCAGAATAACATGATTTATTTAACCAGTTTATTCACCATTGGTGTGGTATATATCATGTTAAAACTTCTTTTTTTTTCAGTGGAGCTTGGGCTGAATATTCAAAAGGGTTGCGCCATGCGCAATAGGGTTGCGCCTGCGCAAGTCCGAAATTGCGCCATTCTGCCATATTCAGCAGGAGGCAGTTGCGCCCCCCCCCAAGTCAAGCTGAGCAACAACGCAATGCTAATGAAGGCATGCTGAACCGGAGGGGGAGGAACCATGCATAAACTGCACAGCCCGATATTCAGCGGGCTGGGCAGAGTTGTGCAGGCACAACCCCAACCTGCGCCTGCACAACTTTGAGCCAAAAATAAAGGAGAAGTCGAGGCCACCCACAGGTGAGCTGCTGCATTGCAGGCGCAACACAGCAGCTGCCACCTGTGGGTGGCCCTCAACTCTCCCTGTGCCCCCCCTGCAGTCCAATCGCGGGCATATAGTAACCCCCCCCCCCGACTGGCCCGATCGCGGGCAGAAGTTCAAACATCCTCCCACCCCCGACTGGCCCGATCGCGGCAAATGTTTAAACATCCCCCACCCCCAGACTGGCCCAATCGCGGGCATAAGTGAAATAAAAATACCACCCCCACCAGCCCGATCGCGGGCAGAAAACAGATTCAACCCCAAGAACATATCCTGGTGGTCCAGTGGACCTCAAGCCCTGATAAGCGGGCAGAAATGCGCTAAACCCCCAAGGACCACCTACCCTGGTGATCTAGTAGCCCCCCACCCCACCCACCACAGGCCCCACCACCCGCTCCCCCGTCAGCCAGCGGGCGGCATCATCCCACCGCCTGCCGCCCCGCCGCCGCCCGACTGACTGCCGGTAGAGACTGCCGCCCGTGGTTCAGAGCAAGAGCCAATGGGCGTGCAGCCTCCGCATAAGGCAGTCCAGATATGTGAATTAATTAAGTCGGCTGGCGGCGGGGCGGCAGGCGGTGGATGATGCCGCCCGCTGGCTGGGGGAGCGGGTGGTGGGGCTCCGTGGGTGGGTGGGGTGGGGCCACTAGATCACCAGGGATATGTACTTGGGGGTTAGAGCATTTCTGCCTCGCGATCGGGCTTGAGGTCCACTGACCACCAGGGATATGTTCTGGGGGTTGAATCTGTTTTCGCCCGCAATCGGGCTGGTGGGTGCTGGGATTTATTTCACTTACGCCCGCCGATCGGGCCAGTCGGGGGTGGGGGATGTTTAAACATTTGCCGCGATCGGGCCAGTCGGGGTGGGGGATGTTAAACATTTGCCGCGATCGGGCCAGTCGGGGTGGGGGATGTTTAAACATTTGCCGCGATCGGGCCAGTCGGGGGTGGGGGATGTTTAGACTTTGCCCGCGATCGGGCCAGTCGGGGTGGGGGATTTTAACCGGTGCCCGCCGATCGGGCTGCAGGGCGCCTGTCCTCGACGGCTGCTGCCTGGCAGGTGCCAGGCGCAAGTCCTCAGGGATCGGCGCACCTGCATGCTAATGGCATGCAAATGGGGCCATAAATAGATGCAAATGGCCCCCCCTGCACCTTGCATGAATTATGGCCCCATTTGCATGTCACCTTTTGAATATCAGAAATTTGAGCATGGTGCAATGGTACTTGCACCACCGCATCTTGACTGCTCCATATGACCACTTGCGGTGGTGCAAGTTCCATTGCGCCATGCACAGTGGTTGTGGTCGGGTGATAGCCCAAAGGAGTTGCCTAACAGCGTAATCCCTTTGAATATCGCCTGCCAAGCACCCTCGCGTTAACTATTTTGTGCATGGCCGTGCACCACAGAATAGCACAGTTTGAATATCCAGCCCCTTAAATTTAAAATAAACATGGTTTACTTTGTAGAAAATAAGAGAAACCCCTGTGTGGGAAATGGACTGTGCCAACTAAACGCAGAACTTCAGAATTTCCAAACTCTTTGCGTGAGAGACCCTCTTATGGTTTAATGGGCAGACAACCCCAATGTGATGTAATGCCTGTGTGACTTGGTAGCTGAAGGCTAGTGCTATGGTTAAGTGTTGACAGTCATTTGTAGTTACATTGGCCATTCGCACTCTCTGTCTCCTGAAAGACTACTACCCTGTGGGGTACCAGGAAGGCAAAGATACCCTCTTGAGGAGGGTACCATGGCTACAGGTGCCATGGAAATGACATTCCTTTGGCTAAAGGTACCTTAAGAAGGAGCCCAAGGACAGAAGCAAGCCACTGGAAGAGGAGGAGGGGTGGATGGTGAGAGTAAAGAAATGGAGCTTCCAAATGAGGCCGAAGAAAGCTGTTTTATATAGTCCAGGAAAAGGGTGTGGAGGGTTGCTCTCACTCATCAAACCACAGGCTTTAGCCCTTTAATTTAATGGGCATATGCAACCACAGTGTGGTGCAATTCTTGCACAGTTTGTTGGTAACCAAAGACTAGTTGTATGGTTGGATGTTGGCTGTCATTTGCAGTTACTTTGGCCATTCCCTGAGTAACTACCACCCTCTCAGAATACCGGGAAGGCAAAGAAACCCTCTTGAGGAGGGTTTCTCATCTACAAATGGTGCAGAAATGTAATTCCTTTGACTAAAGGTACCTTAGGAAGGAGCCCCAAAAAACTACAAAGCAGGAGCTGCAAACGCAGAACAGCAAAGCGACGATAGAGGCGGCTGATAGCTGATGATGAGTGACAGCAGATTGAGGCATGGCTTCTAGAGGAGAGAGGGAATGGCAGGATTGTAGGAGAAGGCCGGCCACCATTGGACCCCAACTCACAGCACAAATTTCTAATACTAGTAAAATGCTATTAGACAACTTTATTGCCTTTGGCTCTCAGGAGAGAAAAAATCCCAGTGGAGGAGATCTCTGGCAGTCCATGGTCTTGGCTGCCATGCCCCCCTAGCATGGTGTCACAGACTGGTTCTCTCCCAGATCTCAGTCTGCACTGCTGCCGGTCTTCACAATGCTTCAGACACCTGATAGGGTACCTTGGTATGCCACTACCACACAGTATAACTCTCACTTGGGGTATCTCTAGGTCTGAATCCCAGTAGAGCCACTGCTCACACTGTACAGTGCTTTTTCCCAAAGGGCAAACGACCCACCCGTTTTGTTACTGCTGAGATCATTTTGCTTTACAGATGGTAACTTCGTAGCCTGCCTCTTCCGAAATGGATCACAGACTTGCCTGTTTACCTTGGGTTATCTATACCGGAAATGACTTGGTCACAGAAAGTATGAAGTGTATAAAAATAGAATTTAATACTCCACAATATTTACATATGTTACAGGATAACACATGCTAAAGACCATGGGGAATACAGTATTTCTACAAAGATAAAAGTAAACATTTTTGAAAAGATAGAGCTTACACAGATAAAAAACTCACTGCTATCCAGATTCTAAATAGAGTAGAAGAAGGTTACTCCAACTGGGAACTGGTGAGTTAAGGCAGACTCGAACCCGTGATGTTGCTAGTTCAGAATCCCAAATATAACTGCCTTCTCATTGTAAACATACAACAGAAATACCTTCGACTGGACAACCCACTACAACCATTTCATCATACATGCTTCTCTGACATCACATCCTGGACCTGCCTTTTGATCTCTGGGGGCCACCTTTTCCCCAGATTGGTCCAACTGGATATCAGAGCTTGGTCCTTCTGTTATCCTGGCTGGCTAAACTAGCAGAGTGCTGTCACACTTTGCCTTGGCCCTGTTTACATTCAAAATATGTCTTTTGTTTATGAAAAGGGCTCAGCCCTTTGAAATTTAACCAAAAACAAAAGCCTTTTACTGGACAGAAAAAATGCCTGCTTACACAAAAGTAGCTCCTTACTGAGTGCTCCAAGGCATGGGTCACAGAGGAATGTTATTTTCAAAATTCAACCAGACCTGCCACCTCAGCAGAAATACTTTACAGAGGCATAGATGATAATAAAAACAAAACAAAAAACTCTGTAATAATTTAGTATGTATACCTGTTACTGCATTTTTTTATTTAATTCTTTCTACATGGGTATCAGTTAGAATTTATCAGTTGAAAGGACAAAGCTGATCTTCCTGGGAAAAGTAAAGATTTTTATCAGAGACAGACCAACTGTCTCTGAGGAAAATTACTGTCTGTATTTTACTGCAACACAGCAGGACCCCTGAACAGTTAATGGGAGAGCTTCAAAGGAACAAAGTATCTTTTCATGTCAGGAGGCTGCTCTCAGCTAATGACTGATGCAGCCACCTCTGCTGGGGCAAATGTTGAATCTATGATGACAGAGCGACATACTAGACAATGTGTTATGGGGGGGGGGAGAGATGCTGTTGCAGCCACCCCTGCTGGGGCAAACAGGGCTTAGAACAAATAGAAGGTTTCTGAATCTGCAAAAAAACAAAATTCTTGTTTGGGCCAGTTTTCCAGATGGTAGGTTTTCCAGAACACAACAATGTTGAATCTATGATGACAGAGTGACATACTAGACCAGGGGTTCTCAAATGGTGAGGCTAGCCTCCCTTGGGAGGCCCCAACCTGTTCCAGGGGAGGCTCAAGCAAGTCTGAAAATATACTGTATTTAAATTTTGAGTTTTATGTATTTTGTGTGAAGAGATGAAGCAAACTGAAAGAGGATAATAGTAGGTGAATTTAATGTATTTATTTACTAATAGGTGACAAGGGAAGGTGAATGAGACAAGGCTCATCTCAGGTGTACCCGGGGAAGGGTAGGGAGTGAATACGTTTCAAAAGATAACTGCAAAACAATCAAGAAATACACAGTGAACAATAGTGCAAACAAATACGAACAATAAACTAATAATGAGTGGTGGCAATTGATCAATTTGTAGCCTGATGGCAGAACAGCCCAAATACAAGGGCTGAGCATAGAAGTGCTAAGAGCAATAGCAGTAAGGAGCAAAGTAATAAGCCAAATAACAATATTTGTTTATTTTATTTGTTATTCAGATAACACCTTTGAGCACAGGAGCTCTTTTTCAAAGGTTTCACGTCAGTATAAGACAAAGAACTGAATGTGAGCCAAGTACTCAAAGGGGTTTCAATATGTTCATGGTGTATTGCGCAAAGAACAGTATGTTATTTTTCTTTGGGGAGGCCCAAGATTATTTCAGTTTTTAAGGGAGGCTCAAAATCTTTTCCATGGATTTGGGGAGGCTCACTGTGACAAAGTCTAAGAACTATTGTACTAGACAATGTGTTATGGGGGGGGGAAGGGCTGTTAGCTGAAGGGTTTTGAGGACTTGCCAGACCCTGAAAAAGTTACTTAGGTTTGAGACTCTGAATAGTTAACGTCTAAGGTTTGAGTCTGTCTTAATTCACCACAGGTCTTGTATGGTAAACTCTAGCTACTCTGGGAAAGTTAGAAAGTGAAATAAGATTTTCTATGTGTTTTCTTTCTGCTCTGCGCAAAACATTTTCTTTTCACCTCTGCAGAAGTACTGTTCCCCATAGCCTACATGTAGTATCCTGTATTATATGTGTAAATATCTTGAAGTATTAAAATACATTTTTTTATATTCTTCATGTTTCTGTGACTGTGTACTTTGAGGTACGGATAACAGGTTTATAAATGACAAAACTGCTTCTGTCTCTGAAGGAAAGGCTACAGTTACCATATTCTGTTTCTAAAGCGAGGTGTTCTCAGCTGTGACAGAGAGGGGTGGGTCATATACCCTTTGGCAAGTAGCACTGTACTGTGTGGCAGTGGCTCTAGTGGGATTCAGACATAGAGATGCCCCAACAGAGTGTCTATGCTAAGCGGCGGCAGCTACTGAAGTACTACTGCAGCTGTCTGAAGCGGTAAGAAAGCTGGTTACAGTGTACGACTGGCATCTGGGAGAGATCAGTCTGCCACAAACACACAATAAAAACACATTGCAAGTTGTCATACTTGGGTACTATTAGTATTCTCGTTGTGCTAATCTGGAATTCCAATTCAGAGGAAACTTTTGAAGGGATATCTCTCACTTTATCACACTAACGAGATAACGCTGTGGAAAGGCCACAAGTAGATCTAAAAGCCAAAGCTGGTACCTCGGGGAAGGAGGCTCAGGGGGAACAGGGTGTAGGAGGGAAGTCTATTTCAAATGAGAAAGAGCACCAGGACCAGAGGGCTGGATGGGAGGAGTTTAAGAGGGCTATGAGAAAGTACTACTTATCTGAAAGAGTTTTAGATGCCTAGAACAGACTGGCAGCGGAAGTAGTGGAGGCAAAAACAGTAGGGGGCTTCAAGCATGCATGGGGATAAACAGGGTAATATTAGGAAATAGGCAAAGAGAAAGGAGGGTCACTGGAGACCAGTTAGGGTCTATGGGGACAGACTAGGCAGGAACCATCTGGGCAGACTGGGTGGGTGAAGTAGTCCTTTTCTGGCAAAACATTCTATGTTTCTATGAACCCCCACCAAACGTGAACTGAGGAGAGTGCAACTGCTTAAAAGCTAGCACCAAGCGTCAAGACCATAAGGAGGCCTAAACCTGACTGGAGACTAAAGGAAGAGCATACAGAATGAGACTAGGTGGACCTTAGGCAGATATACAGATAATAGCTTTCAGAGGTGCTGCTGATGTGGTCTGCATAGCTAAAGGATACATGTGGGCTCAGGGCCCCCACCACTCCGGCAGCTGGAATACACTATGGGGGCAGCTGACCATGGGTCTGCACAACTGGAGCTTTTCCAGAGCAGCAGACCTTCTCACCACCTGATGGGACTGCTGAGAAGTGTTGCAGGAGACAAGCAGCCTGAAAAGGACTCATGCCCGTGACGAAGGACTCACCCTCAAGATGCGGACATCAAAGGGAACGAGTGAGCTTGACTGATAATAGCTGGTGGGAAAGTATTCATAGAGCATGATGGCATGATGCAGAACTGGACTAACTGACGAGCAATATTAAGAGGCTGACAGGCTGAATGCTTGTAAGCAGTATGATGACCCTCAGTCTGAATGCTTGTGAGCAGTATGATGGCCCTCAGGCTGAATGCTTGTGAGCAGTATGACGGCCCTCAGGCTGAATGCTTGTGAGCAGTATGATGGCCCTCAGGCTGAATGCTTGTGAGCAGTGTAATGGCCATCAGGCTGAAAGCTTGTGAACATCTCCGCAAAGACATAGACAGAGTGGAGGTTGTCCAGAGGAGGGCAACCAAAATGGTGCAGGGTCTGCAGCAGAAGACATACGAAGAAAGACTAAAGGCGCTTAATATGTATACCCTTGAGGAAAGGAGGGGGAGAGAGGGGACATGATAGAAACTTTCAAGTACCTCAAGGGAATCAACAAAGTCCAAGAGGGTGGCATCTTTCAGAAAAAGAGATGTGCAAGAACAAGGGGGCACAATTTGAAGATAGAGGGTTTGGCTCAGAGGTAATGTGAGGAAGTATTTTTTCACAGAGAGGGTTGTGGATGCATGGAACAGCCTCCCTGAGGAAGTTGTGGAGTCAAGAACAGTGGGGGAATTCAAGAATGCATTGGACAGACATAAGGCAGTCCTAGTGGGGGGTAGGAGGAAGTAAGCTATTGGTTAATTAGGATCTGCAGCTTATCTGGTAGGTAGGAAAATGGGCAGACTAGGTGAGCCAAGCGGTCCTTATCTGCCGTCAAATTCTGTGTTTCTCTGTTTCTATGATGGCCCTCAGGCTGACTGCTTATGAGCAGTGTGATGGCCATCAGCCTGAATGCTTGTGAGCAGTATGATGGCCATCAGGCTGAATGCTTGTGAGCAGTGTGATGGCCCTCAGGCTCACTACTTTTGAACAGTGTGATGGTCATCAGGCTGAATGCTTGTGAGCAGTATAATGACCATCAGGCTGAATACGTGTGAGCAGTATGGTGGTCCTCATGCTGACTGCTTGTGAGCAGTGTGACGGCCATCAAGCTGAATGCTTGTGAGCAGTATGATGGCCCTCAAACTGACTGCTTGTGAGCAGTATGATGACCATCAGGCTGAATACATGTAATCAGTATGACAGCCATCAAGCTGAATAATTGTGAGCAGTATGATGGCCATTGTGGTTGAATGCATGTGAGCAGTATGATGGTAATCAGGCTGAATGCTTGTGAGCAGTGTGATGGCCCTCAGGCTGACTGCTTGTGAGCAGTATGATGGCCATCAGGCTGATTGCTTGTGAACAGTATGATGGCCATTGGGCTGAATGCTTGTGAGCAGTATGCTGACCATCAAGCTGAATACTTGTGAGCAGTGTGATGGCCTTCAGGCTGACTGCTTGTGAGCAGTATGATGGCCCTCATGCTGACTGCTTGTGAGCAGTATGATGGCCCTCAGGTTGACTGTTTGTGAGCAGCATGATGGCACTCAGGCTGAATGCTTGTGAGCAGTATGATAGCCATCAGGCTGAATGCTTGTGAGCAGTATGATGGCCCTCACGCTGACTGCTTGTGAGCAGTATGATGACCATCAGGCTGAATGCTTGCAAGCAGTGTAATGGCCTTCAGGCTGTATGCTTGTGAGCAGTATGATAGCCCTCAGGCTGACTGCTTGAGAGCAGTGTGATGGCCATCAGGCTGAATGCTTTTGAGCAGTGTGATGGCCCTCAGGCTAAATGCTTATGAACAGTATGACAGCCCTCAGGCTGACTGCTTGTGAGCAGTATGACGAACCTCAGGCTGAATGCTTGTGAGCAGTATGATAGCCATCAGACTGAATGCTTGTGAGCAGTATGATGACCATCAGGCTGAATGCTTGTGAGCAGTATGATGTTCTTCAGGCTGAATGCTTATGAGCAGTATGATGGCCATCAGGCTGAATGCTTGTGAGCAGTGTGATGGTCATCAGGCTGAATGCTTGTGAACAGTATGATGGCCCTCAGGCTGAATGTTTGTGAGCAGTATGATGGCTCTCAGGCTGACTGCTTGTGAGCAGTAGATGGCCATCAGGCTGAATGCTTGTAAGCAGTATAGTGGCCATCAGGCTGACTGCTTATGAGCAGTATGATGGCCATCACGCTGAATGCTTGTGTGCAGTGTGATGGCCATCAGGCTGGATACATTTGAGCAGTATGATGGCCATCAGGCTGAATGCATGTGAGCAGTATGACGGCCATCACACTGACTGCTTGTTAGCAGTGTGATGGCCAGCAGGCTGAATGCTTGTGAGCAGTGTTATGGCCATCAGACTGAACGCTAGTGAGCAGTATGATGACCATCAGGCAGACTGCTTGTGAGCAGTATGATGGCCAGCAGGCTGATTGCTTGTGAGCAGTATGGTGGCCCTCAAGCTGAATGCTTGTGAGCGGTATGATGGCCATCAGGCTAAATGCTTTTGAGCAGTATGATATGACCAACAGACTGATTGTTTGGCTGAAGAAGGACGGGTATGATAGAAACTGAACTGAATGACATGGTACTGAAAATGTGAATGCATATCAAAGGCCATTATGTTAGAAAACAGTAAGTCATGAGCAGAAATGAAGGCGCAGTAGTACAACCAGGTCTGTGGGCAAATGCCGAAACAGACCGAGTTAGGTTCCTGCTAAGTGCACCCAAATGGGGGACAGGGATTTTATGGCATGTGCTCCAAGATTATGGAACTCCCTTCCGGTCCAGGTCCGGTCCTCCCCCTCCCAGGCATGCCTACGGACCTCCCTGTGGACACACTTAAAGCTCTCCTCAGTATGTGACTGTCTTAAACCCCCCGATTAACTTGATTACCTTGGTCACCTGCACTGTACTTGAGCATATCATCTCCTGTACCTTGGCTCCGGTCCTGCTGACGTTGCCTGCCCGCCTGGGTGCGGCCCTGTGTTAAGTGCGTAAATTCTGTATTTACCTGTTTATACTGCTGAGCATTGTCTTAGTGACTCTGTATTGATTTTATATTTGACTGTGCCACTGTTGAAACCTGAGTTATCTTACTATGCATGTCAAGCTTTTTCTGATTTCAGTGTATCTGCCTTACTTGCTTTAAGTTGTACTCTGTATGTTCTTTTAATTTCTGTACTCTCCCGGGTCGTACTTGAAAATAGGCATATGTTTTGTCTAGTGTACTTACCTGGTTATCAAAAGCTAAATAAATAAATAAATAGAAGGCTGACTGGAAGGATGGAGTTAAATGGTTGCAGCTATTGGCAGAACCAGGTGGAGTAACTGAATGCAAAGCATGCAAAGGAACTGCAGTGAAATGTTTGTGTTGGTCATAAACAGCAGGTAAATCAGTGATCAGGCAGCAAGTGTTTGGATATAAAAAGATAGTAAAAGAGACTATGAAACAGACATGAAATACTGCAGCACAGCAGAAGCAGGACACAGAATCGAACAGGCGCATTGGAAACACACTACAAGTTAGCATGGTGTTGCATGAGGACAAAGACTAGCGGGAGTGGTTGCCCTATAAAGTAAGAAAGTAAACAGCTACAGCGAGAGGGGCAAACAAGATGCTAACCCAAAGCTGCAGAAGGCAAAACCCAAACAGGAAGCACCAAAACAACTCAGAGAAAAGCAACAACCACGGGGATGAAGAAGCACAGCCTCTGCTGCAGCAAAGAAAGGGAGCTTCCGAAAGCAGCTGAAGTAAGCTGGTTTATATAGTCCTGGAAGGGGGTGTGGCTGGTTGCCCCTGCCCATCAAACCACAGACTTGCCTTTTAATTATGATAGTGCTTGGGATGTTTAAAACATTGAACAATCCTGATTGGCTTAAAATTAGGTTATGATTTATAATACATAATCAATAACACCATGTGCCAGCACCCACCCACTGCTGACCGGTCAGGGGAAGGGGGTACACTATACCACCAGGGAAGGGTTTCTGTTATTCATACAGGAACAACTGGGGGAAAGGGGCCACTATACCTCCAGGGGAGAGTTTCTATTATTCATACAGGGGAGATTGTGGTGGGGTACACTATATCAATAGGGAAAGGTGAGCTCTACCAAGCGAAGTGCCAGGCATCTACACTGTGGGTGTGATTGTATATTTGTGCCTGCACTGAGATATAGTCTCAATAAAATTGTGTTCTTTCACTTTGCAAACTTTAGCCTTATGTATGTGTTTCATTATTGTGCACTGCTCTTTTTGCTGCATTAATAATATATTGGGGTAGTCATCCTCTGCGGTAGCACCACTCACTAGTACCGTAAGCACCAGCCTTTGTTTGTTCTTGTGACCACTAGACTACCTGGGATGGGTGGCTGCAGTACAGCTGCCCCACCTTCAGGGGGTTGGGGCATGGTCTTAATGCTGAGATAAGATGAGGTTTTCAGAGGTGGTAAACAGCGCCAGTCCGGAGCCTGTTTAGTGCCACTGCAAACCTCTGAATATACCACTGCACCATTATGCATGAGGGACTCCCTCATTTGCATAGGTGCAGCAGTATGGGTAGTGTGATCATGCTGCCGAGCTTGGGCAGTGCTCCTGGGGCCTCTATACATGGCCCCGCCTTGAATGCATGGGCAAACAAAGATTAGCTTGGGTGCTAATTCATTAGTACCAATGCTAATCTTCGAATATGGGGCACTAGCTCTTTAATACTGATTTCAAGCAGTGCACTAGCTCTTCAATACTGATTTCAAGCAGTGCACTACCTTTTTTTTTCATACAGCTGTTTGCTCCCAGTGGCCACCCACTCCTTCATACCCCCCCCCCCGGGGGAGCCATCACAAACGGTCACGGGGAGGCATACATTTTTTGTAGTTTTCTTCCCTCTTCCCCTAAAGCACCGGAGCTCAGCAAGCGCGTGTGCAGGCACACATGCTCCCGGAAGTGCATCCTCCACCCTCCCCTCGTCAGCCCTCGACTCTGCTCTGACAGCCGGCCTCCACCGGGTGTCGGCAGAGAGCGAGGGACTGATCCTCCCCGATCTTGGAGCTGACAGCAGCCCATCGGCCACTGCAATCAGCTTGGCAGCCCTCCCCCCAACCAACCCCTGGCAACAAAAGCTCACTCCTGAACTTGGGTCGCCGGCATGCCGTGAGGTGCGGCATCCAGTACCTCAACCCTCAGCTCCATGGGGTCGGCTAGTGCAGTAACTTTCTAATATTGATTTCAGGCAGTGCACTAACACTTCAATACAGATTTCTGGTACTGCACTTGTAAACCCCCTGCAAATGGAGGTTCCCAAAAGTCTTCCAGGAGCTTGCCTGAATGCTCCAAATCTGGGTGGTGTTCGACGTCTGAGCTGCTTAAATGTGGTTGCAAGTGAGTGCTACTTGAGCCTCCACGTACTGTCTCTTTAAGAGCTGTCTGCTTGCAGACTTAATTAGTTTGTATGGGGGGACTGTGTATTTAATGCTCGAATCCTGCCTGAGCTGCGGAGTAATTGCTCCATTTTCCAGTCGCTGGAAGTGCAAAGGGAGCCCATCTGAAAGCTATAACTGTTTGCCTGTAATTATTTAAAACATTAACAAAATTGTAGTTTGTCTAACCTGCTTTTATTGCAGCTGGGATTCTGTGTGTGTGTTACCCCTCCATTTTGGACCTAAACTGCTGTGCAGGGCCAATTGGGTTAAGGGAGCCCTAAAATGGAGCCTGTGGACGAATCAGAACTTGGACTCTTAATTTTGAGCCAGCCACAAGGGGATTGTATGGGGAGTGACTCTGGGAAATGTAGTTTTGACCTTGGCACCTTTTTCCACCAACAGAGGGAGTCTTATTTTGAATGACAGCCGAACCAGCCAACAGAATGGTGTGGAGCTAAAGGAAATGCCCTGCTCTGTGACTGGAAAGATCAGATCATTTGTGACAGTGAAGAGAGAAGGAGCTCTGTGCTTCTGCAGTGTATAGTTTCATGCGGGAAGCATGTGTGAGGCCCTGAGGTTCGGCCTGCAGCCATTGTAAGTGCCAGTTCAGACTGAATCCGATTGGTGAGGAGAAAGAAGGAAATCTGAAGAGTGGAAACCAGGCTCACCCTGTAGAACACTGGAGAAATTGCTGAATCGCACTCAGTCTGTCAGGAACTGAAGCTACTGTGTGTGCTCCCAGGTATTTTTGCTGTAATTGTGACCGGGATCGAGGAGCAGCCTGCCTGGAATAGTACTTTCCTTTTACATATGAATGTGCATAGTGCTTGTGGAGAATAGCTATTTCCAATCCCCTGTGCTGTGTGCTGTGTGTTCAAGCTGGAAGCAAACCCCAGCTTGTCTCAGACTAAATCCATTTCCTATCAACTGCAGGGGGGGTCCAGTCACAAGGGCTTTGTCTCCATGCCCTGTTGTTCTGGCAATCCAGAAGAACATCCACCATCCGGTCCTCAGCTTGGGTATTGTAAGTACAAATCAGGGTATTCCCCTGCAGTCTGTTTTCAATCACAAGTGTGTCATCTAATTCTTGTTGTTTCACTGCTTCATGGACTGAGCCATCTGGCTCCGGATTACAATTGGATGTTGTGCATATATTTTCTTCTACAGGGCCCTATTCATCTGCACCTGCTGGCCAACCCTGGGCAACGGACCTGGCTAGCCCCCAACCTGGGTACCCAGAGTGTGACTTTTCAGACCCTGTATGTGTGCACAGTACTGTGATTTAATTCTGCCAATTAACCTGATCTCCCCCTCCTGTGTTTTATTCCCCCTAAATAAACCAGATTTGATGTTGTTACACTTTAAACTGACTGAAGTGTCAGTACCTACATACCAAGCATTGTATTGGTTTGTGTATGATGCTTAACCTTATTTTACAGGGGGTCCTCATAGACATGCTGCAGAATCGAGGGTAAGTGGTACTTTATGAGTGAACAGTGTGTATATGTAGGGTGTTGGGGCTGTAACTCCTGTGTACTATGTGAGCCACTAGAGGGAACCAAAGGGGGTCACGGTGTCCCAGAGGGCTGTGATCAAGCTAGTCTAACCACTACAAACTCTGACCTCTGGGTGGAGGCACCCGCCATAGAACCTAGGCCCCTCAACCTGTTAGTAGTCAAGCAGGCAGGGGTAGTAGCCCTTTGGATAGCGCCACCTGGGGGTTACACACTGGCTCTTTAATACAGATTTCAGGCAGTGCACTGGCTCTTCAATACAGATTTCAGGCAGTGCACTGGCTCTTCAATACTGATTTCAGGCAGTGCACTGGCTCTTAAATATTGATTTCAGGCAGTGCTCTGGCTCTTCAATACTGATTTGAGGCAGTGCACTGGCTCTTTAATACTGATTTCAGACAGTGCACTGGCTTTTTAATACAGATTTCAAGCAATGCACTGGTTCTTTAATACAGATTTCAGGCATTGCACTGGCTCTTTAATATAGATTTCAGGCAGCGCACTAGTTCTTTAATGCAGATTTCAGGCAGTACACTGCCTCTTTAATACTGATTTCAGGCAGTGCACTAGTTCTTTAATAAAGATTTCAAGCAGCACTCTAGCTCTTTAACACTGATTTCAGCCAGCGCACCGGCTCTTTAATACTGATTTCAGGCAGTGCACTAGATCTTTAATACCAGTTTCAGGCAGTGCACTAGCTCTTTAATACAGATTTCAGGCAGCACACTAGCTCTTTAATACTGATTTCAGGCAGCGCACTGGCTCTTTAATACCGAATTCAGGCAGTGCACTAGGTCTTTAATACTGATTTCAAGCAGTGCATTACCTCTTCAATACCGATTTCAAGCAGTGCACTAACTCTTCAGTACTGATTTCATGCAGTGCACTGTCTTTGTAATACTGATTTCAAGCAGTGCACTAGCTCTTTTTTTTTCATACTGCTGTTTGCTCCCAGTGTCCACCTACTCTTTCATCAGGCCCCCCTTGGGGGAGCCATCACAAACGGCCATGGGGAGGCATACATTTTTTTGTAGTTTTCTTCCCTCTCCCCCTGAAGCACTGGCATGCAGCAGGCGCAAGTGCGCAGTCATGCACACACTTTTGGAAGTGCTTCCTCCATTCTCCCTACATCAGCCCTCGACTCTGCTCTGACAGCCGTCCTCCACCGGGTGTCCGCAGAGAGCGATGGACTGATCCTCCCCAATCTGGGAGCTGACATCAGCCATAGGCCACCACAATCAGCTTCCCAGCCTCCCCAATCGGTGACAAAAGCTCACTCCTGAACTTGGGTCACCTG
This sequence comes from Neoceratodus forsteri, assembly GCA_016271365.2. Taxonomy (NCBI): domain Eukaryota; kingdom Metazoa; phylum Chordata; order Ceratodontiformes; family Ceratodontidae; genus Neoceratodus; species Neoceratodus forsteri. The sequence goes on from CM028133.1 coordinate 1,116,638,249, forward strand.
CATGGTGTGAGGTGTGGCATCCAGCACCTCAACCCTTAGCCCCATGGGACCGGCCAGTGCACTAGCTTTTTAATACTGATTTATACTGATTTCAGGTAGCGAACTAGCTCTTTAATACTGATTTCAGGCATTGCACTGCCTCTTTAATACAGATTTCAGGCAGCACACTGGCTCTTTAATACTGATTTCAGACAGTGTACTAGATCTTTAATACAGATTTCAGGCAGCACACTAGCTCTTTAATTCAGATTTCAGGCAGTACACAAGCTCTTTAATACTGATTTCAGGCAGTGCACTAGCTCTTTAATACTGATATCAGGCAGTGCACTAGCTCTTTAATACAGATTTCAGGCAGTACACTAGCTCTTTAATACAGATTTCAGGCAGCGCACTAGATCTTTAATACCAACTTCAAGCAGTACACTAGCTCTTTAATACTGATTTCAGGCAGCGCACTGGCTCTTTAATACCGATTTCAGGCAGTACACTAGCTCTTTAATACAGATTTCAGGCAGCGCACTAGCTCTTTAACACAGATTTCAGGCAGCATGCTAGATCTTTAATACAGATTTCAGCAGCACACTAGCTCTTTAATACAGATTTCAGCAGTCCACTAGATCTTTAATACAGATTTCAGCAGTGCACTAGCTCTTTAATACAGATTTCAAGCAGCGCACTAGCTCTTTAACACAGATTTCAGGCAGTGCATTAGCTCTTTAACACAGATTTCAGGCAGTGCACTAGCTCTTTAACACTGATTTCAGGCAGCGCACTAGATCTTTAATACTGATTTCAGGCAGCGCACTAGCTCTTTAACACAGATTTCAGGCAGTGCACTAGCTCTTTAACACTGATTTCAGGCAGCGCACTAGATCTTTAACACTGATTTCAGGCAGCGCACTAGATCTTTAACACTGATTTCAGGCAGCGCACTAGCTCTTTAATACAGATTTCAGGCAGTGCACTAGCTCTTTAACACTGATTTCAGGCAGCGCACTACATCTTTAATACTGATTTCAGGCAGCGCACTAGCTCTTTAACACAGATTTCAGGCAGCGCACTAGCTCTTTAATACAGATTTCAGGCAGCGCACTGGCTCTTTAATAGAGATTTCAGGCAGCGCACTGGCCCTTTAATACCGATTTCACGCAGCGCACTGGCCCTTTAATACCGATTTCAGGCAGCGCACTAGCCCTTTAATACCGATTTCAGGCAGCGCACTAGCCCTTTAATACCGATTTCAGGCAGCGCACTAGCCCTTTAATACCGATTTCAGGCAGCGCACTAGCTCTTTAATACCGATTTCAGACAGTGTACTAGATCTTTAATACAGATTTCAGGCAGCACACTAGCTCTTTAATTCAGATTTCAGGCAGTACACAAGCTCTTTAATACTGATTTCAGGCAGCGCACTAGCTCTTTAATACAGATTTCAGGCAGTGCACTAGAACTTTAATACAGATTTCAGGCAGTACACTAGATCTTTAATACAGATTTCAGGCAGCGCACTAGATCTTTAATACCAATTTCAGGCAGTGCACTAGCTCTTTAATACTGATTTCAGGCAGCGCACTGGCTCTTTAATACCGATTTCAGGCAGTACACTAGCTCTTTAATACAGATTTCAGGCAGCACAATAGCTCTTTAATACTGATTTAAGGGAGTGCACTAGCTCTTTAACAAAGATTTCAGGCAGCGCACTAGATCATTAATACAGATTTCAGCAGCACACTAGCTCTTTAATACTGATTTCAGGCAGCGCATTAGCTCTTTAATACTGATTTCAGGCAGCACACTAGCTCTTTAACACAGATTTCAGCAGCACACTAGCTCTTTAATTCAGATTTCAGGCAGTACACAAGCTCTTTAATACTGATTTCAGGCAGTACACAAGCTCTTTAATACTGATATCAGGCAGGCACTAGCTCTTTAATACAGATTTCAGGCAGTACACTAGATCTTTAATACAGATTTCAGGCAGCGCACTAGATCTTTAATACCAACTTCAAGCAGTGCACTAGCTCTTTAATACTGATTTCAGGCAGTGCACTGGCTCTTTAATACCGATTTCAGGCAGTACACTAGCTCTTTAATACAGATTTCAGGCAGCGCAATAGCTCTTTAATACTGATTTCAGGCAGTGCACTAGCTCTTTAACATAGATTTCAGGCAGCGCAGTAGCTCTTTAACACAGATTTCAGGCAGCACGCTAGCTCTTTAACACTGATTTCAGGCAGCGCACTAGCTCTTTAACACTGATTTCAGGCAGCGCACTAGATCTTTAATACAGATTTCAAGCAGCGCACTAGCTCTTTAACACAGATTTCAGGCAGCGCACTAGCTCTTTAACACTGATTTCAGGCAGCGCACTAGATCTTTAATACTGATTTCAGGCAGCGCACTAGCTCTTTAACACAGATTTCAGGCAGCGCACTAGCTCTTTAATACAGATTTCAAGGCAGCGCACTGGCTCTTCAATAGAGATTTCAGGCAGCGCACTAGCTCTTTAATACCGATTTCAGACAGTGTACTAGATCTTTAATACAGATTTCAGGCAGCACACTAGCTCTTTAATACTGATTTCAGGCAGCGCACTAGCTCTTTAATACAGATTTCAGGCAGTGCACTAGAACTTTAATACAGATTTCAGGCAGTACACTAGATCTTTAATACAGATTTCAGGCAGCGCACTAGATCTTTAATACCAATTTCAAGCAGTGCACTAGCTCTTTAATACTGATTTCAGGCAGCGCACTGGCTCTTTAATACCGATTTCAGGCAGTACACTAGCTCTTTAATACAGATTTCAGGCAGCACAATAGCTCTTTAATACTGATTTAAGGGAGTGCACTAGCTCTTTAACAAAGATTTCAGGCAGCGCATTAGATCATTAATACAGATTTCAGCAGCACACTAGCTCTTTAATACTGATTTCAGGCAGCGCACTAGCTCTTTAATACTGATTTCAGGCAGCACACTAGCTCTTTAACACAGATTTCAGCAGCACACTAGCTCTTTAATTCAGATTTCAGGCAGTACACAAGCTCTTTAATACTGATTTCAGGCAGTACACAAGCTCTTTAATACTGATATCAGGCAGTGCACTAGCTCTTTAATACAGATTTCAGGCAGTACACTAGATCTTTAATACAGATTTCAGGCAGCGCACTAGATCTTTAATACCAACTTCAAGCAGTGCACTAGCTCTTTAATACTGATTTCAGGCAGTGCACTGGCTCTTTAATACCGATTTCAGGCAGTACACTAGCTCTTTAATACAGATTTCAGGCAGCGCAATAGCTCTTTAATACTGATTTCAGGCAGTGCACTAGCTCTTTAACATAGATTTCAGGCAGCGCAGTAGCTCTTTAACACAGATTTCAGGCAGCACGCTAGCTCTTTAACACTGATTTCAGGCAGCGCACTAGCTCTTTAACACTGATTTCAGGCAGCGCACTAGATCTTTAATACAGATTTCAAGCAGCGCACTAGCTCTTTAACACAGATTTCAGGCAGCGCACTAGCTCTTTAACACTGATTTCAGGCAGCGCACTAGATCTTTAATACTGATTTCAGGCAGCGCACTAGCTCTTTAACACAGATTTCAGGCAGTGCACTAGCTCTTTAATACAGATTTCAAGGCAGCGCACTGGCTCTTTAATACAGATTTCAGGCAGCGCACTGGCTCTTTAATACAGATTTCAGGCAGCGCACTGGCCCTTTAATACCGATTTCAGGCAGCGCACTGGCCCTTTAATACCGATTTCAGGCAGCGCACTGGCCCTTTAATACCGATTTCAGGCAGCGCACTAGCTCTTTAATACCGATTTCAGGCAGCGCACTAGCCCTTTAATACCGATTTCAGGCAGTGCACTAGCCCTTTAATACCGATTTCAGGCAGCCCACTAGCTCTTTAATACCGATTTCAGACAGTGTACTAGATCTTTAATACAGATTTCAGGCAGCACACTAGCTCTTTAATTCAGATTTCAGGCAGTACACAAGCTCTTTAATTCTGATTTCAGGCAGCGCACTAGCTCTTTAATACAGATTTCAGGCAGTGCACTAGCTCTTTAATACAGAGTTCAGGCAGTACACTAGATCTTTAATACAGATTTCAGGCAGCACACTAGATCTTTAATACCAATTTGCAAACTAGTGCACAGCTCTTTAATACTGATTTCAGGCAGCGCACTGGCTCTTAATACCGATTTCAGGCAGTACACTAGCTCTTTAATACAGATTTCAGGCAGCACAATAGCTCTTTAATACTGATTTAAGGGAGTGCACTAGCTCTTAAACAAAGATTTCAGGCAGCGTAGTAGCTCTTTAACACAGATTTCAAGCAGCGCACTAGCTCTTTAACACAGATTTCAGGCAGCGCGCTGGATCTTTAATACAGATTTCAGGCAGCACACTAGCTCTTTAATTCAGATTTCAGGCAGTACACAAGCTCTTTAATACTGATTTCAGGCAGCGCACTAGCTCTTTAATACAGATTTCAGGCAGTGCACTAGCTCTTTAATACAGAGTTCAGGCAGTACACTAGATCTTTAATACAGATTTCAGGCAGCGCACTAGATCTTTAATACCAATTTCAAGCAGTGCACTAGCTCTTTAATACTGATTTCAGGCAGCGCACTGGCTCTTTAATACCGATTTCAGTCAGTACACTAGCTCTTTAATACAGATTTCAGGCAGCACAATAGCTCTTTAATACTGATTTAAGGGAGTGCACTAGCTCTTAAACAAAGATTTCAGGCAGCGCAGTAGCTCTTTAACACAGATTTCAGACAGCGCGCTGGATCTTTAATACAGATTTCAGCAGCACACTAGCTCTTTAATACAGATTTCAAGCAGCGCACTAGCTCTTTAATACAGATTTCAAGCAGCGCACTAGCTCTTTAACACTGATTTCAGGCAGCGCACTAGCTCTTTAACACAGATTTCAGGCAGCGCACTAGCTCTTTAATACAGATTTCAGGCAGCGCACTAGCTTTTTAATAGAGATTTCAAGCAGCGCACTAGCTTTTTAATACAGATTTCAAGCAGCGCACTGGCTCTTAAATAGAGATTTCAGGCAGTGCACTGGCCCTTTAATACCGATTTCACAGGCAGCGCACTGGCTTTTTAATACTGATTTCAGGCAGCGCACTAGCCCTTTAATACCGATTTCAGGCAGCGCACTAGCTCTTTAATACCGATTTCAGGCAGCACACTAGCTCTTTGTTGGAGGGGGTCTTCCCAGATGCCTTGAAGGAGGCACTGGTGAGACCCCCTCTGAAGAAACCATCTTTAGACCCTGACATCACGGTGAATTACCGTCCTGTCTCCAACCTTCTGTTTTTAGGAAACGTTGTAGGGAAGATTGTGGCACATCAGCTCGAGGAACACCTCGTGGCCTTTGAGATCTATGAGCCTCTCCAGTCTGGTTTTCGTGCTGGGCACAGTATGGAAACCCATTAGTTCGGGTGCATATTGATCTCCTCAGGGCGAGAGATCAAGGAGAGGGGACAATTCTTGTTCTCCTTGATCTCACCTCAGCTTCTGAAATGGTGGACCATTGTGTGTTGCTTGATCGCCTGAGGGAATTTTGTGGACTCGTCGGCACTGTCATCTGCTGGTTTCAGTCCTATCTCACACACAGGAGGCAACAGGTTGTGATGGGGAATTTCTCCTCCTCCCCCAGCCTTCTGTCTTGGACTATGGAGTACCTCAGGGTTCAGTCTTGTCACCAATGTTGTTTGCCGTGTATATGCTGCCCCTAGGTGAGATCACTAGGAAGTACAGTCTGTATTTTTATTGATATGCCGATTATACTCAGCTGTATTTGTCCTTTGCCCCGGGACGTCCAATGCGGTGGATGTACTGAACAACTGCCTGGCCGAGATTAATGACTGGATGGCCTCTAGCTGGTTGTGACTGAACCCCGATAAGACGGAGGTACTGGTGGTGGAGTCGAACAGGAGGCATGATAGGATGGCCTCTGGCGCAGAGACTGGATTGTTTCTGGGATCTGTGCCATTGAAGGCCTCCTCTAGGGTGCGTGATCTTGGCGTTATCCTCAATAGCGGACTGACACTTGAATCTCAGGTGTCGTCCATTGTCCAGTCCAGCTTTTACCACCTGAGGAATATCGCTAGGATCAAGCACCTACTTCCACCTATGAACCTCCCCATCTTGGATTATGCAATTGTAACATCAAGGCTTGACTACTGTAATGCGCTCTGCCTCAGGGTCTCTGGAGATACCCTCCGCTGACTGCAGCTAGTGCAGAATGCAGCTGCCAGGTTGTTGACGGGACAGCCAAAATACTGTCACATCACCCCGGTGCTGCGTGAACTGCACTGGCTGCCTGTTCGGTGGAGGGTTCTCTTTAAAGTGGGCTTGCTCAACTTTAAGGCCCTACATGGACTGGGCCCTGGCCACCTTTCGAACCTTCTAACACCTGCTGCCTCGGTCCGCTCCCTCCAGTCCTCCTCTAGGGACCTCCTTGCGATTCCCAGGATGAGGTTAAAAACTGCCAGCGACAGAGCTTTTAGAGTCACCAGCCCCATCCTGTGGAATTCGCTCTCTCCATCAACAAAGGAGACTCCTTCAGTTGAAGCATTCAAAGCCCACCTCAAGACCTTGTTATTCAGCTGGGCATTCCCAGACACTGTCCTTTAGATACTGCTTCCAAGACATTCTGAAAAATGGTCCCTTTAGGATTCTGCTGCTAGGTCAGGCCTCCTATTTTGGGTGGTCTGCTTTTAAGTATTTAATTGGAATGTTCTGTAGTTAATTTATTGTGTTTTGACTGTTTTTTGATGTATTTTGATTGTGCAGTGCCCAGAGCCTCTGGGATTGGGAGCCTGAAAAATAAAATTTCCCTTGCCTTTAATATGGATTTCAGGCAGTGCACTAGCTCTTTAATACAGATTTCAGGCAGTGCACTAGATCTTTAATATTGATTTCAGGCAGTGCACTAGCTCTTTAATAGAGATTTCAAGCAGCGCACTAGCTCTTTAATACCAATTTCAGGCAGTGCACTAACTCTTTAACACCAGTTTCCGGCAGTGTACTAGTTCTTTAATACAGATTTCAGGCAGTGCACTAGATCTTTAATATCGATTTCAGGCAGCGCACTAGCTCTTTAACACCTATTTCAGGCAGTGCATTAGTTCTTTAATATTGATTTCAGGCAGTGCACTAGCTCTTTAATACAGATTTCAGGCAGCGCACTAGCTCTTTAACACTGATTTCAGCCAGTGCACTAGTTCTTTAATACTGATTTCAGGCAGTGCACTAGCTCTTTAATACAGATTTCAGGCAGCGCACTAGCTCTTTAACACTGATTTCAGCCAGTGCACTAGTTCTTTAATACTGATTTCAGGCAGTGCACTAGCTCTTTAATACAGATTTCAGGCAGCGCACTAGCTCTTTAACACCGATTTCAGGCAGTGCACTAGTTCCTTAATACTGATTTCAGGCAGTGCACTAGCTCTTTAACACCGATTTCAGGCAGTGCACTAGTTCTTCAATACTGATTTCAGGCAGCACACTAGCTCTTTAATACTGATTCCATGCAGTGCACTGGCTCTTTAATGCTAATTTCAGGCAGTACCCTAGCTCTCCAAGGCAGAGCTGCTTCTCTCATTTTGACAACAGACTGCACTGTTTTTGTTTTCCAGCGGCACACAATATACAAAACATAGAGGAACTGAAATCTACCTGTAACCCCCCTGCAAATGGGGGTTCCCAAAAGACTTCCAGGAGCTTGCTTGAATGCTCCAAGCCTGAATGGTGTTTGGCATTTAAGCCATTTATCAGTGAGTGTTTTTAGAACCTCTGGTACTGTCTCTTTAAGAGCTGTCTGCTTGCAAACATAATTAGTTTGTATGGGGACTGTGTGTTTCTTTGATTGAGTACCACTCAAGCTGCTGCAATTCACTTCATTTTGCAGTCACTAGAGTGCAAAGGAACCTATCTGAAAGATGTAACTGTTTGCCAGAAATTATTTAGAGTAATAATGAAATTACAGTTTGTCTAACCTGCTTTCTTTGCAGTCAGAACTGTGTCTGCTAGTTCCCCATTCTAGTTTTGAACTGCTAAACTGGACCAATCAGTGTGGGGTAAGCTAGCTCTAAAATGGTGCCTTGACGAATCAGAACTTGGACTCATAATCTGAGCCAGCCACAAGAGGATTGTATGGGCAGTGACTCTGGGAGATGTAGTTTAGACTTCAGTGCCTTTTGGACCAACAGCAGCAGTCTATTGTGAGTGACAGCCAATCCAGTCAAGAACTGGGAGGAACTCAAAGGAAGTGCCCGTTTTTGTCGGTTGGAGTTCAGTTGAGCTTTGGCAGTCAAGAAGGAAGGAGCCCTGTACTTTTCAGTGTGCAGTTTTAGTCAAAAAACGTGTGTAAGGCCCAGAGTTCCGGTCTGCGGCTTGTTGGGACTGAATCCGTCCTGTGAAAAGAATCAAAGGATCTCTGAAGAGTAGAAACCAGGCTCACCCTGTAGAAGACTGGAGGAATTGCTGAAAATTACACTCGGTCTGTCAGGAACTGAATCTGCTGTGTGTTCTCCTGGTATTGTGCAGTAATTGCGATCGGGATACAGATGCAGCCTGCCTGGTATAGTGCTTTCTTTTATATGGATGTGTGAAGAGGTTTGTGTACCTCAAGTGAGCCCTGCTGACATTGAAGGACCCTATCTTATTTGGAGGTCGTGAGTACTAATTCAGGGTCGCTCCCTGTTGAATTGCCACATTAAATCCAAATGGAATTACTGTACTGCTGACTGTTTAATTCTCCTTTTCTCTGTGTGAAAGGGCCCACCAGCTGCCACGGTTTGGACTAGCCACTAGGCTTGGGCACCAGGACAGTAACTGATAGGATAGGCCTGTGCACAGAGCCATAGGTAGATTATTAGAGTGATAAGCTAATTAACCTGATTTCCCCTGTCCTTGTTATATCCCCTAAATAAATCAAGCCTGCTTGTTTCAGCAAGTTATACTGCCTGAGGTATTTGTCTATGTTAAAGTACTGTACTGTGATTGTTGCACTGTATCTCATTTCACAGGAGGTCCCAGTGCCGGAACCAGACCTGGGGAGTAAGTGTATACTGTGAAGGTAATTCTGATATATTGTGTGGGTCACTAGTGGGAAGAAAGGGGGGTTGCAGTGTCCCAGAGGGCTGTGACCAAGTTAGTTTAACTATTGCAAACCCTGACCTCTGGGTGGAGGCACCCGCCATTGGATCCAGGCCCCTCAACCTGTAAGTGGCAAATCAGGCAGGGGTAGTAGCCCCTGGGATAGCGCCATCTAGGGGTTACATACCAAATCCCACAGCTTGTCAGGAAGGAGAGAACATTCCGATAAACAACTCAAGTCATCTTTGTTTGGAACTTCTAAAATCTCTTCAGAACAGGAGGTATGCCGCCCCCCCCATTCCCATTCTAGAAATCAGCAGTACCGTATACTTGCATAAACTGTGACGCAGTTTTAACTCTCTGTAATTGATACCACTTGTCCAGCGGGTCATCTCACAGACAGTGTGAGGAACACCCGGAACAACTACTGCCGCAGGTGAGAGCTGCAATCGGCAGGAGGGCGGTTGTTGTTATCATCTACCTCTTCTAGCAACACCGTATACTGCACTTTACGCAAACTGCTGCTGTTTCCCCTGACAGGAGAGTGAACTGTTGCTGCTGAAGAACTGTTGCTACAAATGCTGAGGGGAAGCGAATTGGTGCTGCTGAATGCTTGAACTGGGTTCATATTAGGCCATTGACTTCCACTACTAGACTGTTATACAGCCTGATTACTTCTGTGCTCTGGTTGAAGGGGGTTCGGTGGCAGACCACACGGAGAGTGTGCTAACAAGGGAGCGAGGCACCTGGGTATTTCAAAAAGCCCCGCGCTGCAATGTGCGAGCGCCACTCGGTCACAAACAGTTGTTGGTAACTGAATGTTAGATATAGAGGGGATTTGTGATTAAAAGTGATTTAGTGCACACTATATGCTAATAAATAGGGAACAGTTAGTAAAATACCAGGCTTTAAGGTGGTGACTCAGTATTATCTGCGTTGATATTTGAATAACTGCCAGATCAGGAAATGTTTTTCCAGGCATTATTATTGGGCTTAACCCTGATGGCCTGGGGTTTTTCAGGCCTCAGGGGAAGGGGAGAGTAATGCAAAATTATCAAGGGCTTTTCAGGAGCATGCCTTAATCAAATCCAATACATTACCAGAGTGTAGTTATGGCAGACATAAAAATGTTCCTACTAGAGCCAGTTTGCGGACAAAGAGCTTTAATAATGCTCTGTATAAGGGGTATCTTTTTCTGAAGTGGTCAAACTCAAAATGGTTGGTTAATCAAGGGATGGTGAACTGGTTATGTAAAAAATTCTCAGGAGCCTATCTAATGAAAAAAGGGACCTTAGAATATCGAAAGTACTGCTCCTGGTGTGTTTGATGGTCTGTGGGGATGTTCACCCCGACCCAGGGCCTATGGTGCTGGAGCAACTCCCTTTAAATAATGCACCTCGGAACTTTAAGGGTACAGAGCTGCATGACCTAGGTGTTATGCAGAGTGATACTTCTTACTTGAAGCAGGGCTTTGGATTAATGCATCCAAATGCTAGAAGCATGCTTAATAAAATGGACTTAATTAGCCCTTGGATCGTGGATCATAACTCTGAGATTGTAATAATAACAGAAACTTGGTTGAATCATAAAATAGAGAATTCCCTTCTAAACATCTCTGGGTATAATTTATGGCAGAAAGATAGAAGTAAAAGGGGAGGGGGGGTCTGATTTATGGACAAGCAGATTTAATGTTGACCCAATTAGTAACAGAAAAGGACATGGAGGGATTAGAACTATTGGCCTTAGAATTAAGACTGCCATATGGTAGGAAAATCCTGGTAGTGGGGGTATATTGTCCACCTAAGGTCAAACCTCATGCCTTTAATTGGTTGCAGGACCTGCTTTTTGAATTTAATGACAGTCATGAGATATTGCTGGACAGTGACTTTAACTCAAATTGGTAACTTATAAATGAGTCCCAACCGCTAGTAGAACTACAGAAAAATGTAGGACTTACTCAATTGATCTAAGAGCCCACAAGAATTAACACGGCCTCAATCTCAACCTCTTCGACTTTAGATTACATTTTTACTAATGCAGCACATATCATAATAAATAGTGGAGTCCTGCCAGATGTAATTTCAGATCATCAGTTTATATTTTGTAATAGGAGAAAATTTATGAAGATGGAGGAAAAAGAAGTATTTGCTGGTGTAGCTTTAAGAGGTTTGACTATATTGATTTTATGTTGGATCGAAGTGCTATTGACTGGGAACGTGTCCAGTTGATTCCATCCATGGATGAGATATGGGAATATTTCCTTAGCGAATTCATGAGGGTTTGTAACAGGCATTCCCCAGTTAAAGGAAAACTGAGCAAAACAGTGCATGCAGTCACCAGGGCTGCAGAAATGCCCAATGAACATACTATGTAGTTTGAAATCACTGCAGCTAACCTTTGCAAAGTTATTATTTGCTTGTAATGTGGTCCTGGATGCACCATTTCTAAGGTGCCGCCGCAACAGAAGACAGAGTGTGACCTTACTACCTCCCGGATCATCCTGTCCTTTGCCGGAATGCTCGTTCGTGAGGAGCAAGACACATTTAAACCGAGTAAAACTAAACTATGTTCCATGTAGAGGTCTTTGAGCTGTACCTCTACAAGCAATTCCCGTTGAAATTGGAGCACTGTAAAGTGCTTAAATTTGTTTTTAAAAATTCCAGCTCTGAGTTCGGGCAAGCTATAGGTCTGTCATGGTAATCTTGCCAGATTCATACTGGGGGCCCCTCAGTTAACCAACAAATGTCAACTGTACGACCAGCTGGTCTGGCACAGTTTAACTGACAGTAGCCAAGAACATCTGCTGGCCTTTATGTATAGGGGGCTGTGGGGTAGATATCCGGGTTACATCACAGATAAGTTGATTTACAGAAAAAAATTGGGTTCGCTAAGAAATGGTAAGGTACCAGACTTGGAGCTGCCCAGATGTGACCTGGATATCGGATGTCAGTCCGTATACTATAGAAGGATATTGGGCTGGAATGTGATTCCCACACGACTACACTTGGGGAACGTAAAAAAACTTTGGCCATGTATAAAACTCTGGTACAGGTATGAGATACGACAGAAAAGTCAATGTTCTGCACCCACATAATTGAAACTTATATGGAACGAGACATGTTAGGAAAGGCAATGTTGTGCACTTATATAATTTAAATTATACAGCGAAATAGACGAAGGAGTAGAAGGAAAGTGAGATGGGATGGGGTGGATTATTAACTTATGTATTGTGTTTTGTCTCTTTTTTTCTCCCTTTTAGCTGTAGTCATAGTGTACATTTTATTTTATATAGTTGTATGATGGTGAATGTTATTTTTAAGGTGATATTTTTGTACACTGTTTGGGACCTTGTTGAAAATGAGTTTTACTCAGTCGAGTTAATCCCCTATTCATACGATTTTCGATGAATAAAAATATTTTACTACTACTACTCCTGATTGTAAAAATTTGTAAAAAGGGTCAAACTAAAAAGAGACAAACAAGACAGATACCCTCTGCTACGGGTCTCAAGGCAACGAAAGAGCTTTAAACCACAGAGAAATCACATTTGGAAATTAGGTCTGGGGCCAAAGACACTGTGGGAGGGAGGGGGAGTGCATTTACCCGATGAGTGAATGTGTGTGTGTGTGTGTGTGTGTGTGTGAGTGTGTTTGGTAAGAACGCATGAAATTAAGGACAGCACAATACAAAGAATGACACTTAGCTCCTCTGGCATGGATCCACTGGCAGCACTTCAATTTAGTCTGAAACTGCAGCATAAAACTTTTTATGGATCTGGGGAAAAGGTATTGAAAATGAAAAACACACTCCGACTGCCAGAGAGGCTCATTCATGCAGACTGAATCAGCTGTGTGCAGCCTGTGTCAGTCAGGCCCACCTGAATGCAGGAATATTTCCAGGTGCCCCCGGCAGGCTCCTCGCACCATAATGAATATTCCTCCACATAACATGTGTTTTCCACTTCAGTAAACCAGTGTATTAAACTGATATAAATGTGCCAGCGCTTGGCCCCTAGTACCCAGTTTCCAGGCTGCACCAGTATCTGCTGTCTATGTGGCCCCCCAAACCCAATTTATGAGTGAGCCCCCAGCACCCATTTTCTGGATGGGACCCAGTACCCACTTCCCAGGTTGCCCCACAACCCACTCTGCAGGTGGGACCCAGCACCCAATTTCCAGGTGAGCCCCCAAATACACACTTTCAAAGTGGGCCCCCAGCATCTACTCTCAGGGTGGGCCACTGCAGCCAATTTCCAGGTGGGCCCCAAGTACCCACTGTCCAGGTGGGCCCCAAATACACACTTTCCAGGTGTGCCCCCAGTAACCCACTTTCCAGGTGGGCCCATGGTACCCACTCTCCAGCTGGGCCCCAGTACCCACGCCTCAGGTGTGCACCTAGTTCCCACATCCCAGGTGGGCCCCAGTACCCAATTTCCAGGTTGGGATCCCAGTGCACACACTCTGGGTGAGTCCCAATTAAGCACTTACCAGGTGGGTCCCCAGTAACCTCTCTCCAGGTGTGCCCCCAGTACCCAATGTCCAGGGAGACCCAGTATCTAATTTCTGTGTGGGCCCCCTGCCCTCCAGTCCAAGCCTATGAGTAGTGTTGCTTTTTGTCATGTCAGTGCTAAGACTCGGGACTCAATGACCCCCCAGCAAAGCACTGTCCAGAAAAAGAGAAGGCTTGGCCTCTGAGTCCCACCCAGGCCTCTTAACTACAACACAACAATGGAATGGTAGTAGCTACACACACACACACACACACACACACACACACACACACACACACACACCTTCACTGCACAGTTCCCCTTCTTCTCTGCCCGAGACAGGTCTCAGTCTCATGGCATGGTGTGCATCTGGTTTTATCACAGTGTGCCAGCAGAAACAGACCACCAGGTCTATCTAAGTCTGCTCAAGTGTGCAGCCAACACCCCTAGTTGCAGCTGCCCCACCCCTCCCTTTGTCATCTTACTGCCACCCCACCTTCCCACCCTCACTCTCCCCTGTTCCCTGTCCCATGCCCTTTTGAAGTTGTTCACAGATTTACATGATACCACCCATTCTGGTAGGGCATTCCATTTTGCTACCACCCTCTCTGTGAAATAGTGTCTCCTCATTTTCTTCCTAAATCTTCCCCCCTCTATTCTTAGCCCGTGCCCTCTGGTGACCCGCCCCCTCCTTAACTTAAAGACCCCATCTGCCCCATCCTTACTGATTCCCCTCAGATACTTGAATGTCTCTATCATGTCCCCACGTCCCTTCTATCCTCCAGGGTGTATATATTCAGGTCTCCCAGCCTGCTGTCATAGTCTCTCCCCTCCATTCCACATATCAACTTTGTTGCCCTCCTCTGCACCCCCTTCAGTAGCCTGATATCACGCTTTAAGTATGGCCTCCAAAATTTCACACAATACTCTAAGTGCGGCCTTACCAGCGACCTGTAGAGGGGCAAGATCACCTCTCTTCGCCTGGATGAAACCCCCCCTCGCTATGCACCCCAGCATTCTGTTCACTTTTGCAGCCGCTGTCCTGCACTGGGCAGTGTTGTTCATGGTCCCTGTTATCATTACCTCTAGGTCCTTCTCCTCTTCAGTGATCCCTAGCTTAACTCCACCCCCAGCCAGTATTCTCTCCTTGGGTTCTTCACCCCAAAGTGCATAACTTTACACTTCTTTGCATTGAACCCCAGCTGCCACCTCTCTGACCATTTCTCTAGCTTGCGTAGGTCCCCCTGCAGCTGTTTCCATCTCTCCTCTCTATCCACCACTGCTCCAGTTTTGGTGTCGTCAGCGAACAGACTTACCTTGCTCACCACCCCATGTGCAATGTCTGATATGAAGAGCCCAAACAATACTGGCCCCACCACAGAGCCCTGAGGCAACCCACTCATCACCGGCCTTGGAGTTGAGAGCTCCACTCTCACCACCACCCGTTGCAGCCTGCCACTCAGCCAGTTAATAATCCAGTTAATCATTTTTGGCCCTACACCAGTTAGCTTCTCCCCAAGCCGCCCATGAGGCACTGAATGGAAGGCCTTGCTGAAGTCCAAGTAAAGAACATCCACCGCATGACCCTTATCCAGCTCACCTGTCACCCAGTCATAATATTGTATGAGCTTGGTTTGACAAGACTTCCCTGAAACAAACCCATGATGCCTTACATCCTGGAGGCCATTGTCCCCCAGGTATGACACTAGTCTTTCCTTTAGTATCGTTTCCATGAGTTTGCACACTATGGAGGTGAGACTTACCAGATGATAATTACCTGGTTCATCCCTTGGGCCGCTTTTGTGTAATGGTACTACATCTGCCATCCTCCAGTCCACTGGCACACATCCTGACTCCAGTGAGGTGCTGTACACATCCGACCAGTGGCTCCACCAACACCTCCGCCATCTCCCTCAGTACCCTTAGGTGGATACCATCCAGCCCTGGTGCCTTGTCTACCTTCAGTGTCCTCAGTTCCTTTAGGGCTCTACTTGCCTCAATTCTTCCATCTGTCACCTCCTCTCCCACTGCCCCCACACTCCCAGCCCATGCTGGTAGTGGTACCCCCTTTCTTCCGTGAACACTGAGCAAAAGTATTCATTTAGTGCTTCTGCCTGCTCCTCCCCCTTTTCTGTCCACTCCCCACCCCTTTTTATCCTCACTATTGTCTCCTTGCACTTCCTTTTCTCCCTGATGTATCTGAAAAAGTCTCTCCCCCCCCATTAATTCCCTGTGCTAAACTCAGCTCCCTCTGGGCCTTAGCTTCTCTCACTTTTCTAGTCACCTCCCTGGACCATCGTGTGGTCTCATGCAGTAATAGAACATAGAAACTGACAGCAGACACGGACCACTTGGTCCACCTAGTCTGTCCGTCTTCCCTATCTACTGCAATACTGCAGATCTTACTTGATCTCCAGCTTTTACCTTCTCTTTCCTATTGCTAGGGTTCCCTTGTGCCTATCCCATGCATTCTTGAACTCCCCTACTGTTTTGCCCCCACCACCTCCGCTGAAAAGCTGTTCCATGCATCCACCACCCTTTCTGTGAAAAATACTTCTTCACGTTACCCCTGAGTCTAACCCCCCCCCCCAGCCTCATATCATGACTCCTTGTTCTTAGACATCTTTTTTTCTGAAAGATGCTACCCTCTTGTACCTTATTTATGCCTTTAAGGTATTTGAAGGTCTCTATCATATACCCCATTTTTCTACTCTTTTCCAGGGTATACATATTAAGGTCCTCTAGTCTCTCCTTATATGACTTTTGGTGCAGACCCTGCACCATTTTTTGCCCTTCTCTGGACTGCCTCTACTCTGTCTATGTCCTTCCAGAGATGCAGCCTCCAGAACTGGACACAGTACTCCAGTTGGGGTCTCACCAGTGTGGTACAGTATCACCATCTCCTTTTTTCTGCTGGTGATACCTCTCCCTGTGCACCCCAGCATTCCACTGGCTCTCCCCACAGCCTTTACACAATGCTTGGTCACCTTTAGGTCATGAGACATGATTACCCCCAGGTCCCTTTCTTGTTTGGTGGTCGTCAGTACCCCTCCCCCCATCATGTACTCCTTCCCTGGGCTTCTGTGCCCCAAATGCATGATTTTACACTTCTTTGCACAGAATCTTAGCTTTAGCTGCCACACTCTTGAGTACTCCTCAAGTCTGCTTAGGTCCCTCCTCATTTTTTCCGCCATTCCCCGGGAGTGTCAAGCCTGTTGCAGATCTTAGTGTCATCTGCAAAGAGGCAGACCTTCCCTTCCCTTTCAGTCCCTCTGCAGTGTTGCTTATAAAGACATTATAGAGGACTGGCCCCAGACCTGACCCTTGTGGCACCCCGCTGGTCACCCTCCTCTCCTCGGAATGAACTCTGTTTACCACCACCCTCTGTGTTCTATCCTTTAATCAATTTCTGACTGAGTTTACCACCTTGGGACCCACTCCCAGGCTGTCCCGCTTGTTTACAAGCCTACTATGTGGAACGGTGTCAAAGGCCTTGCTGACATCCAGGTAGGCCACATCCACTGCTACTCCCTGATCTAATTCCCTGGTCACCCAGTCAAAGAACTCTATCAATTTGTTTTACATGACCTTCCTGCTGTGAATCCATGCTGCCTAGGTCCCTGTGATCCATTGGCTTCAAGATATACCAGAATCCTTTCCTTTAGCAATGATTCCATCAATTTCCCCACCGAGGTCAGGCTGACTGGCCTGTAATTACAAGACTCCTCCCTACTCCCTCTTTTGTGGAGAGGGACTACATCTGCCCTCCTCCAGTCCTTCGGAACCACTCTTGTTTCCAGCGATTTGTTGAACAGGGTTGTCAGTGGTGCTGCCAGCACCTCTCTAAGCTCCTTAAATATTCTTGTATGTATCCCATCCGGCTCCATTGCCTTGTCTATTCTCAGTTTTGTAAGTTCCTTTAGGATTCTCTCCTCCATAAATGGACTGGTGTCCACCTCCCTTCCATCAACGCTCCTGTCGCTGAACTGAAATCCCACACCTTCCCCTTCTTCTGTGAATACTGAACAAAAATAGTTGCTCAGCATTGCTGCTTTCTCCAGGTCCCCCTCCGCACACTCCCCTCCTTCCCCTTTGAGCCTAACAATCCCACCCCTGGTCTTTCTTCTTTCACTAATGTACCCCGGAAAATGTCTTGTCCCCTTTCATTACTGCCTGGGCTATTTTTTTCCTCCATTTGCGTTTTTGTGCTCCTGGCTGCATTCCCTGCCTCCCTCCGTTTTTCTAGATACACTTCCCTGTCCTCCTCCTTCTGTGCTTCCTTGTACCTCCTGAATGCCAGCCTTTTCACTCTTACCTCCCTGACCACTTCCTTTGAGAAACACAGTGGTTTTTGTTTCCTCTTGCTTTTGCTTACTTGCCTAATGCAAAGGTTTGCTGCCTCCTCTGTGGCTCCTTTTAGATTTGCCCACTGTTCCTCTACACCCTCTCCCCCTTCCCCCTTGCAGGGCTTTCCTGAGACATTTCCTCATCTTTGCAAAGTCAATCCTTCTGAAGTCCAGGACCCTTGCTTTCATGTGGTTTGACTAACAGTGTCTAATATCGAACTGGTCCACTAATGTCTAATGACTGTACCTAGCCTTGGGAGAACAGCGGGACCAGCAAACAAAAGATCAGAGCTTTAAAAACTCTGACATGCACTGTGGGCTATTGAATCTCCCATAGCTACAGCCTTGCTCTGATGTCAGCTCCAGGGATTCTGGGATTTGTACTTTTTGAAAATGTCATCGTGCAAGGCAGCAGAATCAGTCTGATACAGTCTGCTATACTTAAGTAAACAGTAAATTAAAAAAAATATGTTTTTCCAAATAAAGTGTAAATTGGGACCAGCTGCACACTTGAGCATGGCTCTTAGTGCCAACTGTTCCTCTTTAAGTCGGCGGTGTCATTAGCGGTATTACTACCACTGTGCCGACGAAGCAATTTGATATTAGACATTGTTAGTTACTGTATCATTTTTTTTTGTTGGAATAGATATTTTTCACTTAGAATGCATATGTTACCTAGAACATTTTATTTTCGCTTAGAATCTCGAAATAGAACACAGAGAAAAATGGAAGAGATAGCTTACAATGGAAAGAAAAGCAGTTCTAAGTTAAAACAAGGTAAGACACTAATACAAATATTAAACATATCACAGTATATATCAACGACATAATGGGCTGCAGGAAAATAACATTTATCTCCACGAGTGGTAAAACTTACAAAACTAATCTGTGGCTTCACCACTTGACAGTTATGGGCCTTACCACTCTCTAGTGGAGATAAATGTGTTATTCCACTGCAATCCACTGTATATTCCCCATTTAGTTTCAAATGAAGAAATAAATAACATGTTTGTATTGCCTTGTCCTTTCTCTTTGTACACTGTAAACTCACTTACTGTTGCTGCTGACATCCTCGGACACCTGTGCAAATGAGAGACTTTGAATCTCGCAGGGCTTTTTGCAGACTTAGGACTCTGAGTTTCATGGAACCCCAAAGCCCCTAAAACATCCCCTAGCTCTGCTGCCCGATGCCCCCCCCCACCACCACCACCACCATGATTTACAGGGTGTATGGATGTAAAATCTCTGACAGAATAAGGACACAGCAGCACACTTCAAAATGGATTCAGAAACAGTCTACCAACTTAATTCTGCCTAATGTTCTGAACCAGAAGCAACTGCTAGTCATTCATTCACCGACCACACTGTACTCACACAGATTTCCTAGACACCAGCCTTCTCAGGACAGCCTCCAGCTGCAGCCAAGTCCGTGCTCGCAGACTCTGACAGCAGTGTGCTGCCGATTTTAAATGCAGGAGCTCTGTCCCCGTGATTACTAAACTGAGGAAGTCCTGGCCGTGTTTTTAGGAAGTTTGTGAAAATCTGCTGGTGGGGCTAGTACAGCTCTTGCTGACTGGAGAATTTGGTCCCCTCAGCACACACACACATACACACACACACACACACACACACACACACACACACATGGAGTAGAGGTCCCAGCGGGGCCCACCATAGCCAGTGCCAGCTGGCAACATCTTATGTACACTCAGTCACAGGGCTACTAAGGGAAACAACAGTTCCAAATTGCAACATCCTCAATAGTTGTTATGTTATGCCAGCACTGAGGATAAACCTTGCTGAGGTGAAACTGCTTGTTTACAATAATCTATACAGAGATGCAATAAACTAAGCAACTAGCATCAGGAGACACCAGTACAATTTCAGCTGGCACAGGGAGACACCAGTAGATTCCCAACTGGTACCTCACGGAACCAGAAAACATGGGTGCAACCACTGGGGGGCTAAGGGGGTCCAGTTTTAGGCCCAGGAAAATTGACAGTGACATTGCCATTGCTGTGAATGGCTTGGTAGATCTATGCCCCCTCCAACTCTTTAGCCAAGGTTGCACCCATGCCAGCAAGATCCCAACTGGTACCAGGGGACACTAGTACAATACCAAGTGGTGCAAAAGGGCACTAGTACAATCTGAGATGATACCACCATGAGGCAGCAGTATAAACCCAACTGGTACCAGGGGACACTAGCACAATACCAAGTGGTGCAAAATGACACTAGTACAAGCCGAGCTGATACCACCATGAGGCAGCAGTTTAAACCCAACTGGTACCAGGGGACACTAGTACAATACCAACTGGTGCAAAATGACACTAGTACAATCCAAGCTGATACCACCATGAGGCAGCAGTATAAACCCAACTGGTACCAGGGGACACTAGCACAATACCAGCTGGTGCAAAATGACACTAGTACAATCTGAGCTGATACCACCATGAGGCAGCAGTATAAACCCAACTGGTATCAGGGGACACTAGCACAATACCAAGTGGTGCAAAATGACACTAGTACAATCTGAGCTGATACCACCATGAGGCAGCAGTATAAACCCAACTGGTACCAGGGGACACTAGCACAATACCAGCTGGTGCAAAATGACACTAGTACAATCTGAGCTGATACCACCATGAGGCAGCAGTATAAACCCAACTGGTATCAGGGGACACTAGCACAATACCAAGTGGTGCAAAATGACACTAGTACAATCTGAGCTGATACCACCATGAGGCAGCAGTATAAACCCAACTGGTATCAGGGGACACTAGCACAATACCAGCTGGTGCAAAATGACACTAGTACAATCTGAGCTGATACCACCATGAGGCAGCAGTATAAACCCAACTGGTATCAGGGGACACTAGCACAATACCAAGTGGTGCAAAATGACACTAGTACAATCTGAGCTGATACCACCATGAGGCAGCAGTATAAACCCAACTGGTATCAGGGGACACTAGCACAATACCAAGTGGTGCAAAATGACACTAGTACAATCTGAGCTGATACCACCATGAGGCAGCAGTATAATCCCAACTGGTACCAGGGGACACTAGCACAATACCAAGTGGTGCAAAATGACACTAGTACAATCCGAGCTGATACCACCATGAGGCAGCAGTATAATCCCAACTGGTACCAGGGGACACTAGCACAATACCAAGTGGTGCAAAATGACACTAGTACAATCTGAGCTGATACCACAATGAGGCAGCAGTATAACCCCAACTGGTACCAGGGGACACTAGCACAATACCAAGTGCTGCAAAATGTCACTAGTACAATCCGAGATGATACCACCATGAGGCAGCAGTATAAACCCAACTGGTACCAGGGGACACTAGCACAATACCAAGTGATGCAAAATTACACTAGTACAATCTGAGCTGATACCACCATGAGGCAGCAGTATAAACCCAGCTGGTACCAGCAGACAGCAATACAGTGTCAGCTGGTACCAGGTAACATCAACACAATCAAAACTGGTTCAAGCAGACACCAGTAAAATCCAAACTAGTACTAAAAGACAACAGCACCATCTCTACTGGCAACAGAAGGCACAGTACAGTACCGACTGCTACTGTACCAGGAGACACCAGTGCAATTCTATCTAGTGGCAGAAGACACCAGTATAGTCCCAAATGTACCAGAATCCATCAGTACAATCCAAAATGGTAATGCAAAGCACTAGAGCAATCCAAAATGCTACCAGGAGACACCAGTATGATCCCAGTTGATACCAGCAGAAACCAGCACAATCCCAACTGGCATTAGAAGACCTCCGTACAGTCCAAACTGGTATCTAGTAACACCAGTACTATCCTCATTGGTGCCAGAAGATGCCAGTAAAGTCATAATTAATACCAAGATACACCAGAACAATCCAAACAGCCAACCAGAGATTCCAGTACAATTAAAACTGATACCGAGAGACACCAGTACAGTGCCAGCTGGTATCAGGAGACATCAGTACAGTGCCAAACTGGGTCCAGGAGACATCAGTGCAGTGCCAACTGGTATCAGGAGAGACTAGCACAGTAACAACCGGTACCAGGAGACACCAATACCAACTGGTACCAGGAAACACCAGAACAGTATACCAACTGGTATCATGAGACACCAGTAGATTACCAGCTGGTATCAGGAGACACTATTTTAATCCCAAATGGTACCATCAGTCACCAGCACCAACCAAGCTGGTGCCAGGAGACACCAGTACAGTACCAACTGGCACAAAGAGACCTCAATGCAATCCCACCTGGTACCAAAGGACACAAGTACAATCCCAGCTAGTGCTAGGAGACATTACTACAGTACAAACTGGTGCCAGGAAATACTGTTACAGTACCAACTGGTACCAGGGACACAAATACAATCCCAACTGGTGCCAGGAGCTATCAGTACAGTATAAACAGGTTCCAGGAAAACCCTGTACAGTACCAACTGGCACCAGGAGACAAAAGTACAATCCCAGCTGGTGCCAGGAGAAATCGGTACAGTACAAGCTGGTGCCAGGAAACACCAGTACAGTACCAACTGGTACCAGGAGGCACAAGTACAATCCCAGCTGGTGCCAGGAGACATTACTATGGTACATACTGGTGCCAGGAAACACAAGTACAGTATCAACTGGTACCAGGAGACACAAGTACAATCCCAGCTGATATCAACAGACCACAGTACAATCCTAACTATTACCAGGGGACACAAGTACAATCCCAGCTGCTGCCAGGAGATATCAGTACAGCACAAACTGGTTCCAGGAAACACCAGCACAGTACCAACTGGTACCAGGAGACACAAGTACAATCCAAGCTGATACCAAAAGTCCCCAGTGCAATCGCAACTGGCACCAGGGGACACAAGTACAATCCCAGCTGGTGCCAGGGGATATCAGTACCACACAAACTGGTTCTAGAAAACGCCAGTACAGTACCAACTGGTGCCAGGAGACAAGTACAATCCCAGCTGGTGCCAGGAGATATCAGTACAGCACAAACTGGTGCCAGGAAATACCAGTACAGTACCAACTGGTACCATGAAGCACAAGTACAGTCCCAAATGATACCAACAGACCCTACTGCAATCCCAACTGGTACCCAAGGAGAACAAGTACAATCCCAGCTGGTGCCAGAAGGTATTACTACAGTACAAATTGGTGCCAGGAAAAAACAGCAGAGTACCAACTGGTACCAGGAGGCACAAGTACAATCCCAGCTGATACCAACAGACCAAGTGCAACCCCAACTAGTACCAGGGAACACAAGCACAATCCCAGCTGGTGCCAGGAGATATCAGTACAGTACAAGCTGGTGACAGGAAGCACCAGTACAGCACCAACTGGTACCAGGAGACACAATTTCAATTGCAGCTGGTGCCAGAAGAAATCAGTACAGTACAAGCTGGTGCCAGGAAACACCAGTAAAGTACCAACTGGTACCATGAGACACAAGTACAATCCCAGCTGGTGCCAGGAGAAATCAGTACAGTACAAGCTGGTGTCAGGAAACACCAGTACAGTACCAGCTAGTAACAGGAGACACAAGTACAATCCCAGCTGGTGCCAGGAGATATCAGGACAGCACAAACTGGTTCTAGAAAACACCAGTACAGTACCAACTGGTGCCAGGAGACACAAGTACAATCCCAGCTGATACCAACGGAACCCAGAGCAATCACAATTGGTACTAAGGGACATAAGTACAATCCCAGCTGGTGCCAGGAGACATTAGTACAACACAGACTGGTGCCAGGAAACACCAGTAAGGTTCCAACTGGTACCAGGGACACAAGTAAAATCCCAGCGTATACCAACAGACCCCAATGCAATCCCAACTAGTACCAGGGGACACAAGTACAATCCCAGCTGCTGCCAGGAGACATTAGTACAGCACAGACCAGTGCCAGGAAACACCAGTACAGTACCAACTGGTACATGAGGACACAAGTACAATCCTACCTGGTGCCAGGAGACATCAGTACTGCACAAACTGGTTCTAGAAAATACCAGTACAGTACCAACTGGTACCAGGAAACACAAGTACAATCCCAGCTAATACCAACAGAGCCCAGTGCAATCCCAACTGTTACCAGGGGACACAAGTACAATCCCAGCTGGTGCCAGGAGAAATTGGTACAGTACACACTGGTGACATGAAACACCAGTACAGTACCAACTGGTACCAGGAGACACAAGTACAATCCCAGCTGATACCAAAAGACACCAGTGAAATCCCAACTGGTACCTGGGGGCACAAGTACAATCCCAGCTGGTGTGAGGAGATATCAGTACAGCACAAACTGGTTCTAGAAAACACCAGTACAGTACCAACTGGTGCCAGGAGATACAAGTACAATCTCAGCTGGTGCCAGGAGATATCTGTACAATACAAACTGGTGCCAGGAAACACCAGTACAGTACCAGCTGCTACCAGGGGCACAAGTACAATCTCAGCTGGTGCCTGGAAACATTACTACAGGACAAACTGGTTCCAGGAAACGCCAGCAGAGTACCAGCTGCTGCCAGGAGACACAAGTACAATCCCAGCTGGTGCCAGGAGACATTACTACAGTACAAACTGGTGCCAGGAAACACCAGCACAGTACCAACTGGTACCAGGAAACACAAATACAATCCCAGCTGATACTAACAGACCCCAGTGCAATCCCAACTGGTACCTGGGGGCATAAGTACAATCCCAGCTGGAGCCAGGAGATATCAGTACAGCACAAGCTGGTGCCAGGAAACACCAGTATAGTACCAACTGGTACCAGGTGGCACAAGTACAATCCCAACCGATACCAACAGACCCCAGTGCAATCCTAAATGGTACCGGGGGCACAACTACTGTGCAATCCCAGCTGGTGCCAGGAGATATCCGTACAGCAAAAACTGGTTAAAGGAAACACCAGTACAGTTCCAACTGGTACCAGAAGACACAAGTACCATCCCAGCTGATACCAACAGACCTCAGTGCAATCCTAACTGGTACCAGGGGACACAAGTACAATCCCAGTTGGTGCCAGGAGATATCTGTACAGCACAAACCGGTACCAGGAAACACCAGTACAGTACCAACTGGTACCAGGAGACACAAGTACAATCTCAGCTGATATCAACAACCCCCAGTGCAATCCCAACTGGTACCAGGGGACACAAGTACAATCCCAGCTGGTGCCAGGAGATATCAGTAGAGCACAAACTGGTTCCAGAAACACCAGCACAATACCAACTGGTACCAGGAGGCACAAGTACAATCCCAGCTCATACCAACAGAACCCAGTGCAATCCCAACTGGTACCAGGGGACACAAGTACAATCCCAGCTCACACCAACAGACTCCAGTACAATCCCAACTGGTACCAGGGGGCACAAGTACTGTACAATCCCAGCTGATGCCAGGATATATCAGTACAGTACAAACTGGTGCCAGGAAACACCAGTACAGTACTGACTGGTACCAGGGGAGACAAATACAATCCCAGCTGGTGCCAGGAGATAGCAGTACAGTACAAGCTGGTGCTAGGAAACACCAGTACAGTACCAACTGGTACCACGAGGCACAAGTATAATCCCAGCTAATACCAACAGACCCCAGAGCAATCCCAACTGGTACCAGGGGACACAAGTACAGTCCCAGCTTGTGCGAGAAGGTATCAGTACATCACAAACTGGTTCTAGAAAACACCAGTACAGTACCAGCTGGTGCCAGGAGACACAAGTACAATTCCAGCTGGTGCCAGGAGATATCAGTACAGCACAAACTGGTGCCAGGAAACACCAGTACAGTACTAACTGCTACCAGGGGACACATGTACAATCTCAGCTGATAACAAGAGACCCCAGTGCAATCCCAACTGGTACCAGGCGGCACAAGTACAATCTCAGCTGATACCAACAGACCTCAGTACAATCCCAGCTGGTACCAGGGGGCACAAGTACAATCTCATCTGATACCAACATACCTCAGTACAATCCCAACTGGTATCAGGAGACACCAGTACAATCCCACCTGGTATCAAGAGACACTAGTAGAACCTCAACTGGTACCGGGAGAAACCAGTACAAGCCCATATGGTACCAAGAGACACAAGCACAGTCCCAGCTGGTACCAACAGATACCATTACTCCCCCAACTAGTACCGTGAGGCACCAGTGCAATCTCAGCTGGTACCAGGAGACACCAGTACAATCTCAGCTGGTCAATTCCAATGATGCTGTGCACATTCAAGCCACACAAAAAGAACCACAAAAGGCAACTTTAAACAACAAAATGCTGTACTGAATATATTCTTAAATACTATACAATAAGCTTAGAAGTTAGGGCACACTGATTTTGTATATCAGTTTTAAACTCTGTTATTTAAAGGTGATTGGTTATTTAATTGTGAAGTCACAACTATTGCAAAGTATTTAAGAATGCACTGATGACCAGGATGTAAAACACGCCCCCTTGAAGGCACTAAGCCGAGGCGCTAGGGGCTCTCATAAGGTGGATATATTCAATACAACATTTTGTTGTTTAAAGTTGCCTTTTGTGAGGGGGTGCTGTGGAGCCCGAGCACATAAGCAGCAAAATTTGAGAGCTCCTTGTTTGAACATTATTAAACTATAAAAAACAGCTATTTCGAGCAGAGTTTTACTTTCACACCATCGGATAGAGGAAGGTCGGGAAGAATAAGATAGGGAATCCATGTAAGGATCGTTCGGGCGCAACAGGTGGAAAAACCTCCGGTACAATTCAGCAAGCCAGAGTATGTCAGGAGATATAGGCCTCCTCTCAGCCGGATTCAGAAGAGACCATGGCCGTGATCGGAATCAAACTACAACAGATAACATCGGTTGCTGATATAAATAATAAAATAGACGCATTTGGCACCAGAGTTAATGCGGTGGAGAAAACAATTGAAAACCTACAGTCAGAAATTACCGATGTCAAACGGAGCTCCGACTCTACTTCTGAGGCCACTACACTGATAGTTAAAGAGAATACCCACCTAAAGGTCCATCTGGAGACTCTGGAAAATCAGGCCCGCTCGACTAATGTGCAGATCCTCGGGTTACCCGAGGGAATAGAGGGAGATCACCCACTGATGTTTCTCCAGGACTGGATGGGAGAAAAGCTGATGCCGGAAGGACAGAGTGTTCAGTTTGGGCTGCAGAAGGCCTATAGAATTACTCCAAGGGGCTACAGAGAGGACTCAGACACTCCACGCACCTTACTGCTTGTCACAGATGGCATAGGGACACGGGATAAGATCCTACGCCTGGCAAGACAGGGGGGTCAATTAACTCAGGATGATCGATCCGTTTTTATGTTCCCAGATCTAAGTTACACGACTCGTATGAGGAGGAAGAAATTTGATGGTGTCCGGAAGAAATTAAGAGAGGCTGCGATCAGCCATGCGGTGATGTTTCCAGTGAGACTTAGAGAGGTTCACAACGGCAAAGTCTGGGTGTTTTCCGACCCGATGGAGGCGGGTAAATGGGCCATTCATTTTGTCTGCAAACGACGAAATCCTCCACGAGGAGAGAAAGAAGTAGAATCAGAAGATAGTGAACTGGCAGAGACTGAAGGGGACTGAGCCAACAATAAATAAGTATTTCTTTTCTCTGTTCTACCTACTTACCTGTTAGATAGTAGTGGACTGCTAGGGGGAAAATTATAGGCTAAAGGGAACATGCTGATAATAGCATTTTTTGTTTATTTGAATAGTTCCCTTAATATAATATAACAGGCAGAGCGTTCTATCTGCTATATAACTTTGGAAAGCTTAAATTAATCAAATATTTCCCCTTATATAAATATCTAGATCACATATAAAGCAGTTGTGGGTTAAAGATGGGAAATATAGTCTGCTGAATAAATAATCAGTATTGGAATTCTACCTGTTTTTCTACCTCTTTAACTTAAATATATCCCATGAAGATTTAGAATTGGGGAAAGTTTTAGTTATGTGTTTTTTCCTTTTTCTATTGCTTATATGGAATTACTATTGTAATTATCTTTTAGATTATATAGTGTGATGCCATTAGTCCCATAAGAGACGTGATTTGTTGGAATTATATGATGGACTTCAGAATTTGAATTAATCACACTGCTCTTGGACTCTATCACAGCTTTAAATTCTTTATGTTTATTGTGTGATATACATTTTAGAACACCCTCCGCATAAGGTATCACAATATTTGAGATGCATTCATCCTTTTATTAAGGAGATACTAGGTTATCTCATATGATAAATGTATTTCTTTTGTCTTATGTATACGGTCTGTCTCAGATATGTAATTATTTGTCTGACAGAAAATAAAAATATAAAATATAAAAAAAATAAAAATAAAATAAAGTTGCCTTTTCTGGTTCTTTTTGTGTGGTTTGAATGCGCGCAGTATCATTGGAAGTGTTCAGATTAATGTGTAGGGTAGCTACCCCTCTGCTGCGAACCCCTCATTAGCAGAGCATGGTCTGAGTTTTCTCGTTTTGTTCAATCTCAGCTGGTACCAGGAGACACCAGTACAATCCCAACTGGTACCAGAAGACAGTAGTACACTCCCAGCTAATACAGGAGACTAAAGTAAATCCCAGCTGGCTCCAAGAGACACCAGTGCATTACCAGTCGGTGTCAGGTAACACCAATGCAGTCCCAGCTAGTGCCAAGAGATACCAATACAGTGCCACCTGGTAGCTGGAGACACCAGTACAATGTGAACTGATACCAGAAGACACCAGCACACTGCCACCCGGTACTGGGACACACAAGTACAGTACCAGCTGGTAATAGGAGACACCAGTACAGTGCCAACTAAAACCAGGAGACACCAGTAAATCACAACTGGTACCAGAAGACACCAGTACAACCAAAACTCATGCCAGGAGACACCAGAAATGCCCAACTGGTACCAGAACACTCAACTGCAATCGCAACAGTTAACAGAACACAACCAATACAGCACCAGCTGATACCAGGTGACACTTGTATGGTAACAACCTGTACCAGGAGACACTAGTATAATGACAACTGGTATCAGGTGACACTATTACAGTATAAACTGGTATCAGAAGATACCAATTCATTCCCAGCTGGTGCCAGGAGACACTAGTACAGTACCAAATGGTACCAAAAGACATTAGTACAGTAACAACTGGCACCAGGAGACACTAGTTTAGTACCAACTGGAATCAGGAGACACCAGTATAGTAACAACTGGTACCAGTAGACACCGGTTCAGTACCATCTGGTATCAGGAGACACCAGTATAGTATCAGTTGGTATCAGGAGACACCTTTACAGTACCAGGTAGTATCAGGATACACTATTGCAATCCCAACAGGTAACAGGAGTCTCCTGTGCAGTACTAATTAGTACCAGGAGACACCAGAACAATCCTAACTGGTATCGGAGACACCAGTACAGTATCAGTTGGTATCAGGAGACACTTGTACAGTACCAGATAGTATCAGGATACACTACTGCAGTCTCAATGGATAACAGGAGTCCCCAGTACAGTACTAATTAGTACC
Source organism: Neoceratodus forsteri (assembly GCA_016271365.2). Lineage (NCBI taxonomy): Eukaryota > Metazoa > Chordata > Ceratodontiformes > Ceratodontidae > Neoceratodus > Neoceratodus forsteri. Next base: position 1,116,667,756 of record CM028133.1, read on the forward strand.
AGGAGACACCAGAACAATCCTAACTGGTATCAGGAGACACCAGTACAGTATCAGTTGGTATCAGGAGACACTTTTACAGTACCAGGTAGTATCAGGATACACTACTGCAATCCCAATGGGTAACAGGAGTCCCCAGTACAGTACTAATTAGTACCAGGAGACACCAGAACAATCCTAACTGGTATCAGGAGACACCAGTACAGTGTCAGTTGGTATCAGGAGACACCTTTACAGTACCAGGTAGTATCAGGATACACTATTGCAATCCCAACGGGTAACAGGAGTCCCCAGTACAGTACTAATTAGTACCAGGAGACACCAGAACAATTCTAACTGGTATCAGGAGACACCAGTACAGTGTCAGTTGGTATCAGGAGACACCTTTACAGTACCAGGTAGTATCAGGATACACTATTGCAATCCCATCGGGTAACAGGAGTCTCCTGTACAGTACTAATTAGTACCAGGAGACACCAGAACAATCCTAACTGGTATCGGAGACACCAGTACAGTATCAGTTGGTATCAGGAGACACTTGTACAGTGCCAGATAGTATCAGGATACACTACTGCAATCCCAATGGGTAACAGGAGTCCCCAGTACAGTACTAATTAGTACCAGGAGACACCAGAACAATCCTAACTGGTATCAGGAGACACCAGTACAGTAGCAGGTGGTATTAGGAGACACCTGTACAGGACCAGGTAGTATCAGGATACACTACTGCAATGCAAGTGGGTACCAGGAGTCCCCAGTACAGTTCTAATTAACTTACCAGGAGACACCAGAACAATCCTAACTGGTATCGGGAGACATCAGCACAATCTTAACTGGTACAAGAAGACACAGTGTAATCCCAAGTGATATCAGGAGACACTATTACAATCCTAACAGGTACCAGGAGACATAATGTCACACAGGAAATGCAGTGTCAGTTGCTCATCAGGTTGCACACTCGCCTCTGAGGCGGGAGGTTCAGAAGATTGTGGGTTCTATCCCCACATCAGGCATTTGGGTTAAATCCCAATACTGACAATGTAGTGCAGCGTGAAGGGGGGTGCTGCACTCCTGAGGTGCTGTCTTTCGGATGAGACGTTAAACCGAGGTTTCATCTGCCTGTTCTGGTGGTTGTTCAGGAGGACATTAAAGATCTCATGGCACTTCTTGAAAAGAGTACAGGGATTTTATTAATAGAAAAACATCAATTCACAAATGTACAAAATTGTCACCACAGCAAGGAGAAAGAATATACGGTAATGATTAATCATAATACAAATGAGATTGACTTTAGACAACGAATAAGAAGAAAGAAAGAAAGAAAGAAAAGGGGGAGACAAAGAAAAGAAAGTTTAAACATAATGAAAAAGGAAGAAAACTTACATGCAAAGAACCTTTTAACGTCAAAGTTCCTGTTAATCACCTGTTCTTAGGATATCTCTGTTCCTTGAAATACATGAACCCATACTTGGAATAATTTGTGAAACCAGCAGTCTGTAGCAACTGATCTGGTTCGTAATCAGTTACCCTCAATTATGATAAATCAGTGCACTGATTTCCTATATATAAATTCATTTGAACTTTATAAAAACAAAAAAAACTTTGATTGATGAAGCTGAACTTATACTCACTGAACTATCGTAGGTTACAGAGGGATTTATGTATGGTATACTCAGCATTTCAAAACTTAAGACTGTGGGAATATGTGGGACTAGAAAAAAAAAACATAGTGAGATCTACAAGAACCCACGATCGACAAGTAAAAGGGGAATTGTATAGGACAAATAAAAGGGTTTTCTGGTTCAATCAAAGAGTAGTGTCCTACTGGAACAGACTGCCCCATAGCATAGTTAATACTGACTCGATCACTAGTTTCAAAAATAAATTGGATGTCTTCTATGGCGTCAAGCAAACAACATAGATGGGACATTAAATAGTTTAATAAATTAGGCTTTTTGGCATAAGCTACTGTCTCAAACCTGACTTATGAAACTTATGAAACTTTCCACCACCTTTGCACCTAGGTTGAGTAGTAAAGGAAAACATCTTGCTGATACACATTATACATTGCTGTTTCACATAACACACTGAAGGTCTTGTGTCATTATACATTGTTGCAGTACCCACTGGCATATAGCTTGCCAAACATAAAATTTCAAACAGCAGAACAAAATTTCTAAGGTCTCAATGTGGAAGTTATGTTGCAAAAAGGAGACATCTCCTAACACTAATGACTTATAAGATAATTTTGGTAACCAGGGTAGTTTCCATTTTGCAGCTACATACTGCCATGAGGCTTTAAAGTGGCCACAGTTCAGGAGGAAGTGCTCCATGGTTTCCTCCTGAGCCCCACAGGAAGTGTAGGGACAGAATCTTTCTTCTTGGGCTTTATGCTTACTATTCCCTCGGATGTTCAATCTCCCATAAGAGGACAACCATAAAACTTCCCACATATGGAGGGGGATCCTATTATTATTTAGTTGAGCTAAAACTCTAATATTTAGATGAGGGGGACAGTATTTGAACTCGGGCTCCTTGGGAATGTACTTGCTCATAACTAGACTATAAAGATGACTGCCTGAATTTACTAATATCTGGGATTTAGAGAGACCCCACTTAAACAATATTTTGGGGCTGAAGGTTTAAAATATTCAGGAATTTGTAAGCGAGGTATGACTTTGGGGGGGGGGAGGGGGAGCCTGTCCATACTTGAAAATAAGGTGTTAAGTTGTTACAAATCCATTTTTTTGGAAGACTGTCAATAAGGGATAATCATATCCTTATGGTCTAAGAAATAAATAGGGTATGAAAGAAGAAAATGGGGCAGATCATTCCAAATCCTCCTTTATTGTTGGGCAAATAGGTAAATATTCTTTTAATGGGGTTAGTCTGCTGCCCCATAGCATCCGGAAAAAACAGCTATATAATCTTGTTTCTAAAATTAGAGGGGGTGGAAAGATCACAGCTATATACAGCATACATGGAATTAGGAGCAGTTTTATTATTTGGATCCTTTTTATCTTCGACAATTTCCATCCTTTCCATATTTGGACTTTGTAGTCACATGTACGAAGAGCCGATTCCCAATTTTGGAGGGGTAAATTGCTTGGTCCAAATTGGATCCCCCAAATTTTTATGGGTTCAGTAGAAATGGGAATGTCATTTAAATTAGACACAGGAGGACCTGGAAGGCCTATAAACATACCTTTGCTTTTGTCAAAACTTAGCCTAGCATTAGACATAGAGGAATACGGGTTTATTTCTTGTATCAAAAGAGGGATGCTACTGGGATCAGAGAGAAACAAACAGACATTGTCTGCGTAAGGCAGAACTTTAATTTCATCATTAGTGGAGTTACCTGAAAGGCCACGCCACCGGGGATTCCTAACAAGTTTCCTAAGCAAGGGGTACAGGGAGAATATATAAAGAGAGGGGGCACCCCTGTCTAACACCTACAGTAAGTTTTAAACCTGGGGAGTTACTTCCATGAATTATAGCATGAACTATGGCCAAAGAATATAAACTACGAAGCCAGTTAATAAGGAGGGGAGGGATGCCATATGATTCTAGTGTAGAAAAAAAGGAAAGAATGACTTACCCGGTCAAAGGCTTTACTTTGATCAACATATACCAAAAGTCCAATCTTTTTATGGGAAACATTGTCTTCTACCAGTTCCCAGATAATTATGAGGGAGTGTTGAATTTTACGGTCTGGTAGGCCACAAAACTGGACAGGATGAATCAATAGTTTTGTTATTTTTCTGAAACGTTTGTTCAGTATTTCTCATAAAATGTTAAAGTCTGCATTTAATATACTAATAGGCCTCCAATTCTGAATAATATATTTATCACCTGATTTAAAGAAAAAAATTATTTGCCCTGTTGAAAAAATATTCAGGGGTTGATTTTCCCTTCAAGAATGAAGAAAAAACCTTTTTCCAGACAGGCAGCCAATATCTTAGAAAATTGTTTATAAAATTCATAAGGCAACCTGTCTATCCGAGGTGAAACCCCTAATTTTTGAGTATTAATTATTGTTTCTATTTCTGCAGCTAGGATTGGAAGTTCAAGATCGCTGGCGACCCCTACGGGATTGTCTGTTGTATATTTTGTGAATAATGTGACACAGCCAAATCTGATGGAGGTGTTGAAATATTAAAGGATTGTAGATGCTCAGAAATAATATGTTCTAGTTTAGATTCGGAATGGACTAAAGTCCCTTTTTTATGTCTTCAGCAAGAAAATGAGATGGACTCTTTCCGTGTTTTGCAAACTTCATATGGGTCACCTGTAGGTGACTTTTGAGTCCCATATTGTAACTCAGCCCTTATGGTTGTAGCCCTAGCATAACAAAACTGTTTCATTTGTTGGGCTGGCCTGTCATCACAGTGGCTGGATGTCCGCTTGTGACACAGACAACCTGGGTTCGGAAGCATACCAGGGAGTCAGAGGGCCAGCCAGGGGAAGGATGTCCGAGCGCCTGACAGACCACTCAGCTCCTCCGGGGGGGGGGCAGGGGGACACACTGGCTTGGGGGTGGCCTGTCCTCTAGTGGTGGACTGAGGTATCGCAGCCCTGACACCTGCAACAGCAGGGGACAGCGTGAGGGATGCCGGCATAAGCCTTGGTGTTGCGGCCCATCATGCTCTGGGAGGGCATACATGGAAAATGTCTCTCCCAGCACAACACTGACGCGAGAGCCCGATGGGGGTCCTCACCTACCGGCAGCTGACAAAGACTTGATTCTTCTGGGGTAAGGGGCTTCGGGGTGCCCCCCCAACACCGTGTCCCTGCTTGCGGGGTAAGCCAAGGTTCCATGGGGGGTGTACCGAAGGGAAGAGGCAGTGCCAGGTAAGGTAGTCAGGTGACAGTGCTGAGTTGGGGTGGAGGTAAAAATAGAAAAGAAAAAAAAGAAACGGTTTCAATTGCTGTTTTAGCTTTTCTATCTGGGCCAAATAATCGTGTCTGAAGGTGGATACTAGGGAATGCAAATACTGTAGTTGGGTATGAAGTTTCAGGTACGATAAAAGTTGGATCGTGCTTTATTTTTATCATAGCATTGAAACCATAGCTGAATATCTTTCTTGGTGTCTGCCCACCCAAGTACCTACATAATCATATAGGTCAAATACTGAAGTTCGAGCCCATAAAAGTCTTGTTATCCCAGAATGAACTAAGGGGTCAGATAAAACTGAAGAGTTTAGTTTCCACTGATTTTGTTTAACAGAACTAGACTGGTGCTTTTTAATTACTATTTTTATTAACATGTGATCTGAAAATTTGGATGGAATGGTCTCCGTAGAAACTAAATGAATGTTTTTGGATATGAAAAAATTATCTATTGTAGATAGAAATTTCCCTCTCTTGTAGGTAAACTTAAGGCCTGAGATCTCAAATTCTGTACAGTTAAATAGGACACCAGTTAAAATGCATTTTTCTAAAGCATTAGAATCACAATACTTCTTTTTCCCTTTCGTCAGTGAGTCTAAGTTATAGAACCCACAGTTAAAGTCCTCTCCTAGGAAAATAGTTCTAGATGTTACCAGGAAAGGCTGTAGGGAGGTCAAAGGGCAACCCTCTCAGCTTTAGATTGGAGACCATACACACTAATAAATCAATCGACAGAGGGTTTGTTCCCAGTTACCATCTAGAATGAATAGCCTCCCAGGGATTTCATCAATGAGTTCAGAGAGGGGAAAAAGTGAGTTCTGAAACACTATACCCACTCCATTGGCTTGATCTAACCCAAAAGGACCAATAAGAGGGCCCCCAACACCATTCTGATTGAAAGAGCCTAACTTGATCGAAAGAAAACATCCAAGTCTCCTGTAGAAAACAAACAGGAAATTGTTGATCATGTAAACATTGAAAAACACCATGTCTTTTTCTGAAATTAAGTATACTACACTCATTTGCTGAAATCAAGTTAGTTGTATCCACAAGTCAATGTTTTGGGGCTACGAATTCTTTTTTTTCCTTTTCTTTTTCTTCCCTTTATACCCCTGAGTATCCGCCAGTGGATTAGGTATTCCAGAGTTCTGTGAAGCAGAGGCAGATTTTCCCACCTCCATATCTGAATCCCCCCAGTTGGGCTTGGCTAGAACTGTATAAGAGTTCCTTGGTCCACCTCAGGTGAGTCTGGATCAGTTTTAAGGTTCCGAGTAGACTGTCTCCTCCCAGCTGGTGTAGATCATTGGCCTGGGGGAGGTATGGGTGTAAACTTCCCTTGTTGTTTATCCCCTGGAGGGGTGGGGGGGAGTCAGCAAAACAGACGGGTTGCAAGTTCAGGGTAGAGTGCTTTGGGGGAAGTTCATTTTTGAGTTTATCGTGGTGTGCAGGTGCAGACAAACTCATTGCTATAAGAGGTGCTATACAGGGGTATGCCCAATGGAGAGCTCAGTTTCAAGGGGCAGGTCAGTGGCAGGCAAATTAGTTGGCAGGCTAACGATGACTCCCTTTCAGCTGTTGGGGTAGAGTTGGCCAACTTTTCAAAGGACAGAGCCGCACTAAAAGTGGCGCGGCTCGGTCCTTTGATGTTGCATTCCTGCACTGTTAAATTCCTGGTTGCGCGTTCATACTGCTGTAGCTTTCAGTGTGAACGCATTGAGCCCAGGCTGTCAGCATGCCCCCTACCAGTTTCAAATAAACAAATGGCAGCGGCTATCGCTGTCTGCCTCATACAGTCCCCATGAAAGCAGACGGGGGTGCCCAATCCCCCTGTCGGTATGCCCCCTCCCAGTTCATTTGCCAACAGGGGAGCCCACTCCCCATCAGCATAATGCCCCCCATTTGTTGTGTGCCGAGGGGGGTGGCCAATCCCCCTCTGCTCATGTCCACCCCAAACACTTGGTATGTGCCAACGGGGTGCCCAATCCCCATTGGCTACAGTCCCCCCAACAAACACTCAGGTGGCATGCTGAAAGTCCCTGTTAAAAAAGAAAACTTTCCCGTGCTGGATTTTGTTTTGAACCTATAAACAAGAAAATGGTCCTCGTAGTTTGCCGTGCCCCCTCTCCCCAACCCGCACCCACCCTCTGCGCACCCACCTCCCCACACCCCTCACCCATATTTACCTCTGGAGCCAGCGTGATGATCTTTGGTGGAGCGGGAACACATCTGCACTCTTCAAAGCCAACCGTGAACTGAAGAAATGCCGGTAAGCTGTATAATGGCATAAATGTTTTTTCTTTTCAACTGTGGTGCATATCTCAGCCATTTTGGGGAATTCTGGCACCAAATTTTCAACATGGGGTTCTTGGGACCCCACCTCATAAATTCAGTGACTGTAATCTGGTTACTCGATCACGGAAGGTGGTTTTGCAGTCACTGCATGGAATCACCTTTCGAGACCAATTAACAAAATGACAGCATCACTGTTCATGAGGTAGGCTCCCAAATAGCCTATGTTTCGAATTTGGTGAAAAAATTCCCAAAGAAGACTGTGTTACGAGCGTGCATTGTGCAATTTCCACACGCACTCGTAACGTCGCAAATTTGTAATATTTTCTCTCCAGATTTTCAACATTGGCATTTTTTTACACCTCCTCATAAACAGTACAGTTGTCCTTTTTCACATCCTAGCTGAAATGTGTTTTCGCACTTCCAGCGCAGAATAGCGCGGTTGCTGCGAGAAATCAGTGATCGGGACACATTATGAAAATCACAGTGACACTGTTCATGAGTGGAGGTCCCAAATGCCTATGTTGAAAATTTGTGGCAAAAACCTATAAAATGACTATGTTATGAAAGGCAAGTAGTTTCCACGCAGACACCACAAACTTCCTAGAATTTGTAATATTTTGACTCAAGATTTTCAACATTGTCAATTTTGCACACCTCCTTATGAAAAGTACACCTGTCATTTTTCACATTCTGCCTGAAATGTGTTTTCGCACATCTGGCGCACAATGGCGCGGTCGCTGTGGGAAATCAACATTTGGGACAGATTAACAAAATCATAGTGCCACTGTTCATGAGCAGAGGTGCCAAATGCTTTCATGAGGTGGGTGTTGTGATGCTTGGCCAGCTGATTATGATTGTTCTTTGATATTTCTAATATAAAAACGTAGTGTGTGATTTGTCTCCATACGGCAGCTGTGCCATGGGTCAGGCTTTAGTGGAAATAACAGGATATATTAACCTGAAACCAGAAGGTGATTAAAAAGACTAGAGAGCCTTAATTAAGGGTCTCCTGTTTCCCTGACTTAATTAGAACTGACCCAGCTAACAGGATATAGGGATCGTAAACTTTTATGACGTTTTAGAGAAAAAAACATTGTTATATCACTATGGTGCTAAAAGGCATAAAATCCTTTGAAATGCCTGGGAATAGGAACTGTTTGAGATCAAAGAGGGGATGTTAATTAAGGAGTCATATTGGGAAATGAGTTTTTGCTGATGTCACCTTATTTGAAATATCTCCTGACAGGAAGATCATTGTTTGCATAATTTTTTATATTTAACAAGGAGGAGCTAGATGACATCATAGAGGGGGTAGAAACCCACAGTTTTTTTAACCTGTATTCAGTGTTTCAACTGACACATTTCTTTGTGAACTCTTAAGAAACATCTAACTTTAAGCACTTACAGAGGTAATACATTAGATAGAAAAAGTCTAATTGTATTGTGGTAGGAGTTTTAGTTTGTACTTTTCCTTGTTTTCTTTTAAATGATTGTATGCTTTGTGATATAGTGTTCTGTGTTTACATTTTACATATTTTTATCCATTTTTAAGTAAACCTTTCATCTGAAAAGACTGCCAGGGTGTGTCTTCCAAGTTCTTTCTTTTTGCATGTGATGTATACGTGGTTAAGTTGACTGCTGTTCATAAGCTTGATGGTGTTATCAGACTGGGAAAAGGTAAGAATATACCTAAGGTCTTTTATAGAGTTTTAAGGGTTCATTTTGGATACTTGGTTAGGTGCCCTTAGGCGAAAGATATCTGGCATCCCCCCAAAGAGCAGATTATCTGAGCCTGTACATTTGGGTATGCTAGCATAAGGTTCACAGTTTGAATCCCCTCAAAACTTGAGACCAAAGGTGATTCGGACCCACAAGCAGACAGGAGGGTTACTCTGTTCTGTTATCTGTTCACAATACTGCGCTCGGAGGTTGGCACTGTGGGAGCAGAGAGCCTGACCTGCTGAGTGTGTTTGTGACAGGGGTCACAAAAAGCCATGTTGAAAATCTGTAGTGCAAATACCAACAAACGCTCGGGGCATTAGGGTTTCTAACCATAACATCCCCCCTCGATCCATGGTGAGGCTCCAGTGCCCTCATCTCCTCTGAACCGCAGACACATCTTCACTCTTCAAAGCCAGATCACGAATTGAGGAAACAGGTATGCACTAGGGTTGTCAGAACCCTCTGAAGTTCTGGGTTCTAGTTCTAGTCTAGAACTTTTGAAAAAGTTCTAGGGTTCTAATCTTTTTTTAGAACTTTTTAGAACTCGAACCCTATTTTTTTATTGTGCTGCCAGTAACGAAGATAGTAATAAAATACATGTAAAGGAAAAACTGTTCAATATAAGGGGGAGAGAAATTATCTTGTGTGACATTGATAGGAATACAACTAGGTTTATCTATGGTTTCTTCTGTTTGCTAAAGTCAGCAACTTAATACGTAACAGGCCCACCCACCCACCCATATGTTAAAAGTTTTCCTGCTGCAGCTGCATCATAGTTCCTTAGTGAAAGAAAGAGGCACATTAGCCATTTATGTACTCAGCTATATATACTCATCGTCATGAATTAGGAGAAAAAAATAACTGATATTACCTAATTTCAGCTATTTGCTGCTTTCTGTTTTAAATGAGTGAATCAAAAGTTGCTATGTTTAAAAGAAAGCTTTTATAACAAAGTCAAGCCAAGTACTACAGCAGCAACATGTGGAACTGTTACAAAACATATTATGTCATAACATATTCAGTCAAGACATTGGAATAAAAAAAATATGCCAGTCATTGTTGCTGGCAAAATGCATGCAATTTTCTAAAGTAATGCATACATATACCAACATTTTTGTTGGCAAATTGAAGTAATACATACAAAAAATTCTAAGATGATGCATTTTTGCAGCTGATACTTCAATAAAATCTGTATTTCAGTCACATAAATAAAAAAAGTGGTTTCCTCACCACATACTAAGGAACATTTAATGTAGCTGCAGCAGTTGGCATGTGATGTTTAAGGGACAGCGTCTGTCAACCCCATTATGTATCAAATTATCACTACTTATAAAGCAAAACACTATGATACGTCACATTCTGTGAAACTGCTGATGCAGATTTTCTTTTATTTCTGATTCCTTGATTCTTTTTAAAGGGGACAGGACAATTGTGCTAGGTGGCAGCAGTTTGCAATGTATTTAATAAGAATATATATTATGTGTACAGTAGGTTCGGTCTGTCATCATTTTTTCCTCACCATCCCCAGCTGATCACGAATCTGTAAATGAAAGAACTAAAACAACACCCACCTTTCACCCCATCACCCATTCCACTTTTCTTCCACCACCCTCATCTGTGCAGTAGCACCCATGCCACCCTTACACCCATGTTAAAACCAACCCACAACCCTCACCCATGTACTAGCATCCATTTTTCGTTTATGGCTAACATTTCTGTAATTGAAAAAATAATAAACAGCTACCAATTAGAACTCATTGTTTTGTCCTCTTTAAAATTGAAAAATAGACCGTCTCCTGTCCCAGCCCATACTGACAAAGTCACAGAAGGTAAATCCAAAAATATATGTTTGCACTTTAACTATAAATAATATGATACAGAAAGGATTGACGTGACAGTGTCCCTTTTATGCCAAATTTGGGCCTGTTCCCACTGATGTTAAAATTGCCCTGTATATAAAACTTGTTGACTTTAGTTTAGACCCTAGCTACAAAGCAGTTTGCCATGAAATGGTGAAAGTTTTGGGGGGGTATATAGTCCAAGGTAGTAGATCGAGAAAGGAGAGAGACGACAACCAAAGTCATCACAGTCTGTAAAAGTTTCCTTTTTGGTGCAGAGAGACTCCGTCCCACACAGTATTTACCAGCCACCACCATCTGAGTTGTCATCACCATCAACATCCACAACATCAATCACTTCAGGATCAGTTTGTATACTCTTGTAGGGATACGAAAATCTTGACTTATTAACTTTAATAAAAGTTAACGTGTGTACATTTTCTGGCAGCAACCTATTTCTGGTGTCTGTCACAATATTGCCAGCTGTACTAAACATGCATTCTGAACAGACACTTGTTGCAGGACAACCAAGATATTTACAGGCTTCATCATACAGCTCTGTCCAAATTGACTTTTTTTTGATCTCCAGTATTCAAAAGGGCATGCATCAATAGGAACAGGCAGTTCTTGCAGGTAACTGTCTACCATGATGGACAGAGACCGCTCAGAAGAGGAATCAGAATAAGCTGGTATGGCAGCAATTTGGGAAAGGTTTTGCCACAGATTTAGCTTGCTACTAAGAGTTGAAGAAGTGGCAGTTGTGGAACAACTACTGTTAATGTTTGGTGACTTTTCCAGTTCTATATCCCTTTGTGAAGATGAACCTGCATGTTGTGGTGATGACAACCTGAGGGTACTGTGTGTGTCTGTGTTTGACTCCTGTGAGTGCTGGAGCTCATCTAGCAACATACATTTGTACTGCTCTATATCATCTGTTTTTGGAAGATGTATAGCCTTGAACCTGGGATCTAAGAGAGTTGCAAGGATGTAGTGTTTTGATTTCGTCATAGCAACTAATTTGTCATTGGTTTTGAAGCGCTCGCTCATTCTCTTTACGAGATTCCCATGATACAGGCGACATGTTGTCTGCGCTTCAGATCTGTCTTTTTCTATTTGTAGATTTAGAACACTAAGATGATGTGTAAAATGAGCATTATGAGTGGGATAACCTGACTCACAGATGCGCCTTCAGAAGACATGTCCCTTGTAGCTGTCTCAAAAGGAGCTAGGATACAGCACACTGTCTCCATTAATTTCCACTGCAGCACAGACAGCATAATGCCATCTCCAATAATGTAACTGGAGCAGTACTCAGGTACAGCTTGCTTTTGCCCCAAGAGGCGCTGCAGCATATAAAGCGTTGAGTTCCAACGAGTGGAAACATTTTGAATCAGCTTTTGCTGGGGCAGCTTGTGTTTTTTTTGCAGTTCGAACAATGTCCGTATAGCCTTGGTTGAATGTGAAAAGTGAGTCACAATTTTTTTGCAAACAGCAATCATACCATCCACTTGTGTTTCGTTGCTGAGAAATCCCGTTGACAATTAAGTGTAAACAATGTGCAAAGCAAGAAGCATGAAATCCTCCACCCTGTACTGCTTTCAAGATGTTGGCTCCATTGTCACTTACTATGAAGCCACATTTTAGACCGTGAGAATAAACCCATTCGTCAAGGAGGTCATTTAGTTCCTGCAAGATGTTTGCAGCAGTATGACTTTGCCCAAACTTCTTTATATGCAGCAGCCATCTTTTGGGGTGTCTTTGTTTTTGAAGAAGCACAAGAAAATGTGACCCAATGAGCGGTAAGGGACATGTAATCTATGTTTTGATTGCTGGTCCACATATCTGTTGTGACATGAATAACCCCACCCTCCGCAGTTTTAAGTGCAAGCATCACTGTCGCTTTTAAAGCCTGATAAATGTTTGGTATTTCAACATAGGAAAAGTACCTTGATGAGGAACATTATGTAAGGCTTTGCTAATGTCATGAGCTCCTAAAATCGTCATGATCTACCAAAGAGTATGGGAGAAGGGCTCCGCCAACAGTTCACCGATTCTATGATTAAGATGAAGGGTCTTTGGATGATTTCTAGTAAAGGTATTCTTCCTTTCAAATGCCTGAGACAGTGTTAGCTGTTTACAACATGTCCCTGCTGGTTTATTATACACCGTGCTTTGATGGGCAGATGGATGCAGAGATGGTGGACTAGGACTTATACATTCAGTGCCATCACTGGATGTGCAACTGGTACTAATGCTGCTGGCATTGGTGGTAACAGTGATCCTAGGGCTGGCAGTGGTTCTGCCCGCATCAAGTTCAGACAATTCAGTATCCATTTCAGATTCCTGACCCTTCTCAAGTGTGGTCTGGAAGATGGAAGACATGGGTTTTGGATGATCAAGCAAAACTGAATGCTTTTTCAGATGGCGTTTAAGAGCTGTAGTGCCAAGGCATGACACAACTTTACCACGGCTTACACTCTGTTTACACAGGAACAAATTGCCCTGCATGGATCAGTTTTACTGACAGAGAAATAATTCCACACCTCAGATGTGACAGATTTTGTTCGAGTGCTAGGAAGATAGCTAAAGACTGTTTATGTCTTTTCACCTGTCCTAACAGAACCTGGGACATGCTCCTTGGTGCTAGAAGAGTGGGCAGAAGACTCTGATGGATTTTCATTGCTGGCCAACACAGAAGTGGTGGATTCAATGGATATGTCCTTTTCATTGCCAACAGTGCTGGATGTATTTGCAAGTGCACTACCTGATTCATTGTCAGCAGACTTGCTCATTTCACTTTGTTGAGGAAGTAATGATTCGTCATGAGACACAACAGTGTCGGACTGAGACAAAGAGCTACTGTCTGAGTCAGAGAGGGACTCACTGTCACTTGCATTGTTGCTGCTAGTCACAGGGATCTTAACAGCATGAATGGCATACCTTATGGTGCCTCTCTGTGTGACCCCAGCAGCTGTACAGGTTTTCTTAAAAGATCCCCCTTTACCACACTTCACTGTTGCTCTTTTGCTGTTTGTTGAATTTTTATCACGTGAAACATTTTGCTTATTTTTGCTAGCACCAGGATTACCACTACCACCAACACCTGCTCCAACACCAGCACTAGATGCTTCATCTATGTTGATGTCATAACAGAACCAGTATACTGCAGGGAATACACCCACACAATTCCTGTGTAAGAAAGCAATGTGATCTATGATCACTGGCTACAACTCCAAAATTGTATTTTGGCTATGTGACACTGTGATGCAGTGGACTGAAAGTAATTGAAGAATATGACAGTTTGCAACTAAAGGTTCAAGGCTTACAGAATGATTGGGCTGCTGGGCAAAGGCATAAGCATAGCAGTCAAGGGGTGCACAGCAGCAGGGTTATGGAGTGACCACAAGAGACGGAGTTACACACACAAACCGAGGAAAGAGATTTTCTGTCTCTTCTCCCAACAGGGAAATATATTTTTTTACTTCTGTTGTGTATTTAAGGATAATGTCACCACACAACTGCCCACTGGGCTTCACACGGTAACACACACTGGGTAAGGTACAGTGCAGTCAAGGGGCACACAGCAGCATGGTGATGGGCTGACCACAAGAGACAGAGCTACATACACAAACCCAGGAAATAGATTTTTCTGTCTCTCATCCCATCAGGGAAATATATTTTTAGGCTTCTGTCATGTATTTAAGGACAATGCCACTACAAAACTGGCCACTGGGCTTCTGTCTTCCTCCCAACAGGGAAATATATTTTTAGGCTTCGTTGACAACTTGTCATGTATTTAAGAATAATGCCACCAGAAAACTAGCCACTGGGTCTCTCACGATAACACACACTGGGTACTAGGGTACAGTGCAGTCAAAGGGCACACAGCAGCAGGGTCCAGAATCCTGATCACAGGAGATGTTTCTGTCTCTCCTCCCAACAGTAAAAAAATGTATTTAAGGATAATACCACCACAAAACACACTGTAATAACTAGGGTATAGTGCAGTCAAAGGGAAGGGACCACAGCAGCAGTGTCATCCTCCTGATACTTGGTTGTAGGACTTGACTTTAAACAATTTTATTCAATTCAATAAAAGTTCACTGTTCACATTCACTCATTTAACTTTGTTTTCTCTCAAAATCTGATTTTCTTCACCCTCCCCAGCCAGGTGCTCTGTCTCCCAAATCCCACTTGACAGATATATTGAGGATCAGAAAATTCATCAAATATAGTACCTAGTTTGGCAACTAGTAACTAAGCATTCCAATGCAGGCAGTCAGCTAATAATATCCCACATGGCACACAGCGAGAGAGACCCTCACCCCACTGTTTTTTCCTACCCTCCCTTGCTTTCCTTTTCACCCAGTGTTGTCCACTGTCCACCACCCACACTTTAGATTTTTTATTTTGTTTTACAGTGAGTAGCTGGAGGGAAAGCAAGTCGTCACTTTTTTTTAAATGCCAGCCACGAGTTCGTTCGCATCGCAACTCGCAGTCGGACTCGTCGCCAAAACTCGCGAACGTAATCTCAGGCACAGCAGAATGATGCACCCCGGCCTCCCCTTTGAACGCAGTCACCACGCTACGCGACTTAAATACCGCGTTGGTAAGGACCACATGACCGCAGAGCAGTTGGTCAGGTGGTGGTGATGACGTGTAACTGGCTGCCAGTCTGGGATCAAGGGTACACCATTCGGCGCGATCTCACAATGCCCGACTCCCCACAAGAACAGTGTCAGTAACTGCATCGGGATGTGAGGAGCGAAGCTGAAGTAAGATTTTTCAATCGGGGACTGAAGTTTTGCATTCGGGACTTGGGAGGGATGCGCTTCCAGAAAAGATTCGAACCCTCTAGTGTTCGAGTCCTAAATTAGAACTTGAACACCAGGGTTCGAGATGGGTTCGAATCTTGCTCGAACTAGTTCTGACAACCCTAGTATGCACTTCAGTGTATTTCAACGGGAATTTGAACTTGGTGGCATAAATTGTTCTTTCTGCTGGGAACTGTAGTCCTGCCAATCGGTGCATACCAACAGCAATTCCAAAGAGGAACTTTAGCATTGACAAATGCTTCTCTTTGTTAGGGGTACTGCCTTCTGTGTCTGAGGTGATAACCTGAACTTCCCCTTGCTGAGTTTTTAAAGGAGAAGTATTCTCAGGTTGTACTGGAGTTAGATCCATTTCTGCAGAGGAGGCCACAGCATCCCGAGCTTTCTGAATTAGGGAGTCAGGACTCATAGGATTGGATTTGTTTTTGCTGCCCATGGGCATTCAGAAAAGGTGTAACCGTACTCTTCACATAAGTCACATTTAGTGTGGTTTGCGCACTGCATACTGATGTGCCCAATTTTACCACTGTTATCACATCTTGATTTGTCGCACACACTGGTGAGGTATGTGCGAGCTCCTTATTGGTAACAGGCACGAGGTTGACTCGCATAGAAACAAACTCCTCCATCCCTGCCTAGTAAAAAGGAGTTGGGTATGTGACAGATACCCTCCTCATTCTGATGGAGTTTAACTTTGAACTTCAAGCCCCCTGTCCAGAATAGCTCAGCATCACGAATAGCCTTCGGGGCACCTAGGACTTCACATTTTTGACTGAGCCAATAGACTACGTCCTCCACATGGACACCTTCATTACAGAATAAGATTGTTATGAATTTTATTAAAGGTTTTGTTAGGGGAATCACCAAAAAGGGAGACCATAAGGGGAAACTTTTACTGTTTTGTATGTTTCCCAAAAAGGTCGAGAGCATGAGGTGATCGAAAACTTAAATCACAGTTGTCTTCACCAGAAACATTGATGAAGGCAAACACTTCTGCTGGAAAGAAGTGTAAGGAGTCTTTAAGGAGATTTTTCCCAATGTAATGCCTAACGGGTCTAACCTCTAAGCCCCCTTTATAGCAGGTCCACACCACATTTCTCCTAGGAACCACTTCTTTTTTACATTTTGAGAACAATTCAGACAGTAGGGGTTTCTGGGAGGAGAGGGGATTAGTATCCTCCTGAGGGGGAGTGACTGGCTGCTCAATCCCGCTTTTATCTTTGTCTGGGACTACTGTGTGAGGGTGGGGGGGAACCTCCCTGCTGGCTGAGATAAGAATATTAGTTTCCTCAGAGGCTGGCTCTGATACTTGTGGAACTGGTATGACCAGTACCTTAGCTGAAGTTTCAAGAGGGAATTCTGCAGCTATTTTACTACCGTTACTTGTATTGTTTTGCCCCAAAGATTTAGCTCCTTCTGAGGTAGAGGTTTGTGGCAATGAAAAAGAAGGTACCTGTTGTCCATGCATTGGGTGCCATTCAGGAGTGTCTTGGGACATCATCATTTTGTCCAAGTCTAAATCAGTAATCCATTTGCCTTCTTCCGTTATTGCCCAACCATCATCCCGCAAAGCTCGCTCAGGAGACCACTGATCTGTGATGCAGAGTATGTCTGAGTTGTACTGGGTGGCCCAGATGGTGAGGTCATCCAGTTTGGGGAGGAGGCTCCTGATGTTGAGGTGAAATATACGGAGACCCTTGGGGAGAGTGCCTGAGGGCAAGCTGGAAGAGGGTGGTAGTGCGGATGTGGATTTATTTGGTGTTAAAAGGCCAGGTTTAGAGTGAATGTCGCCTGCCAGGAGCAGTAGAAGAGATATGGTGAGAAAAGTGGATCGTTTGCCTCTTCTGGGGCTGTGCTTGGAGGGTGGAGCTTGGAGGTTTAGGCACTGAGAGCCTCCAAATTTAATAGGTGCGAGTGGAGCAATGCGGGGTGAATGGTTGAGGACGGTAGGAGGGGATGGATAAGAGGGAAGGAAAAGGGAAGGGTTTGACGAGGAGAGAGAGGAGGTGATAAGATGGATATGGGCGAAGCAAAGGTAGTTGAGGGTGACTATTTGGATGTGGTAGGGGAGGAGAGTGAGTCGGGGGGTGGCGAGGGTTCACCAGTGTGGGGGCTGGGGGGGGTGGAGGAGAGGAGAGTGGAAATTTTAGGAGGAGGCACAGTAGCAGGGGCTGCAGCATAGTGGCTTTGAGAGGCAGGAGTTGAAACAGGTTTAATACTATAGCTGGCCACAAGAACAGAGTTGGTAGCAGCAGCGGCCACTAGTGGCAGGACGAGATAGCTTGCTAATGGGAAAACTAGCTGATTGGTTTTGGCTGTCACCTGACTGCTCAGCTAGACACTATATATTGTAGTGTCGACCAAGGGTGGTGATGGGGCAGTGGGGAGCCAACACGGAGCATCGGCAGGGTCTGCTCAGTTGTGGTTTAAAAAATGGTGCCAAGAGTCCTCTCGGAGCATGGAGAGCCATTTGAATCATACCTGTGGACTGCTGTGGGGGAGGGCTTTGTTCTCTGGCCCTTGCGACCCTCGGGGGAGCTGCCGGATGGTCTGTGAGGAGGAGGAAAGAGGAAACAATTTAATAGCAGGTGGGCTGTAAGGAGGGGCTAAAAAACAATGGGGAGGGGAGACAAGCCTCAGGTTACAGGAGACTACGCAGGTAGCAGAGAGGGCCCCGAAGTCAGGGAGCTATATTTAAAGTACTCCTTGTGCTGAATTAATTGCAGACTGAGGCAGCAGTAGTTTGATCCAAAGTATTGGTCTGGTATCGTATCGGAGATTTAGGCGAGGTATGCAAGGAATCCATCATCCTGGGTATTGTCATGTCCTTTGCCTCAGTACTAGACAGACAGGCTTGATTAGAAGGAGGGCCTGAATTTTCAGACCCTTCAGGTTTATTTATTCGAATCTGAAGGAGAACAGCCACAACCTCCTGCTGTCTAGCCTGTAACCATTGTACCTCCTCTCGTAAGTCTTTCTCTAGTGAAACTTGTAAGGAATCTGTTCGCAATTGTGAGAGATTTCTATCGAAGACAGGACACTGGCTTAAGCCATCCATATCAGCATCAAAGTATTCTTCGGCCTCTGGTAAATCCAAGGCTGGGGAGGAGACCCGCTCTCCAGCCTCATGAACGTCCATTCCCTTCGGAGTCACTGCAGGACTGTCCATCCTAGAATCTGACAGCAACTCCCCCTACAGAAGAGTAGGGGAATTTTATTGGAAAAAGTGGACTTCATTACAATATACAAGTACAGGATGTCAACAATATCAGGGTTTTAAATAATTGATTAGCAGTTTTTTTCTTGGGATGATACTGACTGTACAGAAAGTATTTATATAGATTTTCTAGAAGTGCTGTGTTTGTTAAACACAGTGAGGCAAGAGCTATTAATTTTCTCAAAGTTTTAGCACTTTTATGAGCAAAATGCTAATCGATTTTTAGAGTTAAATAAAACCCTGAATATAAATCACAAGCATAGACAATTCATGGTAAACATCAAACAATGTAGAAAAGAAAAACAAAAAGGAGAATCACAGAAACCATGTTTCACAATTGATCCATAGGTGCTTACATTTTTCTGGTGAAAAGCACTTTTCATCCATCTTTTGCAACCGAATTAATGTATATTTGATATTAGAAACAAGTTCTACATAAGTAACCATTTTCTGTTGCAAGAGAAGCACACATCTTGCTTGCCAAATAGAATATCTAATAATAGCAAGAGTAACATAGAGAGTGTCTTTATGATAATGTGTACAAACAGCAGCATCAGGGATTAACATAAATCCAGAATATGAAAGAGTAAACAAAAATGGCATGTTCCAAATTTGAGACAAAAAAAAACCAAAACCTCTAGCATAAGGACATTCCAAAAATAAATGTTGTTGGGTTTCTAAAATATCACCACAACCTTCTCTGGGACAGAATCTCTTCGACGGTTGCTTATGCTTATGGTTAGCTTTTACTCCCAACCTATCATAATTCCCAAGCCATACACAATCTCACATATAGGCAGGAATCCTAGGGTTTGATAATTGTTGTACGGTGAACTGAGTGACATCTGCCAAACAGTGCGGAAACTCAACTTTAGCAGTGCCTTCAACCTGTAAAATTGTAGCCTGTATCGCTTTTCTACTTAAAATAACTAAATTTGCTGGAGAAAAACCCCATTTAAGAACATTCCTGATACATTCCTTACCATAAGGAGGCATAGTTTTCACCTGTGCCAAAATCCTAGGTCTGTTTTCTTCCCAGGAGGGTAAAGCAATAGCCAACCAGGACATAATTAAATCTCTCCAAATAACCACCCCAAGTTTAGAAACATGGCTTAAATTATAATCCAAAAAAATATTGTAATAAAAAGCCACCGGATTTATCATACTAATACCACCTTTAGAAATAGGGAGGTATGTGAGCTCTCGTTTAATAGGATTCAACCTGGAGCCCCATAAAGCCTGAAAAAAAATACTATAAAGACCTATAAAAGCTATCGGGGATAAATGTAACTGAGATATAAAAAACAGGCAATAATAAGGTTTTGATTAACATCGCCCTCTTTACTCCAAACCTAGAATAGAAATGGGTGAATCAGAAACAGAGACCCCTAAAATCTGTCCCGATAAGGGGAGGCGAGTGGTACCCACTATTACCCCTTTACACTTACTAATATTGAGTTGGGATCCAGACATAAAAGCATATTGTTGCAGAGTTGCGACCAAAATGTCTTCGTTATATCATGGCGGGAGAAACAAAACTGAGTCATCAACATAAGCTAAAATCTTAATAGCAGGAAACTTGGGGATAATAGTTGTACCTTGTAACGCAGCATGACCCAGGATCATCCGTATCAATATGTCTATACTCAAAACATATAAAACAGGGCTTAAGGGACACCCTTGCTTAATGCCTCGACGAATCTTAACTTTTCTCCCAAACCACCCATTGACATTAGGCAATAAATAGGAATCCTGGTACAAACTCTGCCACCATAAGACAAACAATTCAGAAATGCCAAATGCTCTCAGAGCTGAAAACAAAAAGTGATGAGATATCCTATCAAACGCCTTTTCGTGATCCAGCCCTAGGATATAGCCCTGTACCTGTCCACTATCCCCGCTAGCAAAAAGCTCGCTGAGGATGATAAGGTTATCTTGTTGTCTCCTACTTTTCACTGCACAAATTTAATAAGGGCTTACCAAGCAGGCTGCCACTTTGTTTAACCTGAACAGTAAGATTTGACTTAAAATCTTCAAGTCTGTGTTTTGCAAACTTAAGGGAGCGCCAGTTGGTAATATCCTCTCTCACACCCTTTTTATAAAGTAACACCAATACCACTTCTAACATAGAAGCCAAGAACTTAAGAGTCCTGCAGACAGGTGTTATAAAGTAAGGCCAATACAGGAGAAAGGTCATCTCTGATGACCTCAAGGTAGGGAAACAGTGTGACAAGGCAGCATGTAAAGCAAATAGGATGCTGGGATGCATAGGCAGGGGCATCACCAGCAGGAAAAGGGAGGTCATAATTCCACTATACAAGACACTAGTGAGGCCCCACCTGGAGTACAGTGTACAGTTCTGGAGACCTTACCTACGTAAGGACATAGACAGGGTAGAGAAGGTTCAGAGGAGGGCAACAAAGATGGTGCATGGATTGCATCACAAGTCCTATGAGGACAGGTTGAAGGAACTGAACATGTACTCCCTGGAGGAGAGGAGGGAGAGGGGATATGATAGAGACATACAAGTATCTTACAGGGAGGAACAGGGTGCAGGAATACACTATTTTTAAGCGAAAAAGATGTTCCAGGACTAGAGGGCATGGGATGAAGTTGGAGGAGGACGATTCAGAGGAAGCGTGAGGAGAATTTCTTCACAGAACGGGTGGTGGACAAGTGGAACACCCTGCCAGAGGAAGTGGTGGGGGCTGAAACAATCACGGAATTTAAGAATGCATGGGATAGACATAAAGGAATTCTGGAGGTCAGGGGTAAGGGGCAACAGACTTCTAGGAAAACATAAACTGAAATTACAAGCTCAAATGGGCAGACTGGGTGGGCCATAGGCCCTTATCTGCCGACACTGTCTATGTATCTATGTAACAGAACTTATAACATCAGAACCAGGAGCTGTGTGACTAGGTAGTGAAGAAATAGCTTCTTCAACCCCATTCACAGTAATTTCCTTTGTCAGCTCCTGATTATCTAACTCAGAGACCTGTGGAAGGCCCAAAGTATGAAGAGTATCCGATAGATCTACCTCTTGGGAGGGGCAACCAAAACAATCAGAAATATGAGAGACAACTACCTCTAAAAGAGCACTGGGAGAACTAACCTTACATCCAGAAGAATCAACCAGACCAGCTATTATCCTACTCTCTGTTCTTTTTTTACAATCTCTGTAAGGATCCAAAGAATTCCTGTGCACCCGAGTCCCAAATCTACTTTCCTGCTGCAGAGATTCTGCCCTATTATATTGTAATTCCTTCATCTGATTTTTAGTGGTTCTAATTTGATCACTATAATCATGTCTCATAGTATCTGACAATGAGATACATTTTTGCAGCTGATGTCTCAAGCCTAAATACTGAACATACTCAGTTTGAGTTTTACATTGACCCTGCTTCCGAAAAAAATATGTCAAGTTTTTTGGTATCCTCCCACCATTCTTGTATGTCAGAATATAAGACAGCTACCGAAAGCCTGGCTGTCCATGCCTGCTTCCAGGATCAGATAATACGTGCATTGTCTAGGAATGATTCATTTAGTCTCCAGCTATCCTTTTTACAGTGAGGGGCCTCTCCCCAGGAAACTATAGCCTTAATAACTAAATGGTCAGAAAAGGCATTGGGAACAGTATCTATTTTGTCTAGTAAAAGAATGTCAGACAAAAAAATAAAGTCAATTCTGGTTCGTAAAGAGCCTGTAAAAAAAGTGTAACCCCCAGTGGGATGCAGTTTCCTATATGCATTAACCAAATGAGCAGTAACAGTGATATGATTGAAGGCCAAGGAATCACTAAACATTTTGTCAGTATGTAGGCCTCTATCAGATTTGAAAGCCCACGATTGAAATCTCCAACCCACAAAACCAACCGAGAAGAATGTAAAAAGGGTAGAATCTCCCTAAATAAGGAAGCACGTTGAGCCATAGTTTGGGGAGAATAAGAAGTAATCAAACTAAATCTTTCAGCACCAAAAGAAAAATCTAGAAGGAGCGCCCTACCAGGGTGAATGACCACAAGCCTGGACACACGAAGAAGGGGGTTAGAAAAAAGAATACCCATCCCACCACATGTGTCCATACCCGTGGACCAAAAAACAGGGCCCAAATCCCACTCTCTGGAGGATAACTGTAAATCAGAAAGGGATTTAAGGCTAGTGTCTTGAAGACAAAGGATGTCACATTTCAGTTCTTTCAAGGAAAACAAGGCTCACAGACGTTTATTCCTATTTGTAATACTACTGATGTTTAAAGTACCGAAAGTGAGACTCCCCATAGAAAAGCTAAACGTAAATAAAATAAACGAGGCCGAGCTCCTCAGGGTTTTTTAGAAGGACACCGCTGCCTGATCCTTTTTGCTATGTATTCCTCATCTTTAGTCTCTATGTCCGTGACAGAAGAGGAATCTAAGTTATCGTCATCAGAATCCCTATCTATGGATTCTGGGTGCAATATTAAAAACGTATTCCCTTTTTGCCAGTCACGTAAATTGGGCTCTTGTTGGAGTTCTTTGTCTTTAGACTTCACCGCAACAGTTTTCCCATGTCTGAATCTCTTCTTTGTAGTTACAGGGGTAAAAGGAGCGTCTTGGTCCCGAGGGGGAGGAGGGGGCATATCAACCTAGACTACCACTGCATGTGCAGCCTGTGCTACCTGTGATGGTTGTTCGGGATGGGAGGAAGGGCAACTAAGGGGTTGCTGTACAGCAAGGAGGGTAGGGATAGACACTGCAAGGGGATCTTCTACCTGTACAAAGCTGCCTGTTTGAGAGTGAATTGATCTGCAATTCTCTTAGCTTCAGAAAGTTGCGCCTGATTTATAAATCCTTCCTGAGGGGGGCAATCATCCCTATTGTGGGAGGCCCAGGGACATCACCCATATGCATGCCCTGTTTGGTCACACAGGTTACACTTAAATAAGTTCAAGCAGGCCGAAGCCAGGTGGCTAAACTCCAAACAATGATTGCATCGAACAATATCACAAGCGTTGCTAAGGTGGGCCTTGGAGCCACATTTAAAACATGACTGAGGCTGGCCGTTGTTAAAAATGGCCTCTCAGTCTCTGCCTAAATAAAAAGAACTAGGCAAGTGTGCAGGCCCAGAGTCAATAGAGAAGAGCTTAACTTTCACTCTCCACCCCCCATCCCAAATCTGCTCAGAATCCAAGGTAGGTGGGGGCTGTCCTAAGGGCTCACAGCTCTGTTTTAGCCCAAACAAAATGTCCTCCACATGCACTCCCTCATTTTTAAACAGAATAGTGACAATTTTCACTAAAGGGTTCATAAGAAGGATGACATGGAAGGGGATCCAAGCAGGAGAATTTTTTAAATGCTCGTACTGTGCCCAGAAGAGATCCAGACTGGATACACTTTTAAAACTAACATCAAAATTCCCATTCCCAAGACTAATGAGGGTAAATATTTCAGAAGAGAAAAAATGCATAGATTGTTTTAACAAAGATTTGGCTATAGATAAATGGTCAGCTGGGGATTCTAAGCCACCTTTAAAAAGGAGCCTGACTGCATTGCGCCGAGGAATAGGCACCCCTTTATTGGAAAACAAATCAGAAAGTTTAAAAAGAGGACTCATGGTAGGTGGCTCAGTAAGTCCCTCCCCAGCCCAGTCAGCAGGGGCCCCTTCCTGTACGGCATGATTAGCCTACCTAGAATCATCAGAAAGCAATACAGGTTGCAGTGTCAACAGCCTGAAACACGTCATGCAGAGCAACATCAGAAACATTAGGAATCAAGTCAGTTACCCCAGGGTTCGGTGGAGTTCATATCGATGTTCAAGGTGGTGGCCACAGCAGGAGAAGCGTTTTTTTTAGCAGCTGCTGGTAAGAAGGATCGGTTGGATTTGGAGACCATTGGCCTGTCGGCCCGACAGTCCAGCCTGCCTTAGCAAGAGCAGTTTGCGGTGTCCAGTCCCCGGAGTTCAAGTCCCAGTCAGATTTATTGCCAGAAGTCTGCTTGTCGAGAAAAGAGTAAGTAGGACCGTCTTGTACAGGTTGCGATGTAGGCAAGGTAGGGTTCCTACCGCCAAAAGATAGAACCGGGGTTCGAGTCCCAAAAGTTTGCTTCCCTGATGGTTTGCGTGATTCAGCGCTGCACACCTTTTCAGTCTTTTGGCACAAAGACCCAACATCTTTTTTACTGCTAGCCTGAGCTTGTGCAGGGTCCAAAGAAAAAGTCTTCAGATTTACTACAGCTGTAGGCTGAGCCAGCGGTCCAGGGCTATGACTCACTGCGTTGCTGTCAGGGAGTTCAGCCGACTTGTCAGCAGCGGTAGTCAGTGCCTTCAGAGCCTCATCCAGGTCTTTCAGCTTCTGCAGCTGTTTTTGCTTTTCAGCTTCC
This sequence comes from Neoceratodus forsteri, assembly GCA_016271365.2. Lineage (NCBI taxonomy): Eukaryota > Metazoa > Chordata > Ceratodontiformes > Ceratodontidae > Neoceratodus > Neoceratodus forsteri. The sequence goes on from CM028133.1 coordinate 1,116,692,899, forward strand.
AAGTCCAAAATCATAACTTCCTGCCATTTGGTTGCAGAGAAACAAGAAACATCCTCACAGTCAGGGGACTCGACGCGCAGTAGGACAGCACCGTGTGTGCTATCATCTTCCCGGTCAGAATGCATAGCAATATCGGTAAATTCCGCCACAGCAAAAACCATATCAACAGCCTCTTGAGATAAAGGAACAGGGGAGGAGTCCAGCTTCCCTGCACTGGCAACCTTCCTCTCCAACGTCAGCTGCCAAGTGGCCATCTCGCAAAAGACGGCCAAGGGTCCCCCTACTGGAAGAGTAGGGGAAATTTTTATTCATGATTCAAAAACAAACTACAATTGAAAACATCATCATTTTCCATAATAACATTAAATCATGCTTCAGTCTCCTTTACTGATTTAAAAAAGGGGAGAGAGGAAAGGAAAAAAACACAGAAAATATGCAAATAACATTTTTCCATCTAAAAAAACATATAACCAACTCTTCTTTTCTCTGCTAATTGCCACAAGAAAATCCCAAACTGTCACCTTAAACCACTTTCATACCTCCTAACAACCTACTCCCTTTGTGAAAATCCCTACCCCACCCAGTTAATATTTTTCCATAATTTTGCAAGCATATCCTGTCCAAGAGTACGTTTTTCATACTCATAAACATTATCCAATTCCTGTTGGATCCGAAAAAAAACATCTTGTTGTTGTATTACTTTACCTTGTAAAGACCTTAGGCATCTCACCTGCCATATGGACTGTTTGACACATACCAACATAACATGAATTGTACTGTTTGCTCATATTGCCCATGCAACCAGGATCTGCCCTAGAACCAAAACATTATAATTTATTAATAAGATTAATTTTTCTCCTCATAAATCCGACAGTAATTTCCAAAAACCTTTTACATGAATACATTCAAAAAAAAGGTGCTGTATTGTCTCCACAATCTCTCTCACTTGTTTGCTTATGTTTCTGATTGCTTTTAACCTGCAGCTTCTGATGACCACAGAGCCAGGCAAAATCTTGCATTTTCCAAGGAATTCTTGCATCTATCATGCCTTCCAATAACAAAGCAGTATTGACTTAAGAAGGTACCTGAAAAACTGGGTCTTCTCGATACCATGACTCCAACATTGCTTTATAAAACCCTTTTTTCCCTTTCCCTTTACACCAAGCCAATTCTATCTTCCAAGTTCAAATATACCGAAGTGCAACATGTACGTAACTAGGAAGTGTTCGTTCTGCGGGATGCCATTTCCCTCTTCCCCATGCTTCGAAAAAAGGTGTACCCCAAAGCTGCATGCAAACTTTCCCTATCATTGTCGTCTGCGCTAATAACGGGAAAATGGAACTAAAAAATAAATGACTAAATAAGTATACTATGGGCTGTATCATGTTTAAACCCCCTTCTTTCCGTACCCTGTATGTGTGATTCCTTTTAACTGGATTTAATCTACTACCCCATAGAAATCGAAACAATAAACTTAAAACTTTTGTGTGCATATAGTATGGTAAGGGGAATACGTGTGATAAATACAAAAAAATAGGCACTATGTAGACCCTTAAAAGATACACCCTCTTTTTCTTTGACATCTTCCAGGACAACCATGCTTGTACTTTAAGGTGTGCTTTATCATAAACCTCATTCCAATTACGGAAGTCCGACTCCTTGGTGCCAAAATAAATACCCAAAATTTTCACTTGGTCTTTCGTCACCAGAATTAGAAAATCTCATATTTATGCTATCCCCCAAAATCAGTGCAATACTTTTATTCATGTTAACTTTAATGCCTGTTGTATTATAAGCTGCTTGTATCATTGATAAAACTTCTATTCCTGATTTCCCATCTGCCACAGCAAAAACACAATCATCCGCATATGCAGAGACTTTTGAAAATACATACCCCTCCTTATTTCGTATAGCCACAATGTCCTTGCTTTGCCCAATTTTCCGCAGTAAAGGGTCCAAACCGAAGACATACAATAAGGGGCTCATTAGGCAACCTTGTTTTACCCCATTCTTCAAAAAATCTGGACCCCTAAAAACCCATTCACCAACGGTATAGCCTGAGCCTCCTTATATAAGAGCTTCACTAATTCTATAAAACTTTGATGGATCCCTTAATGGCGTAAAACCATCCAAAGGTATTCCTGATTGATTGTATCAAAAGCAGTTTCCTGGTCTATTGCCATTAAATACCCATCTAACTTCTTCCCTAAACTTTGTTCTACAATCTCCCTAAGCATTACCAAATTTTGTACAATATTCCTACCAGGAATTGAGCATGACTGCTCCTGAACAATCACTGTCTGTGCTACCTGTGCTAATCATTTTGTAAGTATCTTTGCAAGTATTTTGTAATCAGTATTTAATAATGTTAACGGTCTCCAATTTTTTAATTCATATGGATCCCCCTTTTTGAAGAGGAAAAACATCATACCCATCTGCATCGAGGGGGCAAGCCTTCCCTCTTCCCAAATGGCATTATAAAGCACTTCAAGGCAGGGGACCAGGATCTCACTATAATGCTTATAAAAGTCATTTGGTATCCCATCCCGTCCAGGAACCATCTTAGCAGATAACTGTGAAATAGCGTCCTGAATTTCCAACCCAGAAATGGGAGCAACTAAACTGTCTTCCATCTCCTTACTTAAGGCCGGTATCTCTATTCCCATAAGAAAATCTTGGTTTTCCTTCCATTCTTTCTGAAAGGTATCCACCACATGCTGCTGTATAATAAGCATAATATCCTGATTATGATCTTTCAAAGTTCCCTGTTTATCTCTGAGATCTGCCAATGTTCTTTTTTCCACCCCGTGTGTCCTACCCTCATAAGGATTTACATCTTCCTTTGTACCTTGCGTTCTATATTTCTGCTGGATTGCCATTTTTTTAACCGCCCCTTCTAAATACTGCCTCATCTGATTTTTTATAGTTTGAATCCTTGCCCTTTTACACTCACTAACCTCTCCTTGTGCTAAGATTTGCAAATATTGTCCCTTAATCCAAGACACACAATGTATTTATCCTTCGCTTGCCTTTTTCATTATAGATGCTATACCACTCCTGCAGATCTCTTTTAATGTCTTCCCACCATTCTATTGGACTCCCATACATAAAACATAAATCCTTTCTTGCTTGAAGTAACGTTTTACACCTTTTTACCATGGCATCTTGCAACATAGATGTGTTCATTTTCAACACCTCTCCCAACCATTAATTTTGTCTTTCTCCCAACTTTAAAGCGATCACCAAATGGCCAGATCTTGTGTGGTTGCACTTTCACTTCTGGCAGAGTTAGCCTTGCTGATACTAACCAAAAATCGATCCTGGTTGACAATCTACCTTTAAAAAAGGTATGACTCGGTTCCTGATGCAGAATATCATGAACATCTGTTATATCATTTCTATGCATAACTGCTAGCAACGAGTTGGTATCACTAAAAACCTTCCGTGTATCTCTTCCCCAATCTCTGTGCCAAAGCCCACAATTGAAATCTCCTCCCCATAATACCAGTTTTGATGTGTCCAAATCGCTCCACTCGCTAAACATGTCAGACCTCTCTGCTTTAGTTTGTGGGCATATATATTATAACCGAATACTTCTTGCTGTAGAACCATGTCCATTATCATAACCCTTCCTGGTATAAGATCATACACACACGCAATACTTGAATACTACCTTTAAAAGCACCCTATCCCGAGAGCACCTTTCTCTCCTATCGACCAATACGAAATTCCCCACCTCAATCTTTCTGTGCACTTTGTACCTCAGCTAAAGAATGTAGCCTAATATCTTGTAACAAGATCACCTGCCCATCCCCAATACTGAGGCTCCAAAAAGTGCTCTGCCTCCTCTCATGGGCCTTAATGCTATTAATATTAATTGTACAGAAAGATATAACCATCAATAAAAAGAAAAAGTAACCAATTCCAGTCATCTTTTCTTTTTTCTCTTCCTAGTTTTCAATTTTTCTGGGAAGCTAGACTCTGAAATTCCATCTGCCTGTGAGGAGGCTATTGAGGAAAGATCTGATTCACAGCCATCCTCTTCCATCCCTTCCTCAAATAACAAAACATATGAATTCAGTACCACCACTTCCTCTATTTTTTTTGTTTGTTTTGAGACAGCATCTAATAGCTTTCCTGCCTTAGATCTAGTGACCCTTTGAAACTCTGCTTTTGCCCTTGGTTGCTGAGGATAGAAAATCACTTCCCTCTCCCTGCCTAAAAAAAAAACAATTGGGTAAGTGGTTCGTTTGTCCATTCACTAAGGTCAGTACTATTTGATGTTTACACCCCCACCCCACCCCGTCCCCATCCATAGCTGTTCTTCATCCAAAATTGGTTCAGGAAAACCTTGAACCTTACAGTGCTGTTGTAACCAATATGTAATATCTGCCACGTTTACCCCTTCACTCCTAAAAAGAACTGTCTTTTTTTTTTTTCAGGGGTTTTGTTAATGGTATTGCCAAAAAAGATCTCCGTAAAGGTGAGAGTTTCATTAACCGATATTGTTTCCACAATCTTTCTAAACCAGCAGGGTGTTTTAAACTTACATCAAATATTACATCGCCTGTCACATATATTAAGGCGTAAATCTCATAGGCATAAAATTTCATGCCATCTTTTAACAAAACTCTACCCACAAATTTCCTACCTGGAATTGCATCTACATCACCCCTATATTTTAAGCATACAGCATTATGCCTTTCTACAGGTTCCAACAAAGGACCTTTCTCAGTGGGAAATAAATGCTCTGACACTTTCCCATGCCATGCTTTATCAGAATTTATCCCCAAAGAAACATTCTCAGTCACAGTCCCAGAAATAATTTCTTGTGGCACCACCTCTTGCCTTAGGTTTGCCCCCTCTACTAAGTCCATCAAATCTTCTGTTTCTTGCTCCCTAATAATTTGCATTAAGGGGTGAGGGTCATCTTGCTGTTGAATCATACCTTCTTCTAAAAGGGAGAGCTGTCCCGGTGGTAATGAGGGAGTTAGTACCTTCCCAGGAAGGGGGGGGGGGCACCAGAAACTGCAGATGAGAATTCACTACTGATATTTGCATCCCACCCATGCCCTGTAGGGCTTCTCATCCATCCTGCAGCTTGCAAAGCTGTCTCCACCCAGTTCCCTGAGTCATTTCCCACCTGCAAACTCTCTTGTCCTTGCCTGGGCCCATCCATAGCTTGAGTCTGTAAATTCCTGCTTTTCCCCCCTTCTTTCAGAAGTCTGTTTGAGTCTCCTACAGAGGACTCAAGAGCAAAAGTTACAACTGGCACCACAAGCTCAGTAGGATTCACTCTACCTGTGTCTTCTGTTTTCCGAAAAAACCTTCTTGAATCCTTTGCATTGTCCCTCGTAACTCCCACTTGCTGATCCACCTCTCCCCCTGTATCTTTCTTCACTCCCGGTTCTTCTAAATGCTCCATTCCGAATCCCTCGCCATCACAACTCACCCTCATCTCGCTTAACTCCTATTCGTCTTCCATGGTTATTCCTTCGCTTTGTATTTCTGCTTCCTGTACCTCCGCTAATCCACTCCTATGATCCATTGCCTCCTGCGGTCTCTTCCTAGCTGCTTGGTAAAAGTGTTCCGCTTCTTCAAGTTGGAACCTTAACGCTTGTTCTGATGTTTTGTTTTTGAGCTCACTGACCTGTTGTACTGCTTGGCCTTGGGGAACCGTGTCTCCCGGTGCGTCCTCCACATTATCTGTCTCCTCTGCCGACAAAATTGCATCTTCCTTGTGAATTTCTTCATTTCTGGTCTCTACTGTGAAAGTATTAAGGGAGCCAAGGTGGAGACCCACTCCTGAACCTCCCACACATCGTCCTCAGTCGAATCTCCAGTCGCCACTGAGCAGTAACGCTTGCTCAGCTACACAGCACCCTCTGTCTCCGCAGAGTAGGGGAATTTCCCCGGTGTCCTGGCCAAATTTCCCCTATTCACTAAAATACCACCAATAGCTTAATCTAGTTCATTATCAGTTGTCCTCCATCAGTATATCCCCTTCCCCAGGATGAGCGAGGCTGAAAATAGGCAGAACTGTCTAGTTCTCCTTCCCCAGTAAACAAAAACAAAATAAAAATAAGTACAACCCCAACAGGTGTGAGCAGACTCCAGTAAAATCTCAGCTGGTACTTAATGACACCGGTACAATCCAAGCAGGCATCTGTAGACACCAGGTAATTCCTGACTGGTAACAGGAGACATCAGTACATTTCCAGCTGATAGCTTGAGTCACCTCTACCATCCCCAGCTGGTACCAGGATACACAAGTATATTCATAGCTTGTACCAAGAGACACCAGTACAATCACAGCTGGTACCAGGAGACAACAGTACAATTCCAGCTGGTACCAGGATACAGCAGCGCATTCACAGCTGGTACCTGGAGACAACATTATAATCCCAGCTGGTACCAGGAGATACCAGTGCATTCATAGCTTATACCAAAAGACACCAATACAATCCCAGCTGGTACCAGGAGATACCATTACAATCCCAGCTGGTACCAGGAGACACCAGTGCAATCCCAGCTGGTACAAAGAGATGCTAGTACAATCCCAGCTAGTACCAGGAGATAGCAGTGCATTCACAGCTGGTACCAAAAGACACCAGTACAATCCCAACTGGTACCAGGAGATACCAGTGCAATTACAGTTGGTACCATGAGGCACCAGTACAATCCCAGCTGGCAGAAGACACCAGTATATCCTGGCAGGCACTTGCAGGTACCAGCAGACACCAGTTCTGTCCAGCTGGTAGAAGAACTAAGTAAAATGCATTCATACTACAAGAACAGGGATACAACCTTCCGCTGAGCAATAACTCATTTTCAGTGATGTCCCATGGTGCTTTGCAAATTTACAATATCAATCTAAAGACTATACACACATACTAATTAATAAATTCATACAGGTAATACCTTTGCATTATTTTATTTATTTATTTATTGTCGACCAGGTAAGTGCACTACAGTGACTAGACAAATCCTGCCTATTTTTAGGCATGACCCGGGGGAGGGGGATACAGATGAATGCCAACTGACCTTGAACCAGATGAAACTGGTAATTAATATTAATTAATATGAACATACGAATTTGCCAGCAGAAACAGGCCACATGGTCTATCAAGTCTGCTCGAGAGTGCAGCTAGCACCCTTACCTTGCAGCTGCCCACCCCCTCAAATTACCCCCACCCTGTCCCATCCCCTTTTGAAACTACCCACTGTCTTACAGGATACCACCTCCTCCGGCAGAGTGTTCCATTCTACCACAACCCTCTCCGTGAAAAAGTGTCTCCTCATTTCCCTCCTATATCTCCCCCCTCAAATCTAAGACCATGCTCTCTCGTGTCTCTCCCATCCTTAGCTTAAATATCTCTTCAGTACATGTCTTGCTTATCTCTTTTAAGTAGTTAAAGGTCTCAATCATATCCCTCCGATCCCTTCTCTCCTCCAGGGAGTACATATTCAGCTCACTCAGTGTCTCCTCATATGGGCTGTCCTTCAATCCCTGGATCATCTTCGTCACTTTGCGTTGTACCCCTTCCAGTAATCTTACATTCTTCTTCAGATATGGGCACCAGTACTGCATGCAGTACTCCAGGTGTGGCCTGACCAGTGACCTGTAGAGAGGCAGGATCATCTCCCTGCACCTGAAGGAAATTCTTCTCACAATACTTTGCAGCATCCCGTTGACCCTTGCTGCTGCCTTCCTGCACTGCTCTGTATTGTTCATTTTCCCCCATTACAACCACCCCTAGATCCTTTTCCTCCAAGAACCTGGCACCATCATAAGAGGCCCAATCCCTATTGCCACTACCTCTTTATGCATTTAAGTGAAACCTCTCAGTTTTCACGTTACATCTTCCATGCATGCTGACAAGTTTTTAAAAATTCCTTAACTCAGAACACATGACGCTGCCCAACCAAACCAATCCTACCCATCTGCTTTGCCCTCACTCTTGACACATGCACACATCCTTTTGACCCACGCTACCACTTGTGCTGCCCTGTGGTTTGTCACAACGGCTTTATTTGGATGCATCCCCTCTTAGCACACACACACATACTCACTCCAATCCGCTCTCCTAATTGTGAATTTGGGGGGGGGGGGCAGTTGTCAATTTAAGTTCTTTCTGAAATGTAATCCACATGCCTTTATCCCAACTCACTCTGTCACCAAAGCAGCATCAGTGAAACTTTTCCTTCGCATTCAACCAATATCTGCATCCCAATCACAATTTTTTTTTATTGACCCAATGGTGGTGGACATAAATGCAGTGTTCTAATTTTTTTATGTGTGCTACTGTGTGTTCCAATGTACAATGTTACATTTATACACACAGCAGACATGTTGTGGCCCATTTATGTATATTTGACACGTCATGGGACTCCATCTGACACCACCCACCCGCCCGTTGGCACTACTGCTACATACTCAGTAAGTTAGAGTAGCAAGAACGCTCCCACACAGGACCTCCCCTATGTTCCAGCTCCTCTCTCTCTCATCTCTCCATTGATCTCTTTGCATGTCGTGAGGAGCCCACAAACACAGGACACACGCACATATGTATATACGCCATTTTTTTTTCTTAAAACGTAATTCAGCCTCGCACTATAAGTCGACTTCCCAGTTGGTCAGTGCTGCTCACACTCCTCTCCTTGCTTAACTGACTTGCTCTGCACGCTTATTTTGTCATGCTCAGAGCAAAAAGAAACGCCAGACTGGAATATTTTAACAAAGCACGAAATGAAAAAATGCTGTGTGATCTAATCCCCTTCTCACTCTGTCCCTTGATACCCGCTGCACTCCCAGACAACCGCCACTCTCGCTAAAGTCAGCCATCATTTTTTTCTACTATTTTTTTTTTTTATAAAAGCTACTTGCACCAATTTGTGCATGTGACAGCTCGTTTACACAGCATCACTCAAAACACTCAAGATTAGGAAATCATTATGCAGTCAGGTTTGTGAATGTTTGTCTTTATTGGGGAACATAAGTGCAGCGAGTGGGGAGGTGGTTGTCTCACAGAACGGATGGAGCACAAGCGAAACAATAGCACAGTCAAAGAGCACGGCTCAACACCCTACTTGGAAGATGGTACAAATTCACTGGTATTGTAACCAACATGTAAACTTTATTTCGCAAGAAATAAATAAAAAAGGCAGATAAACCAACAGTTTTAAGATAACAGACTGACCCCTAGGCGGTGCTAAGGGCACAGTCTGTTATCTTAAACTGACGGACTATCTGCCTATTGTGTCTGAAATGAAGTTTCATGTTGATTTACAATTCAAGATAATTGTACATCTTCAAGGTTGTTGAGCCGAGATTATTGGGGAACAAGTGACTGTTGAAAATAACACAGTGACATATACCTCTGAGAATTTTTTTTTAAACGAGCAGTGACAGATGCATCAATTCAAGTTGCAGGTATGAGTGAATTACAGAAAAAAAACTTTCATTATGCACACGGAAACTGGATCCATATGTCTAAGTATAGAAACAGCTGCCTAGTTACTCATTACATTAAGTAGGTTGAACTGTAAAATGCATTCACTACTGTTGTTTTCCGCTTAGTACATGTGTAGATGTGAAATAAGGAAAAAAAAAGAAGTGCAGCTCACTTGTGTTGCTCAGTCCAGTTTAATTACTCCCATGCACGGCAACACACACACACACACACACATACACATACACACATGTACACACACACACACAAATGCACACACATGCACACACACACGCACACACAAATGCACACACACATACACACACACACACGCACCCGCACACACACACATATACACACATATACACATACACACACACATACATACACACACATACACGTACACATACACACGCACACACACTCTCTCTCTCAGTGGACTGTGTAAAACTTGACTATTTGTGGATATTGGTGGGATCCTCATGGTAAGCAGGAATTATGAATTACATAAAACCGCTCTGTACGATTTCTATTATTGGCTTCATCTTAATGATGTAGCTCAATGTTAAAATGTCATTTGCAATGTGTGGTCTTGTGCTGAGAGCCCATTAGACAAATTTGGAACTGCTCAGTAATGCAGTGACCGTGCGAGGATCGATACATGGAGAAAATGAAATTCCAACTGCTTTTCTAACTTACTTTTTTACTGTCTTTACAGAGCTTGTGTCCTGTATGGATGCCCAGTCCCGCAGTGTCTTATGTGCCAGTTTACACAGTGTTTTTTATTTTATTTTGTAATTTCATAATTTAAGTTACAAAGTACATGTGGTCTGTGATAACTTTCTTAATCCAGTTCATCTAACCATTCCACTGCTGAAAGATGTGGCATAATACATTAACAGTATAGGTAAATTTGAGAAATGCAGCCCCTAATGTCCTGTTTCTGAATGCACCTCCTGGCTAACTCTTGTCATTCCTCTTTTATGTAATAAAGTCAAATTCTTCATCTAAACTGCGCACTGCTTCTGGCACTAACAGCATTCGAGAACTCTGCTCCTGGGATTCTATTTTATGTGTGCTCAGTTTGTTCCACTTCAGAATAGTATACTGACTTTCAAAGGGAACTGTCGTTTTCCAGTGGATGTTGTAGGTGTTTGTATGTGTGGGGGGGGAAGGTAGTCGCAAAATATCATTGGTAGAAACAAACATCTGTAAAGTACAGTGCAGCGTTGCTGTCTGATTTGCATCAGCCTGTGCACTCTCGTTTATCCGACATCCCGTTAACCCGAACTGATTTGATATCCCCCAGTCAGCTTGGTTAAAGGGGTTTGGATTGTGCTTGCAAATATCACAGACAGGTCATACATCAGCAACTGAGAACGCCTCCAGCATGTCAATGCACTTTATGCGTCAAGCACTTACCCCCGTTAATCGTTGTGCATACTATTCGTTTATGATGTTGCTGACCATACTGTAAAAGTGCTGGCAGCTGTAATATGGTTCTTATAGTGCAATTAGTATGAGATGCATGTGTAGCATTCGCGGGAAAAAAATTACATTGAAAGAAAAGCTATCTCGGGTGAGTCTAGACACACAAGTGGAGCTTAGTACAAGGAATCCTGCCTTCACTTCAAAAATATGGGTTTCAGTCATCTCTTTGTGGTTAAAACATAGAAATAATTTTAAGTTTTTAATGCACTAACCATGCATCTGCCTGCCTTAGGGTGGTAATTATGAACTGTCTGGAGGGGAACAGTGTGATGTGAAACAGCTGGAGAAATGTTTCAATATAAGATGGTAAATGAAGGTACAATACATAGGTCCCCCCCCCCCAAGGTCAACATGATTTTGAAAATGGTGGGTGTGCAAAGAATCATACTATTGGCATCCTATGAGGCGAGGGGTGAATTTGGAAGTATGCATAACAATTTAAAGGGGTTAATACCTGATTCCTAACATGCACGGATATGGTGAAGGCATACTCTGTTGTTGATGTATGAGCTGCCTGTGATATTTGCAAGAACAGTCCAGCCCCGTTTATCCAACCTGCTTGTGGGGCATCAAATCAGGTCTGGTACACTGGAAGTCAGACAAACTAGAGCACACAGGATGATACTCATCAGAGAGCCAGGCTGCATGGTCTTTAGACATATTTCTGTCAATGATAGTTGGCAATATTCCATACACACACACACACACACAATCGCACAGCTTAAGCATCCATCTGGAAAAGGCATTTCCCTTTGGCAGTCAGTATAGTATTCCCCCCCTTTTTTTTTTTTAAAGAAGAGCTCATGGGAAACAAACCTCTCTCGTCCTATTCCACGTCCCATCAAACAAAACTGTGGAAATGAGAACATAAACACATAGAGCCAACAGAACAACAAAGGGGGAAAAAGCAGTACTTTTTCAATGACACATTGTGACCATCAAAAGAACACAATAAGGATGAGCGCAAGAAGGCGAGTTTTCCTCTGTGATTCCAGTTTGGCCTACAACCGTACAGAATGCACAGATGAAGCCGTGATACCTAGGATTCACATCCGTTCACTCCCTCGCCAGTTTGCTTAGAATGTTAAGTACGGTGACTGCTCTAGCAGTCACAGGTATGAAAAAAAACTTGCACATCTAGGATAAATGTCACATATTACAAGTGAAACCATATATGTCTATTATTCATGACCTGATCCCACCCCAAAAAAATAACAGTACTGAATTCCTGTACCCTTTAAATTGTTGACCAGAAAAGGTGCTCTTTAAAAATGCTCAGTAGTCACTATAACATTGTCACATGTAAGTGATAACACATTACAGGGTGTGAAATTATATTAGGATATACTCAAGTCTCCGGTGCGTTGAGAGGCACCAGGGGAAGCCATGTGCCTTCAACTGCTTAAGAAGGACATCTACCAGAGCTCAACCGTGCACCATGAAGTGAAATTAGCATATATTTAAAATCTAAAGAAAAGCACATGGAAAAACTGTAGGTGTGGGGTTGTTAGGGAATAATAAACAGTCGTGTGATGTCTCTGCACCATTAGAAGAAGAATTTTTTCTTATCCATTCTATACTTCTATCTATCTATCACAGTATCTATCTATCAACAGTATCTTTATAACTTTATAACTTTCTATTGACAGACTCTATCCATCTATCAACAGTATCTATCTACGGACAGCATCTATCAACAAAAAGTATCTATTTATAGTTCTACCGACACTATCTATCTTTGTATCTATTATCAGTATCTATCTTTCGACAGTATCTATCGCTCTACACACAGTATCTATCTACCTATCAACAACCAGTATCTTTCTATTCACACTGTCTTTCTATCAACAGTATCTATCTATCCATCGCTCTACAGACAGTATCTATCTATCCATCTCTCCTAAGTATTTTTTATTTTATTTAACATTTGATAACCAGATACCCCCAAGGGCATCAGGTGCCCATTTGCAAGGGGGGCCCTTGCATACATACACAGCACTAGTGGAAATAAAAAAACACAAATATGTAATATCAGTTACTTAAAATATATTAAGATATCACTAATTAATGTTGTCAGAACCAAAATGTATCACTAGTTAATGATGTCATGCTCAGAATATATCACAGTTTAATAATGTCAAACTCAGAAGATATCATTAGTTACTGATGTCGCACTCAGAAAATATCCCTAGTTAATGTCACCCAGAGGAAATCCCTATTTAATGATTTCACATGCAGAAGATATCGCCACTTAATGATGTCACACTCTGAATATATCAGTAGTTAACTATGTCACACTCAGATGATATCCTTGGTTAATAATGTTACACTCTGAAGATGTAATGATGTCACACTTAGAAGATATTGCTAGTTAATGATGTTGCACTCTGAATACAGCACTCGTTAACTCAGATGATATTTAAGCAATAAGGCATGATAAAATGTGTGTTATCATGTAAAAACATCACTCATGGGGTAGGTTGAAGCACGAGGCGAAGTCAAGTGCTTCCACCACCCCAGGAGTGACGTTATTACAGAATAACACACACCTTGGAGTGCCTTATTGCTATTATACAATGGCTCGTTGTTATACAAAATAAAAAAACATTTAAAAAATGTTTTTAGTACATTTTTAGTGTGCCAATATATTTTTGTTTCTTAAGACAATATTTACAAATTGATATCAATAGCAATACAGTGATGTTATTGTGTAATAAAATCACTGTCTCAGGCACACATTGACCAATCAGTGTCCAGGAAATTTTCTTGCCATTGTATAATCCTAGTTAATAATGTTATACTCTAAAGATGTAATGATGTATGTAATGATGTCACACTTAGAAGATATTACTAGTTAATGATGTCACATTCTGAATACAGCACTTGTTAACTCAGACGATAGTCCTAGTTAATGTTATACTCTAAAGATGTAATGATGTCACACTTAGAAGATATCACTACTTAATGATGTCACACTCTGAAGATATCACTAGTTAACTATGTCACACTCAGACAATATCCCAGGTTAATAATGTTACACTACGAAGATGTAATGATGTCACACTTAGAAGATATCACTAGCTAATGATGTCACACTCTGAATACAGCACTCGTTAACTCAGAGGATGTTCCTAGTTAATAATGTTATACTCTAAAGATGTAATGATGTCACACTTATAAGATATTACTGGTTAATGATGTCACACTCTGAATGTAGCACTCGTTAACTCAGACAACATCACACTTGGAAGATATCAATAGTTAGTGATGTCACACTCTAAAGATAGCACTAGTTAATGATCTTAAAAGACAAAGAATGCAGCACAAAAGCACTGAGGAAAGTGTTAACTGAAAAGGACATTGGCAACTAGGGTTGCTCACATACTTTACAATCAGTTCCGAGCTAGGATAGTCAGATATTTAGGATAATCTGTATCCGAACCTAACATCCGATCACAGCCTCGGCTGCTGTCAGATATCCTAGCATCTGAGTATCCACTATCCTAGCCCCTAACATTCCTCTCACCCTGTGACTGTGTAACCCTCCCCCCCAACAAACCACCCCATAAGTTCCAAACCTCCCTCCTCCCCATCCATGTCCCAGCAAACACATACTTAACTCACCTCCACCTGCACTTAATCAATGGCCCTCCCACCCCAAGCTGGAAGAAGACACCGTCCCACATACCCCAGTTCAACTGAGCAGCCCCCACCAAACACATCCACTAGCCCCCATTTCCCTCCTCTCCCCCCTACAGCACCCAAGAAAAAAACTGCAAACCTTAGGGTCGGTTCAGAGTAGAACTGCCTGAGTCAAAATCTGTGGTCCCGTGCTGGAGGAGCTTGCACTCATCTTTTGTCCAGGTAGGTGAATGAATGATGACGTCCTCTTATAGTAATACCTGACTGGCCATCAGACAAGCACAAGCTGCTCCACCGTGGGACTACAAACTTTGACTCTGGCAACTCTACTGTGACTCAACCCTAAGGTTTGCATTTTTTGAGAGGTGCTATGGAAGGAAGATTAGGGAAGTGGGGTCTAGTGGGTGTGTTGCATGGGGGGTGTTCAACTGAACTGGGGTGTGAGGGATGGCAGCTTCTGCCAGGGTTGGGGGAGGGCAAGAACAGAGCTTCCTATAATTAAGAGGAGTCATGATGTCAACTCAAGACAAGGACTATGGAATTCTAAATATTCCATTTTCTGCTAAGTTTGTGCTTGCAGGGGCTTGGGGGGGAGGAGGGAGGTTGGGGCTTATGGGGTGGTTAGGGTGAGGGGTTTTACACAGTTGCAGGAAGTGGGGGGACTAATAATGAACGACAAATCAAACTGGATTTCCATATCCGAATCAGATTTGGTATCCCAATATTAAGAATTTAGGATTTGCAGCACCTTTATCCGAATATTCTAAATTCTAAATTTTTGCTGAAATCTGAGGTATCCATTTAGCAATAACTTAGACAAAATCCCCCACAGAGATATTATACTCATTGGGGACTTTAATCTAGACTGGTCGGGCCCAAATAGCACTAATTACCTTGCCACACTCTTGGACACTAAGCTAGTGCAAATAATTAACCAGCCTACTAGACACAACCTGAAAACAGGCAACCATAGCCTGTTGGACTGGATTTTAACGAATAATCAAAATATCAAGGCAGCAGGCATCTTCCTTGATGCCCTAAGCAACCACTCCCTAACCTTCTGTGTCTGGAGGATAATTTACACCCCTCCACCCCCAAAATCATAAAAGCAAGGGACCTTACAAATCTTAATGCCACTGCTTTTATACAGAGTCTTAACTCAGTCGACTAAACCCCCATCAGTACCCTTCCTGATATAAATCAGACATTAGATTATTTCATTAACACCTTCTCCTTCATCCTTGACTCCCACACCCCCTTCAAGTTAAGGAGAGTCAAAGGTAACCAATCCCCTTGGCTTTCTCGGGAATTAAGACACTTAATACACTCTCGGGATAGAGCTTGGAAAGCTTTCAAAAAATCTGGACTTGCATCCAACTGGTGTTCCTATTGGCAACTGAGGGACACCTGCAGAACAAAATCCAACAAATCGAAGTGAGACTATCTCCAATCCCTGCTAGAAAAAAAACTTGCTAACCCAAAAAGTTTCTGGTCCCAAGTTAACTCCTTACTTAAGGGAAAGGAACGAAACCTCCCACAATCCATGATCACTAAAGGCACTACACTATCTAACCCCTTGGAGGTAGCCTCAGGCATAAATCTCTTCTTCACAGACCTGGCTAAATACAAATCTGGTCTGCCAACCGCCCTCTATGATCCAATGGTTGCTAACCATGACAACTCTCATCATGCCTTCCATTTAAAACTCATCTTGAGGACAGAAGTTCTAAAATTTTTAAATGGTCTTGACCCAGAAAGCTCTCCAGGATTCGACTCCCTTCAACCAAAATTCCTCAAGCTAGGAGCACCTGCCATTGCTCACCCGGTAACACTTCTAATCAACAAATCCTTCCTCACACAGACTATTCCGGACAAATGAAAGATTGCAATAGCTGTCCCCATACACAAAAGTGGACCTACTAATCTAGTCGAGAACTATAGGCCGATCTCTATTTTATGTCCCCTCGCAAAAATACAAGAAACAATCTTCTACAACCAGCTTTACTCATTCCTAGAGCAGACCAATGCTCTAACCATCTATCAGCATGGTTTCTGGAAACTACATGGCACTGAATCTGCTCTCCTGTGGGTCACAACTGACATTTTTAAGGCTACGGATCAGGGTTCTGCAACTAGAGTGACTTTCATGGACCTAACGAAAGCCTTCAACCTCGTCAATCATCAACTTCTCCTAACAGAAGTCCACAATTTACTGTAGGTCTCAACAACATCTCCCACTCGTAGCTAGCCAACCACTTGACTAACAGGTTACAGTACGTCAAATGGTCTGGTGCTATGTCATCTCTATCTCCCATCGCAGACTGTGTCCCCCAGGGATCCATATTGGGTCCTCTCTTATTTTCCATCCTTATAAATGATCCTAGTCTGGCCTTTCTTTGAAGCTAAAGTGGACTTTCGCTTACTATGTATCACGGATAAACTCATTCACCTCCCCTCCCCCCATCCTGTCCAATTTGCTCTCACTGAAACCCTTCACCAGGACCCTTTAATCCTCCCACTATCCACTGCTATGTATACCTAAGACCCCACTTAGCTATCGACAAGAGCTCCTTCACATTTGCAGCCCCTCAGAAATGGAATAGTCTTCCTCAAGGCTTACCTTCCTGTACATCTCTTCCTCAGTTTAAAAAACATTTTAAAGAAATATTCTTTCTCCCTCTCATCTGTAACTGTAAATAACCTCTACTATCATCTCTGGTCCTCTCTCCACACCCACCTTCCTCTCCCATCTTCCTGACCTAATAGTTACTAGTCCTCCATCATTTCTAGTTGTCTCACCATTTTGTAAATATGTATATACAATTCACCTACATCGGTAACTTGACAATCCATTGTATGTTTCTTTATAAGATGCAATATGTGTTTATGAAACTATGATCACCACTGCACTAACTCCTGAAGAATAACTCTGCATATTGCTCCATTATCCTATTAATACATTAGTACTGCTACGTATGGATACTCCTGTTTTGTACCTATGTGTAACTACTACTATGTATGAATACGCCTCTGTTTTGTACCTATGCATAACTACTGCTATGCATGAATACTCCTCTGTTTAGTACCTACGCATAACTACTGTTATGCATGAATATGCCTCTGTTTTGTACCTATGCATAACTATTGCTATGCATGAATACGCCTCTGTTTTGTACCTATGCATAACTACTACTGTGTATGAATACGCCTCTGTTTTGTACCTATGTATAACTACTACTATGTATGAATACACCTCTGTTTTGTACCTATGTATAACTACTACTATGTATAACTACTGCTATACATTATTATGTATGCTATGTCAGTGTCAGTGGCTCAGTAGGTAGCACACTCGCCTCTGAGGCCAGGAGATCAGAGAGCTGTGGGTTCAGTTCCCACATCTGGCACTTGGGTTAATATCCCAGTACTGACACTGTAGTGCAGCATGAGAGGGGTGCTGCACTTCTGAGGTGCCATCTTTCGGATGAGACATTAAACTGAGGTCCCATCTGCCTGAACTGATGGTAGTTCAGGTGGATGTTAAAGATCCCATGGTACTTATCGAAAAGAGTAGGGGAATTTCCCCGGAGTCCTGGCCAAATTTCTCTCATTCACTAAAAATACCACTAACAGCTTAATCTGGTTCAAGGTCAGTTGGCACTCATCTGTATCCCCCTCCTCCGGGTCGTGCCTGAAAATAGGCAGGATTTGTCTAGTGCACTTACCCGGTCAACAAAAAATAAATAAATGAATACTCCTCTGTTTTGTAACTATGCATAACTACTGCTATGTATGAATGCTCCTCTGTTTTGTACCTATGTTCTCACCAGAATTTGATATTTATATTCTGTTACTGTACTTCTGTACATAGGAAATTTAACTGTCAATTATCTCTGTAATGCAATGTATTATGTATAAAATGCTTACGTTCCCTGGGTCGCCCCTTAAAAAGGGGCAACTTGCCTCAGTGGGCCGACCCGATCATTAAAATTCAAATAAATAAATAAAATGGGGATCTAAGCAAACCTATTCCCAACAAAGTCAGGTTGCAAAGAAATACAAAATCACACACGCCCCAATAACACAAAGCAGCACAGGATATATATGCAAATCACCCTGAACATTTATGGTATCAAATGGCCTCTCACACAATCTACTCCAGCAACAGTTCACAGTCCCACAGGGGCTGAGAGGATGAGTTCAGTTGCTTCTCTCACACTCCCCCCTGCCAATTGCCTCCAGCAGCAGCCATCTTCTCAGTGGCCCCAGGAACACTCCAGCCAGCTATGCCTCCCTCCCTCCCTCCCTTCCTCCTGTCCTCCAACCAGCATCAGCCATCAAGACATAGGCAGAGCAGCAGGAAGCCCACCAAACAACTCCTCTCTATCTGATAAAGTCAATTGTCCCTAGCAATTCTCCACTATAGTCCTCTAGGGCCAAGGGCAACACAAGGGGTCTGCCAGAACATCGGTGAAAAATCTGCCATTGGCCAGTCATGCTTCTCCCCTTATAGCTGAAATCAGCCATATTAGAACCTTTCTGCTTTGGGACTCCCCACCAATCTCTGGACCTGCGAGCACTCCCCTACTGGGTCCTACTCACTCTTGTTCCTATTGATCAGTGGCAGAGCTAAGTGGGGGCTGGGGGCGGTCGCCCCTCCTGGCTGCCCCACTGTGAGTAGAGGTGCCCCACCACCATCTTTATTCACTGTTTAGTGCCCATTGTGGAGCCTGTCATTGACTGAATGGCCCTCCCTGGCTCCCAAACACTCCCAAACCTGGCCCCACCACTGCTATTGATAAGTGCCTGCTGCTGTTTATCTGCACTGCACAAGTCATATTCTGTTACACCTGGACAAACGCTAATGAATCTTACTTTTCTTGTTGCTCTCTAGATGGGCGCCCCTCATTTCTTGCCTTTACTGCCACCTGCTGCCTAACATACTTTGCTTTGTCTAAGTTTCACTTTGCATTGCTGTAGACCTTGGTTACAGTACTCCCTTTTGTGGTTAATTACCTTGGGTTATTCATGCTGCTACCCTATACATCTTGCACTATCTGCAGTCTTTTACAACTCCTTAGCCTCGCTACCTAATAAGAAATGGCTAACTGTGCTAACTCCCTATTCCGGGGTTTGCTTCTTAGCTGCTCTCATCACTGACAGCAGAAGCTGTTATAACTGTTACACAACTAATCACCATTCTAGTCTTGTAGATGTGCTGACCTCAGCTAGGGTCAATTTATGGCACCTGTATATTGTTCTCTGAAAGTGCGTATTGGTTTAAAAGTTGCAGCATGCATGCACTTTTCTATGCATGATGGCTAATAATGCGATCTTGCTTTAGCTTTTAAGTCTAGATAACTTATTTGGATGGTTGATTTGCCGTGTATTGCTACCTCTTTAGTTGGGCTAATTCTTACCATGGGGTCTCCTAACTGGGTTCTGGTCCCTACTGGTATGCTTGCCTGCCTCTTCATACTGACTGACACCCTCCCACTCAAACCTCCACAATGCCATGCCCCTACAACCCTTAATGACTTCACTATATCTAACATGCTTATCATCCAATGGGTGATAGTCTATGGTCACTGCCATTATCTTGTACTGAAGGCTTTGCTTCGGGCCTTAGCATACCTCATTAAACTGCACTGCAGGAGCTGCTCTTTACCACTGCCGATGAAATATTGCTCCCTCTCCTTGCTATTTGTATCCCTCCTTATAGTCGCAGGTGACATTGAGCCCATCAATTTCCTCTGAGCTTGTGTCACCACCCTCCTCTGTTTTCTTGCCCCCACCCTGGCATGGTGTTGAGGGACCTAATATTGCCCACATTAATATAAGGAGCTGTTCCAAAACTCTTAGTGAGCTTACAGTGTGGGTCAATCACTATAACCTGATAGTATCACCGACACCTGGCTAAAACCACACATTCCTGGTAACTTTTGTGCTCTTCCCAGTTATAACCTCACTAGGTCTGACCGCTGCACATCCAACAGTGGTGGTGGAAAAAAGATCTACTGTAAGGACCACCTGCATGCCAGGGCCTCAGATCAATCACCCTCACCACTTCCCAGGTTGAATTTTATTATGCAACTCTCCTCCTGGACAACTCCAAAAAACTACATATTTTCTGTCTATATCTCCCAAGCTGGTAGTCAGCAAGCCCTTCTCCCTCTTACAAACTCAGTGGGTTCAATTGTTCAAAATAATAAATTTATCCTGCTTGGTAATTTTAATGCCAATTTGCTTATTGACTGCGCTAAAAAAGTTGAACTTACCCTTACCAAATTACAGCTTCACCAACTCATACGTGAGCCTGCTAGAAAGGCAAGTAATGGAGTGACCACCACCCTAAAAGATTGGATTCTCACACCCTGACTCATAGGAATTACCTGCGCTGGTCTACTCCCTGACGCTATAAGTGACCACTTCTCCATTTACTGTGTCCGGAGGGTTAAGGCCTCTAAGCCCCCCCTCCTCAAATCATATGCTTCCACGACTTCTCGAAGCTTGACCCCACTGAACTGAAGCAGGAGGTTGGGAGTGCAGATTGGTCACAGCTGTGGGCCTCTAATGATGTAAACTACACCCACCTTTTTTTTTCAATGAAGTCCTGATAGAAATCCAAAACAAACATGCTTCTTTGACTCCCAGGTGAGTACGTGGTCCTGTCACCAAATGGCTGGATCATCCGCTGCTGGACCTTATTAAAGATACTCATCAAGCTGTCTGAAAATAAATGTGCACCACGTCTTTCGGTACCTTACCAGAGGGAAATGCTGCCTGCATGTAGTTTCCCCAAATATTTAAAGTCATGGAAGAGAAAAAACACTCCTAAATTTATATTTACCGGGTCTCCTGTACTTCCCAGTGTTTAGATCAGCCCCTGCGCCACCCTCCGCTCTGCCAACTTTATGACGTGATGACAGGGAAAGCACAGGGATGCGCTACACGTCACAGGCTATGGGGGGTAACTTTATGAACAATTTTGTATATTTATCATGTGCTGAGGAAATGAGGGCAACGGGTGACTAACAAGGATTTAAACACCAGAAAGTACAGGAGACCCAGTAAATATAAATTGACGAGTGTTTTTTCTCTTCCATAACTTTAAATCTTTGGGGAAACTACACACAGGCAGCATTTCCCTCTGGTAAGGCAACGAAAGATGTGATGCCTTAGGCTAGCTTGGTAAGTCTCTTTAAACAGAGGGATGGCAGCTGATCTATATACAAAGCCACCAAGTCCGCTTCCAGTCACGCTAGCTACAGAGTGCTCAGAAATGAATGCAAGAGGGCCTGTCTTTATTTCAAATCCCCGGTTGATGCTTTGGCCAGTACTTAACCCAAGACTCTTCTGGAAAAATGTCAAGAAAGTCCTTGGTCAATCTAGTACCTACACACCAAAATACCTAAATATTGATGGAGTTAACTTATTTATTTATTTATTGTATCAGAATTACAAACCTTTGCATCGGAGACTCATTTCCAAAGGCTCCTCGTCATACTCCAAACAGGACAGGACTACATAGTACAGACAGAGATTGACTTACTAAATACAGTACATTGTACATACATCAATTGACTACATACAGAGATTAATAAGACTATACAGTTTAGAGAGGAAAAAAGAACATCCCCAGAGTCCGATACCCAGTGGGTTAGCAGCAATGAGAAATAACTTGAAAACATAGAAACATAGAAGTTGACAGCAGATAACGACCGCAAGGCCCATCCAGTCTGCCCATTTCTTTTTCTACCTTATGAATGTGCCATTGGCCTTTGCTCTGTCAAGGGCCTGTCTATTCATACTCATCTGTATTGCTCCCTTATGCCTATTCCATGCCTGTTTGAAGCCCTGCACTGTATTCACATCCACCACTTCCTCAGGTAGGCTGTTTCATGCATCCATGATTCCTTTCTGAGAAAAAGAACTTCCTCACATTACCCCTTAATCGGCCTCCCTCTAGTCTCATGCAGTGTCCTCTTGTCCTGCTATTTTTCTTATATTGAAACATGTTAGATTCTTTCACCTTGTTAATGCCCTTAAAGTGTTTGAATGTTTCAATCATATCACCTATCTCCCTCCTTTGCTCTAGGGTATACATATCGAGTTCAGTTAATCTGTCCTCATATGTTTTCTGATGCAGTCCTTGCACCATTTTGGTTGCCCTTCTCTGGACTGCCTCAATTTGGTTAATGTCCTTGTGAAGGTGTGGCCTCCAGTACTGCACGCAGTACTCCAGATGGGGCCTAACCAGTGTCTTGTACAGAGGGATTATTACCTCCCTCTTCTCACTTGTGATACCCTTACTAATACACCCCAACATCCCTCTAGCCTTACCTGCTGCTTTAGTGGTCTGCTGGGATGATTTCACGTCATCTGTGATAATGATGCCCAAGTCTCTTTCTTCCTTTGTGATTGCCAGCAACTCCCCTCCCAGCCTCAGGGTTTCTTTTCCCTATGTGCATGATCTTGCACTTCTTTGTGTTAAACCCCAGTTGCCACTCTTCCGACCATTTTGCTAGTTTATCCAGATCTCTTCTCATTCTGCCCACCCCATTTGGATCATCTACTCTGTTGCAGATCTTGGTGTCATCTGCAAACAGACAAACTTTACCCTCCAGTCCGTCTGCAATGTCACTGATGAAGATATTGAAGAGAACTGGCCCCAAGAATAATCCCTGAGGTACCCCACTTGTGACTTGCATCTCTTCTGACTGTATACCGTTTACCACCACTCTCTGTTTTCTGCCCGTCAACCAGTTTGCCACCCAGTTGACCAATGTCTGACCCACCCCGAGCCTACCCAGCTTATTAATCAATCTTCTATGTAGAATAGTATCGAAAGCTTTGCTGAGGTCAAGGCAGGTGACATCAACTGCTCCCCCTTGGTCCACCACTCGGGTTATCCAGTCAAAGAAATCCATGAGATTAGTTTGACAGGACCTTCCTTTTGTAAACCCATGCTGTCTTGGATCTTGTGCTCCTATGGATTCCAGGTGTTCCAGGTGTTGCACTATCCTTTCCTTAAGGAGTGTCTCCATAATCTTGTCCACTACTGAGGTAAGACTGACTGGTCTGTGGTTCACTGCCTCCTCCCTGCTACCACTCTTGTGAAGCGGGATCACATGAGCCCTTCTCCAGTCTTCTGGGACCTCTCCTGTGCTCAGAGATTCACTAAACAGTTCTACTAATGGCTCTGCTAATTCCACCCTTAGCTCCTTTAGTACCCTGGGATGTATGCCATCAGGTCCCATTGCCTTGTCCACCATGAGCTTATTGAGCTCCTGTAGGACCCTTTCTTTTGTGAAGGGACTAGTGCACACCTCCCTCCCCCCTGTGTCCATGGTGCTGAGCTGTGGGCCCTGCCCTACCTTCTCTTCAGTAAATACTGAGCAGAAGTATCTATTTAGGATAGATGCTTTTACATGGTCCTCATTCTCACACGCCCCCTTATCCCCTTTGATCTTAGCAATACCCCCTCCAGACTTTCTCCTTTTACTAATGTATCTATAGAAAGTCTTGTCACCTTCTTTTACTGTTGGTGCTAGTGTTTCCTCGATTTGGCCCTTTGCCTGCCTTAATGCCTTCCCTGCTTCACGTAGGGAAGTTTGGTATGCCTCCCTATCTTCATCCTGCTGCATTCCCTTATATTTCCTGAAGGCCAGTCTTTTGGCTCTGACCTTCACTGTGTTTGAGAACCAAAGTGGTTTCCTTCTTCTTTTGCGCTTCCTTTTCTCACTAACACAATGGGATGTTGCTTCAAGTATTGCATCTTTAATGCTTGCCCACTTTGCCTGTACACCCTCACCTGTATTTCTTTTTGCCAGGGCTAGCTTGGCCATCTTATCAAAGTCAGCTCCTCTGAAGTCTCATATGTTTGCCTTGGAATGGGATAATTTTGTTCTAGTGGCCAAACTGAACCATACCATGTAGTGGTCACTGGCCCCCAGGTGACCTTCTACCTGGAGATCTGTGATCCTTTCCCTGTTAGTCAGTTCTAGACCTAGGATAGCCCTGTCTCTTGTGGGTTGTTGTACCAGTTGTTTGAGGCCCTCCCCCTGCAGGGAATTCACCATGTGTCTAGTTCTGGCAGATGTCCCTGCTGGTATTGACCAATCTGTATCTGGCATGTTGAAGTCTCCCATTATCAGAACCTCCCCTCTAGCTGTCATGTTTTGTATATCTTCTAACAGTAACGTGTCTATGTCCTCTCCCTGGTCTGGAGGCCTATACACAACCCTTCTTATATACAAGGATATTTACAATGTGGATTGATCAGAGAAAAGGAAACCTATACAAAAAGATGTAGCTAAACAAATTGCAAGCCTCACAAGTAGTGAGAGAAGCAATACAATGGCAGAGGTCATTGAGGTGGGGCAGGCCCAGCAAGGCAGACTGATTTAGGTGCAGTTACAGCTGCGGGAGGCAACAAGATGGTTTTGGAGGGCCATTTTAAATGGACCAATCCTCTGTTCAGATACAATGTTAGGAGGAAGGAGGTTAAACAATGAGGGGGCTCTGTGACGAAAAGACCTCTGTGCCAGGGACATCCTGACTCTGGGCACAAGAAGTGAGGTCTTGGTTGAGCTGTGGGTGGAGACAGTAGGAAGGGATGGGCTGAGAATCGTGGCAAGGCCAGATGGGTCAGTCCTAGGATAATTTTATGGGTGAGAAGACAGGTTTGGTAGCGTAGCCTCTCGTCAAAGGAGAGAATGTTTGACAAGGAGTATAGGGTACAGGTGTATGTCACCCTGTTGGCCCCGGTGAGTAGTCAACAGGCTTTGTTAATAGAGAGCTTGATTTTGCTCAGGGCTGTGTTGTCAGCAGCAGCACTGTATACCAGAAGTCCATAATCCACCAGGGATAGGACTGAGGAGTTTATGGCTAGTCTCAGAGCTTCTGGGGAAGACAGGTCCTCTGGCAGCATAGTAAACCAATGCGTATGTTGATAGCTGAGCAAAGGGTGCGAATACGATCATGAAAGGTGAGAGCAGAGTCAAAGACTATGCCAAGGTACCTGTAGATATTGAACTGTTCTAAGGGGTGGAGGGAGCTGGACAGGACTGGCAGTGCAGAGCCTTTGTGCTTGTTTTGGTTGGGAGTGAAAAGTATGGTCTTGGCTTTTTTCAGACTGATTACGAGTCTGCGGCCTAGGAACCACTGATCAGCTAGGGTAAATGAGTTTTGTAGGGTGTGTTGGAGGTGGACAGGGTCCGGGTGGGACGTGCACAAGACCGTGTCAACCACATTTAGGAGTAAGTTTTCAGGACAGGAGTTGGGCAGTGTATTCAGATACAGGCTAAACAGTAGTGGCCCAAGGATGGAGCCTTGGGAGACTCCTGAGTGGACCTGAAGGGGGTTTGAGAGGGTATTATTAATTCTCACGCATTGTATTCAGGCTGTGAGGTAGTTAGTGAGCCAGTTTATTGGACCGGAGGTGAAATCGAGTTGTGTGAGGGTGTCTATGAAAAGAAGATGGCAGACCTTGTCGAAGACTTTCGATGGGTCAATAAATACCGCTCCGGCAAGGTGTTCTTTGTCCAGTGCAGAGTGTATGAATGTGGAGAACTCTAGGAGGGTGGTGGTGGTGCTGAAGTCCCAGCGGAAGCCATGTTGCTCCACGCAAAGGAGGTTGTGGGTGGTGAGGTAGTCAGTTATTTGATCAGCAACTATTTCCCAGTTATTTGATCAGCGACAATTTTTTCCAAGGCTTTGAAGAGGGGGGAAGGATAGATATTGGTCTGTAGTTTCCGGGGCAGGTACAATCACCACCCTTGTGTACTGGGGTGATAACTGCAGTTTTCCAGGCATGGGGGAACTGTCCGAGTCAGAGAGAGAAAGAGAAAGAGAGAGAGAGAGATTGAGAAGGTCAGTGAGGGGGGTGAGGACTACTGCCAGTGTAAGACGTAGGAGTCTGAGGTCAAGAGAGCCATTGCTGTGGCTGGCATCGTTCAGGGCTTTAAGCAGGTAGGGTTTAGCTTCAAGTGGAGAGAGGGCTCGGAAATGGAATGGAGGGTATGGGAGGAGGGTTTGGGGGGGTCAGGGTCAAAGAAGTTTGTAGGTAGAACTGCGTTGAGGTCCGAAAAGGCATCGATTAGGCCATCGGCAATACATTGATGGTCTGTGGTGATGGAGCTACCAACTGCAATAATCCTGTCACCACAGCTAACGCCTTCAACCAAAGTTTCACCAACCTCTCAGCCTACATTGGGGCTTTCTGCACCTCCCCATCCCCCCCTTGCCCTTCCACCACTGAATTCTGCCCCTGTCACCCCTCCCCCCCCATTTTACCTAGTAGCGGTCACCTGTGCTGAAATTCGCAGACTCCTCATGTAAATCCCTATATCAAAGTCTGCCAGCTCTGATTAAACAGAGCCTAAAATATGGAAGATAGCTGTAACAGAATTTTCCCTGCCTGTCACAAGAATCTTCACTCTATCTCTTACTACTCAAACAGTCCTTGATATCTGGAAAATCTCCCATGTTGTCCCAGTTTACAACAAAGGTGACTTAACAAACATTGACAACTACAGGCCAATCGCAATACTTCCAGTACTCAACAAACTGCTTGAAAAAATTGGTTGCCTCCTAATTGACTGAGTACCTCACCAGTCATAACCTCCTGTCCCGTACACAGTATGGCTCTCGAAAAGACCACAGCTCCACTACTGCCCTCCTCTCACTAATCTCCTCCATCTCCCTCTGCCCTGGATAGGGTTGAGCTTACTGGTGCATCTTCAATGGCCTTACTAAGGCTTTTGATTTGGTCAATCACACTCTACTCAGTGGTAAACTAAGTGCTTTGGACATCCCTTCCACTGTCCTGTCAAAGTTCAAAAGTTACCTGCAAAACAGGTGTCAGTGAGTTAAATTTGTCACACCGTGTTGGACCCTGCTGCTACTAGAGCTAGGGTTCCTCAAGGCTCCATTTTGTGGCCCCTCCTTTTCTCCTTACACGTAAATTATACTCAGACTAGTTTTAGGCACCGCACCCCAGTCCTATGTTCTGATGACCTTGTCCTCTTCACCTGATCTCACCATGCCACTAAACTGTCAACTCTCTTCAGACCTTCAATTGGTACAAGCATGGCTTCACTTAAACAGGATCCTTACAAACACCACTAAAACCCAAGCCATGCACTTTTTGGCTCAGCCTATAAGACAAAAATGTGCAATACCCCACTTGCAGTAGCATATATCGTTGGATCCTGTCGTACCACAGCTCCCTCCTTTAAACTAGCCGGCAGTTGCACTTGACACCTCACTGGACTTTTTAGCACATATCTCTGCTGCTTGCAAGGTTGTCAATACCACACTGGGGCTCTCCTATAAGATTAGAGACAACCTTACACCCAAAGCCCGTACTGCCATTGCCTGAGGCATCCTGTTCCCTCACCTGATATATAGGATGGCAGTCTACTACTCAGCCTCCAAAACTACTCTGCAGAAATGGGATGTGGCCTACAACAAAATTTGCAGGTTTGCCTTGGCCACAAATAGATACACACACTACTGTGACCTTTACTCCAAACTAGGATGGCTTCCTCCACCAGTGTATCGTCACCGCAGTGAAACCCTGACGGTGAACACCACCATAGCAGCAGGAATCAGGCAAAATCCACCTTGCTGTGGTGGTCAGTGTGCCGATCGGGCTGCCTCGCTGGTGATTGCCCCCTGGTCCAACTTGGAGTTAGAATCCTGAGACCCGGGGTGGGCGGAGCCCCCACAAGGAAGGGTTCGGGGTCCCTGATTGTGAGCACTGACATCCTGTAGCTACAATGCCGATGGTTGGCATTGTAGCTGTCGCTGTAGAGGATGTCGGCACTACCGCTGTCGAAGTGCTATAGGTAAACCTCCTCCACCAGCTTTGTACAAACTTCCTATGAGAGGTATGATACATAATGTTGCAACCAAGCAATCCCCTATTGTATGTCCCTCTCAACGCAACTAATGCCCGATAGCCAATCCTATCCAGTTAGGTCTAATATCCCCAGTTCCTTCAACATACCCAAAACCAAGACAAAATTTGGTGAAATGTCCTTCTCTGCTCCTGCACTTTGGAACTCCATCCCTATCAAGGTTTGTCAGTGTCCATCCAGTCAAGCCTTCAAAAGAGCACGACACACCTTCCTTAGCCAGGCATCTGTATGTTCCTGCCCTTAGGCTGCTAGAAATTGTGTCACCGTGCCTATTTTTTTGCAGTACACCATACCGATAATTGTTACATATCCCTGTATGCTGTCTGGGTACCCGGTCAATATGTCGAGGGAAGAACCGCGTGGAATAAACCACACGGTTAAAACAGCTAAAGGAATAACAGCTACAGGGACAGCATAGCAAAGATAAATTACCACTATCCCTGTAATGATATTGCCATTGGGGGAGAGGTGAAAGGCTCTGGCCTGCACTGTGCTGGCCAAGCAGCTGCTGTGGCTCACTGGATAGTGTCACAGCCAGCAGAGGGTGGTGGAGCGGTGACAGACCGGGGCTTGATTCCCAGTCTTGGGGAGATTTTTTTTTTGAGTTGTTTGTTTTGTCTCCCCTCGAGTTTTCTCCCTTTCCCTGAGTTTGTTCCCCCTGGAGTTAATTATATAAAGATGGGGAGGGGGGTTCGGTTCGGTTCGGTGGGTGCAGTCCCCCGCAAACATGTAATTGTATTTTTGTAGCGCTCGCTGTTTTGTTGAGTGCCACCTCCATTTTCATCAATATGCCTGCGCAGTTGTTTATTGCACTGTTATTTTCCATGGCATATTGACCCCATGCCTCCTGTTTGCATGGAAGCTGCTGTACACAGTACTGTATCGTGTATATTGCTTCTAAGACAGTGTATCCTTTGTATTATTGCCCTTGCTCTAGTCAATTCCCTGATCTACTGCTTGTTCTATTTGTACTGCACCATGTTTGTCTGAATATTTGTATACTGTTTTAATACATGGATTTAGAAATTAATACCACTATAAACCATACAAAAAATTCCTGGTAATACCATCGCTACCGGACTGATAATAGCATCCTTCACGGTGATAATACTATCGTTCGGGTCCTGTAATAGTATCGTTTGGGACCCAAACGACAGTATTATCACTAAAACTCAACAGCGCAACCATAAATCTGCCACCCCACGTTATTCAAAGCATGCCTTCTGACTGGCCACTTTTCCTTTGTGGGTGGGCAGAACAAGTTTCAAAACATGGTGGCTCTCCCTCTCACTTGGCGAGAGAAATGTCTGTTCACACAAACAGCAGCGGTGCTTTTCTTTTCTTTTTTGTACAGTTTTAACTATCTGGTTGACCCTTCTTTCACTCTTCTCACCGCTGAACTGAAGTTGCCACTCAAGGTAAGAATGAGAGTGAGTGACTCCTCAGTGCACAGCAGTACAGTCTTCCTGTCTCCTCTCCAGCAAGCTGTGAGCAGGCTAGACATCGGGGGCCATTAGCGAGTGTTTTAAGTGAAGTAGTCGGGCGCTCATTTTGGTCTGAAAACTGGATCCATGTATTAAAAAAATAACAGATAGGTTTGTGTGCATTGCCAGGGAATGATACCATCTTGAGGTTCTGGACACTTTGGAACCTCTCGAGGTTCCTGTGTCCAGAATCTCTCGATGGTATTACTCCCTGGTAATGCACACAGACCTATCCATTATTCTATTTATGTTAATCTCCTTTGGTGTATTTAATTTATTTATTTGCTTTTGTTAACCAGGTAAGCACACCAGGCAACCAAGTGCCTATTTTCAGGTCATGCCTGAAAACAGGCTAATGTTTTGTCTAGTGCTCCTACCTAGTAAATAAAAACGAAATAAATAAATAAAGGTTGAGAACATAAGACAAGGGCATTAAGCATCACACCTATGACGTGAAGCACCAAGGATCTCTGTACTGCACCTTCAGCACTTTTTGTTAAATAAACTTTTTTGCTACTAACTGGAACTACAGTTCTCAGCATTTGCTTCATATTAATTTGTATCGAATGCACCTCTGTTTCTTTCATGGTACCAAATGGTCTCTTACACAAGCAAAAGGACAAGAATAGAAGACATAGACATATGTATAGCTTGATATTACACATCAGCCCCTGTTCATGTTCCTTATTCAGTATATTTGTACAAAACCGTTGCTCTGTATAACTACTACGTATTGTTACCACAGCGTCTATTACTCTGTATCCAGTTGTTTCTATATCCTTCGCATGTACCTGTATTACTTCTTGGATATGCACTATGTACAACCACTGACTGCCCATTTTTGTTGCCATCTTGCTGGCCTGGGTCGTGGCTGAAATCGGTCCTTTTGGATCAGCCCACCTACCTGGTTATCAACGACATAAATAAATAAATAAATGTCTCTAGTCAATGATATCACACTCAGAAGGTATCACTAGTTAATGATGTCACACTCAGAAGACATCACTAGTTAATGATACCACACTCAGAAGATACTACACTCAGAAGATATCACTAGTTATTGCTATTATACTCAGAAGATATCACTAATTAATGATACCACACTCAGAAAATATCACTAGTTAATATCACATTCAGAAGATACCACACTCAGAAGATATCACTAGTTAATAATACCACACTCAGAAGATATCACTAGTTAATTTCACATTCAGAAGATACCACACTCAGAAGATATCACTAGTTATTGATATCACACTCAGAAGATATCACTAGTTAATGATACCACCCTCAGAAGATATCACTAGTTAATGAGATCACATTCAGAAGATACCACACTCAGAAAATATCACTAGTTATTGATATCACACTCAGAAGATATCACTGGCTAATGCTCTCACACTCAGAAGATATCACTAGTTATTAATATCACACTCAGAAGATATCATTGGCTAATGATATCACACTCAGAAGATATCACTAGTTAATGATACCACACTCAGAAGATATCACTAGTTATTGATATCACACTCAGAAGATATCACTAGTTAATGATACCACACTCAGAAGATACTACACTCAAAAGATATCACTAGTTATTGCTATCATACTCAGAAGATATCACTAATTAATGATACCACACTCAGAAAATATCACTAGTTAATATCACATTCAGAAGATACCACTCTCAGAAGATATCACTAGTTAATGATACCACACTCAGAAGATATCACTAGTTAATTTCACATTCAGAAGATACCACACTCAGAAGATATCACTAGTTATTGATATCACACTCAGAAGATATCACTAGTTAATGATACCACCCTCAGAAGATATCAATAGTTAATGAGATCACATTCAGAAGATACCACACTCAGTAGATATCACTAGTTATTGATATCACACTCAGAAGATATCACTAGTTATTGATATCACACTCAGAAGATATCACTGGCTAATGATCTCACACTCAGAAGATATCACTAGTTATTAATATCACACTCAGAAGATATCATTGGCTAATGATATCACACTCAGAAGATATCACTAGTTATTGATATCACATTCAGAAGATATCACACTCAGAAGATATCACTGGTTAATGATATCACATTCAGAAGATATCAGACTTAGAAGATATCACTGGCTAATGATATGACACTCAGAAAATATCACTAGTTATTGATATCACATTCAGAAGATATCACACTCAAAAGATATCACTGGTTAATGATATCACATTCAGAAGATACCAGACTTAGAAGATATCACTGGCTAATGATATCACACTCAGAAGATTTCACACTCAGAACAAATCACTAGTTTACTGTCTTCACACCTACTCCTTAACAAATTGCACCGAAGATTTTCAATGGCATTTCCACTTGGCCAAAAATGTTGAAATGCAGTTTGGACTTTGCCTGTACATGGAATAAAACACAGTGTTGTACACATCTAATACGCATTGGCTTAAAACTCATTACTTCCAATTACTTTGTAAGAAGTCCGAACCATCTGTTGCTTAACTTGACACAAAATGGCCACCCAGGACAGAATAAGTTAGTTAACTGAAGATATCGGAACTATCTTCATTCATTGTACTTGACCTCAACTGACCTCACTCGGGGCTTTGCCTTCTGTGAGATCAGAGGTCAAGTACAGCTCAGGAATACATTTCTCATATCTTCTATTGAGCCAGCATATATCCCATTTACTGTATATACAATATGTGTCTGTACTCAGGGATTGTAGGTTAGTAACGTGGGAAGCACTGGCAAAACCTTATCGGGGGTAATGTTGTGTAATAGTTTGTACTCAGGAATTGTTGGTAAGTAACTCGGGAAGTCTTAACAAAAAACTGTAGTCAAACTAAAGGTATCAAGGAAGTATAACAGAGGATAATAACCCTATCAAGGATACATCAAATAACAGAGGATAATATCCCTACCAAGGATACTTCAAATTAAAGCATTACAGAGAGTACCTAGGTTAACCAAGTACAGCGGGCAAATGTGAGGACTTTGGGAAGGGGACTTAGTTCACTGCAGGACCTGTGGTGTCATAACCCTCCAGGATACACTGTGCAAGCATGGAAGCTGCCTGGTGTGCCGGGGGTTGGTGATACTTCATTCCATGCTCGTTCCAGCAAGGGCTGTAATTTGCCAGCTACAGAGGAAGTCTGAGTGGGGGATGGGGGCATCCAATGCTTCTTCTCAGCGACCACAAGGGGTTCACAATGGTGGGTGGAAAGTAGTGGGCAAGGGTGGGGGTGGGTGGCAAAAGCTGGGGATGTAACGTGTCCTAGAACTGTAACAAGCAACTGTTTCATCCCACTAAGCAAAGTGGTACATGTTATTCTTCCTCTCAGGAGACAGCACCCTGTTGTAACCTGGGATCCAGCAATGGCAATTCCTGTAGGGGGGGAGCACAGCAACTAGTCACTAACCCCTTGTCCCAGCACAAGTTACTCCCTTCCACCCTCCTAATATATCTAACTCCCTATCTAAACTCTTCCCCATTCTTTAACCCTTGCCATACTGCAGCTCAAGTGCCAGTCTTGGCATCGGTATTTCTAGTAAACAACTTGCTCCCCATAGTGGTGGGAGACAGATATAACTTTTGTTTAGTATTCAGCATGGAGGGGAGCCACTACCAGAGTGCAGCCCTAAGATAGGAGGGTGAGATGAGTGGAGTTATAAACAGTTTCAGAAGAAAGAGTGCTTAGAGATCTCAAAACCCTGAATGCCAGCAAAGTGCCTGGTCCTGAGGGGTTGCACCTTAGAGCTTGAGGCAGACACTGGCAGCACCATTAGCAAATCTGTTTTATTCTTCCCTGGAGACATAGAAACATAAACAATGTGGGCAGAAAAAGACAGATGGCCCATCCAGTCTGCCCGTGGTTCCCTGTCTAGCCACAGGATCTGTCATCCAGGGTGCCAGCCCTCACTATCTTTCTGCCCCCATTCTCCTCCCTGCTTCTATTGCCCTGAACAGTCAAAATGTCCTTCGCTCTGTCCCAGCAGTGACTGAAGACATTTATGATTTTGGCACTCACCACCTTGGCTGGCATACTGCTCCAAGGTTCCACCACTGTCTTGGTAAAATAATTCTTCCTCATGTCCTCTTAAACCTTCCTCCTTTCACTTTCCACTCATGCACTCATGACCTCGAATTTGTGCTTATGCTAAATAACTCCTTGCAGTTCACCTTATTTATTCCTTCCAGGAATTTGGAGGTCTCTGTCATATCCCCCTCTTCCATTTGGTCTTGAGTGAGCACTTGTTTAGTGCCTTGAGCCAATCCTCGTTAGATCTACCCTGCTGGCCCTGTATCATCCTGGTCACCCTTCACTGCACCGCCTCTAGACTGTCCTTATCTTTCCTGAGGTGCAGACCCCAGAACTGGGCACAGTACTCCTGGTGTGGCCTCCCCATTGATCTATAAAGAGGTAATATTACCCCTTTTCTTCTACTGTCAATGCCCCCTACCAATACACCCCAACATCCTACTAGCCTTACTAAAGGCCTCATTGTGTTGGCTTGATTGTTTGAGGGGGTCACTAATGATGACTCCAAGGTCCCTTTCCTCAGCTGTAGTCCTCAGCTTAACCCCTTCCTTCTAGTAATCCGTCCTGGGGTTCTTGACCCCAACGTGCATCACCTTGCACTTTCTGGCACTGAATTTCAGCTGCCAGACCTTAGACCACCTCTCCAGTCTATGCAAGTCACTCTGCATCTCCTTAATTCCCTCGTCACTGTCCACCCTCCCACACAGCTTTGTGTGATCTACGAAGAGACACACAACCTGCCCTGAATTCCTTCTCCAATGCCACTGATGAACATATTAAAAAGGACCAGTCCCAGGACCGATCCCTGTGGTACCCCACTTGTGATCTCCCTCTCTTCTGATTTGACCCCATTTATCACAATCCTCTGCTGCCTTCCCCTCAGCCAATCTCCTACCCATCTTCCTATGTCCCTTGCCACCCGCAGATCCTCAATTTTTTTCAGCAACTGCCTATAAGGCACTGAGTTGAAGGCTTTGCTGAACTTGAAACAGAGTAAATCCATGGCATGCCCCATTCCATTGTCCTTGTCACCCAACCAAAGAAAACTATTAGGTTAGTCTGATAAGACCTCTCTGTCATGAACCCATGCAGTTTACTACCCTGGAGGCCACTGTTCTCCAGGCAGTCCGCTAATTCTTCCTTAACTAGTGACTCCATCAGTTTCCCTACAACTGAGGTGAGGGTGACAGGCCTATAGTACACTTGCTCCCTGTTCCCCCCCCCCCCCACCGTGGAGCGGAGCCATGTCCACTACTCTCCAGTCCTTCAAAACTACCCCTATCTGTAACGGGCTGTTGAACAGCTCTACAATAGGGGTTCAGTCACTTCTGCTCTGAGCTCCTTCAGCACCCTTGGATACATTCCATCTGGTCCGGGGCCTTATATATCTTAAGGGCTGCTAGCCCTTTCCGGACCCTTTTACTGGAAAATATTGTCTGCCTCATCTCTGGGATCCTTTTAGTGACTGCCTTGATGCCACTCTCTAGCAAATTACTACTGTCTTCCCTGGTGAAGACAGAGCAAAAGTAGTCATTAAGGATGGCTACCTTTTGCCTGTCCTCCTTTTGTTACCCTACCTCCCTCTGACAGCCTAATAAGTCCCCCTCCTTTCTTCCTTTTTCCCCGATATACCTGAAGAATTACTTTTCATCACTCCTGATCCTCTCAGCAGTATGCAGTTCAGTGTCTGCCTTAGCCTCCCTAACTGCCTTCCTTGCTACCTTAGTTCTCAGTTGGCAATCTCCCCACTCTCCCCCCCCCCCAATTTTGTTTAAAACTTGATGAAGGCCTTTTTTTTTGGCCCTCCCTGCTTCTCTGACTCTTTCTAAGAACCACATTAATTACTTGTACCTGTTGCTCTTGGTAACTGCCCTCAGAAATACCTCTGATGCCTCTAGAATGGCCCCCTTTATTGCCCTCCACATCTCCTCCACCTTTCCTATGCTGTCTATCCTAACTTGCCCTGGACCAGCTCCCTCACCCCATCAAAGTCCGCCCTTCTAAAATTGATGACCTCGGCTTTCGATTGGGGTTTACTGGTCCCCAGGGCCAGCTCAAACCAGACAGAGTTATGGCAGCTGTTCCCAAGTGGCTCTCCTACCATCTCCGAGTTGGTGAGCCCCACACTAAGGAAGACAGCCTGCCTGGTGGGTTCTCTAACTAACTGCGCCAGAAGGCAGTTCTGGAATGTATCTAGCAAAGCCGACCTCTGGTGCTCTTGGCAATGGGAACCTCCTAGTCAGTGTCCAGCGGGTTTAGGTCATCCACCAGCACCACCTCCGCCTTTGCCACTCTCATAACTAGTTCTTCCCCAAACTCCTTATCCCTCTCCTCTGCCTGTCCTGGCAGTCTATAGATCACCCCCACCCATAATTTCTTGCCCAAGGTCACTGTGAGCTGCATCGACAATGACTCTGTTTCCCCATTACTACCTCTGATGTGTCCATCCTCCACAGCCTCAAGGCAATCCCTGACATAGAGGGCTATACCTCCCCCTTCACCTTTTTCTCTATCCCTCCTAAACATGGTGTAGCCTGGAACTGTCAGATCCCAGGTTATTTTCTGAGGCCACACACAAAGTCACACCAGCACTCCAGAGCAAGGAGTTAGCAACTAACTCAAATGTAGGGTCTCCACACAATCTGTACAAAAAAAGTTAAATGTAATGGGAGCAATTTTCCATACAGCGACACAGTGAAATCAAACGGTGCGTCCGTCTCACCAGCTGCCCTAGCGCTTCACCATGTAAGACTTCATCAAATATGCTACTTGGCGAAGCCAAACATGGCGAGCGCGGGGCAACTGGTGAGACTGGGCTCACGGTTATTCACTGTATGTATGGAAAATTGCTCCCATTAAATTTAACTTGTCTTGCACGGACTGTGTGGAGACCCTTCATTGAAGTTACTTGCTAACTCCTTGCTCTGGAGTGCTGCTGTGACTTTGTGTGTGGTCTAAGAAGGCGGCAGCCCCGCACCAGCACCCTGCCCAGGTCGGTGAGTGCAGTACCTGTTTGTTTTTTTATTTTCTGAGGCCCAAGCCTCTGTGATGGCTATGAGGTCCACCTCAGTGTATGCCATCATTGCTTGGAACCCACTGATTTGATTACCTAGGCTGCTGGCATTGAGACAGACCCCCTTCCATCTAACTCTTGATCCCGTTTGGCTATTTACTTGTCCTTTTTCTTTGTTTTTAGAACTTGAATAAATGTTATTGATAGTTCAAGTACAATCATATATTAGGCAGACCAAGTCTCCTTGCTAAGAATAGACAATAATTAATTACATACATGTATTTACACTTGTTGTCTGTTGTCATTTACAGGTAGATATTCTCATCTTTAAGCGCAAGCTTGACTTAAACCTTCTGAAGTCTGCAAGATAGAATGCTGCTCTGATCCATTCCTAGACTTTGTGAAGAAGACTTCAACTCTTTGGATCACATGTCTGCCTTTGCAACATATCATTAAAATATGATTTAAACTAAGATAATATCATGTAGCAAAATCCTTAACGTGAAAAACAAACCATAGTACAAATACTTAATAAAAACAGTTTCTAAAGAAAAAAAAAATATACCAAACTAGTCGATGTGGCTTTATTGTCTCTGTTTTATTTCTCACCCTTGTATCTGAACAAAGGTATCAGTAGAACCCCCTCCCTACTAGTATATAATCTCAGCTATCCTCCTACTGGTGCTCCTCAAAGTTCTATATCACATACCAATAAATTATCCACTTTACCTCTAGTCTTGGCTCCCTCCCCCCTTTTAGGGATCTGGGGTTATGTTACTGTTTAGGATAACAAGTATTGCTCCAAGTCTGGGGTACCCTCTGTATTTTCAATGTAGTCATAGTATGGTAACCATTTTGCATTATATTGCTCCATGAAAAGTCTTGGGCAGGCTGTGACTGCTTCCATCTCTTTAATAGTACGTATGTTGGTTCTCCACATACTGAGAGATAGAACATGAGGCTGCAGCCAGTGTTGAGTAATCACCTTTAGGGCTGCTGCCACCAAAAGAAAATATAGATATTTTTGGTTACTGGATCTAATTTCATTGGGCGTTATGCCCAGTATTATGTTGGCCCCTGTCAGATTGGAGCTTAGATGAAATATGTCCTGTACCATTCGGTTAACCAGCTGCCAGTAGGTAGCAATTTGTGGACAGTCCCAAAAGATATGAGCCTGTCTGCCTTTCCCCCCACACCCCCACATCTCCGCCAGCACCTGTCTGTTGGTGGAGTGGTATAGTGTGCCGACATCATTGGAGTGATAAAATACTTCAAGGTAACCTTCCACCTATATTCTCTCCATCTAGGAGAGCTGGTTGTCTTGGATACGCTAACCCATACCTTGGTCCACTCCTCTTCTGATAAGGAGGCATGCGATTCTTCCTGCCAATTGCGTTTTATTTTTTGGACATGCAATTTCCCTACATCCTCTTGAAGTATTTTATACATATATAATATACAGCCCCTGGAGTCTGCCATATGGATTTTTGGTATGTGGCAATTACTGGTGGAGCTGGATTACATGTAAGGGCTAACACCCCTATGGTAGTCGTTATATAATGTCGACATTGTAAGAATTTAAAAAATTCTGTCCTGGGGAGTCAAAATTCTTGTTGTAATTCTGTGAAGGATTTTATGGTCTCTCTTTGCATGAATTATGTAAGAGAACACAGACCCCGGCTTCGCCAATGGTGGAAGCAATTGTCTCTTAAGGTGGCTGGGAATTTGGGGAGACAGTCAAGAGGAATGTACTTCCACACTGGAGTGGGGATCTCCCACCATTGTCTGGTATCAACAGACCTTAATAGTATGTTTGGTCCATCTGTTTTTAATTAATTTAAGATCAGGGTGTAAGGCAACCCAGGGCAGTATATTAAGAGGGACAGTCGGGTGTGCCCCTTTTTCCATAAGGTACTATCCCCCTCTAGATTCTGGGGTTAACATTTTTAAGACTGGCAATAGTTGCACAGCTTTATAATAATTATAGAAATTCTGGACCCCGCTCCTTCCCTTGTCCCTAACTTCTGTTAAAAACTCCCCATCTTTTCCTAGGTTGTCTCCCTGCCCAAATGAACCTAGATAGCTTTTGCTTGAGTTCCCTTCAGTCCTTCCTTGGATAGGGTAATGGTAGATTCGTAAATAGAAAAAGGTACCTAGGTAGTATGTTTGTTTTAACTGTATCTATATGATTTGTGAAGGTAAGAGGGAGTGCTTGCCATCTATTTATGTCCTCGAAAACCCGCTTCTGAAGCGCCCTGTAATTTATCTGATAAAGTCTGAAAAGTCTAATTGACACTTGTATTCTCAGGTATCATATTTTTTCTTTCACCCACGAGAATGGGATCTTCCGGCAGATTTCTGGCAATATAATGTCACTCAGTGGCAAGACTTCAGATTTATCCATATTGATCTTAAAGCCTGAGATCCTTCCAAACTGGGTTAATATGTCCATAAGGGGAAGGACTGAGGCATCAGGGTTGTGCAAAAAAATCAGGGTGTCATCTGCATATAGGGAGATCTTATTCAAGGCCTCCTCGATTTGAATTCCCCAGATTTTGCTTTCTGTTCTGACTGCCTAAGCCAGGGGTTCCATGGCCAGCACAAAGAGTAGGGGAGATAACAGGCCCTGCCTGGTGCCTCTTTCTATTATGAGTGTTTCTGAAATTGTGCCATTGACTCGGACTCTGGCTGAGGGATTTTGATAAGCCATCATCAACAACTGCAGGAATGACCCCTCAAAACCCATTCGTATCAGAACCTCTTGCATATATTCCCAATTTAGCCAATCGAAGGCTTTTTCAGCGTCTAAAAAAATTGCAATTTGGGGAACTGGGGAATTATGTTTACTATTAAGTATGTTGAGCAACCTCCTAATGTTATCAGACATATGTCTGTTGGGTATAAACCCCGTTTGGTCCAGGTGTATTAGGGTCTCAATATATTTCTGAAGTCGAGTTGCCAAAATTTTGGTTAATATTTTGAAGTCCTGATTTAAAAGGGATATGGACGTATAAGATTCACAGAGCATCTGTGGTTTGCCTGGCTTGGGGATTACAGAGATCAGGGCCCCCTGCCACGAATTTGGGAGTCAGTTCTCTTCTAAGATGGCATTCATTACTGTGGCCAGCTTCGGGGCAAGAATTTTTTTAAATTTTTTTACATTTCTGCCAGGAATCCATCCGGCCCTGGAGTCTTTCCTGAGGGAGGGCCAGTTATTATTGATTGGATTTCCTTTTCTGTTATAGGGGCTGAGAGCCCTTGCTGCATGTCCAGAGATAGTTTGGGAAGCGTCATGTTATCCAAAAATATTTTAGTCTGTTTTATTACCTCTTGTAGATCACTATCCTCAGTATGTAATTCTTTGTAGTACCTTCTGAATGCTGACGCTATATCCCCTGGTTTTTCCCACCTCCCATTGTGATTATTTTTATTCTGAATGTATGGGACATATCTATTCACTTGAACCTTTTTTAATCTGAGGGTCAATAGTTTAAGAGCTTTCCCTCCCCCCTCATAGTATTTTTGATTAGAGAAATGTAAAATCCCTTCAGCGTTCTCAGTTTCCAAAGCACTGAGCTCAGATCTCTTCTTTATTAATTCTTTTAGAATTTTCTCTCCCCCCCCCTTAGGTTTTTACTTGTGTTCACCTTCTAGGGTTTTAATTGTAATTTTTAGATCTGTAAGCTTTTCATCCCTATTTTTCTTCTTAGCCAAGGCTCGACTTATCATCTGACCTCGTATCACCGCCTTCATGATGTCCCACAGAGCATCAGTGAGCAGTCTTCCATGGGGGAGTCCAATGCAAGGTTTTTGACAGACTGGGTGATTTGCTGTACAAAGTTCTTGTCATTTAACAAAGATACATTTAGCCTCCAACTAGTGCATCAAATCTCTGACCCACAACTGATTCTGGTGGATACTGGGGCATGGACGGACAGGGTTATTGAATGGATCCGAGAGTCAGTGAACAAGTGGAGGTCTATCCTATGAGTGACGAACAGGTCTCCTCGTGAATATGAATCTTGAGCAGCTGAATAAAAAGTATAATCCCTTTCTTTTTTGTGATGTGACCTCCAAATGTCCACCATCCCTCCCTCCTCCATCAGAACCCCCAACCTTCTACTTGCTGTTATGGTAGTGGCAGTTCGACCCGATGAGCGATCTATCGTTGGACAAAGAGTAGTGTTAAAGTCACCTCCCAATACCAGGAGACCTTAGGGAAGATCAGCAATGTTTTGAAAAATTTCCCAATAAAACTTTTCTACTCCTACATTGGGTGCATAAATATTCACTAGATGCACTATTTGATCTTGCACAGCTCCTGGTACCCTAATGAATCTACCCTGGCAGGCCCCGTCTACTTCATGGACCACAAACAGACAGTCCCTCTTAATTAAAACAGCTACCCCTGCCTTTTTCGCCACACTGTGCGAGGCTGCTTCCACCCTCCCCACCCACTGGCGTCTGAGTTTACAGTGTTCTATTTCTGAAAGATGCGTCTCTTGGAGGAGGGCAACATCGCAATCCAATCACTTTGACTCAGTCAATATTTTCGTCCTTTTTATTGGGGAGTTGATCCCTTTAACATTATATTATATTTAACATATATGTGGCAGCTCAGATTCAATGCAAAGAAGTGCAAGGTAATGCATATGGGAAGCAAAACCCCAGGGGAAGAGTGCACAATGGGGGGTGAGTTAATAACAACAACAACAATCGAATGAGACCTAGGAGTAATTATATCAGATGACCTAAAGGTGGGCAAGCAATGTGAGAAGGCAGTAAGGAGGGCTGGGGGATTCTGGGATGCATAGGGAGAGGCATTAACAGTAGAAAACAGGAAGTTGTTATCCCTCTGTACAGACAGTTGTTGAGACCCCATCTGGAGTACTGCGTCCAGTTCTGGAGACCCCATCTCTGCAAAGACACAGACAGAGTGGAGGCTGTTCAGAGGAGGGCAACCAAAATGGTGCAGGGTCTGCACCAGAAGACATACGAGGAGAGACTAAAGCAGCTTAATATGTATACCCTTGAGGAAAGGGGGGACATGATAGAAACTTTCAAGTATCTCAAGGGAATTAACAAAGTACAAGAGGGTAGCATCTTTCAGAAGAAGAGATGTGCAAGAACAAGTGGGCACAATTTGAAGATGGGGGGGCGGCTCAGAGGTAATGTTAGAAAGCATTTTTTCACAGAGAGGGTTGTGGATGCATGGAACAGACTTCCTGAGGAGGTTGTGGATTCAGGAACAGTGGGAGAATTCAAGAATGCATGGGACAGACATAAGGCAATTCTAGTGGGGGGTAGGAGGAAGTAAGCTGTTGATTAACTAGAATCTGCAGCTTATCCATCAGGTAGGGAAATGGGCAGAATAGGTGGGCCAAGCGGTCCTTATCTGCCATCAAATTCTATGTTTCTATAAGAAACAATATTTAATTGTGCCATTTTTTCACTATCCCAATCAGCCCCTGTCTACCCATCCCCCGATCATCATGCGACGCTGCTCTTCTCACATGCCACTTTGTTACCATCATCTCTCCTTCCTTTAAATGGTTTCCACATCGACAACCTTTAACAAAATTCCACAGTAAAAAACATGT
The DNA here is from genome assembly GCA_016271365.2 of Neoceratodus forsteri. Taxonomy (NCBI): domain Eukaryota; kingdom Metazoa; phylum Chordata; order Ceratodontiformes; family Ceratodontidae; genus Neoceratodus; species Neoceratodus forsteri. The sequence continues at coordinate 1,116,735,575 of CM028133.1, forward strand.
TATTTTAACAATTGAACTTAACCAATTCTGTTTATCGAACATTTAACTTTTAATACAATGAATTTGCTTTATTTGACTTCCTAGGGAAATCTTTACAGTAATAAATACCGCAAGAAGTCACTGTTTGTAACTATTCTAGTACCCCAAAGTTGTAGCTATAGGGGTGTTGTAGCTGTTACTGTACTTGGTGTAACTAGCTCACAACTAGAAAAAAGATAACGTCATTCAAGTGAGAAAAACTGTAAACCCAGTGCCCTCCCAACCCCTCATAAATCTGCTTTTAAAGTAATGTAGTTCCTCATTTCACATCAGCATATTACTTCCCCTTATTAACCACTGTGATATAAGTAAATAAAGCTGGAACACTTCTCCCCCTCTTCTGGCTGCCCCCCTGTTTGTGCAGCGCTCCTGGAAAGGACTTACCTCACATACCTCAATAAAATGCAATTGAGAAGTTATTCGCCCCCTCCATCAACTATTTGGTTTCAGGTTATTAAATTATAAACCCAGATGACCATAGCTTTGATAGTTTAACAGTCGGGTTGCTATAATGGCCAAGTACTGTTCTTTCCTTTATGGAAAACCTCCCTCCCCTCCCCGCAAGTAGCCCTGTGGCTTTACAGACCTGAGAGAGGCCTTTCACTCCCATAGCCCTCCCGAGTGCTATTCCACTCCAAGACCTTCAGATATTTCATAGGCCCTTAAAAAAGTACCTCAGGGGTTATAGCTCATTCCTTCACAGGTGAAGATGCAGCCTTGCGAGAGTTCCGTGTCTGTTCTCAGCGATCGGTTCACTGCAGCAATTTAGCAATGTCTAGTACTGCTGATTGAGAGATGGAGCCTGGTATGCCTCGTTTTCTTGTTGTACCCCGAGTGGCTATGCTCCATGTCCCCGCGTTAAGCTTCTTTTCGAGCAGCTCTATTTCCAGGTTAGGGATCAGAAAACCCAGGTCCTTGAGTGTAGGGATTGCCTCCACAAGAGAGGGAAAGACCTTTACACCAGAGTCAAGATGAAGTTTCAGCCTCACTGAGAAGAGCAATTGTGCTTTAATGTCTTTCTTTAACTTAAGTTCCCTGATTATTCCTCTGACTCTTAGCCTCTCCGCTTGTAGGGCGGATGAAAAATCTTGATCGAAATATAGTGTGGCCTCTTGGTATTTCAAATCCCTGTGCCTCCAGGCTTCATGTAGGATCCATGCTTTTGAAAATATAGCATTCTAATGATAAAGGAGTGGGGTCTGGCTGCTGGATCAGTCGGTTTGGGAACCAACGATCTGTGCGCACAATCAATATCTAGATTTAGATTCGAGGGAATGGAGAGCGTTGTTCGGAGGAGCTGCTGAATAAAGTCGCTTGTCGTGGCAAAGCCTTCCTCTGCTCCCTCAGGAATCCCATGTATCCTGAAGTTGTTGTGGCACGATCTATTCTCTAGATCTTCCAGACGGGATTGTGTCTCTCAGGCCCACTGTAGTAAATACAGGAGCAGGTGATCATTACTCTCCTGAGCCTCAGCCAGCTCGGATACTCAGGAATCACTGGCAGAGACTTTCTTATCCAGCGTACGAACATCTTGCCGTAAGTCAGCCAAGGCAGTGTCTATTTTGTTCACTGTAGCTAAAATCTGCTTTAGCGTCTGGGCTGTATTTTCAGACGGGGTCCGCTTCCTCTAAGTCCAGGTCAATAGAGGACTCTGAGGGTTAGCGTCTACGTGAGGGCAAGGTTGATAGGCCCTCTTGGGATCTTCCCAGCAACATTTGTTTAATTCTCCTGGTAGATGCCGTATGCTTCGTTCCTTTTGTCTTCTGCGGTTTCCCAGCCATCTGTAGCTTATAAGGAGCCACTTGAATTCTGGCAGAGAAGAATGCTTAATGAGAATGCTATTAGATTGATGAGAGGTGGTTGCTGAGCTCTCAGATTCAGTCTCCCACCATTACGGTGATGTCACCAGAAGCCTCCCTTTTTCTTTATTCCCCCGGTCTCTTTCCTTTCTTGTTAATTTCCAGCACAATGATCACCCCTCCCCCTTGGTCCCTTCCCCTAGCCCAATTTAGATCTCAACCCTATTTTTGCCCACTGCCCCTCTACAAGCCCAAGGTTAAGAGGAGTACTAGCTAGGTTCCTCTTCCTCTCTCCTACCACCTTCGTTCCTTTAGACTCGTTCTCCCCCTTAGTCAGTTCAACTGTATGATAAAGAAGTCAAACTTTTGCTCCAGTGCACTAGCTCCCTCTTTTGTCAGGCAAAGACCATCACCCTTGAAAAGACTGCTGTCCCAGAAGTCTCTCAGTCCCCAACAAAGTGATACCAATTTTTCCTTACACTATCCCCAAAGCCACCAATTAAACTCATCTATCTTCTCCCTCCTAATTCTACCTCCCCCCCCCACATAGGGAGGACCTTAGAAAAGGCCAGGAAGGCTGAAGGTGCCTTCAATCTGTCTGCCAGACTGCAAAAGTTCTGCCTCACCATCTCCACAGTCTGGTTAGCCAAAGCATAAGTACTGAGGCGTACCAGCACTCTAACTCCCCCATCCTTCTCTGCCAACCTCCCTAACCTATCTACATCCCAGATGGCCACTGGTCCAGGAAGGCACCTGACCAACCCCTCCCATCCAACGCTCCTTCCACCACCATCTCTACCCCCTCTGATCATTGAATCCCCAGCCATCAAGGCTCTCCTAATTAATTTCTTCCTGCTTGTATGGATTCTTAGTACTGTATCTGAATTTATGAGACTATAAACATATACTGATACAAACAAATATTCTTTGGTGAGTGGGCCTTTATTGGCCAATCTGAAGTTTCCTGCTTGTTCCCCCAGGTGCCGTCAAGTTGCCCTGCCCCTTTCCTGCGATTAACTCAGAGTTCCCCTGCAGAGTCAGGTACCCGAGACTCCTCTAAGGATGCAAAGTGAACTGCTGTCTGGAAGGTTGGTGCTGGACAACTTCCTTGTGGCTCACACTGGCTCCCCCCCCCTCCCTCTCCCCATCACAATCCGACCCCCCCCCAGACCAATAGGCCTCTGGGGAGAGTGGGGGTGAGGGGTGCTGGGTTCAGCTGAGCTGGCAGCACTGCAGAGATATCTTATCTCTTCCTACTGCCAACTGAGCTTGGAGCACCGTAAAGGTTCTACAGATGGGGTAGTGCCCCCTCCTCCAGAGCAGACCCCTGGAGAAAAGCACCCCAAAGTCGCCACAAATAACTATCTTCCCATCCTTACACTGCACCTATGAATGGGGCTCACCTAGAGAGGGTGTGGCAGTGTTCATGTTAATTAAGCAGAAAATAGGTGGGGTGGGTCAAAAGTTAAGTAGCCTTGAAATAAATTACTGAACTTGTAATACAGGTATACCTAGGGAGGCTATTACCAGGGTATCTTAGGAATTTAGGGAAAAGAAATAGGTAGGGTAGGTTGGAGGCTAACTAGCCTTGAAATTAATTACTGAACCTGTAATACAGGTATATCTAGGAAGGGTGTTACTGGGGTACCTTAAGAATTTAGCAAAAATAGGCAGGGGGAGTAAGGCCAATAAGTTCCTATTTTTAACAGAAAACACTGGTAACAAACAACGGAATTTGCCATTTTTTAACGAGCACTGTTGAGTCATTTTTTTACGAAAACCCCTGCTTTGCACCTGCTTTATGGACAAACCCCTACATTGTTAGCTGAAGATTTATACAGAATATGCAAATTTTCCCTCAGTTTGGGGGAAAAATTATTTTAAAAATTCACCCTATGAAATTGTCCATTTTTGAAAACAGAAAATCGTTGGCTCTAGGTGGGTCGGAGGCTAACTGGCCTTAATGTTAATTACCAAACCTATAATACAAGTATACTTAGATAGAGTGTTAATGGAGTACCTTTTAAATTTGGCAAAATACAAGCAGAAGGGATCGGAGGCTAACTGGCAACACAAACTGGCAAATGGTGGGATACACCTGGCAAACTGCAAGTTAACAAAGTCAGATACTGAACTTGAACTACGGGTATATCCAGACTGCATGTTACTGGGGTACCCTAAAAACAAATTTAGCAAGCAGTTAACAAAGCAGACAGAGTTCCTTGGGCCCACTAAAAATCAAATCTACTAACTGAAAGCATAACATTTGCCAACAGATAAGAACCGATTGGCACTCCTAGTCTGACCATTTTTCCCTGCCTATAGTAACACCGCAGATCCTAACTGATCTCTGGCACATTGTCCCAACTCCCCTTCCCTTTTCTTAACATTCCCCTATGACTATCCCATGCATTCTTAAACCCCACCACTGTTTTCGCTACCCACAACCTCTGCTGGAAAACTGTTCCAGGAATCCACCTCTCTTTCTGTGAAGAAGTACAGTACTTCCTCACATCTTTCCTGAATCTACCCCCTCCAGCTTCTTATTGTGCCTCCTTGTTTTTGAGCATCTTTTCTTCTGAAAAATACTTCCCTCCTGTACCTTATTTACCCCTGCGAGGTATTTAAAGGTCTTCATCATATTTTCAGGGTGTACATATTTAGGTCCTTAAGTCTCTTCTTGTAGGCCTTCTGATGCAGACCCTGCCCCCATTTTAGTTGCCCTCTTCTGGACTGCCTCCACCCTGTCCATGTCCTTCCAGAGATGTGGTTTCCAGAACTGGACAGAGTACTCTAGATGGGGTCTTACTAGTGATCTATACTGAGGCAATACCACCTCCCTCTTTCCGCTGGTGAAACTCCTCCCTATGTACCGCAGTATCCCACTAGCCCTCCCAACTGCCTTGTCGGACTGCGTGGCCACCTTTAGGTCATCTGATATAATTACTCCCAGGTCTCTTTCCTGCTTGGTGGTCATCAGTACTACTCCTCCCAAAAGGTACTCTGACCCTGGGTTTCTGTGCCCCCATGTGTATTACTTTGCACATTTTCGCACTGAAACCCAGCTGCCATGCCTTGACCACTCCTCGAGTTTTTCCTCAAGTCTCTGTTCATCCTTTCTACCCCCACATTACCAAAAATTTAATCTAGCAAGCAGTTAAGAAAGCAGACAGTGTTACTAATCTAGCAAAACAGTAAGCAGTCGCATAGTCCCATCAAGCAGGTAGCAACACTTTCAGTCTCTGAGGCAGTCCTGGGGAGGCTTGCAGTTGGAGGAACAGGGGATAGCAGCATACCCAGCTCACGACTGCCTCATGGCTGCCTCACAATTGACTCCCAGCAGAGTTCACCAGTAGATGCCCTTTGCACTGTGGCCTTTAGTATGGAGGACCATAGCACAGAGGACCGTTTGAGGAGTCTGCTCTTAAGAGGAGGATTTTGTGTGCTAAGGGCTTCAGGAGACATCTGGTGATTGGCTACTCAGACGAGGGGAGGCACGGCTTGCAATTTGATTGGTGGGCTGCTAGGCTGGTTGCAGTTCCAAGCTTCGGTTTCAAAAAGGAGTCTTCAGGCAGGACAGGGGTGGTTTCTGTAGACTGGAGGGTAACAAATATGGTTCCACTTCATGACAGCTGGGACAGAGGTGGCCTGGAAGATTACAGGCCAGTCAGTCTAACCTTGATTGCAAAGAAGCTGCTGGAAAACACCATTATAAGTCTAATTAAATATACATGAGCCTAGTGAAGCACCTGATTTGCTGCTGGATTGGTCATTAACAACCTAGACGTGACCGATGTAGCTGCCAGCTGACACTGTGCCGCACACACGACTCGCGCCACTCTGCTTAAAACCTAAAAGGAAGTAACAAAAATGGTAAAAATGGATGTTAATTCGATTGGACTTGTAATCGCAATAACAACCTTGAAGACAGCCATTTCCTTGCATTAACGATCAGCTGGAGGTAGGTGTCCCAAGGCGCAACCTCGGGCCACCCAACTGGTCGTTAATCCCTCAGAAATGACTGGCTCCCCAATCATTATTGCTTAATTAGAGAACATGTACTGGGATTCAAGGAGGTAAATGGGCTGCAGGACAGCCGGTAGCATAGGTGCGTAGCACAGAGATTTTCCCAACCTAACCTGCTTAACTTCTTTGATTGGGTGACAAAGGCAATGAACAGGAGTAACGCAGGGAATGTGTTGTAACTCGACTTTAGCAAGGCCTTAGATTCCATTCCACACAGATGTCTAAAACAACAGCTGGGCCATGTGGTGGTAGAGGGAAAACTGACCGGGGGGGCAGGGAACTATCTGGGGGACAGGATGCGGAGGATGGTCGTCAATGGGGCACACAGAGAGCCCAGGGGAGCCATGCGCAGCGCACCACAGGAATCAGTTCTTGGAACAGTGCCCTTCAATATCTTCATTTGCGATATAAGAGAGAGAATCCAGGATAAGATGTGTCTCTTTGATGGTGACACTAAGATCTACAGCAGAGTGGGCATCAAAGAGGGAGTTAGAAAAAGAGACCTGGAAAAATTGGGAAACTGGTCCAGATTATGGCAACTAAAGTACAACAGAAACAAAAAAACAAACGAGATGCACATTGGTAAAAGGAATCCTAAAATGGACTACTGGGTGGGAGAGTAGGGGTGGTGCAGACAACTGAGAAGAGAGACCTAGGTGCCATCATGAGTGGCAGCTTCAAGCCCTTGTCTCAAAGCAACAAAAGAGTACAAGAAGGCAACAGGGTGCTGGAATGTATAGGAAAGGAGCTGACAGAAGGAGGAAGGAGGGGATACTGCCTCTGTAGGGATCCCTGGTAAGGCCACACCTGGAGTACTGCATGCAGTTCTGGAATCCACACCTCTGGAAAGATGGTGACTGCCTAGAGACCGTACACAGGAGAACTAAGACTATGATCCAGGTGCAGCAGAGAAGGCCATAATGGAAAGAGTGGCAGACCACAACATGTATTCACTGGAGGCCAGGCGGGCATATGATTAAGGCATACAAGTTCTTTTGAGGAATGAACATGGTGGAATGTAATGACTCGTTCACGAGGAAAGAGGGCACAGTGACTGTAGGACATGGGTGGAGACGGGTTGGAGGAGCTTCGGGAGAGACTGAGACTTTTTTATGGAGTGTATGATGGATTAATACAATAGACTGCCCCAGGATACCAAATAGGCCAAAAACGCTGGCGCTTGAAAGTGCTTAGCAACTGTGAAAATGCATAGCACAGGGCAGAGACTGAGTAGCAGAATAAAAATGTTTTATTTTTTAATGTGTTTTGAATATGTAAACTGGAATGATAAACATAAAGATGTTTATCAGTGCTAAGTAATTCAGAAAATGGTTAGCTATACCCTCTGATATGCATAGTGGTTTGCTATGCAATACCAACTATTTAATGCCCTGCTGCCAAGAGAGGTGTTCAAGCCAACAATATGGCAGGGTTTAAATTTAGGTGGGATAAATAGAAGGAAATTGTGGGACCCACAGGCAGACGAGGGGAACGGTTACCTGTGCAAGAGGGTGACAACGAGCGACTAGGGCTACAGCTATCAGATTTCTAAATCCAGCCTGGCATTAGGGCAAGCATGGAGCCAGGCAAGGAAATGGACAAACAGGATGGACCTCAGGGTCTGTATCTGGCAATGCAATGTACAGTAAGCGCCTGTTTCTGTTTCCAGATCACTGAGCACCTTAACGTGGGTGGTCTCCATGCAGTGCTGAAGCCTGAAACTTGACTGGAGAGGACTGCAGAAGTCATATTTTCCAGGTGCATTTCCTGCTGCACCGCAGTCACCTTCTCAACCACCTCCCCAGGAAGTAGTAGTAGTAGTAGTAGTAAAATATTTATTTTCATACAGGAATAGAAAACATGTCACTAGGGTTATTTTACCCTCTTTATAAAATAAGTCCCGTGCTCAGGATATCTTTAATTGCTCTAAATATTTACATATGATTACAATGTAAATACAGTAAAAACAAGCAATTATACATTCCACAATGCACACAACACTTACAAGCAAACAACTATATGCATTTATAAGTAAGTATAAAACATTCTTCAAGAGCTTTAAGAATGGCAGAATGAGAAGACATGGGGTGGGATATTCAGACTGCGCCAGGCAGGGGTGCAAGCCTGGGTGCAGCGCAACTGGGATGAGCCAGGGCATGGTCCAGATGATATTCAACAGTGCTGCACCATGGCTCAGCACCATCGAGTGTGGCACTGAGGGTGTACGCACTGCACATGGCACAGTGGCACTGCGCCAGCGCAAGTGGCAGCAGGGGAGCAGGGCAGCGCCAGCACAAGTGCGGTTGCACTAGGTGCAACAACAGCGATATTCGGCCATGAGCGTGCAAATGAGGCCATTATGTATGCAAGGCACAAATGGGGCCATTTGCTTGCCATTATGGCCCCATTTGCATGCGGTTCGCCAATCCCCGGTGACTTCCGCCTGGCACCCTTCCAGGCTGCAGCCATCGGAGACTGACGCCCTGCTAGCCCTCAGCAGGCTCCACACCCGAATGCCCATTCATGGGCATATGTTTAATAACACCCTGGTGGTCCAGTGGACCGATCACCTTCGCCCGCTCGCGGGTGTTTGTCAAACTCCCTAGTGGTACAGTGGTACCCCCCTTCCCACCTGCCCACTTAGTCCCCACTACCCTGTACCCCTCCGGTCAGCAGTGGGCAGCAGTTCCCTACCCGCAACCTGCCTGGCTGCCTGCCGACTGACAGCGTACTGTAGGGCTGTACACCTATTGGTCCACTGCGTCGGCCAATGGGCGTACAGACCATACAGTACTACACAGTCCCGAAATGTGAATGAGCATTCATTCACATATCAGGACTGTATTGTACAGTATGGTATGCATGCCCATTGGCCCACACAGTGGTCTAATAGGTGTATAGCCCTACTGTACGCTGTCAGTCGGCGGGGGCTGGGTGGCTTGTGGGAGGGGAGCTGCTGCCCTCCACTGACCGGCGGGTGCAGGATGGCGAGAGACTAAGTGGGCGGTTGGGGAGGGGGTACCACTGGACCACCAGGGAGTTTGACAAACACCCACGAGCAGGCAAAGGTGATCAGTCCACTGGACCACCAGGGATTATTCCATTACATGCCCGCGATCGGGCAGGGGATCGCAGTCCACTGGACCACAGGGATATTTGTAATACATGCCCATGATCAGGCACGGGATAGCGGTCCACTGGACCACCAGAGATATTTTAATACATGCCCATGTTTGGGCAACGGGGATTGATCCACTGGACCACCAGGGAGGTCCATTACTGATGCCCGTAATCGGGTGACGGGGTGGGGGGCACAATGCTCCCTGGGCAGGGGGCATGGGACAGTGTTTTGGGAGGTCTGGTGGCCACCCATGGCAGACAGCTTTTGTGTTGCACCCAGCAATACGGCAGCCCGCCTGTGGGTGTCCCCGAATTGTTCCCTGTTTGAACGGGCACAACAGCGAGCAGCGCATGGCAGGGTTGTGCCTACATATGCGCCACACATCTTGGCTGAATATCGGGATGTGCAGCATATGCATGGGCACGCCCCCCGCACTTCCGCTGCATACACTGCAGGTGCGCCCCGGTGCATCGAGGGTTGCGCAGTGCAACCTGCCCGTTTGAATATCGTGCCAGGGCGCATTGGTGGGCTGCGCATGCGCAACCCTGTTGCGCCATGTGCAACTCCTTTGAATATCCCACCCATTGTGCGTAATTCAAAAGGAAGATCATTCCATAACAAGGCTGCTTGATACCGTAATGTTTTATCTCCATATTTTGTTTTTAGCAAACGAATTCTGCTAATATGTATAGATCTCTTCAGCACTTGGACAGAATTAGCATCTTTACCAAATACGTTACGTGAGATATAATGAGCAGTGTTGTTAGCCTGGTACTTGTATAAAAATTTTAGCCATGTTTTTGTAGTTCTAGTGGTTAATGTCTGCCAGTTCAGCCAAGAAAACATTGTGCAATGATGTGGAGCAACTGAGGCCAAAATTTCTGGCGTCAATAAATTCAGTATTTGGATCAGCATATCCTCAGTCAGCCTCATGCCAAAAATCAGAGCTGTAAGTTACTTCATTCAAAAAGTCACAAATCATTTTGTGACCCTTAATTCACTGCCTATTCAAGAAAGCCAGCTCTTACTACGAGAGGGTTCCTTCAGTAGGTCATAACACATAGGACTGCACCCCATGGCATCAGGACCACATGGAAATCTCTAGCTAGCAATGTCTGGTGGAGGACCGCCCACCTGACATCATGTGATGATGTCAGTGTGACCCTATATAGCGGGCGGTCCCCACACCCGCCCTACAGTTCTTTCCTGCCATCGACCTGTGCGCGTTGTACCTTGCGGTGAGCTCTGCTAGTGTTGAATGCCATTTTGTATGAGTATTCATCCTTTTCTTTTCTTTCTTTCTGAAGTTCATTTTTTTCTTTATGACATCTCCGACATCCGCTCTGCATAAAAAGAAATGTGGGCTCCTGTGGCAGGCAAATTCCACACAAGGATGGCCATACCCTGTGCCTGTTCTGCTTAGGCCCAGAGTATAACACCAAGGGCTGTGGGGCTGTAAAGACTTCAATCAGGCCACGAGGAAACGGTGCCAACAGGCCCTGGACACTCATCTTCTGAAGATCAAAATGACCAGCATGGAGAAGGAGTTGCAGAGGCTGCAAGATTCCTCTTCCTCCCCTATTGCGGAGCATAAGAAGAAGAAAAGAGATAAAGAAAAACACTGGGACTGGGATAAGCACCCTTCCCGCCCGTGGCCATACTCAGGAACCACAGACGGTGCGGGGTCTTCCACTGCTGGATGTGCCCCTTTGGCCAAGCCTCCTCCTGCCATGGTGGATCAGGTCTCGGCCTCCCTACCTGGGCTGGTGACAGTCCAGGCGGGTCCCTCTGGCATCGCCGGAGCACTTGCCCCCATAGACCCCTCCAGACCTCCAGGTCTAAGTTAGGCAGCAAGGCTGCTTAGTCACTCCCCCCCCCCCCCAGCTCTGCCTGCGGGTACACGGCCCCAACCGGCATATCGGACTCCAGCTCTGTTGTTGTCAGCCCGGTCTCTGTCAGTAAGTCAGACGTCAGCTCTGCTGGTGTTTGCACGGCCATTGCCGGTAAGTTGGACGCCGGCTCTGCTGGCGTCTGCATGGTCCGGGCTGCTTCCTTAGTCCTGCCCGATAAGTCTCTCATCAGCTCACCTGACGACCGCCCAGCTACGGCGCTTCCATCGAGGGTCAGCATACCTCCTAATGTTGAGCAACACCTGCTGCTGCTGCAGCTTTCCCCTGAGGCTCCCCCTCTCAGGACTTGTCCTCTCCACCTCCTGAGGTGGTCCCTTCGGCTCTCCTCACCTCTCCAGGGCCAGAGGAGGATGCTATCCCTCTGAATGAGGTTGTGTCTGCCCCCACACCAGATCTGGGTCTGAGGACTACACCCACAGGGCCTCTGGTTCCTCCTCCTTTTGTTGGGGTTTCAGGTCTCTCTGCACCTGGCAGACTCTCAGATCCCTCCGTCTGAGTCTCATAAACCTCGGACATGTGGGGCTCCTTCGTCTCAGCCTGGGAATCCCTTGGCATTAGCCTTTCCCCTGTCTGGCCTTGTTTTTCCCCAGACACCTGGGGACCCGATGCATGGGCTTAAAACATGTTTTCCGATGCCTGACTCTTCCCAAGGTCCATCGGATGCTCCAATGGGTCCGACGCTGGTACATCTGGTCCCACCCTCTGGATCCCTCGCTGTTTCCCTGGCCTCCCCAGCTGGCCCCGAATCCTGGCTACCAGCAGGCGGGTCACCCAGCATGCTTGATGCCAGAGTGTCCAGTGTTGTCTCACTTACCAAGCTACCCGATGCCGAGTCATCCTTCTTTGGTTTATCCCACTCTGGGGTACCTTTTACTTATCAGGCGCCAGGATATCCAATGCATCACTGTCAGCCCTCTGAGTATCAACTTCATCAGCCTCCTCCACCTCCTCAGCCTTTGCCTCACTTCTAGGCTGACTTGCAGGTGGCTTTCCGGTCCTGGTGGCAAGAAGCCAGGGCTCAGTTGGCCTTGGATTTTTACCATCGGCTGCCGGTGGAGGCCTTTGCACCGTCCCTGGTTCAGCCACCTTGAAGGCCTGCGTCGCCTGTCAACTCCCACCTTTCATTGGTGGAATGGTCTCACCATTCTTCCACCATCCACATTGACATGAGGGATAACCTCAGGGAGATTCCTCTTCTTAGGAATCAGTCCCTGGAAAAAGCCCTCTTGTCAGACATAGAGTCTGATTCTCCTTCATCTGTTAGCTGCAGCTTCCACACCCCCTTCGATGAGCCATAGCCAAGGGAGTCCCCAAGGCCTCCTCCTGAGGATCCCTCAGAGTGATCAGGCAGTCAGTGGCTGTTCCACTGAGGAGCAGGACCCCAAGAGGAAATGGCTAACAGAACACCTTAATATGGCGGAATACTTACCTAATCCTATTCCACCTTGGACAGCTCCCCATGAGGATCTCATGTCCACTGTCTTGCAGAAGCCCTTTTCTGTTTCCCCGGTCCCTAAGAAGGCTGATAGGGTGTATCACCCTTTGGGGGAGTCCCCTACTTGGCCTCTCAACCGGAAGCGGTCTTGTTTATCATTGCAGCCACTCAGGAATGTTTAACACAGCCTAAATATTTGTCTTCACCTCCAGATTCAGAATCCAGACAGCTGGACCAGTTCAGGTGCAAGATTTATTCTTCATCCACTTGCACCCTCAGATCACTTAATTACATGGTGCTTCTGGTCTCTTTCCAGAGCGCTGCTCTGGGTCACTTGGAGTCCCAGCTTGTGGACATCCAGGATTCTGGGCTTAAGGAGGAGATAGCCTAGACAGTGAGTATGGCAAAGCCTCCGGGCCACCTATGACTCAGTAGACTCGGTCGCTCAGTCTACAGCCACTGCTGTCTGTCTTTGGAGACATTTGTGGTATCAGACTTGGCCCAGAGTGTCCAGTTGGCCATACAAGATGCCCCCTTTCAGGGCTCTGTATTGTTTGACGGGGGCACGGGATATCTTTACAGAGCTCAGAGGATAGTGGCACTGCCTTATGCTTGGTTTGCTCAGGTATGGTGGGCGGTCATCCCAAAAGGCCCCTTCATCACCAGCAGAGCTATCAGATGAAGCAGGCTTCTGGCAGACACTGGTCCAAATGCGGACTCTGGTGTCAGGGGTTATTCCCCCAGGATGAGCCTCTTGGATCTTCCAGGGTGCAGTCCCCTCTCATGTCGGCCTCTTGGCTAGTGGGGGCCTCCCCCCACTGACTGACTCCCTGGTGGGGCCAATGGGAGGTAATTCCGCCCTCCACTTCCTAGGATGGCAGGTTTTGTTTGTGGATCACTGGGCCCTTATAGTGATGGCTAAGGGTCACTTCATCTCATTCCTAGGGAAGCTCCTGGTTATGTTACCATCCCTTTCCTTTGTCTCTCATAGATATCTTTAAGGTAATGAGTTCTATGCCCCAGGCTTGCAGAAGACTCTCCTGCCCCCCCCTTTTTTTTCAGTCCACCACCGATCCCTCAGGCCCCCCTTGCAGGAGGGAGCCCCCCCTTCTTTTGGCTCAGGGTGGCCCCAGACTTCAATGGCTGTTTTTTTTTGCACTGCCCAGTCGTTGGCAGCTTGGTAGTTTTTTCCTCCCACGTAGCCTTAATTTTTTCCTCCCAGGATCTCCTCTTTCTGAGGGTGGTTAGGGGCTTTGGCCTAGGACAGGATCTTCTTCCCCAGAGATGAGAAATGAGCTTTACCAGAAGCGGACCCGTGTTGTATTTTCCACACAATGGACTTGGGCCTGGAGGGGGGCACTAGCCTTCTGGGAGAGGCTGGAGATAACAAACTTTATTGTCCCTTAAGCCAGACAGTTCATGGGAGTCCTCCGGGATTCGCTGTTGGGCGATTTGGATAGTGTGGTCCTTGTGTCTTGTTCCTTGTAGGAAGAGCCTCTGTTGGCTTTAAGAGTTCTCCATCCTCTTAGAGGGCATGCCTGGCCTTCCCCCTTTCATGCCATTGTTTCAAGGGCCCTGGAAGGGGGTTGCAGAGCTCACTTTGAAGTTCATTAGGCCCAGGGAGAACATTCCCTCCCCATGTTGGGAAATGAAGTGAATTAGCTACAACAGGGTTTGGTGAGTTTTTTTTCCACGTACCAGTCCTGTTTCCGGTCATCTTCCACATCTGGAAGAACAGTTTCAGTAACACCAAGTGTGAAGGTTGTGACAGGCATGGACACCAACTTCTGGATCAAGCAAAAAGGGCAGCTTGCCTAGATTTATTTATAAACGAAAATAAATATAAGGCGAACTTAGAATGACAAAATAAACTCCAAAGGTACAAAAACAAATTAATAGTGATATACAGCATCCAAATTCCTCTCTAGAAGGATTAGCTAGAGAGTAAGTGCTAGGCCAAGTGCCTACTCCAGCTGTCTAGCACATGCTGACTCTCTATCGGCTCGATCTCCTGCTTAAATATTGAAATATTGACTAGCTCTAATGTGATCCGGGAGATCCTCCCACTTCAAGGCTCTTTTATAAAAGATCTAAAAAAAATTACTTTTTTTTTATTAAGTACATCATATCTGCACTCTGTTTTACCCCTTTATTTCATGGCAGTACTTGTCACTACATTCAAGCTTTATTTAGATGAATTCCCCATTTGTCTTGCCCAAGGCACAAAAGAAATAAAGTTTATTATTATTATTAATACACTCCTCCCACACTGTCCTTCTGCATAAATGAGCAGAAGAAGAGGTCGTCCAGCACCTAGGAAGATGCAGAATGGACTGTGTGCGGAGTACAGCATGACCGTGTGAGAGGGGAAAGTCAGGCAGACGCAGCAGACACTGTGCAATGCTTTGCTCCAGCTCCTTGGACCTAGCAACCGTAGTACTCCTCAACTGAGATTCAAAACCTTTTAAACATTTCAGGTGCTTTCTCATATAGTTCACACTTCTGCATTTCAGCACAATTTTTCACTCAAGCATAGAATTCATGCAGCTTATGCAAGCATGTCTTAGCAGTCCTATACAGTATTTCATACGGCAAAATCAAATATATTGTGACCTAGTCTAACTAAACATTTCTGGCTGACACAGGAAGGGATAGTTTCGGACTCTAGGTTATTATTTGCCATTGCAAAGTTTATTTGCTGCTTTCAATAGCCCGATATCAGATGCAGGGAATATGCAAAAAGAAAACATAGCGCTCATAGCGTTTTCCTATCTTTAAGCCGACTAGCCTGCCACACCTGTTTGAAACCAAGGCAAAGTAAGGCAAGGGAAAGAGCAGTTACGACTGAAAGAGGTAATTTATTTCTGTTATAAACTAAACTACTGGTAAATTTCTCCATCTGGACCATGGCTCAGTCGGCAGGGTACTTGCCGAGAAAATCAAAAAAATATCAAAAAGAGAACGGTCCAGAGGTGCCTTAATACTGCTACTGTTTTAGAGCTCTGCAGCTCTACTACAGTACCTGGCAACGCTAGGTTGCATCCATTTTTCCTAGGCTGGACATGACTGTAGTTCAAAGAGGAGGGAGGGGTTTCATAGTGGACATCTTCTCCCTGAGATTCCCGTGCAGAGGGGGTTCAGCTGGCCAACCTGACCCTTAAGAGAAAGAAAAAGAAAGGCAAGTAAAAATGAAGAGATAGCAAGAATGTTGTTGCGCAACAGTCCTAGAGAGAATAAGATAGTTAAGAAATGAAAAGGAAGAAAAAATAATGGAGTCTCAGAGAAGGAGATTATTTCCCTATGACACCAAGGTCTGTTTTCTCTGGTAGGAACTTAGACTGGCCATGGTTGCAGCCACCTTTGGCCGCTGGGATTGCCTAGCAGTGGGTCTGTTAGCCTATTCGCCGCGACTGTCTAGCCCAAGGGCAAGACAGCCTGGTTCTTCCGGGCCTGGGGGTTCCTTTTTCCTTACCCTTTTGAGTTCCACCAGTGGGCTTAGTCACCAATTTTTGAGGGCAGCTCCCACCAGTGTGGCCTGGTTCTGGAGGAAGTTGGTGGATCTTCTCCCAGTTCATCCTTGGCCAGACCATGATACAGACTTCTTTCGGAATGGACCCTGATGTAGGGTTCCCTTCCCCTGCCTGTTGGCCCAGGCGTAGGAGTACCTCTTGCCCTTTTTAGGCTTTACCCTTTGTCATTTTTAGCCGAAGGCCCATTTATCCGTGACCTTTCCTTTTGTCTGCTTTGCTGGGGGGGGGGCGACACCCTAGCTTAGCCAGACATCCCTGTGTCCTTTCTGGAACAGCACTTTCGCCTCTTACCCCCTTTTCGTAACTCCTTTTCCCGGGCGGGACTGGAGTTTTCCCTTGAAGGTTTTTTTTTTGGTGACCTCCTTTGCAGTTGGCAGCATACTGTTAAGGGTGCTTCCTTTTTCACAAGTGCCATCCTTTAGTGGTGGTTTTTCAGCTCGGTGTTTCTCGAGCTTCAGGCTCTGATGTTTAAGTAGCCTTATTTCCTTTCCAAAGAGGACAGGTTGTTCTGTGCAAATATTTTGTTTTGAGTTTCTGTTCTCACAGACCACTTCACTACCAGCTTTTCACCCTGAGCTTTCTTATCAGGAGGAGGTCCTTTCTTCTATTACTTTTAATGTACGGACGCAGAATTTCGCATTTATGCGGTAACTGGGTTTAGGATACCCGTTATTCACTTGTTTTATTCATTTCCATTTTTTTCTGACAGGGAGTGGCCGTGTCCACACTGGGTTTGTCCACATGTGTGAGACTCTAGTATCCTTTATTAGCTGACACACAGCAAGCCACTTCTGGGGGGACATTTAGGAACCTTATAACTGAGGGTCGGAAGGGGAACATTGTTTTACCAGGAGTAGCACACTAAGCCGAAGCTTGTTTCCACATGCGACCTGCTCGTTTCCCACTATTGGTTCCGGAGCGTCCCAGTCACCCAAGAAATCTGCACGGCGGCTGTTCGGAGGCCTGTTGACATTTCTCTGAGTCTTTGACTTAGGCTATTGCTTCTTGGCACAGGACTGGTCTTTGTCTGGCTGCCTCTTAGGGCCCAGTGTTTGCAGCTCCTTTCATTTCTTACTGTAAACCTTTTCCTACCTCCCAGGCTTTGGTTCTTGACTGGCTGGTGACTGCTTGGGATTCAGTCTTATGTGTTATGACCTACTGCAGGAACCCTCTCGAAGTAAGACAGTTACATAACTTACCATAACAGTAGATCTTTGAGAGAGGTTCCAGCAGTAGGTAACCTTTTTCCCTCCTTCCTTCCCCCAGCTTCTGCAGCTCCTTCTCCTGTGTCTTATTCTTTTCTGCTCCAGGAGCGCACTCCTTTTCTCCTGTCGCACCTAACTCTGGGTCTCTGGCGGGAGAACTGGAGGGCAGGCGTGGGGACTGACCCTATATAGGGTCATGCTGACGTCGTCACGTGATGTTGGGTGGCCGGTTCCCCGCCAGACATTGCTAGTTAAAGTTTTCTGTGTGGTCCTGATGCCAGGGGGTGCAGCCCTATGTGTTATGACCTACTGCAGGAACCTCTCTCGAAGATCTACTGTTATGGTAAGTTCTTACGTAACTGTACTTTTCAGTGAAGAGCTGCTGCTGCTGATGTCATCTCCTGAATTCACAATCTAGTTCTCCTTGCAAGCTAC
Source organism: Neoceratodus forsteri (assembly GCA_016271365.2). Classification (NCBI taxonomy): domain Eukaryota; kingdom Metazoa; phylum Chordata; order Ceratodontiformes; family Ceratodontidae; genus Neoceratodus; species Neoceratodus forsteri. Next base: position 1,116,753,075 of record CM028133.1, read on the forward strand.
CTTATATGACTTATTTCTCCTATGTTAAAACTAGAGGTGTAGTAAACATCTGAAAAAGGAAAACTGACACTGGGTGGGTCAGTACACACACTTCCATAATGTGTAGTTGTAAGGTACAGTATTTTAGAATGCGACGTGGGATTGGAATGTAGCAGCAAACATGACTTTAGAATGACAAAATTGTGTGCAATTTTTAAAATACTGCAGGTATGAGATTTCAAAATGTCACCAGGTTGCAATTGTATGATGCAGCAATGGCACAGTCTCTGAAAGTAGCTGGAACACATAATTTCGGAATGTGGCAGTGACGCACAATTTCAGAATGTGGCAGTAATGCACAATTTCAGAATGTGGCAGTGATGTACAATTTCAGAATGTGGTGGTGATGAGCAATTTCAGAATGCAGCGGTGATGCACAATTTCGGAACGTGGCAGTGATGCACAGGTTTGGAATGTAGCGGTGATATACAGGTTCGGAATGTGGCAGTGACATACAGGTTTAGAATGCAGCAGCGAAGCACAATTTCAGAATGTAGTGGTGATGCACAATTTCGGAATGCAGCGGTGACACACAATTTCAGAATGCGGTGGTGACACACAATTTAGGAAAGCGGCATTAACGCACAGTTTTGGAATGCGGTGGTGATGTACAATTTCGGAATGTGGCAGTGACGTGCAGTTTCGGAATGCAGCGGTAAAGCATAATTTCAGAATGCAGCAGTGACACACAGGTTCAGAACGTGGCAATGATGCACAATTTCAGAATGTGGCGGTGACACAATTTCAGAATGTGGCAGTGACGCACAATTTCAGAATGTGGTGGTGACACAATTTCGGAATGTGGCGATGACACAATTTTGGAATGCGACGATGACACAATTTCAGAATACGGCAGTGACGCACAATTTCCGAATGTGGCGGTGACATACAATTTTAGAATGTGGCGGTGATGTATATTTTTGGAATATGGAGGTGACGTATCATTTTGGAATGTGGCAGTGACATACAGTTTTGGAATGCGGTGGTGAGGCACAGTTTCGGAATGCGGTGGTGACGCACAGTTTCAAAATGTGGCAGTGACGCACAATTTCGGAATGCTGTGGCGACACAATTTCGGAATGCGGGTGGTGACACACAATTTAGGAAAGCGGCGTTAAAGCACAGATTCGGAATGTGGCGGTGATGCACAATTTCGGAATGTGGCAGTGACGTACAGTTTCGGAATGTGTTGGTAACGCATAATTTCAGAATGCGGCAGTGATGTACAGGTTCAGAATGTGGCAGTGACGTACAATTTCGGAATGTGGTGGTGACACACAATTTCAGAATGTGGCAGTGACACAATCTCCGAATGTGGTGGTGACACAATTTCGGAATGTGGCAGTGACGCACAGTTTTTGGAATGTGGCGGTGACGCACAATTTCAGAATGTGGCAGTGAAGTATATGTTTGAAATGTGGGGGTGACATGCAATCTTGGAATGCGGCGATGATGTACAGTTTCAGAATGCGGTGGTGATGCATAGTTTTGGAATGTGGCGGTGATGCACAGTTTCAGAATGTGGTGGTGACACATATTTTCAGAATGCGGCGGTAACGCATAATTTCAGAATGTGGTGGTGACACACAGGTTTAGAAAGCAACAGTGATGCACAATTTTGGAATGTGGCAGTAACACACAATTTCAGAACGTGGCAGTGACATACAGTTTTGAAATGTAGCAGTGACGCACAATTTCGGAATGTGGTGGTGACACAATTTCAGAATGTGGCAGTGACGCACAATTTCAGAATGTGGCAGTGACACGATTTCTGAATGTGGTGGTGACACAATTTCAGAATGTGGCAGTGACGCACAATTTTTGGAATGTGGCGGTGGGACGACAATTTGTGAATGTGGCAGTGAAGTATATTTTGGAATGTGGGGTGAGTACAATTTTGGAATGCAGCAATGATGTACAGTTTCAGAATGCGGTGGTGACACACACTTTCGGAATGTGGCGGTAACGCATAATTTCAGAATGTGGTGGTGACACACAGGTTTAGAATGCAGCAGTGATGCACAACTTTGGAATGTGGCAGTAACACACAATTTCAGAATGTGGCAGTGACATACAGTTTTGAAATGTAGCAGTGATGCACAATTTTGGAATGTGGCAGTGACGCTCAATTTCAGAATGTGGGCGTGATGCCCAATTTAGGAATGTCGTGGTGACACATAATTCCGGAATGTGGCATGACACACAATTTGGGAACGTGGCAGTGGCAATTTTGAAATGTGGCACTGAATGTGCAAATATAGAATTTGGTAGGGATGCATCATTTCAGAATGTGGCAGGGATGCACAGTTTGGGAACGGGGAAGGGATGTGCAATTCGGGAATGGGGAAGGGATGAGCAATTTTAGGATGTAGCAGGGATGCACAATTTTAGAATGTAGCTGGGACACATAATGTTGGAATGTGGTGGGGATGTGATGCACAATGTTGAAATATGGTGGGTGCGTACAGTTCTGGAAAGTGACGGGGGCAAGCAATTTCAGAATAAATGGTGTGTCCTGTCACATTCCGACAGTGTACATCCCTACTATATTCTGAAATTGCCAGTCCCCTCCAGATTCCTCAGTGTGTGTCCCTATCGCATTCCGAGACTGATTGTCCCATCACATTTTGAGATGGCACATCCCTGTCACATTCTGAGATTGCGTGTGTCCCCCTCCCAACATTTTAAAATTGTGCACCATCGTGACATTCTCTGTCTTGCTTCAGTGCTGCATTCCGAAACCACCTCCTGACATGTTCTAAAGTACAGTGCCATGCATATGAACATTCTGGAAACGCAAGCATTGCAGCCAACCCTATGTCATCCTTTTTTTAAACAATTATTATTGCTACACTTTCTTCAACTTTGGAGAAGCTGGTCTTCTAAGGTTGCTGACAGGGAGCACTAGAGTGTGAGTTCAGGAGATGACATCATCAGTGGCTCTCTTTACTGAAACTGGCTTTTTTAAATAGGTAGTGAAATCAAGGTTACAAAATAGCTCGTAACTTTAAAAACAAAGTAACGTAGAAACCTAATTTTTGGTATGAGATTTATTGAGGGTAAGTTTATTCTAATTCTGCAATGTAGCACTTCTGGTGGGAGTCCCTCTTTAAAGTTACCTATCTGACCTTCCTTGACATTAACAACCATATCAGACCCACACCCATGGCTACACCTTCTTAGGATTTCCAGTCTCCAACAGCCACTGTTGATGGGGCATGAGGGAATGCCTTGAAGGGCTGCAGCTGCCAGAACTGCTCTGGGGAGTAAACGTGTCTGATATCTTGTCTCAGAAGACAAATAATGTCACAGTAACAGAAACTTGAATAACGTAAAATAAAGGTAACCCCAAACCCAGTCCCACCCCCCAAACCTTAAACAAAAACAACAAAAAAGCCCGTCTCCTGAATTCACATCACAGTCACTCCTACTCAAAACACAGTCAGTGATGCTAGACAAACACTCAAATCCACACCCACCCAACAGAGCAAATACCTTAAAGTTAAAATAAACTAAACATTTTTTAAATAAAGTCTGTACATTTAGCTTATTTTGGTTTTCATTCTAAATGGTTTATCCAGCCTCTGTGCATTACTGTTCAGTAGGTCAGGGCCCGGGAATAACTGTTACCATTACAGAGCGAGGGGGCGCTCCTGACCAATCGGAACGCACCTTTCCTCTGCATCTGACACACTCTCATTCTGTGACGAGGGTCTCATGCGCAGCTGCCCTGGAAATGAGCACGTTCGGGTAAGATTAAAAAGAAAATTAATATATCACTGATTGAGCTTGAGCAATAATATATTAATACTGGCACGTAGAGCACTCTTATGGTCTCACTTACATTCTTAGGGTATCAGAACTGCTCACCTTTGGTCCATGGTTCTCAGACCCTAAGAATGAGCAGGAGACCACTCTTACATCTGTAAGAGTGGTCTCGGCAGTAGTATTAACACACAGTCAAGAGCCCTAAAATATAAGCATTCCAAATCAGACCACAGAAAATAAACTTTACGAACTAATGTTCAGTATGTCCATCTATGGGTTTGTTGAGCCTGCTTCTGCTGGAAAAATGATCCTTTCCAGTACCTTTCGCTTTAATATCTCCGTAGGTCCCTACAATCTCACCCCCCCCACCCCAAACAAATCAAATATCTGGACCCACTGCATTACTCCCTCTCCTAGTCCATGCCATGAGAATTAGACTGAGTGAACTTCATAGAGGTCACACATTACGTGGGCAGGGACATACTACCCCTTCTGAGCCTAAAAGGGCCGGAGAATCTTTTCTCTTCACGACTCAAGGCCTATAGTCTTGAGTTCCATTGAATTGGGGGTGGGATCAGAAGCAAGGACAGCCTAAAAGCACTGGGGCCCAACAGCGATACCCATGATGCCATGCCTGGTAAAGAGGCTTTACAGTATGTATATGTGTGGTTTGGAGAGGTGCACAAAAAAATCAGTCACGATATCTGTTCTTATCCAGCATCCATTAACGGAGCCTATGAATAACAACCCCCTTCTTCCAATAGGGGAAGAGTTTGATTACTAGAAATGCTAATACTGAAGCTATTGTGTGAGTTTGCAGTCTGGCATGGGTTACAATTAAGTGGGAGAAGCTTTTTTTAATTTTTTATTTACTGTGTTTTTTTTCCCTCCTCCTCCAGAACGGGCCCCCATTGGCTCACCCCTGCTCTCACTGCCATCACTCACCTTCTCCAGGACACCCTCCGTCCAGTGTTCCTCCCTGGCTTACCCCCTAGGGCAGGGTCTCCAGGTCTGCCCATTTCCCCGTTGATCCTTTAGTTAGGTGTCCGGGGGAAGGCCTTGGTTCAGTGAAAAGAGTGAGGACAGCGACATCCTGTGTGCGCCAATGTGTTTCTTTGTTCTTTCTGCCCACAGGAGTTCACACATGCGCATGTGGAGGCGTGTGCACACACCGGCCGAGGCCAAGATCCCTCCTCCCTGATCTGACAGAGCCTACTGCACCTCCTCCTGGGGTCACCCAGGGGGCAGTAGAGCAGCAGCAGCATTACTCTCTCCCTCCCCGAGGTGGAGAGCATCTGTGCAGATGCTCTACTCACCTCCCCCTTCCCCTCAGCCTTCCAATGACCCAGGCCCATTCCCAAACCCAGGTCACCAGAGTTGCAGGTGGTAGCACTACCACTGCACTGGTGGGCTGGCCCAAATGGGAGGAGCTTAAGCTTAGCTTTTTTTTTTTTTTTATTTAGTTGTTTAACCAGGTATAGCACACTAAGCTGGAAGCTTTTTTACAGGAGCGACCTGGAAGCACAAGGAGGTTAAGTGACTTGCTCAGGGTCACACAGTATGCAAGTGGAAGCTGTGGGATTCAAACCCAGGTCTGGTCTGCTGGATGTCACCAGATTTGCAGCTCAGAGCCTTAGACCACTGCGCTATAGTCCGGGACAGTGAGACAGTCAGCGAGAGTGGTGGTTTGAGAACAGACAAGTATGGAGGGAAAAAGGATCAGCCCTCAGGGCCCTGAAAATTTCAGGTCAACCCAGTGGGGATTAGCAGGAGGGTGTGGAAACTGTCAGGGATTTCCCACTCAAAGGGAGCACTTGGATGACTTGTGAGCCTGGGTTCAGTTCTCCAAAGCTCTGCAGGAGACTCTGGTGTTGCAGGACTAGTTTGCGTGTGCCCCATCTCCATGGAAGATGGCAGAAAGAAAGAGAGTGGACCTTCAGGTCATGTGAAGACGGGCAGATGTAAGGTAGGAGAACTCAAGTCTCCAGACCGAAGGGTCCTTTGGGGCTATGCTGGCATTTCTAAACTGGCTTAGCTGGAACTGTCCTCAGTAGTTTTTGTGACTACAACTCCTTCCTTGAGTAGATAATGAGTGTAGCATTGCAAAGCCTGTCAAGGCTTGGGGGGCAGGGCACTATTGTAACTGAAGATGTAGCACCCACCTGCTAGGAGTTTCAGCAACTGGCTCCAGCTTCTAGGGCCTTACGCTCTGCAGGGATGTCACACAGATATTGCAGACCTCTGTGGCCTGAACTCCCAGCATGGAAAACAGAGAGACAGTCAGGGAGTCACTGCTCAAGTGCTACTACTGAATAAGTGTGTGACGATGGGCACATGTAGGACAGGGGTATCATAAACTTGAGCCCACGAGTCTCATTTTCCCTAGGAGACCCCATCATCATACAGTATAGATAAGGGACTAGAACTGTTACAGCCACCCTCATATATTGCAGATGGAGGAGCTGGGCAGATTTAATTAGCCTTAAATACACTGTAGACAGAGGAGCTGAACTATTATATTTGCCCTCATGTGTTGTAAAACGGCATGTCTATATGGAGCCATTGCAAGACCATGTATTGGGTCTCTAGGCCTAGTTGTAAATATGTGATGAACTTCCATAGTTTAAAGGGGAACAGTTGGCACAACGGACCCCCACATCAAGAGTGGGGCTGTTCCCAATGTACACTTTGAGGGCGAAAACATTTTGGTTTACTTACTGTTTACTGCAGTTTAGTAGATCATATCGGACTAATTTTGTTAAGTTGTAGACTGACATCTTCTTTTACTGCAAATCCCAGAATCCCCTGCAGCTGACATCAAAGCAGTAGTGGGAGATTCAATAGCCTGCAATGCATGTTGGAGCTTTTGAAATCTCCACTCAGATATTTTCTGGGTCTGCTTTTCTCCATGGGCCGAATACAATCCTCTGTGATTGTTCCAGGGAGGACTGTGGGACCAGCAAACAAAAGATCAGAGCTTACACAAACTCTGAGCAAACAAGTTCTACCTCCCTTCTAAACCTGTAGTTAGTACCAGCACCAAGTTATATAAACTTTTACATGCACTGAATGCTATTGAATCTTGTCACTGCTGCCTGCCACTCTAATGTAATCTGTGGGGATTCTGGGATTTGTAGTAACAGAAGATGTCAGCCTACAACTAAGCAAAGTTAACCTGATACAGTCTGCTGTATTACAGTAAGCCAAAATGTTTTACACACACATTGTACACTGGGATCAGCCCCACACTTGAGTGTGGGGGCCCTTGGTGGTGACTGTTCCTCTTTACGTGAAGTCGGATGAGTGCTGCACAACTGTTGTCAGTGTTACTTTTTTGGATCTCATGATGCCAGCATTAATCCCCACGATATAAAGCCAGGATCCATGAAATAAATAACAAATACTTTGCTGTGAGGGATAACAGCCATTGAGCACAACCCCTAGACAGGAAGGATCCCAGGGCATCACTCAAGGAATAAGGGGGTGCTCACCCAGCTGTGGGTGATCTCGTCAGGGCAGACAGAGAGCAGTAGGTTGCAGATGAAGGGGTCACAGTTGCTCTGCTCTTTCTACAGCCTTTGAGTTTACTAAATAACTGATCATATGCTGTCTCCATCTGTTTTTCTACAATGACCCCTTCCCCAACTCCTTTCAGTTGGTTCTGCCTGCCACACCTGACCGTGTTGAATGGGGCAGATACTGTATCTATAACCCCACTACAAATGGGGGTTCCTGAAAGTCTTACTTGGGTGTGCCTAAATGACCACTGCCAGGCTGGTATCCTGTGTCTTAGCGCTTTAAAAGAGTTTGTGTGACAGTGCCTTAATGCCACTGTGCTCTGTCCCTTTAAGAGCTGCCAATAACGTGGTGCTTATTTAATCTGGGAGGGGGCTGAGTGTTTTTATGCTCGAGTCCTGCCCAGGCTGTCAGATAATCGCTCCATTCTGCCATCGCTATTTGCACAGAGGGAGCTCTGTTAGAAGCTGTACTTATGTGCTGAGTATCTATTAGCATAGTAATTATATTGTAGTTTGTTTAATCTGCCTTCTTTGCAGCATGGACTTTATGTATTGCACCACCATTTTGGTTTTGGACTGCCAGTCAGCACCAATCAGTACCTTTGGGGACTCTAAAATGGAGCCTGTCCCCAGGGGTCTTGTGGGAGTGAATTTCTGTAGGATTTGTAGTTTTGAGACTTTGGTGCCTAAATGCATCTGGAGGGGGAGCCCCTCTTTTGACAGACAGATGGATCAACCAACCAGAACATTTTGGACTGAAGGGAAATTCCCAAGCTGCCTTCTGCAGTCAGTCAGTCTGGAGTTAGAGTTTGAAGAGTGAACAGCTTGAGTGATTCAAGCAGCTGCTTTTTGGCCTGTCTGCCTGCAGTCCCACGTGAGGGAATCCTTTGAAATGCTTAGCAATCGGACTGTATCCGAATTGGAGTGTGACAAAGCCACTGAAGAGTGACCAGATTTGAACCTGAAGAAGACTGAAGATTTGCAGTACGCGATCAGCCAGTCAGGACATCCATTTACCACAGAATTCCCAGTTTTGCTCAGAGACACTGATATTGCAGCCAGATTGCCTTCCACATTGTAGCATGGGGATTGCTTTACTATAAATGTACTGTGTGCTGTTAGTGGGTTGCGATTTGGTTCCCCACTGTGTTAATGTGCCACGCTTGCTGGCAGCTACATCCAGCACTACTGGACTCAAAATACGAACTGTTCCACCTGGCTTGGGCCTTGCCTCCTGGCCCAGCCAGCTACTTCAGGCACAGAAACCATCATCGACGAGAGACTTGCCCGGGGATCAGCCCCCTGCTCAACCATCTCGAACAGGAACAACACCTCGGTGATTCGTGTGGGCCCTGCTTCTCCTGGCAAATCAGTCATCAACCTGCAGTCTCCATTTCGTCTAGCCTGTGTCTCATTTTGGGTAGCGTGAGTAACAATCATAGTAGCTCCCTGCAACAACAGCTAAATCTCAAGTGTTGTCATCTGATTGCATTGTTGTTTTTCCTTTCACGAACTGAGCCTTCAGGCTCTGGATTACAAATTGTGTATGGTTGTGCATGCCTTTCTTTTCATCACAGGGCCCCAACCAGCTGCGATGCCAGCCTACCCTGGGCAACGTTCCAGGCTAGCCCACCTTACTTCCAACTGGGTACCCAGAGCGTGTGACTGTGTAGGGACTAAAAGTGCATGCATAATTGCCTGACTAGATCAGTTTTAAAATCAATCAATCAATCTGATTACGCCCCACCCTTGTTCAATTCCCCTGAATAAATCGCATCTAACTTTTTTTTGCATTTAATCTGACTGTGGTTCCAGTCTGTACCAGTAGCACTGTAATGTTGTTATTTGCTTTGCCTAACATTGTTTTAAAGGGAGTCTCCAGGGTCGAACTGGTGGAACCAGCCCTGGTGGTAAGTGCAAACAGTGTGGGGAATTATATGCTGAACAGGGGCTACTGTGAAAGTATTTGTTGCATATTGTCTAGGCCACTAGAGGGGAAGAGTGGGGTTACAGTGTCCCGGAGGGCTGTACCTAGGTTAGCTTGTTTTTGTTTTTAATTACTTAATCCCCGCTGGCATCCTTTAACTCAAGGAAGGGTTTCCGCCTTGGCTCGACGTACTCCATGCCCTCACCTGGGATGCTCTCTCGAGGGCTTGAGGCGGAACTGAAGGTGGCTGTATGGTCGGCTCCGAGCCCCGGCTCATACGTGGGGCCAGCAAATTGTTTTTCCAGTAAGTCCCTTGGAGCTGGGAAATACAGTGACACTGATGCTCCTTACGGCAAGCGCCTGTCCCAGCTCCACCCACGTTGCGCTGCGCCCTCGCTTCTCCGCCCAGGGGCGAAATGGCCACTAGAACTAGCTCATATTCTCCCGAGAAGGACAGCCATCCTCCAGATGCTCGATCCTTCTCCTTCCTTGCCAACCCCGCGGTCTGTGCCTGTTCCCAAACACGGGTCGCCGGCGTGGTGTGAGGTGTGGCGTCCAGCGCCTCAACCCTCAGCGCCACCGAGCCGGCAGGTTAGCCTTGTTACTAACAACCCTGTCCTCCAAGTGGAGGCACCCATTTCAGTACCCAGGCCCCTTAACCTGCAACTAGCCAAGCAGGCAGGGGTAGTAGCCCTTGGGATAGCGCCACCTAGAGGCTACATATCCTTGGGCTATTCTTGCCATCAAGCCTGCCCACCAATCCCCTGCAGGTGGTGTGAATGTGGCATGATGGATGACCAATGCCTCCACCCTGAGAGTCTAAGAAACCGGCCATTACCACACTTGTTAGATGTCTCTGGCCCAAGGTGGGAGTCGGAGCCAATAAGATAAACCAGGTTTCCCCACACAGAAATGTGTGTGCCCCTCCCCAGTGCCACTAAGCCAGGGTAGCCTGTGCCTTTAAGGCTCTCCCTACTGACACCGACAGACTGAATGAGGCTTAAACCCCTGGATGGGCAGCCAAAACTGTACAACAGAACCCATTTTGTCAGTTAAAGCTCAAAGCTTGGTTTGGTAAGGTGGTTAGCAGGCGGAAAAGGACTTCCCAGGAGCTCCAGACACATGAGATCCATGCAACTCACTAATATCACGTAGAAAACCAGAAAGCACAGTCACAGATCTTTTATACAGCATCTAAGAGTCCTCTGTAACACTGGTGAGGGATATCAAAGGGGTCTGCAGGTACACCCATACACATACCGCTGAACTGCACTGGTTCCAGCTCCCCACCTGGTGCACACACCTACAACAAAGGCCATGGTACAAACTGAATGAGACCTGCAAAAACAGCCAGTCAGAGCACTGCTGGTAGTCAGTTCTGACCTGGAGCTTTTCCATCGAGCAAGGAGCCTTGCCCCTGTGCTGTCTTTTGTGTTCAGTTGTAGAAATACGATACAGACTAAGGGGCTCAATAAGTACCGGGAATTTGGAATCTAGCTACCACACATGGGATATAAGTGTCTGTATGGAACAGAGACTCACAGAAGCAGAGCCCTTAACACATGTACACACCCACAGCAGTAGTGATGGGAACACTGGCCCTAGTTCACAGATCTGAGTGGCATCCACAGGAAGTTTGCACTCAACACACAACAGCGGCACAACAAACTCACCTGCTGTTGTGTTTGTCGAGTGGCTACGGGCCTCCTGCCTCAGTACCTTAATATCACCGGTGTCTCTCTCCCTGCTGCCCAGTCTGCCGCCCTGAAACCTAGCATGTCACTCCCTGTCAAACTCGGGAGAGAGTGTCAAAGTTAGTGGGACGTCCGAGTGGCTGACGACGGATACGGTGGGTTGGCACTTGATCTTCACTCTCTTTTCCTCTTTTGCTCAGTCTCAAGGCTGTCGGCTGTCCTTGGTCCTGCCGTGAAAGAGCGAGCGGGGTTACTATCGGTCATTCACCGATCGGAGTCGCACTGGCCGATGTTCCAATCGCGTTCCTGTTACGTTACTGTCAATCCCCCTTCCCGCGACCTTTGTTCTACCCCCGTTCATTTTAAGGTTCAAACAATTTCCTGGCCGGATCGCCTCATTGCACTGTCCTGTCCATCTCATTGCAAAAAAATAAAAATAAAAAATAACGTTTTAAAGCCCAAAGTAATATTGGTCTAATAGCCCCAGAACGCGTGCATTAAAGTTTCAGAACCGGACATCTACAGTAAACTTGCTATTGAATTTCTAAGCCACGGCGCTTAATACTGTGCCGATCGTGCGCAGGTGATGGAGACAGAAGTTCGACTCTTGCTCTAGCCCGGTTCTGTCATTTCACAATCAGAAGCAGAAACTGCTGTGAAAGGCAACATTTAGCCAGAGAGGCGGTCAAATATGTTTACCAGATGTCCTCTTTTACGACATGTCCTCTTTTTCAGCTGACAATTATTCATGTATCTTCTCTATTCTGTTGTATTATTATTATTTTTATATATTTTTTTACTCTCTCCTACCCAGGACCTCCTTGTAAATGAGCTGTGAAGGCGGTGGAGACTTTAAACCTATTTACTCAGGATCTGGCACAAGGGCTCATCAAGAGAGGGACTAAGTGTCCTCTTTTGGCATCCCAAAATTAGGTACCCCTAGGTCACAAGGGCAACCCATTTAATAATGCATGTACTAAACATGCCCGCAACAGGGCCCCTTCTTTGCTGAGGTCCTCCGGAAGAGGTGGTAAACGCATGTCCAGTTCGCCAATCTTAAGTGGTTCTCCAGGTAAAAGTTAAAAATCCGTTTGCCACTTTACAAATAAGGGGATGCACATCGTGTCTTGAACAACTCTCTGTCAGTCAAAAACAACATATACAAGCCAGGCCCTGATGCAAGGGTTCATGGCTGGGAAAGAATCTGGGAAAACAGACTGTCTTACTCTACCAGTATGAAACAGCTTGGTGTATAATGATTGCAGTGTTTGTATGCAGCACCTGCACCACCATTATGTAACTAACTGGTGTATGTCGACATACAGTCCCTGCACAACTACTACCTAACTCTTTGGTGTCTGTCTGCATTTATTAAACCGGGTAGGGAAAGTACTGGGTCCTGAGTCAGCAGCTGTGCAGTCTCAAAGTACTTCCTCTGGTTAAAAAAAGTGCTTGCAATCAGGGCACAGCACACAGAGGTATAAATACCATTTGTGAAAAAAAATCCTAAGTTCCATTACAAAGATGGCTGCCACCTTTGCTGCACTAAAATAGCTATCTCCAAGCAATGAAACTTCCTCAAAATATAAATTTGATTAACTAATAACTCAATGTTCTTTCCCTGTATAATCTTTTTAAACTGTACACAAATTTAAAACAATGAAGTACTACGCAGGCTTTACTTTTTTTAGCTTCTTTCCTATAAAAAAAAACCAACTTTCTGTCCTTAGCTACCAGGGAAATCATTGCTGCTTAACCCTGCCCACATAAAGCTGAATCCTTTGTTTTATTAAGGCCTTAAAGGCCTTCTGTTGTGATGTGTCTGTGTGGGGAGAGGTGAACATTCAGCTAGTGGAATTCTGCAGAAGTCTAAATTCCTCCATTGCATGATGAACATACATTCCATCTACTGAAGTTGTGGAAAGACAGCTGCTAAACATGTGGGGATGGACTACTTTTTATTAATACCTTTCAACAAAAGAAAACATCTGTTTTTAAATTAAAAAATACTTTTTAATATCTCAGGTTCCCCACTGTATAAGTGCAATAAGGCACATCCGGATGGGAGCAGATGTGTGATAAATGCATTTCCAGGTGCTGAAGATATTCAGTGTAAATGCCCTGTGCCTCATAACGCACCTGGTTGTACATTTATCCCATAACTACCCACTCCTTGTTGAGTTGTATTACGTACACAATCCCTGCACTATCAGTATTTAATTCGTTGGTGTACTATGGTTGCTGCATTTGTATACAGACACTTTGTTACTTGTATCTAACTCAGGATATGGATGAAATCTGGACCGCTGGACCTTAACGGGACAAAATAGAACCAGCTGGAACAGCTGCAACTTGCAAGGTCTGGTTGTTTTGGCTAGACCACTCAGCCTGTTTTTTTCCTGTTTTACTGGTTCGGATTTCATGTAGGGTGATGGGTATGGATGAAATCCACACAGCCAGACTCAGATCAGACCAGAATGGTAAAAGATCCAGTCTGGGTCTGGCAGTCAGGATTTCCCCAATGCCCTCACCTGAATGAAATCGAGACCAGCCAGAACAGATGGACCAAACCAATAAAACCAGACTAACTGCTGCATCCACACCATGTGGAGGGTTTAAGTTTCACCCAGACTGGCTGGTCTGACTGGAGCAGCAGGTCCATTTTTCACCATTTTGGTCCAGTCCAGGTCCGGTGGTCCAAATTTTACAAAGTCTCTCTAACTCAGTGATGTATAATGACTGATGTGTTTGTACACAGTCCCTGCAATATTGGTGTATAATGACTGCCATCTCTTTCTGTGTAGAGTCCTGCACTACCAGTATCTAACTCATTGGTGTATAATGACTGCTGTGTTTGTTTGTATACAGTCCCTGCACTACAAGTATCTAACTCACTGGTGTATAATGCCTGACATGTGTTTCTGTATACAGTCCCTGTACTACCAGTATCTAACTCATTGGTGTATAATGACTGCCCTGTCTGTCTGTATACAGTCCCTGCACTACCACTATCTAATTCATTGGTGTATCATTGACAAAATTGTTTAATTATTCCCTTTGTCATGGGGTTTTTCCAAAGGTGTGGAAAAATGCTGTTGTCAAGCCTAGTTTTAAGTCAGGGTCAAGATCTAACCTTAATAATTATCGTCCGATTTCTATGTTGGCTCCCCTTTCTAAGATTTTAGAAAAGATAGTTTCAGTTCAGTTGACAGAACATCTTACAAAACATAATCTTTGGGCAGATTCACAACGTGGCTTTAGGCCTAACCATAATACCGAGACAGCCTTGGTGAGGGTCACTAGTCAAGTTACCAAGGCAATAGATGCTGGAGATTTTGTTGCAGCGGCTTTTGTGGACCTCACCAAGGCTTTCGATCTTGTTAATCATGATGTACTCTTGAAGCAGTTATCTGCTGTACAGTTATCAGATGGGGTTATTTCCTGGTTTGGTGATTATTTATCTAACAGGAATCAGAGGAGAATAATTAATGGAATAATATCGGAGCCAGCACTGTTGAAATGTGAAGTCCCACAGGGCTCAATATTGGGTCCTTTGCTTTTCTCTTTATTTGTGAATTCTTTATCAGTTAATTTTTCAAATACTGAGTTATTGTTGTATTCAGATGATGCTGTTTTGTTTTGTTCTGGTCCCAATCTTTTGACTCTTCAAAATACTTTACAACAAGATTTTAGTTTGCTTCACTATTGGTTTGATAAACATAAACTGGTGTTAAATTCTGCAAAAACCAAGACAATGGTGTTCTCTCATTCTAGGAGAGAGCAAATACAAGAACTAATTATTCATGATAGTTTGGGTAATGTAATAGAACAGGTTAGATTGTTCAAATACTTGGGAATATTAATTGATTGTCATTTAACTTTTGATTCTAATGTTTTGGAATTAATTAATAAAGTACATAAAAGGTTGGGGTTTCTCTATTGAATTAGATGTAACCTTACAGTTGATTTTAGATCATTACATACACAGAGGGCCAGATATTCAAACTGCGCTATTTTGTGGAGCAAGCCCTTGCGCTGCACAAAATAGTTGCATGAGGTGTGTGGACAGGCGATATTCAGGTTGGCAGCGACGCTCCTTTGAATATCACCCCCAGCCACATGCCACTGTGCATGGTGCAGTGGAATTTGCACCACCGCAAGTGGTCAGAGTGGAGCATTCAACTTGGTGTTGCTAAGTACCATTAGCGTCATCAGCAAAATCCCAATATTCAAAGGTGACATGCAAATGGGCCATAATTCATGCAAGGTGCAGAGAATTCCCATTTGCATGTTATAACCCCTATTTGCATGCCATTAGCATGCCGTGCGCCGATCCCTGAGGACTTGCGCCTGGCGCCTGCCAGGCAGCAGCCGTCGGGGCCGATGCCCCCAGCCAGATCGCTAGGCAAAAGTGTAAAATCCCCCACCACCCCACTGGCCTGATTGCGGGCATAGCTTTAATTCCCCCACCAGCCGATCGCGGGCAAAAGTGTCTCCCGAACATATTCCTGGTGGTCAGTGGACGATAAGCCCGATCGCGGGCTGGGTAATAATACACCCCCAACATATCCTGGTGACCTGGTATCCCCCACCCCACCACCCGCTCCCCCGCGGCAGCGGCGGGCGGCAGCATCCACCAGCCTGCCGCCCGCCACCCCACGACGACTGCCTGGTAGGGCTGCATGCCCATTAGGTGCGAGACAAAGAGCCAATGGCGTGCAGTCCATACAGCCCTGAACAGTCCAGTTTTGTAGATGAATGTATTCACTCACAATCTGGACTGTCTTGTCTGTCATAAGCTGCACGCCCATTAGCTCTTCGCTCACAATAGCATGCAACTACGACGCATCAGCAGCAGCGGCAGTAGGCGGCTGAGATGCTGCCGCCCGCCAGCTACTGCGGGGGAGGCGGGTGGTGGGTGGGGACACTAGGTCACCAGGGATATGTTAGAGGGGTGTGTATTAATTACTTCCAGCCCGCGATCGGGCTTATCGGGTCCACTGGACCACCAGGGATATGTTCGGGGAGACACTTTGCTGCCCGCGATCGGGCTGGTGGGGGAATTAGTTATGCCCACGATCCGGGCCAGTGGGGTGGGGATTTTGTAGTCTTTTGCCCGATCGGGCTGCAGGGGGGCACAGGGAGTGGTTGAGGGCCAGCCACAGGTGGCAGCTGCTGTGTTGCGCCCTGCAATGTGGCAGCTCACCTGTGGGTGGCCTCGACTTGATCCTTTTTTTTGGGCTCGGTTGTGCAGGCGCAGGTTGGGGTTGCGCCAGACATCTCTGCACAGCGCCCGTTGAATATCGGCGTGCAGTTTATGCATGGTTCCTCCCCCTCCAGTTCAGCATGCATTCATTTGCACTGCGCTGTTGCTCAGCATGTTTTCTGTGGTGCAACTGCCTCCTGCTGAATATCGCAGAATGGAGCAATTTCGGACTTGCGCAGGCGAAACCCTATTGCGCATGGCGCAACCCTTTTGAATATCTGGCCCATAGTCTATTATTATCTATAATGGATTATGGATCCATAATATATTCCTATACTTCTGATAGAATGTTTTCTAAACGTCAAGTTACTTACAGTATATCATTCTGTGTTACATTTTGCCACTGGCCAATCGAGGTTAACACATCATTGTTCTCTTTATAAATATTTTGGTTGTTTGTCTTTAAGGGAACATTTTAATTTTAGATCATTGATGTTTTTGCATTAGGTTCAGTTAGGTATAATGCCACAGAGTATCCTTAGTCTGCTTTCTAGGAATACAAAATCTGGTTGTACAAGATTACGGAGTAAGGAGGTTTTTTTTGTTGCCTTTCTTTCATACATCTTTTGGTCAAAATTCTTTGAACTTTGCCACTGTTAGGATGTATAACCATCTCCCTTATTATGTTACAAGTCAAAAGCAGTTTTCAAATTTTAAGATAGCTCTCAGGAACAATTTGTTGGTGAATTCAATTTGTAAATGTTTTACATAATGTATATTTATTGATTGTAAACTGTTTTATAAAGTCTGATGTGTTATGTTTTGTAGGATAAACTGGTCATTTGTGAAAAAGGGCTTGTCCCACAAACCAGTCAGTATAAAATAAAAATGAAATGAAATGAAAACGAAATGGATTGGTGTATAATGACCGCTGTGTTTGTCTGTATTCAGTCTCTGCACTACCAGTGTCTAACTCATTGGTGTGTAATGACTGCTATGTTTGTCTGTATACAGTCCTGCACTACCAGTATCTAACTCACTGGTGTATAATGACTGCTGTGTCTGTCTGTATACAGTCCCTGCACTACTAGCATCTAACTCACTGGTGTATAATGACTGCTGTGCCTGTGTGTATACAGTCTCTGCACTACCAGTATCTAACTCATTGGTGTATAATGACTGCTGTGCCTGTGTGTATACAGTCTCTGCACTACCAGTATCTAACTCATTGGTGTTTAATATCTGCCCTGTCTGTCTGTCTGTATACAGTCCCTGCACTACCAGTATATAATTCATTGGTGTATAATGACTGCCCTGTCTTTCTGTATACAGTCCCTGCACTACCAGTATCTAACATATTTATGACTGCCCTGTCTGTCTGTATACAGTCCCTGCACTACCAGTATCTAACTCATTGGCATATACTGACTGCTGTGTTTGTCTGTATACAGTACTTGCATTACCAGTATCTAACTCATTGGTGTGTAATGACTGCTGTGTTTGTCTGTATATAGTCCCTGCACTACCAGTATCTGACTCATTGGTGTGTAATGACTGCTGTGTCTGTGTGTATACTGTCTCTGCACTACCAGTGTCTTACTCATTGGTATATAATGACTGCTGTGTCTGTCTGTATACAGTCCCTGCACTACCAGTATCTAACTCACTGGTGTATAATGACTGCTGTGCCTGTGTGTGCACAGTCTCTGCACTACCAGTATCTAACTCATTGGTATATAATGACTGCTGTGTCTGACTGTATACAGTCCCTGCACTACCAGTATCTAACTCACTGGTGTATAATGACTGCTGTGCCTGTGTGTATACAGTCTAAGCACTACCAGTATCTAACTCATTGGTATATAATGACTGCTGTGTTTGCCTGTATACAGTCCCTGCACTACCAGTATCTAACTCATTGGTGTATAATGACTGCAGTGTTTGTATACAGCCCCTGCACTACCAGTATCTAACTCATTGGTGTATAATGACTGCCCTGTCTGTCTGTATACAGTCCCTGCATTACAAGTATCTAACTCACTGGTGTATAATGCCTGACATGTGTTTCTGTATACAGTCCCTGCACTACCAGTATCTAACTCATTGGTGTATAATGACTGCCCTTCCTGTCTGTATACAGTCCCTGCACTACCAGTATCTAACTCATTGGTGTATAATGACTGCCCTTTCTGTCTGTATACAGTCCCTGCACTACCAGTATCTAACTCATTGGTGTATAATGACTGCCCTGTCTGTCTGTATACAGTCCCTGCACTACCAGTATCTAACTCATGGGTGTATAATGACTGCCCTTTCTGTCTGTATACAGTCCCTGCACTACCAATATCTAACTCATTGGTGTCAAATTACTGCCCTGTCTGTCTGTATACAGTCCCTGCACTACCAGTATCTAACTTATTGGTGTGTAATGACTGCCCTGTCTGTCTTCATACAGTCCCTGCACTACCAGTATCTAACTCATTGGTATATAATGACTGCTGTGTCCATTTGTATACACATTCTGTGCAAGTATCTATCATATTGGTGTATAACGAATGCTGTGTCTGTCTGTATACAGTCCCTGCACTACCAGTATCTAACTCATTAGTGTATAATGACTGCTGTTTGTATATAGTCCCTGCACTACAGTATCTAACTTCCTGGTGTATAATGACTGCTGTGTCTGTCTGTATACAGTCCCTGCATTACCAGTATCTAACTCATTAATGTATTATGACTGCTGTTTGTATATAGTCCCTGCACTACCAGTATCTAACTTACTGGTGTATAATGACTGCTGTGTCTGTCTGTATACAGTCCCTGCATTACCAGTATCTAACTCATTAACGTATTATGACTGCTGTTTGTATACAGTCCCTGCACTACCAGTATCTAACTTACTGGTGTATAATGACTGCTGTGTCTGTCTGTATACAGTCCCTGCACTACCAATATCTAATTCATTGGTATATAATGACTGCTGTGTCTGTATACAGTCCCTACACTACCAGTATCTAACTGATTGGTGTATAATGACTGCTTTGTTTGTATACAGTCCCAGCACTACCAGTATCTAACGTAGTGGTGTATAGTGACTGCTCTGTCTGTCTGTATACAGTCTCTGCACTACCAGTATCTAACTCATTGGTGTATAATGACTGCTGTGTCTGTCTGTATACAGTCCCAGCACTACCAGTATCTAACTCTTTGGTGTACAATGACTGCTGTGTTTGTCTGTATACAGTCCCTGCACTACCAGTATATAACTCATTGGTGTATAATGACTGCCGAGTTTGTCTGTATACAGTCCCTGCACTAACAGTATCTAACTCATTGGTGTATAATGACTGCCCTGTCTGTCTGTCTGTATACAGTCCCTGCACTACCAGTATCTAATTCATTGGTGTATAATGACTGCCCTGTCTTTCTGTATACAGTCCCTGCACTACCAGTATTTAACTCATTGGTGTATAATGACTGCTGTGTCTGTTGGTATACAGTTCCTGCACCACCAGTATCTAATTCATTGGTATATAATGACTGCTGTGTCTGTCTGTATACAGTCCCTACACTACCAGTATCTAACTCATTGGTGTATAATGACTGCCCTGTCTGCCTGTATACAGTTCCTGCACTACCAGTATCTAATTCATTGGTGTATAATGACTGCAGTGTCTGTCTGTATACAGTCCCTGCACTACCAGCATCTAACTCACTGGTACATAATGACTGCCCTGTCTGCCTGTATACAGTGATTACACTACCAGTATCTAACTCATTGGTGTATAATGACTGCCCTGTCTTTCTGTACACAGTCCCTGCACTACCATTATCTAACTCATTGGTGTATAATGACTGCCCTGTCTGTCTGTATATAGTCCCTGCACTACCAGTATCTAATTCATTGGTGTATAATGATTGCCCTGTCTGTCTGTATACAGTCCCTGCACTACCAGTATCTAACTCATTGGTGTGTAATGACTGCCCTGTCTGTCTGTCTGTATACAGTCCCTACACTACCAGTATCTAACTCATTGGTGTGTAATGACTGCCCTGTCTGTCTGTATACAGTCCCTGCACTACCAGTATCTAACTCATCTGTGTATAATGACTGCCCTGTCTTTCTGTATACAGTGCCTGCACTACCAGTATCTAACTCATTGGTGTATAATGACTGCCCTGTCTTTCTGTACACAGTCCCTGCACTACCAGTATCTAATTCATTGGTGTATAATGACTGCCCTGTCTGTATACAGTCCCTGAGCTACCAGTATCTAATCCATTGGTGTATAATGATTGCTGTATCTGTATACAGTCCCTGCACTACCAGTAGCTAACTCACTGGTATATAATGACTGTCACGTTTGTCTACAGCCCCTGTATCTAACTCACTGTGTATGCAACAGGGCATGACAGGGTGTGTGATTATGGGTCATTAACTGCGTGCCTGTCAAACTCGGGAGCCTGTGTCACAGTTAGTAGGACATCAAAGTGGCTGAAAACGGATATGGTGGGTTGGCACTTGGCCCTTGATCTTCACACTCTCTCTCTCTCTCCTTTTCTCAGTGTTAGTGCGGTCGGCTGTCCTTGGTCCTGCAGTGAGAGATCCTTCAGTGAGAGAGAGAAAGAGAGAGAAAGGTTACTATCGGTCATTCACCTATGGGAGTCGCTCTCTCTGAGGGGCCTGCCTGTCCCAGTCTCTTTCCTGTTATACTGCCAGTATGCTTTAACTCGACCTTCGTACTCGCCTGTTTCATTTTAATGTTCAAGCAGTTTCCTGACTGCGTCACCCATTGCATTGCGTTATCCTTTTCACTGCAAAAAAACCTTTTTAAAGGCCAAAGTAACATTAGTTTAACAGCTGTAGAGGGCATGCATATTAAACTTTCAGGACTGAAACATCAACGGGGAACTTGCAGTTAAATTTCGGAGTCACAGCAGGCTGAGCAGCTCTTAATACTATGTTGATCATGTGTGCAGGGGATGGAGAGGGAGTTCGACTCTTACTCTCACTCAGTTCTGTCATTTCACAATCAGAAGTTGAAACTACTATAAACAGCTACATTTAGCCAGAGATTTTGCACGGGTAACACATATAATAATGCATGTGACACATATGCCCCTATCAGGGCCCCTGTTTTGCTATGGTCCTCAGGAGGAGGTAGTAACTGGATGTCCCTTTTGCCCATTTTAAGTGGTTCTCTAAGTGAAAGTTAAAAATTTATTTTGCACTTTGGAAACAAGTGATGCACAAAGTGTCCTGAACAACCCTCCATCAGTCAGTAACAAGCCAGGTACGAACATATGAACATACGAAATTTGCCGTCAGATAAAGACCTAGAGGTCTAACAAGTCTGCTCGAATGTGCAGCTAGCACCCCATTATTCTGCAGCTGCCCCTCCCTTCCACCCTTCCCCTTCATTGCCCCTCCCCCTTGTCCTGTCCCATCCCCTTTTGAAGCAGTCCACTGTTCTACTGGATACCACTTCTGCAGGTAACGCATTCCACCCAGCCAGTACCCTCTCTGTAAAAAGTGTCTCCTCATCTCCCTCCTGAACCTTCCTCCTCCAGTCTCATATCATGGCCCTGGTGTCCCTCCCCTCCCTTACTTTGAACAGCCCCTCTGTACCTGTCTTGTTTATTCCTTTCATGTATTTAAAGGTTTCATTCATGTCCCCCCTGTCCCTCCTCTTCTCCAGTGAGTACACGTTCAACTCCCTCAACCTACTCTTGTATGATAAGTCCCCCAGCCCCTTGATCATCTTTGTCGCCCTGCACTGCACCCCCTCCAGTAACTTAATGTCCCTCTTCAGATACAGGCGCCAGTACTGCACGCAGTACTCCAGGTGCGGTCTAACTAGTGACCTATACAGTGGCAGAATCACCTCTTCCCTCCTCGAGGATATACCCCTTGCAGTACAACCCAGCACTTTGTTAGCCTTTGCAGCTGCCTTCCTACATTGTGCCGAGTTGTTCATTGACCCTGTAATGAGCACCCCCAGATGCAACGGTTCATGGCTGGGAGATGATCTGGCGAGTCCAGTCCCCGCACTATCAATATTACACTCATTGATGTATGGCTGCTGTGTCTGTCTGTATACAGTCCCTATAATACCAGTACCTAACTCACTGGTGTATGTCTGCACACAGCCCTGCACGATCAGTGCTACCCCCCCCCCGGTCACTGTGTCCAGGTTCACACCCCTGCCTGGTGACTGTACAGGGCCCACCTAGTTGAGGTAATTTTTTCTCCTGCAGTGAGGGGGTTCATCCCAGAACAAAGAAATACCATGGTGCCTCCACACAGAAAGAATAATTGGGCCAGATGTGTGCAGTACCTACCCACCTCCCTACACTGGACCTGACCCGCTGCCAGGGACCAATAAGACAATTGTTACTGTAACCCCTAGGTGGCGCTATCCCAAGGGCTACTACCCCTGTCTGCTTGGCTAGTTGCAGGTTAAGGGGCCTGGGTACTGAAACGGGTGCCGCCACCTGGAGGACAGGGTTGTTAGTAGCAAGGCTAACCTGGGAACAGCCCCCCGGGACACTGTAACCCCCCTCTTTCCCCTCTAGTGGCCTAGACAATATGCAACAAACTCTTTCACAGTAGCCCCTATTCAGCATACAATCCCCACACTGTTTGCACTTACCACCAGGGCTGGTTCCACAAGTTTGACCCTGGAGACCCCTGTAAAACAAGGTTGGGAACAGCAAATAACAGCAATACAGTGCTTTTGATACAAACTGGAACCACAGCCAGATTAAATGCAAAAAAGAGTTAGATCTGATTTACAGTATTTAAGGGGAATGAACAAGGAAGGAGTGTAATCATGTTGATTGGTTTAAGTACTGAGTCAATCAGGCAATCATGCATGCACTTTAGAATCCCTTCACTGTCACACACTCTGGGTACCCAGTTTGGAAAAAAGGTGGGCTTGCCTGACACGTTGGCCAGGGTAGGCTGGTGTTGCAGCTGGTCGGGGCCCTGTGATTGAAAGAAGAAGCATGCACAACCACACACAATTTGAAATCCGGTGCCGGAAGGCTCAGTTCATGACAAGAAAAACAACAACTGAATTAGATGACAACACTTTTGATTTAGCTGATGTTACAGGGAGCTACCCTGGTGTTTACTCGCACTACCCAGTACAGGATACAGGATGGACGAAATGGAGACTGCAGATTGACAAGCTGGTATGCCAGGAGAAGCAGGGCCCACACGAATCGCTGAAGCATTGTTCCTGTTCGAGGTGTTGAGCAGGGGGCTGATCCCCAGGCAGGTCTCTCGTCGATGGTGTTCTCTGTGGTGTGAGTAGCTGGCTGGGCCTCGATGGCAGGGCCCAGGCCAATTGGAGATGAATGCAGATTCAGTCTGGTAAGTGCTGGATTCGGCTTCCAGCAAGCGTGACACAATTAGGCAGTGGGGAACCAAATCTCGACCCACCAGCAGCATACAGCACACTTATAGTAGAGAAAGGTAGTACCACAGTTCTAATAACAGTCCAGTTGCAATCACAGTGTCTCTGCGCAAACCATGCTCTCTGTGGTGGTTTCAGACGTCCTGACAGGCAGATTGCGTACAGCAAATCTTCGGTCTTCTTCAGGCCAAAGTACAGTCACAATCTGGTGGCTTTTGTCACGATTAGTTCAGATAAAGTCCAGTAATCAAGACTTCAATGGGTCCCTCTTTAGGGACAAGTCAGCAGACAGGCCAAAACTCAGCCTCTCCACCGGTTTCCTGAGCAACTCCGCAGGGCAGTTGCTAAAATATCTTGAGCTGTTCACTCTCTCACTTCCCAACTCAGACTGACTCTTTGCTGCAGGCAGCTTGAGACTTCCCCCAAAGATCCAAATGGTCTGGTTGGCTAATCCATCTGTCTGTCACAGCAAAGGCTCCCCCTCCAGGTGCATTTAGGTGCCAAAGTCTGAAAAAGTACAGTTACGTAAGAACTTACCGTAACAGTAGATCTTCAAAAACAGCTCTTGCAGCAGGTTACACCATTAGGACTGAAGCCGGCAGGCGTCAGGACCCCACAGAAATCTTCTAGCTAGCAGTCTTCAGCGGAGACCGCCTCCGACGTTGGTCCCGCCCCCGACGTCAGACGTAGTACATAAGGAGGCGGTCCCGCCAGATTCCCCAGTTCTCCCGCCGAAGACTCCCGGCCGCAGGCTGACATCAGAAGGGGAGACCGAGGATCCGCCATCAGAAGAAGAGAGCATAAGCTCCTTCCAAGGCCTGGTAGGCCATACCTCCTCCAAGGGGGAATGGTGGGCGGGAAGGTACCTGCTGCAAGAGCTGTTCTCGAAGATCTACTGTTACGGTAAGTTCTTACTTAACTGTACTATCTTACTTCGAGATACAGCTCTTGCAGCAGATTACACCATTAGGACTGATTCCCAAGCAATAGTACTTGTAAGCATTCTGGGAGGAGGACATTAGGAGAGATCTTGGACAAGTCCTGACTTTAGGACAGGAGACCCTGTAGAACAGCCAGGCCGAAACCAACTCTCCGCCGTGATGTAATATCCAGGCTGTAATGCCTAATAAATGTGTGCACAGAGCTCCAAGTAGCTGCAGCACAAATGGCCGAGGTGGAGACGTTGCGCAGTGCTGCGAAAGAAGTAGCTACCCCCTTGTCGAGTGGCCCCGGACTGTACCCGGGAGGGGCTTGCTTTTTTTGTTGTAGCAAAATGAAATACACTGGACAAGCCAGCGAGAAAGGATCTGCTTTGAGACTGGTTGGCCCAGCATCCTCTCAGCGAAGGAAACGAATAGTTGCTCCGACTTGCGAAGCTGTTTGGTTTTGTTCAGGTAGTACCTTAAGGAGCGGTGAACATCCAAGGTGTGAAGCAACGCCTCTCATCTATTAGAGTACTTGGGGAAGTACACAGGCAGATTGATGTCCTGATTGAGAGTTAGGGCAGAGACCACCTTAGGCAGAAATTTAGGATTTGTCCTCAGAGACACTCTGTCCTGGTGGAAAATTAAATAAGGCTCCTTGCACATGAGAGCCTGAAGCTCGGAAACTCTCCTTGCTGACGTGACAGCAACTAAAAACAATGTTTTCCACGACAGAAAACGCAGCTCGCAATCCGCGGCAGGTTCAAATGGAGGAAGCGTGAGTTGTTCCAGGACAAAGAGTAGGTCCCAAGGAGGAACGGGATCCTTGATGGGTGGTCTAAGGTGTAACACCCCTCTCAGGAAGTCTCGAGAGGCATCAAGCTGTTCCACTGTGCGTTGTCCCACTAGGAAGTGGTATGTAGAAATCGCGCAGAGGTGCACTTTAATGGAGGAGAAGGCGAGACCTGAATGAAATAGGGAAAGCAGGTATTCTAGCACCACTTTCACTGGGCATTTTAAAGGGGAAAGGCCGCGTGCCTGCGACCATAAGCAAAAACGGCACCACTTCATGGCGTACGTCGCATGCGTTGCTGGCTTTCTGGCCGCGGAAAGGACTTCCGCCACCTTTTGCGAGACCGCGTATCGCATAATGGCTATGTCTCTAGGAGCCATGCATGCAGGTTCAGGGAGTGTAAGTCTGGGTGGACTAGTGAACCGTCCTCCTGAGACAATAGGTGGGAGCCGGAAGGCAACGGAACTGGCAGTTCCCGGGACAGTTGCGTCAGCATAGGGAACCAGATCTATCTGGGCCAGAAAGCTGCTATCAGGATCATTGTTGCATGCTCCCTGCGCAGTTTGAGAAGAACTCTCTGGATCAACGGGAAGGGAGGGAAAGCGTAGAGGAATCTGTCCACCCAGGAGAGGGACAACGCGTCTCGCCAGAAAACACCAGGCCCTGGATCTAGCAAGCAGAAATTGGGCAGTTTTGTGTTGGATGGGGAAGCGAATAAGTCCAGCTCTGGAATGCCCCATCGAAGAAACAGATCCTCTGCTACCTCCTGAAGAAGTTCCCACTCGTGGACTCTGGCCTGGGAATGACTCAGGCCGTCTGCGATTGTGTTGTCCACTCCGGGAACGTGAACTGCAGTCAGGCTCGCGCCATGTCGGATTACCCAATCCCACATTCTCATAGCTTCCCTGCAAAGGGGGTAGGAGTGTGCGCCTCCTTGTTTGTTGAGGTAATACACCACTGCCGTGTTGTCTGTCTGAAGCAGAAGAGTACTCAGCGGGACTTCTGACTGAAAGGCCTGCAGGGCGTAAAGGACCGCCCTCATCTCCAACACATTGATGTGAAGGTGGGCTTCCTGAGGGGTCCATGTTCCCTGGGCTCTCACCCCGTTCAGGTGCACTCCCCACCCCAGCCCTGAGGCGTCTGTGGAGAGGATTGCCTCCGGGGACGGCGCTGTAAATGAGACACCCGCAGAAAGTGTCCCTGGGTCTAGCCACCATTGCCAGTCCTGAATCACGTCATTCGTGATCCTGACTGGATGCTGCATGTGGTCTTGCCTTTGGTCCCACTGCACCTTGAGCATCCACTGAGTTACTTGCATGTGGAGCCTTGCCAAAGGGACGGTTGGAATGGCGGCAGCCATGTGTCCAAGCAAAGCGAAGGACCAACCTGGCGGGGACGATCTTCTTCGCCGAGAGATCCCTGATGAGGGATCTGATGTGTTCCGCTCTCTCGTTGGGAAGAAATGCTTTCCCTTGGAAGGTGTCCAGAATTGCGCCTATGAACTGCAGCTTCTGCGACGGTACGAGGAGAGACTTCTCATAGCTGATAAGAATGCCCAGAGACTGAAACAGATCCTGGGTGCTCTGAATAGCCAGCAACAGAGCCTCTTTGGAGGCAGCCATGAGAAGCCAGTCGTCCAGGTACGGGAACACGTAGTGGCCCTGTCTCCTTAGAGATGCTGCCATGACTGCCATACACTTGGTAAAGACCCTGGGGGCTGAAGACAGTCCAAACGGAAGAGCCTGGAACTGAAAATGATGGCCGAGAAACTCGAAGTGCAGGAACCTCCTGTGAGCATGAGCTACTGGGATGTGCAGATAGGTGTCCTGCATGTCCAGGGATGCTAAGAAGGCATCCTTCTTCAGCATGGGAATGAGCCCTTGGAGGGTCACCATGAGAAAACGTTTGTAGGCGACCGACATGTTGAGGTCGCTGAGGTCCAGGATTGGACGGAGGTCCCCTATTTTCTTTGGAACCAGAAAGAAGTGGGAATAGTATTCGGATCCTATCTGGTTCTCTGGGACATACTCCACCGCTCCCTTTTGCAGGAATACCAGTACCTCTTGCCTGATGAGAGATCTGTGCTGACCCGAGTAACGGGAGAGCAGAAGAGGTCTTGTGGGTGGCTTGTCCACGAATTCTATAAAGTGGCCTCTTTCGACCAACTGAAGGACCCACCTGTCGGTGGTTATGGACTGCCACCCTGGCAGGTGGTCCGCAATGCCGCCCCCGACCTTGGTGTCCCGTTGATCCTGAGGGGTGGGGGCTGGGAAGGAGTCATGCTGTGGTGGCTGAGGGTCCAACAGGCTGGGCCGGCTTGGCTGGTCGTTGGCTTCGGCCCGCGGATGACTTTCCCTGGGCTCTGCGGGAGAAGGAGCCCCTCTGTTGTGGACCGGCGCGGGACTGCTGTCTCTGCGTCCGGCCTCAGAAATGGCTTTTGTTCCTATGAAAGGAACTAAGCTTGGGTCTGTACATGGCCTGAACAGACCGTACCGCCTTCCCGGCCTCTTGAAGCTTGGTGAGGACCTTCTCCAAGCACTCACCAAAAAGAACTTCTCCATGAAACGAAGCGTCCAGGATGTTCTTCTGGATGTCCGGGGTGAATCCGGAAACACGGAGCCATGGTGTCTCCGGAGGCATCCGCCTGAAGCTGCCGCTCTGGCCGAGGAGTCCGCGGAATCATACGCGGCTCGCAGCACCTGGGTTCCCACGTCCGAACCCGTACGAAGGAGTTGTAGCAACTCCTCCTTCTGGCATCTTTTCCGCCAGATCCAGTCCTTGTTCCCACAAGGCGTTTTGAAACTGTACCATGTGGGTCAAGTAGTTGAGGGATCTGATGGCACAGGTAGCAGATGCATACGTGTGCCTGCCCATAGCGTCCAGCTGCTTGGACTCTGGGTCCAGTGGCAGGGTGCTCAAATGTTGCGGCCTCTGGGACCGGTCATGAGAGGCTGTAATGACCAGAGAATTGGCCAGAGGATGTGAAGCCAAGTACTGGTCCTCCCTAGGGGTCTTGTACAGGCAGTCAGCTTTCTTCGGCATCGCCGGAAGCGAGTGTGGACGTTTCCACGCTGCCTTGGTGATGTCCACGAATGTGTCCACCAAGGGTGGCACCACCACAGGCTTTGGATCTTTTTGCCGAAGATATCTGGCAAGGTGTAATCTCTAGGGGTCTAGTTCCTCTGCATCCCAGCCCATGTTCTCTTGGATATGCCTCATAATCTCTGAGAATGATGGGTCATCCAGAGGAGATCTTGGAAGCTCACGTGGGTCCAGAGAAGGGACGTTGATTGGAGAGGGGGATCTGGATCTGTCCGAGAAGTCCGATCCCATGTCCTCCGTCGAAGGCGAACGGTGGCGTCTTCTGGGTCTCTTGGGGCTGGGTGACCCTGAAGAAGATCTGGACGGAGGTCTCCTGTTTCGTGATCTACCCCTAGGAGGGTCCGTAGGCTCCTGGGGGGAAGGTACTCAGCCCGCATCCCCGGGTGAAGTAGGGGGCGTGGAGGCTGGCGGAGTAGCAGGAGGAGGAGGAGGAGGAGGAGTTGATGTGGGAACCACATCCCTTTTTATGGTGTCCCACCAATAAGTAAACAACTCCTTGACCTCGGATATGCTGAGGCCCGATGATGGACCAGCTGCCGATGGCCGGTCGTCGGGTTCTGGCGTCTGCTCCCCAGGGGCCTCCGGTTCCGGCGAGGGTTCCCTTGGGGGTGCGACAGGACCGGGTTCGCCCGTCTGGTCCTCGGGCTGGGTCAGCTCCTCCTCCGTGATTGCCTCTTGACCGACGTCAGTGGGAGGCGAGGGGGTCCTCTTCTCGGTAGGTGTGGACGTCGGTCCCCTGGCTGGCGTACATGGAGGCGAAGGTCTAACCGGCGACGGGCGTCTGGCGGTCGTCGGTTCTCGGGACCGATGGTGTTTGGCTGACGTCAGGTGGGCCGGCGTCGGATCCGACGATCTCTTAAGTGAAGTCAGCTCTTTGGTCATCCACTGGGGAGGAGGAGGCAAAGAGACTGACCTGGCGTCGGGTTCCAAATGGTGGGAACTGGACTTGTGATGGTGGTGATGGTCCCCTGACCTTGACAGGGCCTTGGTGGCTGAAGACGAAGAAGGTCTGGAGGTCTTGGCCTGAGAAAGAGAGGAGGACACCAACGAGGTCTTCACCGCCGCAGGGAGAGGCTGAGAGTGGGCCCGGGAGGGGGAGCGGTCGGACCAGGAGTCAGAGCTACGGGAGTCAGAGGCCCTAGACGGGGACCTGGATCTCACTCTCTTCCTATGCTTCTCGAGGTGTCTCCGGGCCTTGGCGGAAGATTCCCCCTTGGAGGCTGCGTCCATGGCTTTAATCTTCTCCTCAAGCAGGGACGCCTGAAGGGCCTTCTGGCGATGGATCCGGGTCCGGCTGTTGAACCCCTGGCAGAAGGAGCAGGCTCGGGTGTCGTGGTCTGGGCCTAGGCACCGAACGTAGGCCGAATGGGGATCTTTGAATGGGATTTGCTTCCCACAGGCGCACTTCGAAGGATGGCCTTCAACGGAGGTTGGAGAGGACATCAGATAGAAACTGAGCAGAAAAAACAAACTTTTTCCTGAAGGAAGAACTTAACCAGGCGTCGCGTGCTAGAAACAAACTAAAGGGTCAAGACATGCAAGTCGATGGCGGGAAAGAACTGGGGAATCTGGCGGGACCGCCTCCTTATGTACTACGTCTGATGTCGGGGGTGGGACCGACGTCGGAGGCGGTCCCCACTGAAGACTGCTAGCTAGAAGATTTCCGTGGGGTCCTGATGCCTGCCGGCTTCAGTCCTAATGGTGTAACCTGCTGCAAGAGCTGTATCTCAAAGTAAGATTTACAACTTCTACAGAAATTCACTCCCACAAGACCCCTGGGGACAGACACCATTTAGGGTCCCTGAAGGTACTGATTGGTTCAATCTTTTAGTCCAGAACCAAGATGGTGGTCATAAACAGAACTGTCCATGCTGCAAAGAAGGCAGGTTGGACAACTACAATATCATTACTATTATAATAGTCAGCTAATAAGTACAGCTTCTAACAGAGCTCCCTCAGCGCGACTAGCGATGGCAGAACAGAGCGATTATCTGGCTGCCTAGGCGGGACTCGAGCATAGGAACACTCAGTCCCCACCCAGATTAACTACTATACTGCAATATAGGCAGCTCTTAAAGAGACAGTACACAGAGGCTATAAAGGCACTCACAGGCAATAGTGGGTAAACGATTAAGACACAGGACACCAGACTGGCAGTAGACATTTAGACACACCCAAGGAAAACTTTCCGGTAACCACCATTCGTAGGGGGGTTGCACCCTTCCCTGTCTGGAAAAACTTGCCGTCCGTATCAAGTCTATACCATCACAATATTGAAGACGCGCTATGTGTGTATATATATATATATATATATATATATATATACACACACAGTACGAGACATATGTGACATTAGCATACTATGGAAATAATATCTGATGCATCACTTAATGTAAATTTATCACATTACTATACATTTTCAATGCACTTCACAATACTATATCCATATTGACAATACTTATGCATGTTTCATACATTTGATACTGATTTCACTATGATTAGCATACTATTAACATTATAATACTGATTCATGTAATAACTTCTTATACATTAAGTAGTGCAAGAGGAGGCCCTTTCCTATCAGCTAACTTGGGGCTGGATGGGGCAGGGGCACCATATTGAGAAGGAAGAACAATCAACCTGGAGTTGGCAGACAGACTCAATTTGGGTTGTGAGTTCTGAGAAATGTAAACACCTATGTGAACCACATTGAGAGGCAAATCCACTGGCCTCCCCGAGGAATCATAACTGAAACATAGCACTGGCTTAACAGGTCGCCCAGAGTTTCTGGGGGGAACAGACACAGGCTCTGAGCGGTCAACACTGGCATTGGTTTCTTCTCCTGTAGTGAGGGATGCCTCTGCACTGATTGGAATGTCCAGTTTGGAAACACTGTCAGCTCCTTGCTCTGCAGACTCTGTTTCCACAATACTTTGCTCATTATTATCTTCTGAAGAGGGCACAGGTTGCTCATTCTGAGGAGACTCATGTTCCTCAAGTTCTGGTATGTCACCAGGGAGATTTACCACATCGGATTCCTCCTCGGGTAATTCAAAAAGTTCCACTAGACACAAAGATTCTGCCACTTCAGACGCAATACTCTGCACTTCACTTTCAGGGAGCATTGGCTCTATGGAAGAAGCTGGGGGGTTATGCAGTCCTGAAGGCCCAGCTTCATCCCCACAATTATACATAGGGTTACCTTGAAACAGTTGACTCAGTTCATAAGAAGGGTAATAAGCATTGTCACACTCACTATCATCAGAGATGGACTGACAGTCACTATCATTCTGGGCCTGCTGAGGGGAAGGCCTTGAATCTGAGGTTGACTATGTATCTTTTTAGCAGCAGCATGAGTCACTGGCCCAGGAGAGGCAATGTCTGATGGTTCAGCAGCAATAATAACTTGGCTAATGGGCAGTAAGTGATTACGGTGCATGGTCTTGACAGCTTTGGAATTATTTTCTGGGCGCACCTTGTACACCGATAGGTCATCCAATTTGCCAACTACTACATGAGGAAGATGGTGCCACCTGTCAGCAATTTTATGCCTTCCATGCAGTCCCAAATTGAGCAACAATACACGGTCTCTGGGCAGTAGCTCTTGAGCCTTCACTTTCTTGTCGTGCCTCTCTTTGTTGGCAAGGTTTCTCTTGGCAGCCATTGTTTGAGCCAGTTGATATGCATGGTTCAACTGAGCTTTCAGTTTCTGTATATACTGTAAATAGTTCTCAGCTTGGACCCCATCTGGGGAGACCACAAAGCAAACATCAACGAGCAGCCGGGCTTCCCTCCCAAACATGAGTCGACAAGGAGAGAATCTGGTAGCATCACTTTTGATGCAATTGTAGGCGTGTACCAAGGTGCTAATCTGCTGACTCCACTTAGACTTGTCTTTAGGATGGAGAGTACCCAACATGTCCAGAAGGGTGCAGTTAAAGCGTTCTGGTTGAGGGTCCCCCTGCAGGTGATAGGGGGTGGTTCTTGACTTCTGCACCCCCCATAGAGAGAGAGAGAGAGAGAGAGAGCGCATTTCTTTGATTAACCTACTTTCAAAGTCTCTGCCTTGGTCAGAATGGATCCGCTGGGGGGGCACCATAGTGAACAAAGAATTTTTCCACTAGCACCTCGGCCACGGTAGAGACCTTTTGATCTTTAGTTGGGAAGGCTTGTGCATACCGTGTAAAATGATCAGTAACTACCAACACATTGCCAATATTCTTTTGGTCGGGTTCTAAGCACAAGAAGTCTATGCAGACCAATTCTAGGGGGGCGCTGGTAATGATATTGACAATGGGGGCAGCCTTCTGAGGCATGGCTTTTCTTTGTAGGCAATGACTGCAGGTCTTTACATGGTGCTCGACATCTGCCTCCATCTTTGGCCAGTAGAATTGGGATCATACTAGGTCTAGAGTTCTGTCACTACCGAGGTGTCACATGTGATTGTGGAGGGACCTCAGTACCAGCTGCTTAAAGACCGTGGGTAGGACCAACTGTTACTTGTCTACTTGACCACGACGATCCACTGTCTCTCTGTATAACAACTGATTTTGCAACTTTAACCTGGGGCCTTCCTTGAACAACAGAGCAGTTTGTAAGTCAGGGGAACGCTACTTGGACACATCTTTCCCCGCACGCAGGGCGTCAAGTGCTGGTTGAATCATGGGATCTTGGGATTGAGCCCACTGAATACTGTCATTATTGAACTGAGGTAGTGCACTAATATCTAAAGCACAGAAATGGTAATAGGCAGCCGGTATGCATGTATCAGGAGGGCTCAAGCAATCTACTAGGCAGTCTACTGTGTCCGCAGACATTTGTTCATCTTTATCAAAGTTTTGACATAATGCTTTGATGTCAGGTTCAGACAATCTGACTCAGTCATTGTTAGAAGCTGGCCTTCGTGACAGAGCATCAGCATCAATGTAGTTTAGTCCTGGCCTTTAGTCACAGCATAATAAGTCGATAAGGCAGAATGCCAATGGTGCCCAGTGGTATCCAATTTAGCTGAAGTCTGCACATACTGTAGGTCAGTGGGTTATTGTCAGTCTTCGCTATTATCTTTGCCTCATAGAGGTACTCATGAAACTGGTCAACTATGGCCCATTTTAGGGTGAGGTATTCCAGCTTGTGGACCAGATAGTTCCGCTCTGATAGGGTTAAGCTCCTACTGGCGAAAGCTACAGGTCTCAAGCCATCTTCATAGTCTTGATATAGCACAGCCCTGAGAATCTGCAAACTAGCATTCATATGCAGAACGAAGGGCTTAGTAGGATCAGCATAGGCAAGGACTGGGGCATGGGTGAGCTGGCATATGATTTCAAAGAACGCTGCTTCACATTCGGGTGTCCACCGAGTCCCAAAGGGCTCACCTGTTTGAAAATACACTTTCTCTTGTTTTTTCACAGCCCCCTTTTTGTATTTCCAGTTGGTAGGGGGTAGCCTTGGGTAAGGTTAAGGAGAGGCCAAATCACCCTTGAATAGTCTTTGAAGAACCTGCGATAGTAGCCGCAGAACCCCAGGAAACGCTGCAGCTCTTTTAGGTTATTGGGCTCCGGCCAAGTGGTCAAAGATTGAACTTCACTCGGATCTGTCTGTATACTTTTCACAGACATTATGTGCCCCACATATTTTACAGAGGTTTGGAAAAACTGGCACTTGTGTATGAATAACTTAAGACCGAATTCTTCCAATCGATCTAGGACTTTGAACAGTCTGGTCTCATGCTCTTCTAGTGTGAGTCTGAAAACAATGACATCATTTAAGTACACTAAACATTCCAGCAAGTTCATGTCCCCCAACGGACGCTCCATCAATCTCTGGAAGGTGGCAGGGGCACCCGAAATTCCCTGTGGCATCCTCAGGAATTCGTAGAACCCCAAAGGACAGATGAAGGCTGTTTTCTCATGGTTCTCCGGGGCCATCGGAATCTGGTAATATCCACTACGGAGATCCAATACTGAGAACCATTTGCTCCCATTCAGGCAGTTCAGGGCATCCTGTATACGTGGCGTGGTGTATTGATCTGGGACAGTCTGCCAGTTCAGGGTTCAATAATCCACACACATCCTCAAGGACCCATTCTTTTTACACACAGCTACGATAGGAGAGGCATATGGGCTTCTCGATTTTTGAATAATGCCAGCAGCAAGCATTTCTTGTAGGTACCTCCTAACATTGTCTGTGTTCGCTGGGGCAAGGTGTCGGGATCTCTCTTGAAATGGTCAGTCATCATGCAGGCTTATGTTATGCTCGGCACCATGGACACATCCCGCGTCTCACTCTTCTAGCAAAAACACTTGGTCTCTCTGGGCGAGTTTCCTGCTAATTTAGGAATTCCATTCAGCAGACAAAGGGGAACCACCAAAGTCAAATAGGTCTGGGGTTGCCCCCTCCTTCTCACCAGAATGTTTGTTGCTGGGTAATACTGCAGTGTCTGCACAGTGTGCTGCAGCTAGTGTACACCCTCTGTTCACTCGGACTTCTTTATATGACACATTTCGAATCTGGACCATCACTCGTCGTGCACAGGCATGGGCACAGGCAGGTAGGACACTGGGTTTAACCAATAGCCCCTCTGGCAATTGTCCTTCACCTGGTGCTTCCAACATTAATATTTTGTTCTTCACATCTTTCCTGAGATGGATCTCCCCGTGAACGGTACATTGGGCATTGGGTGCTAGCACCATAGAGTCAGGATCCTTCTGGTCTGGTGGTGCAGAGGGCTGAGGTATTAAATGCCGTATCTCCTGCCACACCCGTGACCCATGTTCAAGAGTGAGCATGGGTTTTTGGGGTCAGCTGGGTGGGGAGGGGATCAAGCATCCCATGGACTACTGTCCTGTCCTGGGGAGGCATGTCAGCACTTCATCAAGACTGCCACCAGGTGGAGGTCTTGCGGTGGTGCGAGATAGGACTGGCAAATAAGGGAACGGAGTGCTGACTGTTGCTCTATACTAGGTCAGGGCATAGCTCCCAGACCTGTACATCTCAAACCAAAGTTATTAATAGCTCCGTCCATAGCGCTGTACTATGCGTGCTCCTGTGGCTGCTCCCCGGCTCGTACATCAGACTCGGGACAGCCACAGGAGGTTGTGGGATGTGCTTTTAGTGGTGCTGAGTTCAGTACACTAGTGGCTTAGAGTGCTGTTGCCAAACACTTAGGGAGGTATGGTTAAATGACATTGCCAAATAAAAACAGTGCATCTTCACCATGCTGAACCCAACACACACAGACACACACACACACATACACACATATGCACACACACACACACACACACTCACACTCACACACACACTTGTGCACAAAAACGCACTCACACACACAGACACACACACACATATGCACACACACATATGCACACACACATATGCACACACACATATGCACACACACACACACACACACACACACACACACAGACACACACGCATACACATACACACACATACGCATATACACACACATACACACACACACACACACACATACAGACACACACACACACACACTTCCCTGGAGGTCGGGCCTTATTTCTCATGAAACTTTTAGTACTCAGGCACTTAGGTTACCCCAAATAAACCAGCAGAGGGGAGATGCTACCAGTGGGAGAACCATCTGAGATTCATTGTCATAGTCTCATAGTTCCCTCAGACAGTCTTGTGGTTCTCGACTAGTACAGTATGCTTCTGAAGAACTTGCAGCAAATTCTTAATAGCAGACATTGTCGAAAGGGATTGATGGTGACAGTCATCTAAAAAGATCTGCTCTGCATCTCCAACCATAGTGCCTGCTGAGCTGACTTTCACTGTGTGAGGTCACCGAGGTCCTCTCGTGGTCGAGATGCCTGCCACTGTGGTTGTGGGAGTTTAAAACCACACTGTTTGAGGTCAGATTTAGTTTTCTCAGCCGTATGATAAACAATTTCTCGCTCCTCGAAATGGACTTTCCAACTTGTTGGGTAAGGGGTATGAGACCTGAGACCTGCCGCCCTAAGAGCCCAACTACATAGGGCATGTGCTTGTCTTCTTTGTTGTAGGGCAGGAGCATAATTCTGATTAAAGTAGAGGTGAGTCTGACCCTGTATCACTGTCTTTTGTTTCCAGGCAGTCGCTAGTACCAATCCTTTCGTTTGATAGCAAATGAATTTCGTGATCACCCACTTTGGGCACGCATTTCGGCCTGGTTTCTGTCCAAGGGCCCGGTGCATGCATTCCCGCTCTAAATCCAGGCCATCAGGGAAAGGCAGAACTTTTTTTTTATTTTTTTATTTACTTTATACAGTATTTAGTGATTGTACAATAAAAACATGCTACACATCATAACACGACTGTGGATATATCACATTTCCAGATTGCACACTAGTGTAAGAAACTGCTCATTTCAGCATCAGGATTACAAAATACACAGAGCTGATACCTCATATGGGGGTATATGAAATTTACTAAACAGGATTTCGTCCCCAAATAACTAACAGATAAGCTCAGCCTCACAGGATATGAGGAGCTATTTCCAGATCAGATTATAACAGGGATAGGAAACATACCTAATGGAGTTACTGTGCCCACAACCAACTACGATGCAAATATAAGAGATTGGTTATGTTTCACCATTCAAGGCCCTCATCTCTCCCAAAATGCTCCCACGTGAACAGTTTATTTTATTAACATTGATTTCACGCAGCAGCGGATTTGGGGTCCTAAATCAAATGTGGACTCCATTAACCTTTATGCATAACTCTTGCAACAAAGGTAGGATACCACAACAAAAGGAGATGTAATAAAGTGAAATGTCTAAGCAATCACAATAACGCAACTGCTGTATGAGGTACAAAGATGGAGAAAGCATGTTAGCATAACACGTTGCGCAGGCCATCAAACGTGGTATCCACCAGCTGAAGTAAAGAGAAAAACAAAATAAAAAAAAGAGAACAGCAACAGATAAAACAGGTAACACTGAACTTTAAGCAGAAACTGCAGCATAACACACATTGAATTTGTTTTACAGCTAGAGAATTTGAATCATCCAGAAACTGTGCCAGATTAAAAAAAATACAGTCTGTTATTGAATTGTGCCGATATTGACATTGCTGGAGATGGTTAACCTAAATGGTTACCATAGTACTCACAGACCTACATGTCGAGTGTCCGTGTCTTCTGTTTCTTGAGTGACGGGGGCATTCTGAAACTCGGCAGCAATTTTTACTGTCCATTTGCCAGCATCTTTGGGATTTCTGAAATGAAAGGTTTCCCCTCCGTATTGCACCCAACGCCATGTTGGTGCCAGTAATGAATGCATGACTCCCAGGCCATGCAGCTGTTAATGAACACGATCAAACTGTTTCCTCCGGTTTCTAGTTGCAAATACCCAGTCCAGGAACATATGGATGCTTTGACCTTTGTGTCTTAATGGATGTAATATCCTAGCTGCAGCAAGAAGTAAATCTTGGACCTCTGGCCCCGCAGTAATTAACATGATGGTGTGTGGTTGCGAGTGATTGCTCTGCAGAGAATGGGAATTGAGATGGTATGCACACCGCAGGTCCTAGCCATCACAGGTGTCCAAAAGTTGAAGAATGTTTTTTAACCATATGCGCATAAAAGTAGAACTGTGCTCTCCCTTTATTCCTTCAGGGAGAGCAATCAGTCTCATGTTCATGGCTCGGACTTCATTCTCAAGCGTCTCTAAATGGGCCTTTAGGTGGGAAATCTCCTGAGTCAACCTAGTAACATCCAGTAGAGTTTGTAGAGATCAGTCATCTGCTTCCTTGACTGAAATCACTGATGTTTCTATCTTGGTATCCTGGGTACCCATTCTTTCCAATATATTTTAAATTTTTTGGTCCATGTGCTGCATGGCTTTAAGGACTGTGTTCCGGCAGGGGGGATTCACCCACTTGCTGTGGGTTAGTAGTCTGCGAAGTGCCTGGTGCTTCCATTGGGGCCTACTGAAAGGGTACACTGGATCCTCCAGAACCTTTTGGGTGGACCATTCTGCCAAAACTCGGTCCAGAGTTGCCTGAAGTGATTCTCTTTCGAAGAAGTCGCTCAAAGTTTAAAATGTTAACAGTTTAAAGCAAAATTATATATTGGAAGCTGTGTGGTAGGCAGGGCTTATGTGAAACACGTCCTTCCTGTAGCATGACTCTCTAGTGCTCTCCTGGCAGTACTTTTTAAAGAGCTCTGGAATAAACTTTGGAATGTTCCCCCTTCTTCACCCTCAGGCAGACCACAAACACACATGTTCTTTCAGAGGAGTGTTCCTTCTAAATCTTGAACGTTATTGTCCAGCTGAATTTGTCTATGGTGTAGTTGTAGGAGGGCATCACTCATTTTATTTGAACAGTCATCAAGAGCTGTTGTCATCAAATGTGGCTCCTGTTGCTCATTAAGGTGCCTACCGCCTTCTCAGAGAAGCCCTGCTTCAGAACTCTCCTCTTCTCAGGAGCCAGGCTACCAGCTGCACTGTCTTTGCATTTGGATGCAAATTCAGCCATGACTGAGAAGGTAACCATGAAGTGGAAGCCAGACAGTGCCAGGAAATCAGATTCACTGGCTCTGAAAACTATGGCCTTCTTGGGCACTTTGGTGCTATCAGATGGAAGCTTCCTCTTGAAGTACTCTGGGTGATGGGGGGTGCTGATGAGCACAGAGGAATGGAAATGTGTTTTTAACCAGCTCCTCTACTTAAATAATTTATAAGTTAAAAAACCTTTAGAATCTTGTAATATATGGTTCCTGTAAAGCAAAATCCTTACTGTTGGTGAAATGGACGAATATCTGGTGCAAAATCCATCCAAAACTCTACGGGCAACATCAAAGCATCAGCAAAAGCAGCCACCGCTGGCCCAGGTGGGGAGTGCAGGCCCGACTTCCTTATCAGCTGCAGAAGTTAGCATTCTGGTTCAGGAAGTTACTGACCAGGTACTGGCGGCCTTGACACCAAGACCTGACCATACTGAAACTAGCGACAGTGATTGGTCGAGCTGCATGCTACTCAAGTAACCCACCTGACTGAAGTGGAACAACAGATCTCAGATTTAGAGGACTCCATGGGCCCTGTACCTGAGCAGATGGCGGCTTTACGAAAAGAGCTCAAGGAGTTCAAAGAACTTTCTGACTACCAAGAAAACTATCATAGGAGACTGAACCTGAGACTGCGGGGCCTACCTGAAGAGAAAGAGGGCATCGATGTTCTGGGATTCTGTGCTAAAGTACTCCCGGAGTTTTTGGGTCTATCACCAAAAAAATGGGCATTCCAAACTGGAAAGAGCCCATAGAGTGGTAGTGCCTAAGCCCAGCAATGACCAACCGCCCAGGCAAATTATCATGCGATTTCATAGTTTCCAGAACAGAGAGGCTGTGCTGAGCACTCGTAGGGCTACAAGCAACTTGCAGTTTGATGGGAAATGGCTGTACCAGTCGCAGGACTATTCAGTGTACCTGCTGAAGAAACGTTGCATGTTCAGTCCAGTAATGGCACAATTGCGGGTAAGCAAGGTGGAGAGTTTCTTGGTATACCTGGAAGCAAATGATTTGATACCTTTTAATGGACCAACATAGATGTAACAACAAGAACAAAGTGCTCTAGCTTTCGGAGCAACCAGTCCTTCTTCAGCATATTTGCATAGCAGTTTGGTATACCTGGCCACTCTCAAGATAAAGCATGAGGGGGCAACCAACATGCTCATTTTGGGAGGTTCGGAAGGCTGCAGGCTTTGTGAAGGAGTTTGCAAAGAAGCTGGGGTGAGTGGTAGGAGGCCAGACTAGTTGCTGCAGAGGACTGCGGCCTGTGTTTTAAATGGTGAACTTTCACTGTGTTCTGCCGGTGTCGTGGTGTTGATGGACTTGATGGACTCCCCTTTGGCGGCGTGCTGGTGCTGGGGCCCTTACCCTGCAAAAGACCGTCACCCTATAAAGAAGACAGACTAAGCTACATCGGGTCTCCTGCAAGGCAGCTGTTGCCAACAGAAGGGATCAACGGTCTACTGGGGCACTATATATTTTTTTTGAGACTGCTTGGGAGTATAATTAATACCCCAGGACTGCCTGGGGGGGATATAGCGGTCTCCTGGGCACTTGCAAGCTGAGACATGGATAAAAGCCCTGAATTCAAATGTATCTACACACAATAGAGGGATTTTCCAGAGAACTGTGTCAAGGATCAACAAGGCCTCTCCACACAAGGTAAGCCGACTGGGGTGGGGGGGGGGCATTGCACGTGGTTTGGATTAGCGCTGCTCTGATCTTCAAGTGGGCTAAGACTGCCACATGGACTGATTAGCTTTTTTTTTTGCTTGGGCTGGAAGTCAGTAGAGGAAACAAACAATTAGTTTTATTTACACAGTAGTTAAGCTTTGCTTAGTCAGTAGGGAAAGGTGGGGGAGGGGCAGGTGTAACATAAGAACCAGCTTGA
Organism: Neoceratodus forsteri; assembly: GCA_016271365.2. Classification (NCBI taxonomy): domain Eukaryota; kingdom Metazoa; phylum Chordata; order Ceratodontiformes; family Ceratodontidae; genus Neoceratodus; species Neoceratodus forsteri. The sequence continues at coordinate 1,116,793,884 of CM028133.1, forward strand.
ATATGGAAGTCGGACTCCCTGTAGAGGAAATGAACAGGGACCAATTGAAGAGGGGATGGATAAGAGGGTGAGAGGGGTGCGCTGCTCTGGGGGAGCCAGAGACCCTAGCGCTGGGGAGGGGCACAGATAGCATGGAGGGTTAGACCTTTGAGACAGCGCTGAGAGTCTGCAGATCACCAATGAGCTGTATAAAGTTGTACTGTATAACAAGCTGGAGAAGCCGACACATATAACCAGCCAACTACTTCGTGTTTTTTTTTTTTCTTTTAAAATAAAAGATTTGAGATTCTAAAAGAATTGCGAGGGTGGGGGCTGGGAAACATACTCTACTACAGGGGATTATGGGCAATTCTTTGCAATGACTGCAATTGAGGTTACTAACTATATGGTGAATGCAGAAGCATTTCGCAGTGGGGAGTGGGGCTGGGGACTATGTTGGGGGGTGGGGAGGGTTCTGGGGTTAATGTTAATTGTCGCAGTTACAGTTTTACATGTTTGTGTGTGTTGGACATATCGTATGTCTGTTTTACTTTCAGTCTGGGTCCATAGAAATATACTAAGGTTCATACTAAGATCAAGGAGAATAAGAAAGGTTTTCAGGCCATATGTGAGCCTAAGTATATGCAAAGTATGTTAAAGCATTTCCATTTAATGAATACTGGTCAAGCTTACTTTTAAATTGATTTTTACCTTTGCTAGTGACCACGTCTTCAGGAAGGCTATCCCAAGGATTGCCTACATGTTGTGTATAGAAAGCCCTCCTTTGTATGAAATTTAGTATGTATTAATTGTATTGAGGGAGGCAGTATAGCGCAGTGGTTTAAGGCTCTGACCTGCAAATCTGGTGACATCCAGCAGACCAGACCTGGGTTTGAATCCCACAGCTTCCACTTACATACTGTGTGACCCTGAGCAAGTCACTTAACTTCCCTGTGCTCCCAGGTCGCTCCTGTGAAAAAGCTTCCAGTTTAGTGCACTACTGGTTAATATTTCACGCAGACCTTCTTATCTGCATCTAACATGCATGCCCCTGTAAAAAAGCTCAGGGTCCAAGGTAAATACCATAAATGGCTGAGCCCCTGCCTCAAACATAACATGCTCCTCCGGGACAAAGCATGGGGTACTTACAAAGCTACTGGCAACTCTACTGACTGGGAGAAGTACAGAGAGTTGAGAAATCAGTGCAAAAAATCCATGAAGCAGGCTAAATCACAATATCTAAACAACCTCCAAACTAGACACCTATGTGACCTCAAAAAAATTTGGGGCCACCTAAATCTCCTCTTAAAGGGCTCCACAAATAGTCAAACGGACTCCATTCTGGTGGGGGACTCACTGTCCAATTCTCCGACCGTCATTGCTGAAGCCTTTGGTGCCTCTTTCTCTACCCCAAGCGTTTCTCCCCTCCCTGTCCTCCCCAGGCCTACATTGCACTCTGATGCTGCTTGGGTACACCTGCAACCTCAATTCCACATAAAGTTGGTCAAACAGTCAGAGGTACTGCCTCTCCTGCACAAAATTAACCCTTCTTCCACACTAGGACATGACCAACTCGAACCACGTCTGCTGAAGGCTGCCGCTCCGGCCATTGCCCATCCTGTCACCCTACTAATAAGCAGATCACTCCGGGAAGGTAAAGTCCCAAAAATGTGGAAGATGGCGACCATCATCCTTGTCCCCAAATGTGTTCCTCGAGACAAATTGGGAAACTATCAGCCAATCTCCCTTTTCAGTCCCATTGGGAAGATTCAGGAAAGACTGGTCTCTACCCAGCTACAGGTCTGCCTTGAACAACACTTACTCATGGCTGATGTGCAACATGGCTTTAGAAAGGGACATGGCACTGACACTGCTCTCATATGGCTCACGGCGGACATACTTGCCTCTATGGACCAGGGCTCCCCAACGGGCGCCCTTTTCATTGACCTATCCAAGGCATTTGACTTGGTCAAGCATGATCTCCTACTCACCAAACTCCTAGGACTGGATCACCACTCACTCGCCTGGTTCGTGAGCTACCTGAGTGACCGTTCCCTTAAAGTCCGCTGGAAGGGCACTCAATTGGGACTCAGACCCGTCACTGCTGGGGTGCCTCAGGGCTCAATCCTGGGCCCCCTGCTTTTCTCACTCTTCCTCAATGATATTGTGGGAAACTGCTCACTCAGTAAGCTCATTTTGTATGTGGATGACACTGTCTTATACTGCAGTGACCCCCAACCTAGTGTCATCTCCACAAAACTGTAGGACAGTCTCACAACGCTTGAGGCCTGGTTCTCTGTGAATTCCCTTTTACTCAACGAAAATAAAACCAAAGCTGTGCTGTTTGGGTCTAGACACTTGGGCCTTGACAGAAGTCAGATGCTCCAGATCAGCACCAACCAAGGAAAAAGAGTTGAGATCATGAGCAGCTTTAAATACCTTGGAATACATCTTGACCAAGACCTACAAGTCCCACACTGACTCCGTAACCCGGGCCATCCACCAAAAACTTGGTCTCCTCTACCGGCTGGGGGGCTCTCTATCCCTGGCTGCACAACGGGCAATTGCCAGCTGCAGTCTTCTCCCCACTGTTCTATATGGTGCTCCACTACTGCAGTTCCTCCGAAAGTCAGAATTCAACAAACTATCCGTACTCTATAATCGAGTGGCACGGTTCGCCACAAGCTCCTCTCCTAGGAGGCATCACTGCGAGGCACTTAGGGAACTTAATTAGCCCACTCTGCGACACAAACTCGCGTACTCCATCGCTTGCCTTACCTTCAAGTTCACTACCCTGGGTCCCCCTCCCCATCTTAGAGGACTACTCTCCCCTAAAGAACAAACCAGAACCTTGTGATCATCTGCGAAACACCTACTGGACATCCCTCAGATGCACTCCAACCAAGGCATGCGCTCTTTCAAATTTGCTGCCTCCCACCTATGGAACTCCCTTCCCGCTAGTTTGACTGACTCTCCCAACCTCAACCAGTTCAAGTCTGGACTCAAACTTTATCTACTCAATCTCAGTCTCTGTGGCTGCAACCGTTAGCCCCCAAGCCTTGGTATCATGCCTGCTGAACTGCTCTGAACCTCCCTACATCCTGTCTTTTCTACCTAGCCTCATCTGTGCTGGCTAACACACTCTAACTGGTGGGTAACCAGGTGTCTGAACGTGAAACAGATGTCTACTGCTGTATGCTGTTTACTAATGTTTGTCTACTAAATTAATGTTATAGCTGTAATTCATGACTGAAGTCTAATTGGGAGCCTGATTGTCCTATCCCTGTATGCTATCGCAATGTATATTTATGTGCAATATGTAATTACTGTAAATATTGCCTATAAATGTCTCTTTATGTAACTAATTCCGGGTCGCCCCTGAGAAAGGGGCCTCTGGTCTCAGCAGGCTTACCCGGTTACCAAAATCCAAATAAAAATAATTAATAAATAAAACAACTAAAAAAAAAAATTGAATTTTGTGTCCTCTTACACCCTTATGTTGAGTTTTAGCAGGAAGGTCATGTCAGATGAATCTAATTGATTTCTTTGACTGGGCGACCAAAGTAGTAGACCAAGGAGGGGCTGTGGACATGGCCTACCTAGACTTTAGCAAGGCATTTGACACAGTCCCACACAAAAGATTAGTAGTCAGATTAATCAGCCTGGGAGTGGGTCCCAAGGTGGTAGCCAGGGTAAAACATTGGCTAAACAACTGGACACAGAAGATAATTGTAAATGGAGTCCACTCTGAAAAAAGAGGGGTTACTAGTGGGGTACCGCAGAGTTCAGTACTGGGTCCAGTCCTTTTTAATGTATTTATAAGTGACATTGCAGAGGGACTGGAAGGAAAAGTATGCCTCTTTGCAGATGACACAAAGATCTGCAACAGGGTTGATACACAAGGAGTCGTGGAAAGGATGAGAAGGGACTTGGCAAGGTTGGAGGAATGGTCAAAGTATGGCAGCTTGGATTCAATGCAAAGAAGTGCAAAGTTATGCACCTGGGAAACAAAAACCCAGGGGAAGATTACACAATGGGGTGGGAGGTAGTAACAACAACAAAAATGGAAAGAGACCTAGGGGTAATCATACCAGATGACCTTAAGGTTGGCAAGCAATGCGAGAAGGTGGTAGGGAGGTCTGGGGGGATACTGGGATGTATAGGGAGAGGTATCACCAGCAGAAAACAGGAAGTTGTTATCCCCCTGTACAGACAGTTGGTAAGACCCCATCTGGAGTACTGCGTCCAGTTCTGGAGACCCCATCTCCACAAGGACATAGACAGGATGGAGGCAGTTCAGAGGAGGGCAACTAAAATGGTGCAGGGTCTGCAAGAGAAGCCATATGAGGAGAGACTAAAGGAGCTTAATATGTATACGCTTGAGGAAAGGAGGGAGAGGGGGGTCATGACAGAAACATTTAAGTACCTCAGTGGAATCAACAAAGTCCAAGAGGATAGCATCTTTCAGAAAAAAAGACGTGCAAGAACAAGGGGATGCAATTTGAAGACAGAGGGGGGACGGCTCAGTGGCAATGTGAGGAAGTATTTTTTCACAGAGAGGGTGGTGGACGCATGGAACAGCCTTCCTGACGAGCTTGTGGGGTCTAAAACTGTGGGAGAATTCAAGAATGCATGGGACAGATATAAGGCAATTTTTGTGGGGGGTAGGAAGAAATAGGCTGTTGGTTAAATAGGATCTGCAGCTTATCCTCTAGGTAGGGAAATGGGCAGACTAGGTGGGCCAAGCGGTCCTTATCTGCCGTCAAAGTCTATGTTTCTATGTTTTAAATCTTAAGTTTAATTCTTTCATTAAAACTGGATCATGGATTAATGTATAGCACAGTAACAAATGCCCTGTAATCCTTCTTTTATGAAGAGTCATCGGATTTAACCTATCCAACCTTTCCTCATATGTTAGATCCTTGCAGTCATAAAAAATAGTTTGGTTGCTTGTCTTTGTACCTTTCCTATAAAGTCCTTATTAGCTCCTTTAATTGATCCCCATAGTGGACTGCCATAGTCTAAATGTGGTCTTATATAGGCTCTGTATAGGGGCATGATAATATCAGCCTCTCTACTGGTAAAGTTTCTTTTAATATTCCATAAGACCCTTTTTGCCTTCATAGCCTGAGTCTGACAAAGCTTTTCATAAGTCAGCTTGTTAGTGATAATTATTCCTAAATCCTTCTCTTCTGCAACCTTTTTTAAGGGGTTGCTAAATGCAAAACCCTTGTAGGGCTTCGGGGGGGGGTCAGGGGAGAGCATGTGACACAATGTGGCATATATGTGTGTAACCCCTAGGTGGCGCTATTCCAAGGGCTACTACCCCTGCCTGCTTAACTACTAACAGGTTGAGGGGCCTAGGTCCAATGGCGGGTGCCTCCACCCAGAGGTCAGGGTTTGCAGTAGTTAACTAACTTGGTCACAGCCCTCTGGGACACTGTAACCCCCCTTTCTTCCCACTAGTGGCCCACACAATGCATTAGGAATATCTTCACAATGTACACTTACCCCAGGACTGGCTCCGTCGACTGGACCTCGGGGACCCCCTGCAAAACAAGATGATACAGTGCAAAAACCACAGTACAATACTTTAACATAAACAAATACCTCAGCCAGTGTAACTTTGCTGAAACCAACAGATCTGATTATTTAAGGAGCTGTAACAAGGAAGGGGGAAATCAGGTTAATTAGGTTAAACACATTAATAGTCACAGTACTGTGCGCACATATTCAAAGTCCCAAATTGTCACTTTCACTGGGTACCCAGGATGGGGGGGGGGCTAGGCAGGATCGGTTGCAGCTGGTTGGGGCCCTGTGATGGAAAAACACTGGCACAATACCCAAATTGTAATCCGGAGCCAGTTGGCTCAGTTCATGAAGAAATTAGAAAAAAAACAACAATTAGATGACACACTTGCAATTCGATAAACAGATGGCAAGGAGCTACCCTGCTTTGTACTCATAAACTCAATGCTGGGAACAGATTGTCCTGGATTGCCAGGAGGAGCAGACCATGTGGACAAGGTCCTTGTGACTGGAAATCACTGCAGTTTAGAGCAAATGGATGTAGTCTGGATTAAGCTGGAGTTTGCACTTCCAGCTTCATCGCCTCTATTCACTGTACAGGGGATTTGTGCTGATTCCCAATACTATACATTTATGTAAAAGGAAAGTACTATACCAGGCAGGCTGCTTCTCTATCCCAATCGCAATTACTGCACAATACCCGGGAGAACACACAGCAGATTCAGTTCCTGACAGATTCAGCAATTTCTCCAGTCTTCTACAGGGTGAGCCTGGTTTCTACTCTTCAGATCTCCTTGATTCTCTTCACAGGTCGGTTTCAATCCGAACAGGCGCTTGCACAAACTGCAGACCGAGACTTAGGGCCTTACACGAGATCCCCACGTTAAAACTACACACCGAAGAAGCACACAGCTCCCTGTCTCTTCACTGCCCAAACTGATCTGATCTTTCCAGTAGATAGAGCCGGGCATTTCCTTTGAGTTCCTCCCAGTTCAGTTGGCTGGTTTGGCTGTCACTCACAGTAAACTCCCCCTGTTGGTGGAAAAAAGGCGCCGAAGTCAAAACTACATTTCCCAGAGTCACTGTCCTTACAATCCCTTACAGCAGGCTCCAGAGGAGAGTCAAGTTCTGATTCACCCAGAGCAGGCTCCATTTTAAAGGATCCCCACCATGATTGGTCCAGTTCAGCAGTTCAGAACCAACATGAGGGAGCTACTTTGCACTGTCCTTGCTACAAGAAAGCAGGTTAAATCAAACTGCATTTTCATTATTACTCTAACAGGTTACAAGCAAACAATTACATCTTTGAAGAGTGCTCCTTCTGCCCACTTAGCGATGGCAGAAATGGAGCGATTTGGCAGTAGCTCGAGCAGGACTCAAGTAGGAAAACACACAGTCCCACCATACAAACTAATTATGTCTGCAAGCAGACAGCTCTTAAAGAGACAGTACCAGAGGCTCTAAAAGCACTCACAGATAAACGGCTTAAACGCCAAACACCATTCAGGCTTGGAGCATTCAAGCAAGCTCCTGGAAGACATTTGCAGGGGGGTTACATGTGAAAGGTCAGAAGAAATGCAGTGGCTTTAACAAAAAATGTAACAGTGGTTACATGGAATGTCAGAGGGATTTCATCCCCGGTCAAACGTACTAGTCTGCTCACTGCCTTAAAGCGACAAGGAGCACAAGTGGCAATATTGCCAGAAACCCACCTAACAGACAGTGAGCACACTAAATTGGCCAGGGGTTGGGTGAGGAACTGTTATGCGGCTTCATATGACTCGCATAAATGGGGAGTGGCAGGATTAATACATAAAATGCTCCCTCATCGGGTCAGTCAGGTGGTGGCCAACCCCGCAGAGGGGAGATATGTGTTTGTGGAAGGGGAATTATATGGGGAGTGGGTTACTTATGTGATTGTATATGCCCCAGCAGTATATGATCCAACCTTCTTTCAAGACATGTCGGATGTGCTATTGTGCTGACGAGGGAGCAGTTTTGAAGGTTGGTGTTGGGGGGAGGTATTTAAACAGCGTAATGGATCCAGTGATGGATCATTCTGAAAAAACAGGAAAGGTGAGGGGTGCCATCCAGAACTGGCAAGTGGGAATGAGTGAGCTTGATTTGATTGATAGCTGGAGGACGGCCAACCCGAGCCTCACAGAGTATACGTTTTGCTCCCAACCCCACAAGTCCTGGACTTGAATAGACTATATCTTTATACCCTGTAGTTGGTTTTTCAACCCGGTACAGGTCAAGCACAGCCCCATCCAGATATCTGACCATGCCATGGTTGTCCTGACTATGAAAATGAAGGAACCATATGAAGGCCCGCCCCCATGGAAGTGTCCTAATTATTTATTGGGTAATACAGAATTTAAGAAGCACCTACAAGAACAGTGGGAACAATATATGCAGGGGAATAGGGAATCTGCCCCAGTAAGGTGATTTTATGGGATGCGCGGAAGGCCTATATGCAAGGAGCAATAATAAATTTTGCAGCTCATCATAAAAAGAAGGTCCAGGAAAAAAGAACAAAGCTGGAGACCTGCCTAAAAGATCTGGAAAGGAGGGTGGCTGTGGGAGAGAAGGGGAGGCACCGCGACAACTGCTTGTGGCAGGGAAGCACTAAATGGGCTCCTCTTTTGGGAGGCATGCAAGTCCTGGCTGTTCATGAAGAAGCAATTTTTCGAGTGGGGTAACAAGCCTGGGCCCCTGTTGGCCAACTTGATTTGTGGGAAGCAGGGGTCTAATTTGGTGGTGGATAGCCAAGGTGAGCAGGGGAACACAGTGTGGGAAAAGAAACAGATACGGGAGAAATTTAGACATTTCTACCAAAAGTTATATAAGGCAGAGTTTCATGATACACTGGATCTGGTGAAGGTTTTTTTTGCTGAGGTTAAGCTGCCACGCCTCTTAGAGACACAAAAAAGTAAATTGGACTCTGAAATTACCAAAGAAGAAATACAAAGGGCTATAATCGCACTAAAGAGTGGGAAGACTGGTGGGCCTGATGGATTCCCGGCTGAATATTACAAGGCCTTGATGGCTTATGTGGTGGACCCATTATGGGAGATACTCCATGAGGCGAGGGGAGAGGATGGCCTGTCTGTCTCATGGAGGGATACACTTATCTGTGTCATTCCTTAACCTGGCAAGGATCCTCTGGAATGTGCCTCACATCAGCCAATATCACTTTTAAATTGCAATCTTAAAATTTTGGTGACAATTCTGGCAGGGCAGCTAGACAAGATTCTCCCGGGACTGATAGACCCAGACCAGACTGGGTTCATACAGGTTCTCCCACCATAATGTATGTAAACTCTTGAATGTGGTGTGGGGTGCTTCTCGGCGTCGGGGACCCACATGTGTGACTTCCGTGGACACCGAGAAAATGTTTGATAGCACAGAATGGGAATATCTGTTTGAGGTGATGACCCGGTTTGGTCTGGGGGAAGAATTTGTGGGACTGGTCAGGGCAATGTACAAATCACCAATGGCACAGATCCTGCAGGGTTGTCCCCTCTGCTCTTTGCACTTGCGCTGGAGCCATTGGTGGTTGGTATTAGGGAGCATCCAGATATAGTGGGTGTAAGCGGGAAACTGGGCCGGGAACATAAGGTCACCCTTTACGCCTGATGACATGTTATTATATATATATATATATATAGGAACCGAAATGGTCAATGCCACTGCTCTTACAGCTGATTGAGGATTTTTTCCCAGTTTTCGGGATACAAAATAAATTTAGGGAAGTTAGATCTGTTAAAAATAGGAGAGGGAAGGGGAATGAACCAGTTAGGAAACTGAGGATTCAAGGAGGTGGAAGCTTCCTTTGTATATTTGGGAATCCAAGTGGAGAAGAGAAGGATTTAGGTTCTATGTACGAGTTTAACTACACATCAATTATAAAAGCAATTGAGCAGGACCTGAGCAGGTGGCGGTCTCGCCCCATCTCTTGGTTGGGGAGAATTAATTTACTTAAGATGAACATCTTGCCAAGACGGCTTTATGTTATGCAGATGGTACACGTGGGACTCACCAATGCAGATATTAAAAGGTTGGAGGAGACCTTTACAACATTTATTTGGCAGGGGAAGTGACTGAGGGTCAGTCTACAGCATTTAAAGGTGAATACAAAGGGTGGAGGTATGAACTTTCCAGACTTACAGAATTACCATCTGGCGATCCAGCACCACTATATCCAAAACTGTGTCAACCGCCCCTCAGTTGTAGAGTGATTAGATCTGGAGGAAAAGGATAGCCTGGGGAGACTGACAGCCTATTTGGCACAAAAAGGGTGTAGAGCATATATCAACACAGGGTGGGGGGGGGACCAACCCTCTGGTATCTGCAGTCTTAGATAGTTGGGAACAGATGAGCAGTGCCCAGGGTGTGGTAAGGGAGGAAACATTACTGCTCCCGGTTTCAGAGAACCCGGTTTTCATGCCAGGTTTCAGTGACGCGGGGTTCAGAGAATGGGAGGTTAGAGGGATTAACTGTGTGGGAGCTGTATATACAGGGGATACATAGATACATAGACAGTGTCGGCAGATAAGGGCCTATGGCCCACCCAGTCTGCCCATATGAGCTTGTAGGGATGGTATTTGTTCCTTTGCTGAGGTGCAAGAGCGAACAGTATTGGGCCCTTTGCACTTTTTTCGATATCTCCAGATCAGAGCATATAGCCGAGGTCTGGGGAGAGAACAGATCCAGGCCTCACCACTAGGGCATATAGAAAACCTGGTATGTTCCACCAGAAGGGATGCCAAGGGTACAATCCATAAGGCAGCATGAGAGGGAAAACAATTCCTTGTGGATACCACACAGAAAACGAGAATCCTCTGGGAGAGGGACATGGGGCTGGCGATCACAGAGGAAAACTGGAGAGTGGTAACACTTCACATGGGTATACTGATATGTAATTAATATAAAGAGTCTTTCTATAAATATATCTGCTGGTTATACTGCCCGCCTCTCGTAGTAAATATGTTCAATCCGGCTAAATCCCCAATGTGTGCAAGATGTAATGGAGAACTGGGATCCTTATATATATTTTTTTTTATTGTTTGGTAACCGGGTAAGGCCCACTAGGCACAAGTGACTGTTTTCAGAGGTGACCTGGGAGCACTGGGCGGTTAAGTGACTTGCTCAGAGTCACACAGTATGCAAGTGGAGGTTGTGAGACTCAAACCCAGGTCTGGTCTGCTGGATGCACCAAGCTCATTCACAGCTCGTTACTCTAGGCTATACTGCCAGCCCATTACCACTACTTCTGGGCTTGCCCAGTTTTACAAACATTTTGGGCAGAGATAGCTGGGGAAGTAAGGAAACTATGGGGGAGGGCTCTCCAGGTGACTCCATAGCTTCTCCTGTTTCGTATAGACAAGGCCCCTAGAATTCTGCAGCCGCAGAATTTTTTTATTTTTTTTTTATTTTATTTGTGTCTAGGAATTACAAAGTACCTTTGAGCCAAGGCTCTTTTACAAAGGTTCCACGTCATGCTGGTTACAGGGTAACAGACACTAAAACATAAAACAGTTACAGGTACATGGTTTTAGGCAGTAACTTTGCTTGACAAAATCAGACTGAGTGATGAGTAACTCAGGAAACAATAAGAGGAAGAGGGCAAGAAGGTGAGAGGGCTGAGGGTAGGGGAAGGCATAGGTATAGAGGGTCAGGGTGAGGCAGCCGAGGGGTCTTGTCAGGACAAACACAGGGCAAGTGCATTAGAAGTTGCATTGGACAGGTAAGTGCAAGAAGAGAGGGCAGAAACTGACACCTATAAGGTCAGAAGCAGCGTAGGGAATGAAGATGTTATGGGGTGCAAGCACAGGTGGAGGTGCCAGTTATGGAGTGGCGGAGCTTTTGAAGGCTCCAAGCGTTGCTGTGGATGAGGTGTCACTAGAGAGCTCATTCAGCCAACTCGGAGCCCTGTATGCAAATGACCTTTGGCCTTGGAATGTGCGGCAGCAGGGGATTTGAAGAATTTGGGGCTTAGAGCTCCTGGTGTTGCGGTTGGAGATTTTGGGTTTGAGGAGGGTGCTGACTCCTGATGGTGCCTTTCCCAGCATGATTTTCTTAGCAGTGATGCAGGTTTGGTATTTGATTTGGTTGTGCAGTTGCAGCCAGCCTGTTTTGGGGTAGAGGTCGTAGGTGTGGATGAGACGGTGGGAACCAGTAACAAGTCGGCAGGCTTGATTGAGGGAAGTCGAAACACGCCTGAGAGATGAGGTTGTGGCAGATCTATAGATAATGAGACCGTAGTCAATGATGCTGATGATGGAGCTCTGGACAGCTATGGACAGAGCTTCTGGGGTTAGATGTTTCCTATGTCGGAATAGTAGGCCCATCCTGGTGTTGGCTACTTTTGCCATGTTATTGATGTGTGGGACATAAGGCGAGATTACAGCCGAGGGTGAGGCCTAGGTATTTGAAGGTATGAACTTGTTCGAGGGTGATTCCTTGCTTGGTTTTAATGGAGAGCTGATATTGTTTGTATTTGTTTTGGGAGCTGCAGAAGATCATGGTCTTTGTTTTTTTCTGGTTAAGGATAAGTCTGTGTTTTGTAAACCAGTTTTCGACTGCAGAGAAGGCCTGTTGGAGGTTACCTTTTAGATGGACTGGATCATGGTAGGATGCCAGGATGACAGCATCATCCGCGTAGAGTAGGATCTGTTCAGGGCAGGATTCTGGCAGTGAGTTCAGAAAAAGCCTGAAAAGGAGGGGGCCCAAGATTGAGCCCTGTGGGACACTGGACCGGACTGGTCTTTGGTCTGAGAGTGTGCCAGCAATTCTCACTCTTTGGGAGCGGTTGTCTAAGTAGCTTTTGAACCAGTTCACCGAGTTAGGTGAGAGCCCTACTAGTCGAAGCTGGGCAAGTAGGAGATTGTAGTTGACGGTATCAAAGGCTTTGGTTAAGTCGATGAAGGTGGACCCAGTAAGATGACTGTTATCAAGTGAGCGATGGATTGCACCAGTGAATTCAAGTAGCGCCATAGAGGTGCTATGACCTTTTCTAAAGCCATGTTGCTCCTTGCACAGGATGTTGTGATTGTCTAGGAAGTCGGTGAGCTGGTCTAACACAATCCGTTCTAGGGCCTTGGAGAGTGGAGGTAGGATGGAAATTGGACGGTAATTCTCAGTAGCTGTTTTGTCACCACTTTTATGAATTGGGGTTACCGTGGAGATTTCCATAAGTCAGGGAACTGGCGAGGCTGAGGGAGAGGTTGAAAATCCTGGTCAGTGGTCGGAGTACTTCTTCAAGTGTGAGTGATAGCAGTTTGAGGTCGAGGGAGTCATTGCTGGCTCTGAAGTTGCAAATGGCTTTGGTAACGTAGCTGCAGACTTGATGCATTTTTACTGCTTTAAAGTAGAAGGGAGGGTGGCTGGAGATGGCTTGGGGGGGGGGGGGCAAGGGAACCACCTCATCTAAAAAACCCTGTGGGAGTACAGCACTGAGGTCCATGAAGGTGTCATTGAATGTATCAGCAATGAGTTTCTGGTCAAGTGTAGTTTCACCATTTAGGCTGAGTACTGACAGGGGTGATTTAGATTGCTTCCTGGTGACTTCTTTAATGTTATTCCAGAAGTCTCTACCGTTGCCCCATGAGTTAGTGAGAGCATTATGGAAATAGGTGGTCTTTGTATCCTGGATATATTTGGTGCAGTCATTTCGTGCACATTTATAGTTAGCGATATCAACTTGTCTCCCGGTGTTTCTGGCAATCTCCCAAAGGTGGTCTCGAGCTTTTAGACGTCTAAGTAGGCCTCTGGTGAGCCAGGGGTTATATAGGGCTTTGGCCTTGCGCTTCTTGAGGAGTGCAAATATGTTGCATGCTTGGTTGAAGATCCTGATGAAGTGTTCCAGTGCGGTGTTCACATTGGTTGCAGTGAGAATCAGGGACCAATCCTTCTGACGAAGGAAGGTTTTGAGATGAGGTAGCGTGCCTCTAGGTAGAACTCGGCTAGTAATGGTTTTGGGGGGGGGGGGCTTGATGAATTTATTGGACCAGAAGCAGATGACGGGGGAGTGGTCACTAAGTGTGTCAGGGAGGACAGTGGTATTTGTGATCCTGGCGGGATGGCTTGTTATGATCCAATCCAGAAGGGTGCTGGTACCCGTTTTATAGTTTGTCCTGGTTGGGGAGCTAACCATCTGAGAAAGTTTTGCTGCCACTATCAAGTCCCTGTATGCCCCTGCCTCTGCAGCAGGCCAGTTAATATTAAAGTCACCGACGAGGATGGTTTCTGAGTCAGGTGAGAGAGATTTGGTAAACTCCAGGACTGCATTAAGCCCATTACCTTGCTCTCTCGGTGGAATGTAGACTGTGACGACTGTGATGGCTTTATTGTGCGTGCCAAGAAGGATCCTGACAGGAAGAATCTTGCAGTGGTGGTTTATGGGGTTAAGTTGATGAGGTGCCCCTGGATCGTGTCCTTAAGGTACAGGGCGCAGCCACCCTCTTTTTGATGTTTAATCAAGCCGATAGACATTATGCCCAGGGAGGGTGATAGCATGGTCGGGAACCGAAGGTGAGAGCCAGGTTTCTACGACTGCTAGTATGTCTGGGTTATGCTCGCAGGCAAAAGTCTGAAGGGCGTCAATTTTGTGAAGAAGACTGCATATGTTAAGTGAGATTATTGAGAGGGATCGTGGTTGATTGGTCTGAGTTGTTCTTATTGTAGGGGCTGGTCCGGGGTTGGGATGAATGTTTCCCGACAATAGCAGGAGAAGAAGTATACGTTTTAGAGTACTGGTGTGAGATACCCATGACAACACATTTTGCACAGAACTTGCAACCTACCGCAGAATTCACAGTTTTTGGTGATTCTTTATTAATATTTCCGTTTATCCATAGAACCCGGTTCTCTTCCCCTCTATATCCAAAACCCCCCTATATGTTCAGAATGTGATGTTATCATTGCTATAACATCATACATTAGCTAATGAAATGGCTGCAATCTGCAAAAGAAATGAACAGTCACTTATCTACCACAGCTCCCACTGCCAGAGGTGGTGGCACAGCACATCAGGTATGGTGATATTTGCTCAACCTGCACTATAGCCTAATGCAGTTTTCAGTCTTACGTTATTATACTAGGACCAACTTAAAACAAATCCTTGACAATAGCATAGACCTGTTGAGTCCATACCTTACTTTGTACAAATTAATTTGTGCTTTTAAGGTATAAAGATGCCATCTGAAATCAATAACTGGTAAAACTAATTAACCTGTCATTTTTAAGAAAAATAAAGTAATTATGCCCAGACAAGTGGAATATAATAATGTGTGGCCCTGTTTAAAAAAACTAGACCTGTTAAATAAATATTTGCACTGTACACATTTTTGCCAGGGTTATAGATTACATATTGTCATTGGTTTACAGAATCACCTAAAAGTTATGGAGAAATGCTGTGCACAGGGCCAGCTGTCAGGTCAGAGGGTAGCATGTTGTGTTCCCGTGACAACAACTCAGGTTCAGAGATGAGCTCTGGGAGATGGCTGGGCAGCAGAAGGATTGGGGGAACACTCTGCACTGCTCTGAGTCTGGGAAGGTATGGCACAGTGTTCCGTCACACAGGGAGCACATTGAGATGGGCTGGAGAGCTTTATCTTACAGTGGGTTCGCATGCATGTCATGGCCTGATGGTGTTACGTAGTGTGTCTGGGGAAGTGGGTTAGCATGAAAAATAAGTTCTGCAGTATCTCCTCTATTCTGTTTATTCTATTTCCAAAGGGACCTGTATGAATGAGGATACATAGAAACATAGAAACATAGAATTTGACGGCAGATAAGGACCGCTTGGCCCACCCAGTCTGCCCATTTCCCTACCTAATGGATAAGCTGCAGATCCTAGTTAGCCAGCAGCCTACTTCTTCCTACCCCCACCCCCTAGAATTGCCTTATGACTGTTCCATGCATGCTTGAATTTCACCACTGTTTTTGACTCCACAACCTCCTCCGGAAGGCCGTTCCATGCATCCACAACCCTCTCTGTGAAAAATACTTCCTTAAATTACCTCTGAGCCCCCATCTTCAAATTGTGCCCTTTGTTCTTGCAAACCTCTTTTTTGAAAGATGCTACCCTCTTGGACTTTGTTGATTCCCTGAGGTACTTGAAAGTTTCTATCATGTCCCCCTCTCCCTCCTTTCCTCGAGGCTATACATATTAAGCTCCTTAAGTCTCTCTTCATATGTCTTCCGGTGCAGACCCTGCACCATTTTAGTTGCCCTCCTCTGGACAGCTTCCATCCTGTCTATGTCTTTGCGGAGACTGGGTCTCCAGAACTGCACGCATTTTTCCAGATGGGGTCTCACCAGCTGTCTGTACAGAGGGATAATAACTTCCTGTTTTCTACAGGTGATGCCTCTCCCTATGCATCCCAGTATCCCCCAGCCCTCCTTGCTGCCCTCTCACATTGCTTGCCCACCTTTAGGTCATCTGATATGACTACCCCCAGGTCCCTTTCCATTTTTGCTGTTGTTAGTATCTCACCCCCCATTGTGTATTCTTCCCCTGGGTTTTTGTTTCCCAGGTGCATTACCTTGCACTTCTTAGCATTGAATCTAAGCTGCCATACATTTGACCATTCCTCTAACCTTGCCAAGTCCCTTCTCATCCTTTCCACCCCACCTTGTGCATCAACTCTGTTGCAGATCTTTGTGTCATCTGCAAAGAGACATCTTTTCCTTCCAGTCCCTCTGCAATGTCCTATAAAGACATTGAAGAGGACCGGTCCTAATACTGAACTCACGGTACCCCACTAGTAATCCCCTTTCTTCAGAGTGGACTCCATTTACTATTACTCTCTGTGTCCTATTCTCCAGCCAATTCTTTACCAGGCTGTCATCTTGGGACCCACTCCCAGGCTGGCTAACTTGTATATTAATCTTTTGTGTGGGACTGTGTCAAATGCCTTGCTAAAGTCTAGGTAGGCCATGTCCACAGCCCCTCCCTGATCAACTACTTTGGTCACCCAGTCAAAGAAATCTATCAGATTAGTCTGGCATGACCTTCCGCTGTGAATCCATGCTGCCTTGGGTCCTGCCCCTCTGGCCTCTAGATACTCGACAATTCTTTCCTTCAAGTGATTCCATCATTTTCCCTATCACTGAGGTTAAACTAACAGGTCTGTAGTTTCCTGCTTCTGCCTTGCTCCCATTTTTGTGAAGGGGAATCACATCTGCCCTCCTCCAGTCCTCGGGTACCACCCCATCCTCCCATGATTTGTTAAAGAGGGTAGTCAGTGATGTCACTAGTTCTACCCTTAGTTCTTTTAGAATTCTGGGATGAATCCCATCAGGCCCCATTGCTTTGTCCACCTTCAGTTTTAAGAGTTCTTTCAGAACCCTTTCTTCTGTAAATGGGCTGGTATCATCTTCTGTATCCAGAATGTTTCTATTGTTTGTTTTAGGTACCTCTCCCTCTTCATTTGTAAATACTGAGCAAAAATATTTGTTTAGTATCTCTGCCTTTTCACAGTCACCCTCTGCCCACCCTCCTCCCCTTTATTAAGCCTCACTATCCCTCCCTTGGTCTTCCTTCGCTCCCTGATGTACCTATAAAAGGTTTTATCCCCCTTCTTAACTGAGTTGACTATCTTTTCCTCGGTTTGGGCCTTTGCTGTTCTGACTGCCTTCCCAGCTTTCTTTTGCTTTAACTGATACAGGTCTCTGTCCTGCTCCTTCTGTGATTCCTTGTACTTCCTGAATGCTTTCTTTTTCTCTGCTTTTTTTTTATACGGCTGTGGAGTTATTAAGCAACATTCCGGAGCGCATTTATGCTTTTTTGCGCATTCTTTGATCGCGCCTACAGGTCGCACGGTTTGCACAACCGGTCTGAAAACTTCAGGGAATGTGCGGCCAGGGTCCCTGATGTGTTTTGAAGATTTCGTGAAAAAATATTAAACAGTTCGAAAGATATTCAAAAAACAGTTTTCCCGTTATAGTCAATGGGAAAAGTTAACAAAAAGTTCTACAGTGTCGCAAATGCAGTTTTTAGTGTCGCAAATGACCCCTGTAGAGTCAGTGAGACAGCCATTTTTTTTTCAGTTAGTGGTCACAGAAATGCTTGGCATTTAAAATTAGGACCATCTAGGTACACACTTCTTTTTGTGTTTACCTAGTCGAGCCCTGCGGGTGCTAGCCATGTCTTTATTTTGGGGTTAAACACCCCAGAAATATGTTTTTCAAATTTTTGGGAAAAGTAGTGTCGAAAAGTAGTGTCTCACCTGTGACACTTTCGTGATTTTTTTTTTTGCAAAAGTGTCACAAATCACGACACTAATTTGCAACACTATGGCCAAAATGACAGCAATTCTTTGCCACCCTGCTGCAAAAGAACGGTTTGGTCTTTTGGGCTGAAATTTAGAGGGAAAAAAGCCAACATCTCACAGATGTGCCTTTTAGTGGTTTGGTGAAAAAATATTGCAGGGATGCAAAGTTAAGGTACTCCGAAGTTGCGCTTTTCCCCATAGACTAACATTGCGGTGTCCGCCACGCCTTTCGGGGCCCGTATCTCGGAAACAGTGCGAGATACGGACTTTAAGTCAGAAAAATGCTTAGCCCCTTACAGTGCAAACCTAGCCAGAAAAGTCGTGACTCATATGAAATTTTAATTTTTTCTCTACGTCATTCGGTTCCTGAGATATAAGCAATTTAGTATTCCAACAGCTCATTTTCTGGTCCCAGGCCCATTATTATGCATACATTCTTTGTAGTCACTGTGTTTCTCTATGCAGCTGTTGGGGAAAACCAGGATGTACACTCCAGTTACTGTTACACGTAGCGGTTCCACTTGCATTTACGTACCAGTTTGTGTTAGCGATCACGTGCACGCCACCATGTGCATTATCCTTTACGTTTCTGTTTGCACTTGCGTTTGCATTACTCTTACCATTTGTGTCTACAGTACTTTTCTGTCTGCATTTCGCTTTGCATCACCGTGCGCATTACCATTTGCGTTTGTGGCCACCCTTCTATTTGTGTTTGTCTTTTGTCTTTTGTTTTGCGTCATCGTTGTTGTTACCATTACCATTTGCATTTCCAATTGCGTTCCCATGCCCGTGCGTGTTACAGTTTGCATTTCCATAAATGCTTGCATTTGTGTTTTTCAGTTTTGTTTCCTTTGGCGTTATTGTTGCTGTTACCGTTACCATTTGCATTTACAATTGTGGTACTGTGACCATGCGTGTTACGGTTTGCGTTTCCATACGCGCTTGTGTTTGCATTTCCATTTCATATGGCTTTATTGTTGCTGTTACTGTTAACGTTTGCGTTTACAATTGTAGTACCGTGACCGTAACGGTTTGCATTTCTGTACGCGCTTGTGGTTGTTTGCATTTCCGTTTCTGTTTCTTTTGGTGTTATTTTAGCTGTTACCATTACGATTTGCATTTCCAATTGTGGCTCTATGACCATTCATGTTACGGTTTGCGTTTCTATACACGCTTGCGTTTGCATTTGTGTTTCTGTTTCCGTTGACGTTATTGTTGCTATTACCATTACCATTTGCATTTACAATTGCGGTACCGTGACCGTGCGCATTACGGTTTGCGTTTCCGTACGCGCTTCCATTTGCCTTTCCGTTTCTGTTTCCTTTGGTGTTATTTTTACTGTTACCGTTACCATTTGCATTTGCAATTGTGGTACCGTGACCGTGCACGTTACGCTTTGTGTTTCCATACGTGCTTGCGTTTGCATTTCTGTTCCCTTTGGTGTTGTTGTTGCTGTAACAGTTAACATTTGCGTTTACAATAGCGGTACCATGCGCGTTACCAGTTGCATTTCTGTATGCGCTTGCATCTCTGTTTGCGTCACTGTTCGCTTTGGCGTCACTTTGCACTTGCGTTTCTATTAACGTTTGCTTTACCATTTACGTTTGCGTCACCATGTGCATAACCGTTAGTGCTTGCGTTTGCATTGCAGTTACCATTACATGTCACAAGACATCACGTGGTAGGAGCGTGGGGCCTGAAGGGCCCGCGCTTCCACCACCACATTCCAGTCACAATTTATAGTCCTCATTCTCAAAAAGAAGGGAAATTCATGGCAAAAAAATCAGTTTAATGCATCAGTTAGTGTTGTTCCACAGTGACAAAGCGAGGATATTGGTGTTAGGGTTGAAAGCCCCTTGCCCCAGCCCACCCCAACCAGCATCGGGGTGTGTGTTGGGGTCATCGGTCCTAACTCACCCCATTCTCCTATATCTCAGCTTGTTTACACATGTGATGGGGTGAGAGTTAGACAACGACCCCAACGCACACCTTGATGTTGGGGGGGGGCTGGGGGTGCAAGGGGCATTCAACCCTAACACCGAATTTCCCACTTTGTCGCGCTGGAACAACCCTAACTGATACATTAATCGGAGTTTTTGCCATGACTATATATATATATATATATATATATATATATATATACACTGTATATACATATATTTATATTTATACAACATATGTTTTGACATAAAAGGCAGGATAAAAAGTAATATCTCAGCCAGGTCATGGAGATATCATTGATATCTCCACATGTGAAGATATCACTGATATCTCCACGTTCCTATATGTCATCGTAATGAAAGTGAAAGTTTTTGTTTCAATTTGTTCTAGAAATGAACGCTCCTCTCTTGTCACTATCACTCCACACCTGCAACCTCCCCCACCACCGCATGACTGTGACCTTCCATAATGTCCAATAAATACATCCAGCCGTCATTTTCACACGGTTATTTTTTTTATTAAATAAAACTTATCTGGTTGATCCAGCTATTTTCGCCTCAGCTTTCTAAAGCAGTTTCACTTCTGTTGTTCTAAATTTGTAGCATGACCGAGCAGTTTCACCACATGAAAACAGGTCCCACCAATAAATTAAAATAAGCCATCTCCCAGTGAAATGTTAGAACTATAATGCAGTTCTGTAAACTTAGCTAAGCTTTTCTGAAAACACTCTACTGACAGTGACAGTAGAAAGAGAAGAGAGAGCGCGAGTGTGTCTTATCTTCACTAAAGGGAATCGAAGCTCCAACAAGTGTTGCTATAGCAACACTTGCTCGAGCTTGCATTCCCTTCAGTAAAACTGCAACTCACTCGCTCGCTTTCCTCATTCTACTGTTGGTACAGTGTTTTCAGAAAAGCTCAACTAAGTTTACAAAAAGCCATTATATTGTTAACGTTTTTATGGGGAGACTGTTTATTTTAATTCATGGGCAGGTTCTGTTTCACTGTGGTGAAATCGCTTGGTCATGCTACAAATTTAGAACGACAAATGTGAAACAGCTCCAGCAAAACCAGAGGAACATAGTAGGATCGACCAGATAAGATTTTTTTTGTAAAATTACTCTTTGTAAAAGCAACGGGGTTTATTTATGCATATACAGGCAAAGTGGGCAAGCATTAAGGATGCAATACTTGAAGCAACATCCCATTGTGTTAGACAGAAAAGGAAGTGCAAAAGAAGAAGGAAACCACTTTGGTTCTCAAATACAGTAGCAGAAAAGGTTAGAGCCAAAAGGCTGGCCTTCAGGAAATATAAGGGAACACAGAGAGATGAAGATAGGGTGGCATACCAAACTACCCTAAGGGAAGCAGGGAAGGCAGTAAGGCAGGCAAAGTCCCAAACTGAGGAAACACTAGCACGAACAGTAAAAGAAGGTGACAAGACTTTCTATAGATACATTAGTGAAAGGAGAAAGTCCAGAGGGGGTATCGCTAAGCTCAAAGGAGAAAAGGGGGCATATGAGGAGGAGGACTTGTAAAAGCATCTATCCTAAATAGATACTTTTGCTCAGTATTTACTGAAGAGAAGGTAGGGCAGGGCCCACAGCTCAGCACCATGGACACAGGGGGGAAGGAGGTAAGCACTACACCCTTCACAAAAGAAAGGGTCCTACAAGAGCTTACTAAGCTCAGGGTGGACAGAGCAATGGGACCTGATGGCATACATCCCAGGGTACTTAAGGAGCTAAGGGTGGAACTAGCAGAGCCATTAGCAGAACTGTTTAGTGAGTCTCTGAGCATAGGAGAGGTCCCAGAAGACTGGAGAAGGGCTCACGTGATCCCGCTCCACAAGAGTGGTAGCAGGGAGGAGGCCAAGAATTACAGACCAGTCAGTCTTACCTCAGTAGTGGGCAAGATTATGTTGGCACCCTTAAGGAAAGGATAGTGCAACACCTGGAATCCATAGGGGCACAGGATCCAAGACAGCATGGGTTTACAAAGGAAAGTCCTGTCAAACTAATCTCATAGATTTCTTTGACTGGGTAACCAGAGTGGTGGACCAAGGGGAGCAGTTGATGTCGCCTACCTTGACTTCAGCAAAGCTTTCACACTGTTCCACATAGAAGATTGATAAAACAAGCTGGGTAGGTTCGGGGTGGGTCAGAGGTTGGTCAACTGGGTAGCAAACTGGTTGATGGGCAGAAAACAGAGAGTGGTGGTAAATGGTATACAGCCAGAAGAGATGCAAGTCACAAGTGGGGTATCTCAGGGATCAGTCCTGGGGCCAGTCCTCTTCAATATTTTCATTAGTGACATTGCAGATGGACTAGAGTGTAAGGGTTGTCTGGTGGCAGGTGACACCAAGATCTGCAACAGAGTAGATGATCCAGATGGGGTGGGCAGAATGAGAAGAGATCTGGATAAACTAGCAAAATGGTCAGAAGACTGGCAACTGGGATTTAATGCAAAGAAGTGCAAGATCATGCACATAGGAAAGAGAAACCCTGAAGCCACCTATAGGCTGGGAGGGGAGTTGCTGGCAGTCACAAAGGAAGAAAGAGACTTGGGCATCATCATCACCGATGACCTGAAATCATCCAAGCAGACCTCTAAAGCAGTAGGTAAGGCTAGGGGAATGTTAGGGTGTATTAGTAGGGGTATCACAAGTCATAAGAGGGAGGTAATAATCCCTCTTTACAAGACACTGGTTAGGCCCCATCTGGAGTACTGCATGCAGTACTGGAGGCCACACCTTCACAAGGACATTAACCAAATTGAGGCAGTCCAGAGAAGGGCAACCAAAATGGTGCAGGGACTGCATCAGAAGACATATGAGGACAGATTAACGGAGCTGAATATGTATACCCCTTGAGCAAAGGAGGAGAAAGGGTGATAATGATCAAATCGTCCAAACACCTTAAGGGCATTAACAAGGTGAAAGAGTCTAACATGTTTAAATATAAGAAAAATAGCAGGACAAGAGGACACAGCATGAGATTAGAGGAGGCCGATTAAGGGGAATGTGAGGAAATTCTTTTTCACAGAAAGGGTGGTGGATGCATGGAACGGCCTACCTCAGGAAGTGGTGGCTATGAATACAGTGCAGGGCTTCAAATAGGCATGGGATAGGCATAAGAGAGCAATACAGATGAGTATGAATAGATAGGCCACTGACAGAGCAAAGGCCGATGGCACATTTATAAGGTAGAAAAAGAAATGGGCAGACTGGATGGGCCTTGCGGTCCTTATCTGCTGTCAACTTCTATGTTTCTATGTTTCTATACAAAGCGGTGCACTTGATCACGCTACAAATATACAGCATAAAGAGTGAAACTGCATGGCGCAAGACTAAATCTGCACGGCGGAATCAACCACATCATTTTTTTTTCATTCAACAATTTCTTTACCAATTATGGCAGGATCAAAGACGCTTGGGGTGGGGAGCAGGATCAAAAACTCTTGGGGGGGGGTCCTGCCTGATAAATAAGATATATGGTGAATTCTGTTAAGTGGAGGATGTAGCAGGTTGTCTTGGGGAGCCCATGGCCCAGAACATATATGAGAATTTAGGGACCAAATCATATATGGGGATCATGTTGGGGGCCCAAAACATATGCTGTATAACCAGAACATGACATGGCCTGACTGAAGATATCATATTTGTCTTCACTAGAGGCCAGTGACATCAAGATATCTCACAAGTGGCTTTATCATGGTTTCATTGGCCTCTTGTGAAGATAAATACAATATTTTCAGTCAGGCCATGTCAGATCTCCTATACATATAGACAGATATATACACACACACACACACTCTTGTATGTATGTTACAGATTGCATATAAATATATAAGTGATACACAGTGGGGATCTCATAAGCAGTATAGACAGCATGAGTATAGAAATACCTTATTTATCACATAATGTCCCCTCTGCGTATTTCATTTATGCAAAAGGCTAGGACCTTAAGGGATAGATTTATTTATTTTTTTTGCTTTTTTAGACATAACATTATTTCTGTAAGTCTGTTATTTTTTGAACTAGTATTACTGTGCTTCCCCCATCCTGATTGCTATAACTATTGCCATGGATGTGAAGTCAGGATGACAAGCTGACACTGTGATGTGGTAGTTCATTAGTGCCGCAGAACTTCTGCAGAAATTACAAACCACCGCCACAGAAGTTCTGCAGCAAATGGTAATCTTGCCGCAGAACTTGGTCCCAATGTGTCGCAGAAAAGTAGGGGCCTTGGGTATAGAGGATCTAGGAGAGGAAGGATGGGCCCCCTTGCCGGGGTGGGTCAAAGTGCTCTTTATCCTGGCACGACATTGTATATTGAATACCTGGTTGTCTGGAGCTGTTCCCACTGTAGACCAGTGGCGAAACCTTTCATTACAAGCTCTAGCAATGGAACGACTTTCACACGTAATCAAAGGAAAAGGGGAAGTTTTATAGGGTGTGGGAGCCCTCTCTGTCCTCTCTAACGCTAGTGGAGAACAAGATCCTATGTGAAGGATGGTTCTAAAAGGGGGCCAGGAAAAAGGGAGGAATAGGGGAAGGGACATGGAGTTTTATTTCCTCTCCTGGTATTACCTGGATAGAAAAAGACATCCTTAAACCGGGAGGATGTAGGTAGCTGGAGAGGAAGGATATGGGCAGATGGAAACACCTAACAGGTAAAACACAAGAAGGGATTAGATAAACTGACTTACTTTTTAACAAAAAATAAAATAAAATAAAACAATTTGCATAATGAAATGGACCCTTGTACATAGTTTGAGAAATTTGTTTTTATTTGCATGTGACTTACTTGTCATTCAGCTGGCAATATAGACTAGAGGTTAGAGTAATGAGCTGTGAATGAGCTTGGTACCTACAGACCTGGGTTTGATTCCCACAACCTCCACTTGCATGCTGTGTGACTTTGAGGAAGTCACTTAACCAGTGCAAAGTTCCTGGGTCGCCCCTGTAAATGGGCACTTGTGCCTCGTGAGCCTTACCCAGTTAACAAAGACTAAATAAAATGTATGCTGATGTTTGTTTTATTAAAAATTTTCAATAAAAAGATTATGCAAAAAAAAAAAGTACCCTGGGCAACAGAGGAAGTGGAGAAACAGGTATGCTCTGTCGAAGTTCTACTGCTGTGACAAAATATCCAGTGCCTCTGTTTGCTAGCCCCAATATCGACTAAAGAAAACTAGCACCTGAGCATTTTCCTTTGATAAGAACAGATCGGTCTGAAGATGACAGAACCTGAATGGCACAGGGCGCCCCTGGCTTCTGGAGTGGGTTTCAACCGGTTTCTGTAAGTACATACAAACATACGAATCTGCCAGCAGAAACAGGCCTTATGGTCTATCAAGTTAGTCTGCTCGAATGCGCAGCTAGCACCCTTGTATTGCTGCTACCCTACCCTCCTCTCCCCCCTCACTTTTACCTCACCTCACACCCTGTCCCATGCCCTTTTAAAACTGCCCACCATCCTACAGGATACAACCTCCTCAGGTAGAGTGTTCCATTTCTCCACCAGCGTCTCTGTGAAAAAATGCCTCCTCATCTCTCTCTCTCTCCGATATCTTCCACCCTCCAACCTGAGACCATGCCTCCTCATATCCCTTCCTCTCCTCAGCTTGAATATCCCTTCTGTGCCCATTTTGTTAATCCCCTTCAAATATTTGAAGGTCTCAATCATATCCCCCCAATCCCTCCTCTCCTCTTGGGTGTACATGTTCAACTCAGTTAGCCTGTCCCCATAGGTTCTGCCCCCCAGCCCCTGAATCATCTTACTTGCCTTGCACTGCACCTCCTCCAGCAATCTAATGTCCTTCAGAAAGGGACGCCAGTAATGCATGCAGTACTCCAAATGTAGACTAACTAGTGACCTGTACAGCGGCCGGATCACAGCCCTATTTCTGGATAAGATTCGTCTCGCAATGCACCCCACCATCTTGTTGGCCTTAGCTGATGCCTGCTTGCACTGAGCGGAGTTGTTCATGTTACCCATTATGATCACACCTAGGTCCTTCTCCTCCTCTTCTGTGACCCCTGTCTGAACCCCACCCCCTCGACTGGTAGTTCCTCCCTGGGTTCCTTGTTCTGAAGTGCATAACCTTGCACTTTGCATTGAAGCTCAATTGCTACTTTTCTGACCACTTCTCCAGTTTGATCAGGTCCTCCTGTAGCCCCTGCCACCCCTCTATGTTGTCTACCACCGCCCCTATCTTGGTATCATCTGCGACAAGACTGATCTTGCTGCTAACACCATGTGAGATATTCGATATGAATAACCCAAACAACACCGGACCTAGGACTGAGCCCTGCAGCACCCGTTTGTCACTGCCTTTGGGGGTGAGAGTGTCCCACCCACCACCTGTTGCTGCCTCCCCTTCAGCCAGTTCATGATCCAGTTTACCATCTTTGTCCCTGCCCCCACATATTGCAGCTTACCCCCTAGCCTCTCATGAGGCACTGAATCAAAGGCCTTGCTGAAGTCTAAATACAGCACATCCACTGCATGGCCTTTATCCAGCTCCCTCGTTATTCAGTCGTAGTACACAATTAGGTTGGTCTGGCAGGATCTTCCACAGATGAATCCATGCTGCTGACCGTCCAGTAGTCCATTTTCCTCCAAAAAGGTCACCAGCCTCTCTTTCAGGATTGCTTCCATGCATTTTCCTACCATGGAGGTGAGGCTTACAGGTCTGTAACTGCCAGGTTCATCCTTTGGGCCACTCTTGTGGAGGGGCACCATGTGAATCATCCTCCAATCCTGTGGTACACAACCTGTGTCCAGAGAGGTATGGAACAGGTCCACTAGTGGCCCTGCCAATACCTCTGCCAGTTCTTTCAGCACCCTGGGGTGAATGTCATCCGGACCTGGTGCCCTATACACCCTTAGTGCCTTCAGACCCTTCAGCACCCTAACCTCCGTAATTGCCCCATCTGTCACCCCTTCTCCCCCTTGCCCACCTTTCCTATCCCCTGAGGTAGCTGTCCACCCTTCTTTGTGAACACAGAACAGAAGTACTCGTTTAGTGCTTCTGCCTGTTCTGCACCCTTCTCCACCCCCACCCCTACCCCATCCTTCCTAATCCTCACTATATGGTCCCTGCAGCTCCTTCTCACCCTTATGTACAGTATCTGAAAAAGTCTTTCCCCATTCCCTGATGCCCTCTGCCAGCCTCAGCTCCCTGGATGCCTTGGCCACCTTGACCAATCTGGTTACCTCCTTGGACTTCTTCGCATATAGTTCCCTGTCCTCTCCCCTCCCAGACCTCTCAAACCTCCAAAAAGCTGCTTTTTTTGCCCTTACCCCTTCCCAAACCTCTTTGTTCAGCCAGCTTAGCTTCTTAGCCCTACTGTTCTTGCTCAGCGTCTTGGTACATGACCCAAGTGATGTATCTAAGGTTGCTGCCATGCTGTGTCCCACTTACTGTGACTTGGATCCAGGACCTAAGCAGCTGCTGGTGGACTGCCACGAGGCCCTGGGCAAAATGGTCATGGGCGCTGTCTGATGCTCCCTTTCAGAAGGTTGTTTTCCTGAGGCTCTTAAAAGAGCTTCAGTGAGACCCCTCCTGAAGATGCCATCTTTGGATGTAGAGGTGCTAGCAAACTACAGACCTGTCTTGAATCATACTTTTTGGGGGAAGGTCATGAAGAAGGTTGTGGCAATGCAGTCTGAGACACACCTTGAGAAGGTTGAATCTATGACTTTTGCATCTCTCATGGGCTTGCCACATAAACTTTGAGCTCGTTCTCGCACCCTTTAACCATCACACAGTTGATCATTTTGTACCATTATGACCTGACCAACTAATTGACCAAACCAAGTGACATATAAGGCTGAATGTGAGGCAAAAAGAGAAAAAAAATGCAGCAAACCACTTTACCTACATTAACCGACTGCTCCAACCCGCATTTCCTGGCTTCTGCTACAGTCAGATCACCTTAAACAGTTATGCTGAACACAAACTCCAGGGTCACTAATGAGAGACTGCAATCTGAGCTGCTTTCCTTTCAATTGGAGGTGGTGTCTTCTTTGGGCTCACTGAGGGTAGATGTGGATAGACTGGATAAGGAGTATTGTCTATCCTGTGGGCCCATTGTTTGGACATAATATAGGAATTTGTCATGGTGAGCCCCCCTCAAAAAAAAAAAAGCTAAAAGCTCACCATGACCCAAACCCATAAGACCAACTTATGACTGGTTAATTTCCCCTGGGGTGTGATACAGACGAGGCACACTGAAGAGTCCTGGGTAGGACGAAACACGTGTCTGTGTCTTCTGTTTTCACCCTTTGCAGTTTGTGTGAGAGGCCCTTTTGCACCATGCATTCTTGCTTAAAGCTGAACCAACCTAAAATTTCATGGTGATTTTCATACTTATATATTTATTCTATGATGCTTTGCATTATGGGGGTATGTGTAATTTTGACTTTCTTTGAAACTTGACTTTACTGCCAATGCCCTTTGGGGTAACCCTTGCCTCAGCCGTTCTGCACTGAGGGTCTTTGTCTTTTAGCTTGTTTTTTGGAGGGGCTCATCATGACCTAAACTTGTTAGACTAACTTAGGGCTCTTGTTCATTTCACCTGGGGTGTCATGCAGACAAGGCACACTGATGAGTCCTGGGTGGGACAAAACATGTGACTGTGTCTTTTGTTTGCACCCTTTGCAGATCATGTGAGAGGCCCTTTGACACCATGCATTCTTTCTTAAGGCTGAACCAGCCTAAAATGTCATGGTGATTTGCATATATATATATATATATATCCCATGATGCTTTGCATTATGAGGGTACAGTATGTGTGATTTTGTATTTCATTGAAATATTGCAACGTTCAAACATTTTTGAAATTGAATCAACTTTATTGTTTAAAGAATATATCCAACAACAGAACATTAATCAGAACAATGAACAAGGAAGCCAACCCCCAACCTACCCCACCCCATCCCTACAGAGTGCAGGTCCCATTTCAGCAACTAAAATACAGAGGTAAGCATTAAAAAGAACCTTGCATTACAACAGGTATGATGAGGAACCAGAGAGAGTCCAAAATAATTTAATTCAAGTAAAGGGAATAAAGTTTGCCCCATTTCTTGTTAAAAAGGGGTAGGTGATGTCAGGAACTAGCAATCAGACATTCAGTTCAGAGACAGAAGGAAAGCTCATGTAACCATTCACAATATGAGATAGGTGACTGATCCAACCACTGTCGAAGAACCAATTTTTTAACAGCCAGGGAGATGAGAGCCACATAATATCTCCTTTCCTTGAGCAGTATCTGAGAATAATTACCAATGTTACATACTTCTGGTGAAAAAATGCCTTCTAGTCCAAGTAGGTGGTCAATTTGCTTTTGAATGCATGCCCACAAGGCAGAGACCTTGTCACAAGACCAAAAAATATGTAGCAAGGTTCCATGCGCTTTGCTGCATCTGGTGCAGGTAGGAGAGGGGAGGCGACCCATCCTAGCCAACTTGATCAGGGTGTAATACATATTATTTAAAATATGATATTGAGTGAGCCTTAACCGGTCCTGAGTTAAATAGATGTAGAGGTATTTCCAAAGGTGTGGCCAATTAAAGGTGAAATCAGGCATCAGCGATTCCCATACCTTAGAACCAGCTAGAGATGAGGAAGGAGAGGTGGTAAGCAAAAACAGATATAAACCAGAGATTCCATGGGGTATGAGGGCAAGAGCTTGGTTCTGGTTAAGGAGGTCACTGAGTGTGGATGTTTTAAAGAAGGGTCCAAATTGCTTCAGTACTAGATGACGTAGTTGATAAATTTTGAAAATGCGTGCTGGACCTAATCTGAATTTCACCAATAACTCTGGAGAAGTAAGAAGAAAGGATGAGAATAGAAATCTGACACTCTGAGCTCTTGGGGGATATGAAGCCAACCAGTAGACAATGGGTGTCCCCCAATCTTGATGTTTAAATTAGAAAACATGGTCTGTGAGAACTCTTTACTCGGGGACACCTTCGAAGAGGCACAAATTTGCAAGAAAACTTTAACGGAGACACTGACTGGAGAAGAACCCAATGAAACCAGAAAGGATCTCCAAGGAGAAAAAAGGATAGTGGTGGGAGAGAGCTTCTGAGCAGAAATCAGGTGTAATTCTATCTGTAACCAGATGGGAGTGTAGGAATCATCAGGTGAGACATGAGGAGCAGAGAGCCACTTACCACATTTATAAAGGTGACTGGCCCAATAATAGAATAAGATGTTGGGTAACCTAAGACCTCCTGACTCTTTAAGGAGCCCCAATTTGAGATAACACATAGAAGACTTTCCTAACCAAATAAAATAAGTGACAAGTAAGTGGATGCATTTAAAGAAGGATAAAGGGAGCCAAATATTAATTATATTTAAGGGGTAGAAAAGTCTAGGAAGAATATTCATCTGAACGATATTAATTCTACCCCATAGTGAGATTGGAAGATCCTTCTGTCTTGATAAATGTTGCTGTATGACAGTCAGGAGATCCTCTAAGTTCAATTTCTGCATTAAAGAAGGATCCATAATAAGAGATATTCCAAGGTATTTGATGGATTGAGGGGTCCATCTTATACCAAAGGAATTAAAGTCCCGCATGCAAACAAGGTGGTTAAAGGAGTATATTTTGGTTTTGTTAAGATTCAATTTATAATTAGAATAATGACTGAACTGGTCAATCACATTCAAGGCCTCCGTAAGAGAAGAAACAGGATCAGAGACATGTAGTAGAATGTCATCAGCATATACCGAGAGAGATGGGGTCAAATCACCAACTGGAATGCCATGTATGTTGTGATAAGATTTAAGGCATATGATAAGTGGTTCCAGGTATAAGTTAAAAAGGAAGAGAGAGAGAGAGAGAGAGAGAGGGCAGCCCTGATGGGTGCCAGTATGAAGGGGGAACGAGGAGGAAAAAAAAACATTGCAATAAATCCTGGCCGATGGAGAAGAATAGATCACTTGGAGTCACTGCAAGAATGAGGGGGCAACCCATCTTCCATAAAGTTAACCATAAAAAGGTCCAATCAACTCTATTGAAGCCCTTTTTGGCATCAAGGGAGATCAGGGCCATTGGCAGAGGAGAAGCACTGGCCACTTGGAAAAGGTGGCCTATATTACAAAGATGGTCAGTAGAAGATCTCCCTGGAACAAAGCCAACTTGTTTGGGACTAAGTAGGTATGACCAGACCTTCCTAATTCTTGCTGCTAAAATGTTAGTTAAAATTTTTATGTCGCAGTTTAATAGGGAAATGGGTTGGTAGCTTGCAGGCTGGGAAAGGGGTTTATCTGGCTTGAGGAACAGAACAATTGTGGCTTCCAAGAGTGAGGGATCTAATGAGTCAGCCGAAAACATGAGTTGATAAAGATGGAGCAGAAGAGGGGAAAGGTCTTTCAAGAAGAGTTTATAGAAGTTTGATGGAAAGCCGTCTGGGCCAGTGGCCTTATCTAGGGTCAGACTGTTTATGGCAGTTTCCACCTCTGCTAGGGAAATGGGAGTGGAGAGGAGTGTACGATGATGATCTAAAAGACGAGGTAGTGGGGCGGACTCTAGGTAGGAGAAAGTTTCTTCGGTGGATGGCGGAAGTGGACGCCTACTACATAAATTAGAATAAAAGTGTTCAAAAACTAACACTATCTCTCTAGGGAGTGTTTTCATGGACCCATCTGGGGCAGAGATAGAAGGTATGAGTCTTGAGACTTCAAGCTTCTTTAATCGAAAAGCAAGCAGTCGTCCTGCCTTTTCTCTCTGCTCAGTATATTTGGATTGTGTCTTCAGGATAGCAAATTCCGCCTTTTCTTGCAAAAGTGTAAAGTACTTGTCCCGAAGGGAAAGTAGTACCTGTAAAGAGTTTGAAGAGGAGGTGGGAGAAAGAGATTGTTCCAGGGAGCGAATTTGGTTAAGTAAAGAGAGAGCTTCTGATTCCCTACGGCACTTCCGAGTGGAAGCCAAACGAATAAATTCTCCCCATAAAAAGCATTTTAAGGCACGCCATTAGTGATCTACTCTCGGGACTGTGTTCTGATTAAAAGAGGTGACAGGCTGAATGAGAGTGGATATCCTGGCAACGACATAGTCTTCCTTGAGAAGTTGAGTGTTAAGTCACAACAAGGTATCCCTCTGTGAATCAACTTCCGGGGTAAGTAAAATCCAAGCTACCGCATGGTCGGAGAGTTCAGTGGGTTCCAAGCCTGCATTACACAGACCGGGAAGAAGCGAAAGGCTGGTGACAACATAATCGAGTCTAGAAGAGGTGTGGTGTACCATAGAATAGAAGGGGTATGAGCGGGACAGTGCATTGAGGACCCTCCAGCGGTCACAGAGACCTAATAAATCCATAAACTCCCGAAGGGCACGTTGCACAGGTGAAAGGGGTTTGAGAGGATAGTTGGACCTATCAAGGTCCTGGGTGGGAGGAAGGTTCCAGTCACTGCCTATAATCAAAGGTAGAGAAAGACAGGGGGCTAGCTTATCAGCTGCTTCCATAAAAAAGGCTGGGTCACCTCCTACTAGTCTGTAAACACTGCCCAGGATCAGTTCTCTGTGGTCAAGCAGACCTTTGACAAAAATGTATCTTCCCAATGGATCGGAGCTAATGTGTTCTACCTGAAGGGGAATTTTATGGCTTACCATCACCGCAACCCCTTTACTTGAGGATGAGCCACCAGCTGCAAACACCTGTCCAGTACCCTGACAGCAAAGCATGTTCACTTCCTGAGGGAGAAGGTGTGTCTCCTGAAGAAACGTGATATGCGAATGAAGCAAGGAAGCATGTTTGAGGACCTGGTACCTTTTGAGATAATCCCTGATCCCTCTAACATTCCAAGTTGAAAATATAATTAGATTGTTAACCATTTTTATAACACATAAACTGACATCTAACAGAATCAATATTAACCAAACACTCTCCGTCCCTCCCAGCCCCCTCTCCCCCTGCCACTCAAACATTTTTCTCAGATACAGAGAAGTAAAAGGTGACCCCCTGTAACCTAATTAGGTTAGACCTGTGAAGAATGTTATCCCCCTCTGATTCCTGAGAAAAAAGTAGCTGGCACAACCCCCCACCCCCATTGATAAATATGATGTAAAGCAGTGAAAACAGTTCAATAAATACCCCACCCCAGACATATCCCAACCCCCTTCCCTAAAACTATTTACAGAGGTCCCATTAATTGGTGGCGGTGCCCCCAAAGACAGAGCAGATAACAGAGACATTAAGGACCAACCCCCCCCTCCCCGAGACCCTGCGTACCCCTATTGCACTGCACGGGGGACTTGGAAAAAGGTCAGATACAGAAAACTGGGAAGGGGGTGATCAAGTCATATAGACTAAGGTTAACAAAAAAAAATGAATGCCACCTTCCCAGCCAAAAATTCTAATTCCCAGGCCCCAGTATAGGGAAAGAATAAAGGTGAGCAGGAGGACAATCAGGGCCATCCCTCCCACTGACAAGGATATGGGGCTCATCAACCACAGGGCTTGCCGTCCATCAGCCCCCTTCCCCCCAACCCCACCCATCCACCCAGGCAAAAAAACAATGGAAAGTCAAGGTATTAATAATCCCAATCAAACTAGGCCAGGAGCAAACGAGTTCTGACCTACCTGCTGCCAAGGGGGTTTCCTGTCAGGAAGAAATGTGAGTCCACCTGAGAGATCCTATCCAGTAGAAAGGGAGAGGTACATAGGCTGTAGGAAGAAAAATAGAAGTAAGAGAAAGATAAGGAAAAAAGAACAGCCAACCGAAGAGAAGAGTCGATGAGCAGTGAAGGGCAGCACAGAGCAACTCTGGGACTAGCCATGGGGGGGTGACAGGGAAATTTGAAGCAAAGCTGGAAACAACAAGAAGCATGAAGAGAGCAGCCTGGCGGACCCACAACCCAAAACAGGAAATTATAATATAAAAATGTTTATTCCCCCAACTATATTAGACAGTTGTGTTGGGGCTGACATTCCCCATGGGGGGTGGCCCCCTTGGTAGTCAGCAAAATGGTACAGTCCAAGAAGGACTCAAAACACAGGGGGACCGGTCCACCCGGAAGTCGAACCCCTGGAAGTTCCATGTCCCCTCCCAATACCTAAAGGAGTTCTGTCCAAACAAAGGAGGGATCCAGTAAAACAGGCCTTCACATCAGGGACCAGGCCCACACCAAGATAGCACAGAATGGCAAGGAGTCCATGAAACCAAAGAGACAAACAGGAGGGGAGATCTGATCGCCTAATGAATCTCAGTTGACCCCACAGAATCCAGATGGAGTCTCTTAAAGTAAGGAACAAAAACAACAAGCTAAGATCAACCAAATTTAGTAATGCACAAAGCCCAGAAAACAGAAACCCTTTCAGGGGGCTTTAAAGAGTGCTGGTAGTCGAGCAGCTAGGTTGGTGGAGGCCTGAGTCAAAGAAATATAGGAGTGCCAGGTGCCTTCGACGAGAGTTTGTAGGCAAGCTGGATAAGCCATCTTGAACTTCAGGCCTGTAGCTATAAGTTTGCTCACATTCAGGTGAAATGCTGCCTGTTTTTGTCATATTTCTAGTGGGAGAGCCTGCATAAAATGCAGATGCTTCCCTTCCCACAGAATGGATTGCTTGTCTCTAGTTTTCGATAAGACATGCTGCTTCTCTAACTAATACAGGAATTTGACTATTATGGGCCGTGGAGGAGCAGAGTCTGGTGGTCGGGGCCTAAGGGAGCGATAGGCTCTTTCAGTGAGGTAGGAAGGACTGTGAGGGGACGGGCCCACCACCTTGACCAGAAGTTTTTGTATGAAAGTTATTGTTGAGGAGCCCTCCTCTGCCTCCGGGAGACTGAAAATCAAAACGTTTCTTCAGCTGCACCCTTCGAGATCCTCAGTCTTTAGTTGTAGCTTGCTTATTTGTTGTCTTAGCTTATGAATTTCGGGGTCGGCTTTGTCCCGCCAGGTTTCAAGGGTGATAGTACGTGTCTCAGTGTCAGTAATCCTGTGGCCCAGATCTCCCATATCCGAGCGGAGCGACTTCAGTTCGGCAGCGATATCAGAGAGGGTTTCTTTTAACGGAAGCAGCTCCTGTAGAAATCTATCCTCCATAAGCGGAACAACTGTAGTGGAGGATCCAGGCTGCCTAGCAGGTTGTGAGGGTTGTGATTTACACTTCTTAGCCTGCTTTTCGGGAGT
This sequence comes from Neoceratodus forsteri, assembly GCA_016271365.2. Classification (NCBI taxonomy): domain Eukaryota; kingdom Metazoa; phylum Chordata; order Ceratodontiformes; family Ceratodontidae; genus Neoceratodus; species Neoceratodus forsteri. Next base: position 1,116,828,759 of record CM028133.1, read on the forward strand.
CACTGGTGGAGTATGCCTAGGCGGGGCCTGCTTCATGTCTGACTCCATCGTGGCTGAGAGCGTCGATTGCGATGATCCAAAATTGACAATCTAGGTGCAGCAGACAGGCAGTGACAAGAATCTGTAGGTGCTGCTCCTGGTTTAGAGAAATTAGCAGCAGATTAAGGTAGCTGAATGAGAGCGGTGGTAGGAGCTGACAGGAAAAGCTGCTATGGAACTGAGAGCATCACGTGATCTCTGCAACGTTCAAACATAACTTGGTCATTTTATCATATTTACACACCATATTTTCAGCATGGCCCTCTTATGACCTCACCTCATGAGCCTGATAGGTGAACATTTTTGAATTCCTGCTGAAATGACATGCTGTGCCACAGATGCAAAAACACGTTTTGGCCAGGATTTGAAAAATGACAGTGGTCACATTCATGAGGTGGTGTGAAAAAAATGGCTATGTTGAAAATTGGTATCCAGTGGTGATAGTGACCGTAAATGAGTGACTGTCAAAACACTGACTCATTTACAGTGCTACCCTTGTGGCCTACCCTGTAAGGGTAGCGACCGAATGCGAGTGTAGGGAGGGTGACCGGAAGGGGAGGAATATGAAGGAGAAGGGGAAGGATAGAGAAGAGGGTTTGTTTGGGGTAGTGTGCCTGCTTCAATAGAGCTAGCAGTGTGGTGTGATGATGAGGGTGGCTAGTTGTGGTACAGCAGGTACTGGGTTCAGGGCTGGGGACCAGGGAAAGTTTTACTGCCACCAGAATTTGTTTTATTATTTTTCAAAGATTCTCCCACTCCCCGACATGCACCCCCTGGAGTTGGTTATCTTTAGCCAGGAGGCTGCGGGGGGCAAAGAGGGGGTGTGGAGGTGGCACAGCCACAGTGCATAAACAGTGTTTTAATGTGCTGCATGTGTTTTTGCCTATTAGTGTACATTATCAGTTTGCTTTTCGGTGATGTACACTTTCTGTAATCGCTGTTATGATGTGGGACCTTGAAAATCTGGGGCCAAAATATTGAAAATTGCCAAAGTTATGAGCGAGCATAGAAAAAATGTCAAAGTATGCTTACAACTTTGTTTTTTTTTTTATATTTTGACCCTGAATTTTTATTATTTTTTTTTATTTTATAACCTTTATTAGGAGATTTCAAATAATAAACACATAACAAGGAGAACATTGATTAATAACATAACAAATAATAGGAACATTTAGTAACCATTCCATAGTCTAAATAGTGATATACAAAGGATGCTAGTGAACAAAGTTATTCTACCACCTCCACCCTTCCCATCCCACAACCCTGAATTTTCAACACAGCCTTTTCATGACACCCCACCTCACAAACAAAGGGAGTGAACATTTTCAGACCCTGCCAAAAGGTGATTTCACAAAGCGATCACAAAATCACCTTTTGGGCCAGATTTGTATAATCCCATCACCCTTGGTCAAAAGATGGGGTCCTAAACAGGCCATGTTGAAAAGTTGGTGTAGAAATATTCAAAAATGACAAAGTTATGAAGAAAAGTTCAAACCCATTTAAATACGTTAATAATAATAATAGTATACTTTATTTGTTATGCGCCTTTCAAGCATCAAGGTGCAGTACAATAAAAGAATAAGATCCAACAAATTCAGCCACATAATAAATACAATTCAATAAATAGTACATCCATAAGATTTTTCCCAGAGGAAATATTTCAGAGCCTGTTTAAAACTCCCCACGGTCGTGCACTCCCTAATCCGACAGGGTAGAGAATTCTAAAGGAAGGGCCGCAAACATAAATGCACGGGCCCCAACAGATTTTAAAGTCACCCTTGGAATTCTAGCAACCCTCGTCAGCAGAGTGGAGTGGTCTCACAGGGTGGTAAGGAATCAGGAGTTCTTTCAGGTAATCAGTGCCCAGTTCATGTAGGGCTTTAAAAGTCAGTAAGCCGACTTTGAAGGTGATCTGCCACTGAACTGGCAGCCAGTGCAGTTCCCGCAGCACTGGAGTAATATGGGAAGATCTAGGAGTTCCTGCCAACAACCGTGCTGCTGAATTCTGCACCAGCTGCAAGCGGCAGATAACAACCCCCGGAAGCCCAAAGTAAAGTGAGTTGCAGTAGTCAAGGCACGAGGTCACAAAGGCATGGATTAAAGTTGGCAGATCACCAGATGGAACAAGGTGCTTGATCCTGGCGATGTTTCTTAGATGGTAGAAAGATGTCTTAACCACAGCGGACACCTGAGGCCGAAGTGTCAGCCCAGCATCCAGTATCACCCCCAGGTCTCGCACCTGTTCAGAGACCTGTAGCTCGACAGCCCCAAGACACAATCCAGATGGGGAGCCGGTCACTGGACCCCCTATCCGGCGATCTGGATCCAAGACCAACACCTCCATCATCCCTGAATTCAACTTCAACCAACTGGACCTCATCCAATCCTGGATTTCAGAGAGGCAGTTATTAAATACCGAAACGGCTCCTTCCTAGTCGGGCGCAAAAGACAGGTATAGCTGGGTATCATCGACATAGCAATGAAACTGCAGACCATACCGTCTCACCACCGCAAACAACATGGGGGACAAAATAAAGCCCTGAGGAACCCCACAAGGCAGAGAGATGGGATCGGAAGAAAAGACCCCCGAAACCACCCTCTGAGTTCTTCCGGTGAGGTATGACGTGAACCATCTGAAGACCACCCCAGAAAGCCCACAAATATATCTCAAGCGCTCAAGAAGGACCCCATGGTCAATGGTGTCAAATGCTGAAGACAGATCTAATAGTACCAAAATGGACCGTTTTCTCTGGTCTCTCGCCATCAGGAGATCATTGAGCACCCGAACCAGTGCAGTCTCGGTACTGTGCCTCTTTCCAAACAATTGAAGCAGTTCATAGATGCTATGGATGGTCAAATGGTTCTCCAACTGGGCTGCCACTACTTTCTCGATCACCTTCCCCACAAAGGGGAGATTAGAGATAGGCCTGTAGTTGGCAAGACAGTCTGGGTCCAATGACCTTATTTTCTCATATCGTAATCACCGATTCCAGCAGCAAGACATGTCTTTCACTGGAGAGTGGATCTACACCATGTGACATGTTCAGGTGAGTGTGGGTGGGGTGTGGAAGTGTGTGGGGGCTTGTGGGGTGGGTGGGTGCTGAGTGGGAGGTCAGGGTGGGGTGTGGGGAGTCAGATCAGTGAGGGACGATTTCCTTTTACAGGTTAAAAAGACGTCAAGGGATGTGGCTTTAGAATTCAAGAAAGTCCTGCTGTTCTCATATTGATGGATGAATGGCTCCTGTAGCTAAGATAGGCACCCAGGTTTGAGGATGCCCAGAAACATTATTTACAGGGAAATTTAAAAAAAAAATACCATAATCTAGCTAAACGGGTCCCATTTACCTAGATGCAGGTGTTAGTTTTTTGAAAATACATTATTTTTATATATTTTCAATGTTTTGAGTTAAAAAAAGATGGTAGCTGCTACAATTTTTTTTCTGACAAGTAAATCATTCACTGTCATTTTTTTTGTTTACCATTCGTATTTGTTGGTTATCCAAAAAAATCCTTATAACTCTGGAACCATATCATATTTTTTTCACAAAACAATCAAAAGGCACACCCTTGGCACAGGCCCCTTCAACCCTTAAAATTTCATGAAAAAATACTGCAATGTCTAGACTGCAGGTGAGAGCAAAAAAAAAATGCAATGTTAAGTATAATGGAACCAAAAAGTTGTTTTTTTGGTGTTCTGCATCTCAAAAACAAGAAAAGATGCTGTCTCGAAACTTTTCAAGTCTTGAGACCCTGACACCCTGACCACAAATTTGTGCTATTTCATTAGCCAGTGCCAAAGTTCTTAAGGTTCAGAAATTGGGGTTTAACACTAAACAGCCTACTCAACCCTAACTATAGAGGTGCTATAGCACCCCTTAAATACTTAATTTAGAAATGTTTGCCGACAGCAACCCGAGATCAGGAGTGATCTTGAGTCATCAGGGACCGGCCGGGTGGAGAAGGATCAAGCATCCCAGAGGGTGTTCCCTTCCTCCAGGAAAGTGTTTACTTATGTATTTATTTGGTTTTTGTTATCTGGGTAGGTACACTGGGCAAATTAATACCCATTTTCAGGTACAACCCAGGAGAATACAGTAACTGACAATACAAGATTAACAGGAACATTTTTAAGAGCAACATTCCAGTATGTGAGATCAGTACGCAAACAATAAACAGTAGAACAGCGCAGATAAAGTAAACAGTAGACACACAATTGCCCAAAAGATTACAAACTTGGTTACAAAAGTTGGTGAGTCAATATACAGTTGGGCAGGATCATTTGCAATGATAACACTCAAGACCACACAAGGCACTTGAGGTAAACCCCAGTACTGACACTGTAGTGCATCAAGAGGGGGACGCTGCACTCTTGAGGTCCTGTTTTTCAGATGAGATATTAAACTGAGTTCTTGTCTGCCAGTTCTGGGGGTTATTCAGGTGGACGTTAAAGATCCCATTGCACGGTCGGCCTGGAAATGGACTCGGGATGTTAGAGGGCTGGCCGGGAGGAATAGGATTGAGCATTCTAGAGACTGCTCTCCTCCTGGGGGGAAGGGTAGAGTGTCCGGCGCACCATGGACCTCTGGTGGAGGCTGGGAAGATCCATTTGTGCCATCACTGTCACATGAGTGGGGGTGGAGCAGACGTGGGTCATCATTGCACGTCCCTGCCGGCCCCCCAGCATGATGCCCTATTCCACCGCTGCCTCTGCTGCCAACAGTGTCCGCTGGGGGGGTCCCGCTCCCCTGGCACCATACTGGGGGGGGTAAACCAGGGCACGCTTCGATGGACTGTGTGGAGGAGCACCCACCCGGTGGCTCCACCTAGGAGAGTAAGCCTGGGCATGGGGTGCGGAGTGGGCTGAGCTTCCTTCGGGAGGGTCTGGTCTACAAAAAATGAAAACGAAAAAAAAAAAGATTCCATGGCACTTCTCGAAAAAAGTAGGGGAACTATTTATTCAGAACTGAAAAGAACTTATAAACAATACAGTATTAACATCATACAAAATGATAAGAAACATCATGAAAAATCAGAAAACAGTATTACAACATACATGCAATCCTACAGAGAAAGAAAAGCATAGTAAACAAACCCCTTCCCCACTTCCTACTAACAGAGTAGTGGAACGTTTTGTAAAAGAAACTTCAAAATTCAAAGAAAAACAAAACAGTGTTCAAGCACACTAAAATAAGAAACAAAACCTAAAAATCCAAAATGGTGTTACAGACCTACAATGTCTAAATGTATCTCAAAAGACATCAGGAAAATTCAAAATGTAGGCGAAAAAGGCCCCCCCCTTTGTTAAGAAACACCCCTGTCCCACTTCCACCGCAAAATTAATGGACTGTATGCAGGCAAAACCAGATATACAACACTCACTCAGTATCTAACCAATTGAAATGCTTCCATTTTTTTCTGGCAATCATGACGGGTAAAGAACTATAATCATGTCCACGACAAGAAAGCACTGCCTCAGCTATAGTCCAAAACAACTGTTCAGGGGTAATGTACAATTGTTGCAAAGACCACCGAACTCTACTGTTCCAAATGTGGAATTTAAAGCAGCCCAAAATACTCTGCATAACAGCTCTATCATATAGATTCCAGGCATTCGGTAAAACACCCAGAAATAATACCTCAGAAGTCATATTACGAAACAGAGAAGCAACCCAATTACATTCCACCACCAACCAAAAGCTAACAATATATGGACAAGGAAAAAACAAACGATACATAGATTATACCGGTTTGGAACACAAATTACTTCTAGGACAGGAACGGTCTTCAGTATTCTTATGTTTCAAATTGGCTCTGACTGACAATCTACCATGAACACACAGCCACGTCACATCCCACACCGAGGGAAGCTGAGGTGTGGAGCATAACATTTCCTGAATAAAACCAATCTCCTCCTTCGACCTAGAATAAAAATCAGACAAATGAAAAAAAGATCTAGCATGAATCGCAGCATATAATTCCTGTCTAGATAATCGAGTCACCATTGATTTAGTAAGTTGCCACTGTTTTATCTTACGAAAACAGGAAGAATAAGTAAACAAGACAGTGTGCACATGCTTTTGCTTAGGAACCGCCTTGTCCCTTGCCCAATCAGTAAACCAGCCTTCCAGGACATCCAAAACCCAGGGAGACCACCTCTTGTACACATTAGTGATCAAAGGACTAACATTCACAAATAGACCTCGTACTCTCAAACGGGGGCAGTGAGAGGATCTCAGATCTAGAAGTAGGTTGCCATCTGGGGACAAGTGACCATCAAACAGTGTGGTTCACGTTAAACTCAGCTACAGAGTCAAGCCATACAAAAGTGAGGGTACTGGACTTTAGGAGTGCTGACTTTGGCAAGATGGGAGAGTGCCTCAGAAAAGCACTAGCAAACAGGCTAGAAGGAGGTGTGGAGCAACAATGGGAATTATCAAACTGCCATCACAGAGGCAACAAGCCTTTGTGTAAGCAAATAAACAAATCAAAACGAAAGAAAAAGCCACTATGGTTCTCAAGAGAGGTGTGTGAAAGTCAGGAAGAAAAGATAGCATTCCGGCGAGTATAAGGAAACACAGAAGGAGCAGGACAGAGAGCTGTACAGTTAAGGCAGAAAGAAGCAGGAGGGAAGTCAGAATAGCAAAGGCCCAAACTGAGGAAAAGATAGCCAACTCAGTTAAGAAGGGGATAAAACCTTTATAGGTACATCAGTGAGCGAGAAAGACAAAGGAGGGATAGTGAGGCTGAATAGAATGAATGGTGGGTGGGCAGAGGGACAGTGAAAAGCAGGAATACTGAATGAATATTTCTGCTCAGTATTCACAAAGAGGAGGGGAAGTGCCTAATCCAATTAACAGAAGCACTCTTGATAGGGGGTCGATCCCAGTCCTTTCACAGAAGAAAGGGTTCTGCAAGAACTCCTAAAACTGAAGGTGGACAAAGCAATGGGTCCTGATGGAATTCACCCCAGAATTCTAAAAGAATTAAGGAAGGAACTAGTGAAACCACTGGCTACTCTTTTTAATAAATCATGGGAGGATGGTGTGGTACCCGAGGACTGGAGGGAGGCAGATGTGATTCCCCTTCACAAAAGTGGGACCAAGACAGAGGCAGGAAACTACAGACCTGTCAGTCTGACCTCTGTGGTAGGGAAAGTGATGGAGTCACTTCTGAAGGAAAGAATAGTTGAGTACCTAGAGGTCAGTGGAGCACAGGATCCAAGGCAGCATGGGTTCACAGCGGGAAGGTCATGTCAGACGAATCTAATAGATTTCTTTGACTGGGTGACCAAAGTAGTAGACCAGGGAGGGGCTATGGACATGGCCTACCTAGACTTTAGCAAGGCATTTGACACAGTCCCACACAAAAGATTGATAGTCAAATTAACCAGCCTGGGAGTGGGTCCCAGGGTGGTAGCCTGGGTAAAACATTGGCTGGACAACAGGACACAGAAGGTAATTGTAAATGGAGTCCTCTGAAGAAAGGGTTACTAGTGGGCACCGCAGGGTTCAGTACTGGGTCCAGTCCTTTTAATGTCTTCATCAGTGACATTGCAGAGGGACTGGAAGGAAAAGTATGCCTTTTGCAGATGACACAAAGATCTGCAACATGGTTGATACACAAGGAGGCGGAAAGGATGAAAAGGACTTGGCAACATTGGAGGAATGGTCAGACGATGGCAGCTAGGATTCAATGCAAAAAGTGCAAATAATGCACCTGGAAACAAGAACCCAGGGAAGAATACACAATGGGTGGGGAGGTAGTAACAACAACAAAACAGGAAAGGGACCTGGGAGTAATCATATCAGATGACCTTAAGGTTAGCAAGCAATGTGAGAAGGAAGTAGGAGGGCTGGGGTATACTGGGATGTATAGGGAGAGGCATCAGCAGCAGAAAACAGGAAGTTGTTATCCCTCTGTACAGACAGTTGGTGAGACCCCATCTGGAATACTGTGTCCAGTTCTGGAGACCCCATCTCCGAAGGACATAGACAGGATAGAGGCAGTCCAGAGGAGGGCAACTAAAATGGTGCAGGGTCTGCAAGAGAAGCCGTATGAGGAGAGACTAAAGGAGCTTAATATGTATACCCTTGAGGAAAGAAGGGAGAGGGGGACATGATAGAAACTTTCAAGTACCTCAAGGAATCAACAAAGTCCAAGAGGTAGCATCTTTCAGAAAAGAGACTTGCAAGAACAAGAGGACACAATTTAAAGATAGAAGAAGGCGGTTCAGGGGCAATGTGAGGAAGTATTATTTCACAGAGAGGGTAGTGGATGCATGGAACAGCCTTCCTGAGGAAGTTGTGGGGTCTAAAACTGTGGGAGAATTCAAGAATGCATGGGACAGACATAAGGCAATTCTTGTGGGGGACAGGAAGATATAGGCTGTTGGTTAACTAGGATCTGCGGCCTATCCTGTAGGTAGGGAAATGGGCAGACTAGATGGGCCTAGCGGTCCTTATCTGCCATCAAAGTCTATGTTTCTATGTTTCTATGTTTCTAAAAAGATAGAAAAGAAAAAGACAATTGGGTTATTCATATTTAGACCACCTTGGGTTTTGGACAAATATAAAACATTTCTTTTAATGAGGTTTAAACGATTACCCCAAAAAGCCTGAAAAAAAAACCGACTTAACAGAACACATTCCAAATAACTGGGTAATGCATATACTGCTGCCAAGTGCAAAAACATACCTAATAAATAAGTCTTTACCATATAGACCCTTTTCAATTTGGCCATACGCCACTTATTCCAAGTATGAACCCTAAATTTTGCAGCTTTTCAAATAACATTCCAATTATAAATCTCCAGTTGAGGGGCCCCCCCCAAAAAAATACCCAAAATCTTAATCTCTGAACCACACACCGTAATTCCCATAATCCCTGAAAAATGGCTGGCTTTATACCCTAACACAACACACTTACTCTTATTAAAATTAATACTAGCCCCAGTACCCATCATAAAATGCTGTAAAACTATTTCTGTAGCAGCCCCAGTCGGTAGATCTGATAACAAGATACAGAAATCATCAGCATAAGCGATGGTAAGAAGTTCAGTCATATCACTATGCAGAGAAATACCACCGAGAGGTCGTATGCTGGCGCGCCGTCTGGAATTTTTCTTGGCGGTGTATCACTACCGGCCTCTGAACGGGTGCGCAACCTTGGGGTGATTCTTGACGGTAGGCTGGCTTTTCAATCCCAAGTGTCAGCCGTCATCAAGACTTCCTTTTACCATTTTAGGAATATTGCCTGGGTTAAGCACCTTGTTCCATCTGACTCTCTGTCAACATTGGTCCATGCCTTTGTGTCCTCGCCTCGACTACTGCGCCTTTACTTTGGGCTTTCTGGGGTTGAAATCGCCGCCACAGCTTGGCAGAACGCCGGCAGCCCGGGTTTTGACTGGGACAAGCAGGTCCGTCACATTACCTCGAAGAGGCGCGAGCTGCACTGGCTTCCAATATGGTGGCGGATCACCTTAAAGTCATTTTATTGACTTTCAAAGCCCTTCGCACCAGGGTCTGTCCCATCTGAAAGACCTGCTGGTTCCTGACTGCCCTGGCCGATCACTCCGGCTCGGCCGACATGAGGTTGTTAGAGATTCCAAGAGGAGCTTGAAATCCTCTGGCAGCAGAGCTTTTTCTCATGCTGCTCCCACTCTTTGGAATTCTCTACCATGCCGGTTACGGAATGTTCCTCCGCGGAGATTTTCAAGAAGGAATTGAAACACATCTGTGGAGAATGGCCTTCTTGGAAGGTTAAATGTATTGTAAAGTGTGTGAAATTTTATTGTAATTTATTATGTTTTTATGATATATTTTATAATGTTTTATGGTTTTGATGTTTGTATTGTATGCTGAAGTTTTTATTAACCTGCTCAGCGCCTTGATATAGTGAAAGACGCTATACAAATAAAATTATTATTATTAATATTACTAATATTAACTGCCGAATTCAGTTGCCGTAACAACGGATCTAATGTAAGAATATACAACAGGGGGCTGAGAGGGCAACCTTGACGTACCCCCCCGCCGACATGCCTGAAATTTACCAATCCTCTCATGTACATAAGGAGCCATAACAGCTGAGTCATAATAACCCTTTAACCAGGAAATAAAAGAAACAGGAAAGCCATAATAAGCTAAACAGGACCATAAATAAACATGTGAGACACGATCAAAAGCCTTTACTTGCCAGCCCGGTGGCGCTGAGGGCTGAGGTGCTGGATGCCTTACCTCACGCCACGACGGCGACCTGTGTTCAGGAATGGACATGGGCGCGGGGGTTGTGAGGAGAAGGATCGAGTGTCCCTAGGACTGCTCTCCTTCTCCGGAGAGGGGGGATTGCAGGGCTCGGCGACTGCCTACCACCTAGCGGAGGCTGGGAGGTGGCACGTCAGCGCTGCAGAAGAAGGGCGAGAGTGCGGCAGGTGCTTGGCGGGACGCGCACGGGAGCATGCATGCTGCCTCCGCTGGCGCCATTGCACACTGCACCTCGAGGGGGAACAGAGTAAACACAAGAAAAATACAGAGTCCTCTGTGAATGACGACGGTCCCCTTCTGTGATGGCCCGGGAAGGCACCTCCCTGAACGCTCATCCGGTCCGGTGGGCTGAGTCGCTCCCCACCCCCCTGCCACAAAGGGTAAGTCATGGGGTTATGGGGAAGGGGTCTCATACCCGGAGCCTACACGGGGAGGACGTCAGATGCTGGCAGAGGACTCCAGGGGAGGAAAAATAAGTAGCTGCAAAAACCTTTAATTGATCTAAACTTAACAAAAACCCAGAAATATCATTCAAAGAACCCCCCTGTGAGAAACTTCACACAACAAAATCAAAGCATCCGAAATAGTGCAACCTATAATAGAACAAAACTGTGAAGAATGAATAATCTGGGGCAAAATAATAGCCAACCTATTACTCAATAATTTAGTCAAAATTTTTACAATCCGAATTAAGAAGGGTAATAGGTCTCCAGTTACCTAAAAGCTCCCTATCACCAGATTTAAATAAAAAAATAATAACCCCTGATTGAAATTTGCAGTATAAACACCAGTATCTAAACAAACCTGAAATAAAGTCACCAGTTCCGAACCTAAAACAGAAAAAATCAAAGGATATAGTTCATTCATTCACTAAACCATCTCTACCAGGAGTTTTACCGTTAGGTAAGGAAGTAATCACTGCTTCCAACTCCAGCCTTGAAATAGACTGCTGTAAAACCGGAAATAAATCCTCAGGAACCAAAACCCTACTTCCATCCGACAACCAAACATTACTTGTTTCCGTTGTCATTGACGGATCCACCTGAAAAGAATTCAACAAACAGCCCTCCAAAGCCACCAGAATATCCTCATGAGAAGAAACTAAAGATCCTAAAGAGTTTACGACCGGTTTCATTTCCTTGTGTTTCCTGTACCTATCACTTTGTTCAAATGGATTCACCTCACCCTGCGCACTGGAAACCCCAAATCTCTAAGCATTCTCCAAAATCTGTTGTTTGTCATGTTGTAATTTAACTAAATCCTGTTTTAAAGTGTGCACATCAGACATATCTACCTGTAAGCCATTTTGTAAATCACAGTATGCTTTTTCCAACCAGGATTTCAGGGACTTATAAGAATCACTCTTTGCTTTCTCCAAAAGACGCCCGATTTTTTGAAAATACTGTTGAATATCAGACTTTGTATTATCCCACCAATCTTGAATCGCATCATATAAAAAACAAACAGATTTACGTGCCCTGAGTAAAGAGGCAAAACCATCCTTAACTTCTGGAAAGTCCAACAAGGATAAATTCATTTTCCAATAACCCGGACCCCTAGAAATACTGGGATAATCAGAAAAGGTAACCTGTAAAAGCACATGATTGGTGGTAGCCACAGGAAGTGCAACCCTAGAACTAAGCTTCAAATTAGGGGACACAAACCAATAATCTATACGGGACTTCCTAGAACCCGAAATGTAAGTATATACTACATCTGGGGAGTCTGATTGAAAAACATCCATCAACCCTGTAAGATTCAAAAAGTCATTCAAAAATTAGAATTACAATACAGTTTAGGAGATTTAGCCCCCCCATCCCCCACCGCCCTATTAATATTAAAGTCCCCACCAAAAAGGACATTATGTCTAGTCAATAAAAATGGACAATTTTTTTTCAATAAAGCGATATGGTCAGTCTTAGTCTGTGTAGCATACACATTGATGAGTCTGAAATCAGAATTCTGTATTGAAACGTCCAGTAGAAGACATCTGCCTACCTCAATTTCAACAACATCAGTAACTAGGATATCAGAAGTGAAAAAACAAATTCCAATCCCAGAACATAAAATACAAACCCCCTCCTGACCAAAAACAAGGACCCCACGGCCAAGTTTGAGATGCTTCCTCAAAATCAGAACAGGTATACAGTTTCGTGTCCTGGAGAAAAACAACATCACCTTGAAACCGGGAAAAAATGTCATAAGTAGCCCTATCTTTTATACTTAGTGTGAATACTGTTCATATTCAGCAAGGTCACAGTCAAATCACCAACACCAGAAACTCAGAATCGAGAGGGCAACGTTTTTTTTCCAGGCACTTTTTCGTAAACCCATCCTAAGCCCACTTTTTTTTTCTCAGTTTTTTTTGTACTCCATCAGATTTCTCTACATCCATATCAGACACTGGGTCCCGTTGCGAGGAAGATTCAAAAGCCGCATCTGAATCCAAATCCACTGAATCATCCTCAACGGCTAGAATCCCATAAGAATTGGACAAAGGAATGTCAGGAACAATCCCTACTGAGGGAGGAGGGTCTACACTAGCAGGTGTTACCGGTTTCAAGGGACATACAGGGGTGGCGGAGGAGCCACGTCTCCATTTGCCACAGGTAAAGGGTGGACTAAGAGATCACTTTCTAGAGGGTCCTGCCCCGCAGAAGCACAGGGAGGCACCCCAGAGACCAAACCAGTATCCTGCGCTGTAGAAAGCACTGGAGGATGATGTGGAACACCACTCCTGGGCGGTCTAGGGTGTCTACGGTCTAGAGGTGCTCTGGCCACATTAATATAATAGTCCTGAACTATAAAATCAGCCTCAGAAGTATTATGTGCAGCAAGAGGGCATTCTGTAAAAGTGTGTCCAGGCTCATCACAAAAATTACTTGTAGGAGAGTTATCACATTCCGTGCTAACATGCCCCATATCCTCACAATGAAAGCAATGAATCTTGTCGTAAGAAGTACTAATGTGTCTCACTGACCCACATTTATGACATTTACGAGGCTGACCTGGATAGAAAAGAAAACTCTTGTCCCTACTGATGAAAAACCAATTTTGTAAATGTTTAAAATCATTGTCCACAGTAAATAGTTTGATTTTTATCTGCCAACCCCCATTCCAGAAGCCCTCTGCATCAATAATAGGTTCAGGGGTACCCTGGACATCACATCGTTTATCCAACCATAATAAAATATCGGAAATATTGACCCCTTCATTGCGAAATAAAACCATAATAATTTGAAATGATTACTTGGTCAGGGGAATAACTTGTAAAGGAGTCCAAAAAGGGTTAGTCTTAAGAAGAGAATATTTAGTCCAAAAACGTTCCCAAATATCCGAAGTCCGAAAACTGACATCAAACGTATGTTCCCCGGGTGCATGAATAAGTGCATAAATCTCAGTGGGTGAAAAACCCAGGGACTGTTTCAGTGAGACCTTACCCACATAAAATCGATTAGGTATTTCAGCCATACCACCCAGATATCAGAGCCTAATAGCATTCCTCCTTTTTGCCAACTCTACTGGTTTGTGAAACAGGCCTGCGTAAGAAGGCTTCTGAGGAATAGGGTCTGACAACAGTATAGGATCCTGCTCAGGAACAGACTTTAAAATGTCCACAGGGTCAGTAGTAACATCAGGCCGAGAATCCACCCCCCTAGATTCCAAAGGAGTCAATGGAGCCACACCAGCCGAAACAGTTTCCTGCTCCACAGAAAATGAGGGCGAATCTGCTGGCAATAAAGGCCTCTGTCCCGCACCCATATTCAAATCCACCTGCTGAGAACTGTGTTCCGAGGCAGTCGCCAGGCCTACCTGCCTAGTACCTGATGCAAACGTCAGGTCCACAACCCAAGTACCGTCTGATTTTTGAGCCCAGCCCAACTGTCACAAAGCAGCCTCCGTGGACCAGCCCACATCCCCTGGCAATTGTTAGCTCTACTGGAAATAACCCACTATCACCTGAGGAAAGCGGCAGCTGGTCCTGTGGAACACTCACCTGAGGGCCAACAAAAACCTTCGAAGTGGAGGGATTTTGCAAAGGTGATACTCCAGCCATTCTTTTTCTCTTTTTGTCCTCTTGTAAATTCAGAGATTCCTTTTGCAAAACACCAGCAGCCTCGCAAACAGCATCACCAAGATCCGACTGCAAAACCATGTTCGCTACCGCAGCATGCGACTTTTCAGGCCCAAACTCAGTCATACTACACCTACGTCGGTCTCCGCTATCAGCGCCCACCGTGCCTGCCGGAAAATCATCGACCGATCCGCAGACCTCAACGTCTCGTTCCAGAATGAACCGCGACCACACACCTACAGGACAGCACCCCCTACCGCAGAGTAGGGGAATTTCCTTGGTGTCCTGGCCAAATTTCCTCCCATTCACTAAAATACCACCAACAGCTTAATCTGGTTCAGTTTCAGTGGGTTACCATCTGTATCCCCCCTCCCCTGGGTCACTCCTGAAAAAGGGACTTCTAGTCTCAGTGGGCCTACCCAGTCAATGAAATTCAGTAAATAAATAAAGATGGTAAGATCCAACCACAAGCAACTTCAACAACGTAACAGTGCAATTATAGCAACAGTAAACACCAGACTGCTAGATAAGAGCTGCTACTTGGTTACATAAAAATAGTGGTCTATGTGCAGTCACAGACAGAGGATAAAAGTGAATGGTTCTGTAGAGTCCCTATGAAGGAGAATTTAGAGGGGCAAGGCGGGAAATGAGTTCCAAAGCCTTGGGCAAAAGAGGAGAATTCCTGATCATCTATCTTGGTGGTACTCTTGGCAATGGTAAGAGTACACAAATCCACAGATCAGAATGTGTAAGATGGGTGGGTAGTTTGTAGCTTCAGAGTAAGGGTGTTGGGAGAGGTGGACTTAAGCAAATTATATATGAAACACCTTGCCAAGTAGGAACAAGCAGCAGATGGTGAGAAACTAGCAAGGGTTATGTATAGGGAGCAGTGATGGGTAAGGCGAGAAGAGGAAGAGGAAGAGGCAAACCTGCAGATATTATTGTAAACCACACTGTTTCTGAAGGGTTGTTTTGGGGACATTTGAGTAAATGAGAGAGCTGTGCTGCAGGCAGGGGAGAAAAACATCTTGAGATATGGCTCACCTTGCGTTGGGGGTGAGGAAATTGCAGATTAGTTATGTCATCCCTAACCTGGAGTTGATGGCTTTGCAGGTGGCGGCTATGTGGGTGGAGAGCAGAGGCTTATGATGAGAGGCCAACTTTATTTAGGTTAGAATGGAGAAGGGAGCAAGTTGCTAAGTCAAAGGCTTTAGCTAGGTCAATAAAAACTGCACCAAAGAGAGAGCCATCGTCCATGGCAACTTTAATGTCATTAGTAATTTGGACTAAGGCCATGGTGGTACAGCACTCTTTCCAAGAAGCATGCTGACAAAGGGTGAGGAGGTTATATTTTAGAAGGTAATCCATCAGCGCAACACTCTACCTGGGTGACCACAGGTGGCAGTGTGGCTGGTGGGAACACAGACATGGGAAGTGGTGGAGGTGGGTGCTGGCGTGATGACACGCTCAGCGTGCTCGCATCATGGCACCACTACGTGCACTGCCTTGGGGCCAGTGGGGAGGGAGAAAACAGAAAAAGAAGTCCTGGCATGGGGAGGGGCAAGCTGCCCTGTATATCTGGCTCCTCAGCCTTGACCCAGCTCTTCTCTGGGCCATGAGTATCCTATTGGTGGGTGCCCCCTGACTCCCAAACCCCCTTGGGAGAGGGCTATCCAAGGAACCAAGTTAGCTTAAGAAGAGAGGCTGTGGTAAGTGGCAATATGGGGGCCTAGGTGCCACTGTATGTAAGATGAGAAAAGCTTTGGTAGGTTGCAATGAGGGGGCCCAGGTGCCTGAGTAAGTAAGGAGAGAGAAAGTGAGGCTGTTATAAGTGGCAGTAAGGGGGCCAAGGTACCAGTGTATGTAAGGAGAGAGAAGTTCTGGTAAGTGGCAATGAGGGGGCACAGGTGTCAGTGTTAATAAGGGAAAAAGAGGCTGTGGTAAGTGGCAATGAGAGGGCTCAAGTATCAGTGCATGTAAGAAGTGAGAAGCTGTGGTAAGTGGCAATGAATGGGCTCAGGTTCCAGTGTAAGTAAGGGGAGAGAGGCTGGAATAAGTGGCAATGAGGGGACACAGTGCCAGTGTAAGTAAGGGGAGAGAAGCTATAGTAAGTGGCAATGAGGGGCCTCAGGTACCAGTGTATGTAAGGAGTATGAGAAGCTGTGGTAAGTGGCAATGAGGGGCACAGGTGCCTGTGTAAATAGGGGGAGAGAGGCTGCAGTAAGTGACAATGAAGGGGCCCAGTCTCCAGTGTAAGTAAGGGGAGAAAGGCTGCAGTAAGTGGCAAGGAAGGGGCACAGGTGCCAGTGTAAGTAAGGGGAGAGAGGCTGTGGTTAGTGGCAATGCGGGGCCTCAGGTACCAGTGTATGTAAGGTGTGAGAAGCTGTGGTAAGTGGCAATGAGGGGGCACAGATGCCAGTATAAGTAAGGAGAGAGGTTGCAGTAAGTGGCAATGAGGGGCCTCAGGTGTCAGTGTATGTAAGGAGTGAGAAGCTGTGGCAAGTGGCAATGAGGGGGCCTAGGTGTCAATGTAAGTAAGGGGAGAGAGGCTGCAGTAAGTGGCAATGAGGGGCTGTGCTCAGGTGCCAGAGTAAGTACGGGAGCATAAATAGAACAAAAAAAAAAATGTTGGCTGGGAAAAGCCCACTGAGCCATGGCCTGTTTCCAGGTGCAACCTGGGAGGCAAGAAGCATGGTACAGTCAGACAAGAATACAAAAGTAAAGCACGCAGTGCAATACTGCCAGCAAGTGAGGTAGTACAAGGTGCAGCCGTAGTCATTGCAAAAAACTACATTAATGCAGACAGTAGGGTTGAAGAATGAAAAATGCACAAAGTAGAGTAATTAGCTGGCCTGGTGGTGCTGAGGGCTGAGGCACTGGACGCTACACCTCACGCCATGCCAGCGACCCGGGTTCGGGAATGGACTCAGGCCATTGGGGGTCGGCTGGTTGGGGGAGGGTGTGGACTTGGATTGAGCTCCCAGCTGGGAGCTCTCCTTTCCTGGGGGAGGGAGGGAGGATGGCACTGTGCAGCTTTGGCGGACCCTAGTGGTCTGGGGCTCGGCAGATGCAATGCTCATTCTAGAGAGGGATGGGCAGCATGGCAGACCTCCTGCAGGTGGGTGCGGGAGCACACCTGTGCTGCGCTGGAAGTCAGTGCTACGCCAGCGCCACCGGAAAGGGAAAACCTCTCCTCCCATTGGTAGGCGATAGCGCATCTGGTGGATGCAGTCCCACGTTCAACGCTGGGCACCAGGACGTCTGCTCCGGGTCCCTCATCCAGTAGCAGCAACCCTAGCAATACTGTAGATAGAGCACCAGTAAAAGGAATATGGCGGTCCTTCCTCAGGGGACTCAGAATCGAAGGATTCAGGCAAGGCTGCACTTGGAGTGGGGGGCCCTCCAAACCAGGAGTTGGACGTCTGGGCTTCAGGATGGACGGGCAGAGCCAGCATACCATGAGACCATGCTGGAGAGAGGCCAATGGGTGGGGAAGAATAAATAGAGTTCAAAAAAACAAACAAAAAAAAACCAAAACAAAGTGGAGTAATGGAAAAATGTTAAGGTTTTGGTTCTCTGGAGTCTGGATGAATCCGTGGTGAGGTATTATTTGGAGTTGTCAACTCTAATGCCTACCCCTTCTCCCCCAGCCAATAGTCACCTGTCCAGAGTAGGAGATACAGCTCCAAGTCAGTGACTCATACTGATACACTTTTTGGAGGTACAGAAGTGTGGCTTGCCACATTACCAACAGAATCAGTCGTAGCCTTCTTTATGCAGGACCCCGTGGGCCCTGCATGAAGAAAGGAGAACCACATCTGAACTTGTTTGCTCATGGGTGGGGGTGGGCACTAGGGTTGACAACCCCAAGCAACACCTTGCCGCTGGTCTGCCAAGACTCTGGAAACCCAAAATCCTAGTGTTTTTTCATTTCCCTCCTTTGTGCACTTTGCATTCATCAACCATAATGTTTTTATTAATGTAGTTTTTTTTCAATTTATTTCCCTTCTTTTTGTGACAGGAGAATCATAGCCTCTTGAAATAAACAGAATAATGCAGTTATTTCTAGCCTTGTTTCAACAACCAACCAACACGTGAAAGACAACAGTGTCTTAATACTTGCAGTTGCACCGTTACACCATACCATCCTAATTCAGATACAGTACTAATAATAAAGATTCCTTACCTGGGTCCTGGGGATTGTGGGATGGGGGCTGAGTGGCTTAAGGAAACATTGGGTTGTAGCTGTAAAAAAGAATAGCAATGGGGTCACAAAGGAACTGCAGCTCTTTAAAAACTAACCGGAGCAAGCCTGGTACACCAGACATAAAACAATTACTTATCTGATACACGGAGCCAGTGTCCTCTAATGCCAGCACTGGACCTGTAGCCATAAATTGGAAAGTGAGTTAGTATGAGCAATAAAAATACCAATCAACTTTGTCGGGTGGAAAGGGATTGTAGTTTCTGGGGGGAGTTTAAAGTGGGTTGCTCATGATGGTAGAAACCAGTACAATGGCAGTGACCCCTGTTCTGTAACAAACCAGGGTCACTCTTGGAGGCCAGCATGGGAATGTGGACTGGACTCAGAGTCCCTGAGCCCACTCTCTTCTCGGGGGGAGCAAGTTGCTCCACTCATCGACTGCCACCAGGGCAGGATGAAATCATCACCTTTTGCAAGACCTGCAACACCAAAAGGGGGATGGATACCAAACTGGTTGACAGTCGAGGGGGGCAGACGTTCCTCCACCTCCTATCCCCATCATGGGGGGAAATCTGAGGGGAAGTATAAATGATACAAGATAAGTTCCTGACAGCTGGCCCGTTGGCACTCAGGGTTGAGGCGTTGGATGCCACACCTCACGCTACGCTGGCCACCCGGGTTCAGGAACAGACTCAGGTTGCTCGGGGGCTGGCAGGGGTGAGGAAGGATTGAGCATCCATAGACAGCTCTCCTTCCTTGGGGAGGGGGGGCAGTGTGGAGTGCTGTTTGTCTGACACCTAGCGGTGGCAGGGGGGCAGCACATGCATGCTGCCAGAGTGGGAAGGGACCCCATGTCCAGAGCGTAGGCTGCCTCCGTGGAGAAGGAACCCAGCTGCTCCACCCATTTCACGTTCGAGGGCCCAGGGGAGTAAAGCAGGCAGAAAAACGGGAGATGTCAGGCTCCATGATGGCCCGATGCACCCCGCACAATAAGCCACCCCGCCTTCTGGATTGTGCTCTGGGGGGTGAGTAAGCTGGCACTCTTCACCCTGGCCCCACTGCGGGCAGGTAATCAGTGGGGGAACTATGGGGTATGACTGAGTGGGGGGATATTCAGGCAAGGAGGACGAGCCCCTCTAAGGGAGGGATGAAGCCACCGGCCAGCTCCGTAGAGGCAGAGAAAAGTATAAATAATTTTAAAAAAAGATACGTTTCTGAGATGGAGGGTGACAGGTCTGGGAGCTAACAGCAATAGGGGGTCTGTTAGTGGTGCAGGGCCTGCAGGGACCTGATCTTCATCTTGCCAGGTACTCTTTTCCCCATTTTCTTGCCATCCCACTTGTGTCGATGCAGTGCACAGGCCAATTAGGCCTTGACATACACGTTAACCCCTTAGACTTTATCAACACCCACCATAACAAGCAATTCAAAATACAGGATGTTGTCTGTTACATCCAGTGCAAGAAGTGGCCACATGCAAGCTATGTGGGGGAAACTGGGCAACCCCTTCAAACCCAAATGAACTCGCACAGGCATGACATAAACTTAAAAAAGACTGAAAAAACAGTGGGTCATCATTTTTCTCAGTCTGGCCACTTCATCTCTGACCTCTCTGTCCTGGTTCTCAAGGGACTCTTCAGAAATACATAAGAAAGTCGGGCGTATGTCCTGGCAGACAGTGACCAGATTGGGGGCCTGGAGGTAAGGGACCCATTGGCTGCAAGCATCCATGCCATGGTCTGGTTCTGCCTGAACCTAGGAGGGGTAGAAGGCTGCACAAAGACAGAGGTAACTGACTTCGGGGGGGCGGATTTCAAGGAAATGGGAAGGATCCTTAAGGAGCACTTAAATGGGATTGGGCCAGACATGGACACTGACAGTAGGTGGGAAATCATCAGGAGGGGGGTGCAGGATGCTACCAGCACCTACACAAGAGTAAGACGAAAATGCAGTAGGGCCCGAAAACCCTGCTGGTGGACAAGGGAGGTTAAGAAGGTGTTTAGGGGAAAGAAGGCGGCCTATAGGCAATTCAAGTGCTCAAGGAGTGAAAGGGATCGAGGGGAGTATGAGCTGATGGCCAGAAGGGCCACTAGGGTGGTGAGGGCGGCAAAGGCAAGGAAAGAGCAGAACCTGGCCTGGGAAATTAGGAGAGGGAACAAGGGATTCTTTAGATTCATTGGGGAAAAACGAAGGGTAAAGGGGCAGATTAGCAGGATTAAATCAGTGGAGGGATGAGCACAAGACCCAGGGGAGCAGGCTGAGGTACTAAATGAGTACTTGGCCTCAGTTTCACCAATGAAAATGGGGGCTGCATCACACATGGGAGGAGATGGTGAAACTGGCGGAGGGGACCTCACTGACCGGGCTGGTCTGGGGAGGGGGCATCACTGGCAGGTGGGGGAAGGCAAAGCAGGGGGACGAGGTAGCGGAGGTGGAAATCACGGCAGAGAGAGTGAGGGAAGCCCTCAGATCTCTTAAGATGGAGAAAGCACTGGGGCTGGATAAATTACATCCTAGAGTGCTGAAGGAACTGGCGAATGTCCTGGCGAAATCCCTGGCGGAGCTCTTCAGCATCTCTCTGAGGACAGGGTGGGTGCCCCAGGACTGGAAGGTGGCGCATATAGTGCCTATCCACAAGGGGGGATCAAGAGAGGTGGCAGGGAACTATAGGCCTGTCAGCCTGACATCAGTGGTGGGCAAGGTGATGGAGGGCATTGTCAAGGAGAGACTGGGAGGGACCTGGAAAAGTTGGGGTGCCTGGACGATAGACAGCATGGATTCATCCTGGGGAAATCATGTCAGACAAACCTTGTGGAGTTCTATGACTGGGTGATGAGTGCCTTGGACCTGGGTAGACCAGTGGATGTCCTCTTTCTTGACTTCAGCAAGGCATTTGACTCTGTTCCTCATGGGGGCCTGTTGGATAAGCTGGGAGAAATGGGGTGGGGAACCAGATGATCAGATGGATGGGCAATTAGCTCCAGGATCAGACCCAGAGGGTCATGGTTGGTGGGATAGTCTCATCCCCAAGAAGGATCATTAGTGGGGTCCCTCAGGGATTGGTCCTTGGGCTCCTCCTGTTCAACACCTACGTCTCTGACATAAGGAAGGGTATCAGGATTGAGATGAGTCTCTTTGTGGATGACTCAAAACTGGAGGCAGTGGTGGATGGGGAGGAGGGGAAGGTGGCCCTACAGGGGACCTGGAGGCTCTGGAAAGGTGGTCTAGAAAGCGGAAGCTGAGGTTCAGTGCAGGGAATTGCAAGGTACTGCACCTAGGAGCCAGAAACCCAGGCCAAGTGTACAGCCGGGGGTGGATGCTACAAGTCTCGATGGCTGAGAGGGACCTGGGGGGGGTGGTGGATGTCAAGATGAACAACTCGAAGACTTGTAGAAGGGCAGCGGCAAAGGCCAACAGGATGCTTGGATGCATTGCTAGGGGGATCACCTCCAGAAGGACGGAAGTGATACTCCCACTGTATCACTGTTTAGTGAGGCCACACCTTGAGTACTGCATGCCGTTTTGGAGGCCACATTTCACTGAACTCTTGGAGAAGGTCCAGAGAAGGGCAACCAGAATGATTTGGGGCTTGGGGGATAGGACCTATGGGAAGAGGCTCGAAGAGCTAAATATGTGCATATTGGAAGAGAAAAGGGAACGGGGGGGGACATGACAGAGGTCTTCAGGTACATAACTAGAGGGCATGGGTGGAAGCTGGAGGGAGGGAGATTCAGGGGAGAAAGGAGGAGGTGCTACTTCACTGAGAGGATGGTGGAGCCATGGAATGTGCTGCTCAGGGGGCTGGTGGAGGCAGAGATGGTGGAGGGGTTCAGAGGGGTGGACAGGTACAGGGAAGGGTTCTGGAAGCAAATTCCAGCAGCTGAATATCTCGACGGAAGGGAGAAGCCAGAGAGGGAGAGGGGGCAAGCAAGGTCACCTCCCAGGTGGGGGCTGACCAAACGAGCAGACACGAAAGACCATTAGGCCTATTCTGCTGGCATTTTAGTATGTTTGTATGTTAGTATGAGGTCAGACTTATTTTTGTTCTTAATACAACAAAAAATAAGGGACTGAATGTAGACCTCAATCTTGTGACCCATTACAGAATTTAAACCGACAACTGCCTTTCACTTGCCTCAGGAACATGTGCTTTTCTTGTGTGTGTGTGTGTGTGTGTGTGTGTATATATATATATATATATTTATACAACATGGCCCAGATATTCAAAAGGGTTGCGCCATGCGCAACAGGGTTGCGCCATGCGCAAGTCCAAAATGCGCCATTCTGCGATATTCAGCAGGAGGCAGTTACGCCACTGGCACCAGGTTATAAGAGAGCAATGCAAATGAATGCATGCTCAACAGGAGGGGAGGATCCATGCATAACCTGCGCAACTCCGGATATTCAGTCGGTTGCGCAGGAGTTGCATGCGCAACTCCTGCCGCGCCCACAAGCTTGAGCCAAAAAAGGGTTTAAGTCGAGGGCCACCCACAGGAGCTGCTGCATTGCAGGGTGCAACACAGCAGCTGCCACCCTGGCTGGCCCCCAACTCGCCCCTGTGCCCCCACCAGCCCGTCGCTGGCAGTACACGACATGTCCCCCACACATCCCACAGTCCATCGCTGGCAGAACCTGTATAAACCCTTCCCCAGTGCCCAACCTGGCAGAACTGTATAAACCCCCAGTGCCCGATCATGGCAGAATTTGTAAACTCTCTAGTGCCCGATCGCTGGCAGAACAACCTCCCCCCAACCCGAATAATCCCTGCGGTCCAGTGGGATTGAAGTCTGATCGGGCAGAATATACACTTCCCCCAAAACATCTCCCCGGGTTCTGCTGTGACATTCTGCCCAAGATCGGCTTCACGGTCCACTGGACCACCAGGAGTTATTCGGGTTGGGGAGGGTTACACTTCGCCCGCGATCGGGCACTGGGGGTTACAGGTTCTGCCCGCGATCGGGCACTGGGGTTTATACAGGTTCTGCCCGCGATCGGGCTGTGGGAGGTGTGGGGCGCATGTATGTGTTCTGCCCGCGATCGGGCTGTGGGAGGTGTGGGGGCATAACTGTGATGCCCGCGATCGGGCTGCAGTGTGAGTCGGTCCCCGACGGCTGCTGCCTGGCAGGGTGGCCAGGAGCAAGTCCTCGGGGATCGGCGCACCTACATGCAAATGGCATGCAAATGGGGCCATAAAGAGATGCAAATGGCCCCCCCTGCGCCTTGCATAAATTATGGCCCCATTTGCATGTCACCTTTTGAATATCGGAAATTTGCGCATAGCGCAATGGTACTTGCGCCACCGCAAGTTGAATGCTCAACTCTGGCAAGCAGTAGCGCAGAGTTCCACTCAGCCATCTTGCCAAGTGCTGTGGCTTTGGATGCATATACCAAAGGAGTTGCTCAACAGCGCAACTCCCTTTGAATATCACCCCGGCCACACCCCTGCGCAACTATTTTGAGCAGCGCAGGGGCTTGCGCCTCAGACTGGCGCAGTTTGAATATCTGGGCCCATGTGTTTTGGCATAAATGTGGAGATAAAAAGTGATATCTCAGCTAGGCAGTGAAGATATCATTGATATCTTCATGTTCCTATACGTCATTTGTTATCTCCATGTTCCTATACGTAATTTCAGAACTAATCTGGTTGATCCTGCCATCTGTGCCATCTTTTCAGTATCACTTTCACGTTAGACCCTGTTCCTGCTATTATGTAGCGTGACCGAGCAGTCTGAAAATTGCACTATTATGCACCGTTATGGCCTTCCACAATGGCATTGTGTGTCACAAGTCCTGAAAACTGTGTACATTTGTACACTTTCACTCGCTTTTGTCAAAATAAGCTCCCAAATTCTACAGAGAGAACAGTGAGTGACCCTGCAGCTTCAGAACAGAAGTAGCGTTAGCGAGTGTTGCTATGGCTGAGTAATCGAGACATACTGCAGGGTACAATCCTCTTGGTTGCTGTCCTCTTCCTCGACCACCCATACATCATCCCCCAACCACCCGTACAGCATCGGTGAGAGAGTTAATTCCACCCCGTTAGTATTGTGTCTTTGTCTATCAATGAAACAGCAAATAATCGAGATGCACTGCAGAGTACAATCCCCTTGGTTGCTGCCCCCTTCCTTGACCACCCATACGGCATCCCCAACCACCCGTACAGCATCGGTGAGAGAGAGGAAAGGAGAGAGTGAGAGTGCTAATCCCACCCCTGTTAGTACTGTAGTGCCACACATCACTGTCCCGTTGAAGTCTCTGTGTGTCTCCACAGTCCTGTGCAAGATGCTGCCTGAATGCAGATGCTGTCAACTCTGCTCCACTGTACACTGTCCTGTGAATGCGTCTTTCCATCTCTGTCCTGGTACCCGTGCAAGATGCTAAGTGAAGACTGATGCCAGGGTGGGTTTCTGTAACTGTGGCGAGCACTGTAGCTGAGTTAATCCACACCACAATCTTACAAGGAGGGAAGTGTAGCGGCAGCGAGTTCCGCAGCAATGGTGATCATGGTCGCAATTTTACAGGTGGTAGCCAGATCCCACCCGCTGTTAGCCAGTGCACCATCCTGTGTCTATCCCTTTCAATGTCATTCTGTCTGTGGGGGGGGAGAACCATCATCAGGACCTGACTGGTGAGGACCGAAAGTGTCACACCAAGAAGATTCATGTAACACATGATGCTGAGTCTCTGGGACACTCGCTTTTGTCAAAATAAGCTCCCGATTCTAGGAAGAACAGCAGCGCGATCCTGCAGCTTAGAACAGAATTAGCACAGCGGCGTCGCTTGGTCAACACTCGCTAACGCTACTTCTGTTCTGAAGCTGCAGAGTCACCGCTGTTCTCTCTGTAGAATCGGAGCTTTATTTTGACAAAAGCGAGTGAAAGTGTACTAATGTACAATCGCTTTCAGGACTTGCGAACATACAATGCCATTGTGAAGACTATAACGCGATAATAGTGCAGTTTTCAGACCTCTTGTCACGCTACATGTTGGCACAGAAAATGAAAGTACCCTACAGTTAATAAACATCACAGTGGCGGAATTAACCAAACACTATTTTAAATTATTGCTCATTCTGAAATAATGGCAGGATCAACCACATAACCTCCTTTAAATACATTTTAAATAGCAGGATGAACCACAAAATGTATTTAACATGTGGCATCTCTTATGTTTGTGAGCAATATATGGGGTTATTTCTGTGTGTGGGGAAGGTGGGGTGGTTGTGTTTCAATGGCCCAAAACATGTTGTATAAACAGAACATGACATGGCCTGAGTAAAGATATCATATTTATCTTTACGAGAGGCCAATGACATCAAGATATCTCACTCGTGAAGCCGCCACTCGTGGGGCCATCATGATATCATTGGCCTCTCGTGAAGATAAATAAATATCTTCACTCAGGCCTTGTCATATCCCTATATATATATATATATATATATATATATATATATATATATATATATATCTGTATATATTCATGGCAAAATTCTGTTTAATGCATCAGTTAGTGTTCCACAGTGACAAAAGCGAGGAATTTGTGTTAGGTTGAAAGTTCTCGCACCTCCTCTCAGTCTGCTTCAACCGCATCTGCGTATTGTTGTTGGCCCTAACTCTCACCCCAACACATGTGTAAGCAAGCTGAGGTATAGGAGAATGGGGTGAGAGTTAGGACCAATGACCCTAACGCCATCCCGTGCCCGGTTAGCGGGTTTAGTGCAAGGAAGCCAACCCTAACGCCCAATTTCCCGCTTTGTCACAGTGGAACAACCCTTAACTGATGCATTAAACAAAGTTTTGCCATGAATTTCCTTCTTTGAGAATGAGGACTATAAATAGTGAATGAATGCGGTGGCGGGAGCGTGGGCCCTTTGGCCCCATGCTCCCACCACGTGATGTCTTGTGACATAGTAACAGTAACTGCAATGCAAATGCAAGCGCTAATGGTTACACACATGATGATGCAAATGTAAATGGTAAAGCAAACGTTAAAAGAAACGCAAGCACAAAGTGACGCCAAAGTGAACGGTGATGCAAACGGAGATGGAAGCGCACACGGAAATGCAACTGGTAATGTCCATGGTCATGGTAATGCTATTGTAAACACAAATGTTAACTGTTACAGTAACAATAACACCAAAGAGAACAGAAACAGAAATGCAAATGCAAGCATGTATGGAAACGCAAAGCGTAACGCACACGGTCACAGTACCGCAATTGCAAACACAAATGGTAATGGTAACAGCAAAAAGTACACCAAAAGAAACAGAAACAGAAAGGCAAATGCAAGCACTTATGGAAACACAAACCGTAACACGCATGGTCACGGTACTGCAATTGTAAACGCAAATGATAACCGTAACAGCAACAGTAGCAGGAAAGAAAACAGAAATGGAAATGCAAGCATGTACGGAAACACAAACCGTAATGCACATGGTGATGGTACCGCAATTGTAAACGCAAATGGTAATGGTAACAGCAACAATAACGCCAAAGAAAACAGTAACACAAACACAAATGGAAATGCAAAGGGTAACACACACGGTACATGGGAATGCTATCGCAGACTGGCATGGAAACACAAGCGTAAAGCCTACGTGTAACAGTAAGTGGAGCGCACACCCTATTTTCCCCCAAAAGCTCCATTGAGAAAGACAATGAAAACAAGGAATGTATGCATAATAATGTGCCTCAGAGCAGAAAACAAGCAGCTGTAATACTAAAATGCTAATATCTCAGTAACCATACGACGTAGAAAAAATAATTAAAATTTCACATGATTCATGAGTTTCCTGGCTAGGTTTTCACTACATGCGCAGCCCTTGGTCACAACAAAAATTCTGTATCTCGCACCGTTTCCAAGATAAAAGCCCTGAAAGGCATGGTGTACACCACCATGTTAGTCTATAGGAAAACATGTTAAATTCAGAGTACCATAATTTTGCATCCATGCAATATTTTTTTCATGAAACCACCAAAAGGCACATCTGTGAGATGTTGGCTGTCTTCCCTCCACATTTTAGCCCAAAAGACCAAATTGTTCTTTTGCAGCGGGGTGGCAAAGAATTCCTGTCATTTTACCATGGCCTAGAAAAGTAGTGTCGTGATTTGCAACACCTTTCGTAAAAATTTGAGAAAGTGTTGCAAGTGCAACACTACTGTGCAAGACTACTTTTCACAGAAATCTGAAAAACATATTTCTGGGGTGTTTAACCCCAAAATAAAGACATGGCTAGCATCTTCAGGGCTCGAACAGGTAAACACAAAAACGACTGATGTCCCTAGATGGTCCCAATTTTAAATGCCAAGCATTTCTGTGATCAGTAATTGAAAACAAAATGGTGGATTTGTGACACTACTAGGGCCATTTGTGACATTAAAAAGTGCATTTGCGAAAGTGTCAAACTTTTTAACTTTTCCCATTGACTTATAATGGGAACTTGTTTTTTGACTAACTTTTGAACCGTTAAATATTTTTTCACAAAATCTTCAAAAGGCACATCAGGGATGCTGGCTGCACGTTCCCTGAAGTTTTTGGACCGGTCGCA
Organism: Neoceratodus forsteri; assembly: GCA_016271365.2. Taxonomy (NCBI): domain Eukaryota; kingdom Metazoa; phylum Chordata; order Ceratodontiformes; family Ceratodontidae; genus Neoceratodus; species Neoceratodus forsteri. Next base: position 1,116,856,886 of record CM028133.1, read on the forward strand.
TAAACCATGTGACATGTAGGCGCGAGCAAAGAATGCGCAAAAAAACGTAAATATGCACACGGATGTTGCTTAATAACTCCGCAGCCATATATCTGACCAACACAAAAGTTGGCACATCCCAAGATCTATGGTTATGCCCCATGCCTGCCAAATTTCAGGCAAATCTGTCGAACAGTGGCAAAGTTATTAAGATGCAAATTTTCACCCTTTAGCCTTAAAAGGGCTGCTCAACCCTAACTATGCTAGCACTACCGTGCTACCATCATATACATATATACCATAGTGTATATATATATATAGAGAGAGAGAGAGCGAGAGAGAGAGATATGTATATATACATGACATATATTTTTAAGGGATACTTCCAATCGGCCGAAATGCATCGGCCCGGCCGGCAACATCCCGGGGGCCCAAAACACGGTTGCCTGACATCAGGATTTCACCCCCCCCCTCCGGAGTGTGAATCCTTAAGTATGGGAGTGTGGGGTGCGGGGGGGGAAGCCCCCGAATCACTCCCTAGAGGCAAAATCCCGATGTCAGGCAACTGTGTTTCAGGCACCCGGGGTTGGGATAATGACGGTCGGGCTGATGCATTTCAGCCAACCATAGTGTATCCATTTTTAGTGTGCCCTAAAACATTAACATGATTTTATTTATATGTTTGATCATATTGTGTGTCTGCTGTGTTCTTGTAAAGATATATACTGTATATATATATGTGTGTGTTTATGCAGCATAAATATATAGTATACAGACAAGCTCGATTGTGCATGGATTTCAGAAGCTGCTTAAATGTTGTTATAGGACAGTTCAAAGGTAAAAAAAGTTGTACTATTGTTCTGATGTCACATTGATAATACAACAACTTTTCTGACATTTGAAGTGGCTTGCGCTGTCACGGACATTTAGAAGCCCTCAGAAATCGTTCCCTCTCACAAAGCAGCCCCTCAAAGCATAGTTCAAGAAGGAGTCACAGTTTATATCACGAACTACTCGAAACAGGAAAGATGCCGACAAATAGCTGTGATCAGTGACTCCAGTGATTCAAACTATGTAAGCCATGTTAAACAAACTGCGCAGTAATTCCTGTCTTTGTCTCATTTGTAAATGAAAGCAAATACCGACAAGAAGTAGGATTAGAAGTCTGAGTGAGGGGGGCGGGGGCAGGGCCCAGCACTAATCACATTGTCTCTCATTTTTTTCCATCCCCAAGAAATTGTTGATCAGACAGTGAAAGGGTCTCCTTAGAACCCGTCTCAGTGAATTTGTCAATTCTGTGTACAATTAACCTTGTCCATATACTATGCAAAATAGTTTATGGGTAAACATACACAGCAAGGCTGTGTTTCCATCTCGGGTTTGTGATGACATCATGGGACCTCTTGAGCTTCGCTCTTGAGGTCCCTATGATGTCATCATAAACCCTCGATGGAAACATAGCCTTGTTGTGTATGATTACCCATACACTATTCTATATATAAAACATGAATGGGAACTTTTCCCCATGGAAAAAGGCCATCTATTTTTTCCCTGTATACCTGTGACTATCAATTAAAAGTATGTACCTGCACTAATCAAACAACTACAGCTATACACCTGCACTAATCACACAGTTACATCCGTATATCTCCATTAATCAAGTACATCTAAATACCTGCACCAATTAAAGCTATATACCTACTCTAATCAAGCAATTACTGGGGCAGTACTGATAACACAATGATCCCATCATTAGGAAGCTAGCCAAACCAATTAACAAGCTGCAAAAGAACCTGGAAAAAAGACACAAAACTCTCCCAAACCTAGAAATCCCCCAAACTCCTATGCCCACTCACTACACACCATTTCCTCCTTGCTGCAAGAGATTGTCAGGTGGCATAACATGATTTCAAATGCAATCTCTGTAACAATAACAATCTTAATCAGGTCCATCTTGTAAATGAGCCTTGCTCAATGATGATCACCTGAATAAATAAAGATTTGATTGATTGATTGATTAATGTATTATACTCAACACACAATGGGTAAGGGTGGAACACTTGGAAGTATACTTATCTCGAGAGCTAATCAGGGCAATAAAACCACTTGCCCTTTGGGTCCCTGGCCTTATAGCATTAATTAGCCCCCTTAATGGGTATAGATCCTTGTATACTACCCTTACCCATCATATACACATATGTATGTATGTATATAATAGCGGCATGGTCGTGCCCCATATTAGGGTTCAGTCTTCACTTCTATGTTAAAATGAAACTTTTGGACTTTAATAATTTTACAACTGTTCAACCAATTTGCAAGAAATTTTGCATGAGCCATCAGGGACCACAGATCTCTTTATATGGCAAGTTTTGTTCCAGTTTGATATGTGGATGGGAGATAGAGATTGTCAAAAAAATTTGAAAATTACCACTTTCGGTGAAATTTTTTGTCACGTCACTGTGCAAAAACTGTGTGGAAGTTTGTTATGAAATGTTTAGAGTATATAGGTCTTGTGTCACAGATGTGCCTTTTGAAGGTTTGGTGAAAAAATATTAATCTGTTCCGAAGTTATTAAATTTCAAAGTTTCCCATTATTTCCTATGGGGCCAGTTAGAAGTCCCACTGTAAAAAGGATTCTTTGTCGCAAATGCGGAATCCTTTTTTGCAAACGCGGGATCTTTTGCTGCAAATGTGAAATCTTTTTATGTACTGCCACTATTTTGCTTTCGGTTAGCGGTGGCAACAAAATTAAATAACTTAAAAAATTAAGGGCTTTAGCAAACACAAATAGTTGTGTTTACGTAATCAGAGCCTGTAGAGTTGGATTCTGGGGTTATTTTTTGATGAATTGTTCAGAAATGTGTTTTTTTAGCTACAGAAATCCTTTTTTGCAATTCATGGAAAACAAATGCCGTGAGACAGGATCTTTTTCCACAATTTGCGATAAAGGATTTTCTTTTACTACAAATCGCAAAAAAAAACGAAGTGTGGAAAAGAATTGTTTTTTTGCAAATTGTGAAAAAGGATTTTTAAGACAGCTGTTTCTTTGTCGCTGTACAGTTACAAATGGTTTGTGATTTATGGTTGCAATGTTCAGGGTACAAAAGACTTGCCCCACAGATGTGCCTTTTACTGGTTTGGTGAAAATATATTACTTTGCTCTGGAGTTATGCGGAGTTAAATTTTGATTCATTTCCCCTGGATAACATTGCAATTGGAGGTGTACAGAGTTATTTCTTTATCAGTCTGCTGTGAAGAAATGGTTTGCAGTTTTGTTTTGGAATAGTCAGGGTACAAAGGGCTTGTCCCACCAATGTGCCTTTTGCTGATTTCATGAAAATATATTAATTTAGTGTTGAGTTACAGAGGTTTAAACATATTCTGTCTTTTCCATGGGAGAAATTTGCAGTGTCAGCTCTTTCTTTGGGTCTACACACTATGGGGAAACACAGGCAAAGAAGGGTAGCACTACACTATCTCAAAAATTATGCATGAATAGGAGCACAGGGTCCAGAGGGCCCTGCGCTCCCATACGCAAATACCAATACTATTAAGAACTGATGGACGTGCAGGGCACAGAAGGCCCTACACTCCCATAGGCAAATAGGGGTATGATCATAATATCTTAAACAGTATGGATGGATGGTACTGTGCACTCCCACCTGTAGATATGAATGCCATTATGGGACTTATGCATACATGCTAGCACAGGGCCCTGAGGGCCCTGCACTCCTATAAGCAAATACGCACATGATTATGGAGTCATGGGAGCGCAGGTCCCAAAGGGCCCTATGCTCCCACAGGGAAATAAAGATACAATTAAAATCTCTCAAAAATGATGGATGGATGGGCCCTGCATGCTCACAAGCAGGTAAACCTACGATTATAATTTCTCAGAGAGTAAGGAAATTCTCTGCAAAAAAAACTTCATTAATGCACCATTAGGGTTCCAGCGACAAACGTTTGGAAATGTACTCTTAGGGTTTCTACAATTAACACCCCCCCACCACCATGATTTTTCAACCCTAACACCTCACCCCGAGCCAGCCTGGTGGCACTGAGGGTTGAGGCACTAGACGCCACATCTTGCGCCATGCTGGCGACCCAGGTTCAGGAACGAGCCCAGGTTGTCAGAGGTTGGCAGGGAAGGGAAGAGATCGATTGTCTGGAGGATGGCTCTCTCTTCCCAGGAAGGGTTACGGGGAGCTGTCATGCATGAGCGATCTCTGGCAGTGGCGTGGGGATGCACAATGCAGCGACTCTTGTGTCTGCAGGGGGCAGAGTGGAGACTCAATGTTGCCTTGCTTGGTCACACTCTGAGGGGCAGGAATGAAAAAAGTAGAAAATCCCCACTCCTGGGGATAGGCGAAGGCACCTTGGCCTCCAAGGTCCACACTCCAGGCGCCAGACCCATCCTCCTCTCCACGGCCGACTCATGCAGTCCTGGCACTCTATACTGTGGATGGAGCATCCAGGGTGGGTAGGGCGGCCCTTCCTCCAAGGGACTCAGATCCGAAGGTTGTGTTGGGCTGCACAAGGGAGGGGAGCTAAGTGGTCTCAGGTGGAAGATAGGGACCTGGAGCCCCAAGGTAGTCATAGAGAGTTCCCTGGGGTACAGTGGAGTAGAAACAGAGTTAAAAAAAAACACCACCCACCCTGCAGGCAGGAACAGGCATGGGATGTGCCGTGGGGTTGCCATCCCTAATACTTGCCCCATTCTCATACACTGTACCAATGTCAGCTTACTTACACATGGGATGGGGTGAACGTTAGGGTTGAAATCCCCACAGCACACCCCATACTTGTGTCTGCCTGCAGGGTTGGGATGTTAGTGTTAGGGTGCAGTGGCTGTCCTGTATTTGGACTTCAGCAAGGCCTTTGATTCAGTACTGCATGGGAGGCTGAGGAGAAAGCTAGAATATGTGGGAGTGGGGCCAAAATTAGCGAACTGGATCACAATCTGGCTGAGGGTGAGGCAGCAAAGGGTGGTAGTAGGGGGTAACTCTCGTCACCGAGAGCGGTGACAAGCGGGGTGCCACAGGGATCTGTACTGGGACTAGTGCTGTTTGGGATATAAATAGCTGATATTTTGCACAGGACCAGGAGCAAGATCAGCCTGTTCAAGTTCAAGTTTATTGCAGGAAAACTCCATTGAGCAAGCTCATTCACAAGGAGGTCCTGTGACATAAACACTTAAAGTACAAACATAGATAGGTAATAACAGTATATACATGAAATGCACGTTACATGATACAGGCTGGATATACATACAAGGGTACCACATAGGGTGACCGCAGGTAGTAAACATTGATATGAGACAGGGAAGTGACTTACAGGTTGCATACTGATAAATGAAACATGATGACTGGTGTGTGCAATACATATACAGTATTTTGGCAGCTAGAACAAACAACAGTCTACAACTGATATGGGGGGAGGAGTGATTTGATAGAGTAGCAGTGGAGCATAAGCAAAGATAAAGCTAGGAGTAGAAGGGGAAGGCAAAGCAGTTAATATGACAAAGCAATTATACCTTACCAGTGGATAAATATGGCACACATTGGGAAGGAAGAGACTTAATGACAGTTACAGGTGTCTTTTATTTTGGCTGAACTTAGCGATTTGTAGAAGTTTATTGAAACTGTGCTAGTTAGTTTCAGCACGGTTTGTAATTGGTTCCAAATGGAGGGAAGGGCATGTGCAATAGCATCGCTTACCAAAGGAAGTCCGCTGTCCTTGGTATGTCAAGCATAATAAAGTCAGATTTTCTTAACGAGTATGCTTATGTGAGATACTAAAGGGAAGAGAGATAGTTGGCAATTTCTGCAGAAGCAGTTTAAGAGTCCATAGCCCAGCATGGAGCAGGTGTCTAGTATTATGATGTCCAACAAGAGCTGCATATAAGTCACAGTGGTGCGAACGGGGTAAGGAGTTGGTAATGAACCGTAACGATGGTGATAAAGGATGTCCAGTTTACTTAGATTTGCAAGAGTGGTGGAGGAATAGATTACATCGCCAGTCGAAGTAGGGGAGAAAAGTGGCCTGTACAAGCTTGTTTCAAGGGGGAAAGGGGCCTATTTCTGTAGAAGAAACCTAACCTTGTTTTTAACCTTCTAGAGACATCTTCGACGTGGTCATTGAAAGATAATTTATTGTCGATCCAGATACCCAGATATTTAAATGTGGTTACAACTTCCAGAGGCTCATTTAGCGTGGTGACAATGAAGTCTTGGGCAAGGGTATTGGAGGGGCCTGTGACAGCATTGCGGGAGAATATCATCGCTTTAGTCTTCTTAGCATTGAGCAGAAGCTTTGCCTTTATTAGATTATGCTCAAGTTGTGCGAAGTCCGCTTGAAGCACTCCCTTGACTTCAGATAAACGGTTGTCAGAAGTATACAACACAGTATCACCTGCAGAAAAGTGCAGATTGGACGAGATATGTTAGCATCTAAGTCATTAATGTACAAAGAAAACAAGATAGGGCTAAGTTAGATCCTTGGGGACTCCTCTTGCAACTGGCAAGCAGCAGAAAAAGCCTTCCACTTTACTTTTGGAATCTTCCAGTTAGGTAGCTAGAGAACCACTGTGGTATGGTATGTGGCACCCAACTCTGCAAGGCAATTGACTAATAGTTTGTGATCAACAGTATCAAAAGCTTTGCTGAGGTCCAAAAGACTGCGCCAGTTACCTTCTTAGCATCTATAGCAGAGATCAATCATTGGTTACTTTTGCTAGTGCAGTGATTGTGCTATGATTAGCCAGAAGCTGGATTGAGCTGGGTTAATGAGAGAGAAGGTTTCCAAGTGAGATTTTAACTGAATATGGATCAGTTTTTCGAGAACTTTAGAAAGGATAGGTAATATGGAGATAGGCCTATAGTTGTTTACATCGCATGGGTCACCAGATATAAATAGAGGAAGGATATGTGCTGATTTCCAGCAGGACGGCACAGTAGCAGATGTAATGGAAAGACTGAAGATGTGGAGAATTAGGGCAGTGAGATGGGCGTAGCCTGACCTTAGGAAAAAGGGTTCCAAGTCAGCATCCCCTGTACTTTTTTTGGTGTCTAAGTTAAGAAGAGAATCTTTTACTTCTTTATAAGTTATCTCGCGCAGTTGGAAGGGGCTGGGTGCAGGACTAGATGTAGGGGGAGGGGTATGCTTGTTCACCGCAGCACCAGCATAAGGTAACGAGTCAAAAGCTAATCCAGCTGTGGCAAAGTGGGAGTTAAGTTCCTCCAGGATTAGGGACTTGTTTTCCACAATCTTGCCACTTGCAACTATCTTTGTTGGGACAGAGGGGGCCATGGGCCATCCTTCTATCTCATTGATAGTCTTCCATATTTTATGAGGGTTACCTTTAGTTTGTTTGAGAGTAGAAATATAATAGTTAGCTTTAGCAGAGCGACGTTTTTTCACACAGTTATTCCTGGCTGTTCTAAAGGCCTGCCAATCCGAAGATTCTTTGGAATGTCTAGCTTTAGCCCAGAGCTTATCTTGAGCTATAAGGGCTGCTTTGAGATCTGAGGTGAACCAGGGGTTGGAATTGTTCCGTACCCTTACTTTGATGAAAGGGCATGCTCATTTATTATTGTAGTGAGTTTTGTCATTAGGATGTAAGCTGCCTTGTTGACATCTTTGGCTAGGTAGAGATCTTGCCATCTGATCATGCTCGGTCAGATAGGAAGTTTACTGCACTGAATTTGTGAAAGGATCTTTTGTTATAAAGATGGCTCTTGGCCGGGCCTTAATTTGAGATCTTATGCAAGCAACAATTCCATGATCGCTCATGTAGTTGTGAAACACTGCTGAATGAGATATTTTTGTGTGGATAGGTGGTTAGTACCACATCTAGAATGGAACTGTTGGCAGTATTTAGAGCGTTGTTCCTAGTGGGTTCCCTGACTAATTGCCCAAGACCCAGCTCACAAAGCGATTTGAGGCCGCAGGATTTAGGTGACAGCCAGTCCATATTTAGATCTCCTAGAAATATTGTTTCAGCTTTTGCATCTACAACATGGATTTCAAAGATTAAGGACTTCATCACCACCAGACGGGTCTATAGCCACCTAGGATAGTGATACATTCGAGGTGGAGAGATGAAAGCTCAGCGAAACTAACTCAAATTCCTTGGCTAGAGATTTGCAACTAATATTGGTGACCGAGTACTTAGATTTGGCGTAGATAACCACACCCCCGCCTCTAGACTCTCTATCTGCTCTAAACAAATTGTAGCCCTGACGTGATATTTGTTGATCAGTGTTCATCTTTTTTAACCACAGATGATACCAAAATGGGAGCAGTGGTTGATGACAGTAAAGGGTAGAAGGGGCTGTGGGAGGATCTGTCTGGGCTGCAGAAGTGGGCAGAAACATGGCAGCTGGGTTTCAATGCCAAGAAGTGCAAGATGTTGCACCCTGGAGTAAAGAACCAGGGGAAGGACTATCACTTGAATGGAGTGAAGTTGGGAAGTACCACAGAGAAAAAGGATTTAGGAGTAATCATAACAGGGAGCATCAAAAACTCCACCCAGTGCACGAAGGCGGCAGCACAGGCCAACAAAATGCTGAGGTATATAGCAAGGGGGAAGCTCTTCGAGGAGTGATGTTATACTGCCCCTGTACAGATCATTGGTCAGGCCCCACCTGGAGTATTGCATGTAATTCTGCCACCCCTTCCTGAAGAGTGGTGTGAGGTTATTGGAGGGGGTGCAACGCAAGACCATGAGGATGATACAGGGTTTGGGGAACAGGCCTTAAGAGGCCAGATTGAGAGAGTTGAAAACGTACTCGCTGGAAGAGAGGAGGGACGGTGGGGGTGATAGAGACCTTTAAGTATCTGAAAGGGATTAATAAGACTAACACAGAAAATATCTTTCAGCTGAGGAGAGGGAGGGACACAAGAGGGCATGGATTGAAATTAGAGGGGGTAAGGTTTAGGAGGGAGGTAAGGAGACACTTTTTCACAGAAAGGGTAATGGACAAGTGGAATACCCTACCGGAAGATCTGATGTCCTGTAAGATGGTGGGCAGTTTCAAAAGGTGGTGGGACAGAGTAAGGGGAAGGGATACGGTGATTGGGGGGGAGGGGCAGCTGCAAGATGAAGTGCTAGTTGCACTCTCGGGTACACTTGCTAGACCATGTGGCCTGTTTCTGCTGGCAATTTCGTATGTTCGCAGGTATGTTCATATGAGGGTGGGATGTTAGGGTTGGAAACCCTAAGACTGCATTTCTAAACTTTTGTCGTGGAAGCCTAATGGTGCATTAACAAAGTTTTCTGCAGAGTATATATATATATATATATATATATATATATATACACACACATATAAGTGCCTCATAGCTATATACACAAAAGTGCCTCTGAGCTCACACACACACACACACACACACACACACACACACACACACACGCACACATACACACTGCTTGTAGGTAGGCTCTTAGTCCAAAAACATTTAACAATTTAAAGGCCTCCTGCTGTCACAGTACATCCATAGAGAGAATTTGATTTACATCCAAATAGGATTTTAAAGACTGTGTTTTTTTTTGTCTTTGCACATATTCAATTATTTACTTCCTTATCAACAGATATGTCACATCCACCTGAAGTGTAAAGGTTAAAAAGTTTTTTTTCTGTTCTACTCAATGTTTTTAAGGTTGTTGCTCTGTATGGTCTGCCACTCTTATCTGATAAAGGGCTCTTTGTAGCCTGAACGCTTATATTCTGTAAATCTCTTGTTGGTTCAATAATTATCAAATCACCCATTTTGTTCATCAACCCCTTGTAAGGGAAGGCTCCTTGGCCTGCCACAAGGCGTTGCCTGTTCAACAGAACACTGCTCTGTCCTTCCCTAGGCTGGCCCAGTGCCGCACGCCATAGTGCCTTACTCCTGCCTTAGCTCACTCAGCGAGCTCGCTGAGCTCACAATGGAACTCAGGTCACCGGCATGAGGAGGTGATACACGGTACCACGGGGCCAACAGATGTCCCTGCAAACAATGTTACTTCATACATTTTTTTTTGTGACACCGATCTGACCCAAAATTTTCAACATTATCTTTTTATGACCCCCCCCCCCCTTCTGAACATGACACGTTATTTATAAAATACTGGCCAAAATGTAATTTCACGCCACAAAAGTAAAAACACATTTTGACCAGGATTTGAAAAACAACACCTAAAATGACTCCTGTCACATTCATGAGGTGATTTGAAAAAATACCTGTGTGGTCAAAATATTGAGAATTACCCAAAGTTATGAACGAGCATTGAACATTTTCAATGTACCTTCATAACTTTATTGTTTTTAAATATTCTGATATCAAATTTTCAACATTGTCTTTTTATGGTCCCACCTCATGAACTCAGTAGGTGAAATATTTCAAATCCCATTCAAAAGGGGATTTCACAGAGCGATTGAGAAATCCCCTTTTAGGAAGGAGTTGGAAAGGTTCACCTGCTTGTTTGTCAGCACCCCAAATAGGCTTATCTGGAAGGACTGTGGCTCTTCTTTCCCCTCACTGGCATCCCTGTAAGTGGTCCATGGTGGGACTTGAGACTGCTGGTCCTATTGGTGATTCGATATCCCATTGCTCGTCTCCATCAACTGGAAGTGCCCAAACCCCCATATGATGGTTTTGTGCCTCCGGATGCATGAGGGGTCTTCTGGCTTGTCTAAGAAGCCGAGGACCAGACCGGCCTATATGTAAACAATAAAGATGGTAGCCACGCTCATGCTGAGCATGCACAACTGCCATGAGCTTACAAAATTTAAGGAACCCATGACTTCATTGAGGAGAGTGCCTGAAAGGGTGTGAAAGGGGAGAATATGAATGGGAGCCCCTATAGGGTGAAAGAGGACTCCCACAAATAAAATACAAGGTGTCCTGGTTCCAGATGGCCAGTTGATGCCAGGACAAGTAACTATCAACCCATGGAAGGGCTTGTTTACTAATTTATGGGGCTAAGTGTGCTGGGGTCTGAATGTAAACAAAGGTGGCAGCCTCCATAGGACTACAAAATCAAGGGGGCTGCTGGGTAAAGTTGAAAGGGCATTGGACTTGCCCGGGACTATTGCAGCCAATCAGTGGACAGCTGTGAAAAAGTATAAATAGGACTGCCAGTCCACCAAAAGGGGAGATCAGCCAGAGTGGGAGTGAGAAATGGCTGCAGTGGGCTTCCCAGCCCTATACCTGCATTCAAGCTCCAATGGCCTGTTCGACTCAGAAATACTTGAAAAGACAGCCAGAGAAAGAGTGTGGAGCTTTGCAGCAGAAACAAGAGAAAGGTTCTGGAGATTGCTACAGATGACCAGGAGCCAGAATTTTCATCCAGAGAGAGAGAGAGAGAGATAGTGAACTGAAAGCTGCAGTGGGAGCTGAGAGATTGTGTGTGTGCTGCCTGATTTTCCCAGCACTGTAACCCTTGCGCAAAGACTGAGCTACTGTGTTTCCCCATGACAGGGGTAATTGTGGACAGTGCAAATTTCGGCAAGGGGAGAGTCTGAGCTTGCTGTGGCTTGAGACTGTGATAGGGCCCAGCACTGCTGCACATTGAGAAACCAAGAGTGAGAGTACTGGGGTAAGAAATTGTGCAAAGCCCAGCTGTTAATTGTGTGACAATGGTGTGCAACAGAGGGTCTAGGGGATTATACCTGCCCTGTCCCTAGACCAAGGATGAGAAAGACCACCAGCGGAAGATGATGAGAGGCCTGCCTGGTGAAAACTGTCTACAAAGGCCTCTGGCGAAGTGAGCAATGCCAGGCAGGTGAAGACCAGCATTCTTCATTTCTCCAGCCATCCAGTTCTGCGGCCTTGGGGTGCACCACCATCAGGATACCTTCATGGTACCATACTAGATCAAGCCTGCTGAAACCCCCTGTGAACTGCTGAACTTTAAGTACCCCAAACTGTGACTTTGGGGCATTTTTAAGAGCTAGCTAGCTAGTTAGGTTACAGGGGGTAAGTCCTGGGCTGGACTGCACCAAGTACAAAGCTGTGCCCAGGCAGTAAAATTAAAGTCAAAACTGTTTAAAAGTTATTTGGACCCCAACAAAAGACCCCAGGTCTGTATCACCACCCCGGTAAGGTACCCACTGCATCTAGGAATATTTCTGTGTGCTCCCAATAGTCGGTTTGTAGTGTGGGGTATCACTGATCTGCAAAAAGTGTTGTGCTGCTTGATATTCTAGACTCCAAACCACAAACAATGGTGCGCCACAGGAAGCTGCGCTGGTGATAACCAGGATTCAAAATTTGAATTAATCAATGTAGACAATATTTGTATGGTTGAAACCAACGCCTATAGTCAGTAGTTATTTATTCAGACATAAAAATTCGATTCAGCGCGCGATCACGGGTCTTCCTCAGTGACACACCCTGAGGAAGACCCACATGGGGTCAGAGCCTCCACTCCTCCGCTTTTATGTCTGGAATAAAATTAACTTTTGCTACAACTATAGAGTGTCCGCTTCAACCCTGAGTACAACCTTTTGTCTACATTGCTACTTGATATTCTCCTTCCCTCCCCTAATAAATACATTCATTGTTTGCATGTTAACTATTGTTGCTGTGACTTATTGTGATAGAGTTATAGTGGGTGGGGGATTGTTATTGTGTGGGGGAAGCTTCTTGGGGGGGGCAGCTTACGTATTTTCCTGAGCGGTGGTAACCTGTTCTCTGTCCAGGTATCCCTTGCCACTTACCCCAGGTGGAGGCACCATGTCATACTTATTGTCCACTGTGGAACCCAGACTGCACCCCTCGGAGGTGTGTACAGTGTTGACCTGAGGGCCCCAGAGCAGCCAAGATGAGTCAAAGGGATGTTACATGTTCATGAGGTGAGGTCCCAAAAGGGCCATGCTGAAATTTTGTGGGAAAATATTAAATGACTAAGTTATGAGTAAAAGTTCAAAATGAATTGGAAATACAATAATTGCACTTACCTTATTTCCTCACTTTAGAGTCGTGGTTCCAGGAGCAGGATGTCTGTCAGACTGGAGACCGGATCTAGGACAGTGAAACATAGAAACATAGAAAGTGTTGTCAGAAAAGGACTGGTTGGCCCATCTAGTCTGTACTATTTTCCCTGCCTAACCCTACACTTTGGACCCTAACTGGTTCCAGGTGTCCCCCCCTTACCTCTATTTATTATATGTATGTGCCTATCCCATGCATGCTTAAAGCTCGCCACTGTCTTTGCCCCTACCACTTCTTCTTGCAGGTTGTTCTAGGTGCCCACCACCCTTTCTTTTTTTTCACTTTCATTTTATGCCCCTTCTGACGCCACAACTACACCTATCCTTTGGATCCCCCAATGTGTCCACTCAGGCTGCACCAGTGGGTAGAGGACATCTACTCATTGTGGTCACTCCTAGAACTTTCAAGTGCCTGGCTTGCCCCCTGGGTGGGGTAGAGAGGGTCACCCCAACTCCCTCCTTACCATAACACGAGCGGCTGCTCAGGAGCTTCTCTTCCAAAACTCCTCCAGTCACTGGCACAGGGTCCATCTCCAGGCACAGGCGTGGGGCTTCTCTGTGTTCTGGTCCTACCCCTGCAGTCTCCAGCACTCCAAGGAGATGAAGTCATGCAGAGACGTGCCTCTGCTCCAGGCTCTTGGCCGATGTCCGCCCCTCCCTGCACTACTGTGTCTCCCGACTGCACCACCACCTGTGGTCACCCAGGAGGCAGTATTAGAGCTAGATCTGCAGCCCATCTTCCCTGGAGAAGGAGAGCAGCCCACCGGGTGCTCAATCCTTCTCCCCTCTGCCCAGCCCTCCAGCAGCCCAGGCTCACTACTGCACCTGGGTCTCTAGCATCGCAAGTGGTAGTGCTACTGCTCCGCTGGTGGGCTGGCAGCCCACCACCCTTGCTGTTAAATTTCCTCTCCAAGCTTCATAGCATGCCCTCTGCTCTGGTGCTCCTCCTCTGAAAGAGGCTCCCCTTCTGTACCTTGTTCACTCCATGACATATTTATAGGTCTCAGTCATGTCCTTTCTCACTCCCACTCCTCCAGGGAGTACATGTTGAGCTCCCACAGCTTTTCCTTGTATGGTTTCTTGTGCAACCCCTGCACCATTTTAATAGCCCTCCTCTAGATCGCTTCCACTCTGTCAATGTTCTTGCGAAGATGCGGCCTTCAGAACTGGACACAGTACTCCAGGTCGAGTCTCAGAAGTGAACAATACAGAAGCAACACCATCTGCCTTTTCCTGCTAGAGATCCCCCTACCTAAGCACCCCAGAATCTGTCTCACCTTGCCTACTGCCCTGTCACACTGCCCTGACACCTTCAGATCATCAGATATGATCACTACAAGGTCCCTTTCTTGCTTAGTAACTCCACCCCATCTAATACACAGCCCCTAGCTTTCTCCGCACTAGGTACATGACTTTGCACTTCCGGACATTGAACCCCAGCTGCCATCCCCTAGACCACTCCTCTAGTTTCCCCAGATCCCTTTGCATTCTCTCCACCCCCTCCTGGGTGTCCATCCTGTTGCAGATTTTTGTGTCATCTGCAAAGAGACAAACCTTCACTCCAGTTCCTCAGCAATGGCAATGCTACCTATGATGACATTAAAGAGCACAGGACCCAGTAATGATCCCTGTGGTACTCCACTGGTCACGCTCCCACCCTCCCAGTGATTGCTGTTTACCACCAGGCTCTGCCTCATATCTTTAAACCAGTTAGATATCCAGCTCACCAACCTCTCCCCCACCCCAGGCAAATAGGTTTCTTTATCAGCCTCCTGAAGTCCAGAAAGGCCACATCCACTGCCCTCCCCTGATCCACCTCCCTAGTTATCCACTCTGAGAAGTCTATGAGATTTGTTTGACATACCCCCCACCCCACCCAACCTTGTGAAGCTATGCTGCCAGTGGTCCAGCAGCCCATATATCTTTAGGAACTCCGTCAGCGTCTCCTTTAGCATTGACTCCATTAACTTCACCACCATGATGTGAGGCTGACTGGTCTGTAATTGATGGCCTCCTCCTTGCTGCCGCTCTTGTGCAGAGGGACCACATCGGTCCTCCTCCAGTCCTCTGGAACTACCCCTGTCTCTAATGATGTGCTAAACAGTGTTGCCCGAGGGGCAGCTAGCACCATGTTCAGTTCCCAAAGTACCCTTTGGTGGATCCCATCTGGCCTTATCGCCTTTTTTTCCTTTAGGGCTTCCAACCCCTGGTGGATTCTTTCTTCCATAAATGGACTTGTGTCCACGCTCCCCTCCCACCCAGTGCCTGTTAATGTATGTCGACTGCCTCACCCCCACACCCACTGTGAAGACCAAGCAGAAGTATTTGTTTAAATTTTAGCTTTTTCTTGTTTTTTCTCTGTACAGTGGACCAATTTTAGGTGAGTGAGGTGTGTGTGTGGGGGATATGAGGGATGTGATGGGTGGGGGCTGCTAAGTTGGGGTGGGGTGGGGACAGGAGCTGCAACAGGTATCAATGGATGATTTTCTTTATTTTAGGTTAAGAAAAAGACTACGAGGGGCATTTTTTTAACATCACAAGTACCAACACTTGGGATTGGGCACCCTGTGTTGGTTTTCTGTAAAACAGCACTGGGTGTGGGCACCCTGGTGTTCCACACTGATGGCAGGTGTGGGGTTATGTAGCTGACCCTGGGGATTGAGCACCCCAGTGTCAGCATCTTAATGAGGCAGGCAGAGGACTTAACCAGCACTGGGGATTGGGCACCCTGGTGTTTGGAAGGTAAAACACAAAAACAGGGAAGGGGAATTAATTGGCTTCAAGAGGGATGGCACCCTGGTGTCGGACTTCTTCAGCCATCACTGGGGATTGTGCACCCCACTGTACAGATTACATTAAATAGGCTGCGGATGCAGCTAATGGTAACCAAATAGCCTTTTCATAAAAAACAATACACAGCTCCATTCGTGGGGGCAAGGCTATGCACTGACATGTAGCCCCACTTTTATGGAATGAACACTGTTAAAACAGATACGGATGCTTTTTACCTCAGACACCCATGCATTTTTGACAAACGACTGAATTAAGAAATGTGGCATAAAAAATCAGTTATCCTAAGAATATTTGGTTTTTAAACTGGCAATAGACTGGCAATATCAATCAATCAATCAATCAATCAAATCTTTATTTATCCAGGTGAACATCATTGAGCACAGCTCATTTGCAAGATGGGCCTGGTAAGGTCAAGGTTCAAATTACATGATATAACAGATGACAACACTTACAAAGGTCAATTATATACAAAATTTGAAAATAACTCACATTGTCTAACATACATTCAAGCAAAATGTTCAATAAATCGATAAAATAACATAGATAGTGGGGACAAGGGAGGGGCAGCAGGAGGTGGGATGCAAGTTGGCGGGGAGCGTGGAGAATGATATTAATTATAAGGTGGATGGATGGGCTGGGGCCTGTAATGGCAGTAGAAAATGACAGGGGTATAGGGCTGTGAAGAGGTTAGTAAGAGATGGGAGCTAGATGAAGGGTGGGGTACAATACATCTATGGGGTAGAGGCACTTGAATAGCGTGGGATCATTCCACAGACTGGCTGACTGGGGAGGGGAAGGATAAGATTAGCACTAGTAATAAATTACTCTAGTATTAGTGGAAACAGTTGCATTTTTCTTTGATGAGTCTTGTATACAGATGTTTGAAGGATGTAACTGTAATATGACTGCTCAATTTCAGGGTATTCTGTGTCATATTCCATAAAGTAGATAGTATGTAGCTGAAAAAGTTCTCCCATACCAGTGTTGAAATTGGGCACTTAAGCATGATGAAATTGTGGCTTCTTAAGTACATTTGCTGTGACCTGTGTGAAGCAATCTGAGATATAGTTTGGGAGCTTTTAGATAAGGCTCTGTATGTCCAAAGTATGGCATTCTTATTTCTTCTGAAATGGAGTGAAGACCATCCAACTGCAGCATAGAGCAAGCAGTGGTGAGTGCTGAAGGGAAGATCTGTGATGAACCTTAATGCTCTGTGGTAAAGTGTGTCCAGTTTATGCAGATACGAGTTAGGGCAGCGACCGTATGGAAGTCTCCATAGTCCAAAACTGAAAGAAATGTGGCCTGGACCAACTTCTTTTTTGCATCCCTATTTAAAAAATGCTTTATTCTGTGAAAGAGGCCAAGCCTCTGCCGGAGCTTTTTCAGTAGTTCTTCCAGGTGAGTTAGATAGTCAAGTCTGTAGTCTAGCCACACCCCCAAATATTTGAACTTTTTGACGAATTCAAGATTTTCACCCATCACAGTGGAGAGTTGGGGGAGAATGCTTAGAGAGGAGTTGCCAGTTTGATTTAGGGGGAAGAACAACATTGCCTTTGTTTTTTTTGCATTTAGGAGAAGTTTTTTTTCCAGTAACTGATGTTGAAGTATATTGAATTCTGCTTGTAGTTCTTCACATGCTGAGACAGGAGAGGGGTTACTGACGTATAAGACGGTGTCATCTGCAAACAGATGTACAGTGGTTTTGGTGAGATTAATATCGATGTTATTAATGTAGATGGCAAATAGGATTGGGCCTAGGATGGATCCTTGAGGAACTCCTCTTTGCAGAGGCTTAAGTGGAGATAGGTCTCCTTCAGATTTCACTTGCTGGGTCCTTCCCAAAAGGTAGCTATTAAACCATTTAAGGGAAGATGCATCTAGGCCTATGGAATACAAGGAAGAGAGGAGTAGATCATGGTCGACTGTGTCAAAGCCTTACTTTGTGGTCTAGGAACAAGGCACATACACAGTTTTTTTATCCAATTCACTTTTGCCAATCATTTGTTACTTTGGCCAGGGCTGAGATAGTGCTATGTTTGGTTCTAAATCCTGATTGTGCAGGGTTTAGCAGATTAGCCTCTTCGAGATATCCTCTCAATTGAGTACTCACTATTTTTTCAAGCAGCTTGGATAACACCGGTAGGATAGAAATTGGTCTGTAGTTATTAAGGTCCGTAGGGTCCCCTGCTTTCAATAGGGGGATGACTTATATATAGCCCAGAGGTTACAGTAATGAGCTGTGAATGAGCTTAGCACATCCAGCAGACCTGGGTTTGAGTCCAGCAACCTCCATTTGCATACTTTGTGACTCTGAGCAAGCCACTTAACCACCCAGTGCTCCTGGGTCACCCCTGAAAAGAGGCACTTGTGCCTAGTGGGCCTTACCTGGTTACAAAAAAATAAATTAAAAAATTAAAATAAACTGAGCATGTGTACATTTTCTCTTAAATTTCTCAAAAACAGTGAAAGTTAGGAACTCAAAAAGCACAAAAACACATACCTTGGGGCAAACTCTAAAAAACCTCAAATTTTCCATTTGAAATCCCCCCAATTTTTTTATTTATAGATGAGAAAAAAATGCCCAAAAACAGGTGTTACTTTTGGCCAATTTACATTTCTTGCACCTCTATTACTTTGCCTCCAGTAAACTGATTGCCACAAATTTTTCAGGATCCAGAGACTATGGCACCCACTCAGAGCTTTCCAAATTTCAAGTCAGCTGGTTGAACAGAGGGAGCGTTATTAGGGTGCAGTAATCAGGGGATTAAGGTTAATTTGCTTGCTCAGCCCTAGTATACAGGCACGACCTCACCGGTATAATAAAGTACAGTGGAGCAACATACATATAATATGCAGTGCATTTATGTATGGGTACGAATGCCACAGGTGCTGATCGCAGGAGATTAATTGTAGAAAATTTACAGAGAGAGCCATCCACACTACTGCTCAGCGAGGAGTTTTTCACCAACTAAATTTATTCTACCACAGTCCACTCAATGAACATCAAAAGCACCGTTGAGTGCAGTCCTCTATTTGGCCACTAGACAGCAACGCATATATTGTTTTCACATTACAGTACCACAAGGCATATCTAAAATGCTGGGATACTATGTGTGGCAGTGAGTAGAACCTTGGCTGCTCCATGCATTGGGTCCGTATGTATGGAGTGTCCCGGACTGAGAGAGCGGCAGGATACAGCTCCGTACGTACTGACAATAACCTAGGTACAGGAGAAGGAGTGGAATGTGAACTTGTGGAGTAAGGCTTTCAGGGTGAGTGTGGAGCAGGAAGAGTGAATAGTTGAAGGGGGGCTGTTCAATAGGTGGGGGGGTAGTCTGTAAGAAAAAGACAATTAATCAGAAGAGGTTCTGAAAAGGGGAGAATTAAAGAGATGAGTGCCTGAGATCCTGAGGGAGCATGTAGCAGGAGAGAGGAGGGCAGAGGGAGAGAACAGGGGAGAGCAGAGAGCCAGAATTTAGATAATGTGGTGGCAGTAAGAAGAAGATGCGGTCTTTTTAGAGTGGGGAGTGCAAAACCAGCAATAGAGGGGAATGAGATGGGGGTCGGTATAGCCAGATTAGAGCAAAGCAACAAAAGGAGTGGTTGAGAGGGTCCAGTGGGGCCAGGGTGGGTTTCAAGGTGGCATTGTGTACACCACATCTCCAAAGTCAAATGTAACCCCCAGGTGACGCTATCCCAAGGGCTACTACCCCTGCCTGCTTGACTACTGACAGGTTGAGGGGGCCTAGGTTCTATGGCAGGTGCCTCCACCCAGAGGTCAGGGTTTGTAGTGGTTAGACTAGCTTGTTCACAGCCCTCTGGGACACTGGGACCCCCTTTTATTCCCTCTAGTGACTCACACAGTACACAGGAGTTACAGTCCCAATACCTCACGTATACACACTGTTCGCTTATAAAGTACCACTTACCCTCGAGACTGATTCTGCAGCACTTCTATGAGGACCCCCTGTAAAATAAGGTTAAACAACATACACAGCAAAATACAATACTGTTTCCATAAGTACCAACACTACAGACAGTATATAGTATAACAACAACACATCTGATTTGTTTAAGGGACAGTAACACGGGAAGGGGCAATCAGGTTGATTAGTTTTGGCAAAGTTCAAATCACAGTACTGTGCACACATACAGGGTCTGAAAAGTCACACTCTGGGTACCCAGGTTGTGGGGGGGGCTAGCCAGGTCCGTTGCCTGGGTTGGCCAGCAGGTGTAGATGGATAGGGCCCTGTAGAAGAAAATATATGCACAACACCCAATTGTAATCCGGAGCCAGATGGCTCAGTCCCTGAAGCTGTGAAACTACAAGAATTAGATGACGCACTTGTGATTGAAAACAGGCTGCAGGGGAATACCCTGATTTGTACTCACAACACCCAAGCTGAGAACCGGATGCTGGATGTTCTTCTGGATTGTCAGAAACAACAGGGCATGGAGACAAGGTCCTTGTGACTGGACCCCACTGCAGTTGACAGCAAATGGATTTAGTCCGAGACAAGCTGGGGTTTGCTTCCAGCTTCAACACACAGCACACAGCACAGGGGATTGGAAATAGCGATTCCCCACAAGCACTACGTACATTCATATGTAAAAGGAAAGTACTATACCAGGCAGGTTGCTCCTCGATCTCGATCGCACTTACTGCAAAATACCCGGGAGCACACACAGCAGCTTCAGTTCTTGACAGACCGAGCGCGATTTAGCAATTTCTCCAGTCTTCTACAGGGTGAGCCTGGTTTTCACACTTCTGGTGCTTCTTTTCTCTCACAACTCGGATTCAGTCCAAACTGGCATTCACAAAGGCTGCAGACCGAAACTCTGCCTCACACGCTGCTTTCCCCCGTGACGAAACTACACATCATAGAAGAGATTCTCTCTGTTCACTGTCACAACTGATCTGGAGCTTTCCAGTAACAGAGCAGGGCATTTCCTTTAGCTCCACACCATTCTGTTGGCTGATTCGGCTGTCACTCACAATATGACTCCCTCTGTTGGTGAAAAAAGGCACCAAGGTCAAAACTACATTTCCCAGAGTCACTGCCCATACAATCCCCTTGTGGCTGGCTCAAAATTGAGAGTCCAAGTTCTGATTCATCCACAGGCTCCATTTTAGAGTCTCCCTATCATCCTGATTGGTCCAAGTCAGCTATTCAGGACCAAAATGAAAGAGCTACACTGAAGCAGTTCGTGCTGAAATGAGGACAGGTTAGACAAACTACATTTTCTCAGTCACTCAACGATTTCTGGCAAACAGTTATATCTTTCAACAAGGCTCCCTCTGCACATGTAATGATGGCAGAGACGGAGTGAATTGACAGCAGCTCAGGCGGGATTCGAGCATTAAATACACAGTCCCCCATACAAGCTAATTAAGTCTGCAAGCAGACAGCTCTTAAAGAGACAATATGTGGAGGCTCAAATAGCACTCACTTGGAACCACATTTAAGCAGCTCAGACGCCGAACACCGCCCAGACTTGAAGCATTCGGGCAAGCTCCTGGAAGACTTTTGAAAACCCCCATTTGCAGGGGGTTGCACCAATGTCAGGAGGAACATTTTGGGAATAATCTCTTGACAAACTAGGAAACGTATGCAGGTGTTGTTCCTGCACAAAGCACCTACAGCAGTTTGGGGAGGAGTTCTGAATGGATGGCATATGTGTGTCTAGAGAAACAAGCATTTGTCAATGCCGAATGTTTGCTTGCTGGCATTGGCAGTGGTAGTGTAGAAGTTACAGAGCTGCGTAATAGGAATGGCAGTAAAGTATTGAACTGAAGCCAACCCCACCACCACCCTGCAGAGAGTGACAGGCATTGGGGTGTGCCTTTCGGTCGTCAGGCATAACGGCCATGCCATTTCACCACACCCCACCCTGCAGACACTGACAAGTGTCACGGTGTTCCTGGGGTCTTTGGTCTTATTCGCACCCCCATTCCATTAGGAAACACAGTGAGATGGTGCGATATAGATATGGAGTGAACTTTGGGGTCAAGAGTCCACGGCATACCTTGATGCCTCTCACTGGCTGCAGGGTGTGGAATGGTATGAGCATTACAGGCAAGAATCCCAAGTCACACCCCTGATGCCTGTCATTCTCTACAGGGTTGGGCGTCATGGTTGGAAACCCTAATACCTCAGGCATTTGTTGGTATTTTCACTCCAAATTTTCAGCATGGTTTTTTTGTCACCCCACCTCATGAACAGTGGCAATATCAGTTTGTTAGCCGAAAGCTGCTTATGCACAGCTGATCTACGGCATTTAGCACCACAGGTGCAAAAACATTCCGAACAGGATGTAAAAAATGACAGATGTACTGTTCATAGGGAGGTGTAAAAAATGGCAATGTTGCAAATCTGCAGTAAAAATATTAAAAAAACTGGTGAAGTCACGAGCGTACATAGAAACTGTGCAACGCACACCCGTAATATAATTAGGTTGTTTTTTTTACAGCAGACTGTCAACTCAGGCATTTTGGTGCCTCCGATCATGAACAGTGCCACTGTGATTTTCTTTATCTGTCCCGAACGATGATTTCCCACAACAACCACGCATCTCTGCGCTGAAAGTGTGAAAACATACTTCCGCCATGTTGTGAAAAATGACAGCTGTACTGTTCATAAGGAAGTGTGGAAAAATGCCACTGGTGAAAATCTGGACTGAAAATATTACAAAGTCATGAACTTACGAAGGTGCGTGGAAACTGTGCAATGCTTGCTCACTCGTAACACAGTCATTTTATGGACTTTTGTCACCAAATTTTCAAAATAGCTATTTTAAGACCTCTGCTCATGAACAGTGTAACTGTGATTTTCGTAATCTGTCCCAAACATTGCTTTCACACACCAACAGCACCATTGTGTGCTACATGTGCGAAAACACATTTTGGGTGACAAATGAAAAATGGCAGCTGTACTGTTCATAAGGAAGTGTAATAAAATGGCAATGTTGAAAATCTGGAGAGAAAATATTAAATTCGCAAACTTATGAGCATGCATAGGAACTGCGCAACGCACGCTCGTAAAACAGTCATTTTTAGGAATTTTTTCACCAAATTTTCAACATAGCCATTTTAAGACCTCTGCTCATGAACAGTGTTACTGTGATTTTCTTAATTTGTCCCGCACATTGATTTCGCACACCGACTGCGCCATTGTGCGCTACATGGGCAGAAACATGTTTTGGGTGAGATGTGAAAAATGACAGCTGTACTACTCATAAGAAGGTGTGGTAAAATGGCAATGTTGAAAATCTGGAGTGAAAATATTGAAAATTCGCAAACTTACGAGCGTGCGTAGGAACTGTACAACGCACGCTCGTAAAACAGTCATTTTTTGGAATTTTTTCACCAAATTTTCAACATAGCCATTTTAAGACCTCTGCTCATGAACAGTGTCATGTGATTTTCTTAATTTGTCCCGTACATTGATTTCGCACACCGACTGCGCCATTGTGCGCTACATGGGCGGAAACAAGTTTTGGGTGAGATGTGAAAAATGACAGCTCTACTGCTCACAAGAAGGTATGGTAAAATGGCAATTTTGAAAATCTGGAGTGAAAATATTAAAAATGTGCGAACTTACGAGCGTGCGTAGGAACTGCGTAACGCATGCTCATAAAACAGTCATTTTTAGGAATTTTTTCACCAAATTTTCAAAATAGCCTTCTTGAGAGACCACCTTATGAACACTGGCAGTGTCGTTTCGTTAATCAGTCCCAAAATATGATTTTTCACAGTGACTGTGAAATCACCCTTCGGGCACGAATTACGGCATGACAGTGACAGCATTCATGAGAAGGGGTCCCAAAAACCCCATGTTGAAAATTTGTTGCAAAAATTCCAAAAAATGCTTGAGATATGCAAAAAAAAACCTATCTATCCCATTATACAGCTTACCGGCATTTCCTCCAGTTCGTGGTCGACTTTGAAGAGTGCAGACGTGTTCCCGGCCCACCGAAGATCGCCGCCGACTCCGGATCGGAGGTAAGTATGGGGTGGGGGTGGGGAGGCAGGTGCACAGTGGGTGGGTGCGGGTGTGGGGGGCAGGGAGACTGCGTAGGACTGTTTTTCTTTACAGGTTGTTTTTTTTTATTATGATGACGCTGGGATGCTTGCTACGCTTGGGTGGGCTCCCAGCGTGGCACAAGGATGGCTGGTTGGGGGCATGGAGCCGACGGGATTGGATTTCTCATCGGCCATAGCATCTATTGCCACGCTGGGGTGGCTCCCAGCATGGCACCCTGTACTCTGGGGGGGGGACAGTGGAGCTGACGGGGGATTGGGCACCCCCGTTGGCTATACCATGAGTTGCCATGCTGTGGTGGGCACCCAGCGAGGCATGTGGAAGAGCTTTTGGGGGGGCAGCACAGCCGACGGAGGATTGGGCACCCCCGTCAACTATACAGTGTGTGCATGGGGGGGGCAGCACGCAGTATTCGTGCGTGTGTTTGTGTGTGTGTGCGTGTGTGTGTAGGGGGAGCTGCGCATGAGCAGGCGATATCCGATCACTGCTCACTGAAGCGTAGCTCCCCCTTTCAACTGTACACCACTGCATTTTGGAGCTGTCATAGACAGCTCCAGCATGCATTGGAGGACTGGGGCCGCGCCTGCCAACACACTGACTGAATTGGAAGAGGGGGTGACACACCTCCAAAAACTCGGATGATGGCACTATGTTTCTTGTACATGCATGCAAGCAAACATAAAAAGGTACTGGTCCATCCAGATATCAGGTTTTTGTATCCAGATATCAGGTATTTGAAGAAGGACACAGCCTCCAACACAGAGCTTACCTGGCATGGAACTCTGAGTCCCTCAAAACAGACACCACAGCATTCTACTCATAAATAAGGGACAGGTACCTGACATTGAACTCTGAATACCCCAGAATATAAACCACAGCATCCCCTTCATAAACAAGGACATTGTACCTGGCATTGAACTCCGAGTCCCTCAAAACAGAAAGTGCAGCATCTCTCCGTCCCTCTATAAACAAGGGAATTTGTACCTGGTGTAACCAAGCCCCTGGCCCCCTCATCTAGGGGCATAAATCATCATCGCAGTTGTTCCAGAGGACACTAGCTTCTTTATTCTAGTTCCTGCATCCCAAATGATTCCAGGAATGCAAGGATCACATCCTTCATTGAATAGATAAAGCAGCTCCAGGGGGCTATCTGAACTTTTTACAACATACCCAGGCAGCTAGATATTCTGAGCAGCATAAATGGTTTACAGGCAGTACAAGCAGGGCTTCTTCACGCTAACCTCCTGGATGATTTACCCAAGGAATCTCTCTACTTAGAAAACCCACAGACTCCTGGCTCACTGGCGCTGGTAAGCCAAATCTTTTTTTTTTTCCTCTCTATTCTGGGTTACACATTCTCGTCCACCTATGTCTGGTCTGGCACTAGTCGCTGCCTATCTCCAGTGCAGGAAAATGTGCTGCTTCCCCCACCTGGCCCCTGGACCTTGGCCCAAATCTCAAGGGCTACCAGGATATTTTCCTGTGACCCAGACCCTGTAACCCACTCTTTCTCGCTTTACAGCGAACCTAAACCTGCTGGTGCTCCTAACCTTACGGCACCCGTTCCCTCCTTACAGCTCAGCCTTTCCTTTTGCACTGCTCTTCACTGGTACAGTGGCCCTCAAACCTGGCCCTGCTCCAGTACCTGAGCTACCCTGATACGGACTGCCCTGCCACGGGAGAGCCCCTGGGCCCTGCCACCGCCTAGGCCCCTCGGAGCAGCCCACCTCTGCAGACAGCACCCCTAGTCCTCTTTTCCATTCCCAGCTGACCCTTCAGGAGGATCCAGCTCCAGGCCGACATCCTTGTCAACACATCCTGGGCTTGCGGTAATCTCCAGCCAGAGGCCACCCTCCAAGGCCTGTCCTAAGACATGCAACCTGCTTGGCCCTTTAATGCCGGCACCCCAGGACCTGCCCCTCTAAGCAGGTCCCCTGAATTGGGTGAAGGGCCCCCTGGCTCCCTCTACCCTCAGGCCACCCTGCCACACCAGGTACGGGGAAGAGCCACTGCCACTGGCCTCCCCCCTGTGGGGACCCTGCCACTGTCCCCACAGGCCTGGCAGTCTGAGCAACTAGACGGGATCTCTAAGGGCTCCTGCCTATCCTGGCCTGCTACTGCCACCTGCACATCCCTTACTCCGATGACACAGGCATCTGGCTGACCATCCTCCCCATGGAGCTTCCTCCCTGGCTCCTTGTGAAAGGGAGAGCAGCCCCCCCCTTTTTTTTTTCTTTTGTTTGTCCGTATATTTATTTGTTTGTCTCATGGAATGAATGCAGTCTGAGTGTGTATGTTTGTCCTACGTATTGTTTCTTCTTTGGTGCTTATGAGTAAATAGTGAGTAGTAGCCTGGCCATCTATTACTCACTATCTAATGAAGATGTAATATTTGTATTTATCCTGGGTTCTTTATTTATTTGTTTCTTGAACCCCCCCCCCCCGTTTCGATGATTCTGTGGGCAACGTTATATTATTTATACACAGTGCTTTATATGCCCCCTTCCCGGTTTGATAGAACACTTCCTGGTTATTTGCATTCTCTAGTGTATCTAAAAATGAAGATGTAGTTTTCCATTTAACTAGCGATAGCACTTCTCGGGAGTCGGAGAATTACTGTTGCTCGTTTTAGCTCCGTACTTAGTTATTTCCAATTTTCCGCGTTGCAGTCTCGTATGGTGGGTCTGTAATCAATTGAAAAGTCTGTGAAGTACTGGGCAGTTTGGTGTTCCGCCCCCTTTCTAAGTTAGCTATATTAAACAAAGATATCAAGGAAATTACTCCTCAAGTGTCTTTTCAGTTTTTAACTTTGAAAAGTATAGCGTAAGTGTTGTACTTTCCGCTTTAATTATTAGAATAAAAAGGTTTACAAAGAACGGATATGAATTAATTAAACTTCAGTTTTCATGTTCAGAGCAGTAATGAATTTGGTTACCTGGAAGACTTTTGTCTGAGTATTTTGGTTTTCTTTCTTTAGTATGGATTGAATTAGTGTTCTAGACCGCGGTTTGGTACGCGTGAGACCTGCCCAGCTCTCCTGTCTTCTAAGAGCCGGCCGGCCCTTGTCTTTCTTCTTTTATGACGGAAAGCTGGGGTTGGATCTCTTAGCGTTTTTTCAGACTGCTGTATCAGAACAAAACGCTTGTGAGACAAGAATTACTTTGGAATTAAACAAATATTAATTGATTAGAACAAAGGGGATGCTATAATATATACGAAATAGCAAATTTATTTTGAAATGTTTAAACAATACTTGATTGACTGTTGAAGGGACCAGTCCTGTTGTATTTCACCCTTTATATGCCAGACTTCTTTTTGTATAGATTTAGATGGGATTTGGGTGCTGTGTTAGAAGCATCTTGGAGATGGTAGTAAAGGAATGTACTACCCCATATTATGCTTGTATAATGGAACTCCTGCATGTTTGCTGTAGAAGGCTGTAGAAGACCTGCATTTGTTTTGTTTTATCGTACAGTTCGTTTTATTTTTATTCTGTGTTTTGAATTCACTAATGGTTCCAGCGAATAAAGAAAAAAGCTGTTAAAGAGAACATCTCTTCTGTCAAGTATCCATTTGTTACCCTAGCCTTCCACACTCTTCAACACCATGTCGCTGCAGAGGCCATCCCTATCTGCCATTTTTGGGGGGCTGCCCCCCCACAGGCCCACCCGGACCACCGAGTTCCCTTCCTGACTGCCTACTTTGCTCCTCCAGCCACCCCCTCCAGCCCCAGGCCTAATGCTGGGCTGGAAAAGGCTAAGAAACTTCCTGTTTCCAGCCATATACTATCCCTAACCTACCATCTGCTACCATCTGAGGCGTCCAGCAGGTATTGACCCCAGAGCACTAATAAATTCCCTAGCTCTGGGTGGGGGTATGAGGGGAAAGGGGTTCCTAAATGGGAGCATAAGCCCCTCCCGCAAGGGGGCTTACAGTGTCATTGAACTCTGAGTCTCCTCAGAACAGAAACTGCAGCATTCCATCATTTGCAGGGGAATTGGTAACTGACATTGAACTCTGAGTCTCCCTAAAACACAAATGGCAGCATCTCCCTTATCCTGGCATTAAACTCTGAGTCCCCCCAAAATAGAAACCACAGCATCCCCCTCATGATCAATGGAATTGGTACCTGGCATTGAATACTGAGTTCCCCCCAAACCAGAAAACACAGCATCCCCCTCATAAACAAGGGAAATGGTACTTGGCATCGAACTCTGAGTCCCCCAAAGCAGAAACAACAGAATCCCACTCACAAAAAAGGGAACAGATAACTGGCATCGGACTCTTCAGTTCCCCAAAACAGAAACCACAGAATCCCACTCAAAAACAAGGGAACAGATAACTGGCATCGAACTCTGAGTCCCCTCCAAACAGAAACCACAGAATCCCACTCACAAACAAGGGAACAGATAACTGGCATCAAAATCTGAGTCCCCCAAAACAAAAACCACAGAATCCCACTCACAAACAAGGGAACAGATAACTGGCATCGAACTCTGAGTCCCTGCCAGACAGAAACCACGGAATCCCATTCACAAACAAGGGAACAGAGATAACTGGCATCGAACTCTGAGTCCCTGCCAAACAGAAACCACAGAATCCCATTCACAAACAAGGGAACAGATAACTGGCATCGAACTCTGAGTCCCCACCAAACAGAAACTGCAACAATCAACCCATAAACTAGGTAACTGCTAACTAACATTGAACGCTGAGTCCCCCTCAAAATAAAAACCACAGAATTCTACCCATAAACAAAAGGAAATGGTACCTGACATCAACCTCTGAGTCACTCAGAATGGAAACTGCAGCATCTCCCCTCATAAACAAGGGAATCGATACCGGACAACAAAATCTGAGTCCCCTAAAACAGAAACCACAGCATCCCCTCATTAACAACCGTAGTTAGTACCTGGCATCCAACTCTGACTCCCTCAAAACAGAAACTGTAGCATTGCACCCATAAACAAGGACACTGGGACCTGTCATCGAACTCTGAGTCCCAAAACAGTAACCATAGCGTTCTGCCCATAAACATGAACAGTGATACCTGGCATCGAACTCTGACTCTCCCAAAACAGGAACTGTACCATTCTATCCATAAACAGGGGAACTGGCACCTGGCATTAAACTCTGAGTCCCCCCAAAACAGAAACCACAGAATCCCCCTCATAAACAAGGGAACTGGTACCTGGCATCAAACTCTGAGTCCCCTCAAAACAGAAACTGCAGAATTCCCCTCATCCTGGCATCACACTGTGAGTCCCTCCAAAACAGAAACCACGGCATCCTGCTCATAACCAAGGGAACTGGTACCTGGTGTCGAACTCTGACTCCCCGCAAAACAGATGCCACAGCATCCCCTCGTAAACAAGGGAACTGACACCTGGTATGAATCTCTGAGTCCCCCCAAAACAGAAACTGTAGCATCCCCCTCATAAACAAGGGAACTGGTACCTGACATCGAACTCTGAGTTACTCTAATCACAAACCACAGCATCCACCACATAAACAAGGACATTGGTATCAGACATCAGACTCTGAGTCCCCTCAAAGTCTCTGAAAACAGAAACTGCAGCATTCCGTCCATAAACAAGACATTGGTACCTGACATTGAACACTGAGCCCCCCCTCCCAAAACAGAAACAGCACCATTCCCCCTTATAAACAAGGGAACTGGTACCTGAAGAAGAAACTCAGAATCCCCTTAAAATAGAAATGGCAGCACCCCGTCATAAACAAGGACACCGATACCTGACATCAAACTTTGAGTTCACCAAAACAGAGACCATAGCATCCCCTCACAAACAAGGAAATTGGTACCAGACATCGAACTCTGACCCCAAAATAGAAACTGCAGTATCTCTGCCATAAACAAGGGAACTGGAGCCAACAGCAAACTCTGAGTCACTCAAAACAGAAACTGCAGCAGCCCCGTGAATAAGGAAATTGGTACCTGACACCGAACTTTGAATCCCTTCAAAACAGAAACCACAGCATTTCCTCACAGGCAAGGGAATGGTACCAGACATCAAACACTGAGCCCCCAAAACAAAAACCCCACCATTCTACCCATAAACAAGGACATTGTTATCTAGCATCGAACTCTGAGTGCCCCAAAACAGAAGCCACTGCATTCCACCCATAAACAAGGGAACTGGAACTTGACTTCAAACTCTGAGTCCCCTCAAAACATAAACTGTAGCATCTACCTCATCAACAAGAGAATTGGTACCTGGCAAAGGGACTCTGAGTCCACCAAAAACAGAAGTTACAGCTTCCCTTTATGAACAAGGGAATTGGTACCTGACATCGAAGTCTAAGTTCCCCAAAATAGAAACCCCTTGATTCCACCCATTAAAAAAGTACATTGGTACCTGGCATCAAACTCTTGACTCCCCCAAAACAAATGGTAGCATTCTACCCATAAACAAGGGAAATGGTTCCTGCGTTGAACTCTGAGTCCCCCAAGACAGAAACTGTAGCATCCCCCTGCTAAACAAGGCAATAGGTACCCAACATCAAACTCTGAGTCCCCAAAACAGAACTGTAGCATCCCTCTCAGAAATAGAGATACTGGCACCTGACATTGAACTTTCAGTCCCCCAAATCAAAAACTGCAACATTCCACCCATAAGCAAGAGAACTGAAACATGGTATCAAACTCTGAGTCCCCCAAAACAGGAACCACAGCACTGCACCCATAAACAAGGACAGTGGTACCTGGCATCAAACTCTGAGTCCCCCAAAACAGGAACTGCAGCATTCCATCAATAAACAAGGGAATTGGTACCTGACATCGAACCCTGAGTCACTCAAAACAGAAACCACAGCATCCTCCCTCGTAAATAAGGGAATTGGTACTGGATATCGAACTCTGAGACCCCCCCCCAAAAAAAAATAAAACACATAAACCACAATATTCCAGCCAGAAACAAGGGAACTGGTACTTGGCATCAATCACTGAGTCCCGCCATAACAGAAACTGAAGCATTCCGCCCATAAACAAGGACATTAGTACTTGACATCATACTGTTAGCCTCCCAAAACAGAAACCTCACCATTCCCCTTTATAAACAAGGGAACTGGTACCTGGCCAACAAACTCAGAGTCACTGCAAAATGGAGACCGCAGCAACCCTCATAAACAAGGACACTAGTACCTGACATTGGACTTTGAATTCCCCAAAACAGAAACCATAGCATCCCCTTCATAAACAAGGGAATTGGTACCAGATATCAAACTCTGAGTTCCCCTAGAACATAACCTGCAGCCGCCCAGTGGCACTGGAGGTTAAGGCACTGGTTGCTACACCTGTCCATGCTGTCAACCGGGTTGAGGAACAAGCCTGGACTGCCAGGGGTTGGCGGGGGGAGAGGATTGAGCATCTGGAGGACTGCTTTCCTCTCTTGGGGGGAGAGTGCCATGTCATCCCGCCTGCTGATCACCCTCTGGTGATGGCTGGAAGGTGATACAGGTCGAGAGGCATGCTCTGACGTAGTCTTTTTGGTAGGGAGGGGGTACGGGAGAAAAGAAGGAAAAAAAAGAGCCTGGCAGAGCTCCATGACAGTCCGCCGCAGCCGAGGGCTGACCCCGACTTCTGGATTGGGTCCCCAGTGAGGGGGCGCCACCTTCCTTATTTATTTTATTTATTTATTTAAGAGTTTTACCAGGAAAACATACTGAGTGGGTTACCGCTCAATTCCAGATGCGTCCTTGGGGATAGGGACATGTGGAACATACATCATAAGAAGAGTGTACAAGAATTGCAATTACATTTACATACAGTAGAGGAAGATTGTACATTTTGAACAGTACACTATGCAGGAAGTTGTTATGAGAACTCAGAGGGGAGGACAGGAGCATACAAGTAATAGCCATGAAGTGGAAGCACATGTGTGCAGCTTACATATCACAAACAGTAGGAGAAATAGTGCATGTGACAATTAACAAATAGGTATAATTAGCTGTGAAGCAAGTACGAAGCAAAAGAGTTTATACAGGTTCTAAGAAAGGACTTCTCCTACAACCCTAACAATTTGCTCTACAAGCGTGTATACTACGTGAGGATGGTGTACTATGAGCACGTCAAGAAGGCTTAAATATGAATAGTGGACTTGGGGTACCAGCCCTTTAGGTGGCCCTATGTGCAGGCGCATGTAGGGGAGAAGTGGGCCTTGAGGAGGTTGTTTAGGTGAGCCGGGTTAGTGAAATTACGAACGTCGTCTGGGAGAGCATTCCAAAGTTTAGGCATGAGATAACTGAACACCGCTTGTCCCCTTGATGTGGCCATGCGTGGAACATATTGGAGCCGGGAGTTACTACTCCTAAGGGAGTAGGTGGGCTGTGATGGGGCTGCGAGGGCAGATGCAAGGTGGGGGGGGAAGGACTGTGCCCAGAATTTCACAGTGGTCCTGATGCAGTGGATACGTCTGCGAGCGTGAAGCGATGTTAGATCGGGGGAGCTGTGGGCGTCATGATGAGTCAAAGGTGGGGCAGTCAAGGGGCAAAGTGACAGAAGGAGTGGAAAAGAGGGTCAAGAGCTGGCTAGGGCAGACTTGGGAGCAGCACAGTATACTGTGTCCCCGTAGTCCAGAATCAGGAGGATCATTTTTTGGACTATTTCCCTGCGGGCTGCCAAGAGCAAGCTACCCTTGTTCTGGTATAAGGCTCCTAATTTTGGGCGCAGCTTTTTGTGGATCGAGTCAATGTGAGTGGAAAAGTCCAGGTGCTGATCAAGCCAGACCCCAAGATAATTGAAGGAGGTGCAGGTCTCAAGAGGGGTCCCCTCAATTGGGAAAAAAGTGGGAATAGAAGGGAGTCTGGAGAGCCTTTACCTTGTCCCAAAAGTTAGTGAGACTGTTTTTTTTGGGTTTAGAAAAAGTTGGTTTGACCGAAACCAATGCTGTACCACATTAAAATCTTGTTGGAGAGTAGAGGCCACTACATAGGTGGAGGAGCCTGTGGCGAATAGTACGGTATCATCAGCATACAGGTGTATGGATGTGTGAGTGCAGATTGAGGGAAGTTCATTTAGGAAGATTGAGAAGAATAGTGGGCTGAGGAACGAGCCCTATGGGACCCCCATAGTAACAGGGAGGGGGGAGGAGGTGTTAGTTCCGATTCTTACTGATTGAGTTCTACCTACCAAGTAGGAGTGAAACCAACTGGAGGCTTCGCCGGAGAGTCCGGCACTTGCTAGTTTGGATAGCAGTAGGGAGTGGGAGACAGTATCAAAAGCTTTAGCGAGGTCGATGAAAATGGCAGAGGTGGTGTGCCCTTTATCCATGCCCATGAGGATGGCGTCGATGAGCCTTAGCAGGGAGGTTATGGTGGAGTGCAATTTCCTGAAGCCTGATTGGTAGGGTGTAAAGAAAGAGGATGAGTCGAGGAAGGAGGAAAGTTGAGCTAGGACAAGGCGCTCCTGTAGTTTGGCAAGGATAGGGAGTAGGGAGATTGGGCGTAGTTACCCGGTGACGAGGGGTCACCCCCTTTCGGGAGGGGGATGACAGTAGCATGCTTCCAGTCGGATGGTACGTCGGCCAGAAAAAAAGAGAAGTTGAACAGCTCGGCCAGCGGGGTGGCAGGAGCAGATAGATGTAACATTTTGGAATCGAGCCCTGACGGGCACTTGCCTTTTGAGGGGTTGAGAGGCTGCAGGGCTTTAAACACAATGAGTGGAGTAACCCAACAGAAAGAGAAGCCAGTAGTCTGGTATGCTGTAGGCATCGAGGTAGGTGCATTCTTGGGGTGCAGAAGAGAGTCTAGAAGAGAGGATGCACAGCTGGTGAAGAAATTGTTGAAGGCCGAGGCCACTTTAGCTGGTTCAGAGAGTATTTAGCCTTCTACATTTAGGATTGGGGTGGGGGGTAAACAGGGGGAGCGAGGAGTGACTTGATTGTTTTCCAGAAATTAGTTGGGCGAGTTAGGTTTGTTTTGAAGGATGCCTTGAAATAATTGGCTTTGGCCTGTCTGATTTGCCTAGTGCAAGAGTTACGTAGTGAACTGTAAAGTTGGAGTGCCGCCTGGGTGCCTGTTGTCTTGTACTTTTTCCAGGCATGGTCCCTACCTTGGAATTGGCCAATGAGTTCTGCCGAGACCCAGGGCAGGTGAACACCCCTACCTTCTTTCTCCGTGAGGGGCAGGTGTTCCATACAGCTAGGGAAGGTATCCTTAAAGAATTTTAGGGCTGAATCAAGGGAGGAAGCCTGGGAGATGAAAGTCCAGTCAGCCTGTGCCAGGTCACTTAGAAACACCTCTAGATTGAGAGCTTTGTACGACCTAGTTAACAAAGTCCTTGGTGGCGGGGCATTGGGTCTAAAGATTTTTATTACAGTGTAGATTATGTGGTGATCACTTAGGGAGTCAGGGAGGAGTCCGGCTTTGACGATCCGATGGGGGTGCAAGGTAAGGGCCCAATCCAAGAGGGAGTGGTTCTGAGATTTGTGATTTAGACGAGTGGGTTCAGAAATCTGTTGGGTGAGGTTTAGGGCAGTGATTTGGCTCTGAAATTTGGAGTTATTGTTTGCGCCAGTTGAAATTGAAATCCCTAGAATGTGTCACTCAAGGAATTAGCTTTTAGGGTGCTCAGATAGTCCAGCATGTCTGGCTGGGAGGTGTCTGGGGTGCAGTAGGACCCAGCAATATATAGAGGGGTTGAGTGTGGAAGGGAGAGTTTGATTAGGAGGGAATTGATGGACTGAGTGGACATGGAGAGCTGTACCGGGGTGAACTGGAGCATCGAGGAGATGAACGTAGCTATGCC
The DNA here is from genome assembly GCA_016271365.2 of Neoceratodus forsteri. NCBI lineage: Eukaryota > Metazoa > Chordata > Ceratodontiformes > Ceratodontidae > Neoceratodus > Neoceratodus forsteri. The sequence goes on from CM028133.1 coordinate 1,116,891,445, forward strand.
TTCCCCTTTTTTCTTGCCGAGGCGGTCTTGACAAATGAGCGAGTAGCCGGGTATAGATACTTCTGAGTCCAAGTTGTGGGGTTTTAGCCAGGTCTCAGTGAGTATCATTACATCCGGGCAGAGTGACATTACTATTGATTGAAGGGCTGTGATTTTGTTCAGGATGCTACAGATGTTGAGGTGAACGAGTTTAAGACCTTTTGGTAATGTGAGGGTCTGGTAGGTGCTGGGGGGGGGAATGGGCCGGGGTTTAGTTCTACGTCTCCAGACAGGAGGAGCAGCAATGCTACCAGGCGTTTAAGAGTGTGCATGCTCCATTTAGGCTTGCGGGGGGTAATCACCTGCTGTGATGTTTGCGGAGGGGTATTTAGTAAAGTGGAGATTAGAGCTATGAGGCCTGCGTGAAAGGATGGAGGCAGGATACTAGCACCAGGGATCCAGCCGTTCTGGTAGTAGCGATGTAGCAGCAGTATTGGGGAGATAGTTTCAAGATGGGAAGTGAGGGCATTTCCTAATGAGAGGGGGTTTGGAGGTAGGTGAGGATGGGGGAGCAGGAGGGAGGGAAGTATGGGGAGTGAGCTGGCAGATTGTGGTGAGAAGCAGAAGCAGCATGATGCTTGCAGGGTTTGACAGTGGGATAGAAGAGTGTAGCAGCCTCTAGAGGGGGGGTGGTCAAAAAGGGTGCCAAGATGGGAGGAATATAGGTAGGCACTGTGTAGGAGAGAGGAAAATCCACTAAACTGGATAGTACGACAAATGTGGTGAGAAGGAAATGCAGAGGATGCAGGGGCGACCTCTAGTGGGGATTAATGATAGCCTGCTAATGGGGAACTCAGCTGATTGGTTTCAGCCGTCAAGTGTCTCCAACTATAATATACACTGAGCCGACCAAGGTGGTGGTGGGCGGTGGGGAGCCGACGCAACGCATCGGCGGGGCTTAATTGTGCAGCCTTTAAGGTGAAGTCAGTTCAAAATGGTGCCAGTCCTGAGTCGGGAGCTGAGAATTGTGGTGGTGCTGCTGAAATGGCATACCTGGGAGAGCTGTGTGGAGAGCTGCTGTGGGGGAGGGCATCCAAATGCCCTCTTGGACCCTCAGGGGAGCCACGGAGTTTGTTTCTGGGAGAGCTGTGTGGAGAGCTGCTGTGGGGGAGGGCATCCAAATGCCCTCTCGGACCCTCGGAGGAGCCGCGGAGTTCATTTCTGGGAAGGCTGTGTGGAGAGCTGCTGTTGGGGAAGGCGTCCAAATGCCCTCTCGGACCCTCGGAGGAGCCACGGAGTTCGTTTCTGGGAGAGCTGTGTGGAGAGCTGCTGTGGGGGAGGATGTCCAAATGCCCTCAAGGACCCTCAGGGGAGCTGCGGAGTTCATTTCCTGGCCCCGCCATGGGGGAATAACTGGGGTCAGCTAGTGTGGGAGTGGCGGGACCCAAGAGAAAGTCCTTCTCCGGAGGGCTGAAGCCCTTTCCAGGGCTCAGAGAAGGGAAAAATCTGAATGGAAAAAAAAGAACATATCCTGCACCACTCCAGCTATAAACAAGAGAAATTGTACCTGATATCAAACTCTTGAGATACTCAAAACAGAAAATGCAGCATCCCCCCTCATAAATGAGGGAATTAATATCTGACATTGAAGTCTGAGTTCCCAAAACAGAAAGTGCAGCATTCCACCCATAAACAAGAATATTGGGACCTGTCATCAAAGTCTGTGAGAGGAAATTCCACCCTTTCAGCACACCTGGCTTCATTCATTGAGCGCAGGTTGGAAGTGTTTAAGTTGTCATTGAACTCCGACTCCCTGAAACCGCAACTGTGGTGTTCAACTCATAAACAAGGGGACTGGTACCTGGCATTGTACTCTGAGTCCCCCCAAAGTGGAATCTGCAACATTCCACTCATGAACAAAGGAACAGGTACCTGACATTGAACTCTGAGTCCCTCAGAGAAGAAATTTCAGCACCCCCTCATAAACAAGGGAACCTGACATCGAACTCTGAGTCCCCCCCAAACAAAAACTGCAACATTCCGCCCAAAAATGAAGGAGCTGCTACCTGGCATCAGAATCTTTGTCTCCCCAAAACAGAAACCACAGCATCCCCCTTTATAAACAAGGGAACTGGTGCCTGGCAAACAAACTCAGAGTCACTGCAAAATGGAGACCGCAGCAACCCTCATAAACAAGGACACTAGTACCTGACATTGGACTTTGAATTCCCCAAAACAGAAACCATAGCATCCCCTTCATAAACTAGGGAATTGGTACCAGATATCAAACTCTGAGTTCCCCCTAGAACATAACCTGCAGCCGGCCCAGTGGCACTGGAGGTTAAGGCACTGGTTGCTACACCTCGTGCCATGCTGTCAACCGGGGTTGAGGAACAAGCCTGGACTGCCAGGGGTTGGCGGGGGAGAGAGGATTGAGCATCTGGAGGACTGCTCTCCTCTCTTGGGGGGAGAGTGCCATGTCATCCCGCCTGCTGATCACCCTCTGGTGGTGGCTGGAAGGTGATACAGGTCGAGAGGCATGCTCTGACGTAGTCTTTTTGGTAGGGAGGGGGTACGGGAGAAAAGAAGGAAAAAAAAGAGCCTGGCAGAGCTCCATGACAGTCCGCCGCAGCCGAGGGCTGACCCCGACTTCTGGATTGGGTCCCCAGTGAGGGGCGCACCTTCCTTATTTATTTTATTTATTTATTTAAGAGTTTTACCAGGAAAACATACTGAGTGGGTTACCCACAATTCCAGATAGTCCTGGGGGATAGGGACATGTGGAATACATCATAAGAAGAGTGTACAAGAATTGCAATTACATTTACATACAGTAGAGGAAGATTGTACATTTTGAACAGTACACTATGCAGGAAGTTGTTATGAGAACTCAGAGGGGAGGACAGGAGCATACAAGTAATAGCCATGAAGTGGAAGCACATGTGTGCAGCTTACATATCACAAACAGTAGGAGAAATAGTGCATGTGACAATTAACAAATAGGTATAATTAGCTGTGAAGCAAGTACGAAGCAAAAGAGTTTATACACGGTTCTAAGAAAGGACTTCTCCTACAACCCCTAACAATTTGCTCTACAAACGTGTATACTACGCAGGGATGGTGTACTATGAGCACGTCAAGAAGGCTTAAATATGAATAGTGGACTTGGGGTACCAGCCCTTTAGGTGGCCCTATGTGCAGGCGCATGTAGGGGAGAAGTGGGCCTTGAGGAGGTTGTTTAGGTGAGCCGGGTTAGTGAAATTACGAACGTCGTCTGGGAGAGCATTCCAAAGTTTAGGCATGAGATAACTGAACACCGCTTGTCCCCTTGATGTGGCCATGCGTGGAACATATTGGAGCCGGGAGTTACTACTCCTAAGGGAGTAGGTGGGCTGTGATGGGGCTGCGAGGGCAGATGCAAGGTGGGGGGGGAGGGACTGTGCCCAGAATTTCACAGTGGTCCTGATGCAGTGGATACGTCTGCGAGCGTGAAGCGATGTTAGATTGGGGGAGCTGTAGAGGTCGCAGTGATGAGTCAAAGTGGGGCAGTCAAGGGCAAAGTGACAGAAGGAGTGGAAAAGAGGGTCAAGGCTGGCTAGGGCAGACTTGGGAGCAGCACAGTATACTGTGTCCCCGTAGTCCAGAATCAGGAGGATCATTTTTTGGACTATTTCCCTGCGGGCTGCCAAGAGCAAGCTACCCTTGTTCTGGTATAAGGCTCCTAATTTTGGGCGCAGCTTTTTGTGGATCGAGTCAATGTGAGTGGAAAAGTCCAGGTGCTGATCAAGCCAGACCCCAAGATAATTGAAGGAGGTGCAGGTCTCAAGAGGGTCCCCTCAATTGAAAAGGGGAATAGAAGGGAGTCTGGAGAGCCTTTACCTTGTCCCAAAAGTTAGTGAGACTGTTTTTTTTGGGTTTAGAAAAAGTTGGTTTGACCGAAACCAATGCTGTACCACATTAAAATCTTGTTGGAGAGTAGAGGCCACTACATAGGTGGAGGAGCCTGTGGCGAATAGTACGGTATCATCAGCATACAGGTGTATGGATGTGTGAGTGCAGATTGAGGGAAGTTCATTTAGGAAGATTGAGAAGAATAGTGGGCTGAGGAACGAGCCCTATGGGACCCCCATAGTAACAGGGAGGGGGGAGGAGGTGTTAGTTCCGATTCTTACTGATTGAGTTCTACCTACCAAGTAGGGTGAAACCAACTGGAGGCTTCGCCGGAGAGTCCGGCACTTGCTAGTTTGGATAGCAGTAGGGAGTGGGAGACAGTATCAAAAGCTTTAGCGAGGTCGATGAAAATGGCAGAGGTGGTGTGCCCTTTATCCATGCCCATGAGGATGGCGTCGATGAGCCTTAGCAGGGAGGTTATGGTGGAGTGCAATTTCCTGAAGCCTGATTGGTAGGGTGTAAAGAAAGAGGATGAGTCGAGGAAGGAGGAAAGTTGAGCTAGGACAAGGTGCTCCTGTAGTTTGGCAAGGATAGGGAGTAAGGAGATTGGGCGGTAGTTACCCGGTGATGAGGGGTCACCCCCTTTCAGGAGGGGGATGACAGTAGCATGCTTCCAGTCGGATGGTACGTCGGCCAGAAAAAAAGAGAAGTTGAACAGCTCGGCCAGCGGGGTGGCAGGAGCAGATAGATGTAACATTTTGGAATCGAGCCCTGACGGGCACTTGCCTTTTGAGGGGTTGAGAGGCTGCAGGGCTTTAAACACAATGAGTGGAGTAACCCAACAGAAAGAGAAGCCAGTAGTCTGGTATGCTGTAGGCATCGAGGTAGGTGCATTCTTGGGGGTGCAGAGAGTCTAGAAGAGAGGATGCACAGCTGGTGAAGAAATTGTTGAAGGCCGAGGCCACTTTAGCTGGTTCAGAGAGTATTTAGCCTTCTACATTTAGGATTGGGGTGGGGGTAAACAGGGGAGCGGAGAGTGACTTGATTGTTTTCCAGAAATTAGTTGGGCGAGTTAGGTTTGTTTTGAAGGATGCCTTGAAATAATTGGCTTTGGCCTGTCTGATTTGCCTAGTGCAAGAGTTACGAAGTGAACTGTAAAGTTGGAGTGCCGCCTGGGTGCCTGTTGTCTTGTACTTTTTCCAGGCATGGTCCCTACCTTGGAATTGGCCAATGAGTTCGGCCGAGACCCAGGGCAGGTGAACACCCCTTACCTTCTTTCTCCGTAGGGGCGCGTGGGTGTTCCATACAGCTAGGAAGGTATCCTTAAAGAATTTTAGGGCTGAATCAAGGGAGGAAGCCTGGGAGATGAAAGTCCAGTCAGCCTGTGCCAGGTCACTTAGAAACGCCTCTAGATTGAGAGCTTTGTACGACCTAGTTAACAAAGTCCTTGGTGGCGGGGCATTGGGTCTAAAGATTTTTATTACAGTGTAGATTATGTGGTGATCATTTAGGGAGTCAGGGAGGAGTCCGGCTTTGATGATCCGATGGGGGTGCAAGGTAAGGGCCCAATCCAAGAGGGAGTGGTTCTGAGATTTGTGATTTAGACGAGTGGGTTCAGAAATCTGTTGGGTGAGGTTTAGGGCAGTGATTTGGCTCTGAAATTTGGAGTTATTGTTTGCAAGCCAGTTGAAATTGAAATCCCCTAGAATGTGTAATTCGCCCCCGAAGGAATTAGCTTTTAGGGTGCTCAGATAGTCCAGAATGTCTGGCTGGGAGGTGTCTGGGGTGCAGTAGGACCCAGCAATATATAGAGGGGTTGAGTGTGGAAGGGAGAGTTTGATTAGGAGGGAATTGATGGACTGAGTGGACATGGAGAGCTGTACCGGGGTGAACTGGAGCATCGAGGAGATGAACGTAGCTACGCCTTCCCCTTTTTTCTTGCCGAGGCGGTCTTGACAAATGAGTTAGTAGCCGGGTATAGATACTTGAGTCCAAGTTGTGGGTTTTAGCCAGGTCTCAGTGAGTATCATTACATCCGGGCAGAGTGACATTACTATTGATTGAAGGGCTGTGATTTTGTTCAGGATGCTACAGATGTTGAGGTGAACGAGTTTAAGACCTTTTGGTAATGTGAGGGTCTGGTAGGTGCTGGGGGGGAATGGGCCGGGGTTTAGTTCTACGTCTCCAGACAGGAGGAGCAGCAATGCTACCAGGCGTTTAAGAGTGTGCATGCTCCATTTAGGCTTGCAGGGGGTAATCACCTGCTGTGATGTTTGCGGAGGGGTATTTAGTAAAGTGGAGATTAGAGCTATGAGGCCTGCGTGAAAGGATGGAGGCAGGATACTAGCACCAGGGATCCAGCCGTTCTGGTAGTAGCGATGTAGCAGCAGTATTGGGAGATAGTTTCAAGATGGGAAGTGAGGCATTTCCTAATGAGAGGGGTTTGGAGGTAGGTGAGGATGGGGAGCAGGGAGGAAGTATGGGGAGTGAGCTGGCAGATTGTGGTGAGAAGCAGAAGCAGCATGATGCTTGCAGGGTTTGACAGTGGGATAGAAGAGTGTAGCAGCCTCTAGAGGGGGGGTGGTCAAAAAGGGTGCCAAGATGGGAGGAATATAGGTAGGCACTGTGTAGGAGAGAGGAAAATCCACTAAACTGGATAGTACGACAAATGTGGTGAGAAGGAAATGCAGAGGATGCAGGGGCGACCTCTAGTGGGGATTAATGATAGCCTGCTAATGGGGAACTCAGCTGATTGGTTTCAGCCGTCAAGTGTCTCCGACTATAATACACTGAGCCGACCAAGGGTGGTGGTGGGGCGGTGGGGAGCCGACGCAACGCATCGGCGGGGCTTAATTGTGCAGCCTTTAAGGGTGAAGTCAGTTCAAAAATGGTGCCAGTCCTGAGTCGGGAGCTGAGAATTGTGGTGGTGCTGCTGAAATGGCATACCTGGGAGAGCTGTGTGGAGAGCTGCTGTGGGGGAGGGCATCCAAATGCCCTCTTGGACCCTCAGGGGAGCCACGGAGTTTGTTTCTGGGAGAGCTGTGTGGAGAGCTGCTGTGGGGGAGGGCATCCAAATGCCCTCTCGGACCCTCGGAGGAGCCGCGGAGTTCATTTCTGGGAAGGCTGTGTGGAGAGCTGCTGTTGGGGAAGGCGTCCAAATGCCCTCTCGGACCCTCGGAGGAGCCACGGAGTTCGTTTCTGGGAGAGCTGTGTGGAGAGCTGCTGTGGGGAGGATGTCCAAATACCTCAAGGACCCTCAGGGGCTGCGAGGTTCATTTCCTGGCCCGCCATGGGGAATAACTGGGGTCAGCTAGTGTGGGAGTGGCGGGACCCAAGAGAAAGTCCTTCTCCGGAGGGCTGAAGCCCTTTCCAGGGCTCAGAGAAGGGAAAAATCTGAATGGAAAAAAAAGAACATATCCTGCACCACTCCAGCTATAAACAAGAGAAATTGTACCTGATATCAAACTCTTGAGATACTCAAAACAGAAAATGCAGCATCCCCCCTCATAAATGAGGGAATTAATATCTGACATTGAAGTCTGAGTTCCCAAAACAGAAAGTGCAGCATTCCACCCGTAAACAAGAATATTGGGACCTGTCATCAAAGTCTGTGAGAGGAAATTCCACCCTTTCTCAGCACACCTGGCTTCATTCATTGAGCGCAGGTTGGAAGTGTTTGAAGTTGTCATTGAACTCCGACTCCCCTGAAACCGCAACTGTGGTGTTCAACTCATAAACAAGGGGACTGGTACCTGGCATTGTACTCTGAGTCCCCCCAAAGTGGAATCTGCAACATTCCACTCATGAACAAAGGAACAGGTACCTGACATTGAACTCTGAGTCCCTCAGAGAAGAAATTGCAGCACCCCCTCATAAACAAGGGAACCTGACATCGAACTCTGAGTCCCCCCCAAACAGAAACTGCAACATTCCGCCCAAAAATGAAGGAGCTGCTACCTGGCATCAGAATCTTTGTCTCCCCAAAACAGAAACCACAGCATCCCCCTCATTAACTATGGAATTGATACCTGACAACAAACTCTGAGCCCCCTCAAAACAGAAACTGCAGCATCCCCCCCTAAATCCGGGAGTTGGTGGGCGTTGGACTCTCCACTGCCCCTCTACCTTGTGGCCCTGCCTTGTCTTGTGGTTCTGCCCACTGTCCCCTTGGGGTAGGCATAGGGGCAGTGTTTTCCTGGACTTGGGGTCATGCTGCCATACTGGGGCTGAGGCCTAGAGGGGTCTGTGTCCAGGTGGATTTCTGGTGGAGTATGAATTGGATGGTGGCATGCTCTTCGGGAGCCCTAGGGTCCTGTACTGGGGTGGGGGCCGGAGGACCCTCTCCTCGGGGACCTTGAAGTGCTGGTAACCAGCTTCCCAGGTCTCAACCTACTGGGGGGGGGCATGAGTTATGCTCCCAGGATTGGTGGAACTTGGAGCCGGGTGAAGATTAGAGGATGGCTGGTGTGAAGTCCTCAGTGCACCTTTGACTGGAGCTGTACTATCGATTGGCTTTCTGCCCTCTGTTTCTGTGCCTAGTGGCTCAAATTTGGTTCTGGCTCTTTCAATTTTGTGACTATCTCTCCATGGTGTTAGTCAGTGAACAGAACTCAACATCCCACTGAGGAGGTAGTGAGAGTACCGCAAAGAATTGGTTTGGAAATTATTTAATTTCTGTGGTTGACGATCAGAGAAGAGTAACATTGGTCATTACCTCGACTGGGGAGGGTGAGAGCCTCCCCACATCTAAATTCATCTCTTGAAGCTTGACGTGCTTCATAGGCACTGAATTTTATATTTTTTATTGACTTTCATTTGAACTTTTTGGCACTAAACTATAGGGGTTTGTTGGGGTGGATTTAGTTTGAGGTTTGGAGGTTTTGGTTTAGGGAGGGTCGAGTGTGGGAGGATTGTATATTTGTTGTTTTATTTTCTTTGGAGGGCTGGCTCTGGGTGTTAGACAGGATGTGCTGGCAAGAAGCTCTCCCGGTCAGGCGCTACACTTCCTCAGAGCTTTGGGGCCTGCGCCCTTTTAATTGTCCACCTTTGCCTGTTGAGGTTTATATTCACTATAGGGTGTTGGGGATAGTGGATAGGAGGCATGGAGGGCGGTGCCATGGACAATGGGGAGGAGAGGAATGAAGTGGCCAGATTGGGGTTGTGGGGACAAGAAGACACCCTGGGGCAAAATGGAGACTGGAGAGGGGTCCTCCCTGTCTAGTACCCATACCCAAGGGTTTCACATTAGGTGGGCAGGTTCCTTGGGCAGCTTCAGAACCCCATCTTACCCAGGCAGTGTAATGCAATGCCAGGTCCATTAAAAACAAGATGACTCTGATTGCCGATCTTTCTGTGTCATCGGAACTGGCATGCATCACCGAGACCTGGCTGGACATGAATGCTGGCCCAGTTCTTGAGGCAGCGGTGCCAGCTGGTTTCTCAGTGATACATCACCCGAGGTTGGATCGTAGGGGTGGGAGTGTTGCCATTTGTTTTAGAATGGAGCTGGGCCTGGTAGAGGTGCCAGTGGGTGAGACCCAATCCTTTGAGTGTATCCTGGGCACAGGTGTGGGATGCAAAAGTCTTCTCATTTACCATCCACCAGGACGAGAAGCAATTTTTGCAGGAAGTCACGGACTTCGTCGTCGACACGGTGTTGGAGTTGACCAGAGTGATGGTGCTGGGTGACTTCAATGCCTGGATTGATGACAAACTCTCGCATTTTGGACAGGACTTCCTGCAACTTATGTATGCATTGGACTTCACACAGGTTGTTTCCTCTGCGACCCATATTTTGGGTCAACTCTTTGGATCTGGTCTTCCTACTGGGCATGGAAACTGCCAACTTGTGGTGGAACCAGTCAGATGGTCTGACCATCACACTATCAGTTTCAGTTTTCAGGCACCCCCCTATAGGTCTACCCCTTTGGAGATGGTCCGGTACTGCCCATTGAGGGATGTGAGCCCTGATGATCTAATGCTGGTGCTAGACCTATCGGGATGTATGAGTGCAAGCATGGGTCCTGAGGTTCTACTATAGGCCTATAATAAGGCTGTGGTGATAGCTCTGGATTCCATAGCTCCTGTCCATGTTTGCCTTCTCTCCCTTCATCCTCGATCCCCATGGTTTGACAGGACTTTGAGGGAGATGAGGAGCGTGGGGCAAAGGCTAGAGCGATGCCGGCGGAAATTGGGCCTAGATGCTGAGAAGCTTAGATTGATGGCACATTATGCGGACTATCAATCGGAGATCTTCCGTAAGAAGGCAGAATTCTTGTCTGGGAAAATCTCTGCTGCACGGAACCGACCAGTTCAGCTCTTTCGCACTGTGGACAGACTGCGCAATCCTGCCTGTCTGGAGTTACGAAGAGCATTGCCACAGGATAAATGTGATGAGTTTGCTCGATACTTTGCAGATAAGGTTGCTGGCATCAGGTCTGAGATCTGTTCGGCATGCTCTAAGAGGGGTTGCAGTGACCGGTGGGAGGTCACAGAACCTCGGTCTAGTTCGTCGGTGTTTGGCCAGGTGGCAATCTCGGATGTCATGATGATCATCCAGAGTATGCGGCCGACCTTCTGTAGTTTGGATCTGGGCCCAACCTGCTTTCTTGTGGGGTGTGTGGATGTCATCAGCCCAGTCCTGGAGGAGATAGTCCGAGCGCATTAGAAACTGGGGAATTCCCTGATTCTTTGAAAGAGGCAGTGGTGACTCCTCTTCTTAAGAAATCTTCTCTCGACCTGGACTGTCTTGCCAACTACAGGCCCGTCTCTCTCTAACTTTCCCTTTGTGGGTAAGGTTAGTGAGAAGGTGGTTGCGCTACAGCTTGAGAGTCATCTTGCCATCCATGACATCTATGATCCCTTCCAGTCAGGTTTCAGGAAAAGGCACAGTACTGAGACTGCCCTTGTTCGGGTGCTCAATGACCTCCTTGTTGCGAGAGATCAGAGGAGCCGTACTGTCTTGGTCCTCCTTGATCTCTCGGTGGCATTTGACACCGTGGACCATGGGGTATTGCTGGAGCACCTGCAGCTGATCTGTGGGCTGTCTGGTACAGTCCTCAGATGGTTCCACTCTTTCCTCACTGGCAGGTTTCAGAGAGTAGTGTCAGGGATGTTTTCCTCTGATGCTTTCTCCCTGCCATGTGGGGTCCCGCTGGGCTCGGTGCTTTCCCCCATTGTTATTCGCGTTGTACAGGTTACCGTTCAGGGGAAATTGTAAGGTGGTACGGACTGAGTTTTCACTGCTATGCAGATGATACTCAGCTGTACATGTCCTTCGCATCCGGCCAGGATATTGTGCTCCGGTATTAATACCTGCCTATCCGAGGTCCGAGACTGGATGAGTGCCAACCGGCTGAAGCTGAATTCCGCCTAGACTGAGATTTTGGTTGTGGACCCGGGTTGCCAAGTAAAGGTGTCTTCAGCAGGGCAAGCATCTGGTCTGGTACTGGGTGACTGCCAGCTGAAGACCTCCAAATGAGTGCGTAGTTTGGGCATTATCCTTAATGAGGGATTGACCCTGAAGTCTCATGTGTCATCTGTGGTCAAGACCTCATTTTACCATCTGAGGAATATCGCTCAGATTAGGCACCTGGTTCCACCTGGTGACCTTCCAACTTTGGTCCATGCCTTGTGACCTCTCACTTGGATTACTATAATGCGCTCTACCTAGGGCTACCAGGGGTTGATATCTGCCGTTTGCAGCTAGTGCAGAATGTGGCAGCCAGGTTACTGACTGGGCTGTCTTAATTTAGCCATATTACTTCTGTGCTGCATGCACTGCACTGGCTGCCAGTGTAGTGGCGGATCACCTTTAAAGTCGGCTTGCTGACCTACAGAGTCCTACAAGAGCTTCTTTGCCCCTACCGCCCCCTCCGTTCCACTGATGAGGGATTGCTAGAGGTTCCCAGGGTTCATCTGAAAACATCTGGTGTTTGTTCGTTTGCTTTTGTAGTGCCTGCCCTGTGGAATTCTCTACCTCATTGGGTTCAAGAGTGCCAGACCGTGGAGAGCTTCAAAACAGCATTAAAAACCCACCTGTTTAATCTTGCCTTTGTGAATTATTGAGAATAATTGTTAACTTGAGTACACTGGATTTTAATTCTTGTTTTATGGTTTTATATCTGTACAGAGTTTTGATATTTAATTTGTGCTTGATAAATAAAATTATTATTTATTATCATAAACAAGAACACTGGATCTTGCATTTAACTCTGAGTTCCCTCAAAACAGAAAGTGCACCATCCGTCTCATAAAGCGGAACCTTGGTACCTAGAAATGAGCTCTGCGAGGTGACTGTACTTTTGTAACCCCAGCAAGCAAACAGAAAACTGGTAGCTAAGCAACTAGGTAATAGCACCAGATTGTTTTGCCGGTTACCTCATAAGCATGTCTTTTAGGTGGAATTTAAATTGTCTGGTTAGATGGGAAACAGAGCAAAGTGGCAGAAAGATCAACACCCCAACACTTTTTTTTAACTGCTCTTTGTTTATTTGCCCTCGACACTGCTGCTTCTGCCCCCGCTCAGGGCCCCACAAGGTGCCTGGCTCTACCTGTACCTGGACCCCCTACAACTTCAAGCCTCCATGTTTTTCCAGTATCAGACCCCCCCCCCCGGGCAGGGAAGAAGAAGGATGGCCACCTCCTACCTGCTTGTAGTCTTTGTCAGGCAGTTACTGAGGTTTCTGGTGCTGTCCGTGTTCAGTCCACTGGGGCTGTCGTCAGCTTTGGCAGTGGCATTTTCCTGTTTCTCCCAGTCTCCAGAGATGCAAGCACATAGGAGATCCAAGGAGCAAATGCTTGCTATTGCGTACTGCCACTTCAGACCTTGGCCTGCGTCTCACCCTCTGACAGCGTCACTTGATTGCACTGCCATCTGTGGTCACCCAGGTGGCAGTATAGCAGTAACGATGGTTACCCACCCACCGCCCCAAAGGAGAAGAGCGTCCCTTGGGATGCAATCCTCCTTCCCCAGCTGGTCCCTGGCATCATGAGCGGCAATGCTACCTCTGCCCCAATGGGATGGCCACCCCAGCACTTTCCATTATTCCTTTAAACAACAGTTAAAAGGATACTTATTCGCCAACTTTAAATGCAAGTTTCTTTTTTTTTTTTATTTACTATTTCTTCCTCGCCCTTTCTGGCCCTCCTTCTCATCAATCCTCCCAACCTCATCCCCTGACCTCTCCTAGGACTTACCTTCCTCCCTCAGGTTCCCCAATGGATTCTCTCTATGGTGGAGAGGTTCAGACAGGGGAGGAGCCTAGATTGCCGGGAGCAGGCCCTGCGGAGGGCAGTGATCATCCTGCCAGCGAGGGTGTTTTTTTCCCACTGTTTGTTCCCCCCGTCTGGTTGCTGCTCTACCCCTCCCCATAAGGATGCTGGCATGTAGAACTATGTCCCCTGTGTGAGCGTGCAGTGTATGCTCACACAGTACGCAGCATTGGCACATCCTTCCCTCCCCATGTCTCGCTCACACTACCACCCACACTTTGCAGGTGGCAGTTCTGCAGTGGGACATGGCACCCTCCCTTCCTCCCTGGGAGAAGGTCCTGCAGAATGCTTGATCCTCCCGCTGACCAACCCCCGATGGCCCGAGTCCACTACTGAAGATGTGACGCTGGCTTAGCAGGAGGGAAGGCGCCCAGCACCTCAGCCCTCCACAACCCTGGAACGGCATAAATGCGCATTTCTTTTTTTTGTTTTTGCTCCCCCATGTGCCCGCTGGCCATGCACTCCTTTAGGCACCACAGGGACTGAGCTCGTCCGGACATGCTCCCCTGCCACCCACTACCCCACATCGCAGCGTCCCAGGGTACTCTGATGTATCCCTTCATCGGGCGGGTCCCCTCCCTTCAAAGGAAATTAGCCTTAACGGCCTGCCAATGGTCATGGGGGCTGCTGGGGGGGGCCTTCCTGGCAGGGAGCTCTGGCAATGAGGGTCCGGGAGGCCATCATCTTACCTGGTCAGTGCACCATTTTTCCTGCCGTTTTCTCCCCTGGGAGCTTGACATCCAGGACGTCTGGGCATGAGACGACGTCCATCATGCTCCCACAGCAATGCCCCTCTATGCTGCCCTTCCCCCAGCCTCCGCCAGAGGTCAGCCAACCCCGGGATGCATGCCCCTCCCTCCCTGGAGATGGCGAGCCATTGTAGGATGCTCAAGCCATCTCCCCCCTGGCTGGCCCTTCGACTCCCTGGGTCCGTTCCCGAACCCGGGTCATCAGCATCACAAGCAGAAATCCAACCGCTGAGCTGGCAGGCCGGCAAATGCACATATTTGTAACAAAAGTGGGTATGTATTGCTGTGCTTGTAGTTTTCTAATGCTCGCGTGACCACACAGTAATGTTTATTGTACTCGTGATAGGTATTTATCTCTTCTTACCTCTCATGCTTATCTACATGTGGATCTGTCAGGCTGTCTCTTTTAAACAGAGACTTCAGTGAAGTTATCCACAGAACAAAAACAAAAACTAAAGAGCTGTGCCACAGAGAGTCAGTACAAAGAAGTTAAGTACCTCAGTGGATTTTAGGAAGGAATCTACTAAAACTTTCAGCTACCAAGCCATCTCTCTCTCTCTCCGGATCTCCATTCCATCTTCTGTCAGTCTGTCCTTTTATAAAATATTCTCTCTTAAAATGAAAGACCACCTGCAAAAACTTAAAAGTATGTTCATGTTTTGCGCAGCCTGTGCTTCTTGTACAAAACTTTAGCTAGCACACTTGCCAATGTAACTCCTGTGTATAGCTTTCCTGCATTATGTATTATGTTACTGCACAGTGCAATGTACTTCTCAGGACCCTGGTCATGCTTGAAAAAGGCACCTGGCAACAGTGCACCCACATCATCAACAAATAAATAAGTAAAAAAAGAAAACAGCTTTTAAATGTACAGTTCTAACAGGGCTAGCCCATTGGCACACCAGTGGGGTTACTGTTCTCAATGCTGGTGACCTGAATTTGAGAATGAGCTTGGGCCGTCGGGTGCTGACTTAGAGGAGGACGATCAAGTGTCCCAGAGAGCGCACTCTTCCTCTGGGGAGGGAGGGCTCTCACTGCTGCTACCATGCTGCCGCAAACACACTGGCACCTGGTTGGCCATAGGCGGTTATGCAGTAGGCAGTGCAAGTGCAAGGGGGGGGGATGTCAGCCAAGAGCTACATGAAGCATGCTTAGCGTGTGCCCTCTTGGGCCTCCGAGCATACTGACATTCCATGGGCTGGGATCAGAAAAGATGGAAAAAGGCCTGCCTCGAGCAGGGTGAGCTGGGACATGCTCGGGGCCTGACACCGTCCTCTGCCTGCTGCTGTGGAACCTCGGGAACTCCTGCCTCCATGACCTGGAGGAGGTTTGGGATTGACTGTAGCTCAGCTGGACACGCACATACATATAGTGAAGGCCACCAGGATGAAGCGCAGTGTCACAGGTTTCCTGCATGACAAAAGGGACTAATTCCCACTGAAAATACATTGTTTGCTGCAGTAACGCTACTGCAGAATTCTGCAGAGTTGGGCTTCATCCTGGTGGGCTTCACTGTACGTACATATAGATTGGTAGATATACAGTTTCAACATGGAGTATGTTCTTTTTCACAGAAACATACATGATGACAGCAGTAAAATACCAGTGGTCCAGCCAGTCTACCCATATTATCCTATCATACCCCAGGAACTGTTGTTCCTGTGGGGTCTTCGATTAACCCTATTCTCCCTAGTGTTCCACGTGATTCCACCTCCTTCATCCCTCTGAGTAGCTACTCTACCTTTAGCTCTATCCCACCTGTGTTTGAAGGTGTTTGTGGTTTTGGCACCCACCATTTCAGTCGACACACTATTCCATTGCTCAACCTCTCTTTCTGTAGTATAATACTGTGCACCCTCTTTTATCCATCACCCTCCTTATCCACTGGCCTGACCTCCTGTATCATTCTGACTCTATGGAAATGCTCTCTATTAGCCACCATCCTCACTATTCACCATCCGCCAGCACATTCTTGTGTACAGGTCTTATCTTTCTCTTGTTATTCCCTCTCTATCAGCCACCATGTTGCTAGCACTGGCGCAGTGCGTTATGGTCCCGATGTTTTGGTTGCTGTAAATGTTTTAATAAGAAATATTTTAAGGTGCACTGCTGAGGGCTATACTACCTTAGAGAATGGCTGAGGTTTTTAACAACATCATTGATGAAGATATTAACTGTCGGGGGTGAAGAAAAGGAGGATTTCATATTAGAAGCGAGAGTTGATTTTAACATTGGAATAGTGCAAACTGACCTGGACTAGCCCAGCAATAACCCTCTTCTTGTTCATCTTGACTAGGGTTACCACCGGTCCCTATTTTCACAGGACAGTCCTGATTTGGGCAGCTGTGTCCTGCAGAAAAACATGAAAAATGCTAAATGTCCTGACATTATTGTAGACAAACATAGTTTCTGATTTTCCTCTAAATGTTGCAAAAAACTATAATACCTTAACTAAAATACCTTAAAATAATAAAAAACACAAGAAACAACTGAAGAACTACAACACATAGTCTTAATACTGATTATTTAGAGAAAACATGTCTGTTGCATTGGTTGAGATGACATATTGACCTGCGAAAAATCCAGTTTCAGTAAGAAATGTCCCACTTTGGGCTTCCTAAAAGGTGGTAACCCTAATCTTGACTAGTGCAGGTCTTTCATGGCTGTCAATGGAAAACTGGTCCAAGATTATTCAGGACCGGGGGCAGATCCTATGAAGAGTGATTAAAGACACTGAATATGTATTCACCCAAAACCAGAGAGGGGAACATGATAGAGTTGGCGGATAATAAAGGCAGCTACAACTGTAAAAACAGACAGTAGTGAGCACTGGTGAATAGACCAGAATGTGTCTGAATTCCATATTTCATGTGCCGGGGTAGGCAGGGACTGCACCACTCAGTTTGCCCTATAGTAACCCTGACTGATGACTCTGACACAAGCTGTAGCACTGACACTTCCAGCCTTCATTATCAGGATAGACTAACCTTTGGACCAACAGCAACAGGTCGACTTTGGTTTTTGCAGTGACAATGGCTTTGAAAAAGCTCTTCTCACCGCTGAGGGGTGGGGAGGTGTATGAGAGAGAGAGAGAGAGAGAGAGAGAGTCTATGCATGCTCATCCTAAAAGACCTTTACAACTTTTCCAACTGCAAAATCCAAACAGCTGAGCTCCTTTTCATCAGTAATTAGCTTTCGAGATAGACAGTTCCCCATTCTCTTGCATTTTAGCTGCTTTTTCCCCTCTGTCAAACATAATAACCCTCCATTTACAGAGAAGGCTCCTGATCCTTTGAACGCAGAGCTTTCAAGTCAGTACCCCCCCACACACACACACACAGAGGATAACGTATGGGCAGTCATACACAACAAGTCTGTGTTAGCATCGAGAGGTTTCTTTGGCAACCATAGAAGCCCAAGAGTGAAGCGTGAGAGATTTATGGTTGCCATGGAAACCCTGAGATGTCAACATAAGTTTGTCTGTGTGTGTGGCTGCCCATGCATTATTTTTTTATAGGTTTTTTTTTTTTCAATTGTTTAACCAGGTGAGACACACTAAGCTGAAAGCTTGTTTACAGGTGCAACCTGGGAGCACAGGGAAGTTAAGTGACTTGCTCAGGGTCACACAGTATGCAAGTGGGGGCTGTGGGATTCAAACCCAGGTCTCCAGATTTGCAGCTCAGAGCCTTAAACCACTGCACTATACTGCCTCCCCATGTTGTGTGAGCACCGTAAGTACAAGCCTGGGTGCAACAAAATATAACATTTCTCCTACCTAGCCTTCCCTTTATCCACACTCTGCTCCTGCAACCCCACACATTAATTTCATAGAACTGAAAACGCACCTCAGAATGATGAAAGGCCACGCAATAAACCCACTGCGCGGTCGGTAAAAAACAGGCACGCTGGACACCAGACAAAGGCACTACTCAGCTAGAAGTTTGTTTGTCTAAACACTTGGAAGAGGGAGAGTAGCAGGAGCACATGGGAGGGACCGTTCAAAGGAGCCGAAGGTGGGCAGAGAAAATGGTGGTGATTCACATCCACGCAGCAGCAGCAACTCACTCGGCGATAGATAGTGCTCCCTCTGTAATGGCGGCCAAGGCACAGACCCTACTCGAAGTCCTCACTGTTAGTGGCCTGCAGCAGACCCTTCGTTTGGCCTCCAGAGCCATACAGTAGCTGATTGCTAGGCCCAACTGGCACCCCAAGCGACAGTGACCGTGCAGAGGCATTCCAAGTCGTTGTGCTGCACTATAATGGCCCTACTACGACATAACAACATTTTGTCATCACTGCTGCAGCACAACAACCCTGTTCTGAGCTAGGAATTCCACGCAGAACAGCATTCTACCACACACTATTAATCTGTTTTATTTCTTTATGCTATTTGTTTTCTGAGGAAGTGCACCGGTCCCCTGGAACTTTGTCAGGCATGACCTAGACCATGACAGGCAGTACAAAAAGATACAAACAAGACCTCACACAAGTTACAATACTAACGCAGCCGAACAGGACCCCCTCAATCATCCGAAGGCTCTGGGAGATGTCAGATTTGTTCAGATAATCAAGCGGTCCAGATAACTGGGGGTCATCGTATTATTCAAACGGAGTTGGGGGTCAATGTCAGATAATCCGGAAATCTGGGTCATCAGAGTTTGGGTAATTGAGGTTGTGATGTCCCCAAGGTCGTGTCATGCAGTTAGGATTTGACACTAGTGGGGTTTGAACCTGGGATTTCCTGATGCCCAAGCAGGGGCTTTAACCACTTAACCCACACTGCCTCCCAAGCCAATCTGGGAAGGGAAATGAACAAACATATTTTTGACTCTTCTATGGGGCGAAGTATACAGCTTTTATTTTGGTGGTATATTTAGAAATGTATGTAACCCCCTACAAATGGGGGTTCCCGGAAAGTCTTCCTTGAGCTTGCCTAAATGCTCACTGCCAGGCTGGTGTCCTGCGTTTTAGCAGTTAAACTTTATTGCCAGAGAGTGCCTGCAAAACCTCTGTGTACTGTCTCTTTAAGGGCTGCCTAGATTGCAGTAATAATTGATCTGAAAAGGGGGGTTGAGTGTTTTCATGCTTGAGTCCTGCCTGGGCTGCCTGAAAATCACTCCATTTCTGCCATCGCTAATTGCGCAGAAGGAGCTCTGTTAAAAGATGTACTTGTTTGCTGATTATCTATTAGAGCAGTAAAGATATTGTAGTTTTTCTAACCTGTCTTCCCTGCAGCATGGACAGTTTCTGCTTATCACCAGCATTTTGTTTCTGGACAGCCGAATTGGACCAGTCAGTACCTTTGGGGATCCTAAAATGGAGCTATCCCCAGGGGCTTTGTCGGAATTGTAGATGTTACTTCGAGAGGGCTCTTGCAGTAGGTAATTACATATAGGACTGATGCCGGCAGGCGTCAGGACCCCACAGAAAGATTTCTAGCTAGCAGTCTCTGGCGGGGAACCGCCCCCACGTCAGGTGACCGATGTCATGTGACGTCAGTATAAAGGGGCGGTCCCTACGCCTGCCTTCCAGTTCTTTCCCGCCGTTTGCTTGTGTCAGCGCCTCGCGGTAAAGTTCAACGCTCGTCAGCCTGTCGTCGGTAGTCCTACTGCCGGTTTTTTCTCGATTTAATTCGATAAATAGTTTACTTTTTCGGTGGTGTATGTCATCCCCTACACCCTCCGAGCACAAGAATAAGTGCGACTCGTGCGGCGCCCAACTTCCGCACAAGGACGGCCATTCCCAGTGTCTCTTCTGTCTGGGCCCAGATCATCAGGTGAAGAAGTGCCAGCATTGCCTGAAATTCAAAGCCATCGCCTGCAGACGGAGGCAGCAGTCCCTGGAGGCCCACATCCTTAAAAAGAAAATGACCTCCATGGAGAAGGAGTTGAAAAATCTCCATCAGGCTTCTACTTCCCCCTGAAGGCCATCGTAAGAAGAAGGATAAGGAGAAGCATTGGGACCGGGACTCCTTGTCCACCGCGACTTCGGCTGGAGTCACCATGTTACAGGTAACATTCCCCCTGGGGGACCGCTCTCGATAGCCATCTTGGAAGCTTCAAGGCGAAGCGTCGACCCGCCCTGTCTGGCTACGGCTCAGGCCCTTGAGCGCCTCCAGGCTATTGGAGGCCCCATTCCCGGTAAGGCCGCCGCCATGTGGCCTACTGGTGTGAGTGGCTCCGGTAAGCCAGACATCAACTCCTCTGATGCCCGCCCAGAAACGCCCACTAAGTCGTTCGACCCTTCGGGGCAGCGCACGGCCCCTGTTCCACCCAACCAGGCTGCCCTTCCTTTGCAACCTGCCTTGGACGACAGGTCCGCTAAGTCGGACTTCGGCTCCTCCGACGTCTGCCTGGACTCCGCCAATAAGTCGGTTGTCAGGCTGCCCGACGACCGTGCGGCGGCTGAGCCAACGCCAGACCCTATTTCATCCTCCGTTCCCGGCTCCCTGCAGCCTTCGCTGCCCTCCGGGGACCCTGAGTCTCCTCAGCCTGACCCCGAGGATTTTTCCCCTCCTTTCCTGGGCAATGCCAAGGATCTTTCTGCACCCCCATCAGGTCTCCCTCCCACTGGGCCGGTCGACCTGATGTTGGTTCCCCGAACACTGGCCCTGCCTACACTGGGCAACATCCCCCTCTCGGAAGCCTCCCCCACGACGGGCCTGCCACCCACCGAGCCTCTGGTTCCAGGCCCATCTGCTGGGCGCCCTGCCAGGCCATCTGCCCCGGCAGACCCCCTGGTTCCTGGGTAACCGATCCCGTCGTATCCGACGCTGTCATACCCGGGTCTGCAGTATCCGGTGCCCCAGTACCTGACGCCGGCCTATCCGACACCGCAGTACATGGTGCCTCATTACCAGACACTGGGTTACCCGCCATCTGGTTACGGATATGCGCCATATGGATACACTCAGTATCCGTATCCCCTTGGCTCAGCTCACCAGAGAGGTGGAGAGCCGTCTCTCGGTGACAGTGTCGATCCCAGTTCCCGTACGTCCGAGACGAGTGACTCCCTCCCCACCTCCAGATACCAGAGACGACCCCTCCGGTTCCAGGGCAGGGCAGGATACGCTTCCCAGAGGGCTTCCCAATGGGTTCGTTCCTCCCCCGCATCGGGGAGGGGAGTCTTCTTCTTCCTCCTCGGACACCTTGGACGACTTTGATGGTTGTTCTGACCCGGATGATGAGCCCCACTCTCTGGATAAACCCAGGCCAAGAACTCCTCCGAAGTCCCCTCCAGAGGATCCTTCCTTCACGGAGTTACTGCGCAAAATCCAGGAGGTTCATCAGTGGTGCTCCTTGGAGCCAGATCCACAGCGTAAAAAACTCACTGCGCACCTGGATCTGCCCGAGACCGCTCCAACCTTGGTGCCACCCTGGAATGAGCCTCATGCCAACCTTGTTTCCACTATTTGGAAGCAACCATCAGCAATACCCCTCTTTCCCGGAAGTCAGACAGGCTGAATCAGGCTCCCGAGGGTGTTGACTCCCTTAATTCTCACCCTCGAGCTGACACAGTCATGATTAGCGCTGCTCACGGTCCGTCAGCTAACCCAAAGCATTTGAGCTTGTCGCCACCTGACAAAGAATCCCGTCTTCTGGACCAGTATGGCAAGAAGGTCTTCACTTCTTCCACTCTGGATATTAGGGCCCTGAATTATGTCAGTCGTATGGGGGATTACCAGAAAACGATTCTTAGTGAGGTGGAATCCAAGTTAGACTCCCTTCCTGATTCTCAGGTGAAACAGGAAGTGGCTGGTCTTGTCCGCTCTGCACGTTCGGCCAGTCAGCACATTCTTCGTGCCATGTACGATGCAGTGGGCGCTTCTGGTAGGAGCTCTGCTTTCACTGTGGTTTTACGGCATCATGCTTGGCTCCATGTGTCAGGGTTGGTCCCGGAAGTGCAGTCTGCTATCCAGGATGTGCCTTTCCGGGGTTCGGTGCTGTTCGGGGTGATGTCAAGGACATTATCACTGATCTGCAGGAGAAGGGGACTGCACTGAAGTCTGTGGACTCCATGTACCAACCCCCTCAAACGCAGCGTCGTCCCTTTCGCAGACGGAATCGGCAAATGGTGAAACCTCAGGGAAAGTGGGCCAATAAACGCCAGGCCCCCCCTGGCTGCAAGCCCCCACCCAAAATGCAGCGGGGCTTCAGCCACGACGCTGCCTCACACCACCTGACTCCTTTCCTCTCCCGAAGCCTCTGGGGTCTCCAGAGGAATCGGTAGGAGGGAGGTTCTCCCTCCATCTTCCGGGTTGGGAGAGGATAACTTCAGACACTTGGGTGCTCCAGCTGATTGCAGATGGACACTCTAAAATAGAGTTTCTTTGGAAACCTCCTCGAACCCCCCCCCAAGGTCTTCGTACTCTCAGGAGCATCTTCTTCTGGTTCGGGAAGAAATTTCTGCCCTTCTTTTGAAGGAGGCGATAGAACCCGTCCCCCCTCCTCTTCTGTGGACAGGGTACTATTCACATTTCTTCCTGGTCCCAAAAAAGTCAGAGGACGTGAGGCCAATTCTCGACCTCAGCTCCTTGAACTTGTTCATGGAGTACAAGAGGTTCAGGATGCTCGCTCTGCAGAGTCTCCTGCCCCTTCTCCGGCTGGGACAGTGGCTGTGCGCTCTGGTTATGCAGGATGCTTACCTGCAGATCCCTATCCATCCTTCCCACTGCAAATACCTGTGTTTTGCATTCCAGGGGGACCAATACCAGTTCAAGGCCCTCCCATTTGGTCTTTCCTTGGTGCCCCGAGTGTTCACCAAATGCCTTTCGGTGGTAGCGTCCCACCTGCATACCCAGGGGGTACAGGTTTTCCCATACCTGGACGATTGGCTCCTGGCAGCCCCATCCAGGGAGGAACTCCTGCACTTCCTTTCCCTTACCTGGCAGGTTTTTGCCTGCCTGGGTATTACCATCAAGCACACCAAGTCCCACTTGATCCCGTCCCAGAGGCTTCAGTTTATCGGGGCTATCCTGGACATGACCTCTGGCATGGCTGTCCTGCCACCGGACAGGGCGGCCTCAATCCAGGCTCAGGTCAGCCTGTTGTCCAGCCACAGGTGGTTCAGCGCAAGGTCGGTCCTTCACCTCCTCGGGCTCATGGTGGCTGCGATTCCGACAGTCCCTCGCTCTCGGCTCCATGAGAATCTCTCAGTGGACACTTTGGTCTCAGTGGGATCAGCTGGTGGACGACCTAGATCAACTCATTCTGGTCTCCACTCCTATGGCTCGGGACTTGCAGTGGTGGATGGTTCTGGAGAAACTTTGCCGGGGAGTTCCCTTCTGTCTTTCTCCCCTCCCAGACACTGACTATGGATGCCTCGGGCGAGGGTTGGGGAGCCCATTTCAGGCCTCACAGGACTCAGGGTTCTTGGTCCAAGCTCGAGAAATCTCTTCACATCAATGTGCTCGAGCTTCGGGCTGTGTTGTATGCTCTTCAGGCTCTGCATCTGCAGCTGCTTCCCGGCCACTTGACTGTACAGATGGACAATATGTGTGTGATCTGGTACATCAACAAACAGGGAGGAACTCATTCTTACCCTCTTTGCAGGGAGGCGATGCGAGTCTGGGATTGGGCAGTGCAACACAACCTTCACCTCATGGCAATTCACGTCTCAGGGGTCGAGAACACATTGGCAGATAGCCTCAGTTGGTCGTCCGCTCTAGCTCACAAGTGAGAACTGGATCAGGGGGTCACAGACGATATCTTCATATATTGGGGAACACCACAAGTAGACCTGTTCGTGTCCCCTCTAAATGTAAAACTTCCCGACTTCTGCTCGCTCGCTCCAGGGCATGGCATTTTTTGGAGAGACACTCTGTCTCTAGACTGGAAGTGCAGATTCATCTATGCTTTCCACTCCGATTCCCTTGAATCTGAGGGTCTTACAGAAACTCAGTTCAGAAGGAGCCCAAATGATTCTGATCACTCCTTTCTGGCTCAGGCAAGTTTGGTTCTGTCTTCTGCAATAGTTCTCAGAGGAACCTCCTCTTCCTCTGTCACAACATTTGCTGCCCCAGGATCAGGGGACCCAGGTCCATCCAGGCCTCAAGTCCCTTCAGTTGCACGCGTGGCTCCTGCAGACATAGCTCAAACCCAATTCCGGGTTCCCCCCTGAGTAGCAGAGATTCTGGTGGAGGCCAGAAAACCCTCCACCAGATCGACTTATGCCATGAAATGGAAACAGTTCACTATCTGGGCCGCCTCCAAAGATTTCGAGCCTTTCTCATTCTCTGTGGGACGGCTTCTGGATTACCTGCGACACCTCTTTGACCTGGGTCTCAGCCATTCTTCCTTAGAGGTTCACATGGTGGCCATTTCTGCCTACCATGTCCCTTTCGCAAACAGGACGTTTGCTCAGCTGGAAGTCTCTAAGCCCTTCCTTAGAGGGGTCCTCCACTTGTGACCCCCTATCCAGGTTCCTGCCCCTCCTTAGGATCTGAATTTTATTCTGGAGAAGCTTACTCTGCCCCCTTTTGAGCCAGCAGCCTCATCAGACCTAAAGTTCCTTTCTTGGAAGACTCTCTTCCTAGTGGCCATTACTTCTGCTCGAAGAATTTCCGAGCTCCAGACCCTGATGTGTAAAATCCCGTATTTGATTTTTCACAAGGAACATGTGGCTCTGCATACCAACCCTAGGTTTCTCCCCAAGGTGGTAGCGGAATCTACGCTGAATCTATCCATGGAGTTACCTGCTTTCTTTACGCAGCACTCCAATCATGGAGAGTACCTCCTGCATACTCTGGATGTTCACCGGATTCTGAGATACTACACCAACAGGACGAAGGATCTCAGGAAGACTGATCAACTGTTTGTCTCTTTTGCTCACAAAAGAGAAGGCAATGCTGTTTCTAAGCAATGCCTGTCTAAATGGTTGGCTCATTGTATCACTTTCTGTTATGACAAGTACAACAAGACCCTGCCAGGTCAGGTCAGAGGCCACTCCACCAGAGGGGTCGCTGCCTCTGCGGCTTGTTTCAAGAATGTGTCAGCGGCTGACATTTGTGCAGCCACCACTTGGACTTCCGTCCATACCTTTACGAAACATTACAGTTTGGACATTGCCTCTCGCCGTAGAGCAGGCTTCGGGTTGGCTGTTCTGCAAGGCCTCCTTTCCGAAGGCCTTCACAGCTAGAGGGTCTACTTCTGAGTAGTTTTCCTCCTCCCATTGCTTCTTCTTGTTCCAGACTGCTTGGGATTCAGTCCTATATGTAATTACCTACTGCAAGAGTCCTCTCGAAGTAAGATAGTACAGTTATGTAAGAACTTACCGTAACAGTAGATCTTCGAGAGAGGCTCTTGCAGTAGGTAATACCTTCCCGCCCTCCATCCCCCTAGGCTTTTTCAGCTCCTTTTCCAGGATGGGAAATATCTGCTTCTCTCTCGTCTCACCTTTTGGCCTCTGGCAGGAAAGAACTGGAAGGCAGGTGTGGGGGACTGCCCCTTTGTACTGACGTCGCATGACGTCGGTCACCTGACATGGAGGCGGTCCCCCGCCAGAGACTGCTAGCTAGAAATGTTTCTGTGGGGTCCTGACACCTGCCAGCATCAGTCCTACATGTAATTACCTACTGCAGGAGCCTCTCTCGAAGATCTACTGTTATGATAAGTCCTTACGTAACTGTACTTTTTGGGCTTTTGGCACCTAATTGAGCCTGGAGGGGGAGCCCTTGTGTGACTGACAGACAGATCAGCCAACCAAACCTTTTGGATCCTGGGGAAAGTCCCAGGCACACTGCAGTTTGAGTCAGATCTAAGTTGGGAAGTAAAGAAGCAACAGCTCGAGACAGTCGAGCAGCCGTGCTGCATAGTTTCGTGAGGGAGAACTGTGGAAAGGCTTGAGTTTGGCCTGCTTGTTTGTCTGCTGCCCCTGAGAGGGAGAAGAGAATGATTTTGGACTGAATCCTAGTTTGTGAGAAAGAAGTAAGCCACTGAACTGTAACCAGGCTCATACCTGAAGAAGAATGAAGATTTGCTGAATGCAATCGGCCTGTCAGGATCTCCAGCCACCTCTGAACTCCCGGTTTGTGCAGAGACTCTGTAATGGCGATCGGATAGTAATCTGCCTGGTACAGTAGAATTTCTTACATGTAAATGTGCTGTGTGCTGATAGTGGGTCGTGATTTGGTTCCCCACTGTGTGAATTGTGTTCTGCTTGCCGGAGGCGGCATCCAGCTCCAACGGACTGAATCATTTGCATTTCCATTCGGCCTGGGCCTTGCTACACTGGCCCAGCCAGACTACCCACTGCACAGAGAAAGCCATCAACGAGAGACCTGCCTGGGAATCTGCCCCCTGCTCAACGCTTGAACAGGAATGACACCTCGGTGATTCGTGTGGGCCCTGCTTCTCCGGGCACTCCAGGTCAGCAACCTGCAATCATTTCATCCTGCCTGTGTCCTTTACTGGGTATCGTGAGTAACCATCAGAGTAGCTCCCTGCAACAACAGCTAAATCTAAAAGTGTTGTCATCTGATTACCTTGTTGTCTTTCTTTCACGAACTGAGCCCTCCAGCTCTGGGTTACAAATAGTGTGTGTTGTGCATGTTGCTTTTTTCCATCACAGGGCCCCAACCAGCTGTGATGCTGGCCTACCCCGGGCAACGTTCCTAGGTAGCCCACCTCTTCCCCACCTGGGCACCCAGAGTGTGTGACTTTGTATGGACTCTGAAGTGCATGTATAGCTGTCTAACTGATATAGCCTTTAGGCAAATCAACCTGATTACACCCCTCCCTTGTTCAAGTCCCCTAAATAAATCAGATCTGACTCTTTTTACATTTAACCTGACTGTGGTTCCAGTTTGTGCCAAAAGTATTGTACTGTTGCTATTTGCTGTGCTTAACCTTGTTTTACAGGGGGTCCCAGGGTCGAGCCAGAGGAACCAGCCCTGGTGGTAAGTGCAAACAGTGTGGGTAATTGCCTGGTGAATAAGGGTCATTGTGAAAGTGATCATTGTGTATTGTTCAGGCCACTAGAAGGGAAAGAGGGGGGTTACAGTGTCCCAGAGGGCTGTGCCCAGGTTAGCTTGACCACCAACAACCCTGACCTCCGGGTGGAGGCACTCATTCCATTACCCAGGCCCCTTAACCTGCAACTAGCCAAGCAGGGAAGGGTAGTAGCCCTTGGGGTAGCACCACCTATGGATTACACATAGAAACACAGAAAATGATGTCAGAAACATATCATTGGTCCATCTAGTCTGCCCATAAGCTCTAGCAAACCCAGGACCTATTGTCCATAGAGGGTTCTCACCCACACTATCCACCCCCATTCTCCCCAACCTACTGCCACCACCCTGAGCAACCAATAAGTACTTCACTCTGTCCCAGCCATATTTCAAACCATTGATAGTTTTGGTGCCCACCATATCATCTGGCAGACTGTTCTATGGCTCCACCATCCTTTCAGTAATGGGGGGGAGGTGGCCAGGGTGCAGTGGAGGAACAGTGGGCAAAGATAAAAGGGAGCATAGTAAAGGTAACAAAGCTCTGTCAAACAAGTGATCAAAAGCAAGAGGACAAAGAGACTGCTATGGTTCTTGAAAGAGGTGATTAAAAAGGTAAAAGGTAAAAGCTAAAAGGGTAGTATTCGGAAGGTATAAGGAGATGCAGAGGAAGGAGAGGGAGGTGTACTGTTGAAACAGAGGGAAGCAGGGAACGTAGTAAGGAGTGCAAAGGTGCAAACTGAAGAGAGAATAGCCCATGGAGGCAACGAAAGGGACAAGACATTTTTCAGGTATGTTAGCGAAAAGAGGAAGACCAGGGGTGGCACTGAAAGTTAAAAAAGGGAAGGATGGGGCCATGCAGAGGGGGACCAAGAAAAGGCAGACATCCCTGAACAAATACATTTGTTCAGTGTTCACAGAGGAAGGAGAACAGAGGTGCCACAAAAAAAGTGTCAAAAGCTTTGGAGGGAGGTGGACACTGGTCTTTTTGTGGAGGTGAGAGTCCTGAAGGGACTTGCTAATCTGAAGGTGAACAAAGCAATAGGGCTAGATGGGGTGCATCCAAGGGTATTGTGGGAGATCAGGGCAACACTGGCTGCATCTCTTACAGTTCTATTTAACAGCTCACTGGAAACAGGAGAGGTTCTGGAGGACTGGATGGGGCCAGATGTAGTCCCATTACACAGAAGTGGTAGCAGGGAGGAGGCCAGTCAGCCTGACATCGGTGGTAGAAAAGCTAATGGAATCACTGCTGAAGGAAAGGATTGTGGAATATTTTGAATCTAGTGGGTTAAAAGACCTGATGCAGCATGGTTTCATGGGGGGGTAGGTCATGTCAAATGAATCTGATAAAGAGTTCTTTGACTGGGTGACTAATGGACTAGATCAGGGTAGAGCAGTGGACATGATCTACCTACATTTCGGTAATGTGTTTAGCACCATTCTGCATAGGATCTAGTAAGCAAGCTGGGTGGCTTAGGAGTGGGTTTAAAGGTGGTAAACTGGATAAGAAATTGGTTAGGGGACAGGTGACAGAGGGTAGTGGTAAATGGAGTTCACTCCAAGGAAGGGAGGGAGGGTGACCAGTGCGGTGCCTTAGGGATCAGTGCTGGGACCAGTCCTCTTTAATGTCTTTATAGGTGATACTACAGAAGAGCTGGAAGAGAAGTTCTGACTCTTTGTGGATGACACCAAAATCTGCAACAGGGTGGGCATTCCAGGGGTGTGTGAGGAAAGGCTGAGCAGAGACCTAAGAGAACTAGAGGTGTGGTCAAGCTAAGTTTCAATGTAAAAGAGTGTAGAATAATGCACTTAGGGCACAGAAACCCAAGGGTGGAGCACAAAATGGGTGGAATGTTATTGGTGACCACCAAGCAGTAAAGAGACCCAGTGATATTCATGTCTGATGACCTAAAGGTGTCGAAGTACTGCAATAAGGCATTAGAGAGGGCTAGTGAGATGCTGGGGTGGATAGGGAGGGGTATCATTAGCAGATAGAGGGAGGTGGTGTTGCCTCAGTATAGATCACTGGTAAGACCCAGCTTCAGTACTGTGTCCAGTTCTGGAGACCACATCTCTGGAAGGACATAGATAGAGTGGAGGCAGTCCAGAGGAGGGCAACTAAAATAGTTCCGGGTCTGCATCAAAAGCCCTGTGAGGAGAGACCACAGAACCTTAATATGTACACCCTAGAACAGCAAAGGAAGGATAACATGGAGACCTTTAAATAACTCACGGGGTAAATTTAATTTAATTTTATTTATTTAGTTTTTGTTGACCGGGTAAGTGCACTAGACAAATCCTGCCTATTTTCAGGCACGACCCAGGGGAAGGGGATAGAGATGAATGCCAACTGACCTTGAACCAGATTAAGCTGTTGGTGGTATTTTTAGTGAATGAGGGAAATTTGGCCAGGACACGGGGGAAATTCCCCTACTGCTGCTGGGTCTCAGTAGCCAGTGGGGGGAGTATGGGTGTTGGTGAGCAGTGACTGAGTTGGTCATGGCTCAGTCGGTGGAGGAGGTGGAGAGGACGCTGGTAGGCGCTGAGAAGATGGAGCTCAAAGAAAGCTTGTTCCAAGGAGATTCATCTAATTTTTATGAAGTGAGAGAGATTTCTCGGGAGACGGTTTCGGAGGCGACTGCGTTTTCTAACAGCATGGGGAGTTCCTTTAAGGCAGCTGATGTGGAGGATCCCTTGACGGATGGTGAGCGAGTCAGAGAAGTGGCTCCTTTAAAACCGGCAAAAGACACAGGGCGGTCAGCCGGCAACGCAGAAGTGACGGTAAGCGGGATGCAGATTCTAAGTTTAGCGGAGATGGCGAGGAAAATGGTTCGAGTTGAGCAGCAAAAGTTGGATAATTCAGCCAGAGGTCGGGTGGACACACCAGAGAAGGAGAGAGTGGGACTTTTAGCAAGCGACCGACAAGAGGCAGGAGCGAGAGGTAATGGCATTGCTGTAGATCCCTCGAGGCCTGTAAGTACTCTGCACAAACTTAATGTCTTTCCTACAATACCCATTTCAAAGGATTCGGGCTTTGTTCTCAACCCTAAGGTTGTTGAGGATTCCAGGGCTTCCCCTGTAGTTTTTCAAAAAGAGAGTGGAGTGCAAGAAGGAGTGACTGAATTCAGTTTTAAGCCCCAACCTGGAAAGAAATCGTTTCTTTTGCCTCAAAAAAGGGATATGGATTTTTCAAACAATGTTCTTGCTGGGAGTTCTGTGTTGTTGGGGGAACATGATAAGTCCTGGACTCCGCAGGCTGCTTTATCAGCGGCTGGCTGGAAGCAGATGGATCATGGGGTATGGACACCAGACTCTACTTGGGAGGATTCTTGGGGTTTGCAGTCAGCTACTCCTGAATGGAAACCAGGGGTGGGGGTGGGGGGAGACGGGTCTTACGTTTTTCTAATAATGTTGCATTACAAAAAGAGAATCATTTTCCTGAGGTTGTACAACGAAATAATACTGTGCCTGGTGCTAATGAAGGGAGGCCTAATACAGATAATGCTGAGCATACAGAGGATAGTGGTGCTAAGCCTGAAAAACCCCTATTGTCTAGCTTATTTACTCAAAGTAAGAGAGAAGCTGCTCCAAGGAGAAATGCTGTAAGGATTCGATATAAAGGGGGGTTTAAAGGAAAAACCAAATAGGTTTTATGTTGGTCGAACCTTAATTAAAGATTCTTTAAAGTTTACCCCCCGAGACGTATTTGCATTTATTAACATTTCGGGGGAGGACAACTATGATATTAGCTTTCGTTCCCCAGCCTTACTTGACCTCTTTTGGGAACGGTATAACCAAGTAAAATTTTCTCCTTTATGGACCCCTTTTTTTGTTATTCCATTGTCTAAACCTTTAATTAAGTTTGTGACAGTAATGTTTAGGAATGAGGGGGTTCATGTAGAGGATATTAAATTTTGGTTATCTCAAAAATGCGAAGTGTTGAGTGAACCGGATCCACTATTAGATTCAGAACTTTTTTGGACAGGGGGGTGGAAGTTTAAGGTAAAACTAAGACAATCAGTAGCAGGGGTTGAACATATCCCTAATTCATTTTTGTTAGGGAGGGATAGGGGGGTCTGTTTTTATAGTGGACAGCCCAGGGCCTGCTACAGATGTGGGTCTAGAACACATTTATCTAGTGCTTGTGATCAGCCTAAGTGCGACAATTGCGGTGAAATAGGTCATATCACTCTGTTTTGTTCAAATGCATTGAAATGTGATTTATGTGAAGAACTAAATCATGCTTTTAAAGACTGCCCCTAGGCGGCCCAGAATAAACAGTCTTGTGGAGATTCTGATTTGCTGATCCAACAAGCACAAGATGCTGGTGCGTCTCAGCAAAAGGTGTCCCCGGTGGTTAAAGACCTGGTTGTCCCCCAGAGCGTAGTTAAACTGAAGGAAGTAGTAGAGGTGGCTGATAACGTGGCTCAGAATCAGGATATAGGAAAGGTGGTTCTGAATCTACTTCAGCCTGTATGTTATTCTGATAATTTGGAGGGAAAGAGTGGGCCAGGTGTTAATGGATTACAACCCCCGGTTGCCCCTTTATCATTAAGGAGGTCAAGTAGAACATCTAAAAATCTTGTGCCTTTGGAACCCGAAAGTATTGAATCTAAAAATCCTTTTGCTGATTTGTCTTGGGGAGATTCAGAAATGGATATGGGAGACACTGATTCCCAAGTTTCGGTACAGGAGGGAGGGAGAGTACAGAAGGATGATTATAAAGGGAAAAAGAAGAAGAGAAGGAAAAAATGAAAGTATA
Organism: Neoceratodus forsteri; assembly: GCA_016271365.2. NCBI lineage: Eukaryota > Metazoa > Chordata > Ceratodontiformes > Ceratodontidae > Neoceratodus > Neoceratodus forsteri. The sequence goes on from CM028133.1 coordinate 1,116,923,048, forward strand.
GAAGTGGGTCCTTTCTTCTGTTAGGCTAGGTAGATGGATTTTACATGGGCTACCTTAAATACCCATAGTCTTCTGAAATCTCAGAAAAGACAAGCAGTTTTTCAATTGATATTAGATTTACATATATCCATTTATTTTTTACAAGAAATGTGGATGTTTGCTAGCAATCAAGTTGTTTCTTTTGCTAAAGATTGGCCGTGGGGACCTTCTTTTTGGTCCTTTGGGGAGGAGAGAGCTGATGGGGTGGGGATTCTTTTTAACTCTTTTAATTTTAAACTACATAAGCTGATTGAGGTCTGTCCTGGTAGAATATTAATTATAGAAGGGTGCTGGTATGACAGTAGGATTAGATTAATTAATATTTATGGTCCTCAATCTAAAGCGGGTAGGGTTAAGTGTTTTACTGACATTCGGCCTTTTTTGATCACAACAATCCCTGTTTTCTGGGGGGGGTACTTTAATTGTAATTTAAGGGGGGAATAAGGGTGTGGATAGGCAGGATTCTGGAAAAAAGACATTGTGATTCTGTGTGTCTAAATAACATTATAAAAACAGCAGATTTAGTGAATTGTATTAATAATAGGGATTGTGGCTTGACAGGTACCTTTTTTACCAAGGGGAAAAGCTTTATGATTGATTATCTGTTTATATCTAAAAGAATCCCGATTAATAGTCCGCAGATTGTTCCTATGGAATTTTCTGATCATGCTTTAGTGGTTATTAAGGTTGGGGCACATCAGAGTTTTTTAAGACATAAAACTATGTGGAAATTAAATGCCTCGATTCTACATGAGAAAGTGGTAACCAATTCCATCCGTTGTATTCTGGCAGCCAGGTTGTCAGTTGTCTTTTTGTATCAAGATTTAGGGGTATGGTGGCAGGAAACGAAAGATGATTGTATTTGTTGGTTTAAAAAATATGGGATTCGGAAGAAGAACTCAGTTTTTTTTGAATATCTTAAACTTAGAACACAGCTTCAAAAAGTTTTGACGTGGGCTAATTCCTCTAGAGGTAATTTTTCGGCTCAAATAGCTGAAATTAAAGGTCTAATGAGGAATCTTCAGTATGATAGATCAAAAACACTTCAAGCTCTAGTCCAGAATCATTTGAAAAAATCTATATTTGGGGACCCATTTGAGTTATGTAAAACGATTAAGGATCAGGAAGCATTAGAATTTTTATATCAAGGGGACACTAAAGTTTGTTCCATCAGTGCATTAGGGGAGATTATTAGGCAGCATTTTAGGCATTTAGAGCCTAAGGTTGCTCCATCGTCTTTTCAGATTAGCCAGTTCTTAGGCCAAGTTTTAGAGGAAAACATGGACAACGTAGTCTTGAAGGAATTAGGACAGCCTTTTTCGAAAACTGAAATTATGGATGTCATTAATTCCCTAAAACTGAATGTAGCCCCAGGTCTTGATGGGTTATCGAACGGTTTTTATAAAGTTTTTCAAACTGAAATAGTGGAATGTCTATTTTTGGTGTTTAATTTTTTCCTTACTGAAGGGGTGGTGCTGAATTCCTTTTCGGAAGGTCGTCAGACATATATTTTTAAAGCAGGTGATAGAGGTGATTTCAAAAACTGGAGGCCTTTAACCCTGTTAAATTCAGATTACAAAATATTGGCTACCTTGATTAATAATAGACTTAAAGGGGTTGTAGAGGGGTTGTTCCTGCCTATTCAGCATAGTGGGATTCTGAACAGAAGAATTCATTCAGTTTTATGTTTGATCAGAGATATTATTGAACAAGTCAAGCTTGAGGGTCAGTCAGGAGTGATTGTGTCATTAGACTTGGAGAAAGCATTTGATAGAGTGGATCAGGGATTTCTATTTGCCACTCTGGATTGGTTTGGTATTCCTCAGAGTATTATACAATTAATACGGGGTTTATATAACAATGCAAAAGTTTTCCCAGTTTTAAAAGGCGGTTCGGGGGAGGGTTTTTATATTAAATGTGGAGTTCGGCAGGGGTGTCCATTAAGCCTTCTTTGTATAATTTCTCATTAGAACCTTTGATAAGGGCGGTCTGTGCCCCCCCCCCTCGTGGCAGGGGATATGGGTGCCAGGGGCATCAGGTCCTTGTATCATCCAAGCATATGCATATGCAGATGATATTTGCCTTTTTTTTTCCAACCATATGGACTTCTCAGCTTTTTACTCAGTTTTTACTGCCTATGCAAGGGTAGCTAATGCTAAACTGAATGTACATAAATCCAATGGTTTATTGTTAGGTAACTATCAAAGGGAATTGTTTTTCTTTAGGTCTGTAGAGTTTTCCCTAAAACCTTTAAAAATTTTAGGGGTGGAGTTTACAAATCAGAATTGCCCGTTGGATATTTGGTCAGGGGTTCTAGACTCAATAGCACAGAAAGTGTTAATTTGGAAAAAGTTTAAGTTTTCTAAATGAAACGAATTCAGATACTAAAGCAATTTATTTTACCAAGATTACAGTATATAGCGGTAATTTTCCTGTTGCCTGTGCAGTTAGAAACAAAACTATATAGCATCTGTTTTCAGATGCTATGGGGAAATAGATTGAACCCGGTAAAGAGAGGCTGTACTTACCTAGACAGAAAACAAGGGGGTTTAGGGATGGTGGACCCAGTTGTGTTTTGTTTTTCCCTATTCTTCTCCTTTTCTTTAAAAAAGGGCTTGGGTTTTTCTACAGAGTTAGATAGTTTAGCTTTTAAGAATCTGTTTCAGTCATATCTCAGTATGTGGAGGCCTCAGGCACCTAAATGGTCTCTGAGATTAAGGGTACCAGTGTATTTTAAACCAGTGGCCCAAAAATTATATAAATGGAAAGTTTCAAAAGATGTGATTTTAAGGTGTTCATCAAAGGGTCTGTATAAAGAAATTATGGTACAATTTTTTCATTTAGAGCCAAACTTTAAAAATTGCTCAAGTGATAACACAAGACATGTGTTAGAGCAATTGAATAATACTAGACTTCCCCCTTACATGTGGGAGAATTTATGGCTCATAATGTATGGGAAATTAAATGTCAGGGGTACGGCCAAACATAAAGCAATTGAGGAAAGATGTTGTCCCTATCCTGAATGCATTAATCTAGAAGAGATGATGGAGCACTTTTTTCTGCATTGCTCTTTTCCCTCTAAATTATGGTGTTTTTTAGCTCAGGTTTGGGATTTTCCTTGGTTGGCAAAGATTAATTATGACATTTTGGTGATTTGGAACTTTCCCCCTTATCTGAGCAGCTTTGAGAAAACCACTTTACATTTATTCTTGGCTAGTCTGCGGTTTTGCTTATGGCAAACTAGATGTCAATGGGTGTTATATCAGAAACGTCCATCTTTGGAGGGTTTTAGAGTATATGTTACTAATGTGCTGAACAGAATTTACATCAAAGAATGTCAATTATATAATTCTGGTAAAGTACGATTCTGGTGGAGGGGATTTCTGCACTTTATTAAATATAAATGAGAAAAAAATAAATAATATATATATAAAGTGGGATGTCCGTAGTTTTGAGGGTGTTTTTTTCCCAGGGGTTGGGAATGGTGTAAATAATTATGTATATATTTATGTGGTTTTTATGGTTTGCTTTTTCTTTTCACTAATTTTTCTTGTTTCTTTTGAAAAATTGTCTTTTGCGCTTGATTTGTTAAACTATTGAGATTGGGAATATGCAAGTATGGGGGTATGTTGCAAGTAGTTTTGTTCCTATGTCTTTTCCAGGATTGTGGAAGTTTGCTGGGTTTTTTTTTCATATGTTGCTGTGTATTATCTGAATGTGTTTATTCTAATAGAGTTACCCCTGCTCTTTTCGATAAGTGCCGTGGGATCTTTAACTTCCACCTGAACTACCACCAATTCAAGCAGGTGGGACCTCGTTTTAATGTCTCACCCGGAAGACGGCACCTCAGAAGTACAGCACCCCTCTCATGCTGCACTACAGTGTCAGTACTAGGATATTAACCCAAGTGCCAGATGTGGGAAGTGAACCCACAGCCCATTGATCTCCCGGCCTCAGAGGCGAGTGTGCTACCTACTGAGCCACTGACACTGCAAATAAAGTAAGTACAGGAGGGGAGTATCTTCAGAAGAAAAGGTGATCAAGAACAAGGGGGCATGCTATGAAGCTGGAGGGAGGTAGATTCAGGATGAGATGTGAGGAAGTACTTCTTCACAGAAAGAGCAGTGGATTCCTGAAGCCTTCCAGTGGAGGTAGTGGGAGAGAAAACAGTGGTGGGGTTCAAGAATGCATGGGATAATCACAAGGGAATCATAGTGGAAACCAAACAGGGAGGAAGAAAGAGCTAGAGATTCAACACGGTCTGCAGTAATAGTGTAGTGGGGAGAAATGGGCAGACTGGATGGGCCAAGTAGTCCTTATCTTCCACCAAATTCTACATTTCTATGTTTCTAAAACTTTATCACTTCCTTGTTGAAGCCCCCGATCAGTTTCCACTATTGTGATGTTCTCCATTTCATACAGAAAAAGAGTTAGATCACCATTAAACACCACTGGAAAAGGATGGCAGAATCAACACCGCAACAGACAGCTGGAATATTCTGAGATTACTGTATCACACTGTACAACCACACACTGGAGGAAAATTACAGTCTGTGGGCTGGATTCAGGAATCCAAGCCGTACCACCATAATTATGCTGCCTGCCTACTGTGATATACAAGACTCCATGCCCTGATGGCAGCAGGCAGTGCTAACTTGACTGTAAATCCAGTAGGTAGGCTTATCCTCATCTAATGATGTGCCTTAGCATTGCAGTGCTTTGGGGCAGTTGGGGAGCCATGCATCGCTGTAGCAGCACCACAGCAGCTGGTACATGGATGTCACAGGAACGGTAATTGAACTACTTACCACTTAGCTCTCCTGTTGCCTCACATCTCTGGGTACTGGTGCTGCTGTACCCAAGGCTGTCTGGGTGTATTTGGGTGTTGGATTTTGTGAGGAACATGTGCTCAATAGTTAAGTCAGATTTGTTCCCTCTACACAAGGAAAATTTTTATATTCAGTCTGCTGCGTGAATGCGGCCCGCTGTGTTCATACTGTTATATAACACATGCAGTGTTCATATTATAGTGGTACAGTTGGGTTTCAGTTGGGGTTCAGCAGGGGTTTCTATGTTAAACCTCAAACTTTGCACTTTAACAGCTTTGCAGCTGTTCCACGGATTTACACAAAATTTTGCATGCAGGTCTCGGGGTAGACTACTTGACTTACCAAGTTTTTTTCCAGTCAGACGTGCAGATTCCAAGATGCAACTAGCACAAAAAAGTGAAATAATCTGTGTTTTTTGCTGTATTTCTGTCACCTCCTAGCGTCCAGATGGTTTGGAATTTTGGTCTGACATTTTCAGTGTAGAAAGAGCTTGGGCCACAGTTATGCCTTTTGCTAGTTTAGTGAAAAAATATGAATCCATTTCAAAATTATTACATTTTAAAATTTTGGTTTTGAGCATGTGCAGTACGGTCTTTTGGGAGCTGCTTGGAATGAAAAATGAATTTGGTCCATATGAAAAAAGATCCTTTTTCATATGAGGTAATCATTTTTTGTCAGCAAAAGATCATTTTTTGCATGGCTGCCATCTTGTTTCTGTTTTTTATTTTTTAATTTTATTTCAAAACCCACAAAATGACATCCTGGACACACACCAACACATGTATCTTGCTCATCGGAACCCCGTTTGGTGGATTCTACACTTAGTTCTTGGAAAAAGTACCCCAAATTGTAGGTTTTTTTTCCATCTTAAAATCTTTTTCATGACTCTGTTTTCCTTTTTTGTATGGTCATACGAAAAAGGAATTTGGCCATATGAAAAAAGATCTCTTCCTACGAAAAAATAATTTGGACTTTGTTTTTTTTTTCCAATTCTTTTTCTGTATGAAGGAATCATTTTTCATGTCCTTTTTTCATTCATACAAAAAAAGGATGCCATCATATGAAAAATGATTTTTGACTTAGTTTCTTTTTTCATAAGAGGGAATGCTTTTTTGTATGGGTCTTTCATTTGATGCGAAAAAGGATCCCTTCATACAAAAAAAGATTTTGGACTTAGATTTTTCACCACAGTTCAACTTTAACAAGCCATAACTCCCTCAATATTTGGAGTTAAGGGGACAATCTGTATATAAAAAGAAAGGTATTAATGAGTTCTACGAGAATGATGCATAATACCCCCCCCAAAAAACAAAGAATAGGGAGCATATAAAAAAATGTAAAACATGAAAATTCCCATTGGGCAACATTTGAAGTTGAACAACCCATACAGTCAAGCAAATAAATTGTTTTTTGGCCCAATTGGAAGCGAAGGACCCTATACCAACATGAATATATGCATAATGCCCTGCGCTTCCACAGGCAAATGGATATGTTCTCACAGGTCTTGAAGGGACCTGTGTGAATGAGAATACAGTTATACTGTCTCAAAAAGTAAGGAAATTAATTGCAAGAAACATTGTTAATGCACTAGTTAGTGTTAGAGTGACACAAATAGGGAAATGTGGTGTTAGGGTTCCCAACCCAACACCCCACCCCCACCCTGCAGGAGGAGGAGCAACAGGAAAAAACATTATGATTTCACCTCTCCTGAGTCCTCACAGATCAGGTATGGGGTGTACCTTGGGGCTGTCAACCCTAACACTCGCCCCACTCTCTACACATCTCAGCTTATTTACTGATGGAATGGGGTATGCATTATTTTTGTCGCTTTAACCCTAACAGCTGCATTAATTAAGTTTTTTTGCAATCAATTGTCATATAACAGAAGCAGTGTTCATAATGTTATATAGCACATGATGTGTCCACACTATATAACACATGCTGTGTTCATATTATATGACACATGTGGTGTTCCTATTGTTGTACAACACATGCGGTGTTCACATTGCTACATAACACATGCAGTGTTTATATTACTGTGTTACACACATGGGCCTAGATATTCAAAAGAGCTGCACACGGTGCAACTAAAATTCACTGGCACAACACCAGAAATGCACCCCGGGGTCATATTCAAAAGGGTAATTGCACTGCGCAATTCAGGATGCACCGCAGCACAAAGATAATGCATGCGGCACAAATACAGGGTGCATAACCATGAATATGCGGCACAACCACATATTCAGCCCATACACACGGTGCAACTGTGGAGCAACTCACAAGATGCACAGCACAAAGTTGAGCATAAATGGAAGAGGCTCACTTGCACACCCCTCACAGGCAGAGAGCAGGACAGCCAGGAACAAATGGATGCCACAGCATTCCTGATGGAGCTAGTAATGAGGGGGGTAAGGAGGAGGGAGGAACAACAATAAGGCCATGGAAGGGCCTATCGGCAGTATGCCCAACAGAATGGTACCATGCCTGGCTCACATTTGAGAACTACAATGACACAAAGATATTAGGCAGGTACCACCTCAACAGGGCAATTCTGAGGCAGCTCTGTAAGCTGTGCCATGACGAACTGCAGGCACCCACCCGAAGGAGCCATGCCATGTCATCAGAGACCAAGGTGACAGCAGAAATATGCTTGCTTGCCATGGGAACCTTCCAGAAACCAGTTGGTGCCACCGCTGGTATATCCCAGTCAGCCACTTCCTGCCTTCTCACCCAGGTCCTCAATGCTCTGCTGCCACATGCTTCCGAGTGCATCAGATTCCCAAGCACACAGGCAGAGCGTACAGCAAGCATGCAAGAATTCCACAGCGTGGAATGCATGGCAGGCATGATAGGGGCCATTGACTGCACCCATGTGGCCATACTCACACCACCTGGCCTGGAAGGCACAGCATCTATGAAAAGGAAGGGATACAACTCCATCAATTGCGAGGTGGTGTGCAGTGTCACAGGGTGCATCATCAATGTGTGCGCAATGCACCCTGGAGTACACATGATGCATTCATCTGACACCAATCCATCCTGTACCAGAGATTTGAGAGTGGGGTAATCCCCACAGGGAACCTAGTTGGTGAGTCAGGATGGGGAAGGGGAGAACAACTGCAGTAGTGTGGAACACCACACAGCAGCTGGAAGGGGTGGTGTGGAACAAGGACAGTGCAAGGTGAGAAGACATACTTGGACATGGAGCCTGATAATGTGGCAAGGGAGCATGCCTAGAGGGGGCCCATGAGGTGCTGGCCACAGGGCATGCAAGGCATGCACACAGTGCCACCCTGCACTACCATGGATGCAAGGCACCATGGGTGGCCATGTGTCCAGTGGTCACAATGGCCGGCCAGAGCAATGGCAAAATGCATGCAGTGGGGACGTGGTCCCACAAGCCTGTGGAAGAGTAGCAACAGATGGGCAGGACACACATATTGTGCCAGCAATGGTAGCACATGAGCTGTGCATGGGGGTTGTGGTAAGGGCACACAGGAGGGCAGGTAGTGGCAGTGTGGACTAGTGGGGGGGAAGACAGGCAAGGGCCAGACAGGGCATCTACTAACACATGTGCATTCCCCACAGGTGACAGTGCGTATCCCCTCCAACCCTGGCTACTCACACCCATACAGTGACCCAGCAATGGGGCTAAGGAGAGGTACAATGAGGCACACATCGCTGCATGCAGTATCATAGAGCTTGTCTTTGGCATGCTGAAAATGCATTTCTGTTGCCTAGACAGGTCAGGTGGCACCTTACAGTATAGCCCTGAGAAAGCCTGTGGCATATTTCTGGCCTGTTGTATGCTGCACAATGTGGCCATTAGCCATGGAATACCTGTCCAGGTGGATGAGAGTGACAATACAGGTGATGATGTGGAGGAGGACCAGCAGGATGGGGGTGGGCAGCCAGTCATGGAGAGGATGGATCCCAGGCTGGCTGCACGTTCCAGGAGGCACCGGGATACCATTGTTGAGGAACACTTTGGGAACCACAGGTGAGTACCACACAGGTATGCAGGGCACGCACAGCACCACACACATTTATGGACACAGAGAGATGCATGCAGGGACACAAGGATATACACCAGTCACACAGGTGGGCACGCAGACGTGCACAGACACACACACACACACACCCACACAGAACAACAAATACATACCCAAACAGTCTGGTGCCATTTAGTGTATGCCGAGGACCACATATGCATGCAGGCACATGCAGCTGTACTGCCACAGGGCACACAGCACTAGGCAGGTCACACACATCACTGCACCCATGCACGCAGACACACACAGCAATACTGCAGGCTGTTGCATGGATCAGAGGGTATGTGCTGGCACACAGGCAATGCCAAGACAGTGCTGCACTCATCACGCCCATGCCACATGGTATACCACTGCCTACACACATACCAGCTGTGACTCAGGCCACACGTGTGCCACAGCACATGAACCAGGCCACAGACAGCTAAGTGCGCAGCTGGCAATAGCAGAAGGGAACTGGACTGGGCAGCGCACCCGTCAGGACTACAGTGGATCCAAGACCACCATGGCCATGGGGTGGCCACACCCTGTGTGGCAACTACAGGTGGCTTAACAGCCACAGGGGGTGTCATCACCACACCAATGGGGGTAGAGGCCTGAGAATGCGACTGGGTTCTTGCGGGTGTGTACAAACCAGTAAATGCACTGTTGCCGGGTGTGTTGGGGATAGGTATGGCAGCAGTCGGCATCAGCCTCGATGGGGTCACCAGATGCCAAGCCCTGGGTGTGGCCATTGTGCTACAGGGAGTCCTGCATGCCCTGCTGTGAGTAGTGGACACCAGTGTTGTGAAGCCCGCAGCAGTGGTGTCTGCAGTGTGGTCCAGTGATGCAGTTGAGGCCTCCCGCAGTTGCTGGATCTCGCCAATCAGCTGGGCATGTCCCATGGCACCACACTCAGACAGCTGATGCATCTCAACCCACTGTGCATGTATCTCTGCCCTGAGTGATGCCTGGTCATCCACGGAATCTCACAGAAGCCTGGTGTGCTCATCCAGCCTGTCGGCACCCGGTGTATTATGGTCCTGATGCTGATAGGTGGGTGGGGTGCCAGCTTGCCGTGTCACTTCCCTTGACTGGAAGCGCCACACAGGAGTCCATGGATGGGGCGGGGATTTACTGCGGGAGCCGATGGCAGCAGCCTGCTGACCCTGTCCAGCGGAACCAGTGCCCACACCTGTGCCCCATTCCCGACCAACACCAGCAGCGAGGTCTCTTGCTGCTGGGGGGGGGGGTTCCCCAGGAGGGTGCATGAGTGTTAGTGCTGCCTGCCACTTCCTGTGGTAATACTGTATCGTGGAGAGGGGAGTCGACACCTGTGTACCCCAAAATCATTGTGATGTCATCATCAGTGTCAAAGTCATCATCATTCTGTGTGGCTGGCACAAGAACAGGGGGGCTGTCCTGCATGAGGAGGTCGGCCAAAGGATCCTCATCAGCAAGACCAAGTAGGTCCACCAACCCAACATAAGTATGGCACCCCCCTGCGGTGGCCACAACACCAGTGGACGTTGGTGGCACAGCATTGTCCTGTGCCACGTTTCCGGGTCTGGCTTGCACAGCACCCCTGAGGTGTGATGGAGCTGTAAAACACAAGGGAGAGTGGTTAGTGTGTCACTGATGCATTGCAAGTAGTCAGCTATACAGATGATTGTCTGCATGTGTGCCACAGGTGTGCATGCCCTGCCTGGCATGTGGAGTGGCAGCACTGCTGCCCATACCTGTCAGGGCACACATGTTCAATAGGACATGTGTCTGCATCTGTGTGCACACAAAGCAATATGTGGCACATGGCCACAACTGACCGGCAGTTCCGTCCCTTCCCCAGTGGCATACAGCACAAATGTGCTGACCCTGTCTGGTGTGACATGCCGGTGCAAGTGTCCACTGTGGATGGCCACGTGCATGCACATCCTGCAGCAGACCCTCATGTGACATGTGTCCCTGCTGAACCGTTATCCCTGGACCAGGCACCACCCAATCATGACACAGTTCCCACAGCTGCCACACAGCACACAGCGGACCATGTTGGACCTCAGTGTGGCTGTGCAGGTGGTGCACCACCCCAAGACACAACAGGAGCACACTAGTGGTGCCCCTGTTGTGTATCAGGCACACCTATGGCCTGCACACGCCGCCCCTGCCAGGTGTCCCTGTGGCATACTCACAGTGCTGTGACGGGCTGTCACCTGTCTAGAACCCCCACCCCTGGACACACTTAACGGATGCCTGGGTGAATGTAGATGCCAGCAGCTCCTCATCCGCATTGAGGATGGGTGCTGTTGAGGGTCCACCACCTGTTTTGTGGATTGATGCCCTAATGGCAGCAATCTTCTCTTTTATCCTGAGTTTGTCCATGCTCATCTTCTCTTGGTTTCAAGACTGTAGAATATGGGATTTACAGAAGGCCCCTTAAATTGGTTGAAATTTTATTTGGGAGGATGCACCCAAAGTGCTGAAATTTATGGTGTAATCTCAAAGACACGTGAGGTGACTAGGGGTGTCCCCCAGGGGTCCAGACCTGGACCCCTACTATTCATTATTTTTAACAATGAATTACCTAATGTGGCAATGTGTATAGTCCTAAGGCTGTACGCTGATGACAGTGCTATAGTTACTTCAGGCTGAGCTATTAATGAATTACAGTCCAATCTGCAGTCAGACTTTGCGAATATTGAGAGGTGGTTCACCAGGTCGAGGCTGCTAATGAATACAAAAAAAATAATGTACTTTTCATCTAAAAAGGAGAAAAGGGTGTTAAACTCATGATTCAAACACAGAATTCTACCATCCTGGAAATGGTGGCTGGTAATAGTTGTTTAGGGGTGATTTTTGATACAGAATTGTTCTTTACAAAGCACATAACTAGTAGTATAGGGAAAGGGAATAAAACAAGCATTTGTCAATGCCGAATGTTTGCTTGATGGCATTGGCAGTGGTAGTGTAGAAGTTACAGAGCTGCGTAATAGGAATGGCAGTGAAGTATTGAACTGAAGCCAACCCCACCACCATCCTGCAGAGAGTGACAGGCATTGGGGTGTGCCTTTGGGTCATCAGGCACAACGGCCATGCCATTTTAGTACACCCCACCCTGCAGACACTGACAAGTGTCACGGTGTTCCTTGGGGTCTTTGTCTCCTTTGCGTGCACTCCCATTTCATTAGAAAATATAGTGAGATGGGTGCGATATAGGAGAATGGGGTGAACTTTGGGGCCGAAGAGACAAGGCATACCTCAATGCTTCTCACTGGCTGCAGGGTGTGGAATGGTATGAGCATTACAGGCAAGAATCCCAAGTCACATCCCTGATGCCTGTCATTCTCTACAGGGTTGGGCGTTATGGTTGGAAACCCTAATACCTCAGGCATTCGTTGGTATTTTTCACTCCAAATGTTCAACATGGTGTTTTTGTGATCCCACCTCATGAACAGGGGGAATATCAGTTTGTTAGCCGAAAGCTGCTTATGCACAGCCACTACGGCATTTAGCACCACAGGTGCAAACACATTCCGAACAGGATGTGAAAAATGACAGCTATACTGTTCATGGGGAGGTGGAAAAAATGGCAATGTTGAAAATCTGCAGTAAAAATATTTAAAAAAATGGTTAAGTCATGAGCGTACATAGAAACTGTGCAATGCACACCCATAATATAATTAGGTTGGGGATTTTTTTTTACAGCAGATTGTCAACTCAGGCATTTTGGTGCCTCTGATCATGAACAGTGTCACTGTGATTTTCTTTATCTGTCCCGAACAATAATTTCCCACAGCGACCACGCATCTATGCGCTGAAAGTGTGAAAACACACTTTGGCCATGTTGTGAAAAATGACAGCTGTACTGTAAATAAGGCAGTGTGGAAAAATGCCACTGGTGAAAATCTGGACTTAAAATATTACAAAGTCATGAACTTACGAGGATGCGTGGAAACTGCGCAATGCTCACTCGTAACACAGTCATTTTATTGACTTTTGTCACCAAATTTTCAACATAGCCATTTTAAGACCTCTGGTCATGAACAGTGTAACTGTGATTTTCTTAATCTGTCCTAAACATTGCTTTCACACACCAACAGCACCACTGTGCACTACATGTGTGAAAACACATTTTGGGCGTATATGAAAAATGGCAGCTGTACTGTTCATAAGGAAGTGTAATAAATGGCAATATTGAAAAATCTGGAGTGAAAATATTAAATTTGCAAACTTATGAGCATGCATTAGAACTGCACAGCACGCTCAGAAACAGTCATTTTTAGGAATTTTGTTCATCTAAATTTTCAACATAGCCGTTTTAAGACCTCTGCTCATGAACAGTGTCACTCTGATTTTCTTAATGTGTCCCATACATTGATTTCGCACATCGACTGTACCATTGTGCGCTACATGGGTAGAAACACATTTTGGGCAAGATGTGAAAAATGACAGCTGTACTGCTTAAAAGAAGGTGTGGTAAAATGGCAATGTTGAAAATCTGAGGAAAATATTGAAAATTTGCGAACTTACGAGTTAACGTGGAGAACTCAGCGCAGCGCTCGTCAGAAACAGTGGTTTTGAAATTTTCACCAAATTTTCAAATAGGTTTCTTGAGAGCCCACCTTATGAACACTGGCAGTGTCATTTCGTTAATCGGTCCTGAAAGGTGATTTTAGCGTGATCGCGAAATCACCTTCGGGCCTGAAATAACGCCATGACAGTGACATCATTCATGAGAAGGGTCCCAAAACTCCATGTTGAAAATTTGGTGAAAAATTCCAAAATGTCTGAGATATGCAACAAAGTTGAAAACCCCCTATCTAGCCCATTATACAGCAAACCGGCATTTCTCAGTTCGGGTCGGCTTTGAAGAGTGCAGACGTGTTCCCGTCCACGCAAGATCATTAGCGTCGAGGTCCAGAGGTAAGTATGGGTGAGGGTGTGGGGAGGCAGGTGCGAGTGGTGGTGGGTTGTGGAGGGGCTAGGAGACTACGTGGGAACGTTTTTTCTTTACAGGTGTTCTTTGTTTCCAATCACGATGGGACATTTGCCACGCTGGGGTGAGCTCCTAAGCGTAGCACAAGGATGGTTGGGGGCATTCAGCCGATGGGGATTGGGCACCCCCGTCTGTCCAAAGCATCGATTGCCATGCTAGGTGGGTCTCAGCTGCAAGCACCCAGTACTGGGGGGTGAGGACAGGGAGCGACGCCAGATTGGGCACCCCGGCTATATCATGAGTTACCACACTGGGTGGGCACCCAGCGTGGCATTTGGAAGGCTTTGGGGGGGGAGTGCAGCACAGCCGGGCGATTGGCACCCCGTCATTATACAGTGGTGTGCGCGGCATGGGGGCACATGCCTGTGGTGGTGTGTGTGTGTGTGTGTGTGTGTGGGGGGCGAGCTGCACATGAGCAAGTGGATATCTTACCGCTGCTCACTGAAGCGTAGCTCCCTTTGAACTGTATGCTTACTGCATTTTGGAGCTTGTCATAGACAGCTCCAGCATGCATTGGCTTACAGGCTGCGCCTCACAACACATCTGATTGAATTGAAGAGCTGGTGACACACTTCAAATCTCGGATGATGGCATCTATGTTTCTTGCACATGCGCAAGCAAACATAACAAACATAATAAATGTAACTTAATTTTGAAGACTTTTTTTTTTTTTGTGCGTGCTATGTGACGATGAATGAGGGATCCACTAACTGTAGATCAAGGAGGATGGAAATGGTGCAGGTACATGGGGGTGAACAAAGTGGTAGACAGTAAGTCTCTACCAGAGCTTCAGGCTGATGTAGCACAGCTTGACTAAGGCAAGAGAGGATGTGAAATGGTACAGGGACATGGGGGGTGATAAAGTGGTAGACAGTAAGTTCTACCTGAGCTTCAGGCTGATGTTGCACACCTGGACTTAAGGCACAAGCACCTACGGCATGTTCTTATAGTCCCCATTTATATGTCCATTTATGTTCTTACAGCACTGATTGCCTAACTGAGCCAAGATGTAAAACAGATACTAAAATGTCAGGTTTATTTCAGGTGACCATGTTCTTATAGTCCCCATTTATATGTCCGTTTATGTTCTTACAGCGTTGATTGCCTAACTGAGCCAAGATGTAAAACAGATACTAAAATGTCAGGCTTATTTCAGGTGACCAGGATCGTGGTGGGGAGAGGGGGCAAGTGAAATAATGTCCTGAGAATGTTCTTACACTTTTTAACTGTTGCTGTGCCACGGAGTGATACACCGGTCCAGAATCCCTATACGTTCAAATTATGTTTGCAGCCTAAAGGTGCTTAGGTGGATTGACATTTACATTACTCAGCGGCAAATCTTTTCATACTTTTTTGTGATCATCAGTTAAGATATAACCACTAACTGATGAGACACTTGGGGCATGAAACTGTGCTACCAGCAAAGTTGCATTTGCACAGCCCTGAATATTTATCTGTTGATAATGAAATGAAAACTGTCAGTTGATAACATTCAGCCACTGTCCATTGCACAGAATAGGCATCTCACTGATAGATCTGAGCAAAGGGACATGCACTGCCAATAACACCACTACAGCTCCAGACACTGAAGAAAGAAATTCATGCATTTTCATGACTGTTAACTTTTTTCAGCATTTTAAAACAGTTACTTAGCATCTGCACTAAGATGTTACACGTCATTGAACTGAATTGTGACACCAGAATCCCTGTGATCAACATTTGTCAGCAAAAGTGAATTGAAAAATCAATAGATGTATAAAATGGTAAGTGACATGAGTCAATAACAACATATCTGCATGTAATACTTGGCTTACAATTTGAGCACCACCATATTCGCACTCACAGCTGCTAAACAGGGATGCCATTTATAATTCAGCTAATGTCACAGTTTTCGAGCTAAAAGTATTACTGTATCAGTATGGTGGCAGCAACAGGATCAGGAAATTATGAACTAAATGCAACAGCACCCCATCGGCCATATGTTGTGTGGGTGGAGGGAGGCGGAGCGCCAGGGGTGGGCTGTTAGCGCATTTGTGATTCACCGAGAAAATTGTGGATTCGATTGTGAGCTATGGTTGAATTTGTGTTTTCTTTTTCAATACCTAGTTTTCGCTATTTTGTTAGGGCACATGTCCAACCCTAAGATGTTTAGGGTCACAAGGTGATGTGACTTCATTGAGCATCTGATTTGAGAAAGAGCTGTGTGATTCTATCTAAATGCCAGCTCATGGCAATTCAGAGAAAAAATAATATTTTGAAGCTGCATTACCAGACTAAGTGTGCAGTTTAGTGAATTACCACACAGGGGTGTGTATATGACAGCACTAAAAGGCGCATTAAAGTGCTTCAGTCATGAAAACCTCCCCCACTGGCTGCTGCTGAAATGTATAGCAGTATGTTCTCCTTTGTGCATTCTGGATGTTCTTTGCTTCAGCTGCAGGTTGTACAGTACGCTCAAGTTCATTTGCATAGGTTTTAGCAGTGGGGAGTTCACATTGACAGAGTCTAGTAAGAGAAAACGCTTGGAATTACACATACAATGAAGTCTGAGTTTTCACATCAAATACTAACATACTAACATACTATTTGCCAGCAGATTAGGCCTTATGGTCTATCGAGTCTGCTCGAACCTTAGATCCTTAGTTGGGTCCGAGACCCTCCCATCCCTTGTGCTCCAGAAACCCCTATCATCCATCCCCACCCCCTGGGACAGGCCATCATCTGATACATCCACTTTCTGTGTCTGTCCCACCTCTCTTGAAGCCCTCCACTGTGGATTTCTGAACCAGCTCACCAGGCAGTGCATTCCAGGGTCCACCACCCTCTCAGTGAAAACCTCTTCTTTTCCCCTCACCCTTCCACCTTCCAACTTCAAACCATGCCTCTGGTGATACCTCCCTGCTTTAGTCTAAAGATCCCTCCATGTTTACTCTATTTATTCTCTTGAGGTACTTGAAGACCTCAATCATGCCCCCGTCTCTCCTCTCCTCCAATGAAAACAGGCAGAGCACCTCAAGTCTGTTCTCATACTGCCAACCTCTAGCCCCATATCATCTTTGTTGCCCTCCTCTGTACCCTCTCCAGGAGCTGTATGTCTCTCTTCAAGGTGGTTCCAGTACTGTACACAGTACTCAAGGTGTGGTCTTAACCAGTCCATTGTACAGCGGCAGAATCACTTCCTGCTCCCTAGAGGTGATCCCCTACGATGCAGCCCAACATCCTGTTTGCCTTGCTAGCTGCTCTCCTGCACTGCTTCGGAGTTATTCATACATGCATCCACCATGACCCCTAGGTCTTTTTCCCTATTGAGGCCTCCAGTGCCTCCTCCCAGGGTGTACCTGTGTTTAGGTTTCTCACCAAGATGCAACACCTGCACTTGGTGATATTGAAATTTAATTTGCTGTGAGCCCAGCTTCCAGGGTGTCCAGATCCCTTGCAGGCCAACCTCCCTCTTCCCTCAACTACTGCTCCCATCTTGGAGTCATCCGAGAGACCTAATTTCACACCCATACCCTCCTGATGTCCGATATGTATGCATTAAACAGGATCTGGACCCAGGACCGAGCCCTCTGTGGTACCCTACTACCAACCCTCTGAAATGAGCCTCCCCACAGACCACTACTTCCCTGAGTGCGTCCCAGCTAGCCAGTTTCAATCCATCTGACCATCAAAGGCCTACTCCTAACCCCACTGTTTCCTCCACCAGACCATTGTGGGGACAGAGTCAAATGCCTTGCTGAAGTCCAAGAATAATACATCCACAGGCTTTACCTCTGTCCAGTTCTGATGTTACCCATTCATAGAACTCCACAAGGTTGGTTTGACATGATCCACCTGGCACAAACCCATGTTGCCGACTATCCAGACCTCCCACCTCCTCCGATTACCCCAATCGTTCCTTTAGTATACTCTCCATTAATTTTCCCACCACCGAGGTCAAACTGATGGGTCTATGGTTACCTGGTACTTCCGACTCCTTTATGGATTGGTACCACATGTGCCTCTCACACAATCCTAGGTACCCTCCCTGTCTCAAGTGACCTGCTGAAAAGCTTGCCAGGGGTGCAGCCAGTATGTCCGCCATTTCCCATAGTACTCTGGATGAATGCCATCCAGTCTAGAAGATTTGTCTTTCTTTGGGGCCTTGAGGGCTAACCACACCCTTTTGGTGGAGATGGCATCATCCGTCCTCCAACTTACTGGCCTTTTATCCTACCCAGATGTGACACCTCTGGGGTACCTCTCCCTCCCTCTTGCTCCATTTCTGTTGCTCCCTGATCCCACTTATACTGATGTTTCTATCCCTTCATGCCTTGCTTTGTAGATATCCCATCCCCTCCCTAGTGACACAGAGGCAAAGTACGTGAAATACCTCTGCCTAGTCCTGCCCTCTTCCACCCACCCTCCCTCCTCTTCTGATCTCAATCTGTTGAGATGTCCTTAGTTTTTCTCACTACCCTAATGTACTGGAAGAACCCTTTTCCCTCCATGTATCCCCTGTGCCAGCTGCTGCTCTTACTGACTGCCCCTCACCATACGGGTGACTTTGACTTTTCTAGATGCAAGCTGGTACGTTTCCTTATCCCTATCCCCTCTTGTTGTTTTATATTTTTTGTAGGCCGTCTTCTTTTCTCTGACTGCTACCTGTACCTCACTGGACCAGCAGCATGGTTTATGTGACCTTGCTCCCTTACGTTTCAACTTAGCGCAGATCCTGACTGCCTCATGAAGTCCCCGTTTTATGACCTTCCATCTCCTTTCCACACTTGTCATTGATGTAATCCCCTTCAAGTGATCCTTGAGAATATTTCCCATGCCCATAAAGTCTCCCCCTGAAGTCCACTGCCAGTGTCCTAGATCTCCCCCCCCATGCTTATTTGAAACCAGACAGTATTGTGATCGCTCCCAGCCAGGGGGTCTTATACAGCCATGTCCCTTACCAGAACCACATCCAGGACATGCCCCTCCCTTGTGGGCTCCATCACATGCTGTGTTAAGAACACATCCTGGAAGCCATCCAGCAGCCTCTGCTCCTTGACCACCTTAGAGGACATGGTTCCCTAGTTTGTACCTGGCATATTAAGGTCCCCCATCAACACCACTCCTTCCCCTTTTGTCCAACACTGGGCAATGATGTTGTCCAGCAAACCATCCTCTAGAACATCACTCATCCGGGGGCCTATATGCACACCCAGCTTGACCTTATCTCCTGCTGGGGATCGTAGGTGACCCATAAGGCCTCACGTTTCCCTCTGCCTCTTCTACCCTAGCAATTTCCATGTAATCTCTAATGAATATAGCCACTCCACCCCGTCTGCCCCTCCTTTTCTATCCTTCCTAAGCTAGTGTACCCCCATACGCTTAGGTCCCAGTCATGGTTTTGTTGTTCACGCCTCCGTGACCGCGCCTCCACATCCACCCTCCTCGACAGCATGGCCTGGAACCTGGCAACTTGTTTCCCAAGCTCCTGGCATTTACTAACACCAACTCCACCCCTTATCCCTGATCCTTTTATCGAACCCCACCCAGATTCCTTATACTTCCATCCTCCCTCTGCTCCTCCTGAAACCTCCACCCCCAGTCTGTTTCCCCCTCCCCTTGGGCTTGAAGGCTACTCCCTCATCTGGAGGAGAGGGCTTCTGGTCAGCCCCTCCCTTATCCCTTCCCCCCTTACATGTTTAAACACCACCTTTCTTGTATGTAGTCAGCCATCCCCTGCTTAAGGACTTCCTTCCCTAATGGGGCAAGATGAAACCTGTCCTTGGCATATGGTCCCTTATCCTCCCAAACTCCATTCCAGTTCCCTAACACCCCCAACCAACTTTCTGCACCCCACTTCCTGAGCCAGTCATTAACCTCTGTGAGCTTCATTTTTTTCTCCACTGAGGCCTTTGGTACTGGCAATATCTCCGAAAAGGAAATGTTGCATCCATTATCCCGACAGACTCTGGCAAGTTCTTGGAACCTTGCTTGGATTTCCAAAACGCTATTTCTCTCTAGATCATTAGTTCCCAAATGCACCAGGAAATCCAGTTTCCCTCCACAATCCCTAACCATTTCATACATTATGAACTTTGCTCTGTGCACTGTCAGCCCAGAGATACTCACTCACCTTCACCTGGCTAGGCATCCACCCCTGTCCCTCCCACTGGATACCCCTAATCATCAGTCTCCCAATAACAGAACCTTAACACCGCCATCCTTATGGTAGCCTCCCACTATGCCCTCTCAGCCCCTTCCCCTTATTCATGACCTCAATTCCATGGGAGTCTTTCCTGCCTCAATAGAGACCCCTTGTCACCCTCCTCTTTCTGCCTCCCTTGCTATTTTTGCCCACTTTTCTCTAACTCAAACCCCTCTGAATAGGTGTCCCTTTAACCCTCTCTTATCCGAAACATTTATCACCAGGCCCTGATGGTTCCCTTCCCCCCACACCGTTATCCTCCCCCTTGTGTGTACCCCTGCCCAGAGCTCTCTGTGGGTCCCCTTTAGCTAGGGCCCCATCCTGGTACTGACCCTCTGCTGAAGGGAGGCTCTCCCACCTCCTTGTCTCCCAGTTTCTCTCCAATCATGCTCTCCTCCCTCATGTCTGGAATATATTGCATCTCCCCATTTGCTTAACATATATGTTTCCTTCTCCCTCTGGACTATTTCTATCCTTTCCACTGGCGGTCTGTGATGCCCTAAGGGTGTCAAGCTCCCTCCCCGGCCTCTGTATTAGTTCCTCATTTCCATAACCCCTTCCTCCCCTCTAGGTTGTAGTAGCTCAAATTTGTTGTGACACTCTATGTCAGCCTCCATCAAGTAACCGAGTTTCCCTGACTGCACCTCTAAACTGCCCCTCTTCTTCTCTCTTGCTCTGTTCACTTAGGACTCCTTCCCACATCTGCTGTGTTTAGGCTTCAGTCAACAGCCCTTCCTGACTCTTCCCTTCCACTCTCTTTATTCAGAATGTTACCCCAGACGCCTTTCCCTTTAGCATCAACTTCCTCATCTAAGGGTCCTCTGTCCCTAATATCCCCCCTCCTGCTTGCTGTAACATAACGTCCTGTAATTTCAGAGCATTGCCCCAGCCTCCTCTCAGCCCCACCCTTCTGCTGCCCATATCCACATCCCTTGTCCTTGGACACCCCCCCAGCTCCCCCAGCTTACTTATTAACCAATATACCTCACTCCTGATACAAGATAGCTGTCTACAGAGTGGGCAGCCTCCCTCTCTCCAGGCCCAATTTAGAATTATTGCCATCCCACAGCCTGTGCAGCCTACAACCCTTTCGAAGATGCCTGCCACGGTGGAACAGGCCACCCTGTTTATCCCCTCTGTTTATAATGCACACCCTTTCTCAGTCCTTTCCCTGAATACAGTTTCTCTCTATACTGACTGTAGTTATTTACAAACCCATTTCAACCCCACCAATAAAGTTCCCAAGTCTCACAAACACATACAGTCCAGTGTGTGTTCGGTCCCACTAACAGTGTGTGTAGCAGACATCAGGTACCGTATGATGTCACAGGCTCACTAGCTCCTGTTGTCGAATTTCAGTCCCAAACAGAAATACTCAGCCCTTCAATCCCAACCCCAGTGGCTTTTCAGTATTTAAGAAAGCCTACAAAACAGGATGGATTGGGAGGGCTCTTACCAAACACCAGGCAAACAACACATTTAAATTTCCTCTAATTAACCACCACCCCAAACAACTGTCCCTAAGCCTCCAAAGTTACAATATCACAGCCCAAGTAACAGTTCTGATTCAAGGTAATAATTTTAACACATAGAACTAATTTCACTTACAAACTATTCAAATATTTCAGTTAAAACAGAATATAACCCCAGACCTCTGTCCTAACAGCCTGCTGCTTAGTTCCCAAGAAATGCTGAGGTATTTTTTCTGGAGGATTAGAACCCATGGAGTCCATGAAGGTGTGCTTTGGAGAGCTGGCGTGTGTAAGGACTGTTAGGCACCCACACATTTGGTGGTCCTGCTTTGGCAGGGAACAGTTTATTAAAGTAATGATGTGGGCTTGTCTCTAAGCTAAGACAAGACTACACCATCCTATCAGGCAACTGACACAGTTTATCTGTGTGTGTGTGGGGGGGGGGAGCTGCTCACTGAAGCGTAGCTCCCTCTTTCAACTGTATGCCACTGCATTTTCAACTGCTGTCATAGACAGCTTCAGCAGTGATTGGAGGACTGTGACCACACCTGCATACACACTGACTGAATTGGAAGATGCTGACACACCTCTGAAAAACTCAGATGATGGCACTATGTTTCTTGCACATGCGTGCAAGCAAACATAAAAATGGGGGTCCTTAAAAAGACAACGAGCAAGGTATCTGAAGCAGTCTGACAGGAAAAGGATCACAAAACAGCTTATTTTACTGATGCTAAATTAAGGTCAGTCGGTCTATAAAAGAGCTAATAAATCTCTCTTGGAACGTCTAACAAAACTCACTATAGAATAGCTAGCTATGCATTGAAATGTAGTTTTTATACCCATCGTTGACGATTATTGAGTTGGTTGAACTAGTAACCATTAGAGGTGAGTTATGCAAGAATGTGGTTGCTATTAATACACAAATTGAGGTTTTCTTTTCCTGACATCTCTTTCCAAAAGGGGGGATAAAAAGGATGGTATCGAAGAGATCAGTCCATTTAAATAAAATTCAGCTTGGTAAGAGAAGGAATAGATTTGGAGACTGGACCTTGATTACTAGGGCTGCTGCAGTTTGGAATGTACTCCCTGCCACTGTTTGGGAAATTACAGAATTCTCAGGATTTAATTTTCTTAGGCTGTCAGGAACACATTGTTTTATTCTTGTAATTGTTATAACTAGCAGCATATGACTTGTTGCATTTGTGCTACTGCTCCTTAGGTTTGTCTTGTGTGTAAATGTATTTGTATTGATCTGAATATCTTAAACTTTTTATATCTTGTTATGTAACTTTGTTCTGAGAAAAGGATTGTCTTGCAAACTGGACTGCAAAGTCCAAACAACATGTATTCCTGTATAAAAATAACGTTTTTACTTTTACTTCTTGCAGAGAGTGCGGCTTTAGTGAGTATGGGCAGGCATTCACATAGATAGCCACCTCATCCCAGCCTATAGCCTGTTCCTGTGCGGCCCCCATGGCCCCACTCAGGAATTCCTCCCTGTCAAGATATGCCTCTGCCAGGGCCTGTTTTTCATCCTTGGTAAAGCCTGGTCTGCATTTCCTGGCAGGCCCCCACTCCTCTGCACACTCAGATTCTGACATAATGCCACCCGTGAACAGGAATGGTGCACAGATGAGCTGTATGGTAGCATTCCACATATGAGTTGTGGCAGTGCAATACAGCTCTCAGCAATCGAAATGAAAAACAAACCTACCTTCAAGGCTGCAATACCTGTCAGTGACCAGTGCTGTGTGGTGTCACTTATATGGCTCAACGCATGCACTTGGGCTGTGGAGCAACCAGTAATGAGAAGCTAACGTGCTGACTTGTGCCTGGCATAGGCTCATGAGGCAATTTGCATAATCTGGCAGAATATTGCAGAATTGCTCCATGTGCAACTAAGTGTGTGATGCGCAACAGGGATGCACCGGAGCAATCCACCAACGCAATTTCTGTGCATGCACTATATGTAGTACCACAGCTGCGATGTGTGCGGCCTGCTGTGCCATGTACTGTCTATGTATTGTGCATCCGGCAGTGCTGCACATATGTGCTCTACCGCACATGCGTATGTGTCTGTGTACCATGCATCTGGCAGTGCTGCGCATCTGTGCCCTATCGCGCATGCGAACGTGTATGTGTACCATGCATCTGGCAATGCTGCACATGTGAGTCCTACCGCGCGTGCGTACGTGTCTGTGTACCACTCATCTGGCAGCGCTGCGCCATTGGCCATCACTGTGCAGGTGCAGTGCTTGTGCCATTGGTGTGCAGTATATGTGATACCGCCTGACCTTCACAAGATGGTGGCGATGCACAGATGCATGGACGTGGGTCATGGACATGATTCCAATCTCCCATCCATATTGCTGGCATTGTGCATGTGCAGTACTGCATAGTAGGCCCCATTGGTGCATGCCTATCGCTCAATTCTGTGCTGCGCAGTGGTGTGCTGTGCATTCTTGTTGTGCAGCCGGCATGGCAGTGCTACAGGGGTCACAGTATAGTGTGAGACAGCACAGTGGGCCTGGTGTAGTGACCTAACATTATGGCACATTCTGGGAGAGTCCACCCTCGGGCAAGGAACTGGAGCCAGGTGGAGATGGCCAACCTCAGGGCAGTGGTTGCCCCACTGAAGGACTAGTTGTTCGGGGCAGTGGAACTGCAGGAGGCATAGTCCCAGGTGTGGGCTTGTGCTGCAGAGGGCCTGGAAAGGTGCACTGGTGTACCCAGGACGGGTGTATAGTGCTGTCACTGGTATGGTGACCTGTGCCACTATGATCCAGAGATGCTCAGGAGACTGCAGGACCGTGCCCACTGTGGTGTGGTCCCACAACCAGGTACATCTGTCCGTGCATTGTGCATACCACTCATGAGTGATTGCAGAGGCATTGGGGTGTTTGGCTGGTGCGTGTGCACCTGCACACAGCGCAGGCCCACCTTGTTTGGGTGTGTGGGTGCTGTTGTGAGGCCGTGTTGTGCACTGTGTGTCCCTATGTTGCACTATGCCAGTGGCCCATGACGTTGTGCCTGGCTTTGCGGGTTGCAGCCTCAGTTCCCAGCATGGTGCTCTGTGGTATGGTGTATCATGTTGGGCTTGCTTGGGCATGGGCTGTGTGTTTGGTGTATGCATACTACCCATTGTCCATTTTCCTTGTATTTCCTTTTCAGGGCTGGAGGCGCACAGGTGGGCCAGGGAAGAGACCAATAGGTGTGGCTGCCAGCCAACTGATGGTGCAACAGCTGGGCATGCGGGACAGGTGACAGGTAAGTTGGTTACATTTGCAGCAGTCCTCTGTACCTGGGGTTGGGTGTTGGGAGGGTCCAATCCTCACAGTAGGCCATTGCCTGCATGCTGTGTATGTGCACATGTTGGTTCTGAGGCACTGTTGCCAGTGTTGGCTGGCAGCATGTGGTTGTACCATTGTGCACATGGCTTCTGTGTGCTGTTACCCTGTTGCTGTCACTGGTAGTGGCTGTGTGAGACCCACAGTGCACACAAGCAGATGCTGCTGGGCCTGCTTGATTCTTGCACCTGTGGGGCATCGGCCCCCACTATGGGGGGTTTGTGCACGTTACAATGCTAGGTACTCCCTGGCAAGCATCCCCTTCTTTGTGTGGCACAGTTTCCCAGACTGCTGTCTGTGTCCGCTGTGCGTTTGCTGTTGGCGGCCCTATCCATGGTTCCACTCAGCTGCAGACCTATACACACACAGCCCAGGGAGGGCTTTTGATGTGTGGGACCTGTCACTCAGTAGCTGTTCTGTGTTTCCCTTGCATAGGTTGTCTAGGGCCAGGGAGAGGATGGTGCTATGTGGGCGTCCTGGGTGATGGACTCCTCCAAGTGCAGCAGATGGTGTTCAGGGTGTACAATCAGATGGCGGTCCACATCCACCTGTCTAGGAGACAACTTGCGGTCATTAGATCGCTGGTCACTGAGGTGCAAGGCCTGAGAGCAGACATCCATCAGCTGCGGCAGTAGGCCATGGATATTAATGTATATAGCCCCAGGTTTTCCTTCCTCACATCCCCATTTCCCATGGACATTGTTGTTCCACTCCCATTGCTCTCCCATCTCATGCTTGACCCCATTGCTTGGTATTGACGATTCCTGTTTTTGCTCCCCTTCCCTCGTTTACTGATGGCTTATGCCCCTTTTTTCCTTTTGTTTAGTTCATTCCAAGCTGTTTCCTTCCCGGTGCCTGTTCCTTACTGTTTTGTTGTGCTGTTTTCTCACCATTTGTGTATTAAAACCTTGTTTCACATTTTCTTGCGTGTTTCTGTAACTCTGTCACATGCTGCAGTGTGCTGTTGTTGACAATGGTTGCAGTCTGGACGGGACATGTTGTGGCCAATTGTGTATCTGCAGTGTGACATTGGTGGGTAGCAACTACCTTGCCCATCAAATCCTTGTGTGTTGATCTTCCATGGGTTGCCAGAGGGAGGGGGGCTGTCTCTGAGCTTGCCACAGTGTCCTGTGCCCATGTCCACATGTTCAGCATGGTGCCCACACCTGCTGCGTTGCTCTTCCCTTGCTGCTATGCTGCAAGGTACCCTGCCCTGTGTCCATGTGTGCCTGTTTGGCATGTGATGCATGATGCTGTGTGCCTGTCTGCCAGTGTGCCTGTGGACCACTGTGCCTGGGATCTACGATGCCGCATCAATAATTTCTTGCCGACGCGACATTTCCCCGACACCACTACAGTGACTGCAATTGCAGTTGGGATGCTGCCACCGAGATGAAACTTCTTGTTTTTTTTGGGGGGGGCTATGCCCCCCTCACACCCCATACTAGAGATTCTCAACTCCGAGATGGAGCTGAGTCAGGGACAGGGTGCAGGACCTTGGGGAAGGGTGCCAGGGTCCCAGGCAGACTTTACAGTGACATGACGATGTTATTGGTATCAACCATGTCACTGGAAAGTTGTCGCTGTAGCGACAGTACACCCTGTGCCTGCATGGTGCCTTCGCACAATGACAACAGTGCTTGTCTATTCAATGTTGGCTGTTGGGACTCTGGTCCTGGAGTACTTATTCCCTGGAGCCCCTGTGCCATGCCCATGGTGTGCCCTGTCCTGTTGATGCTCTGCACCGTGTCCGTGGGTGTTGGGCTCTGCACCGTGTTCATGGGAGTTGGGCTCTGCACTATTTCTGTGCCATCTGCCCCCCTTTGCCATTGTGGCTGTGCCCTGCCTCCACTGCCACAGTCCTGTGCCTTTGTGCAGCCATGTGTGTTTTCTCTGTCACCTGATGAAACGTGCTCCGTGTGCTGTATTCAGCCTGCATAGTTGCTCCAGCTCATTTCAGGTTGCTCGGGGAACAAATCTGTTTGTGCCTTGGCGCATCTTTGCAATATTCAGCATTGTTTGCGCCAGAGCATTTCTGTGGTGCATCTGCTGAATATTGCAGTTTTGTGCTGTGGCACATCTGAATTGCGTGGCACATCCACTTGTGCATGTTCTGGGC
The DNA here is from genome assembly GCA_016271365.2 of Neoceratodus forsteri. NCBI lineage: Eukaryota > Metazoa > Chordata > Ceratodontiformes > Ceratodontidae > Neoceratodus > Neoceratodus forsteri. Next base: position 1,116,950,059 of record CM028133.1, read on the forward strand.
TTTTGAATATCTAGGCCATGATGTTCATATTGTAAAATAGCACATGCTGTGTTCATATTCACTAAAAATACCACCAACAGCTTAATCTGGTTCAAGGTCAGTTGACATTCATCTGTATCCCCCTCCACTGGGTCATGCCTGAAAATAGGCAGAATTTGTCTACTGCACTTACCTGGTCAACAAAAACGAAATAAATAAAATATTTTTATATAGTACATGATGTGTTCATATTACGTAATACATGCCTTGTTAATATTGTTATATAACACATGTGGTGTTCCTATTGTTATATAACACATGCAGTGTTAATATTGTTATATGACACATGCTGCTTTCATATTGTTATAGAAATATAGACTTTGATGACAGATAAGAACTGCTTGGCCCACCCAGTCTGCCTATTTCCCTATTAGATAAGCTGCAGATCCTAGTTAACCAACAGCCTATTTCCTCCTACCTCCCTCTAGAATTGCCTTATGTCTGTGTCATGCATTCTTGAATTCCCCCACTGTTTTTGACTCCATGACCTCCTCAGGAAGGCTGTTCCATGCATCCACCACCACCCTCTCCATGAAAAAATACTTCCTCACATTGCCCCTAAGCCATCCCCCCTCTATCTTCAAATTGTGTCCACTTGTTCTTGCACATCTCTTTTTCTGAAAGATGCTACTCTCTTGAACTTTGTTGATTCCCTTGAGGTACTCAAATGTTTCTATCGTTTCCCCCCCTTTTCCTGAGGGTATACATATTAAGCTCCTTTAGTCTCTCTCCGTATGGCTTCTGGTGCAGACCCTGCACCATTTTAGTTGCCCTCCTCTGGGCTGCCTCCATCCTGTCTATGCCCTTGTGCGGATGGGGTCTCCAGAACTGCACATAGTATTCCAGATGGGGTCTCACCAACTGTCTGTACAGAGGGATAACAACTTCCTGTTTTCTAAAGGTGATGCCCTCCCTATGCATCCCAGTATCCCCCCAGCCCTCCTTACTGCCTTCTCACATTGTTTGCCTATATAACACATGCTGTGTTCATATGGACTTATAAACCTTAAAAATGTTGTGCATGGTGACATAACAAGACACCTTGGGCAGGATTCACAAAAAAATGCAAAGTGCCGTGCAAACGTTTGTGTGGCACCTCACAGTTGCGCTGAAGGGCAATCATGCTATTCACAGTTGGATAGCATGGTGCGCTATCTGACTGTTAATAGGGGCCATCGGGGGGCAGCACTAACCCAGAAAAAGCAGTGGGATGCCCAGTAGCGCTGCTGCTACACTCAGCCAGGAAAATAGCCCCGCAGCCAATAGCACTCACGTGCTAAAGTGCTAGTCACAAAAGTAGCCATGCAAATGAGCCCGTTGGGCATGCAAGGGGCTAGTGTCCATTAGCATACCCATTATGGGCTCATTTGCATGGCATTAGTGTGGTGTTGTGCACCCCCCTCCCACCAGCCCAAGCCCCACTCAGCCACATGCCCTGGTAGTCTAGTAATGCCCTCCCCCGATCGCCAACCCAACATTTTTTTTTTTTTTTTTTTTAGTCTTTTGGTAATCGGATAAAGCCCACCAAGCACAAGTGCCTGTTTTCAGGGGTGACCTGGGAGCACTGGGCAGTTAAGTGACTTGCTCAGAGTCACACAGTATGCAAGTGGAGGCTGTGAGAATCAAACCAAGGTCTGGTCTACTGGATGTACAAAGCTTGCTCACAGCTCATTACTCTAACCTCTAGGCTATATTGCCAGCCCAATTCAATTAAGTTTCCATAGTATAGAGTCCCTCCCCGGTCCCCGATCTCCCACTGATACAGAAAAATCAATTTTCCATAGTGTAGTGCATTCGTCTGGATGCAGAGATGGGCAACACAGAGTCTCAGACATGACACTCCCCTTTCAAGATATGTGAGGCACTATGTGACCTAGTAATAGTTAAGTCACACAGATGGGCAACACAGAGTGTGAGATGTGACACCCCCCCATTCAAAATCTGTACAGCACTAGTACCTAATAATAGTTCAGGCACAGAGATGGGCAACACAGAGTCTGAGATGTGGGTGACTTCCCCCCTTCAAAATGTATTCTGTACAGCACTATAAGCCCCCAAGGAAGTGAGGCACTGTGACCTTCAGACAGAGTCCTCCTGTTCTGTCTGCTGCCCTTATTAGGTCTTACTTTCTTAATATTTTTTTTTAACAAAAATATATTTTTCAAAAAGAAAATAAGTATTAAGTTGCTGGTGCTGTACACTAGCGATAGTTTTTACATTTTTTTTCCAGTTTTGTTGATTTTGCAAGAAAAACAGACTGAAATTAATACCTAACCTAACCTATCACATTCACTACTATATTTCGTGAGAACTGCACCTGCCTCATGGCACTGCAGGCCATGCTTTTTCTCGTACCCCTAATCCCTTTCCTTTAGTTTTTCTAAAACTAAGAAAACATCTGCAGTGTGCACTCTGCTGTTGTCTGCACTCTGATCACTGCTGTTGAATTTGTTGGTCTCTCTCTCTCTCCTCTCTCTCTTTCTGACTAAGGAAAACATTGTTTCATTTTTTTGTTACTTTTAAGTACTCTGCAACATCTGCACTCTGTTGCTGTCTGCTGTTGAATTTGTTGGTCTCTCTCTACTATCCCTCTCCCTCTCTCTTTCTGACTAAGAAAGAAAAATGTTTAATTCTCTTTTTACTGTCGAGTTAGGTACCCTGCAACGTCTGCAGCAGTCTGCTGTTTTCTGTTGAATTTGTTGGTCTCTTGCTCGCTCTCTACTCTCCCTCTTTCCGACTAAGGAAGAAAAATATTGTTTCATTTTTATGTTTGCTGTGCTTGCGCACCAAACGTTTTGCAACAGTGACGCTTTGTCAGAGGTGTGTCACTGCCGTAGCAATTGCAGCTGAAATTTCAGGAGGCTTGGCAGTGCAGCCCAATCACAGGACACTTGGGTTTTGCCACTATTCACTGCTTGCTGGGTGGAAACGTTGTATACCTGAAACAAATCAGCCGCTCCTATCAGACAGTGGCTGGCTCATTTCATTTACATGACTCCACCCAGCAACCGAGTGGAGTGTATTTTGTTTCTCGCTGCAAGACAAGAGACATGCTGTGCTCATAGGCACTGACTATGCTGTGATACACCAGTATGGGCAGCTGTACCCCAGTCCCACATGCAGTCCAGGAATGCAGGTTTGTCTGTGGTGCTTAATGTCTCCCCTCCAGTGCATGGGACAGTGTAAGAGAGCAATTCTTTCTAGTCATCCTTGTGTTTCCTCCTGAAGCATATCTTCCCCACAATGTGACTTCACTGAAAGAAACAGAAGAACTGCATCATACACAGCTGCCCATCTCCTCGATCCTGGTGCACCGCATTTCCTCTCCAAGCATGTCTCCCCTTCGGTGTGAGTTCAATGAAAGAAAGAAACAAAAGAACTCCATCAAATACAGCAGCCCATCTCCCCAGTCCTGGTGCACATATTCACAGTGGCACAGGTGAGTGAGTGAGTGAGTGAGTGAGTGAGTGAGTGAGTGAGACAGGGACAGGCGATCCTGCAATTATGGTCGCCCCCCAACCCCATTCAAGTGTGCAGCAGCAGGCAACAGGGAGCGGCAGAGAGCAGTGCATGGCACTGTTTGCATCTTGATAGTTTTGCCTGTCTCCTGTCTGGTGTCTCAGAGAAGTGAGCAGAGCTGGAGAAATGAGCAGCAAAGTCTAACCCACTGGGGAGACAGACTGAATTCCAGTGTGGCGAGTGTCATGTCCACTGCATTCAATGATATTGTGACAGTGGACAGCAAGAAAGAACTGGGGTACTTGTACACAGAGCGCCAGCAGCACAGCGAGGTATGGGGACCAGCAGAGAGACAGAGAGACAAAGAAAGAAAGAGAGATTGGTCTCTATGCACCGACCTGAGAGAGGGGGGAAGAGATACAGACAGTGGCACATGTCAGACTGTGAGGGAGAGTCAGACATCCTGTCAGCTTCATTTCAGCTCCAACCTGCAAGTCTTTTCAAAAGCTGAGGTAAAAAAATTGCCATACCAGCAGCAAATGTTTGCCATTGACAAATGCTTGTTTTTTTTACTGGAGTTAAGTATTTTGTACTGTCTACACTCTGCTGTTGAATTCATTGGTCTCTCTCTCTCTCTCTCCCCTTCTGACTGGAAGAAAAACATTGTTTGTTTCTTTTTTTTTTTTTGACTGTGGAACCTCCACACACACACACAAAACTGTCTCTTTTCAAGGCAAAGCCCCAAATGTGCTGGATTCACTGTTTCTTATGGGATATCCTGTGGTGGCTGACACACAGGATCAGCTAGAACATGAGTCAATCACAGTCAAAAGACCCTAATGGGTTGGCCCCTTCAGTGCCCCAGTATCACAAGTGTTTGCCTTTTTTTTTAACTATTTTTATCTCCTAGCTTCCAAGGCATCTCTCAGGCTTCCTCACTCAGCCTGCAGTTCCTGACCGCCCACCTGAACTACTCTCCCTGACGACTGCATCGGGATCAGGACCCTGGCTCTCCCACCTCCTTTGGAGAGGCTGAGGGTCCCCAGGGGGTGGAGTTGGGGATTGCGGCTGACATTGGGCATGTGGGCCTGGGCTCCCAGAGGTTGCCATCACCTCACATGGCCGATAGGGGATTTTTCTTGCTTTTTTCCTCTCCATCTCCCTCCCTTGTTGGAGCCCACACGTGCAATGACATCTTGACATCTGCCACAGCTCTACCCCTGCAACAGCATTGAGCCACAGGTACCATGGTGTACCCCTGACTGCTGCCAGAGGCCACTCAGGAGTGGCGCATACCCCTACACCCTCCCCAGGAAGGGAGAGCAGTCTTCCGGATGCTTAATATCTTCCATCCCATGCTGACCCCTGGTGGCCTGAGCTCATTTCTGAACCCAGGTTACTGATGTGGTGTGAGGTGTGGCATCCAGCATCTCAACCCTCAGTGCCACTGGGCCGGCCAAGAGTGTTTGCCTTCGTTGGTCATGTGATGGTCCAGGGACATGGGAGCATTTAGTAGAGATCTGGAGGATAAAAACATTTGTTTTATTTCTGTACCCTGCCCTGTCATCACTGGAACAGGCTGCTACCTGCAATCTGCCAGACTGGACTGCACTTCAGAACCAGGCCACCACGACCTGAGTTGGCCTGGTCCGGGGAGGCTTGGAAGTGCAGCAGAGCTGGTTCGCCCATCCCTAGCATATACCATGGCTCCATCACAAGGCACAATTGTTTTTACAATTATTCTGCAAACCTGTGTCACTTTTCTGTGATCGGCCTCTGGCTGTATGCTCACCTAGGTTACATGAACACACTTGGCTGCACCTTGTGCCTCACTGCATACCCTGGAAAGCATTGTTTCACTGTTCTGTGAATGGCCTCTTAATATATGCTCACGTAAGTTACACAAATACACTTGCCTCTGCCTCGTACCTCAGTGCATACCCAGGAAAGGGCATACCATAGTTCCATCACCATGTACAAATGTGACTACACATAATTTTGCAAACCTTGCCTGACTTTGTGTGATTGGCCTCTGATATACTAGCACCTAGGTTACATGAACACACACACACCATAGAATGTGCCTGTGTTAGATCTTAAAAGTAATAAATTTATTGGCTCCAATAACTATTCAAAACTGGCGCCTCAACAAGATGATAAAACAGTGTTAATTGAACTGCGTAAAATGGGCTTTGTTTGCTAGGCAGACCTAGCTGTTTGTTGAGTGATGCTATGAACATTTTATTCTAGCTGATACCTGTTTCAAGAAAAAAAAATGTCTAGTGGCCAGATAAGAGTTTTGTCTAAAAATCTGTTGCTATCTGCACAGTATATTCTGTAGTTATAAAAAATTCGATAAAATAAATATTGACTGGCTGTCTGGGATTACATGTGCCAATTAAAAGGCATAGTAACAATATAAATGGCTGCAGGCAACATTTTAAAAGGTATAAAAAATGTCAGCCCACTGGCTGGCAGTGTCCTTTTAAGCATGGATGGGACAGAATGAAAGGTAGAGTGGTTGCTGTGTACATCAGAATCGAGGATGAGAATGGGGATATGTGGGGAGAGCTAGGACCCTGCAAGGACAATAAGCCCCAGGGCTAAACAGGGAACTCAGGCAGGCAGGATGAACCTTTGGTCTTTTCTGTCATCACTGTCTCTGTTTGTATGACAAAGTGGCAGTGTACTATGGACCGTGTAACCATTATATCTTATGTGCTACACACCAATAAAAACACTTTAAAACATAGACTCCACTTCTTTGTCTGTGTCTGGAAGGATGGGTATTCCATGTTATCACTCGGCATATATATAAAGCCGATATACAGGAAGATCTTGAACCACTCTACGGAGAAATCATGTTGAAAAACACCACCCCCCCCCCCCCCGAGAGTTTAAATTGTTGCTAATATTTATTATCCTAGATAGTATAAGTAATCATTTCTAGCAGAGACTTAACACTGATTCTGCCGCAACAGGGGATGTAGAGTTCTACAACGTGTGTGTACTGATAACTGGAAAAATAAAAGGTGTTACCTTGACCCAAAAGGGCAAGACAGTATTGTTAGTAAAGCTGGATATGTCACAGTGCGTACTGAGCCAATTAGAAAGCAGCTTTCACAATGCCGATGACATTGGACTAGCTATGGGCAGCACTGAAGCCATCAGTTGAAATCAAATAGAAACAGTTATATCTTCATTCAAACAGCATATTTAAAAAGCACAACTAGTGAACAGATGTATACATCAAATATACAATGGGCTGACTCAAAGAGCACAGTTTATCATCACTTGTGTGCGGACAATACTTTTATAACTTACTCGTGGCTCTGCCACTCTTGAGTTAGTCCTACCCCCTCACACATGAAGATAAACTGCATATTTTGAGTCCACCTATTGCATATCCCTTATATACGAACATACGATCATGCCAGCAGGTAAAGGCCTTATGGTCTATCTAGTCTGCCAGAGTACACAGTTCCCAGTATATTTACAGAGGGAACTTCACCTCCTCCCTATTACCCTTTTCACTTCCCTCAACTTCTCCCTCTCCCTTCCAGTCACCCCCCTTCTACCTACAACTTTTCCCTTCACCCCGTCCCACCCCCTCTTGAAACTATCATTTTTAGGGACACCGCCTCCTCTGGCAGTTCTTTCCACTTGGCTACCACCCTTTAAGTGAAAAAGTGCCTCCTCGTCTCCCTCCTGAACCTCTCCCCCACCAGCTTTAGGCTGTGCCCCCCTAGTGGTCTTGTTCCCACTATGGGTAAAGAGGCCTTCAGTACCCTTAAGGTACTTGCAGGTCTCAGTCATGTCTCCCCTACTCTTGGTACACCTATAAATTTAAAGGGATAAAGCAAGAGATTCAGGGAGGGAAGGAATATCAAACAAAAAGTAACAATAAAGGGCGAGTAACTCATCAATGTAAAGTGGTCATATTTCAGAAATACCTACATTTTATTTATTTATTTATTGTATAATCAGATTTACAATCTCTGAGCCAGAGGCTCGTTTACAAAGGTAACTTGTCACAGAGAGGACATACAGAGTCAACATACCTACAGAATACAATCATGCAGAATAGCATAGTTTTACATAATTGCTTGAACACAAAGAGTAATTAAAAAACATTTCAGAATTGACAGGTTTAGTACCAGCAGGTACTGGCAGTGGTAAGGGAGGCCATGGGGGAGTGGGGGTGGGGTGGGGGGAGTGGAGTTCGGCTCAGAGGGCTATGTCAGTAATGTTTTGAGAGCAGCAGAGCATCTGTTAGCGACAGGTGCAGCAGCGGGTGTTGAACAATAGATTCCGTAGGGCAGTTTTGAAGGGGGCAATTTTGGTGGTGTTGGAAATGGCTGTGGGGAGTGAGTTGAACTAGGATGAGGCTCTGTAGCTGAATGACCTCTGTGCCTGGGTGGTCCTAGTTCTGGGTACTAGTAGGGTGACCTTGTCAGCGGTTCGGGTAATGACTGTGGAAGGTGTAAGTTGGATGGAGGCAGAAACCCCAGGGGGGGAGAGCCCAAGTAGAATCTTCTTAGTTAGTAGGCAAGTTTGGTAGCGGAGGCGTTCATTGAGGCTAAGGAGTTTGCCATGTCATAAAGTTGACAAATGTGGGAGAGCCTGGGGGCATTGGTCACTAATCTGTAAGTCTTGTTTAGGATGAGTCGAATCTTGTTGAGGGCTGTGGAGTCAACAGCACCATAGACCAGAAGGCTGTAATCCACAAGGGACATTATTGAGGATGTAATGGCTAGCCTGAGGGCATCAGGTGGGAGGCAGTCCTTGTGATGGTAGAGGATGCCTAGATGAGCGTAGGCGGTGGATGTGAGGGCTGTAATGTGGGCATGAATGGTGACGGCTGAGCCAGAGATGATCCCAAGATATTTGTAAGAGTAAATTTGTTCAAGTGGTTGATGAGTGCTGGGGAAGATTTGGAGGGGGTTGTTGCTGGCTTTGTTCTGGTGGTGGGCAAAGAGCATTGCTTTGTTTTTTTTGAAGTTAATGACTAGTCTGCTCTCCTTAAACCAGTTCTCTGCATCATTGGAGGGAGACTTGGAGGGAGGTGGGATTTCTGTGGGTGGCATAAATATCAGCATCGTCGGCGCACGGGAGAATATTGCCAGAACAGACAGTGGACAGGGTGTTTAAGTACAGACTAGTGTAGTGGGCCCAAGATAGAGCCTTGGGGAACCCCTGAGCAGATGGGATGGGTTTCCAAGAGTATCCCATTGTTTTTGACATGCTGGGAGTGGGCTGATAGGTACCTCGTGTGCCAGGCAAGGGGGCCAGCAGAGAAACCTCCGTGGTAGAGGGCATTTAGTAGGAGGGGGTGGGAGACAGTGTCAAAGGCCTTAGAGAGGTCAATGAACACTGCTCCAGCTAGGGAAACCGGACTCCAGGAAGGAGTGCAGGAGGTTGGAGAACTCCATTAATGCTGTACATGTACTGTGACCAATGCAGAAGTCATGCTGTTCCGGGCAAACAATGTTGTATTTTGCTAGATATTCAGTGAGTTGAGTGGCCACCACTTTTTCTAAGGTTTTGGAGAGGGGGGAAAGGATGGAGATTGGACGATAGTTGCTGGGGGTTGACCTGCTACCTCCTTTGTGAATAGGTGTGACTATAGCTGTTTTCCATGCTGTGGGGAATTGCCCCAGACAGAGGGACTGGTTTAGTAGGCCAGTGAGTGAGACAAGAACATCATCCAGGACCAGCTGGAGCATTTTTGGATCTAGGGAGTCGCTGCTAGGACTGTTGCTGTTTAGCGCTTTAAGCAGGAGTGGTTGGGCTTCCTGGACTGATACTTTGCATAGGTAGAACCAGGGGTGCTGAGGATCTGAGGGTGGAGGGTCGGGGGTTGGGTCAAAAAACAGTTACTCGGGAGGACAGGGCTAAGACCTGTAAAGGAGGATTTAAGGCAAGGTGACAATGTCAGTGGGGTCAATAAAGGTGGAGCCATTGACCGTAAGCTGGGCTGGGGGGGCCGTGATTTCCCATTTATTTTTTTTATGTTGTCCCAGAAGTTCTGGGCACACCCCCATGAGGAGGTGAGGGTGGCCTGGTAGTGGTCTGCCTTGGCTTTTCAGATGGCCCACGTGCACCTGTTACGTGCGGCATTATATGCCTGTCTGTCAGCCATCTGGCCGATCTCAATGGCTATGTGCTAGAGGTTATCCCTATATCTGAGCATTTGGAGTAGGGCAGTGGTGACCCAAGGTGCATTTTGCCTTTTGGAGTGGATCATGGTGAAGGGTGCAAAAAGATCACAGGCCTTGTTAAAGGCTTGTGAGAAGAGGTCGAGGGCAGCATCAATGTTGGTTGCATGGTGGATGGGAGACCAATCAATCTGAGTGAGGAACTGTTTGAGTTTTTCCTGTCTGCCTGGGCGGAGATGCCTGCGGCGTGTAGTTTAGGCTGCATGTCTGGGGGTTGGGGCAGACCAGAGGACTAGGAGAGGGGAGTGGTCGCTTAAGGAGTCCGGGAGGACTTGAATATCCTGAATCTTTTGGGGGCAGTTGGAGACAATGACATCTAGGAGGGTGCAAGTCCCTGTAGTTTGGTTATGTCTAGTGGGTTGGGAGACAAGTTGGATCAGGTCTAATGCAGCGAAATGTGTGTGGAAGAGTGCCTTCCTCAAGCAACTGGTCATGGAACCAACTCGGCAGAAGGCAATACTGGACCTTGTGCTCACAAACAGGGACAGTGTGATGGGGTAAGACTGGGGGAGCACCTGGGGAACAGTGACCACCAGTCACTGTGGTTTGAAATCACAGAAAGAGCAGAACCAAACCACACAAAAACACGTATCCTGGATTTTAGGGGGGCAAACTTTGAGAAAATGGGAGATACTTGAAAGAGGCATTAAGGGAATGGGCAGGAATCAGGGGTTGAGGAACAGTGGGAAGTATTTAAAATGGGGATTACAAGAGCAACAGAATTATGTATTAAGCAGGTTAGCAAAGGAAAAGGAAGAGGAGACCATTATGGTTTTCCAAAGAGGTAGCAAAGAAAGTGAAAGCCAAAAGATTGCATTCAGGCAATACAAAAAGACACAGGCAGAAGGGGATAGGGAGAAGTACCAGGAGAAGCAAAGGGAGGCAGGGAGGTCAGTAAGGGAAGCCAAAGCTCAGACAGAAGAACACATTGCAAAATCAGTGGGTAGAGGGGACAAAACCTTTTACAGGTACATAAGTGAAAAAAGGCAAAGGGAGGGATAGTGAGACTGAAGGGGGAGGATGGGGCTGTGTGGAGGATGACAACAGTAAAGCTGACATATTGAACAGGTATTTCTGCTCAGTCTTTACTGAGGAAGAGGAGGGTAGGGTCTGAATGGAGTACAAGGGTGAGAATGGTGCAGAAATGGACACAAGTCCCTTTACACAGAAAGGGTCCTGAAGGAACTGGAAGTAATAAGAGTTGATAAAGCAATGGGGCCAGATGGGTGCACCCCAGGATCCTTAAGAACTAAGAGGTGGTGGCTGAACCTCTTGCTATCCTGTTTAGCCGATCACTAGAAACAGGGAGGTACCCAAAGACTGGAGGATAGCAGATGTAGTCCCTTATACAAAAGTGGGAACAAAGAGAAGCGGGAACTACAGACCAGTCAGCCTCACCTCGGTAGTGGAAGATCATGGAGCACTACTGAAGGAGAGATTGGTGGAACATCTGGTTGTCAATGGACTACAGGACCCAAGGCAGCATGGTTTCACCAGGGGAGGCCTGCCAGACCAACCTCATTGAATTTTTGACTGGGTGACTAGGAGGTGGATCAGGAGGGCAGTGGACATGGCCTATCTGGACTTCAGCAAGGCCTTTGACACTGTGCCACATAGAAGACTATTGCACAAACTGGGGAATATGGGTGTGGGCAGGACAGTAGTGCAGTGGGTAGGTAACTGGCTGGGCAGCAGGACACAGAGGGTGGTGGTAAATGGCTGTCACTCCACAGAGGAAGAGTGACCAGTGGGGTACCACAGGGATCAGTGCTGGGACCGTACTATTCAATATCTTCATCAGTGACATTCATGAGGACCTAGAAGGCAGAATTTCACTGTTCGCTGATGACACAAAGCTCTGTAACAGAGTAGACACACCAGAGGGGTAGACAGAATGAGAAGGACCTGCAGAAACTTGAAGAATGGTCAGGGTTTGGCAGTTGAAATTCAATGCAAGGAAGTGCAAGATAATGCATATGGGGCACAAAAACCCTGGCACAATATATCAGTTGGGGGTGAGGATATAGCATGCACCAAGCAGGAAAGGGATCTTGGGGTTGTCATCTCTGATGACCTCAAGGTAGGGAAACAGTGTGACAAGGCAGCAGGTAAAAAATAGGATGCTGGGATGCATAGGCAGGGCATCACCAGCAGGAAAAGGGGTCATAATTCCACTATACAAGACACAAGTGAGGCCGCACCTGGAGTAAACTGTGCAGTTCTGGAGACCTTACCTACGTAAGGACATAGACAGGGTAGAGAAGGTTCAGAGGAGGGCAACAAAGATGGTGCATGGATTGCATCACAAGTCCTATGAGGACAGGTTGAAGGCACTGAACATGTACTCCCTGGAGGAGAGGAGGGAGAGAGGGGATATGATAGAGACATACAAGTATCTTACAGGGAGGAACAGGGTGCAGGAATGCACTATTTTGAAGCGAAAAGATGTTCCAGGACTAGAGGGCATGGGATGAAGTTGGAGGGGGGACTTCAGAGGAAACATGAGGAAGAATTTCTTCACAGAACGGGTGGTGGACAAGTGGAACACCCTGCCAGAGGAAGTGGTGGGGGCTGAAACAATCACGGGATTTAAGAATGCATGGGATAGACATAAAGGAATTCTGGAGGTCAGGGGTAAGGGGCAACAGACTTCCTGGAAAACATAAACTGAACTTACAAACTTAAATAGGCAGACTGGGTGGGCCATAGGCCCTTATCTGCCGACACTGTCTATGTATCTATGTATCTATGAAAGTGTCTCTTATTGGTGAGGCAGAGGGACTAAGCCAGTTAACGCTGAGGTCTCCGACTAGGACTTGTGCTTTGTGGGGGAGGGAGGGAGGAGAGATATTCAGTGAGAGACGATATCGCTAGGGTCTGATTCCTTGGGGGTATGTGGGATACTGTGAGATACAATGGGCTGTTGGATGGGTCTGGGGTAAGTTTGGGGGTAAGGGCCTGGGCACCATTCTACAAGCTTGGGGCCGGGGTGCGTGGCCAATGATATTGTGTCATAGGCGTGGGCACGCCACCTCGTGTTAACCTGCTTGATCCTCAAGATATAGGGTGTAGCCCGAAGGGAGACAAAGGAGTCTTGAGCGGACTTAGTTAGCCAGGTTTCTACTAGGGCTATGATGTCTGGTTGGTGTAGTATGACCCAGCACTGAATGGCGGCGAATTTTTCAGCAGGCTGCATATGTTCATGGAGGCAATGCGGAGTCCACCGAACCTAGTTGGTGGACTGGTGTGGGCAGGGCCTGGGTTAGGGTGGATATTACCAGAGAGGAGTAATAGAATGACCAAGGTTCTAGCCCTGGGATGGCAGTTTGTTAACTTTTCGGGAGTACGTCGAGGGGCAGGGAAGGCAGTAGGGGAGCAAGGGGAAGGCAGGGTTTGGAGGGTCTGGAAGACACAAAAGCAGTGGAGCCAAGGGGAGCCAGCGTGGATGGTGGGGTGGGGGGGGCAGCTAGGAGGTGGATGCAGGGGTCCAGGGTGCATTGACATGGTAGGGGGTGAGTGGGTTACACTGGGGAGGTATGAGGGTGCAGCTGACAAAGGGTAAGGGGTAAGGTCTGGCTGGTGGGAGGTGAGCCCCAGGATGTTTATGAAGATGAGACTCATAAGGTAGAGGTGAGCATTCACGGTGCCTCGCAGCCTTGGAGGCAGAGCAAAGTGGCTGGGGGGGGGGCAAAGCTATAAGAGCTTTAAGAACCAAGAAAAAGTTATCTTGGTTTGTTGGCTTGGTAGTAGAGCTGCTGACTTTGGTGTTAAGTGTACAGAGTTTGAAACCTGTGGTGGGATAGCATAAAAGTATTTTTAGTCGACTATAGAGCCAGAGATCTTCAAGAACTTTAAAAATCAAAATAAACTTATGTTGGCTTGCTGGCCTAGAGGTACAGTTGCTGAGTTTGGTATTGCATATACAGGGTTTGAGACCTGTGCTGGGACAGCAGAAAGTATTTTTAGTTGACTATGGAGCCCAAAAACTTAAGGAGCTTTAAAAACCAAAAGAAATGTATCTTGGCTTCTTGGCCTAGAGGTAGAGCTACTGACTTTGGTATCAAACATACAGGATTTGTGACCTGTGATGGGACAGTAGAAACATATTTTTAGCTGACTATGGAGCCAAAAGCTTTAAGAGCTGTAGAACAGAGGGAGTAAATAGCCTGAATCATTGGCTTAGTGGTAGATGGTTTGAGACCTACAGGGGACAGTAGCAGTTAAGGGGAGGAGTAGAGATTAGGAGGGATCCAGCATGGGGAGAAAATGGCAGAAACAGGGGCTAGGACGGTGCTATAATGACTCCTAGTGGCCCGAAACCAATATTAGCTACAAATAGGGAGTGGAGATGAGGAGAGTGAAAAGAGTGGTACCTGGAGGGGCACAGCAGCAACCCCTAGTGGTCAATAAGTATAATGTAACCCCTATGTGGCGCTATCCCAAGGGCTACTACCCCTGCCTGCTTGGCTAGTAGCAGGTTAAGGGGCCTGAGTTTTGAAATGGGTGCCTCTACCCGGAGATCAGGGTTGCTAGTGGTCAAGCTAACTTGGGCACAGCCCTCTGGGACACTGTAACCCCTCTCTTTACCCTCTAGTGGCCTGAACACTGTACAATAATCACATTCACAATATCCCTGGTTGATCTGGAATGCCAGAAGAAGCAGGGCCCACACAAGTCGCAGAGGTGTCATTCCTGTTCAAGCATGGAGCAGGGGGCTGATCCCCAGGCAGGTCTCTCGTTGATGGCTTCTCTGTGCAGTGGGTAGTCTGGCTGGGCCAGTCTGGCAAAGCCCAGACCGCATGGAGACAAGTTCGGAAGCAGTCTGTTTTGGGCTGGATACAGCTTCCAGCAAGCAGAACACAGTTCACACAGTGGGGAACTAACTCACGACCCACTAGCAGCTCATAGCACATTTACATGTACAGGAATTCTACTGTACCAGACAAAGCGCCCCCTGGGCACAATCGCAAAGTCTCTGCACACACCGGGAGTAGCTGGAGTAGCTGAAACCCATGACAGGCCGATTGCATTCAGCAAAAATATTCAGTCTTCTTCAGGTTGAGCCTGGCCCACTTCAGCAGCTTACTTTAGTCACACAAACTTGGATTTAGTCCAAAATAATTCTCTGCCTTTCAGGAGTAGCAGACAGACATGGAGTCCAAACTCTCAGCCTTTTCATAGTTCTTCCATGTGAGTCCACTCAGGATTGCTCTCAAAATCACTTCAGCTCCTTCTTGCTCAGCTTCCAGCTTGGTTCCAACTGAAAACTGCAAGCAGCCTGGGACTTCCCCAAGATCCAGAAAGACTCAGCTGGCTGACTTGGCTGCCAGTCAAAGCAAGAGCTTCCCCCTCAGTCGCAAAAAAGGTGCAAAAACCCAAACCACAGTTCCCAAGATCCTGAACCCAGGCAGCTCCTGCAGTCCATCCACACTCTAGGTCCCACCTGAACTGACCGGCCCAATCTGCAGTCCAGGACCAAGACAGCGGAGACAAACAAAACAGTCCTCGCCACAAAGAAAGCAGGCCAGACAAACCACACCATCACCAACACTCCAAATGGTTTTCAGCAAACAGTTACATCTTTCAACAGAGCTCCATCTCAGACCACCTATGCTGCAATCAAGCAGCTCTGACTCAAAGAGACAGCGCACAGAGGCTACACAGGCTCTGGCAATCACATCCAAACTGCCAAAATGTAGGACACCAGCCTGGCAGTGAGCACTTAGGCCAGCCCAAGGGAGGCCCCCTGGGAACTCCCATTTGTAGAGGGGTTACAATAAGCTGCAAATACAAGCAAGGTACAAAACAGTGTGATTCATGACAAACAAAGTGACGAGGCAATTTGTTGGCAGGTGCAGAACATAGATCACACGGTCTGCGTTACCACTATTAAAAAAATGAAAATATCTCAAATGTGTCATTATGTTCAGGTTTAAAAGTCCAAACTGCCTCTCTATGGAGTAGGACATTGTCAATGTCCTCACCCCAGGTACCCAACCTTCATTTTTTGATGCCCTGAAACATAAATCTGTGTTCCCTATGCTTCAGTTTACTGTGTTTTGTGGGGGCATTTTCTTCATCAAGTTTATCTATTGCCCTAAAATGCTTTCCAGCTCCTTTTTCAAATCTCTGTTTAGTTTTCCCTATATAGAAGGATCCGCACACACAGGTGGCCAGATAAACAATACCTGCCGTGTCAGAGTTCACAAAGTCAAAACTCTTGTCAACTGTGCCCCCCCTCTGCCACACAGAAAGGGAACATTGTTTAACCAGGAGTAGCACACTAAGCCAAAGCTTGTTTCCAAATGTGACCTGGGAGCACAAGAAAGTTAAGTGACTTGCTCTGGATCACACAGTATGCACCTAAGCAGCAGCGGGATTCAAACCTAGGTCTCCAGATCAGAGCCTTAACCCACTGCATTATACTGCCTTCTAAAGAAGGTCTGTTTTTTTGGTCATAGCACATTACTTACATCTTCCACATCTGTGTGTGGCTGGTGGTAGAGTCAGTAGCCATGTCCTATAAATGGGAGTCCTGTAGTAGTTCTGCTCCAAAGTGTCTGCTATGTTCCTACCTGTCTTGTAAACCATGCTTGGGTACTGGTTACAAATGTCACTCATTGTAGACTCAGCATTGATGACATGCTATTTTCCCACTATAGCTTTTGCTTGTGAAAAAGAGGTAGTGACGTTTTGTCTCCTAATCTGTTTATTCCCTTGATGGGTATCACTAATAGTGGTAACAATACTTCCTGTAGTTTGTGAGGGTCCTATCCCCTCCCTGGACCCTCCCCCGGCTACTGTTGTTATTCAAGAGTTCTCTGATAAGGGATACCGTCTCCTCCCAGGTCTCACTCGTATGTTAATACAGCCGCCAAGACCTCTCCTATGGTTGTCAGAGTGGTCTCACGTGTATTCTTAGGGTATGAGAACCATGAACTGAAGGTGAGTAGTTTTGATACCCTAATGTAACCCCCCCCCAAGGTGGGGGATTACCTGTTTGCTTCCCGTTGTTCTCCGTTGCCTCAGCACCACCAGTCCCGGGTCCTTTCATGCTCCCTGTGCTCTCCGTCTGGCTCCGCCATTGTTTTTCTGTAAAAGGAGGCCAGAGGAGCAAAGCTGCATGACTGCCATGTAGCCACACCATGAATGTGTGAGCTGGTGGTCTGCACATGTGCAGTAGTGCCTTTTCATTTTTGGGCTGCTCATGCGGCATAACAAAAGCTCCCCCTGTGCACCCAGACCTCCAAATTAACTAACTGGGGACCAGAGACGAAGGAGGTAGAAGAGGAGCCCCAAATGTGTTTGGTTAAAGAGCACCAATGAGCGCTATGGCACTGTTTAATAAATATTAATGCCTACTTATGAATATTAATGACTGCCTGCCTGCCACCTGGGGACAGTGTAAAACAGCAGCAGCGACAGGCAGGGGAAAGCACTTTAAAATGTAACTCCACAGTCAAATACAAGGGCAGAGGGGCTGCTACAAGATGGTGGTGGCAATTAAGCATAAAACTAAACAGTGTGGCTGCAAGGACTGTTAATGTTGTGACTGTGCTGGAACTGCATATATAGCAGCCATTTGTTCCGCCTTTGACTGATGGACAGCCAATCGTAAAGCCAGGAGCCTTAACGGGTATCGCCAAAGGGACTTGTGGGAAGGAGGCAAGGACAGTTCTTGGTGCCAGAACTATTAACCAATAGGGCATTGAGTGAGCCCTATGAATATTAATTTTTCAGTTGGACAACAATTTCAGCCAATTAGAAGCTGCCCTGCCCTGAGTTCCCGAAAATCTGAGGACAGAGACTTCTGAGTTCAGTTCAGTGGGAGCCCCTCTTGAGGGGGGAGGCTCCAGTCCTTGCTCCATGATGATACTGCAGAGTATGGAGAAGGCCTGCTGAGGTGATTGCTAGCTACCAGCCCCAGGAGCCTTTGTTTGCCTTCAACGTCTGGAAGAAATTGCCCAGAATGGGAGAGCTGATCTGTTGTACCAGAGTCAAGAAAGATGCCTGAGAGCTATCCTGAGGGAGAGGAATCCCTGCCATGATCTTCGAGGAAGAAAAAGGCCTGCCTGTGGGGCTTGTAAAGCCACTTGTCCAGGAAGTGCTCTGTGTTGCCCTGTGTTGCCTTCCAAGGAATGGAAGTGTTGTTTGCTGACTGGTCTTAAGGTCAGCGGCTTGGAGTTTTCCAAAGGAAGGAAAACCATCCCGGGATGGCTAAAGAAAGTGTGGAGGCTTACTTGGAGGCCTGCACAGCCAGAGAGCCAAGGGAAGCCTGCGTGATGTGTTCCGAGGATGGAACATGAAGTGAAAGGATTTGCTTGCCTGTTTAAGTCTGCACCTACAAAGTGAGTAGATCTGCTCTTCTATTCAAGTTTGAACCCATATGTGAAAAGATTCATTCTTCTGTACAAGATTGAGTGCCAAAGTAAGAGTATTCATTCTTCTGTGCCATTCTAAGGCTGGGGGGTGAGAAGATGTGTCCCTGTTTCCTGTTTGAAGCCTGAATTTGAGAGACTGTTCCCTATTAGCATTCAGTGGGGAATCCAAGGACTTTGTTCTTATTGAGACAGAGCCACGGCTGCTATGCTAGCAGTGTGGCCGAATACTATTTGTAGCCAAATGTGACGAAAGTGACTTATCTGCAGTCATTTTGGGGAATCAGCCTGGTAGTGTCGCCAGCTAGGCACTGCCATCCCGTCTCCCCCTGAGGAGTCATGCCAACACGTGGGGGTTGAGGCATGCCAGCCTAGGTCCCCGGTGCTGGCCTGTTCCAGATTGTGACAAACTGCCGGAGAAGCTGAGAGAAGTTTCCAGTCAGTTAAAGTTGCAAGAGCCTTCTGCAAAAAAGTGGTCCACACTGCAAGTCCTGGCTGCTCATCTCAGCAGCTCGAGAATCTACTTATTTTGTCCACCCCAGATCTACAGTCTGAATTTCATCAGTTGCACCAAGCTAAGAGACTGTCTGCAAAACCATGAGTAAAGCAGGGATTGTCCTGCATCTGGGGAACTGTAAACAGTCACCATAAATGGATGTCAAGTTTCAAAAGCTAAAGATAGTTGCCACCAAGTTCTGAATTTGACAGTTCATCTCAGAGGTTCAAGTTTAACTACACTGCTGCTGCCACGATCTAAAAGGAAAGGTTGAATTCAAATTGTTTTTTAAATGCATCAACGCTGGCCAACCAGCTGCAATGCATCAGGCCTGCAACCCTTCAACAGCTGGGTACCCAGGGATAGAGTGTTGGTGCTCTTATATAACTGACTGGGGAAACTGGTACCAGTAGGGTGTGATCATTAGGCCCTAACAGTTAGTTAGATAGAAAGTTCTAATTTAAATTATGCGCTGGTGGGAGGGGGGGCACTGTGAATGGTCTAGTTTACGAACAAATGGATTGATTGGTATTTATAAATCAAAATGCAAAATTTAAGTCGCCCGCTGGCGCAGTGGATTTCTCGTCGACGCCGCAACCCGGTTCGGGAACGGACCTGACCGCCGGAGGTCCGGCTGGGGAGAAGGATGGAGGCCCCACGGACTGCTCTCCTTCTCCAGGGGAGGGTGGGTCAGTGATCGGAGCACTAGTGACCCGGCCTGGAGGCCCGAGCCACACAGCCACTGACACTAAGAGGACTTGAGGCAGGCCAGACGTCATTACGTCATTGCACGCTCCCGCCTCCCGGAAAACCGGAAAATGGACGGCTGTCGCGCCTTACATGAAGCGCCGCGCGCTTCCATTAGCCTCTCCAGGCCGCCCTCCGTTCAAAAATAGTGTCTGCGGGGTGCCCCCGCCTCCCGTAGAATGCCCTGACCCACAGTAAAAGCCGCGGGTACCGAGGGCTCTTGCGTCGTTTGGAGAAGGTGGAAGCTGCACTTGCTGATAGTCCGGGGCGGTCGGCGGCTAGGCGAGGAGGAATAAAGCGTAAATAAAAAAAAAAAAATGCAAAATTTTGTTTAACCCCTACATCCATTTTGCCTATTCCTAGTCCTACCCTTTTGTAAATAAATTGTTGGTTAACCTTTTTACAAAATGTCTTGTGAGCATATTATTAGCTTAAGTCAATAATTTCAAGATATTGAAAATATGGGTTTTGGTTTATGGAAACCCATGTGTGGGGTGACTGTAAGGGGAGGTGGGTTAGTACAGCATCCCACGGGGTTGTACTGCTGAAATATCAGACTCACTTGTATTTTAACTCCAGGTGGAGCACCGTGCTATTTTATATATGAACATACGTAAACACCAGCAAAACAGGCCTAACGGTCTATCGAGTTGGCTCGATTGTACAGCTAGCCCCTCAACCTGCAGCTGCCCCACCTCCCTCCCACCTCTTAATTACCCTCCTTCACTCTGTCCCACCACCTCTTAAAACCTCAACCGTATTACAGGCTACCACCTCCTCAAGCAGGGCATTCCACTTATCCACCACCTGTTCAGTGAAAAAGTGTCTCCTGATTTCCCCTCCTGAACCTTTCCCCCACCAATCTCAATTTATGACCTTTCGTGTCCCTCCCACTTCTAATATAGAAGATCCTTTCTGTGTCAGTTTTGTTAATCCCCTTTAAGTATTTAAAAGTTTCAATCATAGAAACATATGTAACCCCGAGGTGGCGCTATATCAAGGGCTACTACCCCTGCCAGCGTGGGCCTGGGTACTGAAAACGGGTGCCTCCACCCGGAGGACAGGGTTAGTGGTAGCGTAGCTGACCTGGGTACAGCCCTCCAGGACACTATTATCCCCCTTTTCCCCTCTAGTGGCCTAAACAAAGTACTGAGCACACAAATACCATAACCCCCAAACAGCGGGTATATCCCCTCACTTGTTGCACTTACCACCAGGGCTGGTTCCACCAGTTTGGCCCTTGAGAACCCTGTAAAATAAGGTTAGACACAGCAAGCAATAGTAACACAGTGCTATTAGTACAGAGATGCACCACAAGCAGTTTAAGTGCAAAAAGATTCCGATCTGATTTTTTTCAGGGGGAATGAACAAGGAAGGGGCGTAATCTGGCTGATTGGGCTAGCAACTGACTTAATCAGGCTACAGTGCATGCACTTTAGAGTCCCTCAACTCAGTCACACACACTCTGCTTACCCAATTGTTGAGGTAGGCTAGCTTGAAGCATTGCCCAGTGTAGGCCAGCGTCGCAGCTGGTCGGGGCCCTACTGATGGAAAGAAAGTCATGCACAGTAACCCACAATTTGTAATCTGGAGCCAGATGGCTCAATCTGTGGTAATCAAACAAAACAATTAAATCAGATGACACACTATGATTGAGCTGTTGTTGCAGGGAGCTACCCTGTTGTTTACACTCACTACCCAGTACAGGACACAGGAGTGATGAAATGGAGACTTCAGGATGACTTGCTGGTTTGCCAGGAGAAGCAGGGCCCACACGAAGCACTGTGGTGTCGTTTCTGTTCGTGATGTTGAGCAGGGGGCTGATCCCTGGGCTGGTCTCTCATCGATGGTTTTCTCTGTGGCGTGAGCGGCTGTCTATGCCTAAGTGGCAGGGCCCAGACCAAGTGAACAATTCAGATGGCAGGCTGGTAGTGCTGGATACAACTCCCAGCAAGCGTGGCATAATTAGGCAAGGCAAGGGAAAGTTTATTTAAAAGATGCCCCATCCCAGAGGCTCTGGGCGTCGTACAAATTGTTTATAAAACAGCATTTGAAAACAGAATAACAACATCACAAAATTATTTAACTAAAAATAGAATACAATAAATGACTCCAATAAAATCTCAGACTCTACTACAATTTATAATTTATATAATAAAAGCTTGGGGAAAAAAGGAGTGCCTTCAAACGAGCCTTGAAAGTAACCACAGTGGGTGCTTCCCTGACCTGAGCTGGCAAAGAATTCCACAGAACGGGTGCTGCAACACTAAAGGCTCTATCGCCAGCTGATTTAAGCCTCGTTCTGGGAATGGTCAGGAAGCCCCCACTAGAAGAACGGAGAGGGTGGATAGAGAGAGCAGGTGTCAGAAGGTTCAACAGATAACCAGGGCCCTGCCCATGTAGGGCCTTATAGGTGAGAATACCCACCTTAAAGAGGATTCTCCACCTGACTGGCAGCCAGTGCAATTCACGCAACACCGGTGTAATATGGCAAAATTTTTGCTGCCCAGTAAGTAACTGGGCAGCTGCGTTTTGCACCAGCTGCAGTCTGCGGAGAGATCCCCCTGTGACCCCGAGGTAGAGCGCATTACAGTAGTCGAGCCTAGATGTGACTAAGGCATGTATCAAGGTAGGGAGGTCCAGAGGCGGAACAAGGGGCTTAATTCTGGCGATATTTCTGAGATGGAAAAAACAGGTATGAACCGTGGAGGATATTTGAGCCTCCATGGTTAAGTTCCTGTCCAGAATCACTCCAAGATTTCGCACCCAAGAGGAGGCCTTCAATGACACAGCTCCAAGAACAAGTCCAGTTTCTGAGTCAGAGGCCATCCTATCACGAACTCTGTTCGACTCCACTACCAATACCTCCGTCTTGTCAGGGTTCAGTCGCAACCAGCTGGAGGCCATCCAGTCAGTGATCTCAGCCAGATAGATATTTAGCACATCCACTGTGTTGGATATTCCTGGGGCAAAGGACAGATATAGCTGGGTATCATTGGCATAACAATGAAAACCCAGACCATACTTCCTAATGATCCCTCCCAAGGGCAGCATGTACACTGCGAACAACATTGGGGCCAGTACCGATCCTTGAGGCACTCCGCAAAATAGCAGACTAGGTGTAGATGAAGAATTCCCCATCATAACACATTGCCTTCTGTTGGTAAAAAAGGACTCAAACCAGTGGATGACAGTACCAGTGAGTCCACATAGCTCCCTAAGGCGGACAAGTAACACACACTGGTCCACAGTGTCAAACGCTGAAGAGAAATCAAGGAGAACAAGAATTGTCTTGTCCCCCCGATCTCTTGCCCTGAGGAGATCATTCTGCACCCGAACAAGCGCAGCTTCTGTACTATGTCTAGCCCAAAATGCTGACTGGAAGGGTTCATACAACTCGTGAGTCACGAGGTGCTCTTCCAACTGAAGCGTTACCACCTTCTCCACCACCTTCGCCAAAAAGGGAAGGTTGGATATAGGACGGTAATTTGCCCTGACCTCTGGGTCCAAAGATGATTTCTTTAAAAGGGGTCTCACTAGAGCCTCCTTCAAGGCATCCGGAAAGACCCCCTCAGATAAGGAACACCGGACAATCAAGGCAAACACCGGGCCAACAGAGTCAACACATCTCATTAAGAAACGCGTTGGCACCGGGTTCAGCTCACAAAAGGTATGCTTCAAGTTGACTGCCACCTCAATGACCTCACTAACCTCCACCGGTCTAACCTTCCCCCAACTAGGCGGAGTGCACTCAGAACACATAAGGCGACCACTGTCAGCT
Source organism: Neoceratodus forsteri (assembly GCA_016271365.2). NCBI lineage: Eukaryota > Metazoa > Chordata > Ceratodontiformes > Ceratodontidae > Neoceratodus > Neoceratodus forsteri. The sequence goes on from CM028133.1 coordinate 1,116,973,177, forward strand.
ACAACATTGCTGGCTGAAGAAGCCACCTGACGGATCATGGACACTCTGTCCGAGAAAAACCGAGCAAACTCTTCACACTCTGTATTAGAAAAAACCCTCCCGAGCTGCAGACAAGCAGGATGGAGAAGCTTGTCTACAGCCCGGAAGAGTAAAGCTGGTCGGTTCTTCCCAACAGCAATCTCCCTGGACAGGAACACTGCCTTCTTACGGTTGATTGCCTCCTGGTACGCACTATAATGCATACGCAGGACCAGTTTGTCCCCCTCCAGGCAGGACCTCCTCCAGCAGTGTTCTAACCTCCGACCCATCCTCTTCATCTCCCTGAGATCCCCATCAAACCACAGGGACCTCAGGTATGAAGTTCTGGGTCATACACAGACAGGTGTGAGGGAGTTGATGTTGTCGGATAACACCCTATTATAGGTGTCAACCCCAGCACCAACACCTCCGACGCATGCAGCACCCACACTAGATAACTTAGCTGCCACCAGAAAACTCTCAGGAGTCAAACCCCATAAAGGGAGACAGCTAATCATCTCAGCAGGGGAAGGGCTTTTGGCGGGAGCCCCAAGCATGAACTTCGCCGTGCAGTGATTGGACCAAAGTACTCGATCAATCCTGAGATCACTGATCTCAAGCCCCATTAGGCAGTGGGGAACCAAATCATGACCCACTAACAGCATTCAGCACACTTATAATAAGGAAAAGCGGTACCACAGTTTGGATGACAGTCTGGTTGCAATTGCAGAGTCTCTGCTCAAACCGTACACTCTGTGGTGGTTTCAGACTTCCTGACAGGCCGAACGCGTGGAGCAAATCTTTGGTTCTCTTCAGGCAAAAAGGCAGTCACTATTCGGTAATTCTAGTCACAACACTTTCAGATTCAGTCCAATTTCTCTTTAGCTTGGAAAGACTCCCTCACAAGGGAAGATGAGGCAGGCAGGCCAAACACAGCCTTCCCACCAGTTTCCCGCGCGACTACGCAGGAGCAGCTGCTCGAATATCTCGAGTTGTTCACTCTCTCAACTCCCAAATCAGACTAACTCACTGCTACAGGCAGCTCGGGACTTTCCCTCTGATCCAAAAGGTTTAATCCTTTGATTCATCTGTCTGTCACAGCAAGGGCTCCCCCTCCAGATCCACTTAGGCACCAAAGTGGAAAAACTACACTTCCTACAGAAATTTACTCCCACGAGACTCCTGAGGACAGACTCCATTTTAGGGTCCCCAGAGGTACTGATTGGTCCACAATAGCAGTCCAGAACCAAGATGGTGGCGATTTACAGAACCGTCCATGCTGCAAAGAAGGCAGGTTAGACAAACTGCAATATCATTACTATTAGAATAGGTAATCAGCAAATAAGTACAGCTTCTAGCAGAGCTCCCTCTGTGCAATTAACAATGACAGAATGGAGCAATTATCTGGCAGCCCAGGCGGGACTTGAGCATGGGAACACTCAACCCCCACCCAGATTAATTATACACTGCAATGTAGGCAGCTCTTAAAGTGACAGGACACAGAGGTTATAAAGGCACTCGCATGCAATAGCTTTTAAACGGTTAGGACACAGGACACCAACCTGGCAGTGGGCATTTAGGCACACCCAAGGAAGATTTTCGGGAACCCCCATTTGTAGGGGGTTACACATAGAAGCATAGAATTTGAGGGCAGATAAGGACTTGGCCCACCTAGTCTGCCCATTTTCCTACCTAATGGATAAGCTGCAGATCCTAGTTAACCAACAGCCTACTTTCTCCTACCCCCCACTAGAATTGTCTTATGTCTGTCCCATTCATTCTTGAATTCCCCCACTGTTTTTGACTCCACGACCTCCTCAAGAAGGCTGTTCCATGCATCTACAACCCTCTCCATAAAAAAATATTTCCTCACATTACCTCTGAGCTGTCCCCCCTCTATCTTCAAATTATGCCCCCTTGTTCTTGCATATCTCTTTTTCTGAAAGATGCTACCCTCTTGGACTTTGTTGATTCCTTTGAGATACTTGAAAGTTTCTATCATGTCCCTCCTCTCCCTCCTTTCCTCGAGGGTATACATATTAAGCTCCTTGAGTCTTTCTTCATGTGTTTTCTGGTGCAGACCCTGCACTATTTTGGTTGCCCTCCTCTGGACAGCCTCCACCCTGTCTATGTCTTTGCGCAGATGGGGTCTCCAGAACTGCACGCAGTACTCCAGATGTGGTCTCACCAACTGTCTGTACAGAGAGATAACAACTTCTTGTTTTCTACTGGTGATGCCTCTCCCTATGCATCCCAGTATCCCCCCAGCCCTCCTTACTTCCTTCTCACATTGCTTGCCCACTTTAGGTCATCTGATATAACTACCCCCATGTCCCTTTCCATTTTTATTGTCCGTATCTCAGACCCATTGTGTACTGTTCCCCTTGGTTTTTGTTCCCAGGTGCATTACTTTGCACTTCTTTGAGCTGAATCTAAGCTGCCATACATTTGACCATTCCTCCAACCTTGCCAAGTCCCTTCTCATCCTTTCCACCCCACCTTGTGTATCAACCCTGTTGCAGATCTTTGTGTCATCTGCAAAGAAACATACTTTTCCTTCCAGTCCCTCTGCAATGTCACTTATAAAGACATTAAAAAGGACCGGGCCCAGTACTGAACCCTGTGGTATCCCACTAGTAACCCCCCTTTCTTCACTGTGGACTCCGTTTACTATCACCCTCTGTGTCCTGTTGTCCAGCCAATGTTTTACCCAGGCTACCACCCTGGGACCCACTCCCAGGCCGGCTAATTTGTTTATTAATCTTTTATGCGGGACTGTGTCAAATGCCTTGCTAAAGTCTAGGTAGGCCATGTCCACAGCCCCTCCCATGTCTACTACTTGGTCACCCAGTCTAAGAAATCAATTAGATTCTGCCTGACATGACCTTCCCGCTGTGAATCCATACTGCCTTGGGTCCTATGCCCCACTGGCCTCTAGGTACTCAACAATTCTTTCCTTCAGAAGTGATTCCATCATTTTCCCTACCACTGAGGTCAAACTGACAGGTCTGTAGTTTCCTGCTTCTGTCTTGCTCCCACTTTTGTGAAGGGGAATCACATCCACCCTCCTCCAGTCCTCAGGTACCACACCATCCTCCCATGATTTGTTAAAAAGGGTAGTCAGTGGTGTTACTAGTTCTCCCCTTAGTTCTTTTAGAATTCTGGGGCGAATCCCATCAGGCCCCATTGCTTTGTCCACCTTCAATTCTAGGAGTTCTTTCAGAACCCTTTCTTCTGTGATAGGACTGATATCACCCCCCATCTAGAGTGCTTCTACTGACTGGATTAGGTATCTCCTTCTCTTCTTTTGTGAATACTGAGCAGACATATTCGTTCAGTATCCCTGCTTTTCAGTGTCCCTCTGCCCACCCACCATCCTCTTTATTCAGCCTCAGTATCCCTCCTTTAGTCTTTCTTCACTCCCTAATGTACCTATAAAAGGTTTTATCCCCCTTCTTAACCAAGTTGGCTATCTTTTCCTCGGTTTGGACCTTTGCTAGTCTGACTGCCTTCCCTGCTTCCTTCTGCTTTAACTGGTACAGTTCTCTGTCCTGCTCCCTCTGTGTTTCCTTATACTTCCTGAATGCTATCTTCTTCTCCCTAACCTTCCCTGTCACTTCTTTTGAGAACCATAGTGGTTTTTTCTTTCATTTTGATTTGTTTATTTGCTTCACACAAAGGCTTGTTGCCTCTGTGAGGGCAGTTTTGATGTTTCCCCATTGTTGCTCCACCCCACCTTCTTGCCTATTTGCTAGTGCTTTTCTGAGGCACGCTCCCATTTTGACAAACTCGGCCCTCCTGAAGTCCAGTACCTTCACTTTTGTATGGCTTGACTCTACTGCTGTGTTTATCATGAACCACACTGTTTGGTGGTCACTTGTTCCCAGATGGTTACCCACTTTTAGATCTGAGATCCTCTCTCCGTCCCCATTTGAGAGTACCAGGTCTAAGATTGTTCCTTCTTGAGTAGGTTCCAACACTAGCTGTCTGAGGCATGCCCCCTGTAGGGCATCAAGAATGGTCCTGCTCTTGGATGTGGCAGCAGCAAAGGTGCTCCAGTTAACATCTGGCATATTCAAGTCCCCCATCAGCAATATCTCTTCTTTCTCTGCCATCCTAAGGATGCCTTCTATCATTTCCTTGTCCATTTCCTCCCCCCTGAGATGGGGGTCTGTATACAACCCCTGTGCAGATTGTGGTACCATTTCCAGTCTCCAGGGTGACCCACAGTGCCTCCTTTCCTCCCTGTTTACCTTTTAGTTCTGTTGCTTTGATCCCTTCCCTTACATAGAGAGCTACTCCTCCTCCTCTTCTACCTTCCCTGTCCCTCATGTAGATTGTGTACCCTGGTATGTTGACACCCCAGTCATGGTTCTCTGTATACCATGTTTCTGTGACTGCCACGATATCCAGGCATCCCTCTTCCATCAAGGCCACCAGTTCAGGGAGCTTGTTACCTAGACTACGTACACTGGTACTCATTACCCTCCATTCTTTGATGGCCTTATCCCTTTTTGCCCCATCTGTGTCCTTAATGCCTTTGTCTTTTTCCTTTTCTCCATTTACCCCTGCCATTCTCCCATCGACTGCTTTAGCTTGGTGTTTACCTCACTAACTACCCTGATTTATTGGGGGGGCGCTAGGATTTCCCTTCTCCTTTTCGGTGCCTCTCCCCTTGGCTAGTTTAAATGCTTGCCAATGAAGCATTTAAATCTATCACCTAGGATCCTGGTCCCCCCCCCCCGGGAAGATACAGACCATCACGCCAGTATAGGCCTGTATCCCTCCAGGTGGACCCCCAGTCCCCAATGAAGCCAAAACCCTGAGCTCTGCACCAGTTTTTCAACCACTGATTAAACCCATGGTGTGGAGTATTCTAGCCTCACCCATACCCTAGACAGGCAGCACCTCCGAGAAGGTTACCATGCGTGCTACTTAAGGCCCCTCCCCAACTCCAAAAATCCTCCTGCACTGCTCTGATCCCTTTCCCAGCCAGGTCATTTGTCCTTAGGTGGACAATGACATCCAGCTCCCTTCCCTGTGCAGTTGCTCTGGCGATCCTGAGGATTCACTCCCTGTCCCTCCAAGCCATGGCACCAGGCAGGCACCTAACCTCCCTCTCTCCTCCCTTCCCCAGTTCTACCCCTTAATAATGGAATCCCCCACCAGGAGTTGTTTCCTTCCCCTGTGGGGTCCCATGCCACCCTCCTGTGGGTCTCCTTTGTGGAGGTTCCCAGCATCCTCCTTGCTCTCCACTGTGGGTGCCTCCATAGAGGAACCACACTCTGCCAGAATGGCATATGAATTGTGGAGAGGTACAACTGGAGGGATGCACCTCTGTTCCACCACCCTCACCCTCCCTGAGCCCACTGTGGTCCAACCACTCCTCTTTCTTGGCAACCTCTGAGGCAGTGGCTGTGGCCCAGGTGGTCCCTGAATGGGAAAAGAGGTTCCCTGAATCCTGGCCAACTTAGCCTGGAGATGAGCAACCTCCTCCTTCATATCCCTCCATATCCCCCCATCCCTCCTCTCCTCCAATAAATACATATTCAGCTCGCCCAGGCTATCCTCGTAGGACATACCCTCCAGACCCTGTATCATCTTTGTCACCCTGCACTGTACCCCTTCTAATAATATGTCTTTCTTCAGGAATGGGTGCCAGTACTGTACACAGTATTCCAGGTGCAGTCTGACCGGTGACCTGTACAGGGGAAGGATCATCTCCCTATTCCTGGGAGAGATACCTCTCGCTATACACCCCAGCATGTTGTTGGCTTTTGCTGCCACCCTCGTGCACTGTGCTGAGTTGTTCATATTCCCTATTATAATCACCCCGAGATCTTTCTCCTCCCTAGTGCTTTCCAACTGAACCCCTCTGAGCTGATAGCTCCTCCCCTGGTTCCTAGTTCCAAAGTGTAGTACTTTGCACTTCTTGGTGTTGAACCCCAGCTGCCATGTTTCTGACCATTCCTGTAGTTTTGTCAGGTCATCCTGCAGCCCTTTCCACCCATCTACGTCATCTACCACAGCTCCCATTTTAGTATCGTCTGTGGACAGACTGATCTTACTCTATATTCTGTGAGAGATATCTGCTATGAATATCCCAAACAGCACCAGTCCCAGTACCAATCCCTTTGGCACTCCGCTCATCACATCCCTTGGTGATGAGAGGCCCCCCCACTACCACCCTCTGCTGCCTGCCTTTCAGCCAACTGGTGATCCATTTGACCATTTTTGTTCCCACCCTGGTATCTTTCCAGCTTCCCCCCCCCAGCCTCCCATGTGGCACCGAATCAAAGGCCTTGCTGAAATCCAAATACAGGACATCCACTGCATGGCCCTTGTCCAGTTCCCCAGTCACCCAGTCATAGTACTCAACTAGGTTTGTCTGGCATGATCTTCCTGAGACAAACCCATGTTGCTGAATATCCTGGAGTCCACTGTCCTCCAAAAATGCCACCAGCCTCTCTTTCAGGATTGTCTTCATGAGCTTTCCCACAATCGAGGTGAGGCTCACTGGTCTGTAGTTCCCTGGCTCATCCCTGGGGCCACTTTTGAGAATGGGCACCACATGGGCCATCCTCCAGTCTTCTGTTACACATCCTGTATCCAGGGAGGTACTGAATAGGTCAGCCAGAGGTACCACCAGGATCGCCACCATTTCTTTTAGCACCCTAGGGTGAATGCCATCCGGACCCGGTGCCTTGTCCACCTTTAGTACCCTTAACCCCTACAGAACCCTGGCCTCCATAATCCCTGTATCAGTCACCCCTTCCCCTTCCCTGCCTGCCCCTCCTCCCCTGAGGTATCTGCCCCCTTTCTCCTTCATGAACACAGAACAAAAATACTCATTTAGTGGCTCTGCCTGATCCCCCTCCTTCTCTACCCACCCCCCGTCCTTCTTAATCCTCACAATCTGGTCCTTGTTCTTCTGTCTCTCCCTAATGTATCTGAAGAAGTCCTTTTCACTTTCCTCGATACCTTGTGCCAGCCTCAGCTTTCTCAAAACCTTGGCCACTCTGACCAGTCTGCTTATCTCCCTGGACCTCTTCGTATACTCCTCCTTGTCTCCTTCCCCTCCTGATTTCTTGAGTCTCTGAGATGCTTTTCTCTTGGCCCTCACCCCCTCCATAACCTCCTGGGTTAAACAACTAGGCTTCTTTGCCCTGCCCTTCTTGCTACGTGTCTTTGCACAGATTCCAGTAGCCTCCACCAGTCCTGTTTTAATAGTCTCCCACTTTTGACATTGTTGAGAAAGAATCCCCTTTACCACCTGGAATAGGACCCAGTCCCCCTCAACCTTGACTGGGCCCACAAGGCAGGGGTAGTAGCCCATTGGCACACAGCATCCAGGTTACACATATGAAGGCACCGCTGGGATTTCCTGTTTGCCAGTCACACCCAGCATGGAGCCTTTTTGCTCAATAGTAGTTGGTGGTAACCCTATAGAGTGCACAGAACATAGCCTAAGTACCCAAAAAAGTTTTGGTGCCTATTTTTGCCCAAGTCTACTTCATCTCTGGGCGATGAGACAAGGGGGACACCCCCTGGTGGCAAGGATGAAGCAGTGGCATCAGCAGGATTCTAGAAGGGGAGGAGCACATGCCCCTATCAGTGACTTCAGCCCAGACTCTCTCTCTCTGGGTGAAGGCTCAGTGAAAACAGTGGGGGAACCAGCATAAACTGAGGTGGCCCATGCCTCCATTTTTGGGGCTAAAAACACCCCTGGGATGAAGTAAAGTGCCATTGCATTGTCCTGAATGTACTAATCCCAAGGGTCACTGGAAACTTATGACATTTGCTTAAGGTTTGAGACTGTTCAGTAATGGATGCAGATTTGGGTTGCCTGGGATCAGCCAGGGAGTAAGAGGATAGAGCACCTAGAAGATTGCTGTCCTCTCCTGGGGAGGGAGGGCTTCAGTGCTTGTCATTTGCATGGCACCTAGCATTGGTTGGGGGGTGAGGCAGGCTGACACTGTCAGCATAGGTGGAGGGAGTGGTGGCTGCTGGCGGTCCATGCATGGAAGTGTGCGTGGGAATGTCTGGGCAGCATTGGACAGCAACTCTTGGGAAGAAAAAAATGGAAAATGGTTTCCCGAGCTGCTGCTGACCCCAGCCACCCAGTAGCCCTACACCCCCAATGAGCATCCAGCCACACTGTGTCAGCGTGAAGGTGAGTCCCGATGGAAAATTGGAGGAGCAGGGCTGGGGTGGCCGGCATCTGGAGGGCAGCTTAGGTCCGAGGGAGAAACATCACTAACTGCAAAATACATAAATAAATAAAATGTATAAACAAAATGGATCTATGAATTAGACTCTACTCCCACAGTAGTGGGCTTTGCATTTTGAGTTTAGTGCCTCTTGCATACTGCCAACTAGTTCTTTAGCCCAGTTCCTGCAATTCTGGCCGATGAGCACCTGGAAGGTCACCCCAGTCCTGGAGGTCAAATAAGTGGTATTGTGGTTTGAAAACAAAACAAAATGGTTATATTAAATGCATGCTGAAAATAGAGTTAAAAGTCGACATTTCGACCATAGGTCTTCTTCAGGAAATATCTAAAAGAAAAAAAGAAAAATTAGTGCAGAAGAGAGGTAAATAAGGAATATATATATATATATATATATATATATATATATATATATATATATAGAAAGCAAAAAGGGGGAGGCTTTGGGAGAAGAAGTGATAAATAGCAAGATAATGACAGAATCTGGAAAACAAAAAGGTGATGATGGAAGTGACAAGGCATAATAGCAGTGAATGAGCTAGAGAAGTCCCCAGGTGGGGACTAATTAGCACGGCCTAGTAAGAAGGCTGAATTGTGATTTGCTGTAAACACCCATCCCCCTGAAACAAGACCTGTCATTTGAATCCCCTGAACTGGGGGCAAGGGACTACATAAATCTCACACCAAGAACTTCAGCTAATACCCAGTACTGACATTTAGTGTTGCAGTAGGGGAGGGTCCGTCACCACTGAGGTGTCCTCCTTCAGATTAGACTTTAAATCAAGGTCTTTTCTGCCCATCTTGGGTTGCTGTCTAGGTGAACATTACAGATTCCATAGTGCTTATCATAATAGTAGGGGATTCTTCCCAGTGTCTGGGCCAACATTCCATCTGCCCATGGTGGAGGGAGGTTCCCCCTGCTTTCTTCTTTTCCAACCCCTCCGACAGTATGAAGCACGCCAGCAGGAGGGAGAGGGGGCAAAAATTAACCATAACATGGCTCCCATATGAAGGTTCCTCTACCAGCAGTCTCCCAGATGTAAGAGAAGTAATTCTGCTATGCACATCTCTCAACTGCTGTGAATTGCGCATAGCGCTATGATTTTCACATTCAGATTTACCCATGCTCCTCATAGGTTTACTGATGTTCCTCATAATGTTAGAGCTATTTCTGGACACACAAACTATTAAATCATTGAACTAAGTTGATAGAAACATTCCTTATCACTTACTATACGGGGGCCACTATCTGTAGACATATTATTTTTTAACATAAGAAAGCGCTACCCATTCTGGCCCTTTGCCATGATTTTTGAAGGCCAGTGCTATGATTTTTAATGCTGAGAGGTTGAAAGGTATGCTGTTATGACAGGTATACACAGGGAGTTACATTCATAAGTTTGCTAACAACTGCTGACCTAACCAGCTGTGATTTAAAGCACGTGAATGTCCAAAGTAAAGTGGGTGAGTGGAAAATCTTTTGTTTGGGTGGGCTTGCAGATTCCCAGGCAAGAGAAGATCAGCTGGCAGAGAAGGGAAAATGATGTGTAATGTGGGCACCACCTCCCAATGGGCTACTACCCCTGCCTGCTGCCCTAGATGCAGGTTGAGGGGCCTGGGTTCTGTTTTGACGGATTACAGAGGCTAAACACCAACAGTAATATTATTTGCACAGTGCCTTCACCCAGAGTGACTTTAAAGTGGGTTTGATGGGTTGTTTTATTTGTAAAATATTTTTACTGAGGAATAAAGCAGTACATCATCAAATAGGGTAATGTTGACACAGTAACATTTAGGCATTCAGCTATGACAGATAAAATACATCGAAATGAACCAGACCACATACTTCAAACACTATTCTTAGGTATTTTACATCACATTCTAATAAAAGTCACGAGTAACTTATTAGTTTGACTAGAGACCAGAGCTGGAATGCAACAGTGTTCAGTGTGGGAGTATGTAGGATGTGACTAAGACCTCGAGGGAAGGATGTTATGACTAGGTGACAAGAAGAAGAAGCTGGTAACCTACACTTACCCAGGGCCCATTGGCAATGATGACCCCAATTAATGTTACAACGGGACAATTCCCGTCTCAATGGCTCTCTCCAGGGGGTCCCATATTTTTAAAAAATATCAATAGTGCCATTTGCAGAGTGCTTGGCTTTTTCAAGAGTGAGACATTGCTTTATGCCATTAACCTGTTACTGCACCAGTGGTGGGTTGCATGACAACCATGTCTGAGCCAGAGTTTTCTTAGCATTAACTAGTGCGATTTCCCACAATGAGTGAATAGGTTGACTCCTTTCCCTTGGTGGTTCTGCCCCCAATAAGGGTTCCAGAGGCGTTAAGGGTAGCTTGCTGGAAATGGTTAATTCCATTAGCCTATGCACTTCCACCCAAAAGAGGGCCACCCTTGGGCATGTCAGGGCCAGATGCAGGAAATCAGCCTGTTCACGTCCACATTTTGGACAACAATGTGAGTTACCTGAGCTCATGACATGTAGCCTAGCTGGGGTTAAATAGGCTCTGTATAGAACATTGAGCTGCATCTGCCTCAGTCTATTGTTCCTCGAGCATGTGTTAAGATGCTTCATTGCCCTCTGTCAGATATCATGGTCTAATTTAACACCAAGGTCACCCTCCCACTTCAATCTAAGATGCTTGGCCTGATCTACCTCAGCACCCAGTAGAGTGCAGTAAAAATTGGATAAAACTTTCGCTCCGGGGGTGGGTTATATAAGCTCTCTTCAAAAGGGATTGACCCAGCCCAGCCATATTCTTCTTTCAGCGCTTCCCCGAATCTAAGGTGGACTAACTGATAGACAAAGTAGTCCCCGGGGTCAACTGTGTACTTGGCTATAAGTTCTGGGAACTCTAGGAACCTCCCCCCCTCAAATAACTGCAAGGCATATCTAATACCTTTAGCATTCCATACCCTTATTCTTTGGTGTAAAAAGGCTGTGTAGATTCATAGATTCATAGAAGTGTGACGGCAGAAAAGGACCGAACTAGGCCCACCAAGTCTGCCCATTTGCCCAGCTATCTGCTTGGACCTGTACCTCCCCCCTTTAACACTCCCATGTGGTTGTCCCATGCCCTTTTGAATCCCTCCACTGTTTCCTCTCCAACAACTGCCTCTGGGAGTTTGTTCCACTTTTCTACTACTCTGTGTAATAGTATTTTCTAATGTTACCCTGAACTGTCCCCCTCCTCCTGCAGGCCATGCCCCTCGTCCTTTGATTTCCCTTCATCTTGAAGATGCTCCCCGGCACCCTGTTTATACCCATAAGGTACTTGAACGCCTCGATCATGTCCTCCTCTCCCTCCTCTGCTCCAGGGAGTACATGTTCAGATCTCTCAACCTTTCTTCATAGGATAGGTGACTTAACCCTTTTACCATTTTTGTCGCTCTCCTCCGAACCCTCTCTATCCTCCCCACATCCTTCCTGAGGTATGGCCTCCAGAACTGGACTCCATACTCCAAGTGTGGTCTAACTAAATGGGTGTACAAGGGTACTATGACCTCCCTATTCCTACTGGTGATCCCCCTTCCGAAGCATTCCACTCCCCTGGCCACTGCCCTCCCGCACTGCCCTTCCACCTTCAGGTCCCCGGATATAATGATGTCTAGGCCCCTTTCTTGTTCCATCTCCTCCAGAGCTCTGCCCCCCATACGGTACCCTGCCTTCTGATTTCTGTAGCCCAGATGCATGATTTTACATTTTTCTGTACTGAATGCAAGCTGCCACCTCTTTGACCAAGCCTCAAGTCTACCCAAGTCTCTCTGCATTTGTTCCACCCTTTCCTCTGTGTCCACCCTATTGTAGATTTTGATATAGTCCACAAACATACTCACACCCCCCTCAAGGCCCTCCATGATGTCCCTTACGAATATATTGAATAGTAGGGGCCCCAGCACTGATCCCTGAGGGATCCCGCTCATGACTTTGCCCTCCCCGGATGCCACCCCATTTATTATGACCCTCTGCCTCCTTTTCCCCAGCCAGTTCCCACCCATTTGACTACCCTCTGCCCCAGCCCCAGTCTGGGAGAGAGAGAGTTGGGAGGACAGAGAGAGAAAGCAGGGTGGAGGAGCAGGAGGAAAGGGAATCGAGGTCCCCCAAAGGAAACCAGAGGGCTAGTTTGTTGGTTTTGCCTGGCAAAGGCTCTGGGGCTACATCCCTCTCCACCCCCTTTCTCCCCCCTTTCAATCATAAGGAACAGGAAGGAGCCAGACAGCCACTGGGGCTGTGCAGGAAGGCCCCTGAGGTTGGTTGCTCAAAAGTACTGGGGCAGACTGTTTGGCCTGAAGGTACTGCGACCTCAAGCCTGGGGTGTCTGGGAGACTGCTGCATCAGGGACAGATCTTCCTGCCAGGGGAGAAGCTGGGGAAACTAAAAAGGTACCAGGGGGAGTTGAACTGCTGTGAACCCCCTCCCATTGCAAAGATCAGAGGAATCATGGAGAGAAGGACGAACAGGCCTGCCTGGTGAAAGCCATATACAAAGACCTGCGGGCGAAGCTGGAAAGGCCAGGCAGGCGAAGAACTATGCCACCCATTTCGTGGGAGATGACGTGCTGTGGACTGCAGGGCCACGCCTCCCGGACATCAGAGTACCCCTGAGCTGCAGCTCAGGGGAGACCATTGTTTTCTTTTGCCAGGAGGGTCAGGAGGGAACCGCCCTCACACCAGTTTATCTTTTTGTTTTGGAACTTGTGCAAGTGTGTAGGGCCCCAACGGTAAACAGCAGGCCTGCAGACTAAGGGACCATGAGGTACCCACTAACTGTGACTGGTCTGGGTGCACCCAGGGGAAAGGGGGGAAATGGGGATAAGTGAATGTTTGGTAACCAGGAGGTTTTGGAGGAGTAGCCCCCACCTCCTTTGTATTAGCTTATAGTAATAAACTGAATATTTATTGTTCATCTGTTTCACCTGCTGTGTGTGTAAAGCCATTGTGGGGAGTGATTGTGGGTCTGGGGGGTCATCACGGGCAGTCATTAGAGGGAAGACCATTACTTATCCTGGGGAAATGTTCTAACCTGTTCTACCCACAGGAGGCAATGCAGGGGCCTCAGGTGGAGGCACTAAGGCACTACAGGAAACCACTGGTAAGGACTCAGGCCTGGCCCCTCTGGGAGGTACTGCTGAGCCCCCAGCCCCGGCGGGGCAGCTCAGGTGAGTGGGCTTATCGGGGAGGTGTTACAAGTGGTCCCTCTGTCTTTTAGGACTGTAGTCAGGTCAGAGTATGGTGACAGCAATGCCCCTTCTCCATTACTTATCTTGCCGTGTGCCCTGTACCAGGCCCTTAGAGTGGCTGCTGCGCAAGGGTTGTTTGTGTTTGTTTTGTTCATGGACCCTAACCCCCCGACAGTAACATGTGCTTCATGGACCCTCCAATCTGCTCCTCCTCCATCTTTAGCCAATCCGGTCTGTGTTGGGTCATCCCCTCTGGCAAGAATGCCAATTGTGCAGCCAGGTAATAAAGCTGAAAGTTAGGTAGGCCCAATCTACCCCTGCTGGGTAGCATCTGCAACACCAATCTTTTAATTCGAGAAGCTTTCCCTCTCCAGATAAATCCATGGATCAGTGAATTAATCTGTTTAAAATGTTGAGAAGGTACCCGGACAGGCAACAACTGGTACAAGTATAATCATCTTGGGAGAATCATCATCTTTACCGTATTAACTCTCCCAATCAGAGTCAGGGGTAACTTCTGCCATTTATCTCAATCCATGCTCAGTCTTTTCATTAATGGCACATAATTCTGGGCATATAGGGTTCCAGTGCAAGCAGAGATCAGAATCCCCAAGTATTTTATCTTATCTTCCATTATCAGGCCACCCAGGACCATGCCAATCTGTGCCTGTTTAGCCGGCCCACAGGTAGGAGTTCACTTTTTGTCCAATTGACCTTATGCCCTGACAACGCCCCATATTCCTGCAACAGACCATGTACCCGTGGCAGGTCTTCCCCCAGGTGCTGAAAGTACAAGAGAATGTCATCAGCATACAGTGCTATTTTATGTTCTTTACACCCTCCCTTATACCCCTGTATCCCGTCCTGGTTCCTGATAGCTGCTGCCAGCAACTCCAGTGCTAAGACATATAGGAGTGGGGACAGAGGACAGCCCTGCCTGGTGCCCCTCTCCAACTCAAAAGAGGCCGACAGTACCCCATTTATTAATATCTGGGCATTGGGGGGAGTTATACAGCATTCTAATCCAGTTCATGATCTCTGTTCCCAGCCCCTGTCATGCCAGGGCTTCAAACATATAGCCCCATTCGACTCTATCGAACGCTTTTTCCATATTCAATGCAAAAATGGCCACCTCGTGCTTTGCAGCTTTTTTACCCCAGGAGTGCAGGATATTTATGATCCTCCTGATATTATGTTTACCTTGTCTTCCCCCCACAAATCCCGCTTGGTCTGTGTGTATAAGCTCTTGGAGGGCAGGCTCTAGACGGGAGGCCACCCCATTAGCTAGTATTTTATAGTCAGCAGTGAGCAAGAATATGGGACGATATGAGGCACAGTGTGCGGGGTCTTTCCCTGGTTTAGGGAGGACAGTGATGGTGGCTGCTGTCACTGATGGGGGAAGTACACCTTTATCTAGTGTCTCCATTATGACATCAAATAGGGGACCTGCTAACTGCTCTTTAAATGCTTTAAAAAAATCAATAGGCAAGCCGTCTGAGCCCTGAGCCTTCCCACCCGCCAAGGATCTGATAGCCCCAAGCACTTCTGATTCCTCTAGGGGCCTATCTAGTTCGTTCGCTAACCTAGGGGACAGTGTCCGTAGAGGCGCTTTCTCGAAGAAAAATATGCATCTGCTGCGTGGTGGGTGCTACTTCTGCTGTGTACAAGCTATGATAAAATTTGCTGAATTCCTTCCCAATACCTCTGGTCGAGAACTCAAGGTCCCCATTAGCCTTATAAATTTGTGTAATGGACCTGTCACCTTCCCTTTTCATTAATTGCCAGGCTAGGAACTTCCCTCCTCTATCCCCATCAAAGTAAGCAGCAGCTCCTGAGAGCAGAATTGCTCTTTCTAAGTGTGCAGTGTTTAACAGATTAAATTTCCATTTCAATTCTTGCACTCTTCTGTATATGGGCTGAGTGGGGGTTCTCATATGAGTCTCTTCCAAGGCCACAATTTGTTGCCTGAGTCTCTCCATAGTGGTCAGTGTTTCTCTTTTTTTATGGGAGGAACATGAAATTACCTGACTTCTTACATATGCTTTCATAGCTTCCCATCTAGCCGTGTCTGAGGTGTCCCCTTTTTTATTATGGCTCCAAAACTCATCAAGCGATTTAGTCATATGTAACCCCTAGATGGCGCTATCCCAGGGGCTACTACCCCTGCCTGATTTGCCACTAACAGGTTGAGGGGCCTGGATCCAATGGCGGGTGCCTCCACCCAGAGGTCAGGGTTTGCAATAGTTAAACTAACTTGGTCACAGCCCTCTGGGACACTGCAACCCCTTTCTTCCCACTAGTGGCCCACACAATATATCAGAATTACCTTCACAGTATACACTTACCCCCAGGACTGGTTCCGCACTGGGACCTCCTGTGAAATGAGATACAGTGCAACAATCACAGTACAGTACTTTAACATAGACAAATACCTCAGGCAGTATAACTTTGCTGAAACAAGCAGCTCTGATTTATTTAGGGATATAACAAGGACAGGGGAAATCAGGTTAATTAGCTTATCACTCTAATAATTATTTATGGCTCTGTGCACAGGCCTATCCCTATCAGTTACTGTCCCTGGGTACCCAAGCCCTAGTGGCTAGTCCAAACCGTGGCAGCTGGTAGGGCCCTTTCACACAGAGAAAAGGAGAATTAAACAGTCAGCAGTACAGTAATTCCATTTGGATTTAATGTGGCATCAACAGGGAGCTACTTTGAATTAGTACTCACGACCTCCAAATAAGATAGGGTCCTTCAATGTCAGCAGGGCTCACTTGAGGTACACAAACCTCTTCACACATCCATATAAAAGAAAGCACTATACCAGGCAGGCTGCATCTGTATCCCGATCGCAATTACTGCACAATACCCGGGAGAACATACAGCAGATTCAGTTCCTGACAGACCGAGTGCAATTTTCAGCAATTCTTCCAGTCTTCTACAGGGTGAGCCTGGTTTCTACTCTTCAGAGATCCTTTGATTCTTTTCACAAGACGTTGATTCAGTCCTAACAAGCTGCAGACCGGAACTCTGGGCCTTACACACGCTTTTTGACTAAAACTGCACACTGAAAAGCACAGGCTCCTTCCTCTTCACTGCCAAAGCTCAACTCAAACTCCAACCGACAAACCGAGCACTTCCTTTGAGTTCCTCCCAGTTCTTGACTGATTGGCTGTCACCACAATAGACTGCTGCTGTTGGTCCAAAAAGGCACTGAAGTCTAAACTACATCTCCCAGAGTCACTGCCCATACAATCCTCTTGTGGCTGGCTCAGATTATGAGTCCAAGTTCTGATTCGTCCAAGGCACCATTTTAGAGCTAGCTTACCCCACACTGATTGGTCCAGTTCAGCAGTTCAAAACTAGAATGGGGAACTAGCAGACACAGTTCTGACTGCAAAGAAAGCAGGTTAGACAAACTGTAATTTCATTATTACTCTAAATAATTTCTGGCAAACAGTTACATCTTTCAGATAGGTTCCCTTTGCACTCCTAGTGACTGCAAAAATGAAGTGAATTGGCAGCAGCTTGAGTGGTACTCAATCAAAGAAACACACAGTCCCCCATACAAACTAATTATGTCTGCAAGCAGATAACTCTTAAAGAGACATTACCAGAGGTTCTAAAAACACTCACTGATAAATGGCTTAAATGCCAAACACCATTCAGGCTTGGAGCATTCAAGCAAGCTCCTGGAAGTCTTTTGGGAACCCCCATTTGCAGGGGGGTTACACCCTTCCTGGCCTGGGAAAGCTTGACGTCCGCGTCAAGCAAGTACCCCCATAAGTTTCAACTGCAACCATATACATTTGCATTAGGCTCGCACATGTAATCATCAGTCAATATATCATTTTACCAAGAACACATTTCTGAAACATTGCAGTACGTCACTCTTACACAGTATTACATACACATTGTACCATAACTCAAGTTATTACCTCTTGTACATGAAACCTGAAGAGAGGGGCCCTTCCCTATCAGTTACCTTGGGGCTGGATGGGGCAAGGGCACCATACTTAGAGGGCAACACAAGTAACTTGGAGTTAGCACTGATGCTCAGTTTGGGCAATGAGCTCGGGACACATACACTCTTTATGGACAACATTGAGAGGCAAGTCCACAGGCCTCCCAAGTGAATCATAACTGAGGTGCACCACAGGCTTTACAGCTCGACCAGTCTTTCTAGGGGAACTGTTAAGTCTCTGCACTCTGAGCCTCATTTTCAGCATTGTCCTCACTTGTCAGGAGTCTCCATGGGGTAGAGAGGCTAGAACTTGGGGCACTTTCAGCTCCAGGAGTTACAGTTTCTGAGTCCACAACATTTGGCTCGCATGGAGAGCTTTCAGACACTGGCAGTGGACTGTCAGGGCACTCAAAATACTCTTCTTGTTCGGTGTATCACCAGTCTGCCCTAATCTATCATTTTCCTCCCTGAAAGCTCAAACAGTTCAACCATGCACAATGATTCCATTTCATCTGATCTGATGCTTTGCACTTCACTTTCTGGGAGCATTGATCCAGGGATGAAGCTGGGGCTTAGACAGTCCAGAAGGCCCAGCTTCATCTCCAGTATTGACTAGGGATTGCCCCAAACAATTGACTCAGTTCGTAAGAAGGATAGTATTCAAAGTCACTCTCACTTTCTTCCGATATGGACTGACAGTCATGCTCAACTGGGACTTGTGGAGGGAACACTTAACTTTGCTTCTGTAGGTGCAGACTTTCTTGATCTTTTCTTAGCAGCAGCTCTAGTCACTGGTCCAGAGGGGGCATCTTCTAGGGGCTCAGACTCAATTAAGATTTGTCCAATGGGCAGTAAATGATTTCTATGCATTGTTTTTACATCTTTTGAATTATTCTCAGGCCTTACTTTGTACACTGGCAGATCATCTAGTTTGCCCACTACAATGTGAGGGAGATGGTGCCATCTGTCAGCAATCTTGTGCTTGCCATGCAGTCCCAGATTTCTTAGCAATACCCGATCTCCCTCCTGGAGTTCCTGTGCTTTCACCTTTTATCATACCTTCTTTGTTGGCCAGATTTTTTGGCAGCCATGGTTTGAGCCAGTTGGTACGCATGAGTTAGCTGGGCCTTTAACTTTTGCACATACTGTAAATAGTTGTCAGCTTGAACCCCATCAGAGAGACCCCCAAAACACACATCTACTGGTAGTTGAGCTTTCTTCCAAACATCAGGCGGTGGGGAGAATCCAGTGGCATCACTTTTGGTGCAGTTATAAGCATGTACCAGGGTGCTAATTTGTTGGCTCCATCTAGGCTTGTCCTTTGGGTGCAGGGTGCCTAGCATATTCTAGCAAAGTGGGTGAAATGCTCAGGCTGTGGTCCCCTGGGGTGGTAAGGAGTGGTTCTGACTCGTGACTCCCACAGAGAAAGCATCTCTTGATCAGACGACTCTCAAAGTCTCTCGCTGATCAGAATGGATTCTTTGTGGGCCCCATAGTGAACAAAAAGTTTTCTACAAGTACTTTGGCCACAGTGGATGCTTTCTGGTCTTTGGTGGGGAAAGCTTGGGCATATCTCGTGAAATGGTCAGTGACCACCAGCACATTACTGATATTTCTTTGATCTGACTCCAAACTCAGAAAATCAATACAGACCAGCTCCATGGGTGCACTGGTGGTGATGTTAACAAGGGGCAGCCCTCTGGGGCAAAGCTTTCCTCTGTAAGCAGCACTAAAGTTCGAATGTGTTGCTCCACATCAGCCCCCATCTTAGGCCAATAGAATCTGGATCTCACCAAGTCAAGTGTTCTGTCTATACCAAGGTGCCCCATGTGGTTGTGCAAGGACCTCAGTACTGAGTCTCGAAGGCAGTAGGCAGCACTAGTTGTTGTTTGTCTACTTGTCCCCTCTGTCTACTGTTTCTCTGTATAACAGTTTATTGATCAGTTTCAACTTAGGACCTTCTTTGTATAACAGTGCAGTTCTCAAATCAGTGGAGCGTAATTTGGACACATCTTTTCCTGCATAGAGGGCTTCTAAGCTGCTTTGATCATGGGATCGCGATTGAGCCCGCAATCACTGTCATTGTCCAGCTGAGGCAGTGCACCAATGTCTATTGCAGAAAAGTGGCACAAGCAGCAGGTATGCAATTTCAGAGGCTCCAAGCAATCCACCATGCAGTCCACTACGCCCGTGGACATTTGTTCCTCCCTGTCAAACTTCCGGCAGAGTGCCCGAATGTCAGGTTCTGCCAATCGGACCCAATCATTCTGGGGAACAGGCCTCCGGGAGAGAGCATCAGCATCTATGTGGTTCAGACCTGCTCGGTATTCGAGAGCATAGTCATATGCAGATAATGCAGAAAGCCACCTATGGCCAGTGGCATCCAACTTAGCTGAGGTCTGCACATAGGTCAAAGGATTATTGTCAGTTTTTACTAGTATTTTAGCCCCATACAAGTACTCATGGAATTGGTCAACAATAGCCCACTTCAAAGCTAGGAACTCTAACTTATGTACAGGATAGTTCTTTTCGGATGGGGTCAGGCTTCTACTGGCAAAGGCCACTGGTCTCAGGCCATTCTCGTGTCTTGGTACAACACAGCCCCCAACCCTTGCAAGCTAGCATCAGTGTGCAGGACGTAAGGTTTTCTTGGATCGGCATAGGCCAGCACTGGAGCATGGGTAGTTGATATATGATCTCATGAAAAGCAGTCTCACAATCAGGAGTCCAGCGGGCCCCAAATACTTCACTCGGATGAAAATACACTCTTTCAGTCTTGAGGGCTGCTGACTTTTGGTATTTTTTGTGGGTTGGGGATACCTTTGAGTAAGGTTAAGTAAAGGCGGATCACTCTTGAATAGTCCTTGATGAAGTGCCGATAATAACCACAGAATCCCAGGAATCTTTGCAGTTCTTTTAGATTTTTGGGCTGTGGCCAGGTGGTCAAGGCCTCAACTTTACTTGGGTCGGTCTCTATTCCCTCGGTGGATACTATGTGTCCCACATACTTTACTGATGTTTGAAAGAATTGACACTTATCAATGGACAGTTTAAGGCCAAAGTCCTCCAGTCGGTCCAATACCTTAAATAATCTGCTCTCATGTTCCTCCAGTGAGCTGCCAAACACAATAACATCATCTAGGTATACCAGGCACTCTAGTAAGTTCATGTCCCCACTGCACGCCTCCATCAATCGTTGAAAAGTGGCTGGGGCACCTGAAATCCCTTGAGGCATCCTCATGAATTCATAGAAGCTAAGCGGACAGATAGACGCCGCCGTCTTCTCACGGTCCTCTGGGGCCATCGGGATCTGGTAGTACCCACTGCGGAGATCCAGCACAGAGAACCACTTGCTCCCGCTTAGGCAGTCCAAAGCATCCTGAATGCGTGCATTGTGTACTGATCAGGATAGTCCGCCGTTTAAAGTGCGATAATCCACACACATCCTTACTGTTCCATTCTTTTTCCTCACTACCACAATGGGGGAAGCATAAGGGCTTCTGGATTCTTGTATTACACCAGCAGCTAACATCTCTTGCAGATGCCGTCTCACATCATCTATGTCAGCAGGTGCCAGGCGTCGAGACCTCTCACGAAATGGTCTTTCGTCATGCAGCCGGATATTGTGCTCAGCTCCTTGCACGCATCCTACATCCCATTCCTTTAAAGAAAACACCTGGTCTCTCTGGGCAAGCTTCTCACTGATCCTCACTTTCCATTCAGCTGGCAGCGGGAGTCGCCAATCAAACAAGTCAGGCGTTACTCTGTCATTCTTCCTTGAACTCTTGCTTGGGTAGCACTGCAGTGTCTGCACAATGCACATTAGCCAGGATGCAACCTCTGTTTACTCGAATGTCTCTTTCAGACACATTATGAACTTGGACCATTACCCTTCTGGCATAAGCATGGGCTCTAGCGGCAAAATACTAGGCTTGACCAGCAGTCCCTCTGGCAATTTTCCATCGCCTGGTGCATCCAACATTAATATTTTATTCTTAACATCCTTTCTGATACGGACCTCTCCTGTAAGGTACACTGGGCATTTGGCGCCAGGATCAGAGACTCAGGATCCTTCTTCCATACAATTCGACCGGTTCCTCTGGTTCTGTTTTTCAGCATCTCTCGGTGCCTCATAGGCCTTCTTAATTAAAGCCGGAACTCTTAAAGCTCTACTAGTCTTTGACCCCGTTTTTCATAACACAACTGTGCCAGCCTTCCAACATATGAGCATTTGTTCCAATCAACAAAGGGACACCATCATACAGTCCAGTGGGGACACACTAAGGCTAGGGTCTCTACTTGTTCTGCCTCTCCAGCCACGGAGGTGGGGAAAGACAGCCAAATTCGGATATACCCGGAATAGGGGTAGGCCTTCTCACTTAACCCCCATACATGCAGTCCTTCTAATGGTTGTAAGGGTACGTCTGACAAATGCTTCTGATACCAATCCTGGAACATAATTGTCACTTGGGAGCCACTGTCTAATACAGCTCTTGTAGACACTCCATTCACCTTTACAGTGGTCTCCATGGAGGGACCCACTATTCTGGACCAGTCTGGAGAGGCGGTGGTGGGGGCCTGGGCAACTGACCTTGCCACAAAAGGACGTGAATTAGCATTTTTGGTGCCCTCACTGGGATCATGTCGCACCTCTTAACCACTGATTTCTTCTCCAAGCTCTCCTTGTAGCCTATATGCAACTTTGTCAGTGTCTTTTGGGACTGGCATTCCTTTCATGTGCCCATCTTTCCGCAATTATAGCAAAACATACTTTCTGGAGTTTGAGCTGGCGAGGCGCCACACTGGGAGCCAGGAGGGGTATTACTAACTGGAAACCTGGGTGCCATCTCTGTCTCATGCGTGATAAGCATTTGGAGACATCTCGTCAGTTCTCACTTCCATGGTCAAGGATTTGAGTTTGGAGCTGTTATCAGCAGGAGATACATGGGTGGGTACCCCACCCCATAGCAGATGCAGTCGGATATAGGTCAGGGCTCGTACTTGCAGGCGTGGCCTTCATAAAGGGACTGTTTTTGAATTCCGGATCTCTCTCAACAGTTCGCCCCATTGTGGCATATCTTTTCCTTGTCAGAGCACTCATTGACTGTCAACCTCTGCCCTGAACTTCACTTGATGGGTCACCCTCAGACACTCGGTCGTAGCCACAGCTGTTGGTGCAGGTACCTCCCGAGGTCGCCTTTTCTCAACTCCTCGAATTTCTCTCATTAACTCATCATAGGAGGTGGGATTCCAGTCGATTTGCCAGGCGAACTGAAGCAACAGCAGTTCTGAGAAGGGGCAGACTTAAGGATTCTGTCCAGTCTGGTTCGGTCCAGTTCAATCGCTGGCAAACTACCCTTTCTGAGGCATTCTTGCAACAATTTTTCCAGCCGAGACATACACAGACAACAACTCCGCTTGGTACTGTTGTGCATTTCTTACTCTCCACCATAGGTCCTCATCAGAATCTGGGCTCCATACACATTCTCCAAGGCCTCAAGATAGGCCTGTGCAGTCGCTTCAGGGTTACTGGCCCGTTTAGCCGGATGGTAGCCAGGGGCAGGACCTCGGAGGACTCACTAACCCTCTTTCGCTTTTCGCCTTCCGAGCATTGCCATTCTAGCACTTGGGGGGCAACATAGTCTATCCAGGTCTCCCAGTCATCCTCCCCTTGGGGGGTGGGAGGTGCCAGAGAAGATCCTCAACCTTCGGTAAGA
The DNA here is from genome assembly GCA_016271365.2 of Neoceratodus forsteri. Lineage (NCBI taxonomy): Eukaryota > Metazoa > Chordata > Ceratodontiformes > Ceratodontidae > Neoceratodus > Neoceratodus forsteri. Next base: position 1,116,996,305 of record CM028133.1, read on the forward strand.
GTCGTGACTAATGGCAGGTGCAGAAATAGGAGTCTGCATTGGTTCAGCCACCATTACAGGCACTGGAGCAGGAGAGGGTGTTGGGGGAGGAACACCCCCAGGTGGCAAGAATAGTTTCTTCAAGTCCTCCACAGTTTTCCCTCCCAGCAACCATTCAGCAAATTTCTCCTCAAAGTTTCAGATAGTGGTGGGGGCTGATTCCCCGGGTCTTTACTGTCCTTAGTTATCACTCTCCAAGCAGTGAGGGCTCCTCTGGGGTAATGGTCTGTGGCACTTTGGAGCTATCTATGGGATCCTTAAACTCTACTAGGGCCAGGAAAGTGTGGGTGAGCAGATTAGCATGCCGACCCACCACCACAGGGTTTTGTAAACCTTCCACCTTGGAAAGTACTCCTGCACAGTGTCCGTATTGATACCCAGGGGATGTCCAGGATAAGCATAGCATTTTGGGGTCGATCTCCTCCCAGTACACCACTCCACCAGCCGGTGCACAGCCACTTCTGTCGGGGTACCCATTTTTTCTTAACAGTGGTTCGTAAATATGGCCACTAGAGGACACACAATCCCAGCGGTGAGCCTCAAGATGTAACCCCAGATGGCGCTATCCCAGGGCTACTACCCCTGCCTGATTTGCCACTAACAGGTTGAGGGCCTGGATCCAATGGCGGGTGCCTCCACCCAGAGGTCAGGGTTTGCAATAGTTAAACTAACTTGGTCACAGCCCTCTGGGACACTGCAACCCCCTTTCTTCCCACTAGTGGCCCACACAATATATCAGAATTACCTTCACAGTATACACTTACCCCCAGGACTGGTTCCGCACTGGGACCTCCTGTGAAATGAGATACAGTGCAACAATCACAGTACAGTACTTTAACATAGACAAATACCTCAGGCAGTATAACTTTCTGAAACAAGCAGCTCTGATTTATTTGGGGGATATAACAAGGACAGGGAAATCAGGTTAATTAGCTTATCACTCTAATAATCTACCTATGGCTCTGTGCACAGGCTATCCCTATCAGTTACTGTCCCTGGGTACCCAAGCCCTAGTGGCTAGTCCAAACCTGGCAGCTGGTAGGGGCCCTTTCACACAGAGAAAAGGAGAATTAAACAGTCAGCAGTACAGTAATTCCATTTGGATTTAATGTGGCAATTCAACAGGGAGCGACCCTGAATTAGTACTCACGACCTCCAAATAAGATAGGGTCCTTCAATGTCAGCAGGGCTCACTTGAGGTACACAAACCTCTTCACACATCCATATAAAAGAAAGCACTATACCAGGCAGGCTGCATCTGTATCCCGATCGCAATTACTGCACAATACCCGGGAGAACATACAGCAGATTCAGTTCCTGACAGACCGAGTGCAATTTTCAGCAATTCTTCCAGTCTTCTACAGGGTGAGCCTGGTTTCTACTCTTCAGAGATCCTTTGATTCTTTTCTACAGGACGATTTCAGTCCTAACAAGCTGCAGACCGGAACTCTGGGCCTTACACGTTTTTGACTAAAACTGCACACTGAAAAAGCACAGGGCTCCTTCCTTCTTCACTGCCAAAGCTCAACTCAAACTCCAACCGACAAAACCGGCACTTCCTTTGAGTTCCTCCCAGTTCTTGACTGGATTGGCTGTCACTCACAATAGACTGTTGCTGTTGGTCCAAAAGGCACTGAAGTCTAAACTACATCTCCCAGAGTCACTGCCCATACAATCCTCTTGTGGCTGGCTCAGATTATGAGTCCAAGTTCTGATTCGTCCAAGGCACCATTTTAGAGCTAGCTTACCCCACACTGATTGGTCCAGTTCAGCAGTTCAAAACTAGAATGGGGAACTAGCAGACACAGTTCTGACTGCAAAGAAAGCAGGTTAGACAAACTGTAATTTCATTATTACTCTAAATAATTTCTGGCAAACAGTTACATCTTTCAGATAGGTTCCCTTTGCACTCCTAGTGACTGCAAAAATGAAGTGAATTGGCAGCAGCTTGAGTGGTACTCAATCAAAGAAACACACAGTCCCCCATACAAACTAATTATGTCTGCAAGCAGACAACTCTTAAAGAGACTTTACCAGAGGTTCTAAAAACACTCACTGATAAATGGCTTAAATGCCAAACACCATTCAGGCTTGGAGCATTCAAGCAAGCTCCTGGAAGTCTTTTGGGAACCCCCATTTGCAGGGGGGTTACACATAAACGCCAGGAAGTCCCTGTCTTTCAACAGCAGTGGGGCTAGTCGCCAGGATCTATGCCCCATTTTCTCCCCCTCATTCAGCTGCACTGATATTTGCAGATATGCATGGTCAGATATCAAAATTGAGGAGTACTGGGCTGCTCCTATATCCCCCATAAGGGGGGAACTGATCAGTACTTAGTCTAACCTAGCATAGGAGCTGTGAGCATGAGAGTAAAAACTATACTCTCTGCTAGTCGGGTTCTGGTGGCGCCAGACATCAATCAGAGCAAAGGCTCGTTCTATGTCTCTTAAGGCTAGAGCGTTTTTGGAGATTGGCACAGGGGCTGGGTTGGATCTGTCCAAGGTTGTACCACTTATACAATTATAGTCCCCCCCCCACTATCCATGGGCCCGGCAGCTTAGACATATCCATGGCTAGGCACTGAAAAAAACCCTGATCCTCAACGTTAGGGGCATATACACCGAGCCCACTGTGACAGCATTTCCACCTTCTGCCGTCAGGTAGGCCAGTTCATATCTACCTCCCTCGTCCTTGATTACTTCATGGATTTTCACCCTTGAGCTCCTAGGCATCCAAATGGAAGCACCCCTTGCTTTGGTGGAGTAACAAATGGACACCCACTGACCCCCCCATATAACACTCAGTTTTTTGGGCCTCTTGAGCTGACATGTGTGTCTCCTGCAAAAGGACTATTTGAGCCTGTGCCCTTTTCATTTCATTCAGAACCTTTCTCCTTTTCAGAACGGATTTTAGACCGTTGACATTCCATGTCACTACTTTAGTTAAGTTACCCATTTGTGTATGAAATTATAAACTCCAGCCTTGTATTTTGACAAAATGAAGATGCGGAGTTCCAGAGTTGCATTTCATTAGATGGCTGCAATTCCTTCCTACGAACTTTTGTATGTTTCTTAACCAAACACAACTTGTTCCCCTTTCTCCTCCTTGTAACGTTATCCCCCGCAATGCAGACTTTATCTTTGTGCGCAACATGGCAATCAAACTAACCCTACTTTTACTCCTGACTTCCGGCTGGCTTACCCTTGCCCAGCCAGACACCCCGCCCTTATAGATGGCGAGTCTTTGGGTTACTAGGGCATCTATTAATATGACAGATATCTTCCTCCGGTGGCCTTATTCTGGGATAGCTAATCAGCCCCTCTGTGGTAAGCAGTTGTACAAGAATTATGAAGGAAAACAAAAACTTCCAGCTTACCTGCCCATCTCATGGCTGCAAGCCACCTCTTGTACAGTTCGGAACCCGGTGCTGTTCTCCATGGGTAGAATGCTTGGCAACCTCCACCCTCCAAGACATGAAAGGACACCAAGTATCCATGTCGAGGCTAATTGCCCCTTCCCTCCCCTACCCTTCTTATCTCCTTTAATAAACATGCAACAAAGCAATTACAAAGGCGAACCCAATAAGTATACTCTAAAAGACAGTAACAGGAACAATAACATGTCTTGGATTATAATAAACAATGAGATTATGTCTAGTTGTAGTTCTCAGGCATGCACTTCACAACCCCTCCCCCCGTCAACCCACAAAGGCATTGAGCAATTCAGAGCTGATCACTCACTAACTGGGGGTGACATTATAATGAGTAGCTACACTATTCATTACAGTCCCCTCCCTTTCGCCCCCTCCACTCCCCTCAGCGAGTTCATGCCATTATGCAGCTCGAAGTCTCCATTTGTCTCCCCAAAAGCTATATTTAAGATCCTGATTGAAGATTGTTCCCCCCACATCATGCAAGCAGCAATATGCAGAACCAGTACTTAGAGGTAGACTTCCCTGATGAGCCTCCGTTGATCACTCGTCACCCGCTGGTACCCACATCCCCAGATGTGGTCGGGCCTCTCCAGCCTTCAGTTTTTAATTGCCAGCCGATACTGTGAACGTCTACAGAAATTCTGCGGGAAGAGGGTTCAAGACAAATCATATTGAAGGACCATCAGTTCACTATTCACAGTCCCCATGGTCTCGGACCCCCAACCGTACTGATGAAACAGAATCCAAAATTAGAAGCTCCCAGCATTGAACAGGGCATCTAGATTCCCGCTCGTCAGCGATCGCACTGATGATGCAGTAGCAATTGCTCCACTACAAGGCCTCCACTTCTCCCTACAGAGCTGCTGTTTCGTGCCATCATGCCAGGCGTAGGGTCACACTGCTTCAGTAATGGTAACGATGATGTGAGGCAGGATTAGAGGGGGAGGGAGCCGACACCAACGACACACACCCAAATAAGATCGTTAACTTACACTATTCTGTGGAAACTGGCCGTTAAGTTTTCAGTGGTGTGATGGTCTCTCCTCCTCCTGCCGAGCTGCTGCTGCTACCCATTTCTCTGCCTCCAAGTAGTTATGAAAGGTTTTTGAGGGGGCTCCTGGTCTGTCAATCCTCAACTTGGCCAGATAATAAAATGAAAAGGGCCACCCCAGGTCATGCAGCTTAGTCTTGACAGTGTTGAATTTCTGCTGCTTAATTTGCAGGTCCCGACTATAGTCTTGGTAGATCCCTACCCTGGAGGCACCACACCTAAGAGAGCCCTGTTTCCTTGCAGCAGCAAGCATAACTTCTTTGTCTGCAAAACGCAGATATTTAATAAGGCAGTGTCTCGGCCTCTTGTTGGGCTTAGGAGGAGGCCCCACTCTGTGTGCCCATTCAGTTTCGGAGTCGCGACCTCCGGTGATAATTTAAGATTTTTGACCAGCCACTGATGCAAGTCCACTATCGGGAATTCTCCCTCTGTACCTTCTGGCAACTCCAAGATTCGAAAATTGGACTGTCGAGATCAGTTCTCCTGCTCATCTACTTTCTTCCTGAGTTCAGCAATAGTGTCCATGTAGCTGTTCCGTTCACGGGAGAGTGTGAGGAGTGAATCTTCCAGATCGCTGACCCACTGCTGTAATTCACTGATCTGGGTGGAGTGGGTGGTGGTGGTCTCTGTTAAGCCAGTCACTACCTACTGTAAGTGCCCCATTTGAGTGAAAACTGAGGAGAAGCCGGCCCGAATCTCCTGCTGTGTCACCTCCAGGGTGGAAGGAACCCCTGCCAATGTACGCTCAAGAGCGGACAAGCTTGACTCCTCCATCGTGGTGTTTTGTGCCTGTAGACACGCGGAGGAGTCCGGGCCCTGCTTCAAATCTTTATGCTGTTCTGCGTTCCCGAACTGCAGTTTTGCCTGCCTATTTTTATGTCCCTGTGCAGCCATTAACTAGTGCTATCGTTCTGCTACCACTAACCATACAAGCCTTACATATGCCACTGGAGAAATTTGCCATTAAGGGTAGATGCTCCCGGAGCGGTACTAAAACGCGACCACCATCATGCCTGCGCTAGCCACACCCCCAAGTGGGTTTGATATTAAGCTAGCACAGCCCTCCGGGATGTTGTAACTACCCACTGCCCCAACCAGTGGTCCCACACATGGAATAGCATAAAACCCTTTGCTTAACATTCGAAGTTACAAATTATGGTGAGTGCAAATAATATGCTCACAGTTACCACTCTTACCAACAGGGTCTGCACTTCATGGATACACCCTGTGCCCCTGTAAAGAAAGATCTGCAGTAACAACAAGACACCTCTTAGCTTTTCTAGTAACCCAGCACTCAGTAATAATATGCTTAGGAATCAGTTTAACATTCAACCAACAAACTGACTTATTTGGGGATTTAAACAAGGGAAGGGGATGCAAATCAAGATTTACCTTAGAGCCATTGGTAAACTTTTGTGTTAGAGGAACATTCAAATACATTTACCCCCTGAACAGTTTCAGTTGCTGCAATCTGGGTACCCAAGATCTAGTTTGTTGCCGGCCTGAGTGTTCCCGCGGGTTGGCTGGTGTTGCAGCTGGTTGGGGCCCTTAAACAAAGAAATGATTTAGGCTTTACTTAGCTCTAGCAGCATAAACATACTTTTGACCACCCAGAAATTGTAATCCTTAGGCCTGATGGCCTACAAAAACAGTTTAAACCACAGCGAGAGCTTGGAAAACAAATCAGATGAGAAACACTTTTTATTTTGTGTTGCAGGGTCAAACCCTGCTGTACTCACTGAGCCAGGACCTCAGGATCTAGGATGATTTCCAGGCTGCTTCCTCTCAAGGAATAGCTCTCTGGTTGTCAGCTGCAGGCTGCAGGTCTCTCCCTTCTTGACAGGGACCAGGACACAGAGACTAGGGCTTGCATGATTCACCCCCCTCATCATGGCCTTTCCCCCCAGGGTGGCCGCAACCCGCGATGATCGTCCCCACAGGAGTTGACTCCCCAAACCGGTCTCTCAGCAGCTTTCATAGAACAGGCAGCAACAGTCTCTAAGTAAAGTTGTTTGGCATCTCAAGTTTAATTTCTGGCACAGTCTCAGATAGGCCATGCAGCTTACCAGCTTGCAAACTGAAGTTCTTGATACGTAAGCTGGCAAACAGAAATTCTGGTCTTCCCTTTTTGCAAACAGGCTAGAGACAACTCCGGTGGCCCTGGGCTTCAGTTCTATGCCACAGTCTCTGATGCAACCAGGCTCTCTCCGATACACAGCTTGAGGATCTTTCAGACACTCTGACACCCTTTCAGTCTGGAATTTTAGCTCCAAGGAAATCTCTTCTTCTCACCCTTTGGAGACTTCTAGATTGGTCTGCAGCACTTGGCAGTTCCAAAGATTCACTCAAAATTTCAGGCCGAGAAGAGGTAAAACAGGCCTCTCCCAAAATTCCTCAAGCTGAGAACAGAGCCTCCTCTCAGAACAGAAGCTCAAGCCAGACTGAACTGTTCAGCTGTTTCTCTCAAATGGCTGAAAATGAAATCCAGTAATCTGGTTGGCTGTCAAAGCTGTCAGTCACAGTCCCAGCATCCGGATTGGTTAAAATGGGCACCAAACATACAATTCACAGTTTCTCCCAACAGCTATAGTAAAAGGACCCATTGGGACCCCTTGAGTTCTGATTGGCTCAGCAGCAGGGTCAACGTATCAACATGGTGGCTGACTGAGCATAATGTAAACAGTCCCAAACTTTAAAGTTCATTTTAAACACAACAGTTCATCTTTAGCAATAAATGGTTACAGCATTCAATAGGGCTGGATCTGCACCTGTAAGCAACTGTACAATGGGATCTGTTGGAGTGCTGCCTGGCCCGTTGTGAGCTTGTTTCACTGAGACCCAGCCCAGGCCATGCACTGCAAAGGCAGGGCTAAACCTCCAAAGGCGTAGTGCGACGGCATTGATTCGTACATTCGCACAGAGGCATATGGACACAGCAATACTTTACATCTGAATTCATATTTACACCACTGGACTTAGCCAGGCTCTCAAAGGCAGAGCAACAGCTGGGACCTTGCCAGGCAGAGGGCAACGCAAAGCCCAGGGAGACAAATCAAGGGAAGCCCACCATTTTGGGAGGGTTACAGATGCTTGCACTAGGATTTTAACTTCTCTTTGCTGCTCACCCAGAAAGTGTTCCTGAAGTGCTCATCCCACTCCCCTCCAGATGCCCCACCTGTCACCAGAGGGAGGACCCCCAAGCTTTTTGTCTGAATTTCCTACCTCCCTAGGTGAGGCAGGGACCACACCGCCAAAATGCACAGTACCCTTCCATACTGGGGAGGGTGCCTTTTTGTTAAAAATAAAAAAGATAAAGCTGACCTGCCAGCATAGAGGCAGTGCGTCTGTCTGCGACGTCGACAGCCTGGGTTCGGGAACGGACTCTGGACATCGGAGGGCAAGCCGGGGGGGGGGAGAAGGATTGAGCTCTCCTTCTCCAGGAGGTGGAGGTAATGTGTCCAGCATGCTACAGACCCCTAGCGGAGGCTGGGGATTCACTGTGCTGGGTCAGACTTAGTGTGAGGTGGACGAGGCCATACGCCATCCCCACCCCCATACAGCACAGAAAATACCAGCACCAAGCATGAAGCCCTGTTGCACCACCTCTGCAGCCAACAATGTCCGCTGGGTGGGTCCCGCCTCCTGTGGCCCCACCCTGGGGGTAAGCCAGGGCACGTTACTGTTGACCTTCGGGAGGGGGTTCCCGCCCAGTGGCCCCACCCAGGGGTGTAAACCTGGGCATGGGGAGGCAGCCAGCAGTAGCTGAGATCCCCTGCGGGGGATCAAAACAGGAGCCCCCCAAAAAAATTAAGTGACGTAAGTTTTAAAAGTCAAGATCAAGAGAGGCATGTAGCACCATCCTCCCAACAGGACATACTGCCCAAAACATAGCAACATAACTTTCTGTATGTGTGCCTCTCTCTCATGCCCAACCACATTCACACTGTAGACTACCTACTCCAAGTGGATGCACATGCTTTGCTAGTTTTGGGAAAAAGTATTTACCTGACAGATTCCAAAATTCAAGACAGTTATCAGTGTAGCTGTCATGTTCCAAATATGTTTTCAGCTCACTAGATGAAACTGATCTAGCAGCTGTAGAAGAGGGACCACCTGAACTGGTTAATATGTCATTGACATCTGTCTTAGACCTTTTTGCAGGTGGCTCCTCAACTGCAGCTGTTTGATCCTCTTCATTTGGCTGATCGCTAAAATCTTTTCCTCTATGACTTCATAAATAGAATCCCTTTCTGATGCTGGTGCAAACTTTAACTGCTTATATGCAGGACACAGAACAGATGCAACTTTATAATTTATGCGTACCGTGAACTTTGCGTTTACATTTTCAGTTATTACTGGCTTTAATGATGAAATCATCTCACAATCTGTCTGCTGTACCTCACACAAATGAATACATGCAGAATAGCATGGATAGACTAAATGTGCTGTGGGACTTCTATCCACTGACAAAGCATCGCTAATTTTTTTAAATGTTCAAGAAAATCATGTAATATTCTCATTTTTTTCAGCTTTCTCAATAAGAGCTTCAGCAAAAACATACTCTTTCCTTGTGTGTTTGCTTGCAAGCAAGCGCAAGAAACATTATGTGGCAGCTTAGGAGAGAAGCGGGTTGTGGAGGTGCGGCACTGTGGCAGCCAACAGAGGCACTGCATTTGGGGGCTTGGCACTGGTGCACCAATGGAGGCACAGTGTACTGATGACACTGGTCTCCAAATGTGCCACCAAGTTGAAATGTTTTTTGCTGCAGCAATCAGGGGCCGCCTCGACATTGCAGCATCAGCCATTCCACTGCAATGAGGGAGCGACCCGTCATTGCTGGGCGGAACGTTGCCTTTTGTAATATTGTTCGTGAACGCAATGGCAAGCCGCTGCCATGTTCACAAACAATATTATCCCCCTGTGCCGAGTGGGTGCCCAATCCCCCTTGGCATCATGTGCCGCCAAAAACAGGGTTTTTTTTTGCCAACAGGTGAGCCCACTCCCCGTTGGCATAAGTTCCCCCCCAAACATTGGGTTTGTGCCTGGGGGTGCCCAATCCCTCTTGGCTCTTGCCCCCCCATGTGCCGACAGGGGTGCCCAATCCCCCCTCGGCTACAGCTCCCACCCAAAAAAACACTCGGGTGGCACGCTGGGAGCCCACCCCAATGTGCCAAATACTCCTGTAAAACAAAAAAAGTCCCACGTTGTTTTTTTTTTCTTCCTGTAAAGCAGAAAACGGTCCCTCGTGGTCTGTCCTGCTCCCTCCTCGAACCCGCACCCACTCTCTGTTCACCCTGCCTCCCCACACCCCCCTCACCCCATACTTACCTCCGGAGCCTGGCGCGACGATCTTCAGTGGACTAGGAACACATCTGCACTCTTCAAAGCCGACCGCAAACTGAGGAAATGCCGCTAAGCTGTATAATGGCATAAATAGAGTTTTTTCAACTTTGGCGCAAATCTCAGGCATTTTGGAGAATTTTGGCACCAAATTTTCAGCATGGAGTTATTGGGCCCCCTCCTCATGAATTCAACCACAGTCATGGCGTTATTCAGTCCTGAAAGGTGATTTCGCGTTCACTGCATGGAATCATCTTTTGGGACTGATTAACGAAACAACAGTGACACTGTTCATGAGGTGGGCTCTCAAAAAGTCTATGTTGCAAATTTGGTGGGAAAAATCAAAAAAATGACTGTTTTACAAGCGTGCGTTGCGCAGTTGCTATGCATGCCCGTAACTTAGCGAGTAAGCAATAAAGGCAGCCAGGGTGTGCGTTAGACACTTTAACACACGGCTAGGAGGCGTAGTGAGGCACGAGACCACCGGCCGAGTGTGTCCAGCCTCCTAGCCATGTGTTAAAGTGTCTAACGCACACCCTGGAGTGACTTATTGCGCTTATGAAATGGCCATCTTTAGTGGAAATTGCATTTGGTAGCTTAAATTTGCAATTTAAAGTAAGAAAAAACATGTATGTTTGTGTCATTTTTAATAAAATAGTTCTTCCGCCTAAGTGTCCTGTGTGTTTTTTTTGCACTTAAGGACTTTTGTCCTAGGAAGGCTTCTGTACTTTAGGTCTGGTTGTCATGGCAGTATTCACTTCACCCCCCACACACATAGGAAAAATGCATCTGTTTTGTTTTTTATAATACTTTAATGTTAAACGTGAAGATGAGGTGGGCTGCTACACAGAGAGACACACAGAGTGAGCAGGTACAGTGAGTGTGCTGGTAAGCGCGGTTGCGCTTTCTTTTAAACATATCCGCGCTGAGTGACCGGTGTGTGCGCAGATCGCTGTTAAAAGTTAAATATTGCAGCCCAGAAATCTTTGTTTACAGTTGCGTAGGTAACAGGCAGAAGCGAGTGAGAGCCGCGAGCCTGTGGTAGGTTGCGGTTTCGCTTTTAAATACATCGCTGCGAGATCGCTGTTAAAAGTTAAATATTGCAGCCAGAAATCTTGTTTACAGTTGCGAGGTAACAGGCAGAGCGAGTGAGCAGTCGAGCCTGTGGCAGGTTGCGGTTTCGCTTTTAAATAACATATCGCTGTTCAGTGAGCGCATGGAAGCGGTCGCATAATTTAATGTTCAAATTTAATCTTACAGCCCAGAAATCTTGTTTCTAGTTGCGACCTAGGGGATGGAGGTTGGCAGAAGCGAGTGAGCCGGTGGTGGGCTTTTTTTATTGCCATGCAGTCAGCAGATATGTTGACATATTGAAAATGCAGCCTTGTATTTCACTCGCAGTTGGTGAAAATAAGATGGCTGATTTTCAATTTGCCAACATTCTAATTGCCATTTTACTTGGATTAGTGCCCACAGGGCACTGCTGGTCCTTTTTCCTGTGCGTTAGACAGAATATCACACAAGTGTGGACCAATCAGCACTTGTATATTCTGATGCCCATTTCATAATTTGCAATATTTTCACTCCAGATTTTCAACATTGCCATTTTTCTGCACCTCCTTATGAACAGTACAGCTGTCATTTTTCACATCCTGGCCGAAATGTGTTTTCGCACTTCTAGCACAGAATAGCGCGGTTGCTGTGGGAAATCAGTGTTCGGGACACATTAAGAAAATAACAATGACACTGTTCATGAGCAGAGGTCCTACAAGGCCTGTGTTGAAAATTTTGTGACAAAAGTCAATAAAATGAGTGTTACAAGCGTGCGTTGCGCAGTTTCCACGCACGCCCGTAACTTCGCAAATTTGCAATATTTTCACTCCAGATTTTCAACATTACCGTTTTCCACACATTCTTATGAACAGCACAGCTGTCATTTTTCACATCCTGGCTGAAATGTGTTTTCGGACTTCTGGCACAGAATTACGCGGTTGCTGTAGGAAATCAGTGTTCAGGACACATTAAGGAAATCACAGTCACACTATTCATGAGCAGAGGTCCTAAAATGCCTATGTTGAAAATATTGTTATGAAAGTCCATAAAATCAGTGTGTTATGAGTATGCATTGTGCAGTTTCCACGCACGCTCGTAACTTTGCAAATTTGTTATATTTTCACTCCAGATTTTCAACAATGGCATTTTTCCACACCTCCTTATGAACAGTGCAGCTATCATTTTTCACATCCTGGCCGAAATGTGTTTTTGCACTTCTGGCGCAGAACAGCGTGCTCACTGTGGGAAATCAGTGTTCTGGATACATTAAGAAAATCACAGTGACACTGTTCATGAGCAGAGGTCCTAAAATGCCTATGTTGAAAATTTGGTGATGAAAGTCCATAAAATGACTGTGTTACGCACATGTGTTGCGAAACATTCAAACACCTTAAGGGCATTAACAAGGTGAAAGAGTCTAACATGTTTAAATATAAGAAAATAGCAAGACAAGTGGACACAGCATGAGATTGGAGGGAGGCTGATAAGGGGGAATGTGAGGAAATTCTTTTTCACAGAAAGGGTGGTGGATTCATGGAACGGCCTACCTCAGGAAGTGGTGGCTATGAATACAGTGCAGGGCTTCAAACAGGCATGGGATAGGCATAAGGGAGCAATACAGATGAGTATGAATAGATAGGCCACTGACAGAGCAAAGGCCGATGGCACATTTATAAGGTAGAAAAAGAAATGGGCAGACTGGATGGGCCTTGCGGTCCTTATCTGCCGTCAACTTCTATGTTTCTTTGTTTCTAAGTTTCCACATATGCTCAGAAGTGCGAGCATTTTTACTATTCCCACTACAGATTTTCAACTTTGCCATCTCTTCACACCTTCGTATGGATGGTACAGCTGTCGTTCTTCATATCCTGCCCGATCTGTGTTTTCGTACATGTGGTGCAGAATGGCACAGTCGCTGTTGGAACTCAAAGTTCGGGACAAACTGAGAAAGTCACACTGCCACTCTTCATGAGAAGAGGTCCCAAATGCTTTCATGAGGTGGGGTCACAAAAAGGCCATGTTGAAAATCTGAAGTGCAAATACTAACAAATGCTTGGGGCATTAGGGTTTCTAACCATAACGTCCCACTCTGTACAGACTGACAGGCATCGGGGTGTGCCTTTGGATTGCCAACTTTACTGCTTATGCCATCCCACCCCCACCCAGTGACAGGCTACGATCTGTACCTTGGACTCTTCGGCCCCAGAGTTCACCCCATTCTCTTATGCTGCACCCATTTCAGTGTATGTCCTTATGGAATGGGGTGACTGTAAAGCCAAACACCCCAAGACACACCTCAACACACGTCAGTGTCTGCAGAATAGGGTGAGGTGACATAGCATGAACATCATGGGCGATGACCCAAACACTTACCCCAATGCCTGTCCGTCTCTACAGGATGGAGGTGGGGTTGCCGTGAAGTTCAATACTTCACTGCCATTCCTATTCTGCACCTGTCTAACTCCTGCATTTCCAAAGCTAATACCAGCAAGCAAACATTCGACATTGACAAATGCTTGTTTGAAGTACTGCCTCTACCTCTTGTACAGAGTGCACTACTGAATTAAGTGTTGTAAATTGACTTTTCCATCTAGTCTCAGCATCAAGTTTAAGTGATTTTGGAAAATTAGCATTAGCACCACTATTTCTTAACTATCTGTCTTGCTGTTGCCAACACTTCTGTCACTTGTACTGAATCACCTACATGCTGTCTACCTCCTATTGAGTGTTTCATAACCAAATTCAGATTATGATCAGAACAGCTTGCTCTGATTGCTGGGGGAAATGCTGCTATCATGTTACTTGCATTATCAGTAATGTAAAATATTTCACAAACTGGCGGAAGACGTGACTGCAGTACTTGTATAGATTTGTGAATGTTTACTGCAGTTTTTGGAACTTCCATCAAGAGAACACCTGGAACTGCATGTCCTATGTCAAAGGACTCTGTGAGGAACTGTACAGTTAGGCACATAAAAGAATGTTTTAAGTGGTCATCAGACCATATATCACTTGTTGCACCAGTATGTGTTATTTTAGATAACTGCTTAATAACTTTATCTCAAGCCATGTCATATACTACAGGGAAATAATTCTGTCTTATGGCGGACTCTTCTGAGAGAACCTCTGAAACACTAATTTTGCCTCGCTGAGCACCTGTGTCCAGCAGCATTTGACAAAAATTACGAAAAATCAGGCTTTGAAATTATTTTGAAAGGCTCTCTTTGCAACACATCATAGTATATTCAGTACCAATTTTACTTTTCAGTGATTTAGATACTTGAGAAGGGGGTATAGATATTGGACTTGATGTAAACAAAGTTTTTCTTTCATAGAAGCTGTGAACTGTGGATTGTGAGTCAGCTGTTGTCCCTTGTTTTTTTCTACGGCTATCACTAAGAATATGTCTTGCTAATGTGGTTGTGATGTGTGCTGGAATTCCTAATACTTCCTTACATGCTCTGCATATTGCCCATCTCCTATCAACAGTTCCACCCACAACTGGGTTCCAACAACTGTCTTTATATTTATCTGATTGGCAGGGACACTGGTTTACTGGGATTGAGAAAGGGCATATTCCATTTTGCACATTGTAAAAAACAGTATTGTCACCGGTGTCTGCTAAGCCAAAATCCGGTTTTACCGGTGTTTGGTTCTGTGTACTTTATTTAACAATTTTTAACTCTGCTAACATGCATTTTAGCACTGTTGACCTCCATTATTGCACATCCATCCATCCTTGTACCAATTTAAAGTTATTTTAGGTACAAGATGTGATGGCAGCAGCAGCACTATAGCTCCCATCCCTAAGGTGTGATAGAAGTAGCATTACGGCCCCATCCCTAAGGTGCGATGGCAGCACCAACAGCACCATGGCTCCCATCCCTCTGGTGTGATGGCAACAGCAACAGCACTATGACCTCCCTCCCTCAGGTGTGACAGAAGCAGCAGCACTGTGGCCCCCATCTGTTAGGTGTGATGGCAGCAGTACTACATTTCCCATCCCTCAGGTGTGATGGCAGTATCAGCACTATGGCCCCCATCCCTCAGGTGGGATGGCAGCAGTACTACATTCCCCATCCACCAGTGGAGATGGCAGAAGCACTACAGCCCCCACCCCTTTGGTGTGATGGCAGCAGCAACAATGCAGTCCACATCCCTCTGGGGTGATGACAGTAGTGACAGCACTATGATCCCTTATCTTCAACACCCACACCCCACATGCGCAAGTTACAAATGACTTGGTCTCTTTGCTTGTTAGAATTCAGATGTGAATTAATCTGTACCATCACCGCATAGGTGGACTACCTTTGTTTTTTCCTATCTATAATTTAACTGCCTGAATTGGATTTCTGCCTGTGACACTGCTGACCAGGGTTAGGGAACAGACTTGGGTGTTAGAGGGCCAGCTGGTGAGTGAAGGCTTGAGTGTCCAAAGGTCACTCACCTTCTCCTGGGATGGAGGGTTGAGTTCATGGCTCTGCATTTGCTGGCCCCTGGTGGAGGCCAGAGGCATGAAAACACATCGGCCCTCACTGCGGGAGGGAGGGAGCATGATGGACATTGGCTTGTGCCTTGACATCATATGGCCTGTCACGCTCCCAAAAAAATGGGAAAACACCCGATGGCCAACCAAAGGACGTCTGCTGGTCCCTCCATAAGCCCCAGACATGAGTCTGTTCTGACCCCTGCCATACACAGGAAGCTCTTTGGGGAAATTCTCCTCCCCTGGTAGCCTCCCACAGAGGTACGGGCCCCACTCAATGAAGGGTTACTTTGGGTTACCTGGTAGCACAATAGTAAGGGGCAGTGGATGGTGGTTGGGACTCAGCAGCGGTGGTAGGGGGCCTTGGCAGGCCCGAAGGAGTGGATGGCCAGCTGGTAGGAGGAGCAAAAAAAAACTGCTTGAATTTGCTTCTTTGAAATAAAGTGTCTTCACCTAACAAATCCACAAGTGATTAGTGGAGGACCTTCAAATGGATTCATGCATCTCCCAGACATGTGGATGCTTTTGTTTTTACTTGGTATCCATGAAAAGGGTGTCTCCCAGTTTTCATGTCTGAGCTCAGATGTGAATTGAGCACCACTCTGCCCACTGGCATCACACAGCGCCTGGGGTCTTACCTTTTGTATGTCATTGAACGGGCTTTCAACATCCACTGGCCATACATAAGTACATTTAAATACTTAACATTTGCATTTTGTTGAAGCAGTCTATCAGAAAACTTTTTGTTGTCACGGAGACTGAAACAGCAGGTGGGAGAAAAGGTGCAAATGACCCAATTCACCTAAATGGCGTGCTGACTGTGAAGTCTCTTCATAAGTAGTAAGGCGTTTTTTTCCTTGTCAACATACTTTCATTCAGACTAGTTTTCATTCAAACAACTGAGGAGCCCACAGGAGCTCCTGAGCATTACCCGGGGTGAAGCTAGGGGATATCCAGCCTAGGGATCTCTGAAAAGTGGAGACTGGTGGTGTGAGAAGGAGGCACAGTAAGAGAAAATAAAAACATTTTTAAAAAGATGCTGAAATCTTAGGGATTCTGTGCAGTGACATGCAATTTCCGTGAGGCACCGGTACAAGAATTCAAAATCCACGAAGCAAGCAGGATTCCGTGATTGTTACCGGTGTTACCGGTTAAAATGGAAAACCAGGGTCCCTGCTGATTGGTAGTCTGGTATTTCAAGTAACCCCAGTTTAAGTTGTTTAATAACATACTGCTTTTCCTTTTCTCTCTCAACCCTGTCTGGTGTTTTACAAGTTCTTTCTGGAGTTTTACATGATGCATCCATTTGTAAGTTTTAAATGAAAAAAAAAAGAAATAAATTACCATGGTACCTTGGTACATATTTATATCAAAACACAAGCAATAAAGCAGTCCCCCCCAACCCAAACACAGGTTCAAAGAGGCACAAAAACCACAGAAGCAAAAACACTTCATAACAAGCAGTAAAGAAATGTATCCCACTATTTCAACTCACTTAAGTTTAGGAACGCTGATCAGTCTGAATTAACGTGAAGACGAGAGGACGACAAGGTCATTCTGAAAACAGAAAAGTTGTATTTTAACCCAGTGCTCACCTACAAACCTACACCAGTCACTATCTGAATCAATAGCACGGCACAGTAGGCGAGTAATGCACCAAAAATAAAACAGCACACTGAACAAGTTCTGTACAATATCTGGTATGTGACTGTGAAAAGTACGAAAGTTCTGTAATTTAAAAAAATAACAAAAAAAACACAACAAAGTAAATTTTGTAATTTGAACATTGCTCCTTGCTTGATTCCTATATAAATAATTAGGCTGTTTTAAAACACACTCACCGTCACCGAGATTTATTCCAAAGAAGAACTTCCAGATTGTAGTAAAGGGGGGCAGAGTTAAGAGTTTGCTTCAGGATGCAGATACCTTTTAAGCTCAAGTCGCAGGTCTGCAGGGCATCATTTTGAAATGAATACCAAACCAGTACCTTTGCAAGCCTTGTGTTGACTTACCTTATATACATTAATCAGAGGACTAATTCACTAAGTGGAACAACATGTAAAAGCGTGCACATGAATACGATTCTTTTTTTTTTATTCTTTATTTTGATTTTTGTTTACACACATATCATGCCAATGTGGTCAGCAGTCAGGAAATTGGGGGGGAGTACCCCCCAAAATAAAAATCCTACTCTAATACAGGAGATGATTACTATGCTAAGACAAAGTAGGAAAAAGAAAAGAATTCCCCACCCTCCTCGTCCCCTCCCATCCTCCCAATCCCCATGTTCTACCCATAAACCCACCCCATGCCAAGTGCAGCCAGTGATCTATCATTCAGAAATGTGTCAGATAATCTAACGTTCATGTTGAGTGGTTTGAGGGTTTCCATATGGTAAGTAATGCATCTAGAGGCCCCCATCTGTTCTGATAGGCATTAGTTCAATTACACATAAAAGCAATGTGCTTTTCCAGCTGCAGTGCAAGTAACTTTTCTTTGTGCCATTCCAGCACTGAAGTGAGAGAAGCCTTCTTCCAGTGTCTCATAATTATGAATTTAGCTGTGGCTGAAACTAATGCCATATGGGCCTTACAGATCTTGAGAACATCGGGGGGGGGGGGACTGTTCAGTAAGTAAATCTCAGGGGTAAATAAGGGATCTAGCCCAAGGGTAGGGTCTAAGGTTCTTCTGATAACTTGCCAGAAAGTCTGCACCCGTGGGCAAGGCCATAACATGTGGTTCAGAGTTCCTGGAGGGCCAGTACATTGTGGGCAACTAGGGGAAGGAAGCCTACCCATTTTGTGGAGTTTCGCTGGGGTAAAGTATAGGTTATGTATGATATTAAAGTGAATAAGGTGCAGCCTATCTTGTTTAATAAATGGTATGCATTTAGCCACAGTTTCTTCCAGAAGGCAACTTCAGTTACTAAAGACAGCTCTTGTGACCTGTAGCAACAAACACCTTGAGGTAGATGGGGATCTAATGATTGTAATTCCTTGTATACTTTGGAAACTGTGTGGGGTTGACCTGCCACCTGTAGGACTGAGGACAGTTCAGCTGTGGGAACCCGTGCCTCCAGCCCTCTCCTCATATGGGAACAATAGCCTCTTTGAGCTGCATGTATTTGAAGACTGGTGTATCCTGTACATTGAATGGAAGTTGAAAATTAGGAAAGGAAAGGGTTCAGTACTGGGGCCAGTCCTCTTTAATGTCTTTATAAGTGACATTGCAGAGGGACTGGAAGGAAAAGTATGTCTCTTTGCAGATGACACAAAGATCTGCAACAGGGGTGATACGCAAGGTGGGGTAGAAAGGATGAAAAGGGACTTGGCAAGGTTGGAGGAATGGTCAAATGTATGGCAGCTTAGATTCAATGCAAAGAAGTGCAAAGTAATGCACCGGAAAAAAAAAACAGGAGAAGAGTACAGTGAGGGTGAGATACTGACAACAACAAAAATGGAAAAGGACCTGGGGGTAGTCATATCAGATGACCTAAAGGTGGGCCAGCAATGTGAGAAGGCAGTAGGGAGGGCTGGGGGGATACTGGGATGCATAGGGAGAGGCATCACCAGTAGAAAACAGGAAGTTGTTGGCCTTCTGTACAGACAGTTGGTAAGACCACATCTGGAGTACTGTGTACAGTTCTGGAGACCCCATCTCTGCAAAGACTTAGACAGTGTGGAGGCTGTCCAGAGGAGGGCAACCAAAAATGGTGCAGGGTCTGCAAAAGAAGACATATGAAGAAAGACTAAAGGAGCTGAAGATGTATAGCCTTGAGGAAAGTAGAGAGAGGGGGGACATGATAGAAACTTTCAAATACCTCAAGGGAATCAACAAAGTCCAAGAGAGTAGCATCTTTCAGAAAAAGAGATGTGCAAGAACAAGGGGGCACAATTTGAAGTTAGAAGGGGGACAGCTCAGAGGTAATGTGAGGAAGTATTTATTCACAGAGAGGGTTGCAGATGTATGGAACAACCTTCATGAGGAGGTCGTAGAGTCAAAAACAGTGGGGGAATTCAAGAATGCATGGGACAGACATAAGGCAATTCTAGTTGGGGGAAGTAGGCTGTTGATTAACTAGGATCTGAAGCTTATCCGTTAGGTAGGGAAATGGGCAGATTAGGTGGGTCAAGCGGTCCTTATCTGCCATCAGAGTCTATGTTTCTGTGTTTCTATTTCACCCCCCAGAGTAGAGGTCAGAGAGTTTCTTCCCAGTCAGAAGGGGCCAGTATGAATTTGGTATGGGTTTATGCCCATTTCTAAAGTGAGAGTTGCCCAGAATCGGCTGATCCAGAGACAAGTGCCATGGCAGGAAGAGGTGCACCTGTAATTGGTGTAGTGCTCTGATGGACCACCCTAATTGGGTGTGCTTCAAAGCCTTGGGGGTGTTTTAGGGCTTGTGTATACTAAGTAGGGAAGTGCACAGTGATTTTGTGCTGCCAAAAATATTTCTAACCAGAGCGGTACATAATGGGGATTTTCCATCTGACCGTCCTGCACCCAATGTGCCAGCTTACTGATGTGATGTGCACCATAGTATGTAAAAAACGAAGGGACTACCAAGCCACCTTTTTGATGGTTTGGAGCAGTGAACTTAAAGTAGGTGTGCCTGACTTGCTTACCCTTCCACAGAACGGCATTAAGCATCTTTTGAAGTTTAGAGAACCAGATGTTGGGAAAGAAAAAAACCAAAATGCCCATTGGGTACAGGAGGCAGGATAAGACTTTCATTTATACAATGCTGATTCTCCCCCATAGTGACATGGGGAAGATGCCCCATCTGTCCAGGTTTGACTTAAGCACCTTCAGTAATTCTGAGAAGCTGGCCTTAATCATTGTGGGTACATCTCTAGTCACTTTAATTCCTAAGTATTTTACGGACTTTACTTACCGTGAGAGATTATAACAAGCTAACTCTGCATGAGAGATTCTATTGTTCAGTGGAAATAATTTGGTTTTCCAGAGGTTAAGTTTATAATAGGATGCCCATGAGAATGCCTCTATTTCTTTTAGAAGTAATGGGATACTAGCCTGGGGTTCCTCCAGATGCAATAGTAAGTCATCAGCATAGGCTGAAAAGGCATAACGTTGTTCTCCAACTCTAATTTCTTTGAGTGCTGTGATGGTAACATGTCTTCTAACTAGGGGCTCTAAATACAGATTGAAAGGGAGAGGGGACAGTGGGCAACCCTGCCTGGTACCGCGGTAAAGAGGGAAGGGATCAGAGAGGATACCATTACATCAAATTTGGGCTGACAGGGAGGAATAAAATAACCAAACCCATTTAATGAAGTCCTCTGGAAAACCAAATTGAACCATGGTCTCAAAGAGGAAGTCCCAGGAAACCCGGTCAAATGCTTGCTCGGCATCCAGGGACATGAAGACCACAGGTGATCCCGAGTCCCTGGATACTGAGAGGAGATGCAACAGTTTACGCATGTGGTCTCCCAAGGACCTCCCTGTCATGAAGCCCACTTGTTCTCTACTAATTAGATTAACTAAGAGGGGCCCTAGCCTATTGGCCAGGATCTTGGCGAGTATTTTTACGTCAGTATTCAGCAATGAGATAGGCCTATAATTCTCAGCATATTGGGGGTCTCCATCCAGCTTAGGTATAAGAGTTATAAGGGCTTTAAGGAAGTTGGACTCAGAGAGCCCTTCTTCAAACCAGAAATTATAGATGTCTGTCAGCAATGGGGCGAGCTTGGAGAGGAATGCCTTATATAGATTATTGGATAGCCCATCAGGCCCAGGAGATTTATCTAGTGGGAGCTGCCCCACAGCCTGTTTAACTTCCCAAACAGCAATATGGCCACCTAAGGAGGGAACTTCACAGGGAGACAGTTTGGGACGCTCTACCGAGCTAAGATATCTAGTAATATCTAGTTTGGTAGGGCAGGCCAACCGGTCTTCAGAGTAGAGTTTTTGATAGAATTGCCTAAGGATTGCAGCCACTTCTCTGGGATCAGTTGCCACTGGACTGTCTTGGGTGGGCCTGAGTCTCAGAATAAATCGGGAAGCCTCAGCTTGTCTAATCCAGATCGCCAGTAACTTACCTGACCTCTCTCCCGCATCTAAGTACTTAAGTTTTGTGTGTTTCAGGGAGAGTTCAGCTTTCTGTGAGAGCAGTGCTACATATTGGGCTTGTAAATTGTGCAACTTAACCCAGTCTTCCTCCAGGAATAGGTGGTTAAATGTATGCTCCAAAGACTGAATTGAACTAAGGAGGGACTCCATTCGCCATTTCGATTGCTGTAATTTTGTGGCAGCTAGGTGAAGACATTCTCCCCTTAGAGCACATTTCATGGCCGCCCAAACCATGTCTATTTTTGGCACCGATCCACTATTGGTCTCCAAGAAATTGGAGATGAAGTCTTTAATCTGCTGCAGGGAGTCTGGATTCTGGGGGAGCTGGGTATTCAAGCACCATATTGCATCTCTCCTGATTCCAGGTCCCAAAAGATAGGTGACAAAAACAGACGAATGGCCAGATATAACCCTTGCTTGTATACCCAAGTCTATAATGCCCAGAAGGGCAAATAAACTAATTAAGACATTGTCAATCCTGGAGTAGGATTTATGTGGGGGAGAGAAAAAGGTGTATTGGCACTCGTCAGGGTTCAGCACCCACCATACATGTATGAGATCTGCTCCCCGCAAAAGATCTTTCAAGGCCCTCTGGGTAGGGGACAGGCCACATCTCTTATAATCAGATCTGTTCAGGGTTGTTTGTGGGGTGATGTTCCAGTCGCCTCCCAAAATAGTTAACCTGGATGAGTTACTGGCCACTAAACTCAACAATAGTGCAAAGAACTGGGGAGAGTCAGAATTCGGGCAATAAATTGCCCCTAAAAGAACCTGCTGCAATTCCAACATTCCATGGATAATGATACTGTATATCGGCCATTGGGATCCCAAATTTCCTGCTCCAGTTTAAAGGGGACTTTTTTTGTCAAAATTGGCACTCCTCCACTACTAGTGGATATCTCAGACCCAAATGCTTGTCCCACCCAGTTCCTGCACAATAGGGAGACATCCTCCCTTCAGAGCTGCGTCTCTTGAAGGCAGGCTATCTCTGCTTTTAAATGAAGAAGGTGTCGGAAGAATTATCTGTCTTTTGCACCTATCTTGGGCTCCCTTTACATTCCAACATACTATTTTATAAGAACCACTCATATTAGGCTAAATCTGAAGGGGACTCGAGGACTAGTATTAAACAAGGTGATTCTCACTATAGAAACTATTCTAGGTGTTCTCAATAGCCCAGGGCATAAGCAGTGACCACTGATCTGACCAATGTCCAGTATGGTATGACCTGTGCAACTTGTTTTAACTGACACACATGGCCCCCTCCCCGTAGCAGGGCTACAACACAGGAGCATTTGTGCATACCATCCTGCTCCACAACTGTCCTCCCACCCCCTAATATAAAACACCCTAAGTTACCTATCGTCTAAAAAACTAACCCCAGTTCTAAGCAACTGCCTAATTAATATTAACGCCAGGTGATGTCTTAGCACTAACTGAAACCATACAGACCCCTCCCACCCCCATTAACTAATTATTGCTGTAACAACCTACACTCATAACAAAAACAGTTATAACAGCATTCTGAATATTGAGAAAAATTAAATGCCCAAATTAAGTCCGTGGGATTCAAGATGCAGTCATTTCCTTGCAACGATCCAGTAAGGGCCTAGAAGCAGGGTAAGTATCCCCATGCAGACAATGGGAAAGTCCATGCCAGTCTAATGCTCCAAATTTGCTCGTCTGCTTCAGGAGGGGCTAGGAACAAAATGAGTTAAAAGTAGTCTCCAGGTACCAGAGGGGTGTATATCCTGGTTCTTGGTTAGGCTGGTTAGTTTAGTTTATTTGATCAGTCAAAGACTGTGACAATCATAAAATACAACATCATATAAATATAGATATAACAAACATTTTGGGAGGCAGTATAGAGTAGTGGTTTAAGGCTCTGAGCTGCAAATCTGGAGACCTGGGTTTGAATCCCACAGCCCCCACTTGCATACTGTGTGACCCTGAGCAAGTCACTTAACTTCCCTGTGCTCCCAGGTTGCACCTGTAAACAAGCCTTCAGCTCAGTGTGTCTCACCTGGTTAAACAATTGGGGGGAAAAACATACATGTTATCGCATAGATGCATACTTTAGCATATCATAAATACCCTAATGTGCAAAATTCAAAAATATTAGCTAATATTGCTAATACATTAATATAACATCCATATATAACAAAAAAGAGAAAAATCACTAATAGTGTCATTCATTATCTGATACTGTCCTACTACGATATTTAATGCGTATTCTAGATGTATTAACTAGGTAGTTAGCAACCGCTCTAATTACAATCGCATCATTGGATATAAAAAAAATATTCAGCAGAACATTCTTATCCTCTGTTTGTACAACCAGCAGAGTAGTAAAGTCCATTCATCTCTAGGAGACTTACACCATTTACAGATAAAGATGGCATGCTCCAAATTTTCTAAAACAGAACAAGTACATGAACAGAACTTCGATTGTGCAGACGTTTCTTTCCTATAAATGGCTTCTAGTATATTATTTGAATATACCTCCAATCTATATCGAGTATAATGCCTTCTTTGATTAGCCTCTGTCAGTATATCCAGATAGTGTCTGTAGTAATGTGCAGCATCATTAACCCTGAGCCATGGCGACATTCTTAGTTCCCCAATGTTAACAAGATCCAAAGATCTGTAATATTCTTTGATCTTATTCGTGACATACTGTAGAGGACCTATTTTTTGCTGGAACAAAATTTTCACTATATTCACTATTTCAAAAATACAGAGAAAATGATATGCCAGTGAAAATATATACTACCATTGACAAGTTAGCTTGCTGTTGCACTTCAGCTAAATTAAACTGCAGTGAAAATGTTGGAGCATATGAAACAGTGGAATTTAAGGGCAGTGAATTCATTGTCCTCTACAGCATGTCTGATTTTTTAAACTAATAGTGACTCCCATATCCCTACATTTCTTCAAATGAGTTACTCCCGTCTTTTGCAGGATTTGAAATAGCAAAAATAGCCATTCAGATCTCAAATGTCCCAGAGTAAGCCAGGTATATTTTTCTTTTAAACACAAGAAAGTATATCTATTCTGTTTATGCTGAATACGTTTGATCCAATAATTTACTATTCTAGCATCAAAATAAGCTCTAAGACAAATGGTCCCAATTTCTGCTCTAAGCAGAGAAGCAGGAACAGAATTATTTAACCCTAAAGTTAATCTAAGTAATTTGTTTAGTGGGACCTCCAATTTATCCAGTTTATAGTGCTGCCAAATTTGGGCATTAAACAACGCCTACGAATTGTATTTGGCCTGTACTGCTGTCAAAAGTGGTTTGATGGAGTTCCCACTGTATTTTTTGTTAAATAACATCAAGGAATTAGCGGTCCTTTTTAATTTTGTAAGCAATAGTTTCCAACTGCTTATTCCATTTATCATCTTTTGTTAATTATAGACCCAGATACATATAACTATCCACCGTCTCAAGTCTCTTTGTCCCCAAACCCCAAAATCTTTTTTCGTTTTTTCCCTTATTTCCAAAAATAAGAACCTGACTGTTCTGTACATTTACCCTTAGTTTATATTTAAGGGCATAATTGTCTAATATACCTAGCTTAGCTTGTAAACCTGCTTGTGATAATGAGAACAAGACCAAATCATCAGCATACGCTAAAACACCACAGTACTTTCCCATAATCTTTGGGGAGTCAGTATTAGCAAGATTCAGATCATATAACAAAATATAGATATATATATATATATATATATATATATATATACACAAAGAAGAAGAGGGGCAATGACACAGCCCTGCCGCATACCCATATTTGTAGGAAAAATGGAAGTAAACTGTCCTCTTTTCCTGCTTTCACCTGAGCCCATGCTGAAGTGTAGAATTCTCTAATTATTGCTACTAATTCCGAAGAAAAAACCTTTTCCCTCATTATACCCCATAAGAGATTTCTAGAAATACAGTCAAAGGCTGTACTGAAATCTATAAATGCAGCTTATAACTTCTGTTTTCTCAGGACAACGTATTTTTCTTGTACTGTAGGTGCCTAATTACAAAACAGTTATCAGTAGCACTAAAGCCAGATCTGAAACCTGCCTGAGCATCAGACAGATCTCCCAAAAGTACCAACTGTTCTTTAAGTCTATTCAGTATAAGCCTGGAAAAATGTTTCCCTAGATTATCTAATAACGAAATTGGCCTGTACATGGATGGATCTGTTTCATCACCTTTTTTAATAAATCGAGATTATTATTGCTCCCTTCCAAGAGGAAGGGAAAGTTAATCTTTGACAGCAGAAGTAAAAATATTTAGTGAGCACTATAGCCCACAAAGATGGTATACTCAGATATACTTCAGATGGGATCATGTCAGGACCCGGCGCCTTTTTAGTTTTTAAAGAGGCAATAACCCAATATACTTCAGAAGGGATAAAAAAGGGAAATAAATGCATATTATATTCTAAAGGTATTACATTCCCAATATCTGAAGAAAAAAAAATTGTGGAATACCATTTAAACCATGTATCCAAGGGTATGTAAGTAACGATTTCATATTTGACATTAGTTGTGCCCCTCGCCACAAGCAGCCTGTATGTTTGACAATCATTATTATTTATTGCTGTAAGCGTATTGTTTCATTGTTTTTGTTGATATTCCCCACATTTGTAAACAAGAAATGTCTTATATTCTTCCCTGTGTTTATTTAAATCTCTAAACCCCTGCAGGGATTTATATATATATTAGCCTTCCTAATCTTGTTATTTAGCTCCTTTTCTGCTATTCTACATTCTTGATCCAACCATGTAGTATCTCGTTCCCCAATCGTTTTATTAACAGATGTAATTTGAAGGATATCTTTAATCTTCACAAGACTATCAAAAAGTTGATCCAACCATGTAGTATCTCGTTCCCCAATCGTTTTATTAACAGATGTAATTTGAAGGATATCTTTAATCTTCACAAGACAATCAAAAAGATCGTGATGGAGTGCTTTGTAATCCAGAGTGTCATTTGTAAGCTTAGTAACTACTTCCATTAGGAAACCTCTTATAGAGGAAACTGCCTTCTCCTGCCATTTAATCCTAGTATTTCTGATTTCCAAGTGTGGTAATTGTGAATCAGTACTAATACAACAATTTGAAACCATTGAAGATAAAATCAATGGTAGGTGGTCACTCTCTTCTCTAGTTGGTATTTTTAAGGCTTCCCAAAATGACATAGTTCTTGGCTATTCATAAGCAGTGAAATCAAAAAGCATTCCTCCTGTCCTGACAGCATCCACGAAGACAGCTATGAGATTGGAATTACAGCTTCTAAGCAAAACATCTGTTCCTGTGGGCATAAAGGAGGGCACAAACTAACTGAAAATAGTCAGAACATAACAGTGAAAGACAGTCCTTCCACGTGGCTTCAGGACCCCTGAAGGCTGACAGACAAACTTATCACCAGCAGTCCCGGTCGGGTCAATGACTGTAAAGTTTTGAAATTTTCCTCTCACTAAAAAATAAAAAAGACCCAGCAGTATAAACATTTGCAGTAGGTGGTAACCTGGAAATGTCCCAGACAACATACAGTTTGTCATTCTTCCCCCCAGCAGGCCCCGATGGTGTCGCCACTGTTCTTTGGAGTAATCGCAATCACAGTCCCCAGATACTTTAAAACACAGTATCGCGTTGAGAAGCAGGGCCTAGGTCTCTGATATCTGTTCGATTCACAAATGACTGAAAGCAGCTGATGTACTGTTTCAGCTTGAATCAGACCCCTCAATAAAAGATTTGACCTTAGTTACAAGCTGTACACTTAGAAAAAAAAACATTGCTCACAGTTTCCAAAAGCAGGATAGATAGCACCAGTCATTTGTGTACCTCCTCATTTGAACAGATCTGGGAACAGAACCTTGAGATCCTGCACTGCCTGTTCCTGGGACTCGAAAGACAGCCACTGGTCCCCTTTCTTGACTTGAAGCACCGCCGGGTATTGCATCCGGAAAAGTTTCCCTGCCGCAATCAGCTTCGACACTGTTGGGTGGAATTCTTGTCTCTTTGTGCAGACAGACTGTGGGAGATCTTGTGTAATGTGAATCTTGTATCCCTTCCGTTGCACCTCCTGCAGCTCTTTGACCTTAGCTAGTATGTGTTGCTTGTCTAGAAAATTGAGAAGTTTAAAAATGAGAGGTCTGGGTGGGGAGCCTGGCAGAGGAGGGGGACGAAGGGCCCGATGTGCTCTCTCTATGATATAAGTTGGGCCATTTGGGGAAGGGTCTGCAATTTTTTCACAAAACTTTTGCAGGAATAGTATTGGAGAATTTCCTTCCTCCTTTTCCAGCACCCCAATAATTAGAAGATTGTTCTGCCTGCTCCTTCCTTCCAAATCTTCAAGTTTCTCCTCCAATTTCTTAATTCTCTGGCCAGTGTTTGTGATATCTAGTTCAGTTTTACCCTGCTTCTTCTCTAAGGAGATCGGCCTGGCTTTCTAGTCTCTCACCCGCATGTTGAGTGATTCCACAGAAGATTTAATTTGATGCAGGTCTTCTGAGATGTTTGTTATCTGTGCTTGCATGGGGTGCACTATCTCTAAGAATCTCGCCTCAGAGAGAGCAGCAGTGGCTGATAGGTTTTTTGTTGAGCCTGTGGCTTGGTTCTTGGAGCGCTTCGAGGCCTTGTCCTTCTCTGGTGTCGGGGGAGAAGAGTGCCGCGGAGGTGCTTTTTTCATATAGACCACTATTTGTTTTTGTTTGCCAGAGTCCGGCATGCTTCTTGAGAGGCTGTAGGCTGTTTTTAGATCAAATTAAACTGTAGAGTCAGTGGGTAGCAGTGGTTTTAATCGGGAGAGTTGCGGAGCTGTGGGAGATTGCTGCTGCTTGTCAGACCGCCATCACGTATGAATATGATTCTAACTACAACAATTAACAGCTTAGAAACAGACTGGGGCAGTGAAGCATCACACTGATTACTAAACAAATAAATGACTTGACCTACTTGACCTTCTATTCTCACTCGTGCTGAATTTAGCATCCTATAAATTAAGATATAAAGAAACCATTGCTCCAACTCGTTAAGTGACCACCATCATTTTCTCATCATCAGTAGCAATATGTTTCCTCACCCGATCATGATCAGGCTGAGACCATCCATCTGTCAGATAGAACCAGTTGTGTAGCGCAGATGTCAGTAATTTCTACCTTTGGACTGCAGAGTGAACGGGGGGTGGCGCACAGTGCAGTTTGTGGCTTGTATCTGGCAGATGTACGTCAGTTTATCCATTTGGTCCTGGGAAAGTGAGAACACAAGCACAATCATTGAATGTGAGCTGGATACACAGATGGTATGTCAGTATTTTTAAACCATTTCACTTTGTCAACAGTGTAGCAGCTTGACCAGCGGGCAAGCAGTGACCAGTAGAGAGAGACAACAGAGAAGATAGATGGATCACGGTCGTGGATGGGATAGATGCCACCATCCTGTGTACAACATGGATACTGAGGGATGTAAAAAATGAAATAGTTTTTTTTTTTTTTAATCGGGTTTGCGTTCGGTTCAGGTTCACCGCAGTGCCTAATTTCGAGGTTCATGTTCAGTTCAGTTCTGCTTAAAACCACAGAGTTCAGGTTCTGTTTGCGTTTGGTTCGTGGCAGAACCCGGGCTCTAGATGCACAGGCACCACACAGGAAAACTGGAGATTTACTCTTGCACTCATAGAAACTCTTGTAGCACAAAATGTATATCTCTGTTCTGTTCTGTTCCCGTTCATTGTTTTTAAATGTTGCTTGCATCCCCCCTGTGATTTGTGATTTGCAGCTTGCTTCAGTAAAAAACTACATTAGGAACCAACCGGTGAATCATCCAGTTGTGAGTGTGAGCCTCAAGCAGAGCTCCATAGTGGAATCTAACTGTGAAAGCCCCAGGTGATTGGGTGCAGCATAGCCAGCAGCACACAGTACCCTGCCTCACAAGTCAAACCCCTCCACACAGAATGTATCCCCAGCTTGATCCCTGGTACACAGCTGCCCCAACATGCAGGACCTCTCCTCTTCATGTCTTAACCTCCATGAAAACATGCCCACATGCTCCTGCCAACACACACACACACACACACGCAAGCATTAATCACTGACAGAGGAGGGCACTAGCGGTGATTAATGCCCGCTGGGGGCATTGTTACTGCGAGAAAGCCTGAGGGTTTCAACGCCCCAGCGGGCATTAATCACCGGTAGAGCCTGATGCTGGAGGTGATTAATGCCCTTGTAACACGGACAAGGTCTAGGGCTCCCTACCTTTCTCTCCCTATGTGTGTCCTGCATTCCTGCGGCACAGTTTCGCTGCTCGCTGGCTCCATCCCCCGTTTCTGTCACTAACCCCCGGCTGGCACAGCGCCACTTGTGACCCAGTGTTAGTCGTGGCCACTGCAGGAGCAACATGGCATTATGAGACAATAATGCCATGCTGGGCTTGGGAACGCGCAAGAGCAACATGGCATTATGAGAAATAATGCCGTGTTGGGCTCGTGAACGTGCTTCCCAACACAGCAACACGGCATTATCGGCTCACAATGCCGTGTTGCTCCTGCACCACGTGACGCCGTCACGCCTATCGCGGTACGCCCTGGCACGGCTCTCCATAATGCCATGTTACAAACACACACAATCACAATCACAGACCAGCACACACACACATATGCATGCATACACACAATTACACAATCACAGACCAACACACATGCACGCGCCTACACACAATCGCACGTCAACTGACATAGACACATGCACGCACACACACACTTGCTCCTTATCATTACCTGCTCCTTCTCTTTGGTGTCTAATGGAGAACACAAAGGTCTTAACACATGCCCTTTGCACCCCCTTAATGACACCAGTTCTGCAACATTGTTGCAGGGTGACGGGCCCTGTTAATATCTGTCTGTGCCACATACCAATGACTGACTGACCCCTGTGGTAGTTCAACGGTCACACACTCGCGGAAATCTTTGCAAGTTCACTGGGCAGTCACAGAGCAGTCATTACTGCCATCAGTTTCAGCAGGCACAAAGGCAGACAAATGTATTAGATATCAGGCCCCTTCCACACAAGATTTGAGTGCTTCAAGGCAGTTAATCAAACCACAGGCACAAACATTAATTAAAGTCAATATGAATCCTTTCTGGGCCAGCTCATTGACACAGTACTAGTGCTACCACTCATGACACTGGTGACCTGGGTTTGGGAACGAGCCTGGGTCATCGGGGGCCATCCCAGGGGGAGGATTGAGTGTCCCAGGGGACGCTCTTCTCTGGAGGAAGGAGGGTCATCACACTGCTCTGACATTGTCACCTGTGGATGCAAGGGTGGCAGTGCAAGGTCTGTGGTGAAGGGAGAGGGAGGATGCCATTAGATGCTTGGCTGAGGTGTGCATTAGTACATCACCAGCCTGGGCATATGTCCTTCTGCTGGAGTCCTCAGGGGAAAGGTGAGCAAGTGGTAACTAAAGGATAAATCCCCCTACACCAAGACACCACGAAGGCTGCCAGCTATGAGACCTTGTAGACAGTAAATCTGTCATCATCACCAGCAAAGGGAGAAAAAAGTGCATCTGAAAAGGAAAGAATCCTCTATGATTCCATTGTCAAGGATGTGGCCCAGGGCCATATAAAGACTTCGTCAAGCTCTTTGAAACTGTAGCCACCTCCTCCTCCAAGATAAGTTGGCAAGGGCTGGAATGGCTTCCCAGATGGTCTACTGGCTTCATTTGTACCTCTTAAACTGGCTTTAGTCGATCGAGGTTTTCAGTGCATTACCGCCCTTCCCCCATCAGATTTGGTGTACCTCAGGGCTCCATCCTGAGTCCTGTCATCGTTCCTATTTATTTCAATGCCCTCACATCCATCTGTGTCTTCTTGAACATTCACATGTACAGTATGTGGATGGCACTGCCTTTGTGGCCTCTGGAGCCTTATTCTCATCATTGCATCAAGTCTTTGACAGTGTCCAGTCCTGGTTCGCGTTATCCAGCTCTCTCTTAATGTCAAAGGGACTGCCTCCATGACTTTTGTCACTGAACAGAAGCTTGCCAGGCTCCTTACTATCCTGGTCTTCAAGATTCACTATGTGTCCCCCTTTGAAGAAGTACCCTTCTTCAAGTACCCCACTGTGTGACTGGATATATGGCTGAATTTCTCCCTGCACATTGACGCCATTCACAATAACCTCTGTCCCAAACTTGTTGCATTGTGTTACAGGTCCTTTCTCTCACTCATGAGATTATTCCACAGTAACGTCTATCCCAAACTTGGTGTGTTGTATTACAAGTCCTTCCTCCTATTTGAGAGATTATTCCACAGTAAACGCTGTCCAAAACTTGGTGCGTTGTATTACAAGTCCTTCCTCCCACTTATGAGATTGTTCCACAGTAAACTCTGTCCCACATTTGGCGTGTTGTATTACAAGTCCTTCCTCCCACTCATGAGATTATTCTTAAAATATCCTTACAGTGTAGTGTTTGACTATGCTATGAGGTTTCCAGTGCCACTTACAACCCCCCAACCCCTTGCCAAACTGGACCTCTTTTTCCATTCTGGCTGCCATTTTGCTCTGAATGCCCCATCTGTTATCCACCATTGCTCTCTCTTCCAATCCCTCTCGCTCTCCCTTGAATACCGCTGCTCTCTCACTCTCTCCTTCCCATCTGAATTCTGGTTCTCTGCTCTTACCCCTTACCTTTCCTCCCTCCTCTCCACATCCCTCTCTTTCTTCTATTCTCTTTGTTTCTCTCTCACTTGCTCTTTTTTCACCCTCTATTTCTACACCTCCATTGCTCTAACTGCCTTCTCTGTTCAACAACCTAACCAATAAATCACTCCTTATAGCCTTCTCTGCCCCCTACTATCATACTCCTTCTACTTGTCCTTTGTCCCGTTCTTCTTCTATAAGCTTGTCAGATGTTGGGACCCAAGATCAGATTTTTGGATCTAGAGTTGGATAGTTGGGATCCCATGGGATCCGACCATCAGATCTCTCGGATCTGTACGTGGGACCCAAGGTGATCAGAAGCTGTCAATATTCAATGGTATCTGAAATCTGGAAAAGGGGATGGGATACAGTGAGATCCAACTCTGGCACATACTATTCCAACACAACTAGATATGAACATTACTTACAGAACACAAAGGGCATTTTGAGGAGATCCACCCCCTGTACCAAAGCCTTAGTTAATCCAGAGTATTGCATCTGTTCTGGTCACTGGAGTACAGGAAGGACATTGAGTTGGAGGGGCCAACACATGGGCCACACAACTGATCAGCTGCCTGGGGGACAGAGAATTGAGTAATGATTGTACATACAGTATACATCATTCTGGGAAGGTTTTTATAAAAAAACAGTCAAACATGTAAAGGACTGTGCTGTGTTTTTACAGAAGATGTGAACTTACTAAGCATTCTCTGCCTCTGAAAATAAGAATCATGGGATGCTAGGTGCCATTGGTGAGGAGGAATAAATGGGTGCCATACCGTAAGTGGAGTACAGTTGAGATACTTCCCAGGACACCAACATCACCACACTCAGGTTATGGTTTATAGCCCCAGACCTTCCATATTCCATCCAATACTAAAAGTATGGGTCCAGCAGGCTTATAGGTTTAGTGTCCCCTTCCCTTTTCTGGACAGAGTGGGTGGGCCAAGCAGTCTATTTTTCTGCCTACAAATTCTGTTTCTATATCTACCCAAGCATACACCCACTGATCCACATGATAGTTCGGTCTCTTCCTTGAAAGTCCTGCTGCTAAATGTAGCCTTTACTATGGCATGGAATGCCCTCTCGTATAACGTGTGATGGAACACTATGACTCAGGGACTGATTTACACGTAAACAGTACTGGGTGCCAAAAAATAAGAAAGGAGAGAGGAAGCAGAAAGGAGTCCAAAGTTGGCTTAGACAAATGTATTAAATGTGCGAGGGGAGGGAGAGGTGGAACTTCAGGAGACTTGGCTTCAAATCCAGCCCTAGCTCAGCTGTGGCTGGGTGGTTAGAATTGACCACATATATAAAAACATTTCTGTTCCTCTCCCTCCCTTCCCACATCAGATGGAGTTCAGTGCTGACTCTACTGCCCTCATCTTTGTGATCAGATATGAACAGAGCAAGTCACCTGCTGCCAGTTGTATCCATGGGTGGGGAGTGTATGCTTTGTATTTATGTGTGTGGGGGGGGGGGGTATGCTGGCCAATGTTGCTGCGACAGAGAGAAATGAGCTGCTTACTAAGAAAGGCCAGGATGACCCAGTCTGTAGTGTATGAACATATGAACATATGACAATGCCCGCAGATAAAGACCACTTCGGTCTATCAAGTCTGCACAAGTATGCAGCGCTGTATTGTGTATACTATAGCTGACCCTCTTCCCCATCCCCACTAGATTCTACTTCCTGCCCCCCTCACCTCCTTCACTAGCCCTTCCCCCCCCATTTCAATCCTCCCTTTCATCCTATCCCACCCCCTCTTAAAGCTGCCCACTGTCCTTGACGCCACTACCTCCTCTGGGAGCTCATTCCACCTGGACACCACTCTTTCAGTGAAGAAGTTCCTCCTTTTAAATTTTCCTCCCTCCAATTTGAGAGAGTGTCCCCCTCATTTTCCCATTTCCGCTGATGTTGAAGATGTCTTCTGTGTTAACCTTATTTATACCTTTGAGGTACTTAAAAGGTTTCGACCAATCATGCCCCCCCCCCTCTTCTCTCCTCCAGGGAATACATGTTGAGCTCCCTCAACCTCACCTGATACAGTTTGTCCTGCAAGCCCTGTATCATCTTTGTTGCTCTTCGTTGCACCCCCTTCAGTAAACTGATGTCCCTTTTCAGGTGAGGGTGCCAGAATTTCACAATGTACTCTAGCTGTGGTCACACCAGTGATCTGTACAGCGACATTAGGACCTCCCTTCTCCTTGAGGTGAGTCCTTTGGCTGTGCACCCTAGCATTCTGGTGGCTTCTGTTGCTGCTTTACTACACTGGGCAGAGTGCTTCATGTCCATGGTGATGACCACCCCTAGATCCCGCTCCTCTTCAGTCCTTGTCACCTGCTGCCCCAGCCAGTAGTGTGTCCCTCCTCCTCAGTCCTTGTCACCTGCCCCCCCCAGCCAGTAGTCTGTCCCTGGGTTCTTTGCTCCAGGGTGCATAACCATACTCTTTTTGGCATTAAAGGCCAGCTGCCAGATACCCAACCACTTTTCGAGCCTAGCCAGGTCCTTTTCCTCCCTTCCTCCATGTCCACTATCCCACAGAGCTTGGTGTCATCAGCAAAAAGGCAGATTTTACCTTTTATCCCATCTGCTATGTCGCCAATAGCTCAACATAAATGGAACACCAACATCTAACCTGTACACAATCACCAACACCTTTAACAATGCGTTCTCCAACTTGGTTAGTGTCCTCCCTTCTAATTTCTTTGATGCCCCCTCTGGTAGTAACCCTCCTGAAACTACTCCTCTCCTACACCCTGCCCTACAATTCTACTTCAAGGAGATCCCAGTGCATGAAGCCAGAACCTATATTCGGAAGGCCATTCACAATGCAGGCTACAGCGGTGACTCCCTTGACCTGAAGTTGTTAGCACTTGTCCTTGAAGAAGTCCTTGAACCCCTGACAAAGGTCCTCAACCTATCACTAAGGATGTCCCAGTTCCTATCTTGCTGGAAACAGGTGACCGTCACACCGGTACACAAAAGTGGAGACAAATCACTGCAGTCCAACTACAGACCTATCTCCATCCTCCCTCCATTGTCTAAGGCCCTGGAGCGCAACGCCTCAGACCAACTAGTGAAGTACCTGGAAAAATACGACATCCAGTGTCCTGAGAAACATGGTTTCCGAAAAGGGCACAGTACCACCACTGCACTATTAGAATTCACAGGCTTCATCCATACCACGCTCAATCAAGGAAACTGTGTAGGGGCAGTATTCATCAACCTTACGAAAGCATTTGATACTGTGAACCACCCACTCCTACTCAAGCAATTATCAAACATTGGGCTCTCCAATGAAGCGCTGCTCTGGTTTTCAAGCTACCTTGGGGAGAGGGTCCAGCGGGTTAGGATTGCCAGTGTCACCTCGGAAGAAAAGCCAGTCCTTTCAGGGGTCCATCCTGGGGCCACTACTCTTCAGCCTCTTTCTCAACGACCTTCCCAGTGTCTGCCACGAAATTACTGCTCTGTGACAGCGCGCAGTCATGTTCACCAACCACCAAACACAGAGCTCCTTGAGAAACAATTACAGCTTGAATTCATGCGCATGAAGAATGGTTCAAGTCACACAAACTGGTCATGAACTACAGCAACACAAAGGTTATGACCTTCTACAACGCCAGAACAAGTACAAACCCGTGACCTCACCATCCTAAACCAAACAGGGACCTTACTTGAACACGTTCCTGATTTTAAATACCTAGGTGTCACATTGGACAGCTCACTCTCCTACCATCGGCACATAGATTCTGTCGCCAAAGCCACCAACATCCGTATAGGCCTGCTTTATAGGCACAAACACTGCATGACTCCTGACACTCTCTGGTTGGCTATCAACAGCTCTGCCACCTCCATCATCGATTACAGGCTAGCAATTTATGGCTCTGCCTCCGCCTCTGCCCTCCTCAGAATTACAGTTGCACTCAACAAAGCATGCAGGCTGCTAACTGGGGCTGACCGACTTACACACACTTGTGACCTGTACACTCGGGCAGGATGGCTTCCTCTCATCAGCCGGATACAGTATCAAACCTGCCTCTTAGCCAAAAAAGTCCTCCTCAAGGTCATGCCCCCGGGCATTGAAAAGCTCCTCATTGACCACCACAGCACCCAGCGACCTAGAAGTTCACAACAACTAACCTTTCTTGTCCCCCGATGCCGGACTACCATGGGCCAGAGGGCCTTTACCCACAGAGCACCACAGTGGTACAATACTCTCAACAAAGAAACTCTCACTGCTGCTGCTCTTGGCCCTTTTAAGAGACAACTCCGACTTCATCTCATTTCAACTAGTCGTTGTGACTGCCTCGCCTAATCAGGGGACCACCGCTCACTGCCATCCACTTCAGTCTTGACGGCTACTTCTCCCTGCCTTGCCCCCTTCTACCTGCCTACCCCCTTGCCCCCTCTCCCTTTCCTCCGCCCCAGGCATTTCCTGGCTTTTATCCCTCCCCTTTAGAGCTCTTACCCTCACCCTCTACCCT
The DNA here is from genome assembly GCA_016271365.2 of Neoceratodus forsteri. Classification (NCBI taxonomy): domain Eukaryota; kingdom Metazoa; phylum Chordata; order Ceratodontiformes; family Ceratodontidae; genus Neoceratodus; species Neoceratodus forsteri. The sequence continues at coordinate 1,117,032,978 of CM028133.1, forward strand.
CTGACAATGGCCTTCCTGCCTGCATACCCCCTTCCCTCTCACCTGCAGCACTTATTTCTAAGATTGCCCTTGGCTGGTATGTCATGCTACCTAACATTTGGCACATTTTGAATTACTGGAATTTCCTAAGCCTCAATCTCTTACTTCTTTTTATTGTGTAACTATGTATTATTATGTTGACCTTTGTATGTATGTATAACCCCCATTCTTTCGACGTGGAACCTTTGTAAACGAGCAGTTCCTGCTCAAAGGTATTTGCAATCCTAGATTTCAATAAATAAAATAAATACAAAAACAATAAATATTAAACAACACAGGGCCAAGCACTGAGCCTTGTGAGACCCCACTGGTTACAGTTCTAGGCTTCTTGAGTTTGCCCCCAACTACCACTCTCTGACTTCTACCATGAAGCCCCTGACCCACCCTGCCACTTTGCCCCTGCTCCTATACCCTCCAGCTTACTGAGCAGCCTTTTATGTGGCGCTGAGTCAAATGCTTTGCTGAAATCTGCGTACAGGATATCAACCACCTGACCTCTGTCCCCAGTTCTGATGACCCAGTTGAAAAAGTCTATCAGGTTTGTCTTACAGGATCTTCCCAGCACAAACCCGTGTTGTCTACCATCCTGAAGGCAATTTACTTCCAGAAAGTCCACCAGCCTCTCCTTTAGTATGGTCTTCATCAGCTTACCTGTAATGGAGGTGAGGCTAACTGGTCTGTAGTTACCTGGTTCACATCTGGGTCCACTCTTATGGAGAGGCACCAGGTGTGCCATTCTCCAGTCCCCTGGCCCATACCCTGTCTTGAGTGAGGTGTTAAACAGGTCTGCCAAGGGGCTAGCTAGTATTTCCACTAGCTCCCTCAGGACTCTCAGATGCACACCATCCGGCCCTGGTGCTTTATCCACCCAAAGGGCTCTGAGGCCCTTTAAAACTCTGTCCTCTGGGATAGCCCCCTCCATCTCCCCACCCCCTTTCCGCACACAAATTTTCCCCAGCGGCACTGGTCCATCCTCTTCTCTCGTGAAGACCAAGCTGAAGTATTCATTTAGACATTCTGCTTGCTCCACACTACTCTATGCCCATCATCCCCTCACTTCAATCTAACTATGCCATCCTTCCTATTCCTTTTTTTCTCTTTCATACCTAAAGAAGTTCTTTTCCCCTATTTTTATTCCCTTGGCCAGTTGTAAATCTTTGCTCATGCAACCCCTAGGTGGCGCTATCCCAAGGGCTACTACCTCTACCTGTTTGACTACGGACAGGCTGAGGGACCTAGGTCCTATGGCGGGTGCCTCCACCCAGAGGTCAGGGTTTATAGTGGTTAGACTAGCTTGGTCACAGCCCTCTGGGACACTGAGACCCCCTTTTATTCCCTCTAGTGGCTCACACAGTACACCACAGTTACAGCCCAAATACCCCGCGTATACACACTGTTCACTCATATAAATACCACTTACCCTCAAGACTGATTCTGTAGCACGTCTATGAGGACCCCCTGTAAAGTAAGGTTAAACAACATACACAGCAAAACACAATACTGTTTCCATAAGTACCAACACCACAGACAGTGTATAGTATAACAACAACAAATCTGGTATATTTAGGGGACAGTAACACAGGAGGGGGGAATCAGGTTAATTAGTGGCATTAAAACACAGTACTGTGTACACATACAGGGTCTGAAAGGTTACACTCTAGGTACCCAGGTTGGGGAAGGGATAGCCAGGTCCATTGCCCGGGCTTGGCCGGCAGGTGCAGATGGATAGGGCCCTGTAGAAGAAAATATATGCACAACACCCAATTGTAATCTGGAGCCGGAGGGCTCAGTCCAAAAAAGCAGTGAAACAACAAGAATTAGACGATACACTTGTGATTGAAAACAAGCTGCAGGGGAATACCCTGATTTGTACTCACAACACCCAAGCTGAGGATCGGATGGAGAATGTCCCTCTGGATTGCCAGAATTCACTGTACAGGGGATTTGAAATAGCGATTCCCCACAAGCACTACACACATTTATATGTAAAATGAAAGTACTATACCAGGCAGGCTGCTCCTCAATCCCGACTGCAATTACTGCAAGATACCCGGGAGAACACACAGCAGCTTCAGTTCCTGACAGACCGAGCGCGATTCAGCAATTTCTCCAGTCTTCTACATGGAGAGCCTGGTTTCTACTCTTCAGACCTCCTTCTTTCTCCTCACAAGTCAGATTCAGTCCGATCTGGCGCTTGCAACGGCTGCAGGCCAAACCTCAGGGCCTCACACATGCTTCCCATGCGAAACTATACACCGCAGAAGCACACAGCTCCTTCTTTCTTCACTGTCTCAACTGATCTGATCTTTCCAGTCACAGAGCAGGGCATTTCCTTTAGCTCCACACTATTCTGTTGGCTGGTTCAGTTGTCACTCACAATAAGACTACCTCTGTTGGTAGAAAAAGGTGCCAAGGTCAAAACTACATTTCCCAGAGTCACTGCCCATACAATCCCCTTGTGGCTGGCTCAAATTAAGAGTCCAAGTTCTGATTAATCCTCAGGCTCCAATTTAGGGCTCCCTTAACCGAACTGGCCCAGCACAGTGGTTGAGGTCCAGAATGGAGGGGTAACATACACAGAGTCACAGCTGCAATAAAGGCAGGTTAAACAAACTACAATTTTGCTAATGCTTTAAACAATTACAGTCAAATAGTTACAGCTTTCAAATGGGCTCCCTTTGCACCTTCAGCAATGGCAGAAACGGAGTGAGCAGCCAGCAGCTCAGGCGGGATTTGAGCATTAAATACACAGTCCCCCCATACAAATGAATTAAGTCTGCAAGCAGACAGCTCTTAAAGAGACAGTACGTGGAGGCTCAAATAGCACTCACTTGGAACCACATTTAAACAGCTCAGACGCCAAACACTGTCCAGACTTGGAGCATTCAGGCAAGCTCCTGGAAGACTTTTGGGAACCTCCATTTGCAGGGGGGGGTTACACCCTTCCTGGCCTGGAAAACTTGACGTCCACATCAAGTAAGTACCCCCATAAGTTTCAATACAACCATATACATTTACATCAGTATTACATTAGGCTTATACATGTAATTATCAGTCAACATATTACCTTCCCAGAAACACATTTCTGAAACTTTTCAGTAGATCACTTTTACACAGTATTATACACACATTGTACCATAACTCAGGTTATTACCTCCTGCACATGAAACCTGAAGAGAGGGAGCCCTTCCCTATCAGCTACCTTGGGGCTGGACGGGGCAGGGGCACCATACCTAGAGGGCAACACAAATAACTTGGAGTTAGCACTGATGTTCAGTTTGGGCAATGAGCTTGGGGACACATACACTCTTTTATGGACAACATTGAGAGGCAAGTCCACCGCCCTCCCAGGGGAATTATAACTGAGGTGCACCACAGGCTTTACAGCTCGACCAGTCTTTCTAGGGGGAACTGTTACAGTCTCTGCACCCTGAGCCTCATTTTCAGCATTGTTCTCACTTGTCAGGGGAGTCTCCATTGGGGTAGAGAGGCTAGAACTTGGGGCACTTTCAGCTCCAGGAGTTACAATCTCTGAGTCCACAACACTTGGCTCACATGGAGAGCTTTCAGACACTGGCAGTGGACCGTCAGGGCACTCAAAATACTCTTCTTGTTCTGGTATATCACCAGTCTGTCCCAGTCCATCATTTTCCTCCTCTGAAAGCTCAAACAGTTCAACCATACACAATGATTCCATATCATCTGACTTGATGCTTTGCACTTCACTTTCTGGGAGCATTGGCTCCAGGGACAAAGCTGGGGGCTTAGACAGTCCAGAAAGCCCAGCTCCATCTCCAGGATTGACTAGGGGATTGCCCCAAAACAACTGACTCAGTTCATAAGACGGGTAGTATTCAAAGCCACACTCACTTTCCTCTGACATGGACTGACAGTCATGTTCAACTGGGACTTGTGGAGGGGAACACTAACTCAGCATCTGTAGGTACAGACTTTCTTGATTTTTTCTTAGCAGCAGCTCTAGTCACTGGTCCAGAAGGGGCATTTTATGGGGGCTCAGACTCAATCAAGATTTGTCCAATGGGCAGTAAATAATTTCTATGCATTGTTTTAACATCTTTTGAATTATTCTCAGGCCTTACTTTGTAGACAGGCAGATCATCTAATTTGCCCACTACAATATGAGGGAGATGGTGCCATCTGTCAGCAATCTTGTGCTTGCCATACAGTCCCAGATTTCTTAACAATACTCAATCTCCCTCCTGGAGTTCCTGTGCTTTCACCTTTTTATCATACCTTTCTTTGTTGGCCAGATTTCTTTTGGCAGCCATGGTTTGAGCCAGTTGGTATGCATGATTTAGCTGGGCCTTTAACTTTTGCACATTCTGTAAATAGTTGTCAGCTTGAACCCCATCAGGAGAGACTCCAAAACACACATCAACCAGCAGTCGAGCTTCTCTTCCAAACATCAGGCAGTAGGGGGAGAACCCAGTGGCATCACTTTTGGTGCAGTTGTAGGCATGTTCCAGGGTGCTAATTTGCTGGCTCCATCTAGGCTTGTCCTTTGGGTAGAGGGTGCCTAGCACATCTAGCAAAGTGCTGTTGAAACGTTCAGGCTGTGGGTCCCTGGGGTGGTAAGGTGGTTCTGGACTTCGTACTCCCACAGAGAAAGCATCTCTTTGATCAGATGACTCTCAAAGTCCCTCCCTTGATCAGAATGGATTCTTTGTGGAGCCCCAGAGTGAACAAAAAAGTTTTCTACAAGTACTTTTGCCACAGTGGCTGCCTTCTGGTCCTTGGCGGGGAAGGCTTGAGCATATCTCGTAAAATGGTCAGTGACCACCAGCACATTACTAATATTTCTTTGATCTGACTCCAAACTCAGAAAATCAATACAGACCAGCTCCATGGGTGCACTGGTGGTGATGTTAACAAGGGGGGCAGCCCTCTGGGGCAAAACTTTCCTTTGTAAGCAGCGAATACAAGTTTGAATGTGTTGCTCCACATCAGCCCCCATTTTAGGCCAATAGAATCTGGATCTCACCAAGTCAAGTGTTCTGTCAATACCAAGGTGCCCCATGTGGTTGTGTAAAGACCTCAGTACTGAGTCTCGAAAGGCAGTGGGCAGCACTAGTTGTTGTTTATCTATTTGTCCCCCTCTGTCTACTGTTTCTCTGTATAACAGTCTATTAGTCAGTTTCGACTTAGGACCTTCCTTGTATAACAATGCAGTTCTCAAATCAATGGAGCGTAATTTGGACACATCTTTCCCTGCATAGAGGGTTTCTAAAGCTGATTTGATCATGGGATCTTAGGATTGAGCCCGATGAATACTGTCATTGTCCAGCTGAGGCAGTGCACCAATGTCTATTGCAGAAAAGTGGCAATAAGCAGCAAGTATGAAATTCTCAGAGGGTCCCAAACAATCTACCATACAGTCCACCGCGTCCGTGGACATTTGTTCCTCCCTGTCAAACTTCTGGCAGAGTGCTCGAATATCAGTTTCTGACAGTCTGACCCCGTCATTCCGGGGAACAGGCCTCCGGGAGACAGCATCAGCATCTATGTGGTTCAGGCCTGCTCTGTATTCAATAGCATAGTCATATGTAGATAATGCAGAAAACCACCTATGGCCAGTGGCATCCAACTTAGCTGAAGTCTGCACATAGGTCAAAGGATTATTGTCAGTTTTTACTAGTATCTTAGCCCCATACAATTACTCATGGAACTGGTCAACAATAGCCCACTTCAAAGCTAGGAACTCTAACTTATGTACAGGATAGTTCTTTTTGGATGGGGTCAGGCTTCTACTGGCAAAGGCCACTGGTCTCAGGCCATTCTCATGCTCTTGGTACAATACAGCACCCAAGCCTTTCAGGCTAGCATCAGTGTGCAAGACATAGGGCTTTGCTGGATCTGCATAGGCAAGGACAGGAGCATGGGTAAATTGATATATAATCTCATGAAAAGCAGCTTCACACTCAGGTGTCCATCTGGCTCCAAATACTTCGTTGGAACGGAAATACACTTTCTCAGGCTCAGAAGAAACCAACCTCTTGTATTTTTTGTGGGTAGGAGGGTAATCTTGAGTAAGATTAAGTAAAGGACGGATCACTCTTGAATAGTTCTTGACAAAACGGCGATAGTAGCCACAGAATCCCAGGAATCTTTGCAGTTCTTTTAGATTGTAGGGCTGTGGCCAGGTGGTCAAGGCCTCAACTTTACTTGGGTCGGTCTCTATTCCCTCGGTTGAGACTATGTGCCCCACATACTTCACAGATGTTTGGAAGAATTGACATTTATCGATGGACAGTTTTAGGCCAAAGTCTTCCAGTCGGTCCAACACCTTGAACAATCTGCTCTCATGTTCCTCCAGTGAGCTGCCAAACACAATAACATCATCTAGGTATACCAGGCTCTTTAATAAGTTCACGTCCCCCACTGCATGCTCCATCAGTCATTGAAAAGTGGCTGGGGCACCTGAAATCCCTTGAGGCATCCTCATGAATTCATAGAAGCCAAGTGGACAGATAAAGGTGGTCTTCTCACGGTCTTCTGGGGCCATTGGGATTTGGTAGTACCCACTGCAAAGATCCAGCACAGAGAACCACTTGCTACCATTCAGGCAGTCCAAAGCATCCTGAATGCATAGCACTGTATACTGATCAGGGATAGTCCACCAGTTTAAAGTGCGATAATCCATGCACATCCTTACTGTCCCATTCTTTTTTCTCACTACCACGATGGAGGAAGCATAGGGGCTTCTGGATTCTTGTATTACACCAGCAGCTAGCATCTCTTGCAGATGCCGTCTCACATCATCTATGTCAGCAGGGGCCAGACATCGAGACCTCTCACAAAATGGCCTTTCATCATGCAGCCGATTGTGGTGCTCAGCTCCTTGCACACATCCTACATCCCATTCTTTGAAAGAAAACACTTGGTCTCTCTGAGCAAGCTTTCTACTGATTCTCATCTTCCATTCGGCTGGCAATGGGGAGTCACCAAAATCAAACAAGTCGGGCGTCACTCTGTCATTCTCCCCCGAACACTTGTTACTAGACAACACTGCAGTATCCGCACAATGCACATTAGCCAGGGTGCAACCTCTATTTACTCAAATCTCTCTATCAGACACATTATGAACTTGAACCATTACCCTTCTGGCATAAGCATGGGCTCTGGCAGGCAAAATACTTGGCTTGACCAGCAATCCTTCCGGCAATTTCCCATCGCCTGGTGCATCCAGCATGAGGGTTGTATTCTTGACATCCTTTCTGATACGGACTTCCCCCTGTAAGGTACTCTGGGCATTTGGTGTCAGAATCAGAGACTCAGGGTCCTTCCCCCAGACAATTCCAACCAGTTCCTCTGGGTCCATTTTTTCAGCATCTTTCTGTGCCTCATAGGCCTTCTTGATCAAGGCCGGGATTCTCAAAGCTCTACCAGTCCTTGACCCTTGTTTCTCATAACACAACTGCGCCAACCGTCCAAACATATGTGCATTTGTCCCATTTAGTAGAGGAATCCCATCGTACAGTCCAGTAGGGGGACACACTAAGGCCAGGGTCTCTACTTGCTCTGCCACTCCAGCCACGGAGGTAGGGAAAGATAGCCAAACTCAGATATACCCAGAGTAGGGGTAGGCCTTCTCACTTAACCCCCATACATGCAGTCCTGCCAATGGTTTTAAGGGTACGTCTGACAAATGCTTCTGATACCAATCCTGGAACATAATTGTCACTTGGGAGCCACTGTCCAACACAGCTGTGGTGGGCAAACCATTCCCTTTTACTGTAGCTTCCATTGAAGGGCCCACTATTCTGGACCAGTCTGGAGAGGCGGTAGCAAGGGCCTGGGTAGATGATCTAGCCACATAAGGACGTGAGTTAGCATTTTTGGGATCTTCACTGTGGTCATTTCATGCACCTCTTAACCACTGCTTTGTGCTCCAAAGCTCTCCATGTAGCCAGCTCACCACTCTCTCTAAGTCTTTCCGAGACCGGCATTCCCTCTTCATGTGCCCATCCTTCCCACAATTATGGCAAAATATGTCAGCTGAAGTTTGGGGGGACCAAGGCATCACATTGGGGGCTGCGACATTGGTACTGTCAATAGAAAACCTTGGTGTCACTTCTGCCAGTGGTGGGTTGGACATTTGGAGATATCTCTTCAGTTCCCTCACCTCCATAGCCAAGACATCAAGTTTTGAGCTGGTGTCAGCAGGAGATGCGTGGGTGGGCACCCCCAACCCCATAGCAGAAGCAGTCGGGCAAGTGTCAGTGCCCGTACTCGTAGGAGCGGCCTTTATGATGAAACTGTCTGTTGCTTTCCCAATCTCCCTCAGCAGTTCACCCCATGGTGGCACACCCTTTTCCTTCTCAGAGCACTCATTAACTGCCAACCTCTGCCCCTGAACTTCACTTGACGGGTCACCTTCAGTCACTCGGATTGTAGCAGCAGCTATTGGTGCAAGTCCCTCCCGGGGTCACCTTTTCTCAACCCCTCAAATTTCTCTCATTAGCTCATCATAGGAGGTTGGGGATTCCAATCAATTGGCCAGGCATAACTGAAGCATCAGCAGGCCTGAGAAGGAGGCAGACTTAAGGATCCTGTCCAGCCTGGTTCGGTCCAATTCAATCGCTGGCAAACTACCCTTTCTGAGGCATTCTTGCAACAATTTTTCCAGCTGAGATACATACACAGACAACAACTCCCCTTGGTACTGTTGTGCATTTCTTACTCTCCACCACAGGTCCTCATTGGAATCTGGGCTTCCATACACATTCTCCAAGGCCTCAAGATAGTCCTGTGCAGTTGCTCCAGGGTTACTGGCCTGTTTGGCACAGATGGTAGCCAGGGCAGGACCTCCGAGACTCTCACTTACCCTCTTTTACTTTTCTGCTTCCGAGCATTGCCATTCTAGCACTTGAGGGGCAACACAGTCTATCCAGGTCTCCCAGTCATCCTTCCCTGGTGGGGTGGGGAGGGTGCTGGAGAAAATTTTCAACCTGCAGTAAGAGTCGTGACTATTTGCAGCTACAGATATAGGGGCTAGCACTGGCACAGAAGGAGGGGCAATAACGGGTGCTGGAGGGGGAGAGGGTGTAGAGGGTGGATCGTTCTCAGGTGGCAATAATAGTTTCTTTAAATCCTCCACAGTTTTCCCTTCCTCCAGCGACAACTTAGCAAATTTCTCCTCAAAAGTTTCAGGCAGTGGGGGAGGCTCGTTCTCCCTGGGGTCTTTACTGTCTTTGGTTATCACTCTCCAGACAGTGAGGGTTTCCCCTGGGGTAATAGTCTGTGTCACTTAAGAACTGTCTACAGGGTCCTTACACTCTATTAGGGCCATGAAACTTTGGGCGAGCAGATCAGCCTGTTGCCCCACCACCACAGGGTCTCGTAAACATTCAACCTTGGAAACTACTCCCTCTACAGTGTCCGTACTGGTACCCAGCAGGATATCCAAGATAAGTGTAGCATTTTGGGGGTTGATCTCCTGCCCAGTACACCACCTCACCAACTGGTGTACAGCCACTTCTGTTGGGGTATCCATTTATTTTTAACAGTAATTCGTAAATGTGGCCACTAGAGGACATAAAATCCCAGCAGTGAGCCTCCAAGATGTAACCCCTAGGTGGCGCTATCCCAAGGGCTACTACCCCTGCCTGTTTGACCACGGACAGGTTGAGGGGCCTAGGTCCTATGGCGGGTGCCTCCACCCAGAGGTCAGGGTTTGTAGTGGTTAGACTAGCTTGGTCACAGCCCTCTGGGACACTGAGACCCCCCTTTTATTCCATCTAGTAGCTCACACAGTACACCAGAGTTACAGCCCAAATACCCCACGTATACACACTGTTCACTCATATAAATGCCACTTACCCTCGAGACTGATTCTGCAGCACGTCTCTGAGGACCCCCTGTAAAGTAAGGTTATACAACATACACAGCAAAACACAATACTGTTTCCATAAGTACCAACACCACAGACAATATATAGTATAACAACAAATCTGGTTTATTTAGGGGACAGTAACATGGGGGGAATCAGGGTAATTAGTGGCATTAAATCACAGTACTGTGCACAAATACAGGGTCTGAAAAGTCACACTCTGGGTACCCAGGTTGGGGGGGGGGGCTAGCCAGGTCTGTTGCCCGGGCTTGGCTGGCAGGTGCAGATGGATAGGGCCCTGTAGAAGAAAATATATGCACAATACCTAATTGTAATCCGGAGCCGGAGGGCTCAGTCCAGAAAAGCAGTGAAACAACAAGAATTAGACGATACACTTGTGATTGAAAACAGGCTGCAGGGGAATACCCTGATTTGTACTCACAACACCCAAGCTGAGGATCAGATGGAGAATGTCCCTCTGGATTGCCAGAAGAGCAGGGCATGAGGACAAGGTCCTTGTGACTGGACCCCACTGCAGTTGATAGCAAATGGATATAGTCCAAATTAAGCTGGGGCTTACTTCCAGCTTCAGCACACAATTCACTGTACAGGGGATTTGAAATAGCGATTCCCCACAAGCACTACGCACATTTATATGTAAAAGGAAAGTACTACAGCAGGCAGGCTGCTCCTCGTTTTCGACCGCAATTGCTGCAAGATACCCGGGAGAACACATAGCAGCTTCAGTTCCTGACAGACCAAGTGCGATTCAGCAATTTCTCCAGTCTTCTACATGGTGAGCCTGGTTTCTACTCTTCAGATCTCCTTCTTTCTCCTCACAAGTCAGATTCAGTCCGATCTGGCACTTGCAACAGCTGCAGGCCGAACCTCAGGGCCTCACACGTGCTTCCCGCATGAAACTATACACCGCAGAAGCACACAGCTCCTTCTTTCTTCACTGTCACAACTGATCTGATCTTTCAGTCACAGAGCAGGGCATTTCCTTTAGCTCCACACTATTCTGTTGGCTGGTTCGGCTGTCACTCACAATTAGACTCCCTCTGTTGGTAGAATAAGGCACCAGGGTCAAAGCTACATTTCCCAGAGTCACTGCCCATACAATCCCCTTGTGGCTGGCTCAAATTAAGAGTCCAAGTTCTGCACAGGATAGTTTCGCTCCGACAGGGTCAAACTCCTGCTGGTGAAAGCAACCAGTCTCAAATCACCCTCATGGTCTTGATACAGCACAGCTCCTAGGCTCTGCAGACTAGCATCCGTATGCAGCACATAGGGCTTGGTAGGGTCAGCATAGGCAAGGATGGGGGCGTGGGTGAGCTGGTATATGACTTTGTGGAAGGCTGCTTCACATTCTGGTGTCCAGCAGGGCCCAAAAGGTTCATCTGCTCGGAAGTATACTTTCACGGGTTTTTTGACAGCCTCTTTCTTGTATTTACAGTTGGTAGGTGGGTAACCCTGGGTGAGATTCAGGAGCAGCGAATCACCTTGGAATAGTCTTTTATGAACCTGCGGTAGTAGCCACAGAACCCCAGGAAATGTTGTAGTTTTTTCTAGTTATGGGGCTGGGGCCAAGTAGTCAGTGACTCGACCTTACTGGGATCAGTCTCTATCCCTTCTGCAAATACTATGTGCCGCACATACTTCATGGAGGTTTGAAAAAACTGTCACTTGTCAATGGACAGCTTGAGGCTGAAGTTTTCCAATTGGTCTAGGACTTTTAACAGTCAGGTCTCATGCTCCTCTAATGTGCGTCCGAACACAATGACATCATCTAGGTACACTAGACATTCCAGCAAGTTCATATCTCCCACCGCAGGTTCCATCAGTCGCTGAAAGGTGGCCGGGGCACCCAAAAACCCCTGTGGCATTCTCAGAAATTCGTAGAACCCAAAAGGACAGAAGAAGGCGGTTTTCTCATGGTCCTCCGTGGCCATTGGAATCTGGTAATATCCGCTACGAAGATCCAATACTGATAACCATTTGCACCCATTCAAGCAATCCAGGGCACCTTGCATGCAGGGCATGGTGTATTGATCTGGGACGGCCCGCCGGCTCAGGGTTCGATAATCACCACACATCCTCACCGACCCATTCTTCTTATGCACAACCACAATGGGAGAGGCATATGGGCTCCTTGATTCCTGTATCACACCAGCTGCGAGCATTTCCTGCAGGTGTCTCCTCACATCATCTATGTCCGCTGAGGCGAGATGTTGGGATCTCTTTCAAAATGACCGGTCATCTTGCAGGCGTATATGATGCTCTGCACCCTGGAGACACCCCACATCCCATTCTTTTAACGAAAACACTTGGTCTCTCTGGGCGAGTTTCTTGCTAATCCTAGCTTTCCATTCAGCTGGCAGCGGAGACTCACCAAAGTCAAATAAGTCCAGGGTCACTCTCTCCTTTTGGCCAGAGTACTTGTTATTGGGCAATACTGCAGTGTCTGTGCAGTGTACTGTAGCTAGAGTGGACCCTCTGTTCACCCGGACCTCCCGATCTGACGCATTTCAAATCTGGACCATCACTCATCATGCATAGGCATGGGCACGGGCAGGCAAGATGCTGGGTTTAACCAATAATCCTTCTGGCAACTTTCCATCACCTGGTGCATCCAACATTAATATTTTGTTCTTTACGTTTCTCTTCAGGTGGACTTCTCCATGGATTGTGCACTGGGCATTGGGGGCCAATACCACGGAGTCAGGCTCCTTTTTCCACACTATCCCCACTGGCTCATCTGGGTCCTCTTCACTGGCTTTCTGTTGTAAGTCATATGCCCTTTTTACTAAGGCTGGAATTCTTAGGGCCTGTCCAGTCAGTTGCCCTTGTTTCTCATGGCAGAGTTGTGCTAGTCTCCCAAACATGTGGGCGTTTGTTCCAATTAACAGGGGAACCCCATCATACAGTCCGGTGCGGGGACACACTAGGGCCAGTGTCTCTTCTTGCTCCTCTACACCAGTTACAGCTGCAGGAAAAGACAATCAGAGGCAGACATAGCCTAGGTATGGATAAGACTTGTTGCTCAGCCCCAACACATGTAGGCCTTCCAGGGACTGTAATGGCGCATCAAATAAGTGTTTGTCATACCAGTCCTGAAAAACAATGGTCACTTGCGACGCACTGTCTAGCACATCCACATCTAGCACATCCCAAGTAGGAATACCATTCACAGCCACAGTAGTCTTCATTGAAGGGCCCACTATTTTGGACCAGTCTGGAGGGATAACAGCAGGGGCCTGGTCAGACGATTTAGACACAGAGGGTTTTGAGTTAGAATGGCCGAAGCCTTCACTGCGGTCATTTCGTGCACCCCTTGACCACTGACTCATTTTCTGAAGCTCTCCTTGAAGCCGGTTCACCACTTTCTCTAAGTCCTTCTGAGACCGGCATTCCCTCTTCATATGGCCATCCTTGCCACATTTGTGACAAATGACAGGTTCTCTGGGCATCCTTGGGGAAAACATAGCAGGGGATGCTGGAGCATCGATGGGAGACTGTGATCTGAATTCTGCTGGCAGTGTACCATGTCTAAAAAGTTCCTTTAGGGTGGCAGTCAATTCCTTGAGCTCAGCTGAGAAGCCACCTTCAGTAGAGGATGCCTGAGGGTGCACCCCCAACCCCATAACAGTCACGTCCTGACATGGGCCAGGGTCTCTGTCAGCTGGGGATACCTCAGTGAATGCACCCGGTTGTACTTTTCTGACTTCCTTCAGCAGCTCCTCCCCTCACTGTTCAGCCCACGGCGGGACACTCATAGTGGTCTCCATTTTGGAAGGGCCTTCCGGTGCCATGATCACTTGGGCTGCACTCACCCCATAATTACAATCTCCCTCTTCACCTTCTACCTCCCAGAGTTCTTTTATCAAGTCACAGTAGTCAGGTGGGTTACCGCTCCTATCCTGGAGCCTTAACTGGATGATCTGCAATTTAGAATGCTTGGCATGTTGCAGTATGTGCCCCAATCTCACACGGTTCGAATCACTGGCGGCTACCCCACCTTTCCGGTAAGCTTTCTGCAGAGCTCTTTCTAGGCGAGTAACATACACAGACAAACTTTCCCCCTTCCATTGATTGATACCTTGGAATTTCCACATCAGAGTCTCCCCTGACTCAGTGCTCCCAAAATTGCCTTCAAATACAGATACTTCTGAGCAGATGCATCAGGATTTGTGGACCTCTAAAATGTAATGGCTTCAAGTGTGCGGCCCCTCAAACTTTCTATGATTCTTTTCCACTTCTCAGCCTCCGCACACTGCCACTCAGGTGCCAAGGAGGGGCAACATAGTTGATCCAGGTCTCCCAGTCATCCTCCCCCTGAGGGGTGGGGAGGGTGCCCGAGAAGATTCTCAGCCTTCGGTAGGAGTCGTGACTAATGGCGGGTACAGATATAGAGGCCAGAATTGGCACAGGCACGGAAGGCGGGGCAGTAACAGGTGCTGGAGTGGGAGGAGGTGTTGGGGAAGGAACACCCCCCATGTGGCAGGAATAATTTCTTAAAGTCCTCTATAGTTTTCCCTTCCTCCAGCAACAACTTAGCAAATTTCTCCTCAGAAGTCTCAGATAACGGTGGGAGCTCATCCTCTCCAGGGTCTTTACTGTCTTTTGTTATCAATCTCTAGGCGACTAGGATCCCTTCTGAGGCAATAGTCTGTGGCACTTTAGAGCTGTCCACGAGGTCACTACACTCTACCAAGGCTATGAAAGTTTGGGCGATCAAATCAGCCTGTTGACCCACCACCACAGAGTTTTTTAAACATTCAACTTTGGAGACTGGTCCCTCTACAGTGTCCTTACTGGTACCCAAGGGAATATCCAGTATAAGTAGAGCATTTTGGGGGTCGATCTCCTGCCCAGTACACCACCCCACCAACTGGTATACAGCCATTTCTACTGGGGTAGCCATTAATCATTAACAATAATTCATCATTTTTGGCCACTAGAAGGCACAAAATCCCAGCGGTGAGCCTCCAAGATGTGACCCCTTGGTGACACTATCCCAAGGGCTACTACCCCTGCCTGCTTGGCTTGTAGCAGGTTAAGGGGCCTGGGTAAGGAAACGTGTGCCTCCACCCAGAGGTCAGGGTTGTTAGTGGTCAAGCTAACCTGGGCACATCCCTCTGGGACACAGTAACCCCCCTCTTTCCCTTCTAGTGGCCTGAACAATATACAATAATCACTTTCACAATGACCCTTATTCACCAGGCAATTACCCACACGGTTTGCACTTACCACCAGGGCTGGTTCCTCTAGCTTGACCCTGGGGACCCCCTGTAAAACAAGGTTAAGCACAGCAAATAGCAACAGTACAATACTCTTGGAACAAACTGGAACCACAGTCAGGTTAAATGCAAACAAAGTTAAATCTGATTTATTCAGGGGACTTGAACAAGGGAGGGGTGTAATCAGGTTGATTTGCATAAAAGCTATATTAATCAGACAGTTATACATGCAGTTCAGTGTCCCTGCACAGTCACACACTCTGGGTACCCAGGTAGGAAAATGGTGGGCTAGCCAGGAACGTGGCAGCTGGTTGGGGCCCTGTGATGGAAGAAAGCAACTTGCACAACACACACTATTTGTAATCCGGAGTCGAAGGGCTCAGTTCATGAAAGAAAAGGTAACAAGACAATCAGATGACAACACTTTTAGATTTAGCTACCCTGATGTTTACTCACGATACCCAATACTGGACACAGACAGGATGAAATTGAGACTGCAGGCTGTTGAGCTGGAGTGCCCAGAGAAGCAGAGCCCACACGAATCACCAAGGTGTCATTCCTGTTCAAGGCATTGAGTAGGGGGCTGATCCCCAGGCCGGTCTCTCGTTGATGACTTTCTCTGCGTAGCAGGTATTCTGGCTGGGCCAGTGTAGCAGGGCCCAGGCAAATGGAAATGGATACGGATTCAGTCTGTGGAGCTGGATACTGCCTCCAGCAAGCAAAAAACAGTTCAGACACACAGTGGGGAACCAAATCATGACCTACTATAAGCACGCAGCACATTCACATGTAAGGAAATTCCACCGTACCAGGCAAATGGCTCTCCGGTCGCAATTACAGAGTCTCTGCACAATCCAGGAGTTCAGAGGTAGCTGGAAGTCCTGACAGGCTGATCACTTTCAGCAAATCTTCGGTCTTCTTCAGGTTAAAGCCTGGTCACAATTCAGTGGCTTAATTCGCTCTCCAAATTCGGATTCAGTCCGAAAAAAGCACAAGTTCCCTCTCAGGAACAGCAGGCAGGCATGCAGGCCAAACTCAGGCCTTTCTACAATTCTCCCAAGCGAATCCACTATGGATTGCTGCTTGAACTATCTTGAGCTGTTACGTCTTCACTTCCCAACTAAGATCTAACTGAAACTGCAAGCAGTGTGGGATTTTCCTCAAGATCCAAAAGGTTCGGTTGGCTGATCTGTCTGTCAGTCGCAACAGGGGCTCCCCCTCCAGGTTATTTTAGGAGCCAAAAGCCCAAAACTACAATTCCTACAAGTTTTGGCCCCACTAAGCCCCTGTAGGCAGGCTCCATTTTAGAGTCCCAAATGTACTGATTGGCCCATTCTGACAGTCCAGGACCAAGATGATGGAAACAAATAGAACTGTGCATGCTGCAAAGAAGGCAGGTTAGAACAAACTGCGATATTATTACTACTCTAACAAATGATCAGCAAACAAGTACATCTTCTAACAGAGCTCCCTCTCAGATTAATTATGACTGCAATCCAGGCAGCTCTTAAAGAGATAGTACACAGAGGCTATACAGGCAGTCTCTGACAATACATTTAAACTGCTAAAACGCAGGTCACCAGCCTGGCAGTGAGCATTTAAGCAAGTTCAAGGAAAACTTTTCAGGAACCCCTATTTGTAGGGGGGTTACATAAATGTTAGAGGGCAAAATCTATGGGTTTAGAGGCAATCTCTCACCAATGGAAAATAGGTAGTTTCTGCCACTCGATGTAACTGTAAAATTATTAGAGCAACAAGTTGTGTGTAATTTCTGAAAACAAGTTCAGGCTGCATAGGGTGGTATCTCACTTCACTGTCACTGCTGCTACTAGGAGGTAGTTTCAGTGACAAGTTAGCTGCTGCATCCATTTACATTACTTGTGATCACGCAGGCCAACATCCACATCGAGTGGCAGCAACTACCTCTTTCACGTTGGTGAGAGACTGCCTGTAAACCCGTTGGTTTCGCCATCTATGCTCATTGTTGTTCATGTAACTTTCTAGTACTGTGTTTATTTACTGTTTTATTTATTTGAGCAGAGTATTCATTTCTCATGGCACATCATTGCAGGATCTCAGCCTCTTACCTGATACTCTGAAACTTGATAGCACCAAAATAAGAAAATGTACGTGGGATATGGTGGGGTGGGGGGAGGCTTGGTAAAAAGCACTGGCCACACACCTTTCACCACTATCAATAATGTTATTTTGCAGCCGTGTTGGTTCTGAGCAGAATTTGTTTTTTATAGCTTAAAAACAAATGAGGTAGAGACAGTTCTTGTGCAAGCTGGCAGTTTGGAAGTCACTACTTACTGCACATTTGTTCTGCAAATAGCAACTTGTTGTTAGCTGTGCAAAAATAGCATGACATACAGTTAGCAGCATAGAACAAATAGAAGATTGTGGTTAATGGTGCAAAACTACATATGAGCATATGTATTTATTTATTTATTTGTGTCTAGGATGACAAAGTACCTTTGAGCCAAGGCTCTTTTACAAGGGTTCCATGTCATGCTGGTTACAGGGTAACAGACACTAAAACATAAAACAGTTACAGGTACATGGTTTTAGACAGTAACTTTGCTTGACAAAATCAGACTGAGTGATGAGTAACTCCAGAAACAATAGGAGGAAGAGGGCAAGAAGGGGAGAGGGCTGAGGGTAGGGGAAGGCATAGGTATAGAGGGTCAGGGTGAGGTAGCCGAGGGGCCTTGTCAGGACAGACACAGGGCAAGTGCATTAGAAGTTGCATTGGACAGGTAAGTGCAAGAAGAGAGGGCAGAAACTGACACCTACTGTATAAGGTCAGAAGCAGTGTAGGGAATGAAGATGTTATGGGGGTGCAAGCACAGGTGAAGGTGCCAGCAGAATAAGGCCATTAGGTCTATAGAGTTTGCTCGTATTGCAGGATCCTCAGCGTTAGCTAATGACTCTGCCCCCCAATCAGCCTTTCCCCTCCATCCACCCCACTCTTGATCCTTATTTTCCCTTTAACTCTATCCCAGCTTCTCTTGAAGCTGCCTACTGTTTTCAGTGAATCCACCTCCCCAGGAAGCACATTCCAACCTGCCACCATCCTCTCCATGAAGAAATGCCTCCTAGTCTCTCTCCTAACCCCCCCCAACTTGAGACTATGTCTCCTCATCTTTGGATTCTTGCTGATCTTGAAGAGACCCTCCTTGTTCACCCTATTTATTCCCTTATAAAGGTCTTAATCACATCCCCTCTCTCTCCTCTCCTCCAGGGAGTACATGCTCAGGGCCTTCAACCTCTCCTCATATGTCCTAGCCTGCTGGCCCATGCTCATCTTAGTTGATCTACTTTGGACTGTCTCCAGCAGGTTTGTGTCTTTTTTATGGTATAGGCACCAGTACTGTATGCTGTGCTCCAGGTGAGGCCTTCCCAATGACCTGTACAAGGGCAGTATTACCCCCTCCTACCTACTGCTGATCCCTCTGGCAATGCAGCCTAACATCTTATTTTCCTTTGCTACTGTTTACCTACATTAAGGGAAAGGGAAAGGGGAAATTGTTTAACCAGGAAAGGCACACTAAGCCGGAGCTTGTTTCCAGGTGCGACCTGGGAGCACAAGGAAGTTAAGTGACTTGCTCAGGGTCACACAGTATGCAAGTGGAAGCTGTGAGATTCAAACCCAGGTCTGGTCTGCTGGATGTCACCAGATTTGCAGCTCAGAGCCTTAGACCATCACTTCCAGGTTCTTTTCCTCCTCGGATGTAGATATCCAGACCCATACAGACTGTACTCAGTCCTTAGGTTCTTGGCTCCAGTGTGCATAACCTTGCATTTCTTTGCATTGAAGCCAAGTTGCCAAATCCCGGACCACCTCTCCAGCTTTTCCAGATCTCTCCTTAGGTCTTGTACCCCTTCTTCTGTGTCCACCCTTCTATAGGACTTGGTGTCATTCACAAATAGGTAAATCTTGCCCTTAATACTGTCTCCGATATCATTGATGAAGACATTGAAAAATATCGGTCTGAGCACCAAGTCCTGTGGGACCCCACTAATAACCTCTCTGGTACTGGAGAGCAAATATCCTACCACCACCACCCTCTGAGCCCTGCTTCTCAAACAATTTTCCACCTGCCCAGTCAACTTCTCACCAATCCCTAGATCCACCAGCTTCCTATTTAGCCTCGTATGGGGTACAGAGTCAAAGGCCTTGCTAAAGTCTAGGTAAAGATTGTCCACCACTTGGCACCAGTCCACTGTTTCAGTGACCCAGTCAAAGAAGCCAATCAGATTTGTTTGACACAATCTCCCTCCCATAAACCCAAGTTGCTACTCATCCTGGAGCCCATGCTCTTCCAGATACTCTACTAATCTTTCCTTAAGTATGGTCTCCAAGTGCTTGCATGCGATTGAGGTCAGACTGACCGTTCTATAATTACTTGGGTCATCCTTGGGACCACTCTTATGGAGAAGCACTGCATGTGCCATCCCCCAGACTTGCAGTACCACACCTGATTCCAGTGAACTACTGAACAGGTTAGCCAAAGGACATGCAAGCTCCTCCTCCAGTTCCTTTAACTCCCTTAGGTGTATGTCATCTAGGCCTGGGATTTATCTACCCTCAATAGCAATCCTGTCTTTACACTATCCAGCTCTATTAAAACATCTGTGACCCCCACCCCTCTTTCCCCTAGTGTACCACTCTATCTCTCTCACTGGTGAAGATGGAACCAAAGTACTCATTCAGTACCTCGGCTCTGCCCCCATTCTCCTCTACACACCCTTCCCCTTCCTGAGACCAACAATCCCATCTTTCTTGTCTAATTCCTCATTAATATAGCGAAAAAAGTGCCCTTTCCACCTTTTTAATTCCCTCCGCTATCTGCAGCTCCTTCTGAGCATCAGCCCACTGGACTACCCTACCTTTACTGCTACACTAGCCATCTTCAGGTAGTCTTTCCTGTCTTCCTCCATCTGGGTCCTCCTGAACTTCCTGTAGTCCGACCTCCTATACCTTATACCTGGGTGACCTCTGTGCTAAACCAGCTGGGTGCTTTGGCCCTTAGGTTTTTCCCATTGAGCCTGATGCATTCCCTTGTGGCTACCATTATTCCCTCCTTTATGATGGACCACCTTTGGTCCACCCCCATATCCCATCAGATACTTGCCAGATGAGTTCTTAGCAGCTTGGTATCTTTCTGAAGTCTGCCTTTCTACAATCCAGGTTTTAGTCTTAGTGGGGGCCTTTTCCCTGCCCATGTCCAACTGGAACCACACTGTGCAATAGTCACTCCCACCTAGGGGTCCATGACCTTTATATCTTGGACAAGGTCTTCACTTGGCAGCACCAGGTCAAGGATTGCCCCCTTCCTGATGGGTTCTATAATGCCCTGAGTCAGTAACCCACTGTGCCGTGCATCTAGCATCACCTGACTCCTGATGCAGGTCATGGCCAGCACCCTCCAGTCCACCTTGGGCAGGTTAATGTCCCCCACTATTATTACCTCTCCCTTCCCTGCAGCAGTCTTTGTGAGTTCAATTCCCTGTCTCTTTCCTCTTCCTGATTGAGTGGTCTGTAAACCACCCACAACCTCACCTTCCTCCCTCTGATCGACAATAATTGAGTCCACATTGCTTCTGCCCTCCCTTCTTCTGACTCCTCCCTCATACAAGTTATACCCTCCCCGATGTAAACCACCACCCGTCCCCCTTTTTCTACCTTCCTGTCCTGCCTGTATAATTTAATCCCATAGATTAAAGAGAGGTCCCAGTCACGGTGACATGTGGCCCATGTCTCTGCGACCACCGTGATGTCCACTCCCTTCCTGCCAACAATGCTTGCAAGTCATCCATCTTGTTTAGTAGCACTTAATATCCTTGCTCAGCTGCTCCATTGTTGGCACAATGCATCCATGTTCTACTACAGAATGCTGTGGAACAAAGGGGCATAAACTGCAACATACAGTTCTAAAATGGTACTGAACAGCAGAGTGTAAATCAGTAACATTTACCGATGTTACTTAATGACCTGTACAGGTAGAAAAATAACAGAATTGGAACCAGTTTTCAGAAAAATGCTTCTGCCGGAAAAAAATGTCTTTCAGGTTCAGTGCAGTTCTCCTTTAAAGTAGCTCAATAGAGACAAGTGCCCGAGGCATTCAATCCCAGCTGAGGTAAGGGGAAACCAAATGCTGGCAATGGGTATATGAGTGACAGCCAGCACTCAGTTTCAGCTCCTCAAGGATCAACATGTTTACTAGAAAGACTCCACTGCCCACAGCATGTTTTTAATGTTCAGTACACAAAACAGGTTAACTGAAAAGGGTCCCTAAATACAGGTTGTAGTGCCTGTCTCTCACTCAGCAGGTTTTGTTACAGGTTGCTCACAAACACTAGCTGTGGCTTTGTAAGATGTTACCAAGGAAACAGACAACAAAACCGCAGGGTCCATGACATCAGTCTTAAGAATGAAGTATGCCTGCTGAAGTGAAACAAGTAGGACACAGCAGCTCAAACTAAGCTTTCCAGGCACCAGAATGAAGAGAAATGTTGCTTGATTTCTACTGTTTATCCCTGCTGCTACATCTCTCACCTTTGGGCCCCTTCTGGCTCAGATTTTCACCAGAGGTACTGGTACTGGTACTGGTACTCTGCTCCAGATCTCCAACATCCTTACTGCACACCCTGTAGGATATCCCCCTGTGGTGGTGTTCGGACAGAGCTTGGGAGGTATAGCTGAGACCTACAAGTTCATTTTTGTGCAGTGGGGGGCAAGAAACTTGAGGGTAGGTGATGTGGACGCCCAGTGGTGCCCTTCATTCATTTCCAGACAGTGCTTTTTCCTTGACTCCATGACTCATATTGATAATCACATCATAATGCCAGCCTATGGAGTTTAGGGGGTACCATCCAATGTCGCCCAGTCACTGGTGACATCAGTGCTGCTCCTAAGCCTTACCATAGGAGGTGCATAAGCAGTACGTGTCCCAGAGTCATCACTTGGGGTGTGCAAGCATTGCCTTGCGCAGCACTCCCAGGAACCCATCAGCCTAGGGCTAGGAGCTGAGATCATGGCGCTCCTAAACCAGCAAAGGAATTACTTTGATTTTTGTATAATTTATCTCTCCAGCATAGCCCAGCTGACTTGTTGAGATGCAACATTTCAATTTATAGTGCCAGTGTGTCTTTCACCAAATGTTATAAACAAGGCCCCCTGTTTTCTGTGGTTCTGCGGCACACGGCGATTGCCGCAGAAATTATGACCTGCCACAGATTTTGGGGCCTATCACAGAATTTGAGGTTGGCCGCAGAAAGACAGACAGAGAGTGACACCACTCCTTTCAAGCAATTCCTCTGCCTGCTTGTAGCTTTATAAGAATTAAAATTCACCCCAACCCCTCAAACCATCCATACCCAGCCCTGAGAAGCCCCTCCCCCCAGCGTCACCCTATTTTTTTATATCGGCACCCCATTTTTGGTGCAAGGCTGCATGATAATCCGTTGTCTTTTCCTGTCACTGCTAGTGGGCCAGAGTGCTTTTTTCTTATCTTACTAGTGCTTTTAGGGCCCACACAAAGCCATACTGGGGCATGAATTCAGCATTTGGGTCCAGCAGTAACAGGAAGAGGCGAAGGACTGTCCTACACTGTTGGACCAAAAAATGGTGCCAATAGAAAAAAAACAGAGGCTTTGGGTGGAATGACTCTTAGGACTTAGATATGCAGGGTTGGTATTTCTTGTTTCATGAGGGGGGCACAGTAATGTGTAAGAGGTTACTTTAAAATACTTTTGAGGCAGGAAGAGGAAGATTGGATCATTGTACAGTGTTGGGTTGGATAATGACATATAGTACATTAAGATCTACAAGACCACTCAATAGCATTCTCAAAGCTTGTTAGGAAAGTGATGGGTTTGAGGTGGGCAGTGGTGGGGTTTACCTGTTCTAAAACCATGAGAGGGTAAATTGCTCAGGGGGGCAATTTGCTATAATTATGGGGTTTAGAGCACAAGTGGTTGCTCTGGAAGAGACTATGAGGTTACCAACCTGGTGGGTCAACTCTGGTGCCTAGGGAAGAAAAATGTAAATTATAAAAAAATGCAAGCAAAGGGACAGCTAAGTAAATCAATGCACATTTTTTCCTGCTGGCTACATCCGCCTTGTTTGGACTGTTGCTAGCCACAGATCTCTCTGCATCAATTCTAGCTAATGAGCAAAACTTCCTTCATCACTGCACCCCTACTCACTCATCACCTCATCCTCTTAGCCTGACCAGTGTGGCCCCAAATAAGGTCACACCCCTAGCGTCTATAGTTCTGGCATCCCTATCAAACAGAGAACAAAGACAACTGGGTTATCTGATTCACTCTACCACGCTCCATAAACACCACTGGCATCCTCCGACCTGCCCCCTCCTTCTACTAGCCCTGCTAGCAGGTGACGTAGAAACCAACCCTGGACCCACGAACACACACATTGACCACACAAATGCCACATGGGTTGGATGCCACGGTATGAAGATTGCCCACCTAAATGTATGTAGCCTCCCTTCCTTCCTCAGAGATAGAGGCCTGGGTGACCCTATACAAACCCCATGTGCTGGGTCTCTCAGAGACCTGGCTAAAGCCATACCATGACAGTGCCTTGTACCAACTTCAAGGCTATTCCCACCTCTGGATGGCTAGACCGGGTAGGAAGAGAGGAGGAGGCATCGCACTGTATGTCCAGGACCACATATCAGCTGCCATTGTTGCCTGCTCCACTGCCAACTCCATTAGTGAGTGGATTATTACTAAGCTAACCGTTAGTGCTTCACAGAAATTTTACATTGGTTGTTACTACAACCCACCTCCAGCTACCACCCAGGGACTGTCTACCCTTCTCTCCGGTCTAGCATCCACCACCCCATCTAGGGATGCTTTCCTACTAGGGGATTTCAATCTCACTTGGGCAGCAAACTCAATCCCTGACTACACAGCCCTACTAAAGTCACAAAACCTAGAGCAAGTAATCTCTACCACTACAAGACACAACCATCACACACCAAACCACTCTAGCCTTGATTGGATTATAACAAACCGGTCTGACCTACTCCTCCTAACAGGCACCATGTCCACGCAATTAGCGACCACACCCCCACCTACATCGTTGTGAACAACAAGACAGTTCACCCCCCACCAACGTTACTGTTCTTCGAAATTACAACAGCCAGAACCATGACCATGTGACTAGGGAAGCAGTGTCCTTAAACTGTTACGACAAATGAAGGTCAGGGACTCTAAATATAGAGCATTCAAAGAGTCCCCGCCCCCCCCCAACTATGGAATGCCTACAGGCAGCTGCGCAATGCCTGCAAGCGGATGGCAAAATCACTAAAAGAGAAATACTTCACTGAGCTCCAAAAAAATACCCTGGGGAATCTACGTAGTTTCTGGGCCTCAGCTGGGTACATACTAAACCCATAGACAAACAAGCAAATAACAGAACTCACATCCCCATCAAGCACCATCGATGACCCTGCTCACATCGCTGACCTCCTCAAACCTATGTTTACTGAGCTGACCCCGTACCTTAACAAGCTCCCTCCTCACCCTCCCTCCAGCCTAAACAGTAATGGTAGCCCCTCCACTCCTGCTAACTCTGAAGCCTCTACCCCCCCCCTCTACTTCAGGGCCATTGCTCCCAAGACCATCATAAAACTCCTGAAAACCCTCTCTTCCAGCGGCAGCCCTGGAAGTGATGGGCTCTACCCTGCCTTCCTGAAGATCATCTCCCCAGCCCTTGTCAAACCGCTAACACACATTTTTAACCTTGCACTGTCGACATCAATAGTGCCTGACACCTGGAAACATGCAAATGTGATTCCCATCTTCAAGGCCGGAGACCCCCTATCCCCGGAGAACTATAGACCTATCTCCCTACTACCACATTTTAGCAAACTACTAGAGAAAGTAGTCCATTCCCAACTATCCGAACATCTCAATAAGTACAAACTCCTATGCCCCTTTCAGCACGGTTTCCGCAAACACCACAGCACCTCCTCTGCCCTGGCAGTTTTTTCAAACTCTATCTTCTGAAATATGGATGGGGTAAGGCCACAGGAGCAGTCTTTGTAGATTTGTTGAAGGTTTTTGACCTCGTTGACTATCTTCTCTCCACACTTCAACATTTTGGCTGTGCCCCTGGACCTGCAGCCTGGTTTCGTAGTTACCTCACAGACAGGTCAAAGTTCGTGCTCATAGGCAAAGTTGCCTCAGCTTCCCTTCCCACCAGCACTGGAGTTCCACAGGGATCAATTCTTGGCTCCCTTCTCTTCTCCATGTTTATTAATACTCTACCGGTAGATAGCCTAAATTGCAACGCCCTCCTCTACGTGGACAATCTAGTCCTGTACTACAATGATAAGTCCCTGGAATCCATCTCCTCCACTCTCACGGACAACTATGCAGTGGCTGCACACTGGTTCACATCCAGAAAACTCCTTATAAATGGGAAAAAGATGAAGGCCATGCTCTTTGGATCCAAGCCTTTCCTAAATAAGACTGCCAAGTTAAACTCCTCCCTCACCGTATGTAAACCGCAGGACCTCCACTTGAGCAGGTCACCTTTTTCAAATATCTTGGTGTTACCCTCGACCCATCGCTCACCTACAATGATCACACAACCCTGACCGTAAGTAAGATTAACCAGAAGCTAGGTGTGGCGTACTACACAAACCACCTGCTATCACCTGAAGCTCGACTCGCCATTGCACAAGGCAACCTTCTCCCACTCCTAAATTACTGCTCCCCCATCTACTCCCACATGTCAATAAAGAAGCACTCCTGCCTCAACATGACATACAATGCCATCTGTTGCTTTGTTCTCAAAGACCCCGCATTAACTCACCACTGTTCACTCTACCAGTCCCTTGGATGGCTCCCTCTCCAGGCACACTTTGACTATACCGCAGGCTGCCTAGTCGACAGTGCTCTCAGAAGTAACCAACTATCCCCCCTTCATCCCCCTACTCATAAGTAAAGTGGCCACGAGATCTCTTAGGGCATCCTCCATTCAATCCCTGGGAGTTCCCCGTGTCTCTACAGCGATGGGCAGCAAGGCCTTCTCTGTCTCTGCCCCCTTCCTCTGGAACCATTTTCCCGCATCCATTTGTACATCACCATCCCACACATCTTTCAAATCTAACCTTAAGGCCTGGCTAAAGTGAGTAGGGAAATGGATGTCGGGAACCCTGTGGATGTGGTCTTTCTGGATTTTGCTAAGGCTTTTGACAAACTACCCTATAAAGAACTACTGTCCGCATTGAATAAAACAAAACTGCCCAGTAATATCTGTAGATGGGTTTCAGACTGGTTGCGGGGTAGAAAGCAGAGGGTGGTCATAAATGGGGATTATTCAGATTGGGCCCTGGTTTTAAGCGGTGTGCCCCAGGGTCGGTTTTAGGGCCCAGTTTGTTTAACTTGTACATTGCTTCACTGCAAATCAACAACAAGAATGTATGGATGTACAAGTTTGCTGATGACTGTAGACTGGGTACAGTTCCAAGAAATTATGAACAAATAGATGCACTACAACAAACATTAGACCTAATAAATAAATGGACCAACCTCAATAAACTTGAACTAAACATATCCAAGCGCAAGGTCATGCACTTGGGTAAGAAAAATAAGGAAGCAACTTACCAACTGGACAATACAAATTTGGGAGTTGTTACTGAGGAAAAGGACCTGGGCGTCACAATTACAAATGACCTAAAATTCAGAGTACATTGTAGAAAACAACTAAAAAAAGCAACCCAGATCCTTAACTGTATACTAAAGTACGTCGCAAGTAGAAGGAGTGAGGTTCTGGTTCCTCTGTATGTTGCACTGGTTAGACCGCACCTGGAGTACTGTGTGAGAGTTTGGGCCCCATATAACAGGGAGGATATACTTTCTATCAAGGGAGTACAAAGAAGACTAACTAAACAAATAAAAGGACTAAAAAGTAAAGAATATCATGAAAGATTAGTGAGTCTGAACCTTTATTCACTTTGTTATCGTAGACTAAGGGGTGATCTATGTTTCTTATACAAAAATATTGAGGATGAAGATCTGTTAAAAGACTTGGGTATTACACATAATCATGGAAGAATCAGCACAAGGAAACATACGAAATTTCAATATCACCAAGTGCAAGGTGTTGCATCTTGGTCGGGGAAACCCTAAACACAGGTACACCCTGGGAGGGGAGGTGCTGGAAGCCTCAACAGGGGAAAAAGACCTAGGGGTCATGGTGGATACATGTATGAATAACACTGAGCAGTGCAGGAGAGCAGCTAGCAAGGCAAACAGGATGTTGGGATGCATCGCAAGGGGATCACCTAGGAGCAAGGAAGTGATTCTGCCGCTGTACAATGGACTGGTTAGACCACACCTTGAGTACTGTGTGCAGTACTGGAGACCACACTTGAAGAGGGACATACAGCTCCTGGAGAGGGTACAGAGGAGGGCAACAAAGATGATACGAGGGCTAGGGATTTGACTTACGAGGACAGACTTGAGGAGCTCTGCCTGTTTTCATTGGAGGGAGGAGAGACAGGGGACATGATTGAGGTCTTCAAGTACCTCAAGGGAATAAATAGGGTAAACATGGAGGGATCTTTAGACTAAAGCAGGGAGGCATCACCAGAGCATGGTTTGAAGTTGGAAGGTGGAAGGTGAGGGGAAAAGGAGGAGGTTTTTCACTGAGAGGGTGGTGGACCCTTGGAATGCTCTGCCTGGTGAGCTGGTTCAGAGATCCACAGTGGAGAGCTTTAAGAGAGGGTGGGACAGACACAGAAAGTGGATGTATCAGATGATGGCCTGTCCCGGGGGGGTGGGGATGGATGATAGGGGTTTCTGGAGCACAAGGGATGGGAGGGTCTCGGCACCCAACTAAGGATCTAGGTTCGAGCAGACTTGATAGACCATAAGGCCTAATCTGCTGGCAAATAGTATGAAACAACTATATCAACAAACTTGGGAGCACAACTTTAGGAAAAATTGGTATAGTCTAAGAGTGGTTGGGGCGTGGAACAACTTACCAACAGAGATTATAACTACTTCTACAATGAATGAATATAAAAAAGGAGTTGACAAATATTTTGGAAATAACAAATTTATTTTTTAATAAATAATAATGGAAGGCGAGCCTAATAGGATAGTTGTACCTATCCCTGGCTTGAACATACCTATGAACCTATAATGAACGACTCCACCTGCAAATGCTCACTGGGCAGCACAGGAGACCGAAAGCCACCATAATCCTACCACAGCCTGGTACTTCATTCCCACCCTCCTCTCTCCTCCCCCACCCCTGTTCCTAGAGCACAAACCTACACACTTGACTCTCATGCTGCCTCGCTAAACCTACCTGCAAGTCCTCCACCCACACAAATGTACCCGGTCCAGGCTGCAGCAGAAGGATGCACCAGGACTTGGTAGGGCACAGTACATCCTGTCCTGCCCTCATATACACATGCTCATATACACATGCATATACACGTGCATATACTCAGCCTGTGCTCCCTCTCTGTCTGAACACGGTGCACTGTCTGGGAGCCACACTCTATCTTTGCCACAAGCTTTCTCAGGTTGGCCTGCTCTTTTTTCCTTTTTTCATCAGGTCAGGCATATTACCCAGACTAGATGTGAATCAGTCTGTTACGTTAAACTGCTCCCTGTCAAACTGTGCAAATGCATAACTATCTCTTCCTAGTACTGCTGCCTGTATTCCTACGGTACTTTACTTGCCATGCTTGTAACACCATATGTAAACAATGTCTGCTTTGTTGTCCACTTGTGCTTGTACAGTATAATCAAACTGTATATTGTCTCTGCTGCTGGTATTTCTGTATCGCCACCTTGTGGCCCAGCTCGTGACTGAAAATGGTCCTCTGTATCAGCGCACTTACCTGGTTACCAAAAACATAAATAAATAAATAAATAAAAAGATGAAACCAAGCTAAGAAAAGTGAAAAGCTAAAGATTATTTATGTAAAATGTGGAAACTAAATAAGGGAAGAGAAAAACAAATTGAGAAAACAGAGAAAGTCATGATGACATTGCAGATGAAACATTGTTTAATTTTTTAACATTTATATGTTGCTCCAGGATAATATGCAAGGATGGGCAAGACAGATTTCAACCTTACTGCATCACAATTAAATTAAAAATGCCAGAGGGAAAAGTAGATTTACTCAGAGCATCAGTGCAGCTTCTAAGTTTTTTTTAAGCACCAATAGCGTGACCATTCAATACAATAGTAATTTTTGTGTTGCTTGCACGCATGTGCAAGAAACACATTCGTCAGCTTTCTTCACAAGCAAGTTGTGGCGGCGTGGCAGTGTTGTGCCGAATGGCAGCAGCCCATTCAGGGGCTGGTCTCTGCCTCGGCCAATAAAGGAGCATGCCGTTGATCACTGCAGTTAATGAGCAGGCCACTAGATCAAAGCAATTGAGCCACTGTAATCAGGGAGTGCCCCGTCATCACGCAATCACCTGTTTGTAAGTGGGCCTCCCTGACTGCAGCAGCCAATTACACAGCACCATTATGTTGTGTTTCAGGAAGCCCCCGCCTGCCCTTTAGTGTGCCTTCCTGGTGAAACATTTCAATAAATAAAAGAAAGCCAACCAGGGGGTGCCCAATCCCCCTTGGCTCTTGCCATCCTCCCCCGCACTTATATGTGCCAACAGGGGTGTCAAATCCCCCTGTTGGCATGCCTCCCTGATGACTTTGCTGATGGAAGCCCTCCCCGTCAGCATAATGCTCCCCCACAATTTCTTGTGTGCAGAGGGGATGTGCAATCCCCCCCCCAGCACTCGGTATGTCCCGACGGGGTTGCCCAATCCCACATCTTCCACAGCCCCCCCAAACACTCAAGTGGCATGCTGGGAGCCCACCCCAGCATGCCAACATTAAATCTCTCTGAGAAAAAGAAAACTGTCCCGCAACTTTTTTTTTGTAAATAAACCTGTCAAAAAGAAAACAGTCCTTCGTTGAATCCGTGGCCCCTCCCCCAACCCACTCCAACCCTCTGAGTACCCCACCTCCCCACACACCCCCCTCACCCCAAACTTACCTCTGGAGCCCGACGCGAAGATCTTCAGTGGACCGAGAACACATCTGCACTCTTCAAAACCGACCGTGAACTGAAGAAATGCCGGTAAGCTGTATAATGGCATAAATGTTTTTTTTCAACTTTGGTGCATATCTCGGCCATTTTTGGGAATCTTTTCACTAAATTTTCAACATGGGATTCTTGGGACCCCACCTCATGAACTCAGTCACTGTCTTTTTGTTATTCGGTCCCGAAAGGTGATTTCACGGTCACTGCACAGATCCACCTTTCAGGACTGATTAACGAAACAACAGTGTCACAGTTCATGAGGTAGGCCCCCAAAAACCCTATGTTAAAAATTTAGTGCAAAAAATTTCCCAAAATGACTGTTTTATGAGCGTGTGTTGCACAGTTCCTATGCACACTCATAACTTCGAGCATTTTTAATATTTTCACTCCAGATTTTCAGCACTGCCATTTTACCACACCTCCTTATGAACAGTACAACTGTCATTTTTCACATATCATCCGAAATGTGTTTCGCACATGTAGAGCACAGTGGCATCGTCAGTATGCAAAATCAATGTTCTGGACAGATTAAGAAAATCACAGTGGCACTGTTCATGAGCAGAGGTCCTAAACTGACTATGTTGAAAATTTCGTGACAAAAGTCCATAAACTGACTGTGTTACAAGCATGCATTGTGCAATTTCCACACACTCTCATAAGTGCACAAATTTGTAATCTTTTCAGTCCACATTTCCAACATTGGCATTTTTTCACACCTCCTTATGAACAGTACAGCTGTCATTTTTCACACCCTGGCTGAAATGTGTTTTCGCATTTCCGGCACAGAATAGCACGGTCGCTGTGGGAAATCAGTGTTCGGGATAGATTAAGAAAATGACAGTGACACTGTTCATGAGCAGAGGTTCCAAAATGCCTGTGCTGAAAATCTGCTGTAAAAAAATTCCCAAACTAATTACATTACGGGTGTGCTTTGTGCAGTTTCTACGCACACTCGTGACTTCATCAGTTTTTTTATATTTTCATTCCAGATTTTCAACATTGCCATTTTTTACACCTCCTCATGAATGGTACAGTGTCATTTTTCACATCCTGTTTGAAATGTGTTTTTGCACCTGTGGTGCCAAATGGCGCAGTCGCTGTGCAAAATCACTTTTTGGCTAACGAACTGATAGTACCTGTGTTCATGCGGTGGAATCACAAAAAGCCCATGTTGAAAACTTGGAGTAAAAATACCAAGAAACGCACAGGGTGTTAGGGTTTTCGACCATAACGCCCTACCCTGCAGGGACTGATAGGTGTCAGGGATGTCACTTGAGATTTTCGACAGTAATGCTCATGCTCACGCCATTCCACCCCCACCTGCACCCTGCAGCCAGTGACAGGCATCGAGGTGCGCCTTGGGACTCTTTGGACCCAGAGTTCATTCCATTCTCCTATACTGCACCCATTTCAGCATATTTCCTTATGGAATGAGGCCCGAACACCCAAGGCACATCTCGACACTTGTCAGTGTCTGCAGGGTAGGGTGAGGTGTAATGTCGTGACCATTATGGGCGACGACTCAAAGGCACACCCCAATGCCTGTCCATTTCTGCAAGGTGGGGGTTGACATCAGTTCAGTACTTCACTGCCATTCCTATACTGCATGGGCCCAATTCTCATAGGGGCCTGCATCTGACACAAGCTGCGGCAAACAGCAGCTTACACCAATGCCTGGTGTGCCAGGGACCCTGCACCTGATTCAGGTACAGGAGGGGTCCCAGCAGCTAAGTACCCATGCTTGCACTGACTGGAACCCTGAAGCAAACCCCTGGCACACCACCAGAGACTAACACATGACCCCCGTCCCACGAGGTAATGGGCATGTGGACCCAACCTGGTGGGCTGGTGTCCCGCCACCATGTTTGGTGCAATTGGTGCCTGGCCACAGAGGTGAGTGGTGGGATGTGCCAGGCGGTGGGGAGCAGTCAGGACTGGTGTATGGGGGAGGTTTGGGCACCACCTGCTGGCGCATGGGTGGGCACTGTACCACCATATGTTGGTGCTGCAGTAGCGCTGATGGGACAGGCATCAGGGATCGGGGGAGCTGCTGCCAGTATGGGCAGCATCAGGATGGGGGTACCGACATGGTACATAGGTGGCATCGGGGAGCTGTGAGGAGTGCCATTGGACCACTAGGACAGAGGCCACACATACGTGGCCACACTTGGGGGTGTATCATGGGTGGACTGTCACCCATGGTGTGCCACACAAAGGCATGTCACCCAAGGGAGAATGTCTAAGTCCCCTTATGCCTGCCCTGGCTGGTCTAAGGGCACTTAGAATTTCTCCCGCCAGGTGATGTCTGTGAATCGCAGGATGCAGCTTGCATCAGCCACAGTCCCTCTACCACTGTGCCACAGTGCATTGCAGGTGCAAGCACTGTTTGGGGCAGGTGGACTGCGGTTGACACAGGCCACCTTTGTGAATTGCACGGAGGGCAGTCATGGACACAAGGTGCACCTTGCACCATATCTGTTCGCCGCAGTCACCTTGCGTCCGATGCAGGGCCCCATCTGTCTAACTCCTGCACTTCCACTGCTAATGCCAGCAAGCAACCATTTGGCATTGACAAATGCTTGTGTCGTAAGCTCTGGCCCATAAGAGGCTCACAGGTGACCAGTGGGAAGCTCATTAATTGGGAACAGACTGCATCTCCTTTTTAACGACTTTATAGGTGACATTGCAGAGGGACTGGAAGGAAATGTATGCCTCTTTGCAGATGACACAAAGATCTGCAGCATGGTTGATACACAGTGGGGCATGGAAAGGATGAGAAGGGACTTAGAAAGGTTGGAGGAATGGTCAGAAGTATGACAGCTTGAATTCAATGCAAAGAAGTGCGAAATAATGCACATGGGAAACAAAAACCCAAGGGAAGATTCAAGTTCAAGTTTATTGCAGGAAAGACTCCGTTGAGCAAGCTCATTCACAAGGAGGTCCTGAGGCACATACACATACAGTTCACAATTACATAGACAGGAGATATAAAAAGTAGAACAACAAAGAAAAAAAAAGAAGAGAAAAAAAACACAAAGGGGGGGAGGTAGTAACAACAACAAAAATGGAAAGGGACCTGGGAGTAATCATATCAGATGACCTTAAGGTTAGAAAGCAATGTGAGAAGGCAGTAGGGAGGGCTGGGGGGATACTGGGATGTATAGGGAGAGGCATCACCAGCAGAAAACAGGAAGTTGTTATCCCTCTGTACAAACAGTTGGTGAGACCCCATCTGGAGTACTGCGTCCAGTTCTGAAGAACCCATCTCTGCAAGGACACAGACAGGATGGAGGCAGTCCAGAGGAGGGCAACTAAAATGTTGCAGGGTCTGCAAGAGAAGCCATATGAGGACAGACTAAAGGAGCTTAATATGTATACCCTTGAGGAAAGGAAGGGGAAGGGGGACATGATAGAAACTTTTAAGTACCTCAGTGGAATCAACAAAGTCCAAGAGGGTAGCATCTTTCAGAAAAAGAGATGTGCAAGAACAAGGGGACACAATTTGAAGATAGAGGGACAGCTCAGGGGCAATGTGAGGAAGTATTTTTTCACAGAGAGGGTGGTGGATGCATGGAACAACCTTCCTGAGGAGGTTGAGGGGTCTAAAACTGTGGGAGAATTCAAGAATGCATGGAACAGACATAAGGCAATTCTTGTGGGGGGGTAGGAAGAAATAGGCTGTTGGTTAACTAGGATCTGCAGCTTGTCCTGTAGGTAGGGAAATGGGCAGACTAGGTGGGCCAAGCGGTTCTTATCTGCTGTCAAAGTCTATGTTTCTATCTCTCCTGTCTGCAAGTTCAGCCCAGGCTAATGTACAAAGACTTTATCACATTTCTTATGAGTCTTTCTTAAACATGTTTTATCTGTTTACAGAAGTGCATCTGATTTGAGGTCAAAATCAAAAGCAAATAGTTATAGTAGCAGAGCCCCCCTCCCCCCCCCACACACACACACACTCCCTGAAAAGCTGCTTAAAAGCCTGCAATGCATTCAAATCAATTCTGTTTTCTTGCTTAGTTGGGGTTCAGTGCCAACAAGTGTAAAACCATGTACCTAGGGCATAGGAACCCCGATGCTGAGTATAGGATGGGGGAAGGTACTGGTACTCACTAGACATGAAAGGGTCCTTGAGGTTATTATATCAGAGGTGGCAGTACAGTGTGACAAGGCTATGGGCAGGGCAAATTGGATTCTGGGGTGCATAAGGAGTGGCATCTCCAGTAGGAGAAGGAGGGATGTCGTGCTGCCATTGTATCACTCCCTGGTATACCTCCAGCTGGAGTACTGTGTCCAGTTTTAGAGTCCACACTTCAGAAAGGACAAAAGGTGGAGGTTTTCCAGAGGAGGGCAACTAAAATGGTTCAGGATTTTCACAGGAATCCCTACAAGGAAAGGCTTAAAAATCTCAACATCTACACTCTGGAAGAGAGGAGGGCGAGAGGTGACATGATCAAGACCTACAAAGTACCTCACCGGGGTTAAGAGGGTACAGTTGGGGAGTTTCCTTCAAATAAGGATGAGCACCCAAACCAAGGGACATACAATGAAGCTGGGGGGGGGGCATTCAGGATAGATGTGAAGAAATATTTATTTACTGAAAGGGTGGTAGACGCCTTGAACAGACTGCCAGGAGAAGTGGTGGAGGCTAAAATGGTAGGGGGCATGAAGCATCCATGGGATAAACATAGGGGTATATTAGAAAAATTGGAAGGAAAGGGTCAACGGAGATCAATAGGGCTATGGAAGTGGAGTAGATTCAAGTTAATTGCAGGAAAAATCCATTAAGCAAGTTCATTCACAAGGAGGTCCTGATGGACACAGGCAGAATAAGACATGCAGTAACATACAGTATACAGGCAGGAGTTACAAGTAGGTAGAGAACACTTGGGCAGACTGGGTGGGCTGAGCAGTCCTTTTCTGCTGGCAAATTCTATATTTCTATGGCATCATGTGTTAATTCAGGTGCAGTGTATATTTAAAGTTGGGCCTACCATACATCCAGATGTAAGGTACAGTAAATTACCGAATTAGATGCAGCCCACTTCCAGTACAATAAACAGAACCCCAGTGCTTCAAGAAGCCTTTACTCTCCATAAGGCTGCTTAAAGAGCTGGGGTTCTATTTGCAGTGTCCACACCAGTATGCTGATGTTAAAATCGACGCCACATCTGAATATTTGATTCTTGCTCACTCCATTTCTTCCCCACTTTGAAAGCTGCCTGTCCTGAGTTAGTTTTGGGCTGGCAACGCCTCACCTGTGTTGGACAATGACCAATAAACGGCACTGAAAGACGTCAGACTTCACAGACTGTGAAGGCAGCTGCTCACCCTCCATCTTGGCAAGAAGAAGGCTGCAGCTGTGGTCACCAATGACTGTTGGGGTGTGGGGATGGGGGACCAAAGGGGACAGACATAAGGAGATAAAATCATAATAAAAATTGTGAGACCTTCACCAGCTTTCCAAAATGCTTACCAGTAAAAGAACACTCTTGTGAAGTTTTTTTAAATGGCAACACAAGCTGGAGAGCCCTCTGTCTGCCATCTGACGTCAGCCATCAGCCAGCATAAAATTGCCTAAAGAAGGCAGCGTGGTCATGTGGTTACTGAAATACTAGAGATTACAGATTTATAAGAACAAAAGAATATCACACAGAAGCTGGCACATGTGTCTTTAACAGCTGTCTCCTGCTTCTCAATAATTATACCCTTGAGGTACTTGAATGTTTCTGTCATATCCCCTCTTTCCCTCCTCTCTTCCAGTGAGTACATATTGAGATCCCTTAATTTCTCCTCATTAGTTTGTGTTGCAAGGTCTGTTCCATCTCATTTGCCCTTCTCTGGACCATCTCCAGCCTGTTAATATCCTTACAAAGGTGTGACCTCCAGAACTGCACACAGTACTCCATGTGAAGCCTGACCATGGTTTTATATGATGGCATCACTACCTCCCTCCTTATGCTGGTGATACCCCTGCCTATGCACCCCAGCATGTCACTGGTCCCCCCAGCTGCCTTAGCACTTTGAAATGTTCAGGTCATCAGAAATAAGAACCCCCCAGGTCCCTTTCCTTCTTTGTGACTGTCAGCAACTCCCCCCATCCTGTAGCTTTCCCCAGGATTTCTGTGTCCCAGGTGCATAATTTTGCACTTTTTTTGAATTAAACTTCAGTTGCCAGTCCTCAGACCATTTTACAAGCTTCCCCAGGTCCCTCTTCATTTTCTTCATCCCCTCTGGGGTATCCACTGTCTTACAGATCTTAGTGTCATCTGCAAACAGGCAGACCTTTCTCTTCAGCCCTTCTGCAATGTCACTAATGAAGACATTGAACAGGACTGGCCCCAGGACCAATCCCTGTGGCACCCCATTGGTCACCCCCTCTCCCCAGACTGCACCCCATTCACCACCAGTCTCTGCCTCCTGTCTGTTAGCCAGTTTCTAACCCAGTTTACCACCCTTTCCCCCATGCCCAACCTACTCAGCCAGTTTATCAGCCTTCTATGTGGGACGATGTCAAAGGCTTTGCTTAAATCAAGGTAAGCATTGTCCACTGCCCCACCATGATTTACTTCCTTTGTCACATAGTCAAAGAGATCAACCAGATTTGTCTGACATTACCTCCCCACTGTGAATCCATGTTGCCTATGGTTCTGGGCTCCAATGGCTTCTAGATGCCCCACTATCCTTTCTTTAAGCAATGTCTCCATGATCACCCATGTCAGTGGCTCAGTAGGTAGCACACTCGCCTCTGAGGCTGGGAGATCAGAGGGCTGTGGGTTCAGTTCCCACATCTGGCACTTGGGTTAATATCCCAGTACTGACACTGTAGTGCAGCATGAGAGGGGTGCTGCACTTCTGAGGTGCCGTCTTTCGGATGAGACGTTAAACCGAGGTCCCATCTGCCTGGATTGGTGGTAGTTCAGGTGGATGTTAAAGATCCCATGGCACTTATCGAAAAGAGTAGGGGAGTTTTTATTGCAAAAAAACATAAGAAAAATATCTCAATTATACATAAAATAAACATAATATCATTCACAAAATAACACAATTCATACAGAACAATCTCATGCAAGTATCATCATCTACAATACTTATTTAAATTTGATAAAATGAAAAAACCCTTTCCACCATTTGGTAACTATCCGGGAAGAAAACCTCTTTTGTTCCTGCAAATAAATCCTTGAAAGTTCATTAGTAACCAAACTGGCATAACAATCATATGACATGTGATGTTGATAGATCACCCATTGGCACCTGGCCTGCCATAAATAATACCTTATGCAACAAAAAAATAACAATAATGTACTATCCCAATAGGAAGATAAAATCTGGGGATAAATCCCAAGGACCAACATATCATATGATGGATTCTTAAGCCAGCTAAAACTCCATATTTTTGCTAAATGAGGCCATAAACCCTTAACATAAGAACAATAAAGGAAAAAATGTTCCATAGATTCCTCCAAATTAATACAGTCAGGATAAGGACAATTCCTCTCCTCCTTTGCTTTATGCTTAGCATTTCCCTGGACATTTAAACGCCCATAAACTATCAGCCACTGTGTGTCCCATTGTGTAACTGGCAATCTGGAATTATTAAGCTGGGCAATCACCCTGCAATTAAGAGCAGCAGGACAGTTTTTAAAACAAGGCTCCTGAGGATAAAGTGATCTAACAATTAACCGATATAATGACTGTGTAGTATTACTCAAAATCATGTCCTTAGTAATTTGCCATTTAAACAGTTTTTGTACTGCCCGGTTTAAAATAATCAGGAATGGCAACACGTGGATTTAATTTAGGGGCCAAAGAAAACCATTTCCTAAAGTAGTTACTCAAAACCTCAACCACCCAACCTTTACTAATAGTGTCTTCCTGATTAAGTCCTGATCTAAGTGTAGACATGAAAAAAAGGGAATGCACAAATACTACAGGATCTAACATGCCCCAGCCTCCAGAGGTTTTATCTAAATAAGTATATTGCCGTTTAACAGGGTTCAGCCTATTCCCCCCATAACATTTGAAAAAATAAACTATATAACCTTGTTTCAAGCAATGAAGGTAGGGGAAAAATCATAGCCACATATTGCAAACAAGGAAGAATAAATTGTTTCAAAACATGAATTCGTTTAAACTTTGAAAACTTCCACTGTTTCCATCTATTGACCTTAATTTCCACTTTTCCAAGAGCCAAATCCCAATTTAACTGAGGTAAATTATGAGGCCCAAACAGGAGCCCCAATATTTTCAAAGGTGTACAAGAAACCCTAATCCCATTTTGATAGACATCAGATAAACCCACTACTCCAAAATATAACCCACGTGTCTTCATCAAATTTAATTTCGCATTGGAGACTGCTGAAAACCGTGAAAAAATTTCCAAAAAAAAAATGAAACTGAGTATAATCAGAAAAATATACAATCAAATCATCAGCATAAGCTTGAACAAAGAAAGGAGGTAAAATCCCACCTGAACCCCCAGCCAACACTACGATTGTACTATAAGTCGCAAAAGTGGATCCAGGGAGAAAATGTACAAAAGGGGACTTAAAGGACACCCTTGCCTAACACCAGTATTTAAACTAAACCCTTCCGCAACTGCCCCTTGTAGAAAGGGGTAAACAGTTGTATGCTCATAGAGAGAGACCAAAACTTTTATTATCAACTCAGGAACTCCATATTTCTCCAAAACTGAAAAAAAGAAAAGGAAGATGAACCCTATCGAAGGCCTTTTCCAAATCCACTGAGAGCATACAACCTTCCATGTTATTTGATGAAAAATACTCTATAGTATCTCTTACAAGCATTAATGCTGACTGAATCTTCCTATCAGGGTGTCCGCAAAATTGATATGGGAATAGCACTAATTTAGCATAATGCTTAAGCCTATTATTTAAAATGATCGTAAACACCTTATAATCCGTATTTAACATAGTGATTGGTCTCCAATTTACAATATCATTCCTATCTCCCGACTTAAATAAATGTAATAATAACCCATCAGTAAAAGAGGGAAACACAGTCTTAGTGTCAAAAAAATATTGAAACAATAAAAAAAGACACTGACTAAATTCCTCAAGAAAGGTTTTATAGAGTTGATGGGGTAAACCATCCAACCCTGGTGAAACATTAGATTTAAGTGAGTGAACTGCTACAACTATTTCATCAAGTGTAATTGATCCTAGTAAAGAAGAAATTTCAGCAGGTTTAGGGGGTAAATCAATATCATCAAAAAAATTATCAATATCCAGCTTATTGATAGGTATCACAGATTCTAAAGTCTGAAAATGCTGTTTAATAACTGCCCTAAGGTGAGGTACAGTGGTTGCTTTAGAGCCATCAGGAGTTATAAGAAAATCAATAGTAGAGGAATCCCGTAAAGATTTACAGGCCTCAAACGCATCCCCAATAGGAGCCTTCTGAGTTCCATTAGTAAACATAGCTTGTAATGTTTTAGCCCTATCATACTGGAAGGCCTTCATGGCAGTTTTAAGCACATGTATCTGAGCTGACTAGTCAAATTTGGAAACATAAGAAATGGAAATTAACCGTTGCAATTGCTGTCTTAAGGATAAATACTTCATAAAATTTAGATCTGTAGTAACCACCCCTCGATGTTTAAACCAGTTCTGTAATATAGATTTCGTATCCATCCACCAGGCCCCAATATCTGAATATAAAAAAACAACTGATAGCCTTGCTTGCAATAGCATTTTTATCCCAAACTTAATCTGAGGAGAATCTAAAGTGGAGATATTTAATTTCCACCTTCCCTGTCTACCATGACCTAAATGCCCTGAATCCAAAAAACTAACCAACAATAAATGATCTGAAAATTCTAAAGGCTTCATATGAAAATCCTGTACTGAAAGTGATGAAGAAACAAACATATACAGTAATCAATAAGAGAATGCAGTTTTCCCTTGGAAAATGAAAAAAACGGGCCTTTTGAGTGAAAAGTTAAACAGTTATTTAGACCTGCAGTTTTAATTATGGAAGCTAAAGCATGAGAATCACAATAAGTTTTTTTTTCCTGTTGTGCCAAACCCCTAAGGCTGCAATTAAAATCACCTCCCCATAGTATAGGCAGTGATGTGCACAAATAAGGTTGTACTGCCTTCATACACTGCACCCTATCAGCCTTAGTTTGGGGGTTATAGGTAGTAATAAACCTGTAGCAGGTACCATGCCATTTACCATCAATTAGCAAAACTCTACCAGGAATAAGATCAACCAACTTTAACAAAAGAAAATTATAAGAGGAAAAAAGAATCCCCACACCATCCACACTATCCGTGCCGAAGGACCAATAGGAGGGTCCCCAGGGCCAATCTTTTTTAAAAGTATAAAGCTGTTCTATGGAGAACATCCATGTCTCTTGTAAATAACACACATTAATCTGCAAATCATGCAAATATTGGAAAAGCGATAGCCTTTTATTAGTTCGTAAAAGGCTATGCGTGTTTAGAGAACCCCAAGAAAACTTCATGAAAGCAAATATTTATTTTTTTCTTTTTCTTCTCTTTGTAATTATCTATGGGTAGTGAAGAGGTGGAAAATGAGGATTTCTGAGAATCTGAATCCCCAACCTCCATATCTGTGTCACCCCAAGGAGAAAATAAAGCAGCATAAGAATTAGTAGATTCAATAGGGACCGAAACGGGGGGGGATTTAACCTGTGAATGCCTAGAAGATCTCCGCCTATGCAGGGGGGAGGAAGGGGCCACAAAATTTACTACTACGGAATCAGAATAGCTAACAGGCACCATCTCCTGAGGTACAACTGTAACCATGCCTATCTCTAATCTGGTAGCCACCTGAGAAGAGTTATCGGTATGTTGACCTACAGATGTGGAGGAAGCCAATTCAGGGAGAGGGGGAACATCTTGGGAAATGTGTACTAATATCTCAGAAGGAGGGGAAGGAGGGGATGATAAAGGAGGAGGGGGGTAATAACCAAATCTTGTGCTTTTTGAATCAGCAGCTCAGGGCTTATACAGGATACTTTGTTCTTAGCGCTAGGAACAATCCGAAAGACATGGCCATACTCCTCACACAAATGCATAGCGTGTGCGATTAGCATTGCACAGTGCAGTGACCCACTTCCCCACAATTATCACACCTAGGCCGATCACACACGCTAGATAAGTGAGTTCGAGAACCACACCTATAGCAGGCCCGAGGCTGACTCCCATAAAAACAAACTCCCAGATCTCTTCCCAACAAAAAGGAATTAGGTATATGCTCTATACCTGAATCTGACTGGCGAAGCTTCACTTTATATTTCCACCCTCCTGTCCAAAAATGCTCTGCATCCAGAATGGGTTCCGGGGAATTTAACACTTCACATTTTGTGAAAGCCAGAAAGTAATATCTTCTACATGGACCCCTCATTTCAAACATCACAGTTACAAATTTTATCAAAGGTTTAGTTAAGGGAATAACAAAAAGGGGTCCATATGGAGAAAACTTGCCTGGCCATACCTTTCCCAAAATAGATCTAAAAGATGAGATGACCGGAAACTGATATCAAAATTATCTTCTCTGAAATATTAATAAAAGCATAAACATCTTTAGGAGAAAATGTAAAGAATCCTTAATCAAAGTCTTTCCACATAATGTCTGTCAGGTCTTGAATCCAAACCCCTTTATATCGAATCCGAAGCATGTCTGCGAGCTGCCTCCCTTTAATAGCGGAAAAAGTTCTGACATCAGAGGCTTAGTTTGAGATGGTTTAGGGGCCTCTAAATTAGAAGAATCAGAAAGCAAATCATTTGAAACCACATTGGTTTGTAGTATATGGAGTGTAGAGGGAGCAATCTGAGGAGGTGGCAAAGCAGCTTGAGGTAAAGTAGCCGTAGAACCTGGTTTCCACGTAGGAGAATTTTGAGTTAGTGTAAAGTCAGAATCCCACTCAGGGTCTGGCATCCAAGAGCCAGAAGGAGCCTGCTTCCAGCCAGCACCGATTAAGGCCTTCCCTGTCATCCAGGGCCCTTCAACTTGATCCGAAGAATGAACCTGACTGGCATCTAGATGAACAGATTTTGTTTGGACTGTGCTCCCAGCACCACGAAGCACATTCTTAAATGAAAATTCAGTGACACCTAACTGCGGTGTCTGTTTAGTTTGATATATAGTCCTGGGAGGATCAACCGATTTCCCAATAATAGGTTGCTTGAAAACAAACCCAGCAGTTTTACTAAGAGGGGTGTTACTAGGAGAGGAAAAAACCACAGGAGTTTCAGGAGAATGTAATTTTACTGAAGTACTTGATTCCTCCTGCCCTTCCAAAATCAGCTTCAGGCTGTGGTCAGAACCAATGGTAGAAACGCCAGCTGATTGAGCAGATTTATAAGGAGGTACCGGTTTTAAAGACACATTTATAACTGATGAAACATCCAGTGTAGAATGAAGAGCTTGCGGTAAAACAGCAGATTTGAAAGGCTCCTGTCTTTCCAATAACGGCTGTAGGCACTCATCTGAAACAGTGATATCACTGCCAGCCGGTTGCGCTGCACACCCTAGTACAGGAGCTATAGTCTTAATCGGGGCTTGTGTAACTGTAAGTACAACATCCTTCGTTTCCCCTTTGTTCTTCATAATTAAACCGTGGGACACGTTCTGTATACTAGAGCTTTCAGCCGTCATACCAGTAGATTTAATAGGGGGGTTTATTTTCTCAGAGACCGTAGAGCAAACAGCAATACAAGTTGTAATAGACTCACCGAGCAATGTAGACCTAGCAACACAGTGCGTCTCAGCTGAAGCACTGTCCAGAATGTTTGTACTAATGACAGGGCGTGTCTCTGGAATCTGCAGCTCTGCAGAAGCTGCGATCGATGAGCTCGGAAAACATTCATCATCCTCCTTATGAAACGTGACTTCACAAACTTTAGCAGCGGCTAAAGGGTCAGTAGCATCTAGAAACAACGGCGCTTCATGGAATTCACCATCCGATACAAGTTCAGGTAAACCCAAAACGAAAGCCTCTTGCAACAGCATGGCGGGAGAAGAGGCAAACTCTCCCGCTGCAGGAACGTCCTCTCCCTCCAACGACCGACACGAAGTGGCCATCTCACTGACAGCCTGTCCCCCTACTGGCCATCCAACAGCAGCAGAGTAGGGGAATTTCCCCGGTGTCCTGGCCAAATTTCCCTCATTCACTAAAAATACCACCAACAGCTTAATCTGGTTCAAGGTCAGTTGGCATTCATCTGTATCCCTCTCCCCCGGGTCGTGCCTGAAAATAGGCAGGATTTGTCTAGTGCACTTATCCGGTCAACAAAAACTAAACAAATAAATAAATCTTCCCCACTACTGAGGTGAGGCTGACTGGCCTATAGTTTCCCCTCTCTACTGCTGGATTTGTATAGAGGACCACATGTGCCCTCCTCCAATTCTCTGGTACCACCTCTGTGTTGAATGACTCAGTGAACATGGCTGCCAGAGGTACTGCTATCTCCCCTTCACAGTTCTCTTAATATCCTTGGGCGTATGCCATCTGGTCCCATTGCTTTGTCCACCTTCAATTTAGTCACCTCCTGCAGGATTCTTCTGCCTGTGAATGGACTATTGTCCACCTCTTCACGCCTTTGCAACTGCTGTGGCCCTTGCCCCTTCCCCTCTTCTGTGAATACTGAACAGAAAGACATAGTGGATGTCTTGGGGGGGGGGGGGAACATGACAGTTCTTAGGCATGGCAGTATCACTTCCAAATACCTAAACAGCACATATAAGCAAGTAACATTTGGCATTGACAATTGCTTGTTTTCTATACTTTGGTAACCAGGTAAAGTTACAAAAGAACAAATCCAGAGTAGTCCACCCCCAATTTGAATAAATCAAATTGTGGCTCTGTTTAACTGGCAGCCCTCTCTCTTCTACTTCCCTAGTCTGACAACTAGCCCCCAGTGTGTTAACATTCTGTGATAAAATTGTTTGGAGAGCATTGCAAATAACATCCTTTTTCTTCCTGGGTGGATAGTGGGGCTAAAATGGGTGGAGAAGAGCTACACTGGATTTTGAAAACTGGGATCAGGCAAGGCTTTTGGGGGTCAGGATCATACTAGGGAGAGGAGAAAATATCTTAATGCCATTAGGTCTAGGGTGTGGGGAGGTTGCAAAGAGCATCACTACCATTATGGGGAAGGGGGAGAAAAGAGCATTGCTGCGATTACGTCTGGGGAAGAGAGAAGAGGCGAGAGTATTGCTGCCATTATGTAGATTAGGGGAGGAGATAGCATTACTGCCTTTAGTGAGGTGGGAGGTGGGGGAGGAGAAAGCTTTTCTTTTACAAGGTTTTGGAGAAGGAAGAAGAGAGCAGAGGGCATTGCAACATTTTGGTCTGGTCTGGAGTGGAGGTGGGAGCACTACTGCCATTTTTTCCTCTTGGGGGAAAGGGAACTTTGCCTGACTTAGAAACACAGACAATGTGACTACAGAGGCAGAAGAAAAATAAAGGAAAACTACAAAAAGTTAGCTGAGCCACCCCAGTAGGCTAGTAGTAGTGCATCGAGGTTCCACAAGGGCAACCCATGATTAGATGCAATCCTGAGATTACCTGCTCTAGGACAGAGGGCCTTGCAGATGCCAGGGCTTTCAGGCTAGGGAAATGAGGTGCGCATTTATTTATTTGCTTTGTTAACCGGGTAAGGCACACTAGACAGCCAAGTGCCTATTTTCAGGTGC
This sequence comes from Neoceratodus forsteri, assembly GCA_016271365.2. Classification (NCBI taxonomy): domain Eukaryota; kingdom Metazoa; phylum Chordata; order Ceratodontiformes; family Ceratodontidae; genus Neoceratodus; species Neoceratodus forsteri. The sequence goes on from CM028133.1 coordinate 1,117,077,908, forward strand.
GACCTGGGAGGATTACATAGGTAGATGCATACAAGAACAGTGAAGGAGTCAATTAACATACAGAGAGATAACAGGCTACACAGGGCTTGGGTAGGTAGCTGACAGCATGAGTCAAATTTAACATGCAGGAAAATAACAGACTTAACAGGGAATGAATAGGTAGCAAAACAGCAATTAGAGACGATTAGCACATGATAAATACAGCTGTGGTACATACAGGGTGAATTCGGCAGGAGCAGCAAAATACATAAACAGGTTCGATTAATGCAAACAGAAGTAAGTGCCAACGGGGGGCAATGGGGGATTACACTGGGGGTGGGAGGGGAAGGGTCTAGATGGACAGGTGAACCCATAGGGAAGGAGAGCAGGGAGTGAGCATGGTGAGAGGATGTCCAGTACTAGTTACACGACCAGTTACAGGAGGATAATTTCAGTGGGACGCTGAGACACCCCAGCATACCAGGCGCTAGTGCACTACAAGGTACATGGACATGTGGAGGATAATTTCAGGAAGTTCCAAAGGGAGGCTTTGAAGCCGGGATGGGAGGGGAAGGACCGGGTGAGGGCTGGGAGCGAGTTCCATATTTTTGGGGCATAGGTGGTGAAGGCCCGATCCCCCACAAGGGAGCGAGTTCTAGGAACCAGGCGATCCAGTGTTGCCCTCGACCTAAGATGGTAGGATGGGGTGCCGGGGTTGAGGGGAAGGGCGAGGGCAGAAGGGGTGCCGATCTGATGATGTTGTCGATGAAGTTCCCAAGTACGAAGGTGCGGTGCTTCTCCAGAGGGAGCCACTCCAGGCGTGTGTAGATATCACAGCGGTGCATGAGGGGAGGGGCGGAAAGTGCGAAGTGGCAGATGTTGTTGTAGGCTGTGTCCCATTTCAAGAGACTGGATTTAGGTACTGGGGCAAAGGTTACTAACCCATAGCAGAGCGTAGGGAGGAGGACCCCCCTGGCTAGGGCCATACGAGCTGCTGGAGTTGAGCAGTTTTTGGCTCTGTAAGCGAGACCAAGCTTACCATTAGTTGCCTTGCAGGTGTTCCGAATGTGTAGGGAAAAATCAAGCTGCAGGTCCAGAGTGACACCCAGGTACTTGACAGCGGCCACTGTCTGCAGGGGGGAGCCGTCAGCCCCGTAGATTTGAAGGGGAGCAGTGCAGGATTTTGTCTTGTTCTGGGAACCAAAAACCATGGCTTTGGTTTTCTTGAGAATGATGGTAAGTCTATGTTCCACCAGCCAGGAGTGGATGCGCTTGAAGTCGAAATTTAGTTGGGAGTTAATGGTGGCGATGTCCCGGGCACTGGCCAAGATGACCAGGTCATCCGCATACAGGGTGGTATGCCCATTGACAGTGACGAATGGCAGTTCATTAATGAAGAGGGAGAAGAGGGTAGGACCAAGGACAGAACCCTGAGGGACTTCACAACGGACTGAAGAGAGGTTGGAAAGGGTCCGATTAAAGTTGGTGTACTGCTGCCTGCCAGAGAGGTAGTTGAGAAACCATGCATTGGTGGGGGGGAGAGACCAAGGGATAGAAGAGTGGAGCTGAGGAGTGAGTGATCAACCCTATCAAAGGCTTTGGAGAGATCCACAAAGATAGCTCCAGTAAGGCTGCCCTGGTCAGCAGCAGTTCTGATCAACGAGGTGACTACAGCGAGGGCGGTGGACATGCTATACCCTTTCCTAAACTCATGTTGTGCCAGAGAGAGGAGGTTGTGGTTCTGTATTCACTGGGATAGCTGAGAGGCCACAACTTTCTCCAGAATCTTGGAGGTAGCAGACAGAATGGCAATGGGTCGATAGTTCAGGGGATCCTTGGGTTACCTTGTTTTAGGACAGGGACAACTTTGACCACTTTCCAAATGTCTGGGATGATCCCAGAGTTAAGGGAGGTATTGAAGATGTGTGTGACGGGCCTGGCAAGGAGGTGGGTCTCTATCCTGAGCAGTTTCGGTTCAAGGCTGTCATGCCCTGCCCCACTATGAGGGAAGAGGCTGGCGAGCAGTTTCTGGGTCTCATTTACCGACACTTGTTGTAGGTAGAAGGGGGGTCGGGAGTTGGGTCTAAGTGGGGGGAGTGCCAGGGGACTTGGGGGCAGAGGACGGGGAAGGAGGGGCCGACAATTCGGAAAACATGGAGTTAAAGGCATTTAAGATAGTGTGGGGGTTATTACAGCTGACCCCGCCAATGAGTAAGTCAGTGACTTGCACTCTGGCAGACCCACCAACTGCGCTTCTGATATTCTGCCAGAAACTCCTCGGGTTGCTGGCTGAGAAGAGCAGGGCGGACTGGCAGAACTCGCTTTTTGCTGAGTGGATGGCTTTTTTACAGGAGTTTCTGAGGGTCCTGTAAGCAAGGAGATCAGTGTTGCTTTGGGAGGCCTTGTAGGTCTCCCAGCATTTGTCCCTGAGTTTCATAAGGGAGAATAGGCCCCCATGAAGCCATTTGGTAACAGCACCCCTCACTCTCCTTCTAGTGAGGGGGGCATGTTTGTTCTGCATGGGGATAAACTTAGTTAAGAATTCATCCAGGGCTCATGCCAGGTCATTTAGGGCAGTGACCCCTGACCAGTCAACTAGTATGAGGTCAGAGAGGAAGTCTTGTACACTGTATGTTAAATTTTGAGTAATCCCTCATCTGGATCACTTTACTGGACATTTTAGTCTGTGAGATGCCCAATGTGCAGTAGATAGGCGAGTGGTCAGAGATGGCATCAGGGAGAATACCTGAGGATGTGATCCTGTCAGGTCTCTTGGTCAAGATCCAGTCGATTAGCAACCCTTCATCCCCCCGGGAGGAGGGCCTTGTAGGTTCAGTGATAATTTGGCTTAGGGCAAGACCCGAGAGCAGTGGTTCATATAATTTGCGGTTGGATCCCAACCAGTCTAGGTTGAAATCACCTATGACGAGGATTTCATTGTAACCCACTTTGTCGCTTATACCATGGAGAAGTGAGGAGAGTCCTAGCAGTCCGCCCTTAGGTGGGTTGTAGGTGCATATCAGGTGTAATTTCTTTGTGTGCCCAAGCAAGAGAAGGGCGTGCAGGAACTCACTTGAGGGGGAGGTATTTGGTGAGTGATCAATGGTGGACACATTTAGGTGCACTTTATAATAGAGTAGCACCCCGCCACCTCGTTTGTTTCCCACACGATCCTGTCTGATGTGGCTGTACCCCGGGAGGGTGCACATGGCATCAAGAATATGAGGCTTCAGCCATGTTTCCGAGATACCCATGATATCCACCTTGTAGTGGGCGACCCAGGCAGTAAGCTCTGCTAGGTTGGGTAAGAGGCTACGAATGTTTAGGTGGGCAATTTTTAGCCCTTTTGAGGAGAGCCATGCGGGGGGAAATTGAGAGAAGGCAGGGTGGCAGGCTGGCTGGTTAGGGTGGCCGCGCCCCTAGAGTGTCTGGGGGGGAAGGGGAACAGTCAAAGTGACTGGGGGTAAAAGGAACTGCCTGACAGGACAGGGGGCCAAAAGAACTACCTGATAGGACTGCCAAGGGGTGGGAGCTAAGGGAGAGCAGGGAGCAGAGCAAAGGCAAGGATATAGCAATAATAAGGGATACTAGAGGGAGTGAAAACAGTACAAGGTGCTGTAGATATGTCACAGAGTGGCAGCTGAATCAGTAAAAAAAGAAGAAAAGAAAATGAATGAGAAAATGCAGAGTAGCAAGCTGGAAGGCAGCTAAGAGGGAGTGGAATATGCTGGGCTGGAAGGGTGGCCGCTAGTGGTGGGAGAAGATAACCTGCAAATGGGAAACAGGGCTGATGGGCTATTTTCAGCCTCACGTGACGTCCACCAGCCTATTTAAGGGAGAGCCGACCAAGGGTGGTGGTGGGGGCGGTGGGGAGCCGAATGCATAGCATTCGGGCGGGCTAGACCGTCTGCACCGATAGAAAACCGCAGCTGCAGCTCCAAATTAAAGACGCCAACTGGATTAGGCAGGTTTGTTTGCTTTGAATTGTAGTCCTAATACTGACTGCGCCACGGAGAAGGTTTAAAATGGTAAAGGCGCCAAAGACCAAGGAGCAGACTTTTCAAATCGCTGGCGTGCAGGGCTGGGCTGTTACCTGGGCTAACACTGCGGGAATCCTTCCATTTCTTTGTGGGGGAGGGCTGAGGAGTGCCCTCGTGACCTCCGCTCCTTGGGGGTCTGGGTCTGTGGAAGGACAAAGGGAGAAATTGTTTAAGAAGGCAGAGGGGTGGGGGGAGGAGAGGGGACAGAACAAAGGACAGGGATACCCTGAGTAGCGATAGGGCAGCTGAGATGCTGAACGCTGTTCCAGGCAACGAGTCAGAGCATTAAGGGACAGCACAATACAGTTTCAGTTGAACTCTCTACACCCAAAAAATAAAAGGTGGCCAGCAAAAGTAGGGAAAAGTAACTTAAACATTCAGCTATGCTGGCAGGAGTAGATTAGTGATTACACTGTACACACTTACTATAACTATTAAAGGGGATTAACAGTTAAGGAAACAGGCTAACTATACAGAAATCAATGCTGGGTTAACAAAAACAGGTAAAATGTAGGCTATCTTCACATCTGCACGGATAGAAAATCGCAGCTGCAGCTCCAAATTAAAGATGCCAACAGGATTAGGCAGGTTTGTTTGCTTTGAGTTTGCTCTGAACATGAAAGAAAATAAAATAAATGAAGCCAATGTAAGAAAGATGACAACAAAGCTAAAGATTATTAATTTAAAATGTGACAACTAAACAAGGAAAGAGTGAAACAAACAGAGAAAAAGACAGACATAATCATGCTGACACTGCTGTTTAATATTGTATATTTTTAATATATGGCAGCTTTCAGGGTGGAAGTATGGGGAAGACTCTGTATGCGCCAATAGCCTGCCACCCCCAAATATGACTGTGTATGGGGCCCCAATACGTGTTCCCAGGGATGAGGAGTCTTGGGTGCTCCATAGCTAGTCTGCTTCAAGTTGTCCCTTGGAGGACAGCTATTCAGCTGTTTGCTTTGCTGCCAGTACGTTGAGGCGGTGCCTGCCAGTAGCCATTAATGTTGCATGACATAGCACTAAGCCCTAACTAGATTTAGATAAATATAGAGAACCAGGACAGCTTCTGAAAAGCAAAAGAATAAAACTTCAGGGAAATTCTGTAGCTTACATTTATGTGGGAGATGACGGAGACCCTCCTTACAGGCCATTCTTGTTGGGGTCCTCCAAAACTGTAAAGTACTGGCTCTGTATTATTTATATAAACATGCGACACAGAACTTTAAACCTTGCCGCAGAATTTGACCTAACAGTGCCGCAGAACTTCACAGAGTCTCTGCCGCAAAATTTACAACAGTTTGCCCCAGAGAACAGGGGGCCTTGACTGTACATTTGTGTTGTTGTTTATTTTTATCTTACTGCTAGTCCTGTGCTTCTCCCCCTCTCCTACCCTCCCTTCCCCTTCCCCACACAGCAGCTGTAAACAAGACTGCTGCCCTCTGTATGGATTACCTGATAAAACATTTTCAGATAAAATAAATACATAAATTCAGTGCAGCAACTGATAACATGCTTGTGTTAGATTTTGGTTTTGTTCTCTCCTGGGTTTCCCACTTCAGTAGAGAAGCTAGGAGTCATAGACCTCTAGGTTAAAGAAAATGCAACTGAAGGCCCAAAGGAGCACTATAACAGACTCTGCCTCCTCAGACTCACAGAGTGAGGACTCAGTGCTCTCAGGAGAGGAAGAAACCCCCTCAGGGAAACCTGTGGGGATCCAAGACATTTACTCTGCCCTCCATGTGGGCTTATGGTAGGAGGTTAAAGCTAAAGAGGACTGGCAAAGCTCTGCTACTGGAGCTCTTTTTTTGTTTCTTTTTTGGTGCCTCTGCCCTTTGTAGCTCAGCCCCCAGTTGCTCTGGTCCCCCCCCTTCGGACTTACCTCAAGTCTGCAATACTCCTTGACTTGCCTCCCCCGGGGTGGGACTGTCGAGTAGGTGCACTCCCAATAGAGACTGGCATCAAGGTTGCCAGCAGGCTGACTACTGCGGGTGTTCCTCCCTGGCTTACACCTCAGGCCGGGGCCACAGGGTCAGGCCGTTCCTGATGGAGGACTGAACTTGGTCACAGACGGAGAGCTGTGGTGGGCACAATGGGACTGGGTAGTGGGAGCGTCATTGGTGGGGCTGGCATTTTTCTTGCTTTTGTGTCCCTGGGAGGTGTGGTGTGCAATGATGTAAGGCGCCAAAGTGCCGATGTCTGGCATGCCTTCCTAACAGCTCAGTTTCTGTCGCTGCTCCCCTCTGCCAGGAGTTGGTCAAACACTGATCACTAACCCACCTTCCCCTCAGAGGAGGAGAGTAGTCCATGGGATGCTCAGTCCCCCCCCCCCGACAGCCCTCTGACTCCTCAGGTCCATTCCCAAACTGGGGGCATCAGCATCGCAGGCAGAAGCCCTACCACTGCGCTGGCAGGCCAGCCTGCTACTGGATCTCTTATGCATGATACAGGACTGGAAGAGGTCCAATTTCACAATTTTTCAAAACATGAGCAAGTACAGTATATTATTTCTAGCAGTGGTTGTGACAGCACCAGTTCTGCAGGAATACCTGGTATACAGTATAGCAGGGGATTCAATTAAAATTCTACTTTATACACAGAATATTCAACTTGCACGGATTACTGAAACCTGATGGGATGCAAATGATTCATGGGCATATTCAGAACACGGGTATACCCTATACTGTAAATGTAGAGTATTTAGGAAGGTGGGGTGGCTATTAATATTCATGAATCTATAACCAGTGAGGAGTTAACAATGGAAGAGCTACACTTAGAATCCCTTTGGGTTAAACTACTACCGCTTGATGGTGCCAAAATTGTTATGGGGTTAGTATATCGCCCTCCTTCCAGTTCAAAGGCCCACGATTCAGGTTTGATTAAACAGATTACCAGCCTTGACCCAGCTGATAATATTCTAATTTTGGGAGACATGAATTTGCTCCATATTGAGTGGAGGCCATGGCAGGGTATTACCAAAACAGACAACTCCTTTCTGGACGCCTTAGACCAACTGGGACTAGAGCAGAAAGTAGATGAAAACACCAGAGGCAACAACATTTTGGATGTCATTTTAACTAATATGGGGAACTATATTACTAATGTCTGTGTTAATCTTCCTTTGGGCAATAGTGATCATTGTATGGTGATGTTTAATATTAGTAAACCTCATGTTCTTAACAAATCTGCTTCAACAACTAAACTTAACTTCAGTAAAGTCAACTTTTCCCAGTTCAGGATGGAATTCTCGTGCTGGGATTGGGGCAGACTCTTCCATGGTAGCATTGTTAATGAGATGTGGAATTTATTGCTTGGTCAACTTAAAAACCTTATGGTAAAATATATACCTATTAGTAATAAATATAATAATCGTAATAAAAACCCATGCTGGCTCACTCCTTATATTAAGAAATTGATTAATAAGAAAAATAAAATCTATAAAAAATATAAAAGAGATGGAACAGAGACCAATCGCCTAGCTTTTAAAAACATTGCTGCCAGTGTAGAAACATCAATTAGAAAAGATAAAGCAGAGTTCAAGGTAGCTTTAGCCTCTAGAATTAAGGATAATAAAAAATTTTTTTACTCATATATAAATAGTGGGAGAAAGAGCTCAAGCACTATAAGTCCTTTTAATGGTGTTATGGGGCAGGCTGTGACAGGCAAAGAAATGGCTGATATTTAGAATAAATATTTTTGCCCTGTGTTTAAGCCGTAGCAATCTTCCAACCACTGGTGCTGTATTAATTGATCCTAGTGAAGTACTGGACAAACTTAATAACATGCATGCCAATAAATCTCCTGGTCTTGATCCTGTCCACCCAAGGGTTATTCGTGAATTGGAAGATACTTTGGTAACACCCCTTACATATATTTTTCAGGCATCTTTGGATAGGGGTGAAGTTCCTAGAGATTGGAAAGAGGCAACGGTCATCCCTATTCTAAAAAAGGGTCCAAAACTATACCTTCTAATTTTAGGCCAGTTAGTTTGACATCACTTATGGGCAAAGTACTTGAAAGCATATTGAAGGATAGGATTCCGGCTTCATTAAAGGAAAACAACTTGACAGATTCATTACAGCATGGGTTTACCAGGTCTAGATCCTGTCAGACCAATCTTTTGACCTTCTATGAGAACGTTAATCGAGACCTAGACTGAGGCAATTCGGTTGATGTTGTTTTTATGGACTTCGAAAAAGCCTTTGATAAATTGCCGCACAAGGAGTTGATTGCTGTCCTGAAGGAATTTAAATTAGAGACTAATGTAATATGTTGGATTACAGACTGGTTGAAGGACAGGAGACAGAGGGTGGTAGTTAAGATGGTTTATTCAGATTGGGCCCCGGTGACAAGTGGAGTTCCCCAGGGATCAGTGTTGGGACCCTGCTTGTTTAATGTTTATATATCTACATTGAAAATAAATACTCCCAATGTCTGGTTATCTAAATTTGCAGAAGACTGCAGATTAGGAGCTGTTGTCAATAACCCAACTGATGTATTATCCTTACAAATAGCTATTGGTAATATATAGACATGGACCAAGTCAAATAAATTGGAATTGAACTCTGCGAAATATAAGATTATGCATTTAGGGAATAAAAACATTAAAGCGGTCTATAAAATTGGGAATGATATGTTAACTGTCACCACACAAGAAAGGGACTTGGGTATTATGATTACTCCTGATTTTAAATTCAGTCATCATTGCTCAATTCAGATAAGAAAGGCGAATCAAAATTAAAACAGCATCCTCAGACATATTTCCAGCAGGGATGCCAAAGTACTGAACCCGTTGTATAGCTCCCTGGTTAGGCCCCACCTGGAGTATTGTGCTCAGGTGTGGTCACCATATAAGAGGGAAGACATTATTAGGCTACAGGGTATTCAAAGAAGAATGACTAAGGCTATCACAGGACTTGGGACTAGATCCTATACGGAAAGGATGGAAATTCTGGGCCTATATTCACTATGCTATCGTAGATTCAGAGGGGACATGTGTATGCTTTATAAAGCTATTGGGGATTCTTCATTGCACGAGGAGTTGGGAATTATATTTAAGGTTGACCGGGTAAGCTCTAGGAAACATCCCAAACAACTTTTTCAACCTAGGTGGAATTTAAGAATAAGAAAACATTGGTTCGGCCAAAGGGTGGTTTCATCTTGGAATGATCTTCCTTTGTCAGTTATAGAGAGTCCAAATATGGATACTTTTAAAGCTAAATTGGATATTGAGTTCATGGGAAGGGTTTATGAATTTTAAGTACTAAAGTATCTTGGGATATGGCAAGCTATAAGGATGCAAGTCCATAATTGCTTGAATTCTTTCCTATGATTCCTTTGATAAGCATGACAGTAAGTCTCTGATATGAGACATAAACCAGGCTGTTGCCATCATTGGTATCTGTGGTGTGGGGAGGCAATGGTTGATGAACCTTTGGCAGAAAAAGTGTGAACAGATTGAAGATGGCAACTGGGCACCATTGTTTGTTAATGAGAAAGTAGAAGACACCTGCCCCACAGGACAGTCTGTCAGTCGCGGAGATTTTGAGCAGCAGTTCACACAAGTCAGTAGAAACTTTAAGTAGGCTTGAAATAGATAGGGGAGTAGCTGGGGAGAAGATTGATGCTGATGTGGAAGATTCGCCAGGGCACAGAATACAGTAGAATGTGAAGTTACTTCCTGTTGGTGGCAAGATGCCTGCAGCAGAGTTATGAGCTGCTTCAACTTTTGCAGTTTGGAATTCATAGCCCCAATATTAAAAGGTTAACACCAGTGTGAACGTGGTTTGCACCGGTGCTCTGGGTAGGGTCATATTTCTGAAGCGCCTGGAGCTCTGCCAAAACCTGGCAGTGCTAAGGTGCTACCCATACCTCTGCACCTATGCAAATGAGGGGTCCCTTATGCGTACTGGCACAGTGGTATATTCAAAGGTTTGCAATCGGGGGGGGGCCACTAAACCACCAGGGATGTAACTATTATAAGAAGGACGGGCGACTGGGGGGGACACTTGACCACCAGGGAACCAATGGTAGTGACAGCATGAGTGCCTAAGGGGCTGCTGCTGCACTGCATGCAGGTGAGCCCATAATGGGAACGCAGATGGCCCCTTAGCACCTTGCATGCCCAGTGGGCTCATTTGCATGACTGGGCTGAATACGGCACACAGGCAACCTGGCACTATCCCATTTCAGGTAGCACTATCTCCTGTGGAATATATGCAGTCTGGGTCTGTGTCAGTGCAGCACAGATCCATTTGTGCTGCACCGACATGGCCTGATATTCAGTCAGTTAGCACCACTCTGGTGGCAGGCACTAACCAGTTCATTATTGTTCAGAGATGGCCATGCGCTATCGCACGTGCGATTGTGTCGGACTCTGAATATGGGGCCCCTTGCCTTATAGCATTTTTCTTTCAGTAGTTTTTTGTTTTATTTTTAGAGTAGGGTACAGCTTTTCTTGTTAGAGCATTTAAAGTTTAGTTAGTGCAGTATGTTTTTATGTTTTAATATGGTTGCTAGTTGTGAATTGCATTTGTTTCTCACTCTGTGCTTGGGCCAGCTGTGTCATCTCCAGAGCCTCACAAGGATCCCCTGATCTTGTGTAGTTTTGGCAGACTGAGTGAAAGAAACTGTTGCTAGTAAGTGCATCAGTAGTTTCTCTCTCCCTGTTGGATTCCTAACCGGTTAAGAGTTCACTTGTTACTGTTCTGAAGATACCACGTTCATGGCCTTGCTTCAGGCTGCAGGGAAAGCAGTGAGAATTGCAAAGGCGCAAACTGAGAAAGGATTGCCAAAGGGGTAACTAATGGGGACACAACCTTTTTAGGTACATAAGAGAGAAGAGGAAGACAAGGGGAGGGGTTGTGAGGTTAAAAAGAGCATGGAGACTGTGCAGAGGAGGAGGATCAGGAAAAAGCAGATATCAGGGACAGATACTTCTGTTCATTTTTCACTGTGGAAGGGGAAGGCGACAGACCACATTAAAGCAGCAGAAACACCGATGGGAGGGAGGTAGACACAAGCCCATTTACTAAAGTGAGAGTCCTGAAAGGACTTGCAAATCTGAATGTGGACAAACCTCTGGGGCTAAATGGGATACACACAAGAGTCTTTTTTTTTGGTTAACTTTCTTTATCTGCCACAGCAGGCCACTGTTATCCTCCACCATCCTATCGGATCTGGGGTCTTTTCGGGAACTTACCTGCACTATGCGTGTCCCTGCAGAATTCCCGAGCTGGCCCGGAGGCTTCATCGTGCAGTGACCCCCGATGTTTCCACCATGTTCTCCCCCTAGCTACCCGGGACCCCTGAAGCAGTGATGCATGTGTGTGGAGGCGCACCAATCTACAGCCCCTTCTGCCCTCCTCTGGCCTTGTATCCGGGCTCTCGGAGGTGGCACTGCCACTCAGCCTCCACTGGGGGTCAGCCAAGGACTGAGAGGCCCTCCTGAACCCTTCTGAGGTGGAGAGCTGCCAGCCGGCAGCTTCTCAGTACCCTCTCCCTCCCCCCCTCCACTGACCCCTGACAACCCAAGCTCATTCCCAAACCCAGGTCACCAGTGTGGCATGAGGTATGGCGTCCTGCACCTCAGCCCTCTGTGCCACCAGGCCGGCTCTCACACAAGGGTCTTGAGGGAGCTCAAGAAGGTACCGGCTGCACCTCTCACAGCCCTATTCAACAACTCACTAGAAACAGGAGTATTTTCAGAGGACTGAAGGAGGGCAGATATAGTACCGCTTCATAAAAATGGTAGCAGGGAGGAAGTTGGTAACTATAAGCTGGTCAGTCTGACATTAGTGGTGGGGAAGTTAACAGAAATGCTTCTAAAGGAAAGGATAGTGGACTGTCTTGAATTCAGTGGGTTAGAAGACCTGAGGTAGCATGGATTCACAGGAGAAAGGGGGGGGGGGTTATGTCTGATTAACCTGATCGATTTCTTCGACTGGGTGACCAGGGAAATAGATCAGGGTGGGATGGTGGACATGCCCTACTTAGACTTCAGCAAGACCTTTGACACTATACCACACAGGAGTCTTATAAGGAAACTGGGCAGTTTGGGTGGGTTCCAAGGTGGTAAACTGGGTACAAAATTGGTTGCTGGATAGGCAGTAGAGGGTCGTGGTAAATGGCACTCACTCTGGGGAGGGGAAAGTGACCAGCTCAGGGCTCAGTACTGGGACCAGTTCTCTTTAATAACTTTATAAGTGACATTGTAGAAGAGCTGGAAGGGAAGGTCTGCCTCTTTGCTGAAGACACCAAAATCTGCAATAGGGCAGACACTCTGGTGGGGGTGAAGAGAATGTGTAGAGACCTGAGAAAATTCAAGGAGTGGTCAAGAGTATGGATTTCAATGTGAAAAGGTTAAAATCATGTACCTAGTGCACAGAAACCCAGAGGCGGAGTATATAATGGAGGGATGTTGTATTGATGGTCACTAAACAGGAAAGGGACCTTAGGGTAATCATATCTGATGACCTCAAGGTGGCGAGGCAATGCAGCAAGTCAGGGCCAGCGGTATGCTGGGGAGCATAGGGAAGGGTATGACCAGCAGAAAGAGAGAGGTGATGTCACCACTGTATAGATCGTTGGTAAGACCCCACCTGGAATACTGTGTCCAATTCTGGAGCCCACATCTCAGGAAGGACATGAACAGGGTAGCGGCTGTCCAGAGGAGGCCAACTGAATGGTGCAGGGAATACACAAAAAGCCTTATGAGGAGACAGATGGATCTCAATATGTACACCCTGGAAGAGATGAGGGAGAGGGGGGACAGATAGAGACCTATAAATACTTCATGGGGGGGGATAAGGTGCATCAGGGGTGGATGTTTCACAGAAGGTGGTGTGCATTCAATGAAGCTGGAAGGGGGGACATTCTGAAGGGATATGAGAAAGTACATATTTCGCTGAAAGGGTGGTAGATGCCTGAAGAGTCCTCCAGCAGAGGTGGTGTGGACAAAAACAGTGGTGGGCTTCAAGTATGCATGGGATAGGCACTACGGAATCTTGGTAGGAAAGTGTGGGGGGGGCAGGTAGCTGGAGATCAGGTGGGCTCTGCAGTGATAGTATAGGCAGGGAAAAATGGGCAGACTAGGTGAGCCAAGTGGTCCTTATCTGCTGACAAGTTCTTTGTATATTTCAAAGTTTCAGTGACTGTACCCTTGGATGGTGGCTGGGATTATCTTGGGTGTTAGAGGTGGGTTATTGGCTCCAACCCTGGATGGTGGCAGGAGTTACCTCATGTGATAGCAAGGTCAGTAGCTCCCCCCCAGTTGGGTGCAGGTGTTACATTTGTTGTTAGTGGAGGGTCGGCGGCTGCACTCCTGGATGGTGGCAGGGGTTACCTCGGGTGTTAGTGGATATCAGTCACCATTTCTCTTGTGGTGGCAGAGGTTACCTCAGGTGTTAGGGAAGGGTCAGTTGCCATACCCCAGGAAAGTGGCAGTGGTTACCTCAGGTGTTAGTGAGGGGTCAGTGGCCATACCCCAGGAAAGTGGCAGGGGTTACCTCAGGTGTTAATAAAGAGTCAGTTGCTGTACCCCAGGAAAGTGTCAGGGGTTACCTCAGGTGTTAGCAAAGAGTCAGTTGCTATACCCCAGGAAAGTGGCTGGGGTTACCTCAGGTGTTAGTGAAGGGTCAGTGGCTGTACACCAGGAAAGTGGCAGGGGTTACATCAGGTGTCAGTGAAGGGTCAGTTGCTGTACCCCACAAAAATGGCAGGGGTTACCTCAGGTGTTAGTAAAGAGTCAGTTGCTGTACCCCAGGAAAATGGCAGGGGTTACCTCAGCTATTAGTGAAGGGTCAGTGGCTGTACTACCTCAGGTGTTAGTAAAGAGTCAGTTGCTGTACCCCAGGAAAATGGCAGGGGTTACCTCAGCTATTAGTGAAGGGTCAGTGGCTGTACCCTAGGAAAGTGTCAGGGGTTACCTCAAGTCATAGTGAAGGGTCAGTGGCTGTACCCTAGGAAAGTGTCAGGGGTTACCTCAGGTCATAGTGAAGGGTCAGTGGCTGTACCCTAGGAAAGTGTCAGGGGTTACCTCAGGTCATAGTGAAGGGTCAATGGCTGTACCCTAGGAAAGTGTCAGGGGTTACCTCAAGTGTTAGTGAATGGTCAGTGGCTGTACCCCAGGAAAGTGGCAGAGGTTACCTCAAGTGTTAGTGAATGGTCAGTGGCTGTACCCCAGGAAAGTGGCAGGGGTTACCTCAAGTGTTAGTGAATGGTCAGTGGCTGTACCCCAGGAAAGTGGCAGAGGTTACCTCGGGTGTTGGTGAAGGATCAGTTGCTGTACCCCAGGAAAGTGGCAGGGGTACCACAGGTCTTAGTGAAGGGTTAGTGGCTGTACCCCAGGAAAGTGGCAAGGGTTACCTCAGGTGTTAGTGAAAGGGTCAGGGCTGTACCCCAGGAAAGTGTCAGGGGTTACCTCAGGTGTTAGTGAAGGGTCAGTGGCTGTACCCCAAGAAAGTGGCAGAGGTTACCTCAGGTGTTAGTGAAGGGTCAGTTGCTGTACCCTAAGAAAAAGGACTGGTTACCTCAGGTGTTAGTGAAGGGTCAGTGGCTGTAAACCAGGAAAGTGGCAGAGGTTACCTCAGGTGTTAGTGAAGGGTCAGTTGCTGTACCCCACAAAAATGGCAGGGGTTACCTCAGGTGTTAGTAAAGAGTCAGTTGCTGTACCCCAGGAAAGTGGCAGGGGTTACCTCAAGTGTTAGTGAATGGTCAGTGGCTGTACCCCAGGAAAGTGGCAGAGGTTACCTCGGGTGTTAGTGAAGGATCAGTCGCTATACCCCAGGAAAGTGGCAGGGGTTACCTCAGGTGTTAGTGAAGGGTCAGTCGCTGTATCCCATGAAAGTGGCAGGGATTACCTCAGGTGTTAGTGAAGGGTCAGTTGCTGTACCCCAGGAAAGTGCCAGGGGTTACCTCAGATGTTAGTGAAGGGTCAGTTGCTGTACCCCAGGAAAGTGGCAGGGGTTACCTCAGGTGTTAGTGAAGGGTCAGTGACTGTTCCTCAGGAAAATGGCAGGGTTTACCTCAGTTGTTAATGAAGGGTCAGTGGCTGTACCCCAGGAAAGTGGCAGAGGTTACCTCAAGTGTTAGAGAAGGGTCAGTTGCTGTACCCAAGGAAAGTGGCAGAGGTTACCGAAGGTGTTAGGGAAGGGTCAGTGGCTATACCCCAGGAAAGTGGCAGTGGTTGCCTCAGGTGTTAGGGAAGGGTCAGTGGCTGTACCCTAGGAAAGTGGTAGGGGTTACATCAGGTGTTAGTGAAAGGGTCAGTAGCTGTACCCTAGGAAAGTGGCAAGGATTACTTCAGGTGTTAGTGAAAGGGTCAGTTGCTGTACCCCAGGAAAGTGGCAGGGGTTACCTCAGTTCTTAATGAAGGGTGATTTGCTGTACCCCAGGAAAGTGGCAGCGGTTACTTCAAGTGTTAGTGAAGAGTCAATTGCTATACCCAGGAAAGTGGCAGGGGTTACCTCAGGTGTCAGTGAAAGGTCAGTGGCTGTACCCTAGGAAGGTGGCAGGGGTTACCTCAGGTGTTAGTGAAAGGTCAGTGGCTGTACCCTAGGAAAGTGGCAGGGGTTACCTCAGTTCTTAGTGAAAGGTCATCTGCTGTACCCCAGGAAAGTGTCAGGGGTTACCTCAAATGTTAGTGAAGGGTCAGTTGCTATACCCCAGGAAAGTGGCAGGGGTTACCTCAGGTGTCAGTGAAAGGGTCAGTGACTGTACCCCAGTAAAGTGGCAAGGGTTACCTCAGGTGTTAGAGAAGGGTCAGTGGCTGTACCCTAGGAAAGTGGCAGGGGTTACCTCAGGTGTTAGTGAAAGGGTCAGTGGCTGTACCCCAGGAATGTGGCAGTGGTTACCTCAGGTGTTAGTGAAGGTCACTGACTGTACCTCAGAGAAAATGGTGAGTTACCTCAGGTGTTGAGTGAAGGTCAGCTGTACCCCAGGAAAGTGGACTGGTTACCTCAGGTGTTAGTGAAGGGTCAGTGGCTGTACCCCAGGAACGTGGCAGGGGTTACCTCAGGTGTCAGTGAAAGGTCAGTGACTGTACCCCAGGAAAGTGGCAGGGGTTACCTCAGGTGTTTAGTGAAAGATTAGTTGCTGTACCCCAGGAAAGTGGTAGGGGTTACCTCAGGTGTCAGTGAAGGGTCAGTGGCTGTACCCTAGGAAAGTGGCAGGGGTTACCTCAGGTGTTAGTGAAGGGTTAGTTGCTCTACCCCAGGAAAGTGGACTGGTTACCTCAGGTGTTAGTGAAGGGTCAGTTGCTGTACTCTAGGAAAGTGGCAGGGGTTACCTCAGGTGTTAATGAAGGGTCAGTTGCTGTACCCCAGGAAAGTGACAGGGGTTACCTCAGGTGTTAGTGAAGGGTCAGTTGCAGTACCCCAGGAAAGTGGACTGGTTACCTCAGGTGTTAGTGAAAGGTCAGTTGCTATATCCCAGGAAAGTGGTAGGGGTTACCTCAGGTGTTAGTGAAGGGTCAGTTGCTGTACTCCAGAAAAGTGGCAGGGGTTACCTCAGGTGTTAGTGAAGGGTCAGTGGCTGTACCCCAGGAAAGTGGCAGAGGTTACCTCAGGTGTTAGTGAATGGTCAGTGGCTGTACCCCAGGAAAGTGGTAGGGATTATCTCAGGTGTTAGTGAAGGGTCAGTTGCTGTACCCCAGGAAAGTGGCGGGAGTTACCTCAGGTGTTAGTGAACGGTCAGTGGCTGTACCCCAGGAAAGTGGTAGGGGTTACCTCAGGTGTTAGTAAACGGTCAGTTGCTGTAACCCAGAAAAGTGGCAGGGGTTACCTCAGGTGTTAGTGATGGGTCAGTTGCTGTACCCTAGGAAAGTGGCAGGAGTTACCTCAGATGTTAGTGAAGTGTCAGTTACTGTACCCCAGGAAAGTGTCAGAGGTTACCTCAAGTGTTAGTGAAGGGTCAGTTGCTCTACCCCAGGAAAGTGGCTAGGGTTACCTCAGATGTTAGTGAAGGGTCAGTTGCTGTACCCTAGGAAAGTGTCAGGGGTTACCTCAGGTGTTAGAGAAGGGTCAGTTGCTGTATCCCAGGAAAGTAGTAGCTGTTACTTCAGGTGTTAGTGAAGGGTCAGTTGCTGTACCCCAGAAAAGTGGCAGGGGTTACCTCAGGTGTTAGAGAATGGTCAGTGGCTGTACCCCAGGAAAGTGGTAGGGGTTACCTCAGGTGTTAGTGAAGGGTCAGTTGCTATACCCCAGGAAAGTGGCAGGGGTTACCCTAGTGAAGGGTCAGTTGCTGTACCCCAGGAAAGTGCCAGGGGTTACCTCAGATGTTAGTGAAGGGTCAGTTGCTGTACCCCAGGAAAGTGGCAGGGGTTACCTCAGATGTTAGTGAAGGGTCAGTAACTGTACCTCAGGAAAGTGGCAGGGTTTACCTCAGTTGTTAATGAAGGGTCAGTGGCTGTACCCCAGGAAAGTGGTAGAGGTTACCTCAAGTGTTAGAGAAGGGTCAGTTGCTGTACCCCAGGAAAGTGGCAGGGGTTACCTCAGGTGTTAGGGAAGGGTCAGTTGCTGTACCCTAGGAAAGTGGCAAGGGTTACTTCAGGTGTTAGTGAAAGGGTCAGTGGCTGTACCCCAGGAAAGTGGCAGGGGTTACCTCAGTTCTTGATGAAGGGTGATTTGCTGTACCCCAGGAAAGTGGCAGCGGTTACCTCAAGTGTTAGTGAAGAGTCAATTGCTATACCCAGGAAAGTGGCAGGGGTTACCTCAGGTGTCAGTGAAGGGTCAGTGGCTGTACCCTAGGAAGGTGGCAGGGGTTACCTCAGGTGTTAGTGAAAGGTCAGTGGCTGTACCCTAGGAAAGTGGCAGGGGTTACCTCAGTTCTTAGTGAAAGGTCAGTGGCTGTACCCCAGGAAAGTGTCAGGGGTTACCTCAAATGTTAGTGAAGGGTCAGTTGCTACACCCCAGGAAAGTGGTAGGGGTTACCTCAGGTGTCAGTGAAAGGTCAGTGGCTGTACCCTAGGAAAGTGGCAGGGGTTACCTCAGGTGTTAGTGAAAAGGTCAGTGACTGTATCCCAGTAAAGTGGCAAGGGTTACCTCAGGTGTTAGTGAAGGGTCAGTGGCTGTACCCTAGGAAAGTGGCAGGGGTTACCTCAGGCGTTAGTGAAAGGGTCAGTGGCTGTGCCCCAGGAATGTGGCAGTGGTTACCTCAGGTGTTAGTGAAAGGTCAGTGACTGTACCTCAGGAAAATGGTGAGTTACCTCAGGTGTTAGTGAAGGGTCAGTTGCTGTACCCCAGGAAAGTGGACTGGTTACCTCAGGTGTTAGTGAAGGGTCAGTTGCTGTTCCCCAGGAAAGTGGCAGGGGTTACCTCGTGTGTTACTGAATGGTCAGTGGCTGTACCCCAGGAACGTGGCAGGGGTTACCTCAGGTGTCAATGAAAGGTCAGTGAGTGTACCCCAGGAAAGTGGCAGGGGTACCTCAGGTGTTAATGAAGGGTCAGTTGCTGTTCCCCAGGAAAGTGGCAGGGGTTACCTCGTGTGTTAGTGAATGGTCAGTGGCTGTACCCCAGGAACATGGCAGGGGTTACCTCAGGTGTCAATGAAAGGTCAGTTGCTATATCCCAGGAAAGTGGTAGGGGTTACCTCAGGTGTTAGTGAAGGGTCAGTTGCTGTACTCCAGGAAAGTGGCAAGGGTTACCTCAGGTGTTTAGTGAAAAATTAGTTGCTGTACCCCAGGAAAGTGGCAGGGGTTACCTCAGGTGTTAGTGAAGGGTCAGTGGCTGTACCCTAGGAAAGTGGCAGGGGTTACCTCAGGTGTTAGTGAAGGGTTAGTTAATGTACCTCAGGAAAGTGGACTGGTTACCTCAGGTGTTAGTGAAGGGTCAGTTGCTGTACTCTAGGAAAGTGGCAGGGGTTACCTCAGGTGTTAATGAAGGGTCAGTTGCTGTACCCCAGGAAAGTGACAGGGGTTACCTCAGGTGTTAGTGAAGGGTCAGTTGCTGTACCCCAGGAAAGTGGCGGGAGTTACCTCAGGTGTTAGTGAATGGTCAGTGGCTGTACCCCAAGAAAGTGGCAGGGGTTACCTCAGGTGTTAGTGAAGTGTCAGTTACTGTACCCCAGGAAAGTGTCAGAGGTTACCTCAAGTGTTAGTGAAGGGTCAGTTGCTCTACCCCAGGAAAGTGGCTAGGTTTACCTCAGATGTTAGTGAAGGGTCAGTTGCTGTACCCTAGGAAAGTGTCAGGGGTTACCTCAGGTGTTAGAGAAGGGTCAGTTGCTGTATCCCAGGAAAGTGGTAGCTGTTACTTCGGGTGTTAGTGAAGGGTCAGTTGCTGTACCCCAGAAAAGTGGCAGGGGTTACCTCAGGTGTTAGTGAAGGGTCAGTGACTGTACCTCAGGAAAGTGGCAGGGTTTACCTCAGTTGTTAATGAAGGGTCAGTGGCTGTACCCCAGGAAAGTGGCAGAGGTTACCTCAAGTGTTAGAGAAGGGTCAGTTGCTGTACCCCAGGAAAGTGGCAGGGGTTACCTCAGGTGTTAGAGAAGGGTCAGTTGCTGTACCCAAGGAAAGTGGCAGAGGTTACCGCAGGTGTTAGGGAAGGGTCAGTGGCTATACCCCAGGAAAGTGGCAGTGGTTGCCTCAGGTGTTAATGAAGGATCAGTGGCTGTACCCTAGGAAAGTGGTAGGGGTTACCTCAGGTGTTAGTGAAAGGGTCAGTAGCTGTACCCTAGGAAAGTGGCAAGGGTTACTTCAGGTGTTAGTGAAAGGGTCAGTGGCTGTACCCCAGGAAAGTGGCAGGGGTTACCTCAGTTCTTAATGAAGGGTGGTTTGCTGTACCCCAGGAAAGTGGCAGCGGTTACCTCAAGTGTTAGTGAAGAGTCAATTGCTATACCCAGGAAAGTGGCAGGGGTTACCTCAGGTGTCAGTGAAGGGTCAGTGGCTGTACCCTAGGAAGGTGGCAGGGGTTACCTCAGGTGTTAGTGAAAGGTCAGTGGCTGTACCCTAGGAAAGTTGCAGGGGTTACCTCAGTTCTTAGTGAAAGGTCAGTGGCTGTACCCCAGGAAAGTGTCAGGGGTTACCTCAAATGTTAGTAAAGGGTCAGTTGCTATTCCCCAGGAAAGTGGCAGGGGTTACCTCAGGTGTTAGTGAAAGGGTCAGTGACTGTACCCCAGTAAAGTGGCAAGGGTTACCTCAGGTGTTAGTGAATGGTCAGTGACTGTACCTCAGGAAAATGGTGAGTTACCTCAGGTGTTAGTGAAGGGTCAGTTGCTGTACCCCAGGAAAGTGGACTGGTTACCTCAGGTGTTAGTGAAGGGTCAGTTGCTGTTCCCCAGGAAAGTGGCAGGGGTTACCTCGTGTGTTAGTGAATGGTCAGTGGCTGTACCCCAGGAACGTGGCAGGGGTTACCTCAGGTGTCAATGAAAGGTAAGTGACTATACCCCAGGAAAGTGGCAGGGGTACCTCAGGTGTTAGTGAAGGGTCAGTGGCTGTACCCTAGGAAAGTGGCAAGGGTTACCTCAGGTGTTTAGTGAAAGATTAGTTGCTGTACCCCAGGAAAGTGGCAGGGGTTACTTCAGGTGTTAGTGAAGGGTCAGTGGCTGTACCCTAGGAAAGTGGCAAGGGTTACCTGAGGTGTTAGTGAAGGGTTAGTTGCTGTACCCCAGGAAAGTGGACTGGTTACCTCAGGTGTTAGTGAAGGGTCAGTTGCTGTACTCTAGGAAAGTGGCAGGGGTTACCTCAGGTGTTAATGAAGGGTCAGTTGCTGTACCCCAGGAAAGTGACAGGGGTTACCTCAGGTGTTAGTGAAGGGTCAGTTGCAGTACCCCAGGAAAGTGGACTGGTTACCTCAGGTGTTTGTGAAAGGTCAGTTGCTATATCCCAGGAAACTGGTAGGGGTTACCTCAGGTGTTAGTGAAGGGTCAGTTGCTGTACTCCAGAAAAGTGGCAGGGGTTACCTCAGGTGTTAGTGAAGGGTCAGTTGTTGTACCCCAGGAAAGTGGCAGGGTTTACCCCAGGTGTTAGTGAAGGGTCAGTGGCTGTACCCCAGGAAAGTGGCAGAGGTTACCTCAGGTGTTAGTGAACGGTCAGTGGCTGTACCCCAGGAAAGTGGTAGAGGTTACCTCAGGTGTTAGTAAACTGTCAGTTGCTGTACCCCAGGAAAGTGGCAGGGGTTACCTCAGGTGTTAGTGCTGGGTCAGTTGCTGTACCCTAGGAAAGTGGCAGGAGTTACCTCAGATGTTAGTGAAGTGTCAGTTACTGTACCCCAGGAAAGTGTCAGAGGTTACCTCAAGTGTTAGTGAAGGGTCAGTTGCTCTACCCCAGGAAAGTGGCTAGGGTTACCTCAGATGTTAGTGAAGGGTCAGTTGCTGAACCCTAGGAAAGTGTCAGGGGTTACCTCAGGTGTTAGAGAAGGGTCAGTTGCTGTATCCCAGGAAAGTGGTAGCTGTTACTTCAGGTGTTAGTGAAGGGTCAGTTGCTGTACCCCAGAAAGTGGCAGGGGTTACCTCAGGTGTTAGAGAATGGTCAGTGGCTGTACCCCAGGAAAGTGGTAGGGGTTACCTCAGGTGTTAGTGAAGGGTCAGTTGCTGTACCCCAGGAAAGTGGCACCCCAGGAAAGTGGCAGGGGGTACCTCAGATGTTAGTGAAGGGTCAGTTGCTGTACCCCAGGAAAGTGGCGGGGGTTACCTCAGGTGTTAGTGAAGTGTCAGTTACTGTACCCCAGGAAAGTGGCAGGGATTATCTCAGGTGTTAGTGAAGGGTCAGTTGCTGTACCCCAGGAAAGTGGCAGGGTTACCCTAGTGAAGGGTCAGTTGCTGTACCCCAGGAAAGTGGCAGGGGGTACCTCAGATGTTAGTGAAGGGTCAGTTGCTGTACCCCAGGAAAGTGTCAGGGGTTACCTCAGGTGTTAGTGAAGGGTCAGTTGCTATATCCCAGGAAAGTGGTAGGGGTTACCTCAGGTGTTAGTGAAGGGTCAGTTGCTGTACCTTAGGAAAGTGGCAGGGGTTACCTCAGATGTTAGTGAAGGGTCAGTTGCTGTACCCCAGAAAAGTGGCAGGGGTTACCTCAAGTGTTAGTGAAGGGTCAGTTGCTGTACCCCAGGAAAGTGTCAGGGGTTACCTCAGGTGTTAGTGAAGCGTCAGTTGCTGTACCCCAGGAAAGTGGCAGGGGTTACTTCAGGTGTTAGTGAAGGGTCAGTTGCTATATCCCAGGAAAGTGGTAGGGATTACCTCAGGTGTTAGTGAAGGGTCAGTTGCTGTACCCCAGGAAAGTGGCAGGGGTTACGTCAGGTGTTAGTGAACGGTCAGTGGCTGCACCCTAGGAAAGTGGTATGGGTTACCTCAGGTTTTAGTGAATGGTCAGTGGCTGTACCCCAGGAAAGTGGCTGGGATTACCTCAGGTGTTAGTGAACGGTCAGTGGCTGTACCCCAGGAAAGTGGCAGGGGGTACGTCAGGTGTTAGCGAATGGTCAGTGGTTGTACCCTAGGAAAGTGGCAGGGGTTACCTCAGGTGTTAGTGAATGGTTAGTGGCTGTACCCCAGGAAAGTGGCAGGGATTAGCTAAGATGTGAAAGAAGCTAGTTGGGAGGAAATGGCAGTGATGCGCCTTATTTACACAGAGAGGGGGAAGCTAATGAAATAAATACTTCTTTTCCCCTTTATGTTCAGTTAAATTAGTTTTTCATGAGTTGCATTCCAGATGAAGTTACATCCCACCCTTGGCAGGGCCGAGGGGCTCAGAGGGAGGCTCCAGAGATGGTAGATGCAGCGTGGAGTTCCTTGTCCGGTGTGCCAACCTTCGGGGCAAAAAAACAGATTCTGTGGGTGAAGGTGAGAGTGCACATGCATTGAAGATGCCAGAAAGGTAGGATGCAACTTTTTCTGCCTTGTATGACGTACATTGGTCTCGATGTTTAGTGCTTGAGGGTACCCATGCTTTATTTGCTCCTGGACCATCTGCAAAAGAAATGATGCCCCTAGGCGGGGGGTATGAAGAGGGGGTTACACCACCATAGCCCCTTTCCCTACCACCCTGTCCCTTCCTGTATAGTTTATATATCTAGGGATTAAGAGGCTCCAGTCATGGTGTGGCCTGTCTTGGTTACTGCTGCTATGGCCACCATCCCGTCTGCTAATAGCGCCTGCAGGTTGTCTATCTTGTTTCCAAGACTTTGTGCATTCAAAGATACCACCTTCCACCTAGAATCTGAGCCTCCATCTCTTCTTTTTTATTCATTTCTATGTGCTTCCCCACCCCTGTTGCTAATTTTTCCACTTCCCCTCCACATCCACCCTCAATACCTCTTCTACCGGTAGGGGTGGGAGGTGAGTTGACCTTCTCCGCCTGGAGTCTTTGAGCCTGCAGGCCCACCAGCTCCCACCTCAGTAGTTTAAATTCAGTTTCATAGGATTCATAGGATTTGTACTGAGCTCAATGGACTTGCGTCCCAAATGCTCGCCATCTATATCTCTAGACTCTAATTTTTTAAGTGTATGCATCCCAGTTGTTTTTGGAAGCTGCAATTGATTGGCTAGCCACAACCTCCAGCGGTAACCTGTTCCATTTGTGTAGCACCCTTTGGCTGAACCACGATGTACTACACACGTTTTTCCTGTGGGGTGCTGTTAGTTGTAATGGGTGGGACCTAATATTGTGTGTATTTGTATTGCATTCTACTCCGGTGATATCCCAGAGATTGTTGTTATTCCATGCCCTGTGTACCAGGCACATATCCCCCTTTTTCTCCTTGCCTCCAAGAGTACATGTTTAGCTCGGACAAGCGGGCCTCATAGTTTTTAACGGGCATATCCTGTATTGCCCTGGTAGCTCTCTTTTGTACTCTTTCTAACAGGGCAATATCTTGCTTTTTATATGGTGCCCATACCTGGGCACCGTATTCCATAATTGGTCTAACCAGGGATGTATATAATGGTAACATGACAGCCTTACTGCTTGTCGATATGTGTCTTAGTATACAGTTTAGGATTCTATTTCCCCTCTGAGCTATCTTTTGAAAATGGGGTGTAAAGGACATGTCACTGGACACTATAATACCCAAATTCCTTTCCTCATCCATTGTTTTTAGAACAATGTTACCCAGTTTATAAGATATTCTAGTTTTTTTTTCCCTAAATGCATAATGTAGCATTTATCTTGATTTAGTGTTAGCTTAGCTGCTTTAGTCCAAGTGAGTATGTTATCTATGTAAGCATTAATCACCGACGGGGGGGGAGGCTCTACCAGTGGATTAATGCTTGCAGGGGTTGGTGCGGGGGCGAAGCCGAGGGTTCCAACACCCTGGCGATTAATCACGGTGGAGGCCCAACTCTGAAGGTGATTAATGCGTTTAAATATTGGCTCGCTGGCGGAGCTAGGAGCCAATATTACTGGTGTGTCACGGTTGGCGCCGCAGACGTTTCCTTGTGTTCGCTTCCCAGCTCAATTGCCACAGTGCAGAGAATTAAATCCCGCAGCCAACCTAGGACTTCTGGATGCACCACTGACAGCTAGACCGATTGGGGAGTGGACCAACCGGACAAGTCAACTATTGGTCCGCTCGGCACCATTGTGCCAGCCTCCTGCCACTTATTGGCTGTTGCTCACGTCATTTTCCCTTGAAAGACAGGCGCGATTCATGGTCAGGGCTCATAACAGAATGAGCCGTGGGAAACAGAAACGCGAAGACGATGTGCACATTATGGTTGCCAGCTTCTTTACACTACAGTACTCGCTTGCAGTGACACAGTCACCGGATTAACAAGACCATTTCACGACTGCTGGCGGACCACTAGGTACTCAGGTCACCACCACCCAATGCCTCACGAGCGCTGCGGGTGGCATGAGTGGGTGGTGATGGAGCGGGCGGGCCCCCTCTACTACTGCGGTGGCCACAGGTGGTACTAACCGAGTGGGTGTTAGCTGTGGGTTAATCACCGCTCGGTTGGTGTCACCTGTGCCACTTCAGCCAATGCGGCTCCTCCATTTCAGTCCTCTCTCCTATGCCGTGTTAAAAAGTCACTTGTAGGTCAGATGTATTTAGAGTAGCATTGATTTCTGCCCCTATCCTACAGTCATCTGCAAATTTCTGTAGCCAAACATGTTGTGATTTATTTGGAGGGATGATACAAACAGGTTAAAAAGACAGGGGCCCAACACCGAACCCTGGGGAACCCTGCTAGTCACCTCTGACTGCTCAGAAAACTCTCCCCTGATGCATATTTGCTGGTTTCTGTTTTCCAGCCATTTGTGGACCCAAATTATAGTAGTTGGATGAATATCTAAATTATCCATTTGATGTATAAGTTCTCGATGAGGGAGCTTATCAAAGGCCTTTGAGAAGTCGAGAAATAGAACATCCACAGGAGTTTGTTGGTTAAGTACCCCCCAGTTTGTCCCTAAGTACCCTACAGCTCTCCCTACTGAGGTGTAGCCTGTCCGTTGAAGAGTGTTTTATAAGAATAGGTCTCCCCCAGTCCCCGATACAGGTGAACCCTTCCTCCCTGCACCATTTCCTCAGCCAGACATTGAACTCCTCTATCCTTTTCTTCCTGACTGTGCTTGCCCTTTGTGCTGCTATCACCTCTGAGAAAGCCAGCAATCGTGCTTCCTCCCTGCAGGTATTCCCTATCTCCCTGAATCTACCTTGTACTACCTCCACCTCCACCTCAACAAAGTCAGTGGTACCCATGTGTATGACTAAGTTTGGTTTCCCTCCAACCTCCCTATTTCCTTGATTCTTGGGTACGTCTTCCCTGCTATCATCCCAGGCATGCAAACCACCCTCCTTCCTGCATTTGTGTCCCCTTCCTTAGGTGTCAGCATGGCTCAGTTGGTAGCACATCTGCCTCTGGACCAGAAGGTTGTGGGTTCTCGTCCCACACCAGGATTGGACTTGCACCTAAAAAACACTGGCATCCGAGCGCAGTATTGGGGGTGCTGTACTGCTGGGGTGTGCCATCCTTTGGATGAGACGTTGAACCGAGGTCTCTTCTATCCATCCTGGTGCTGTCCTGGTGGGTGTCCAGGTGGAAGTAATAGAACTCAGAGCACTCTTCGCAAAAAAGTAGGGTACATTCTCGGTATCCTGGCCAACATTCCCCCTTCCCATAAACTGGTTCATACAAATGTCCAGGCTGTGTGTGGGTGTTGATGTGTGATATGGCTGCCACTACACATTCAGTCACTTCACTACCAGTCTAGCATTACTTGTAAAGCACTTTGGGATACACTGTGTATGAAAAGCTCTACATAAATGCCAATTCTTCTTCTTCTTCCTTCCCCAGTGAATACCCTTAATTATGGAACCCCTAGAAATATCACCCTTCCATCCCCTTCATCCATGTTTCCCACCCTTTCTTCCAGCTGCTCTCCCACCTAACTGCTCCCCCTCCTGCCTGGTTAACTTTCTGCCACAACCACTATTTATCTCCCAATTGTTTCTCCATCCCCCTCTATGCTTTTCCCTCTCTGGCTAACCATGCTTGATTCCCCTTTTCCTTCCTTCTTCCTACCCTTTCCTCTCCCTCCCCCCATCCTCTGCTCCACTTTGTCAGTTTCTTTCTCCCTGCCCACCTTGACTAGTCCCCTTCCCCGTCCTTCTACCCTCAACCCTGGCTTATCCTGATCTCCTATCCTACCTCCTGATATGCCCTCACCATTCCTGAAAGTGGTGCAAATCTATGCATTAAAGACACCCTTTCAAGAGTTCTCACCCCTGCTGCCACCTTCACATTCTCATCCCTTCTCCCTACCTCTTGCCATTTCTCCACCCTGGGCTCCCTGGTCCTCTGAGGAAGTGAAGGCCCTAAATACCAGGTGATCCTCCCTGCTCCCTTCCTCTGCCTGATGCCCCTCTGACTCTCCACACCATTCTCCCCAGCTCCCATTTGAGCATTCTTACTTCTGCCCTTAGCTGCTCCAGGCTCCTGCACACTGGACAGCCCCTTTACTCCACATCATCCCCAGGAAGACTGTTGCCCCACAACTATTATGGCTTACCACTCTCTTCCCACTATCCTGACTCCTGTAGTGCTCCCTTTCTCCCATATCTTCCCAGCCCAGTTCCTCGCAGCCCCCAGTTATGTGTCCCTGTATGTAACCCTGTCAGTGGTGTTTATAGCAATCCCCAAATTCCCTAAATTCCCCTAACTCCTCCTTCTTCCTTGACACTTTGTACACATGTAAGCCGACCCTAGACAGGGATCATCTGCATTCCCTTTCCAACCCCCTACAATGTCTTTTTTTTAATTTTATTTATTGAAATCTTGGATAACACCATTGAGCGGATACTCATTAATTGGTTCCACGTCAGTTGACAAAATATAGAATGGTACAAAAAACAGAGACAGATATACATGGTTGGTAACAGAGGTCTTACAAAACAATTAAGGCACAGGGGTAAACTCTACTGAAGCATTGTACAATGTATGCCTGCATCCTGGAGAGACATAGACCATTAAGAGTAGACACATAGGGAGGGGACAGAGAGGAGAGGATAGGGAGAGGTATAGGGTAAGTGGATAGGGTAGATAACTGAGGTGGGAGTGGGGTGGAGGCAGTGCCAAGGTGCGAGGGTTGGGGGTCATGGAAGTGCTGAGGCAGGGCTACCCAATGGGACAGCTGACAGGGTAATTAAGTGCTAATGGTGTATTACTAACTTCAGCAGCTGAGATTATTGACTTGAGGGGGTTCTCAGTGGAAGCACTCACAAGTATCTGTGGCAATAGGGTGCTGCCGAAGTTTGTGTTTGAAAGAGCCAGTTGTTGCAGCATCAGTAATGGCCTGAGGTAGTGCGTTTGTCCAGAAGGGGAACAGTAAGAGAACCCCCACTGTGCCAATGCAGTGCAGCATCTGGGCACATGGAACACTTGAGTGGCAGAGCCTCTGGTCTGTTTTGTACCCTGAGGCAGGAACAGTAGGCTCTGTACAGCTGGTGATAATAAATTTTGGGAGGCTTTTTTGGTGAGGAGGCAGGTTTGATATCCGATTCTACCATTAAGCTGTAGCCAGCCTGCCAGAGTATGTACAATGTACTTCCTACCCACCCTTTTTGTTAACACAAATTATATTAATTTTCCAGAAAGTAACAAAAGATAAGGGTTGAAACAACACGCGTAACTATTGGTGAACAAGATGGTCATAGCATTAATAGTTAAATATTTATGACTCAAATAATGTAAATATTTATGGTCCTTTAACATGTAGAAAGAGACCTGATAACATTCACTACACAAATACACGTCTCATAGTTGCAACGGGCCTTTATGAAAAATTACATGGATAGCCACAGATTATTCTGATTTTAGCCAGTTAAAAAAGGGGCCCCAAGTCTCTTCATATTTATCTAATGTTTGAGTGATTAGATGACTGGTACTTTCATTTAAAGCCAGTTTAGATAGGTATTTAGTCCATTCTTCTAGGCCTGGAAGATACATTTCCTGCCAGTGACTCAGTATTAAGCATTTGAAACCCAACGTAGCTGCCATAAGCTAATTTCTACCTACCGGGTTTAGATTTAATAGTCTGTTTGTGTCCCCCATAATAAATATTTCCAGCTGAAATGGTAGGTCAGCCTCAAGGATTTATGTACAGGCTCTGCAAATAATTTGCCAAGAGTTCCTAACCGATGGACATTCCCATAGTATATGTAGTAGGTTTGCATTAGAACAGCTACACCTCCGCCATTCACTGTTCGGGGAGAGGCCTAGAGCAAACAGTTTATCTGGAGTATAGCACCATTTATGAAGGATTTTGAATTGGACTAGGCGACCCTGCAAGTCTTTACTAGCTTTATAAGAGTTTTTCCACATAAGGGTCCATGTGGATTGTGACAGGGTATGTCCTAAACTCTCTTCCCAAATTTCTTTTGTTTTGTACGCAAGGTCAGGTTCTGAATTCAAAGAGAGCTCATATAGTTTACCAACCCCACCCTTGCCCCTTGCTATCATGTTCAAACTCTCAACATCTTTGGAAATATGTATGGCATAGTTATTGTCCAAAATGTCTCCTAGTGCCTCCCGCAGTTGCAGATAATAATGAAATTGAGTGTACAGTAATTCATACAACTCCCTTAGTTCAGTAAATGGTCTGAGGATACCAGTTTGTGGATCCACTATATCACAGAGCGATTGAATGTTTTTATTTTCACAAGTCGGGTTAACTAAAGATTTACCACCTATTCTGATTCCAGGGTTCCTCCATATGGGAGTGCATTGTGGAGGCAGTGCAGGAAGCACTGTACAATTAATAAAGTACCGTACAGACTTAGCTGAGGTTTTGAGGTACGGGTGAGAGACCAAGTGGGGTGGGCGGATGCCCATCGTGACGTGATGTAGAGAGTAGAGTTTTGCTGTAGGAGATCCATATCTAACCCAAATATGCACTGATATATAATTTAACAAATACAAAACCCTGTGAGCCAGCATCAATTTAATGGCATTCACCATACCCCATAATGATACACTGAGTTTACTCCATTTCTCCAAGGTGATGCCAAATGCCTCCAATAGAGGCTTCATATTGTTGGCAACTAACGTCTCTAGACTATGTGGTAATTGGATGCCCAAGTTAGTAATGTGACGTTCCACCCATTTTAAGTTATTTTCAGCGCCTAGTTCTCTAAGATAATCTCTATCCTCATTTAATGGGAGGACTTCTGATTTCGACCAGTTAATGATTACGCCAGAGATAGATCCAAATTCTTCTAAGAGATACATAGTGCGCTTGATCGACCTATGAGGGTTTGTAAGGCAGAGAAACAAGTCATTTATATAGGCTACTAACTTTTGCTCAATGAGACACAGAAGTGGTTCCAAAGCCGCGACAAACAAAACTGGAGATAAAGGGCATCCCTGTCTTGTCCCCTCTTTCTAACAAAATGTTATCAAATAAAACTCTGTCAGTACATACTCTGGCAGTAGGAGCTTGATACAGAACAGACAACGGCGAGACGAAGCTATCTCCTAGACCAAAGGTATGCAGGACTTCATATAAGAAAACCCAAAGGCCTTGTGTGTGCATCCATTGATAAGAGAATCGATTTGTTCTGATGTTTGTATACGGCACACGTTGTTGATGACACCCTTTGTATATTTTCAGACCCATGTCTGCCCTTAATGAACCCACTTGGTCCCCGTGTATATACCATCTAAAAATATTTTGTAGTCTGTTAGCTAGAAGCAATTCAATTCTTTAACCAGAAGTGGCACACTAAGCTGAAAGCTTATTTACAGGTGCGACCTGGGAGCACAGAGAAGTTAAGTGACTTGCTCAGAGTCACACAGTATGCAGGTGGGAGCTGTGGGATTCAAACCTAGGTCTCCAGATTTGCAGCTCAGAGCCTTAAACCACTGCGCTATACTGCCTCCCTAGAAGCATTGTCCAAATTTTGTAATGAACATTTAATAGGGATATTCGTCTATAACTAGCCGGATCTAAGGGGTTTTTGCCCTTTTTGAGTAAAACTGATAATTGCCTCAGACATTGTCATGGGTAAACATTACTTGTTATCCGCTTCATCGAATATTTTTTCAAGCATAGGAGTGATCTCTTTGTTCAGTAGGGAGCAAAAGTCTGCAGGTAGGCCATCCAAACCTGAAGCTTTAGTCCCAGGCAGCTCTGTAACTGTCCATGTAATCTCTTCTAACGAAACTACTTTGTGTAAATCCTGCTTGTCAAATTCAGAGATTGTGGGAAGTTTAGCCTTGGTTAAAAGCTGCCTAACTTTGTCCATGTTATGACTATACTTACTCTTGTATAACTCTTTATAAAAAAATTAAAAAAGCACTGTTAATGTCCCTTGTGGAAGTCAGGATATTCTGAGCCCTATCCATAACACTATGCAGGTTATTTCTGGTCTGCATTTGTTTCAGCCTATATGCTAGCAATCTACTTGCCTTCTCCCCAGACTCCCAGTAGGTCAGCTGTGTTCTGAATAACACAAATTCTGCCTTTCCAATGTGGATTTTATTAATTTCATACCACAGTAAAATTGCCTTCCCAAGCAGATTACTTTTGTCTCTTTTCTGTTGTTTGTATTTTTGCTCTAATTCTTATAAATTCTTTTCTCTTCTATTGAGTTATTTCTCTCTTTTTTTAAAAAAGAAAAGCTTAATGTCCTACCCCGATATAAGCTTTGAAGGCTTCCCATAACATGGCATATGATGTTTTTCCATTGTCATTGATTTCAAGAAACTGCTTCGTTTTGGCTATAATCCAAGGTTTGAATTTGGCATCATTAAGCAGGGTACAATTAAACCTCCAATGAAATGTTTTACCAGTAGTGGAGTCTAGGTTCAGGATGACAGACACAGGGGCATGGTTCAAAATAACAACTGTTCCAATATTCATCTTAACCAGACCATTGATCAAATGAGTAGATATTAAAACAATATCAGTTCTGCTAAATGTCTATTTGAATAAAAAGGAGAAATCGCTTTTGTCAGAATACATCCACGCCACGCATCGGTTAAACCCAACTCTTTCATTCTGTCACATAATATTTGTCTGGCTTTACTGTTTGACTCAGCACTACTAGGGTTGCTTGTGTCAGTCAGGTGATCCAGCACTAGATCAAAATCACCTCCTAGTGTTATATTTTTGCTTGTAATTTTGCTTATTTCATCAAATAGTTCCAGAAAAATAGTGCTTGACTCACCATTAGGGGCATATATGTTACACATGACAATATCATTGCCATCTAACGTCCCCCTAAGGATCTGCCATCTCCCATTAGAATCCGTCTCATGGTAGGAGACTGTAAAGTTACGGCTTTTGTTAGTCAGTCTGGCTAAGCCTTCTTTTTTAATTACTGAATTATGGAACACTTCCCCAACCCAAGACCTCTTTAACTTGACTGCTTCCTCACTTAGTAAGGAAGTTTCTTGTACAAAGGCAATGTCTGCACATAGTTTATATAGATATGAGAACTTTCTTCCTTTTGATTGGCCCGTTTAGCCCTTTGATGTGCCAGGATATGCATTTCAAGCTTGTGCTGTTATTATTCATTTTTAGCATTACATTGTGTTATGACTGTTGATAAATGAAAAAAAGGAAAGAGCAAATCTATCTTCAAATAGCATAAGAAGCTTGAGTGTTATAGCTAGGAATGAATTCCCCAACTGATGGGTATAAAGAAAACCAACTCTCATTCTACTTTTTACCTATATGAGTTTGAATGATGGGGTTCCATCTGACACATATGGCCATGCCATGAAGGACTATGGCTGTTAGCCGTGGGCTACTGACTGGTTCACCCAGAAACTTTGTGCAAATGTACATTCAAATGTCATGATATGGTAAGTATGGCAGTCTTGTCATGATACGGTAAGTATGGCAGTCTTGTCATGATATGGTATGTATGGTAGTCTTGTCATGATATGGTACATATAACAATCTTGTCATGGTATGGTATGTATGACAGTCTTGTCATGATATGGTATGTATGGCAGTCTTGTCATGATAAGGTACGTATGACAGTCTTGTCATGATATGGTACGTATGGCAGTCTTGTCATGATATGGTCGTCCAAGGAACAGAATCAAGTTTAAATGGTAGACATATGGCAGATGACCACGATACTGCCTCTCCAAAGATCCTTGCATAGTAAGATAAAAGGAAGGAAAGGGAAAATAACAAAATGAGATCTCTAGTGCACCGAGTAATGTATTGATGGTCAAAGATGCATGAACTCCCCTTGTATGTTTTTCTTGTATATATATGTGTATTTTCCCTTTTGCCTTCAGTCCTTTTTCTCTTCACTTTTTTTCTCTGTTTCCACGTGCATTATTTCTAACAATTTATCTACAATAGCCGCCATCAATCTTAACCATCACATATGCATACTAACTGCTCTTTGCTGTGGGGGGGTCTGATGGCAGAGTCGTCTACTCCCTTTTGGGGTTTTAAAAACTTACATGGTTGCTACATGTGGTTCGTTAGCAAGAAGTACTGGAATCTGTATGCTACGTAACAGACATGAGAATCAATGGCATTGGACAATGTCTAGCCAATATGGATTGTAGGTTCATACTGTCTGCAAACAGCAGGTATTTACTCTCACTTATGTTTACAGAATGTGTTATGTGCATGTTTCTTTCTTTTATTGCAGGTTCTTTTTTTTTTTTTTTGAATATTCTTTTTCTGGCTCTGCTTGGCCCCGGAGAACTCTCTCAGACATCCATACATACTCGGCTCTATCTCTGGGCCTGAAACTCTCCAGCTTCCTGGCACCAGTCCAGCTATCCCCTCGGCTCTGAGTCCTTCCAAGTTGGGGCCACCCTATCCGCCCTGGGCACTGTATCTGTAATTCAGGCCAGGCTGGGCTCGGCCCAGGAGCTGGAGGAGTCCGGCCAGTGGAATGTGGTCGAGGGGGCGGTGCCTTCGGCTATCTTCAGGAGCGGGGATTTTTTCTTGGCTGCATTTTGTTCCTCCCCTCCATCCCCCCCCGGCAGAGCTCGGATGTGCAATGGCACCAGGCACGCCTGCCACAGCTCTGCGTCCCCTCTAGCGTGCCCTGTGCATCGCAGTGCCTCCAGTTGCCACCAGGGGCTGCTGCAGTGCCGGGCAGGTGCCTGGATCCACCCCCCAAAGAGAGAGGAGAGCAATCCTCCGGACGCTCGATCCTCTCTCTCTCTCTCTCTCTCTCTCTCTCTCTCTCTCCCCTGCTGACCCCTGGTGGCCCGGGCTCATTCCTGAACCCAGGTCGCCGGTGTGGCATGAGGTGTGGCATCTAGCGCCTCAACCCTCAGCGCCACTAGGTTGGCCTTTTATTGCAGGTTCTTAATGCTCATCAGTTGATGATCTTACTTCGAGTGGGAGCTCTTGCAGCAGGCTATAACCATTAGGACTAATGCCACAGGCCTTAGGACCCACCGGAAAAAACTTAGCTAGCAGTACCCAGCAGGGACAGCCCCGCCGACGTCGGCTCCACCCCGACATCGGTCATGCCATAAAAGGGGAGTGGACCCCAGCTCCACCTCAGTTCTTTTCCTGCCATGACCTGCTCACGTTGGGAAAGTCTTAGTGAGTTACTCAACATTTCCAGTAAAATTTGAAGATTTTCATCTCCTTTTTCTTGTTTTTCTTGGCTGGAGTACGTTTCCCTCCACCTGTCCTGGTGTATGTTGTCTCCGTCATCGGCCTCTTCCTCAAGGCCTAAGAAGACTAAGTGTGCCTGTGGCCACCAGATCCCATCTAAGGACAGCCACGCTAAGTGTGTCTTCTGCCTGGGGCCAGACCACAACAGTGCTGCTTGTAACATCTGCAGAGGCTTCACCAGCAGGACTTGGATCAGACGCCTGAAGGCCCACTTGCTTAAAAAACAAATGGACATCCTGCAAACCTCTTTGAGGGACAAAGGGAAGCACTGGGACATGTCCCATAAACTTTCCCGGAACAAGGACCGTAGCTGGTCCTGCCACCGGTCCTGTTCTCGCTCCCCTCCCAGGAAAGCCTCTTCCTCTTCTGGCTCGGGTGGGTCTGTCTGCCACAAGTTTCCTAGAACGTACGGTAAGTCCAAGCCAGAGCCTCCCACCATAACGCTGGCATCGGTTAAGGTGGGAACTTCTGAGAAACCGTCCAAGGTGAAAATCACGCCTTTACGCGTGTCCTCCACTCTGGCGGAGCCTGCCAAGGCCTCTGCGGTGCAAGCCCCAGCCCCGCCAAAGAAGGCCCCAGCAACGGCCTTCCCCAGCTCAGGCAAGCAGCTGACTAAAAACCCAGGTTCCCAGGCTAAGCCCTGTGTGGGATCCCATTCCTCCAAATCAACCAGTGCAGAACCGACATCGGCCAAAACGCCTTTGTTGGCCGAGGTGCCTAAGGTCAAAGGGGGTACCAGTGATGTGATGACAGCTAAGAAGCCGTTGCTGGTCCCCAAGTCATCTACTCTGAAGGGCTCTTCCATGGGTTCCTCCCCGAAGGCTCTGCCGGACCTTCTGGCTTCTCCTGTTCCCCTGCTGGGGATGGCGACTTCAAACTTTATGAAGGAGGAATTGCAAGAACTTTTATCCTTTTGGTGGAGTCAGGTAAAGAAGGAAAAGACTCCATCAAAGCTGGACCAGACACCGGTTCCTGACTGGCTGGACAACCAGGAGCCCAAGGGTCTACCCATCAGTTTGCTGGGAAAGACCCTCGAGCAGATTAAATCCCACTCCCCCTCAGGCGTACGTTCCCGGTCCCGGTCTAAGGACCGTTGTCGGCACCCTTCTCCATTGGGCAGCCATCATCGGTCTCTGCCCAGGAGCAGATCCCGCAGCCACCGAAGGTCTTCCTCCAGGTG
Organism: Neoceratodus forsteri; assembly: GCA_016271365.2. Taxonomy (NCBI): domain Eukaryota; kingdom Metazoa; phylum Chordata; order Ceratodontiformes; family Ceratodontidae; genus Neoceratodus; species Neoceratodus forsteri. Next base: position 1,117,113,138 of record CM028133.1, read on the forward strand.
GGCTCACTCCACTTCCCGATGCTGAACCGAGGGCCGGTGCTGGTCATTGCTCCGTCGTTGGTCCCAGAGCCAACATCGGTCCCCAGACCGACGTCGGTCTGATAGTTGCAGACGCTCAGGTGAGGGCAGTTCAAGACACAGCTCAGACTTTTTCCGGTCCTGCAGCAGGTCTTCCTCTTCTTCCTCATCTTTTCCAGGAGTTGGGGGTTCTCCTGGAGACAAGGACCAACCTTGCTCGCCTCCGGACGATCCGACTTTCATGGATGTCATGAGGCATAACCAGGCCCCTAACGAATTGGAGACAGAGGACCTGGACCCGGAACGCCGGAGACTGGCCCGTTACCTGAGGCAGAAGGAGCCCAGACGTTTGGTGGTGCCCCCTCAGGTTGATACCTTCCAAGACCTCACCAGGATAACTTGGAAGCACCCAGCCTCAGTCCCGGTGGATCCCAAAAAGTCAGACAGGCTGTACAAGGCCCCGAGGGATGAGCCCTTCCTGGCTGAACACCCTCAGGTGGACTTTTCAGTAATTACGGCTGCTCATGACAAGTCTAAGCAGCCAAAGCATCTCAGCTCCCAGCCTCCTGACCAGGAATCCTGTTACTTGGACCAGGTGGGAAAGAAAGTATATTTGGCCTCCACCTGCTCCATCCAATCCCTAAACTTCCTTATGCACATGGTCCAGTACCAAAATGCACTGTGGGAGAGGGAACAGGAGCTAGCCAAAGCCTTGCCAGACTCCACGCAGAAGATGGATCTTCTGGACATATTGAAATTGGTCTCAGACGTAGGCACGCACGTTCTTCGTGCCTCATACGATACTGCAGATATGGCAGCCAGAGTGGCAGCAGCAGGTGTCTGTCTCCGGTGCCATGCCTGGTTGAGAGTCTCAGACTTCCACCAGGATCTGCAGTCCGGAATCAGGGACCTCCCATTCCAGGGTTCCATGCTCTTTGGACAGGAGACCGTGGGTCTTATCTCTCGCCTTCAAGAGTCAGGCAAGTCTATCTGGTCCGTCCTCCAAATGTACAGAGGGGACCAGAAGCGCTCTTGCAGACAGCCTTTTCGTAAGTCTTCAGGTCAACAAGCCTGCAGAAATCAGCAAACTCAGAGGGGCAGCTTCATGAGGAAGGCCAGCAACCAGCATCCTGGAGGCGCTTCCTTTCAAGGCCCAAAGTCCTCCCCAGCCTCTCTGCCCACTCCCAGCTCTGCCCAATGACTCCCTTCTAACCACTCCCTCCTCTGGAAGAGGCACCAGGGGAGGCAGTTGAGGGTTGCTTCTCCCTTCACCTGGAGGGATGGAGCTCCATCACAGCAGACCATAGGGTCATGGATATTGTAAGGAAGGGACATACGCTGGAGTTCACTGAAATTCCCCCAGAAACTCCACCAAGGTCCTCCAAGTATCCTCCTTCTTACATCCCCCTTGTAGAAGGAGAGATTCAGGCCCTCTTGCAAAAAAGGGCAATAGAACCAGTTCCTCTGCAGCAGTGAGGAAGGGGGTTTTACTCCCATTTCTTTCTGGTTTCAAAGAAAACGCAAGACCTTCGGCCCATCCCGGACCTCAGCTCTCTAAACAATTATATCGAATGCTGAAGGTTCAGGATGGTGACCCTTCCAGGTCTTGTCCTTCTGCTGCACCAGGGAGACTGGCTCTGTTCCCTAGATATGCAAGATGCGTATATGCACATCGGGGTCTTTTCTCCTCACAGGAAGTACTTGAGGTTCCACTTCCAGGGGGAGCATTATCAGTGGGGGGTTCTTCCATGCAGCCTCTCCTCCACTCCTTGAGTCTTCACCAAGTGTCTGGCAGTGGTAGCTGTGGCTCTAAGTCAGTCTGACTTTTGATTTGTCTGAAGCTGAGAGCCTTGCAACACTGCAAAGAACAAACTGTAACTTCATTTAGGAGCTGGAAACTTGGTAAGGTATAATATTGTAAAACAGGGGAGCTACGCTTTCTACAAAGAGTTTCATTTTTTTTCTCCTTATTGGCATTAAGCAGAGAATTGCAGGATTCCATTAAAAGTATAGTAATTTTATAACCAGAGGGAGTGAGATACAACTGAATTTGCTTGATAGTTGGGGTTGAGACTTAGGATTTAGAGAGATATTTTTGCAACATTTTAAAAGTGTCCTGCTGGCTGAGAAGTTAAGTTTATATCGCTGGTTTCACTGAAAGATTTTGTGTATTGGAATCAGACAGGTGCCTGCCTACAGTGAAAGGCCTGCTTACATCACAGGTGTCACTAGTCAATCAGTTGGCTTAATTCTTAAGATTTTCAGTGCAGGAAGAGTGTAAAGCACAGCTGACTTATTTTGGGGCTGACCGCTTTCAGAGCACAAACCACCAGGCTGTTTTGGGGCTGGGGAGGGTTACCTGTGTCTGAGTTGGATGTCTGGATTTTTCTCTGTTTGATTAGCAGGTTATTTTCTCTGTCAAATTGTTGTGTAGGGCATCTTGCTGACAGAAAGGCACTCATCGCAGTGCTGGGTCAGAGCTTTTAGCTGATTGTTTTGCGAAGGCACAGTTTAGGCCCAACCCTTCCACCCCTCACCCCACCCACCCCTGGAAATAGTTCCTTTATATCTGGGGTTCTGACATCATTTCCTCAAGAGTGCAAGGTGCATATCACTGTCATATCCTCTCTAGCACACTGCACTAACAATATAAGCATACACATTGTATAATATTTATATTTCTATATAACAAACCAATCACACACACACACACACACAGAAAAAGTAGATAAAACATGTGGGGAGTAGTACAATGTAATGGCTGTGGGGCAGCAGTCTTCCGGGAGTCTTTCTGGAGGCTGAGATGCTGCCCTATTTGCAGACAACTCTCTGCCCTGAGGGAGGAAGTTGCCCATCTTCAGGTCATGCTGGACAGTAGTAAGAGAACCTTCCCCCAGGCCACACTGGATGGTAGGAAGGGAACCTCCCCCATCCAGGGAGCACCAGAGCCACTACCACTACCTCAGAGGTTTGAAGAAAACACAGCAGTTGGACCACAGGGCCCAGGAAGGGTGGAGATGGTGGGAAACAGAGGCACACCCAGTCAGTTGTTCCACCTCAAGTCCATACACCATTCTGGGGGAGCACAGCTCCCCTATGGATGCACCCACAGAGGAGACTAAGGAGGCTGAGGACAGCTGTCACAAGGGAGGCCCACATGAAGGAGACAGAGGACACTACAAGGAAAGGAAGCAGCTCCTGGTGGGGGACTCAATTATTAGGGGGATAGAACTGGGGGGAGCAGGGAAAACTGAAGTAAGGTGCCTGCCTGGTGCCATGGCTTGGAGGGACAGGAAGCGCATCCTCAGGATCACGGGAACAGCTGCACGGGAGTCTGAGCTGGACATCATTGTCCACCTAGGGACAAATGACTTGGCTCGTCATGAGATTAGAGCAGTGCAGAAGGACTCTGTAGAATTGGGGAGGGGCCTAAGACAAGTAGCACACACAGTATCCTTCTCAGAGGTGCTGCCTGTCAATGGCATGAGTGAGGCGAGGGTACTTTACACCATGCAGTTTAATGAATGGTTGAAAAAATGGTGTGGAGCACAGGAGTTTGGCTTCATTGGGGACTGGGGTTCCACCTGGAGGGACACCAGCCTATACTGGCAGGATGGTCTGCATCTGTCCAGGAAGGGAACAAGTCTTTTGAGCAATCGGTTTAAATGCTTCATTGGCAAGCTTTTAAACTAGTCAAGGGTGGAGACACTGATAAGCAGCAGGAAAATCCTGGCCTCCCCCTACAAAACAGGGTACTAAATAAGAAAAAGACCAAGGTAGAAAGGTCAGTGGGGGATGCTGCAACAGAATGTAAAGCCATCAAAAAATGGAGAGCAATGAGTGCCAATGCCCGTAGTCTGAGCAACAAGCTTCCTGAATTAGTGGCCTTGATGGAGGAGGAACATCTGGATATCGTGGCAGTCACAGAAACATGGTACACAAAACCATGACTGGGATGTAAACATACCAGGATACACTATCTACAGGAGGGACAGGAGGGTAAAGAGAGGAGGAGAGTAGCTCTTTACATAAGGGAAGGAATCAAAGCAACAGAACAAAAGGGTAAACAGGGAGGAGAAGAAGCACTGTGGGTAAATTTGGAGACTGGCAATGGCACCACAATACGCACAGGGGTTGTATACAGACTCCCTTCTCAGGGGGAGGAAATGGACAAGGAAATGATAGAAAGTATACTTAGAATGGCAGAAAAAGGGGAGATATTGCTGATGGGTGATCTGAATATGCCAGATGTTAACTGGAGTGCAGTTGCAGCAGCCACTTCTAAGAGTGGGGTTATTCTAGATGCTCTACAGGGGGCATGCCTTAGACAATTAGTACTGGAGCCCACTCGAGAGGGAGCAATATTAGACTTGATTCTCTCAAATGGAGATGGAGAGAGGATCACAGATGTAGAAGTGGGTAGCCATCTGGGAACTAGCGACCATCGAACAGTATGGTTCACAATAAACACAGCACAGAGTCAAGCCATACAAAGACAAAGGTACTGGATTTTAGGAGGGCTGACTTTGTCAAAATGGGTGAGTGCCTAAGGAATGCACTAGAAAATGGGCAGGAAGGAGGTGGAAGAACAATGGGGAATAATAAAAACTGCCATCACAGAGGTATCAAGCCTTTGTGTAAAGCAAATAAACAAACGAAACGAGGTAAGAAACCACTATGGTTCTCAAAGGAAGTGGCAGTGAAGGTTCAAGAGAAAAAGAAAGCATTCAGGAAGTACAAGGAATCACTGAAGGAACAGGACAGAGAACTATATCAGTTAAAACAAAAGGAAGCTGGGAAGGCAGTCAGATCAGCAAAGGCCCAAACTGAGGAAAAGATAGCCAACTCAGTTAAGAAGGGGGATAAAACCTTTTATAGGTACATCAGGGAGCGAAGGAAGACCAAGGGAGGGATAGTGAGGCTTAATAAAGGGGAGTGAGGGTGGGCAGAGGGTGACTGTGAAAAGGCAGAGATACTAAACAAATATTTTTGCTCAGTATTTACAAAGGAAGAGGGGGAGGTACCTAAAACAAACAGTAGAAACACTCTGGATACAGAAGTTGATACCAGCCCATTTACAGAAGAAAGGGTTCTGAAAGAACTCTTAAAACTGAAGGTGGACAAAGCAATGGGGCCTGATGGGATTCATCCCAGAATTCTAAAGAACTAAGGTAGAACTAGTGACACCACTGACTACCCTCTTTAACAAATCATGGGAGGATGGGGTGGTACCCAAGGACTGGAGGAGGGCAGATGTGATTCCCTTCACAAAAGTGGAGCAAGGCAAAGCAGGAAACTACAGACCTGCTAGTTTAACCTCAGTGGTAGGGAAAATGATGGAATCACTCTGAAGGAAAGAACTGTTAAATATCTAGAGGCCAGAGGGCACAGGACCCAAGGCAGCATGGATTCCCAGCAGGAAGGTCATGCCAGACAAATCTGATAGATTTCTTTGACTGGGTGACCAAAGTAGTTGATCAGGGAGGGGCTGTAGACATGGCCTACCTAGACTTTAGCAAGGCATTTGACACAGTCCCACACAAAAGATTAATATACAAGTTAGCCAGCCTGGGAGTGGGTCCCAAGATGACAGCCTGGGTAAAGAATTGGCTGGATAATAGGACACAGAGAGTAATAGTAAATGGAGTCCACTCTGAAAAAGGGGTTAGTAGTGGGGCACCGTGAGGGTTCAGTATTAGATCTGTCTCTCTCAATGTCTTTATAAGGACATTGCAGAGGGACTGGAAGGAAAAGTATGTCTCTTTGCAGATGACACAAAGATCTGCAACAGAGTTGATGCACAGGGTGGGTGGAAAGGATGAGAAGGGACTTGGCAAGGTTAGAGGAATGGTCAAATGTATGGCAGCTTAGATTCAATGCTAAGAAGTGCAAGGTAATGCACCTGGGAAACAAAAACCCAGGGGAAGAGTACACAATGGGGGTGAGATACTAACAACAACAAAAATGGAAAGGGACCTGGGGGTAGTCATATCAGATGACCTAAAGGTGGGCAAGCAATGTAGAGGGCAGCAAGGAGGGCTGGGGGATACTGGGATGCATAGGAGAGGCATCACTAGTAGAAAACAGGAAGTTATTATCCCTCTGTACAGACAGCTGGTGAGACCCCATCTGAGTACTGGCGGCAGTTCTGGAGACCCAATCTCCGCAAAGACATAGACAGGATGGAAGCTGTCCAGAGGAGGGCACTAAAATGGTGAGGTCTGCACTGGAAGACATATGAAGAGAGACTTAAGGAGCTTAATATGTATAGCCTCGAGGAAAGGAGGGAGAGGGGGACATGATAGAAACTCTCAAGTACCCCAAGGGAATCAACAAAGTCCAAGAGGGCAGCATCTTTCAAAAAAAGAGGTGCAAGAACAAGGGGCACAATTTTGAAGATAGAAGGGGGTGGCTCAGAGGTAATTTGCTGAAGCATTTTTTCAAGAGAGGGTGGTGGATGTATGGAACGGCCTTCCAGAGGAGGTTGTGGAGTCACAAACAGTGGTGGAATTCAAGCATGCATGGGACAGTCATAAGGCAATTCTAGTGGGTGGGGGTAGGAAGAAGTAGGCTGCCGGTTAACTAGGATCTGCAGCTTATCCATCAGGTAGGGAAATGGGCAGACTGGGTGGGCCAAGCGGTCCTTATCTGCCGTCAAATTCTATGTTTCTATGTTTCTAAGGCACAAGGGACATTATGTTTTCCCTTACCTCAATGATTGGCTGCTCGCAGCCCTGTCAAGGATGCACCTCATTCAGACTCTCTGAGACACCTATACTCTGTTCCGAGAGGTGGGGATCACCCTGAACCTCCCAAAATCTTCCCCAGAGCCCAGCCAAAGACTTGTCTTTATTGGTGCATCCTGGATTCAGTTCAGGGCATGGCTTTTCTTCCTCAAGAGAGAGGAGATCACCTGCAGGAGATAACCAGATCAGTCCTAGTAACCCCTCAGTTCCAGGCCAGGACATTCCTCAGGCTTCTGGGGCACATGGCGGCGGCCATCCCTGTGACTCCTTTGGCTCGCCTCCACATGAGGGTCCCACAATGGATGCTCAGGGTGCAGTGGGATCAAAGCTCCGATGGTCTAGACCACATGGTCAGGATCACAGAGCCAGTCAGGAGGACCCTGCTTTGGTGGTTGGACCCCTTCAATCTGGAGAAAGGCGTCCCCTTCTGTAAGGAGCCCCCAAGTCAGACTATTGTAACAGATGCATCCGATTTGGGGCAGGGGTTCACTTAGGGGTCTGCCAAACTCAAGGGGCCTGCACCCCAGAGGAGTGCACCCTCCACAACAGTGTTCTGGAAATGTGAGCGGTCCTCAATGCTCTGAAAGCTTTTCAGGAGGACCTTGTCCCAGGCTCTCTTCTTGTTCAGACAGACAACATGGCAATTGTCTTTTACATCAACAAGCAAGGGGGAAACTCATTCCTACCCCCCTGTGCAGGGAGGCGATGAGAGTCTGGTACTGGGCGCTGGAGCGTCACATTTGTCTGTTCGCGGCGCATGTTCCAGCTGCCCAGAATGACTTGGCAGACAGCCTAAGCAGGTCTCAGTCCAAGGCGCATGAGTGGGAGTTGCTACAGTCAGTAGCTGACCAGCTCTTCAGCACTTGAGGTCATCCAGAGCTGGACCTCTTTGTGTCTTCGTGCAATGCCAAACTGCCAGTTTTCTGCTCGTGAGAGCACGTGCCTGGTGTTTTCTGGCCAGATGCAATGTCCCTTTGTTGGGCAGGGAGGCTTCTTTACACCTTCCCTCTCATTCAGAAAGTCTTGTTGAAACTCCAGGCCGAGGGGGCCTGAGTGATTCTGATTGCCCCGCTATGGCCTTGGCAGATTTGGTTCCCACTAATTTAGCGGTTGTCCTCGGAATCTCCAATCCTGCTATCGATATGCTCACAGTTGCTGACCCAGGATCAGGGCAGGCTGGTTCATCCAGATCTCAGGTCTCTGCACCTTCATCCTTGGCTCCTGCAGACATAGCCAAATTCAGGTATGGGGTCTCCCAAGAGGTGGTGGATGTCCTCGTTTCAGCGAGGGAACCCTCTACCCACTCCACTTATGCTATGAAGTGGAAGCATTTCTGTATGTGGGCTTCGTCTCACCATCTGGAACCCCTTACCTGTCCGGTGAACTCAGCATTACAGTATCTCCTCTCCTTATACCAGCAAAGCTTGAGCTACTCTTCAATAAAGGTGCATATGTGGGTCATCTCTGCATATCATGTCCTATTGGGAGATAGAACCTTGGCCCAACTTGACATGGCCCACACCTTCTTATGGGGTATCTTACATTTGAGACCTCTCATTAGGGATCCTATCCCTCCCTGGGACCTCCTTTTTGTGTTGGAGAAATGAACTCTCCCCCCTTTTGAACCAGCGGCTGATTGTGAGCTGCGTTATTTTCCTGGAAGGTTTGTTTTTTAGTTGCTGTTACTTCGGCTCGAAGGGTTTCCGAGCTTCAGGCCCTCATGTGTGAGGAGTCTTATTTAGTTTTTCACAGGGAAAGGGTTTCCCTTAGAACAAATCCTAAAGTTCTTTCCCAAAGTGGTCTTGAAATTGACCCTCAACCAATCGGTTGACCTTCCAGTCTATTATTCTACCCCTGCCAGTAGGGGAGAGGCTCTCCTACACACATTGGATGTCCACATGGTGCTGAGGTACTACCTCAAGCGCACAGCTGCACATCATAAATCGGAGCAATTGTTTGTGGCCTTCACGCCACAAGACCTGGGCAAACCGGTGTCTAAGCAAACTATTTCCAGGTGGCTTGTCCGCCGTAATGTATTCTGTTATGACAAGCCCAACAAACCTCTTCCAGGCCCGGTTAGAGGTCATTCCACCAGAGGGAATGCTACCTCTTTTTCCTCCTTAAAGAATGTCTCTATAAGAGACATTTGTGCTGCCGCCACTTGGAATTCAGTGCACACCTTTGGGAAGCACTGTAGACTGGACATTGCCCTCAGGTGCCATGCCAGCTTCAGCTTGGCAGTCCTTCAGGGACTTTTGTCCTAATTTGCTGTACATCAGTCATACTTCCTTCCTCCTCCCGAGGTTAGCCACCTCCTTGGCGTGGGACTGCTTGGGAATCTGTCCTAATGGTTATAGCCTGCTGCAAGAGCTCCCACTTGAAGTAAGATAGTACAGTTATGTAAGAACTGACTGTAACAGTAGATCTTCGAGAAGAGCTCTTGCAGCAGGTGCTGCTTTCCTGCCCTCCTTCCCCCTGGAGAGATTTACAGCATGTCTTCGACAAGCTTCACCTGGTTCGCTTGCTAGGGTCCATTCGCAGGTCTGGGCAGATGAACTGAGGTGGAGGCAGGGTCCGCCCCTTTTATGGCGTGACCAGCATCGGGGTGGAGCCGACATTGGGGGTGGCGGTCCCTGCTGGGTACTGCTAGCGAAGTTTTTTCTGGTGGGTCCTAAGGCCTGTAGTGTTAGTCCTAATGGTTATAGCCTGCTGCAAGAGCTCCTCTTGAGCCGGCCCGGTGGCACTGAGGGTTGAGGCGCTGGACACCACACCTCGTGTCACGCTGGCAACCCAGGTTCTGGAACGAGCCTGGGCTGCTGGGGGTCGGCAGGAGAGGAGGAGATCGAGCGTCCGTAGGACTGTTCTCTCTTCCCAGGGAGGGTTGGGGAGATGCAATCGCTCCTGGAGCGGCCTCTGGTGGTGATCAGAGGTGCCCAGCATGGCGACATAGTGGATGCATGGGGCGGAGTTGCAGCATAGCGTTGTCCTGTTAGCCGCACTTCAAGGGGAAAAGGACTCATACATTAAAGAGAAAACCCCACTCCTGGTGATAGATGAAGGCACCTTGGCCTCTTAAGCCCACACTCCCAATTCCGGACTGCCTCATCTCTAACCGGCTTCTCGTGTGTGCCCAGCACTTTGCCTTCAAATACAGCGCCCCGGGCGGATGGGGTAACCCTACCTCCGGAGGGTATAGACCCGGAGGTGGTGCTGGGTTGCATGAGAAGGAGGGGAGTAGTAGCCACGGAGGGAGGTAACGGCTGGGAGTCCCCGAGGATACTGGAAGGAGTCCCCAGGTAAGTGGTAATAAATAAAGTCAAAAAAAAAAGAACTCCTCTCGAAGATCTACTGTTATGGTAAGTTCTTACGTAACTGTACTTTACTTGTTATCGAGCACAGTTTAATGGGTCCTGGCTATGTATGATTTGTTTTGTTGTACTGTTCACAGTATGTAGTATTTTACTGGGAAAGGAAAGATGCCAGTTTAGAGTGTGACGCTTGCATAGCTGGTTCTGATTAATCTATGATTTTTGTAATATAAAAATGTGTTACTGAGTGTCTCTTGTGAGACATGCTGTTTCAGCTAAAAGATAAAAGCCGGGAGATAATTAAAGGCTAGAAGAGATCTAAATTAAGGATCTCCTGTTTATCTAGCTTAATTGTAGCTGCCAGCTGCTAGGCTGGAAATCATAAACTTTTATAACGTTTAGAGGAAGAATACAGGTTATGTCACTTAGGTGCTATGTCATAAATGCTGTGTGATGTCTGTGAAGAACAGGATGCTGCTCATGGATGAAAGAAAGAACTTGGAAAATTACAGACTTACTTGGGAAGTCATATGGGGAAACAAGTTTTTTTTTTTGCTGATGTCACCTATTAATTTACTTCCTGACACAAGACATCCTGATTGTATATTTTTTAATAAACAGAGGAGGAGCTGGGTGACATCATGGAGAAGGCAGGGTCAAGACAGTTGTTTTAATTATGCTGTGACTGTCCTTTAGATACACACATGTTTGGACTCTGAAGCTACAACATCTTTCAGCACTGTAAGAATATAACAATACATTAGCTAGGCAAGGCTAAATGTATGGTTGGTAGGGAATTGCACTTTTAAACCTAGTTTTTTTTAAGTGATTGTAATGTTTTGTGATATATGGTTCTGTGTTTTACATTTTACATGTTTATCTATTTTTAAGTAAACATCTCATTTTAAGAGACTACTTGGTGTGCCTTTCAAATTCTTTTTTTTTGACAAGTGAAGCATATATGGTTAAAGCTGACACTGTGCAAAGCTTACTGGTAGTACCAAACTGGAAAAAGGTAAGAGTTTATTCTGAGGTCTTTCATAGAGTTTTTAAGGGTTAATTTTGTACACCTGGTTAGGTGCCCATAGGCAAAAGATATCTGGCATCTCCCGAAGAGCAGAATTATCTGAGCCTGTACATTGGGTACGCTAGCAAGAGGTTCACAGTTTGAATCCCTCCAGAAACTTGAGACCAAAGGTTGATTCGAACCCACAAAACAGACAAGAGGATTACCCTGTTTCTGTTTCCTGTTCACAAGACTGCACTCGGAGGTTGGCACTGTGGGAGCAGAGGGCCTGACCTGCTGAATGGGTTTGTGACATACAGTATATTCATTTTTCCGGTTCAATCATGCAGAATTGTTTTATATGGTCAATTTACAGGGTTACATTATCGATGTTGTGACCAACTTTTCTGTTAGATACACAGATTTGTTGCACACTATCCTACCCTTCCATTTACATTTGTCTCTTCTCCCATGGCCTGTGATCCTCCCTGAAGACACTCTGCTGATGTCCCAAGATGTCACTCAGATGCCACACTCCTGATTCGTGGCACTCATGTTTCAGGGACATTCATGCTTCGGGGTCACTTGGACCTCTGGGAATTATATAATTGTGTTTCATTTTGAAAAGTATTGCATGAGGTGGAGAAAATCAGACACTTTTCAAGTCTCCAGGGGAGGATCACAAAAAAAAAAACTCTGGCAGAGCCACTACGACTGTGAATGCATTAACTAGATAAGGGTGTTTCATGGGCTTAAATATAAACATGAATTGCTGTTGCATACATTAACTGAATCAAAGTATGGTACATTGAGAAAGGTCAGATATACACATTTTTATTTTAGTTTTTGTTGACCGGGTAAGTGCACTAGACAAATCCTGCCTATTTTCAGGCACGACCCGGGGGAAGGGGATACAGATGAATGCCAACTGACCTTGAACCAGATTAATGCCACCCTCTGTATTACAGTTACCTATATGTTTCACATTTTATTCTAGGCACTGTTATAGCAATCAACTCAACAGAACCGGGCCATCATGCACATGAAGGTACTGTACCTTAACTGCTGGGACAACTATATGTTGCGACAAGGTGGAAGATAAACACAATGTTGAGACATGTTTTTGATGACATTTGATGTGTTTGATTTTTTTAGAGATTGCTATACAGTTCACACACATAATTCATATAATATCAAAGTGCATATGCCCAAATGTCAATGCAAATTCGACACATTTCATTACAAGCTGTTCTCTTGAAGGAAGATATTACTGTATAAGGCCTAAAAATGGGCATCAGGTAAATGTAAACTGGGGTAGGTGTGTTAGTGAGGGTATTGCATAGCTTATCTTTTATTGCTGCTCCACTGGATCAGCAATATTTGCACAAGCTGTGCCCAGTCCAGATTTTATAACTCTGGCCCGGGTCTGGTGATCGGGGTTTTACCCATACCCCACTGCATGTGATATACTGTACAGATGGCTACAGAGTCTAACCCATTGAAGGCTGAAGTTTCAGAAAACCATTATGTTTAAAATACCAAGACTCACTCCCTTACCCCCCCCAAGTCACAATCCTCTACCAAAGTCATGCTTAAATACTGGTGCCTCTACATCCAGACCACTAAGCTTTTAATGCCAACATGCCTCTTACATAGATACATAGATACATAGACAGTGTCGGCAGATAAGGGCCTATGGCCCACCCAGTCTGCCCATTTAAGTTTGTAAGTTCAGTTTATGTTTTCCAGGAAGTCTGTTGCCCCTTACCCCTGATCTCCAGAATTCCTTTATGTCTATCCCATGCATTCTTAAATCCCGTGATTGTTTCAGCCCCCACCACTTCCTCTGGCAGGGTGTTCCACTTGTCCACCACCCATTCTGTGAAGAAATTCTTCCTCACGCTTCCTCTGAATTGTCCTCCTCCAACTTCATCCCATGCCCTCTAGTCCTGGAACATCTTTTTCGCTTAAAATAGTGCATTCCTGCACCCTGTTCCTCCCTGTAAGATACTTGTATGTCTCTATCATATCCCTCTCCTCCTCTCCTCCAGGGAGTACATGTTCAGTGCCTTCAACCTGTCCTCATAGGACTTGTGATGCAATCCATGCACCATCTTTGTTGCCCTCCTCTGAACCTTCTCTACCCTGTCTATGTCCTTATGTAGGTAAGGTCTCCAGAACTGCACAGTGTACTCCAGGTGCGGTCTCACTAGTGTCTTGTATAGTGGAATTATGACCTCCCTTTTCCTGCTGGTAATGCCCCTGCCTATGTGCTGCTATGAGCTCCCCCATCTGTGAAGTCCCATTCTGTTTGTGGCAGCCCCCCACCCCCAAAACCATGTAATTTTCCAGGGAGCAGCTCTTTACACCATATCAACTAAATTACTGCTAAACTCCTTATTTTTTAAAATGTTGTTGAGAAATGTTTGTTGTAATATATCCATGGTCAGGAAAATGAATTTGTAAACAAAGCCCAAATCCCCATTTATCAGTTCACTGAATCACAATAAAGCATGTTATAAACTTATCAGAATCTATGTGTAACCTACAGTAAGTCAAACAGAAGTTACACACACAAATGCCTATTTGCAAGTGAAGCAAGAGTGGTTACTATCATTCAGTTGTAAACAGCTATAGTCACAAATTGCAAGTTAAGAAGATTCAGTAGAATATAAACAGTAGCCCAGAACTGCCTGACTGAGAATGAAGTTGGTATAGTATTTGGAAAAAGTCAAGGCTGGAACTCTTGCTGTGCAATATCCTGCAAAGCAGCACACTGACTGCTCTTAGGATGGTGGTGTCAAATGGCTTAATGAGGTGTTGTGAGGGGCCTAGGGGAACTTGTTATGCAGAAAGTTCTGACTGCCAGCTCAATTAACTCCTCAAGCCATAGGAAAAATAGTGCTCTAAAGCTTCCTATACACACACACACACACAGGCAACGTAGTAATGAGGCTTCAGCGGAGGAATCTATTTTTAACACACTATCATTTTGTTTGGTAGCAAAGATGACATCAGACCTTTTCTGAATGTAATACTCCTGTTGGCTCTGCCCACAGTCGTAAAAAGACATCTTCCAGGTACTACATAATAGTCAGATACAACACCCAAAGTTTCAAGAGTTCTGAAGAAGGAGGCCATGCCCTCCAAAATATCAACCTAGTACAGCCACACCCTGCAACTAGCTCAGTTTGTGAGTTTGAATTGGAATTAAATTAATGTCCACAGGACTGCCACTGTTTGCAGTTATGCTTGTTTTAAGGGTTTATCCTGTGCTCTGTTCAGTGCCGTCTACAGTACTTGCTGCACTTGATGTCTGCACCGCCACCAGCATAACTTAAAACACCCACTACAGCACAGCACAAGAAAGCAAGTGGCTTCTTTTACAAGTTGTGATGCTGTATTGGACTAATATTTATTTATTTATTTCGTTTTTATTTGCCAGGTAGATGCACTAGACAAAAAACAGTTGCCTATTATCAGGCATGGCCTGGGAGAATACAACAGAAGTGGTCAACATTAGTGTAACAACGAATGACAAAGTGTTCCATAAAAAAGAGGGGATGGTACATAAAATACAGAAGTGCGGGGACAAAATAGTGATAGAAGTGACACAAAACAATATTCTAGAGTCAAAGCATTACAATTCAGTTTTCAGAAAACAAACTCTGGCAGAGCCACTACAACTGTAAATGCATTAACACAATTTAGAGGTATGTAAGATCAGTTGTTAGGACCATAGTTTATTTTATTTATTTATTTTTATTTATTTATTTATCAAGTCTAGGATTACAAATACCTTTGAGCCTTGGCTCTTTTACAAAGGTCCCACGTCAGAGAAATACAAATTATGGGGAACATCAAGACAGACATTACAACAATGTGGACATTGCAAACAGAGTACAGATTAATACAATTCAAGGGTAGCATTGTAACAAGGCAGCCAGCGGCGTTTGTCAGAGAAAATAGACAACAGATAAGAAGTGCCAGAGTCATAGGGAGAGGGAAGAGTGGAGGGGGGGGGGAGAAGGAATGTAGGAAGGGTGGGGAGAGGGTGAAAAGTGCAGCATGTGGATCCATACAGTAAGGGGTCATCCAAGCCTGGGCTATAGGTCACAGTGATGAGGTTGCCTGTTTGTGGCCAGGACAAACCTGCAGAGGTTATTGTAGACCACATCTCATTTTTGCAGGGTGGTTTTAGACACGGAGTGGTTGACTGCTATCCCATACGTCAGTTTGGGCAGAAGGATGCCATGGGCAATAACACTATGGGCTAAGGGTGTAAGGCTGTCTCTGACTTTGTAGGACAGTCCAAGTCTGGTGTTTATTGCCTTATAAGCTGCAGAGATTTGCACTGAGAAGTCTAAAGAGTTGTCGAGTGTCACTCCAAGGTAGTTAAAAGTAGGGACTGTAGTAATATAAGACCCATCAGTACATTCAACTGCGAGTGGGATATTGCACATTTTTATGTTGTCTTGCACGTGCGCAAGCAACATTTTGTGGTAGTAGGAGAAATGCAGAGGAGTGTCAGTGTTGGCAAATGCAGGGCACGTTTTAGTAGGTCGTCCCTCATTCTTCAGTTAGCCAGCATGCTAGCGGTGACACAAGTATTATGCAAAGTGCTACCAACTTGAAACAAATGTGCTGCTGCAATTGGAGACAAGCTCGTCATGCAGCGGCACAGATGACATGCCTCCCCTACATGCCTTGCCTGGTGAAACATTTCAGTAAACATGACAGCAGCTCCTGCCGTTCGCCGCTCACAATCCCCAGAAAGCCGACTTCAGGGGTCCCCAACCCCCCTGTCGGCATGTTCCCTCCCCAGTTTAATTTGTTTCTTGACAGGGGTGCCCAATCCCTGTCAACTTCTGTCCCCACCAAAAAAACACCCCAGGTGGCACATTGGGAGCCCACCACAGTGTGCCCAAATGCATATTTTTGTAAAACCTGGGGAAAAAAAAAACTTTCCCCATTTTTTTTTTTTTGTCCCTGTAAACAAGGAAACGGTCCTTCGTTGTCAGGATGCCCCATCTCCCCCAACCCGCACCCTCACCCTGCCTCGCACCTCCTCACCCCCATACTTACCTCCAGAGGTCCAGTATGACCATCTTTAGTGGAGCAGGAGATGTCTGAACTCTTCAAAAGCTGACCGCAAACTGAAAAAAATCACAGTAAGCTGTATAATGGCATCAGTGGTGGGGGTTCAACTTAGGCGGGTATCTTGGCCATTTTTTTGACTTTTGGCTCCAAATTTTCAACATGGGGTTCTTGGGACCCCACCACATGACCACTGACACTGTCATTTCGTCATTTGGTCATGAAAGGTCATTTAGTGGTCACTGCGAAGAATCACCTTTTGGGACTGATTAATGAAATGACAGTGCCACTGTTCATGAGGTAGTGTCCCAAAAAGCCTATGTTGCAAATTTGGTGAAACAATTCCAAAAATGACTGTGTTACGAGCGTGCATTGTGTGGCTTCCACACACGCTCATAACTTTGGAAATTTCTAATATTTTCACTCCAGATTTTCAACATTGCTGTTTTTTCATACCTTCTTATGAACAGTACAGCTGTCATTTTTCACATGCTGCCTGAAATGTGTTTTCGCACATGTGATGCACAGTGGCGCAGTCGTTGTGGGAAATCAATGTTCGGGACAGATTAACAAAATCACAGTGACACTGTTCATGAGTGGAGGTCCCAAAATGCATATGTTGAAAATTGGTGAAAAAAATTCCAAAAAATGACTGATACTGAGGGTGCATTGTGCAGTTTCCATGCAGGCTCGTAACTTTGGCAATTTCTAAGATTTTCACTCCAGATTTTTCACATTGCCATTTTTTTACACCTCCTTATGAACAGTACAGCTGTCATTTTTCACATCTTTCCCAAAATGTGTTTTTGCACATGTGGCGCACAATGGCGTGGTCGCTGTGGGAAATCAATGTTCGGGACAGATTAACAAAATTACAGTGACACTGTTCATGAGCGGAGGTCCCAAAATGCCTATATTGAAAATCTGGTTAAAAATATCCCCAAAATAATTGCATTACGGGTGTGCGTTGTGCAGTTTCTACGTACGCTCGTGACTTCACCAATCTTTCATATTTTCATTCCTGATTTTCAACATTGCCATTTTTTTACACCTCCTCATAAACAGTACAGCTATCATGTTTCACATCCTGCTCAAAATGTGTTTTCACACCTGTGGCGTCAAATGGCACAGTCGCTGTGCAAAATCACCTTTTGGCTAACGAACTGATACTGCCACTGTTCATGAAGTGGGGGTCACAAAAAGCCCAAGTTGAACATTTGGAGTGAAAATATCAACACACGCCTGGGGCGCTAGGGTTCCCAGCTGTAATTCCCCACCCTGACAGGCGTCAGGAATGTAACCTGGGATTGTCGGCTGTAATGCTCACGCCATTCCACCCCCTTCCCCACCCTGCAGCCACTGACAGGCATCGAGGTGTGGCTTGGACTCTTCGGCCCCACAACTTGTCCCATTCTCCTATGCTGCACCCATCTCAGTGTATTTCCTTATGGAATGTGGTGAGCGTAACGCCCAAAGACACCAAGGCACACTGCGACACTTGTCAATATCTGCAGGGTAGGGTGAGGTGAAATGGCGTGAGCATTACAGACGATGACCCAAAGGCAGACCGAAATGCCTGTCAGTCTCTGCAGGGTGGGGGTGGGGTTGGCGTCAGTTCACTACTTCACTGTCATTCCTAGTATGCATCTCTCTAACTGCTGCACTACCAGTGCCAATGCCAGTAAGACAACATTCTGCATTGACAAATGCTTGTTAACCTATGGGGGGCCGAGATAGAGGAGGGGAGAGACAAGAGAGCAGTGCTAGTACTGTGGGATTTACAGTATGAAAGCCTCCCTTCCATAAACTCTTGTTGCTTGTAATTCTGGAGGCTATTCTCTTCCAGATACTCTACTAACCTTTCCTTAAGAATTATCTCCATGAGCTTGCACATGATTGAGGACAGACTAACCGGTCTGTAGTTCCCCGGGTCATCCTTTGGACCGCTCTTATGGAGAGGTGCTACATGTGCCGTTCTCCAATCCTGCAGTACCACACCCGACTCCAGTGAACTACTGAACAGGTCAGCCAAGGGACCTGCCAACTCCTCAGCCAGCTCCCTCAGCACCATTGGGTGTATATTGTCTGGGCTTGGGGATTTATCCTAAATGCTAGCAGCTCTTTCCATGCCCTATCAACCTCTATCCAAACATCCGTGCACCTTTCCCCCCCATTTCCTCTCCTTCCCCCTAGTGGCACCGATCTGTCTCTCTCCCTGGTGAAGACTGAACAGAAGTACTTGTTCAGCACTTCTGTTTTGCCCCTATTTTCTTCTACCCACCCATCCCATTTCCTGAGCCTAACGATCCTGCATTTCTTGTCCCTTTTCTCGTTAATATACCAAAAAAAGGCCTCTTCCCAATTTGTAAGTCCCTCAGCTAGCTGCAGTTCCTTCTGAGCTTCAAGCTTAGCTCACGGGCTTACCTTACCTGCTACACTAGCTATCTTTAGGTAGTCTTCCTTGTTTTCCTCCCTCTGGGTCCTCCTGAACTTCTTGTAGGCTGACCTCTTATCCCTTACTGCCTGGATGATCTCCGTGCTAAACCATCTAAGTGCATTGGCCCTCAGGTTTTTTCCTTTGAGCCTAAAGCACTCCCTTGTACCTTCCTTAATGGTGGACAACCTTTGATCCACCGATATCTAATAGGATGCTTGCCAGAGGACTCCTTAGCAACTCGCCCATCTTTCTGAAATCTGCCTTTCTAAATTCCAGGAGTTTGGTCTTAGTGGGGTCCTTTCCCCTGACCATGTCCAAGACCCTTGGAATTCTGCGATTCTGCAGCTGTGGAATTTTCTGCAGAATTTGCATCATGCCACAGAATATTTGCAGTGCCACAGAATTCAGTGTTCTTGGAGAATTTTCATTGAAACATACAATTTTTCCATAGTGCCCACCTTCCTTCCCAATCTAATGTATCCTAAAGCCCCTCCTATATACTCATCATGTGATGTCATTGACGACATTACATGTTTTAACCAATGGCAGAACTGCATTCTGCTACAGAAATAAATTGTGCTGCAGAAATCCGAAAATGCTGCCTCAGAAGCCAAGGAGCCCTGCTGCAGAAATGAGGACAAAGTGCAACAGAACACCCAGGCCTTGCTCATGTCCATTGGGAATCACGCTCTGCAGTAGTCACTTCCACTGTGGGGCACCTGAACCTTGGTTTCCTGGGCATGGTCCTAGTTCATCCGCATCAGATCAACGATTGCCCCCTTCCTGATGGGTTCTGTGATGCCCTGTGTCAGGAATGCGCTTTGCAGTGCATCTAGGATCACCTGACTCCTGGCACGCGTCATGGCTGGTACACTCCAATCCACCTTGGGCGGGTTAAAGCCTCCCACTATTGCATAACAACAATGTCAACTGCACTAGATCATATTACAAAAAGCAGCTTTTGGTAACTGTGCCAAAACAGCATTTCACAATTAGCATATGAAAAAGGGCAGACTGTGGTAACTGCAGAAACAGCATAACAGCATACATGCAACCATCATTAATACTTATGATTTGTCAGTGGTAAATTTCATTAAAGAAAAACAGTCTCTCAGCATTCTCTGGTAGTAATCTGCATCTGTGTTCAGCATATATAACCCAGCAGTGCTAAGGAGTCATTCAGAGGGGACACTGCTTGGTGGTACCAAACACACTTGCACTGGTGGCCAAATTTGGAAGTCGGACACAGTTCAGACAACACCTAGCCCCACCCCACCCCAACCCCTCTGGCACTCAGTTCTGTTGCAGGTACTGTACTGCGGTGCTGCCTTTGCATCACTGTGGTTCAGTCGGGGACTTCCTACAGCAGCCCTCTTGGGTCATCGTATGCGGGATAGAGAGCAGTCAGTCAGGTGATCGGGGCCCAGGAGTGCTGGCTTCATCCTGCTTGCTCCAGGATTTTTCCTGCTTATTGGTTTCATTCCCCTGGGACTCTGCCATCTAGGACTCCAGTCTGTGCATGCACACAGTCATGTGGTAGTGCTCCTCCCCTCACTCACCCGAAAGACTTCCATCCTGCACCCCACTCACCCTTTTGAGGCACTCTCTCCCTGGAGAAGAGCATGCTTTAGGATGCTCAGTCCCCCTTCCCCATCAGCCCTCTGATGTCCCAGGCTTGGGGCACAAATGTGGGGCATTGCCATGAGCAGTAGCTCTGCTGCTATGCTGATAGGTCCGATTTTTAAAGATGCTTTTATATTTATTTGTAGACATTTATGTTTCCTATACTTTTTTCCCCTCATGCTAGCCATCTTCCATCGGTCCTACCCCCACACCAAGCCACCTTACCCACCTTCCCCGGCATTTACCTCCTTCTCCTATGGACACCCTGGCTTACCTCCAAGGGCGTGGCCATCAGGAGGGGACCCTTACCCTTGACGAAGACTCAGTCAGTGCTCTTCAGGGAGGAGCGCCTCGGTCAGCAGTGGTGAGCCTGCAGTGAGGGGTGAGGGCAGGCGTCATCCTGCAGGGCCTGGCAGGATTTCCTTTTCCTGGCCTAAACCCTATGGGAAACCAAGAGATCCTTCAATGTGCATGCACGCTTGCATGCATTGCGCTTTGTCGGTGTCCACCTCCAGTACCAGTGCTCCACTTGCATTGCCACCCGGGGTCACTCAGATGGCAGTAGCGGAGCAGATTCCGTAAACCCTCTCTCTCTGAGGTGGAGAGGCTCTGCCGCTAAGCTTTGCTCATGTGCCCCCCTGCCAGCCCTCTGATGACTCTGGCTTGTTCCCAAACCTGAGTCATCGGTGTCATGAGTGATACCAGCAGCTCGGCTGATGCTTTTATTAAAATGTTGCTTGTTCCTGCTCTGACTTCATAATCTCCCTGCTTATGACATTACAACCAAAGCAGTCCACTTTTGCTGTTACTGTATGACCATTGGCAAAGTCAGACCGCTGGCTGTAACCAACTTTTGTTAGATTTTTTTCTGTTCCCCGGCTCTTTCTTTCATCCCTCTCACATAATGCTCCTGGCAACAACCTGATTTGAAATCAGCATGCCTTCCAGCCCAAAACTTATAAACACGTAACTAAATCTCACGGGGCAAAGCACCAAAATTCACAACACTTTAGCTTTCAGGCGATGCTGGCACAACAGCATGCTGACATATTGCACTGTTTGTCATGATAGCGGTCCTGTGTTGCTTGCGCCTGAACCTGGAAACATCACCCTGGGCCAGCAGGAGATGGGGACAGTATCTAACCGGGTGCTCCTGACTTCTTGAAAAGGAGGGAGCCCCACCCTACTACTTAAGCCACCCGGTGTCCCAGTGGGGCATGATCATACACACAGGTACTGACAGTGCTGACAGCACAGGGTGGAGACATGCAGTGGGAAACAGCACTTCTCCAGAACTGGGGGGAGAGCAAGAGAAACTTGAGAAAAGCAGGCCCCCATCAGCTACACAGCAGCTGCCCCACCCATGTCCACTCCAACTGCTGATGCCATTCTGCATGGCACCTCCTTCTCTCCCTTCCAGCGTACTACTTATGGGCTGTCTCTGGCCATGGAGTTTGGTTGGGTGCCTACCCCAGAAGGTGAGTCAGGGTAGTTTCAGCTCGTAGACAGGAGCAGCGTCTGTGAATAAAGCATTTCAATAGTCAGGGGCACCTTAGACAGGAATGTGGGGCAAAAGAAGGCCTGATTTTGAACAATGTGAAAGGTGTTTTCAAGATACTTTGGTCAACTTTATTTCTGCAAGAAGAAGTGCCGTACAGTTCTGAGGAGCAACTGAACTGAATTTGCAGATCATTTGACCATATGGCTCCAAGTCCTGTCTTGTGATGGGAAACACAATATGTCTGATACACAAAGCTCATGTGACCTGCTTTCCACTTGTCTCTAGTGACAACGTCAGCAGGAGAGGGGCTACATCAACACAGCTGAGCATGAGTTCCCATCTCACAAGGAGCCAGTGTTCCTGCACAGACGAGGAACCATCATGTTCATCTCCTCCCTGAAAGTCACAGTGAAACTATCCTAGACTGAGAAAAATTTACACAAAATGCTTACAAAACATCTCTGAAAGGAATGAATCTCTACTTTTGCAGTGCATTCAGTTTCAGTTTAAAACCTTGAATCTAGCTGTGGAGGATTTCTCATGCCAAGCTGGCAACTCGAGGTCTCGTCTCCATACCAAGATGCTTACAATGACTGGCTGGTGTAGAAAGGCTGTGCATCACAGAGGGCCTTCTCCTCCTTCAAGTAGGGAGAACACCTACTCCCACTGCAATACTGCCACCAGGGGGCCACCAGTGGCAGTGCAGCTGAGAATGCCTGAAACAGGATGGGGTTTATATGTGCAGTGCACCAGGTCCTCTAACGCAAGAATCCTCTACCACATCTCTGTAGGAGGGACTTGGGAACACACCAGAAAAGTTGAAGGGGGAAGGGTGGATGTCACCCTTGCACCCTTCTTCCCCTGTTGGTCAGTTCTGAGCCTAAGGGTCGGCCTGCTACTTCTACTTCTAACACCAAAACCAGATTCAAAGTGGCGCTCACCCTTGTGCTGTAGAAGGGTTTATCAGTGGGGGTAAATTGTGAGGGATGTCGCCCCTGCACCCCAGTTGGGTGACTCATACCTGAAGCCCTGCTTGCTGCTCCTCCTCCTAACAGTAATACCAGACTTAGGGCAATGCCTCTCCTTGCGCAGCAATGAGGTCGCAGCAGACTGGGAAGCTACAGTGCAGAGGTGGTTGGGATTTTGCAACTGTGGTAGTGTAAGGGATAGATGTGAACCCTCCTGTGGGAGAGGACTGGGGCTTGAGAATATTTGAAAGAGAGTTGCTTAGCCAGGTAGAATTGGTACACAGTTGGTTGGTGACCCCACCCTTGGACTTGCATTAATCACAGGACAGACAGAACAGCAATTAGACAAGCAGAATAACAGTTTAAACAGGTAAGTACGTAAATGAAAAACAGACACACAGCTTGATCTGCAGCACCTTTGTAGTTAAGTACCCCAAATGCACATTCACTATCTCACATAAACATCCCAGCACAAACTGGAGACAGACTCACTTAATCCTGTTCCTTCTCCTCTCCTCTCCGGTACCATCCACCCTAACCCTGGTCCTACTCCCCTGATTCGGTTCCTGCCTCCTCCCCCTCCCCCCCAGCCAGGACAAGAAATCCATCAGTATCACCCACCTGAACATTTAGAGTTTGCTCATTTGAAGCCTGGGTCGAATCTAACCAGTTTGACATCCTCACCCTCTCCGAGATGTAGCTGTCGCGTAAATTCTCTTCTCAGAAAATTTTGCTAAATGGCTAGTCCCTCATAAGGAAAGACAGACCCAACAAAAGAGGAGCTGGCTCCTCGGTCTCCGACAGGCTCCCCTTCACTGAACTCCCCCCTGAAAGTGGATACTTCCATGCTTGAATCACTGTCCATTAACCTTGTCATTGGAAACAACAAAATCCTAACTATCTCCTCTGTCTACCTCACCCCAGGGACCCCATTGGTGAATTCAAATGCTTCCTTTCAACTAAATCATCCTTCCCAGGTAACAGGGAATGGGTAATCTTAGGCGAGTTCAACTTCAACTGGAATAGCAGCCAACTAGACAGTGCTAAAGACCTTTTTGCCAGTTATAGGCTGCACCAAATCATTACCACACCCACTAGAATAAACTACAAAACAGGTCACAGCTCCACCATTTACTGGATAATCGTCTCTAACCCCTCTAGAATATAGGCTTCTGGAGTACTCCCAAACTCCATCAGTGACCACTGCTCGATTTTTTGGTAGCTGGTTGGCCAGAGCCCCCAGATCTCCTCCAAACTACATCTACACAAGGTAATTAAAAAATGCTAACATGAATGAACTCTCACACGCGTTCAAATCTGCGGACTGGTCCTTCACAACAGACATAAGTAATACAGACTCCGCCACCGAAGCATTCCCAAACACTTTCAACACCATTTGTGACTCTCTCATCCCCCAGATAAAGAGTAGCATGTGCGGGCACCCAAATGGATGGGTGTCTCCAGATCTCCTCAGATTTATGCGCTGCAGGGACAAGGCCTGGACTAAGTACAAGAAGTCCAACTCACCCATACTTCTCCAGGAGTATAAAACTCTCCACAACAGATGCAAGTCTTCTGTCTGAGCAGCGAAGGTTAACTGCCTCAAGAACAGCCAACTTTATAACAAAGCCAACTCTAAGCAGCTCTGGGGGGACAATGAACTCCCTACTGGGCAAAGATAGGAAATCCAAGCAGGTCACTCTTCTAGCAAATGGACAATTAACAAATGACCTAGAACATGTGGCGTCCTTGTTCAATTCAATTTTTGGGGATCCACAAAAATATGTATTATTTTTGCTGCTCTTTTTCTACCCTGGGTCCCGCCGACCACCTCTAATGTTCCCACCCTCAATGTCCTCGAGGACCAGACCCCCTCCCCTATTGCCCCCATGACTTACCCTTCGTGGCAGGGGGTGGGGAGCGACTCAACCCACTGGCATGGATCCAGCTTGGGAAGTGACCTCTCGGGGCGGCTCGCTGGGGGTAACCATCATCATTCTGCATGGCAAGACCACTTTTTCCAGTTTTCCTTGCGGCGGGGAGCATGCAATGCTGCCAGTGATGCACCGCGTGTGTGTCCACACGCCGTACGTCAGGCGACTGCTCCACCTCCGCCCCCACGTTGTGGGACCTGTTTTGTCAGCCCCCAGCCACCGCTAGTGTCAGGCAAGTGTCGGTCTGTGTCCCCACCCTCCCCCGGGAGAGGAGAGCTGTCCTCCAGATGCCTGATCCTCTCCCTCCCCAGCTGACCCCCAGCAATCCACTTGCACCACGAACATGGGTCGTTGGCGTGGCAAGAGGTAAGTTAGTGATGCCTCAGCCCTTCACGCCATTGGGCCGGCTTGGCCCTAGACAAATATTAAACCTCACTCCCCACAGCACATCCCACCCAGCCTCCCACTCCCACACAACCAACCATGAACAGCCACCTCACCTTCTATTTCAAAGCACTCTCCCAGCTGATACTGTAAAACTCATTAAGAAGAATAACCCAAAGCCCAGCATTGACCCTGACAGACTTGACTACTGCATCCTCAGACTATTTGTTAAGGATATATCTGTCCCCCTAAGATCCTTAATTTCACGCTATGTTTAGGTAATTTCCTGGTAGCATGGAAAACTGCCTCCATCAGGCCACTTCGCAAAGGAGGTACTAGACAGGAAATCAATAACTACAGACCCATCTCCCTACTACCCCCCCCCACATCATGGAGAACATAGTCCACACTTCCATGTTGAAATTACAGAGCACCTAAATAAATATTACATACTCATGGGGGCCCAACATGGTTTCAGGGCTAAACACAATACTGAAACTACCCTCGTTAAGTTCACTAATTATATTTTTAAAGCTATGAATGACGGTCAATATTCGGGCCTCGTACTCTTGGACCTAACCAAGGCTTTCAACTTGGTGGACCACAGCCTGCTCCTGGCAACCCTCTCTCAAATTAATTTCTCTACAAACACTGTAAACCCCCTTGCACTGAAACGCTAGCTCCTTGTGAGTCCCCCACCCCTCCCCGTGCTGGTAGGGAGCTCTGGCACGTTGAGAAATTCTGGTGCATGCCATTAGGGGGCAGCACCATTTGGGAGTATATAAAGTTAGGCAGGCAGGTTGGTAGGAGAGAGAGAGAAAGAGTTGGCAGTTGGAAGCAGGGCACTTGCTGGGGGGGGCCCAGCTTTAGGTAAGTTGGCCTACAGCAGCGGTGCACCAGTCCACTTTGGGCTCCATGGGAAGAAGCAAGTCAGGCAGTAGCAGTCGCTGGGGTTCCAGGAGTTTTCAACTGCCCCCGTAGGAGGCAGAAGAGGTGGAGACCAAGTGTGACATTGGAAGACTGGAAGGCTGTTAGGAGTCATGGACCCAGGACTTTCTTTTAAGGTATGGAGTTCTGTGCCAGTGGGGCTGTTAGGATGGTGACAGGGCCACAACAGGGGCCATCAGTTGGTGGCAGCACCGGCGTGCTCTTTACCTATGTGGCACATTGGCCCAGATAAAACGTTGGAAGGGAGGATCATGGCCTAGGACTTGATGAGACCTTCCATGCCAGTGTCTGGGGCAGGCCCCGGAATTCATCATGCCCTTGTCTGGGATAAGTCTTTAGGTTGTTAATGACCATGGTTCTGGGGAAACAGGGTGGAAAGTATGGGAGCCACTGCATTGTTTTGATCTGAGCCGCTTGGCTCCAGTGGGTAACACTCGAAGTGGAAGCTTCTTTAAATTTTGGGCACCTGAAACAGCTATAGAAGGGAATGGTGGAAGAGAGTTACTATATTGGGAACAGCCATGGAGGCCTGACTGTTCATTGCCCCAGGGTCTGTTTTCTCTCTGGTGGCATTAGAGAAGTAAATCACTATTCTGCAGAGGAAACAAGGAATAGGAAGGATTTTTGAAATGTGCAATAAAAATAAAAAAGGGTTTCTGTGGAAGAAGCTGTGGTACTCATGTTAAAGTGCAGGCTCTATCAGCTAGATCCTAAACTGCTGTATAATCCGCTGTTTCGCTGATTATGGAAAATTCACGCCTAAGTGCTGCCAATGTCCTCACTCCTGTGTTCCAGATTTGTTAGCCCCATGGAGCTGTGTTTGAAGGTGAGAGATGTTTGGCTCCTGGGCCCTGTAATCATTATGGTGCCCCAGGAAATACATTTTCTTTGGCTGATCTGGTGTCCATTTGGTGATTGTAACAACATTTCAAATGAATTAGCAGTTTTAACCTGTTTATTTATTTAAGAGCTAATCAGTTTTTGCATAGCCATTTGAAGGGTTGCTAGATTAATTCCACTTCAGTCCTGGAACGGTGAGCAGGTGAGAAGGTGAGATTAGAAGCTTCAGTTTTCAGTGTTCCTGTTGGGGGTGTGAAAAGCTGGCATCCGGGGGTGTTCAGAGGTGCTCTACAAGTGTGAAGACTTCTAAAGGTAGAGCGCCTTAAATTATGTTTTCTATCTGGGATGTTTGCATTTTATTAACATGGAGATGTTCAGGATGGCACTTGTGGTCTGGAGTCCCCTTCCCCATTCTTCCACCAGGTACCCCTAGACAGGGAAAGGGTGGCTTACAGATGCAGGGGCTCATCCAGTGCCCCAGCAGTGAGTGGATGACCCCAAAAAAATTTGGGACCCAGGATGGTTGGTGAGATTGCCTGTCCCAGGGCTGAAAAGTTGTGGTGCAGTTTGTTGGTCATGAGACTTGCTGGTGGTGCCTAGGCCTGCTTGCTCTCTGTGGTGGAGGGGTGATCATGTGCCTGCCTTGAACGATTCTGATTGGCTGAACATAGGCTGTACTGTGGGAGCGTTAGAGTGGAGTCGCCATTTTGTTAGTGTGACAGGGCTGAATAAGGCCCTGCCACATTTATTATACAGAAAGAGTTTAAACACAAGGGCCTGTTCTATCCTCTCCTTTTCTGTCTCTTCTCTGTTTGGTTGGGCAACCACATTTTCTTGTGATACCTAAGAACTGATCACTCCGATGGTTTTGCAGTTCTCTGCCTCTCATTATCTCTCTGCCTTCACTTGCTGTTCTGTCTTTTCTCCCCCCTTGCATATAGGCAGTTATAAAAAATATATGTGACCCTCTGTGTAAAACTATATGTGATACTAGGATCCCTTTGTTTAAAACTGTATATAGTTCTACTGTTGAAATGATTGCAGAAAGCTATTTGGAACTCAAGGGGTTAACCTGAGAAGCTGATTTGCAAACTTTCTCAGAGCTGTAAAGAGGTCAGTTCTGGGTCATTATGTTATTTTTGTTGCACCTGAAAGAACATTGGAAACTGACAAAAACGTTCTGTAAAAAAAAACAACACTATATCTCCTTAACGAGCTCTCCACAAAAACTTGTTATAAAAAGAGCAGCAGTGTTTTGCAAGAGAGAAAGAGAGACTGAGATTTGAAACTGAGAAAAACACTCAGAAGGAGTACTGTTTTTTTGTGTTTGAACTGCCTTTGTAAATAGTTATATTGAACAATTTTATTTTTATTTTACTGTTATTGAGAAAAATTAAAGGCTGTTTATGAATTTTGAAACTGCTCCTGGTTTTCCTATGCTTCCTGACCTCTGCCTCAATGACAGTAGAAATTGTGGGAGCAAGAGAGAGAGAGGAGCAAAAGTGACAGGTGGAGGCTATAGTAGCTGAACAGTAGAGCTGGGAAAACCAGGATATTTGGAGAGAACTCAAGGTAAAGCTGTTGCCTATGTTCAGAAAAGGGAGATGGCAGAAGGATTTACATCAAAAGAGGAACCTCAGGCAGCAGTTCCAGCCTCCCGGCTCACATGGCAATGGACTTCGTCAGGGAAAGGGCATGGTGATGATTGTTGTGTTAGATGTGGATATTGTGGAGAAGTAGTTGTAAGATTGCTATTATTTTATTTTATTTATTTTATTTAGCTTTTGTTGACCGGGTAAGTGCACTGGATAAATTCTGCCTATTTTCAGGCACGACCCGGGGGAGGGGGATACAGATGAATGCCAACTGACCTTGAACCAGATTAAGCTGTTGGTGGTATTTTCAGTGAATGAGGGAAATTTGGCTAGGACACCGGGGAAATTCCCCTACTCTTTTCGATAAGTGCCATGGGGTCTTTAACATCCACCTGAACTACCACCAATCCAGGCAGATGGGACCTTGGTTTAACATCTCATCTGAAAGACGGCACCTCAGAAGTGCAGCACCCCTCTCATGCTGCACTACAGTGTCACTACTGGGATATTAACCAAAGTGCCAGATGTGGGAACTGAACCCACAGCCCTCTGATCTCTCAGCCTCAGAAGAGAGTGTGCTACCTACTGAGCCACTGACACTGACAAATACTGACATTATATCCAATCTGCTCCAGTACTGTCTCTGGGGATGTCTTTGGAGGCCCACCGTGTACTTTTTCTTAGGAGTACCCTGTCAACGTGTTGCTGGCACAGCATCTTTGCTCTCTCAAAGCAGTGTGGAGCTTGGTACTGATGCCAGGTTAGCTTCAGAAAAGTGTGGAGGCTGAGAGGGAGGTGAGAGAGGGTCTCCAGATGTTAAGGTGGAGTCAGTGGAAGAAGTGATTGAGGGTGGGGGGGCACAGCTGTCTGTCCAGCTCCTTCTCCATGACTGTCAGCTGTCCCCATAGCAGAGGAAGGGGCAGGAGCCTGCAGAAGTCATCCGGGAATCCCCCAGAGCCCAGAGGTTCTCCGGCAGGGTCCCTGCTTGGCGACAGTGCACCCGCTACCCCAGCTGTAGCAGAAGCCTCACTATCTGTGCATACCCGCCCTGTGATTTGCGTAGGAACCACTGGGGTAACTATAGAGCATGAAGAAATCCAAGATGATCCAGAGCCAGAAGTGACTGAGGACCCCCCTAAATGGTACCAATTCTCGGATCACAAAATCCAGCGGCCCATACCTAGGCTTTATCACCACCTTCCCATCATGTTACCAGACAAGACCCCATGCCTGGCAGTGCAGTCAAAAGCTTTAAGGTCACGAAGGATGGACTGTTAAGTAATGATCCTGTGAGTGCCATTTACAGAATGGGGGTGTTGTTAGGTCCAGGCAATGCAAGGTGCATCAGCATCAGGGACTTGCCCGAATGGTCACAGGCAGAATGCTGGGTAAGGAGGAGAATGTGAGCAGAATATCCTCAACTGGACTACCTATATGTATCCTAGAGAATGTGGGATGTTATCAAGGAAATGGGGAGTGCTTGGGTATTCCAGGAAAACTTGAATGAGTTGCAGTCCCAACCTGGAGACTCTGGCCACGCCTCTCAGCAGCTCATTCCAAAAGGTGCAAGCTATGTGCCACACTGGACGATAGGCAGGCCTCATTCTTTTCAAAGACTTTGCCCTGGTTTAAGATGTGGCTGGCTGTCGAATAAAATTCTGTGTTATAGCCAAGTACTCTTTTGGGGACTTGACCACAAAGCCTGATCTTTATTATTACTTCCCTCCGGGTGGATGTTCCGCCATCTAGAGCCCACCGATTGAATCTGTGAACTGTGCCAGGATTAGCAAAAAGCCCTTTGATACAGTGTGTGGTTATTTCTCCAGACTGTTTAAAGTTTGAGGAAGTCTGGGTTCTTTTAAAGCATCTGTGCCCAGGGACTGTGCCAGAACCAAGTAGGAGCAGAAATATGGCCAGATACCCTGAGACTGTTTGAAAAAAAAAAGAGAGAGATGATTTGTTCCTTTTATTTCTTTGCCTGACAATTAACAGTCAGCAGTGATTTGCTTTCTGCATGAAAGGCTTAAGAAGACTTTTAAATTGACTGGACATACAAGAGTTTATTAAATGTTAAATTTATTACTGGACCTATGAAGCTTGCTGAGTGTAAGTATGGATCCAGAGAATCTACTACAAGCTTACAATAGGGCTGTGGTGGAGGCTCTGAATTCTGTTGCTCCTGTTTGTGTTACTCTTCGTCCTTGATCCCCTTGGTTTGATGGGACCTCGAGGGAATCGAGACGAGTGGGGTGAAGGCTGGAGCGACGCTGGTGGAAATCAGGTTTTTTTTTTTAAATTGAATCAACTTTATTTAATTTTCTTATAACTAGTACATACCAGATACATGAAACATGAATATGACCAGACAGTGTCCCACCTCCCTGTCCACCCCTCCCCAATCCCTCCAAGAAGATCCCTCCTCCCTCCCGCCCCCCTAAGTGTGCCAATTACCCATCGGAAGAGCAAACCAACAGTCATAGGTCACAAGGTCAAAGGAAAGGTGGCCGGAGGGGAGCTACAGGAGTCATGCATTAAATTAGTTCAGATATAGGGCGTGAAGCTTACCCCATTTTTTATTGAAGAGGTGAAGCTTATGTCAAGTACTCACAATCAGGTACTCCATCTGAAGACAAAAGGAGAGCTCATATTGCCACTCATTATGAGATATCAAAGAATGGTCAAGCCAATATTTAAGAACCAGCTTTTTAACAGCCATGGAGATAAGTGCAATGTGATATCTCCTTTACTTAACCCCAACTTGAGAGTAATCCCCCAAGATACAAATTTCTGGGGTGAAAAGCCCATCCATACTCAGGAGTGGGTCAATGCGGGATTTGATCGTATCCCAGAGCGCAGAGATTTTCTCACAGTTTCAAAAAATGTGTATGAGAGTTCCATCAGCTTTGCCACGTCTAGTACAAGAGGAGCATGGAAGACGACCCATTTTGGCCAATTTAGCAGGTGTATAATACATGTTGTTTAGGATTTGGTATTGGGTGAGTCTCAACCTATCCTGAGTGTTGTACTGATACAAATCTTTCCAAATATGGAACCAGTTAAGAGAAATGTCTGGTATCAGGCCTCCCAGACTTTGGAGCCATCCAAGGGTGAGGGGTGAAATATGGACAGAAGTAATGAGTAAAGCAAAGAGGCCCCATGGGGCTGGGTAGCTGAATCTTGTATCTGTTCCAAGAGCATATCTAATTCAGGGGTTACCGGAGAGGGTCCAAACTGCTGCAAAAGTAGGTGTCTCAATTGGAACATTTTAAAGATATGTGCTGGACCCAGGTAGAATTTCGCGAGGATTACAGGAGAGCTAAGTAGAGAGTTGTGCGAGTAAAATTCTATCAGTCTGACCCCTTAAAGTTGGGGGAGCCAATCAGGGGGTAGATAGTGACCACCAATTCTAATATTTAGATTAGACAAAATGGGCTGGGAGAAGTCACTAGCTGGAGATTTATGGAGGGAGACAAATAGTTGTGAGAAGACCCTGACGAAGGTACCAATTATCAAGTCTTGAATAACTAGAAAGAAGAAGAAAAGAGGATAGAAAATGGGGAAAGGTTAGAGGATGAAAGCAACTGAGATTCAATCTGTAACCAGAGAGGAGTATATTCTTCATTGGTGTGATTTAAGGGCAGAGAGCCATTTCCCACACTTCTGGAGATGTCCGGCCCAGTAGTAATACACGAAATTTGGAATCCAGAGATCTCTGGATTCCTTGGACAGTCCCAGCTTGAAATATGAGTGTCTAGGCAATTTATCTAGCTAAATGAAACTGGAAATGAGAGAGTGGATACGATGGAAGAAGGAGAGAAGAAGCCAGATATTTAGCATGTTTAAAGGGTAAAACAGCCTGGGAAGGATATTCGTTTTCACGATGTTAATCCGGCCCCATAAGGAGATAGGGGGTGCTTTCCATCTCAGGATATCCTGTTGAATGACCAGTACCAGGTCATCCAGATTGAGCTTTCTCATTGTGGCGGGATCGGTGGATAGGAAGACGCCAAGATATTTTATATGTTGAGACCAGCGCATCCCGAAGCAGGTGAATTCAGCCTTATAGGTGAAGTGGTTTAAGGGAGAATTTCTGTTTTGTTGCAGTTCAGCTTATAGTTGGAAAAACGGCCAAACTGGTCTATCACTCTGAGAGTTTCCGCAAGAGCAGACGAAGGGTGTGAGAGGTGTAACAGAATATCATCTGTATACGCTGATAAGGATAGGGTCATGTCTCCCACTGGGACACCAAATATGTTAGGGGACAATTTCAATTGCCTTATTAAGGGTTCTAAGTAAAGGTTAAAGAGAAAGGGGGACAGTGGGCAGCCTTGCCTGGTACCCAAATATAGGGGAAAAGGAGAGGAAAACACCCCATTACAGTAAATTTTGGTGGTGGGGGACAAGTAGATAGTCTGAAACCAGTGGAGGAACAGAGGGGGAAACCCATCCTTAGTAGGGTGGACCACAGGAAGGCCCAATCAACCCGATGTAACCCCCTTGTTACCCGGGGTTACTAGAATCCCAGTAAGACCTAGTGGTTGGCAGGGAAGGCAGCTTGTGAAACTCCAGTTAAATGGGTTCCACACTGTCTCACTCTGTTCTCAGTCTCAGCTGAGACTGAGGGATGACATCACCAATAGAACTATCGCAGCTGCATGAGCCACAATGGAATCTGCAGCAAGGGAGTTGGAATAGAATGTTGGGAGGTTTGAACAGAGTCTGTGGTCAGTTGGTGTTGGGAGCTTGCTGAGGAAGCAGAACAGCAGCTCAGTGTAGGCTCTTGGAGCCTCAGCCCTGACAGAGGGCTACTTTTAGGTAAAAAGGATGTGTGTCTTCACCAAAAGAGAGACACAGAAGATAATTGAAGTGGTGGAGACCGCTGATTTGGGTCTCAGTGCCCCCTTCCTCCGGGGATGGGGGCAGGAAAGGATTTTTCCTGCAAATTCCAGGTACAACCCCCTGGTTCTGCTACTAATGGAGAAGCTGCCTATTTGTTCCAGAGTTTTTGGGAGAACAAGAAGATTTGTGAATTGCCTGTGGGGCACCTGCAACCGGAGGGTGAGCGTCTGCTCTTCCTGAAAGGGCCAAAGAGTAAAAGTAGGTTCAAGTCCAGTGCTTATTGGGAAATCAAAATGATATGTAGAGGAGATGTGACATACGTCTACCCAGGAATCTACATTGTCAAGCTTTCAGTAAAAGAATTGTTTAGTTTCCAGAGAAATGGCCGGGTATGGACTCTGGGAGCTGGAGGTGGGAGACCCCCCCCATCTTTAGTGATCAGGTCCACCTCTACGGATTTGCTCTGAGGATTTCTACTTTGCCTCAGGCACTTGGCCAGTGATGAGGGAAGTACCCAGACATGGGATTGGAAGGAAAATTCCCTCTAGGAGTCGAAGACTCTAGTGTGGTTTGGGGAGCCACAACAAGATAATTGGTACATTTCACAAAATGGACCACAGATCAAGTGGCCGGCGAGGGAGCCGGGCCCGTGGGGAAAACCCAAGTAGTGTATAAGTCGAACTGTGTACCCAAAGCTGCGTGCAAGTCTGGGCTGTGTGCCTGGTGGGTTCAGAGCCTGAGGGCTTGAAATAGTGATGAAGTGTTCTGTTATCTCTAATCTGCATTACCAGGAATGTAGCCCCGTGGGGGTCCGTCTATGCTTTGTTTGTTCGGCTTGGATGTGAATAAAAGACACACTGTAGAATCCCATTCCTGGTTCTGGACATTACAGTTATTGCTTCCTGTGTTCGGATTTACTTGGGTGCCCCTGTGCAGAGTAGCCAAACCTAGGTCCCTTGTGCCGAGTAACCTAGTCCTCCCCGAACCCAGTCCCCACCAGGTACTTCTGTCAGCTTCAACAGCATGCCACCTGTCGTTTTGCTAAAAAGGCAGGGGTGAGGGGTTACCAAAATGGAGACACTGCTGGGATTTTATTCTGGGAGGAAGGTGCTTGAGCAAGGGTCTAGCGTTTTGGCTATCTGGCAGTGGGTAGCCCAGAAGCTGAAGCAAGAAACTAGTGTGTTGCTGTGTGCTGTGGATCTTATGCTGCTGTTTAAAATGCCAACTGTTTACCAAGGAACAGTAAAGCCAAAGAGTGTGCCCTTGTCCTGCATCAAATTGTTTACAGCGTTTTTGCCTGCTTTTAAAATGAACTGTAGTAAAGAAAAGTGTGGAAGACTAGGAGTAGCAACAGGAAAATTGTGCCCTGGATGTTGGAAATGCTTTTAAAATAAACTATGGTAAAGAAAAGTGTGGAAGACTAGGGGTAGCAACAGGAAAATTGTGCCCTGGACGTTGGAAATGCTTTTTGAATGAAGAGAGACTTGCAGGTGTAAATGGCTATGTTAAATGGCTGAAATGGGCTCCCGCCGTGGAGTCAGTTGGAAAAAAAAAAGTTACATTCTGCAGTTTAAATTTGCCTGCTCGACGATCGCTGTGAGGAGAAGAGCCCTCGCGAGGAAGAAGAGGCTCATTTGCATGGCGTTGTGTGATTGGTCAGGCTGCAATCAGTCCCACCCCTCAGCCAGCTCTACAGTGACTGCCCCAGCATTCAGGAGGGAGTGCGAGTGGAGTGCATGTACTGGCTAGTGGAGGAGCGTCGCAGAGTGTTAAAATCGCTGTAAACCTTGTAAAAATAGACTATCTTGTTTAAAATCGGGCTCAACCCGCTAATCGATCGTCGGAACTGCAAGTGTGGTGGTCGAGAAAAGGATCAGCAGGACTGCCAGCCCGTTTCTGTTCTGAGGCCTCCAAGAACTGGCTGCAGGCTGTTTTACCCTATCGCAGCAAACTGCTACTGATAACATTAAGTAACAACATTAAAAACTGCTCAAACAGTGATTTTCAGCCCTATGCCATATAAATGTGTGTGCAGTAGTGTAGTTGCTTTGCAAGTAACGACTGTGTCAAGTCCTGTCAGCAAGTGCACATCTGTTAAGCCATTGACTGTGTGCATAGTAATGAATTCAGCCTCAGTTTAAAGTCTGAAGCCAGAGAGAGACTGTGAGTTGTAGCCAAAGTGCAACACTAGTGTTCACAGGCAATCCTGTGCTAAAAACCTGAAGCTTTAAGGGACTGGCAGTCAAATAAATGTTTCCAGCAGGTAAAAAGTCTGTGGAAAATCAAGTAAATGTGTTTAAAACAAGAACTGAGCAAGTTTGTGCAGTGTGAGCAAAAGTTATCAGTAGCGTGTGTAAATCGGGTGCGCAGTGGCTTGACCCAATTTCTGAATGTTGATGCACAGGAGTGCTGCCGCCGCCATTACAGGGTGGGGTAGTAAAGTAAACACAGCAGCAGAGGAGCCATTTTAAAAACTAAAGAAGGTGTTCAATAAAGTGGGACTTTCCGTTACAGTGAACTTTTGTTTGTTTTTCTGCAGTTATGGCCTAAGGACCAGCTTGTTACCCAGATCATGCCCAGGATGCAGTAACAGCAGCAGTGAATAGACTGAGGGATATTGAAAAGTGGTGCTATGGAGGACAACTGCCTCCTCATGTGGCGGCTCCTGGTTTTCCAGTGCATGTATGTCAAATATGCATGAGAGCTGGAAGGGACGTCTTCATGATTCCTCACTGTGCTGGATGCCTAGAAAAATATGGCTTGTATAAAGTGCCTCAAATTCGTTTGGCTCCCACATGGACAAAGGTTCAGAAATCTGCAGTTGGCAGCACACAGCACCAGGCGGAGCCTGTGGAGGAAGGCCCCTCAGGGGAGTGTGGCACAAAGCTAGAGGGTGCAGAGTTAGAAACAGAACCAGAAGTTGAAGTTTCGGATGCTGGATCCCAGAAGGAAAATTCGGATAAAGCATCAATAGACCCCTGGGGGTGCCTAGCCCAAGTCTCTTAGGTGAAGATGAGATGCGGGAGGCCTTTGAATGGGAGGTGTCGACCTCCGAACCTAGTGATGAATGAATAGTCTCAGGAGTGAGGACGACTGCTCACTCCTGGGCTCAGATCCTCAGTGAAGAAGATGAGGGGGAAATTATGTGGCCTTGTGAAAAAGGAACGGGTACACAGCCTCAAGATCTTGCCTCGGAGGAATGTATGAAAGAGAGTGGTGATGCCACTGCCCTGGCTAGGTAGGAAGAAGAAGTCAGGGATCCGTTTCTAATTTCTTTAAGGATGCGAGGCTGGCAGAACCAGGACTGGCCACCCCCAAGCCAGGCCAGCGGTCTCAGATTGACCAAAGCAAGTAAAGAGGAGAGACTGGTTTGTAGAAAGGCAAATGAGATCTATGGTATGACCTTTCCTACCTTTCCTCAGGAAGTCTGAGAGGAGATTGAGAACAGCAGGAAGAAGATAATTGAAGTGGTGGAGACCGCTGATTTGGGTCTCAGTGCCCCCTCCCTCCGGGGATGGGGGCAGGAAAGGGTTTTCCTGCAAATTCCAGGGACAACCCCCTGGTTCTGCTACTAATGGAGAAGCTGCCTATTTGTTCCAGAGTTTTTGGGAGAACAAGAAGATTTGTGAATTGCCTGTGGGGCACTTGCAACCGGAGGGTGAGTGTCTGCTCTTCCTGAAAGGACCTATGTTTTTTCACCCTGGGACTTGTGTAACATGTGGGGACTGGACTACTGAAATAGTGGGAGGCCTAGAGTAATAGGCTTAGCCAAAGAGTAAAAGTAGGTTCAAGTCCAGTGCTTATTGGGAAATCAAAATTATATGTAGAGGAGATGTGACATACGTCTACCCAGGAATCTACATTGTCAAGCTTTCAGTAAAAGAATTGTTTAGTTTCCAGAGAAATGGCCTGGTATGGACTCTGGGAGCTGGAGGTGGGAGACCCCAGATCTTTAGTGATCAGGTCCACCTCTACGGATTTGCTCTGTGGATTTCTACTTTGCCTCAGGCACTTGGCCAGTGATGAGGGAAGTACCCAGACATGGGATTGGAAGGAAAATTCCCTCTAGGAGTCGAAGGCTCTAGTGTGGTTTGGGGAGCGACAACAGGATAATTGGTTCATTTCCTAAAATGGACTGCAGATCAAGTGGCCGGAGGGGGAGCCGAGCCCGTGGGGAAAACCCAAGTAGTGTACAAGTCGGGCTATGTACCCAAAGCTGCGTGCAAGTCCGGGCTGTGTGCCTGGTGGGTTCAGATCCTGAGGGCTGGAAATAGTGATGAAGTGTTCTGTTGTCTCTAATCTGCATTACCAGGAATGTAGCCCCATGGGGGTCTGTCTATGCTTTGTTTGTTCAGCTTGGATGTGAATAAAAGCCACACTGTAGAATGCCATTCCTGGTTCTGGACATTGCAGTCATTGCTTCCTGTGTTCGGATTTACTTGGGTGCCCCTGTGCAGAGTAGCCAAACCTAGGTTCCCTGTGCCGAGTAACCTCATCCTCCCCGAACCCAGTCCCCACCAGGTACTGCTGTCAGCTTCAACAGCATGCCACCTGTCATTTTGCTAAAAAGGCAGGGGTGAGGGGTTACACCTATCAAATGCTTTTTTGGTGTCGAGAGAGATCAGGGCTGGATTTAGCGACTTGGAAAATGTGGGTCAATTTACGCAAATGATCAGCTGAAGATCTTCCTGGGACAAATCTGACTTGCTCTGTGCTAAGAAGACGGGACCAAACTCTCCTAAGCCTAGTAGCCAAGGTTTTGGTGAGAATCTTAAGGTCACAATTTAAAAGGGAGATAGGACAATAGCTTGATGGGTGAGCAGGAAACCCATCTGGTCCAGGAGATTTATCTAGGGCTAAACTATTAATGGCCGCTTCCACCTCAGACAAGGAAATAGAAGATAAGAGGGCCTGATGGTGATCCAAAAGGGTTGGAAGTAGAATGCCTGCTAGATATGCCTCAATCTTGTTTGTGTTCGGTGGGAAGATTCTCTGGCTGTAGAGACTAACATAGAATCCTTCGAAGACTGAAACAATGTCCCTGGGGAGGGTCTTGGTGGAGCCATCTTGGTCTAGGATGGACTGGATAACTTTCAAACTTTCTGTTTTTCTCAAGCATAAAGCAAGTAGTCGTCCTGCCTTTTCCCCTTGCTCGGTATATTTAGAATGGGTCTTTAGAATGCTATATTCAGCTTTTTCTTTCAGGAAGTCGGCGTATTTGTCACGAAGAGACAGTAAAGTAGCTAAGGTGTCTGGAGGGGATGAGGGAGATAAAGCTTGTTCTAGAGCTCTAGTCTGATCCAATAAAGCCTTAACAGTGGATTCTCGAACCCTCTTCCACTTAGCAGCTAGCCAAATAAATTCTCTGCAGCAATCACATTTCAGGCCACAACATCCGTGGTCGCCTCTGGGGACAGAGTTTAGATTGAGTTCAGTGTAGGTTTGGATGTGGGATTTTATTTTGGAGACTATAAAATCATCTTTCAAGAGTGGAGTATTTAATTTGCAAGTGATATTGCGCTGCAAATCCAAAGAAGGGTTAAGAAGAAGCCAAGCTGCTGTATGGTTGGATTGAACTATGGGGTCTAGACCACTATCACAAATCCCAAGCAATAAGGTTAGGCTGGTCAGAATACAGTCAAGTCTAGATCAAGTATGGTGGACAGCAAAGTGAAATGTATAGGAGTGAGTGGAGGGGTGCAGGATTCTCCAGGGATCGCAGAGATCTAGAAGGTCCATAAATTCCCTCAGTGCATGTTGTGCTGAGGACAAAGCTCTGAGAGGCTGAATGGAGCAGTCTAAATCCTGGGACGGGGGAAGGTTCCAATCTTCACACAAGATCAAAGGGGAGAAATCAGGTTTGGAGGCCGACAAACTTAGACTGATGTTTCATTATGCAGAGTATCTGTCAGTTATCTCTCGTAAGAAGGTAGAACTCCTGTCCAGGGAAATAACTGCAGCACAGAATCGACCAGATCAGCTCTTTCGGACTGTGGACAGACTGTGCAGTCCAGCCTGTCTACAGCCTCAGAGAGCACTGTTGCAAGAGAAATGTGGCGAGTTTGCTCGGTTCTTTGCAGATAAGGTTCCCGTTATCAGAGCTGAGGTCTGTGCAGCTCGCACTAATGGGGATTACAGGGATCAGCGGGAGGTGGCGACCCTTGGACCTGTTTGGTCAGATTTTGATCAGTTGGCAATCGGAGATGTCATGAAGATCATCCAGAGTTTGCAGCCGACCTGCTGTTTGGATATGGGTACAACATGTCTCCTTTTGGAGTGTGTTGAGGTCATCAGCCCAATCCTAGCAGAGATAGTCGGGTGTTCTTTAGAAACAAGTGTGTTTCTGGACACCCTGAAGGAGGTGGAGGTTATACCACTCCTGAAGAAACCCTCTTAAGACCCAGACTGTGCCGTCAACTACAGATCTGTCTCTAAACTTCTTTTTGTAGAAAAGGTTATAGAGAAGATGGTCAAGCTGCAGCTAGAGGATTATCTTACTATCCTCAAGATTTTCGATCCTCTCCAATTGGGATTTAGGAAGAGGCATAATACTGAGATGGCGCTTGTCTGAGCACTAAATGATCTCCTAATAGCAAAAGATCGGAGGACCCATTCCATCTTGGTTCTCCTTGATCTGTCTGCAGCATTTGACACTGTGGACCATAGCAGATTTTCGATCCTCTCCAATTGGGATTTAGGAAGAGGCATAATACTGAGATGGCGCTTGTCTGAGCACTAAATGATCTCCTAATAGCAAAAGATCGGAGGACCCATTCCATCTTGGTTCTCCTTGATCTGTCTGCAGCATTTGACACTGTGGACCATAGCGTGCTTCTAGAGCACCTGAGGATCATCTGTGGACTGTCAGAAACAGTCCTCAGATGGTTCCATTCGTACCTCACCGGCAGGTCTCAGAGAGTCGTGTCAGAGATTTATTCCTCTGACCCAGTCTCCCTGTAGTGAGGGGTTCCTCAGGCCTCTGTGTTATCACCCATGCTGTTCGCAGTGTACATGCTGCCATTGGGGGACATTGTGAGGTGGTATGGGCTGAGTTTTCACTGCTATGCAGATGATACTGAGCTCTACATGTCCTTTGTGCTCGGGCAGGATGATTCTGTCTTGGTATTTAACAACTGCCTTGCTGAGATCTAGGACTGGATGAGTACCAATTGGTTGAAGCTGAATCCAGACAAGACAGGTGTTGGTGGTGGACCCAGGACTTTGGGTTGAGGGACAACTGGTGGGATGGCCTTCCGGGCTTAGGCCCAGGGGCATCCAGCTGTTCACTTCGGATCAGGTGCATAATCTGGGTGCTATTTTTGACAAGGGACTGACACTTAAGTTGCAGGTGTCAGCTGTCATCAAATCCTCTTTTTACCATCTGAGGAATATCACCCGGATAAAACACCTGGTCCCACCCGATGACCTTCCAACACTGGTCCTTTGTGACCTCACGCCTTGATTACTGCAACTCCATTTACTAGGGCTCCCGGGGGTTGATATTCGTCATTTGCAGCGGGTGCAGAATGCGTCAACCAGGTTGTTGACTGGTTTACCTCAATCTTGCCATGTAACACCTGTTCTCCACAGACTGCACTGGCTACCTTCAAGATTGGCTTGCTGACCTATAATGCCCTATAAAGACAGGGTCCACGCTACCTGCAAGAACTCCTGCATCCTTATCGCCTCCTCTGCCCCCTCCGCCCACTCTGCTCTGTCGATGAGGGATTGCTGGAGATTTCCAAGGTCCAACTTTAGTCATTTGGTGCTAGGGCGTTTGTATTTGCAGTACCGACCCTGTGGAATTCTCTACCTCATTTGGTAAGGGAGTGCGTGATCGCGGGGAGCTTTAAGTCGACTCTGAAAACTTATCTATTTAGGCGCGCCTTCTCCGAATATGGACGATAGCTGATATGCTGTTTCTTATTTTAAATCGTGTGGAGTGTTGTTTTATGCTGCATTTTATCTTTTGTACAAGCGTTTAGATATTCTGATTTGCGCTTTTGAAAAAAATAAAGAAGCTGAAGTTGAATGCTGGCAACAGAGTGGCTGTGTCTATGTGGAGCTCCTTAGATAAGTGAACATTTTCTATATTTTTTTTTAGTTTTTAAATATTTTTATGAACAGTTTGTGGACTAAGAAGGAGGGTATTGTTGCCTACATGAAGGTGTGGGATATGTGTATTTCAGGTTAGTTGGGAACAGTATAGTCAGCATGTTTGTTCTGTGGTGAATCATATCTTGTGTAGGTTTCATGTTGTACAGTAGATAGGCAGTTTGAGATTACTGTGGGGTTGTCCTTGTTAACAGGATTAGCTAGTTTGTTGCTGGGTGGTGGCATGTTGTTTAAGGTGGTACTGTGATTTACTTTGTCAGTGTTTCATGGGATTTTTGGGCTTATGATTTAAAAGGCATTTATTAAAAATATTGTTTTTAGCTACAATCAGATGGTTACTAAGAAACAGCCTCTTCAGCGTAGTGTTCTAGTCTTGATAGAACACTGGAGTTAACAGCCTACTGAGTTCTAGATTATTGAGATTGTTGTTACATTTTGATGGTGAAGTAAGATAGGAATTTATTTATATTTGAATTTTATAGTTATTTTATACTTATGAATAACTGGAGGCTAGGAGAAGCTGGGCTGGGAGGATGTGGGGGAAAGGGTACATGTATGGGAAGCAGGAGAAAGGTAATCTGCAATAGCCGTGGGGCAGCAGTTTTTCTGGGGGTGGTGTGGAATAAAGGGGGATGTCCTGAGTGTAAGAGCCTGGAGCAGCTAAGG
The DNA here is from genome assembly GCA_016271365.2 of Neoceratodus forsteri. Classification (NCBI taxonomy): domain Eukaryota; kingdom Metazoa; phylum Chordata; order Ceratodontiformes; family Ceratodontidae; genus Neoceratodus; species Neoceratodus forsteri. Next base: position 1,117,155,163 of record CM028133.1, read on the forward strand.
GCTGAAATAAGGCTGCTCATATGGGAGCTGGGAAGGATGGTGTGGGAAGTCAAAGGAGCAGAGCAGTGGAGGGAAAGGCAAAGGGGTGATGCCCAGGGGAGTGACGCCATCAGGCAGGGGATGGGAGTTGGGAGGAGTACCCACTATTAAGGAGTATCTCTTCCTCTGAGGAATAGAGAGCCCAAGTTGTAGGAATGGCAAGTAGTAAGGGAAAGGGGTGGGAATGTGAGAGCAGCATCAGAGGTGGGAATTTCCAAAGGGGTGCCTTTATTGAACATATTTGCACCACTGTCTGGAAGGAGGAAGAGGTCAGCAGGAGGTCAGATTGAGCCAGGGTTGAGAGTAGGAGTACGAGGGGGGGGAACTAATCAGGCTGGGCAGGGAAAAATGTGCAGGCAAAATGGAGTGGAGAATGTGGGGGAGGGAGAGAAAAGGAACGGAAGAGAGGAGGGAAAACTGAAAGCAGATACAGATAGTCATAAGGGGAGGGGCAAACTGGGAGATGGAAAATCATGTATGGCGATAAAATGTGGATGTGTAGATAAGTTTGCCAGAGTGCAGAGGGAGTAGTTAGGTGGGGAAGCAGCTAGTACTGAAGGTAAGAAAGGAAGGATGGGGAACACGGATGCAGGGGATGGAAGGGTGGCAATCATTGGGGACTCCATAATTAGGGGTATTCACTGGGGAAGAAAAAGGGACTCAAATGCAAGCAGGAGGGTGGTTTGTATGCCAGGGATGACAGTGGGGAAGGTGGGCCCAAGAATAAGGGAAATAGTAAGGGAGGTTGGAGGAAAACCTAATTTAGTTATACATTTGGGAACCAACAACCTAGCTGGAGAGGAGGTTGAAATAGTGCAAAGTAGGTTCAGGGAGTTAGGGAATATCTGCAGGGAGGAAGGAAGTTCACTGGCCTTCTCAGAGGTGATACTAGTACTAAGGGCCAGCACAGCTGGGAAAAGACGAATAGAGGATTTTAATGACTGACTGAGGAAATGGTGCAGGGAGAAGAGGTTCATCTGTATTGGGGACTGGGAGAAGACCTGGTCAAACAAAGTACTCTTTTCACCAGACAGGCTACACCTCAGTAGGGAGGGTACTAGTATACTCAGGGACAAGCTGGGGGAATACATAACCACTACACTTAATTTAAACTACTGGGGGGGCAGTGGGTGAGCAGGTCCACAGACTCCAAGAGGAGGTGGTCAGTAACCGCCCCCCCCACAGTAATGAAAGAGGTCTGGAGGGAGGAGGTGGAAGGGGCAAATGCAGAGTTAGCAAAGAGTGGAGGGGTGAGGAACACATAATGAGTGTATGTGAAGGGGTGCACACAGAGGGGATAAATGTGAATAGAAGAAAAGAGGGAAGAGAAGGGAGGTCAGACTCTAGTTAGAGGGTGGTGTCTCTGAATGCGCAGAGTCTTGGAAACAAGGTGGATGACCTGCAGGCACTATTAGCAGACAGGAGGGTGGACACAGCTGTAGTAACCGAGACTTGGCGAACATCACACCATGACTGGGATCTTGCTATCCCTGGATATAAACTATACAGGGGGGACAGAGTAGTCGGGAAGGTGAGAGGGGTGGCAGTTTATATCAGGGAAGGAATAACTTGCATGACGGAGGAGTCAAAGGAAGGGGAGGTGGATATATTATGGGTTCAGTTAAGGTCCAATAGAGGGAGAAAGGTGAGGTTGGGGGTGGTTTACAGACCACCCAATCAAGATGAGGAGAGAGACAGGGAACTGATCTCACAAATATTGGAAGCTGAAGAGAAAGGAGAGGTGGTAATTGTGGGGGATTTCAACCTGCACAAGGTGGATTGGAGTATACCATCCTCAACATGTGCTAAGAGTCAGGTGATCCTGGAAGGACTGCAGAGTGGGTTCCTGAGTCAGGGCATCACTGAACCAACAAGAGCTGAGGCAATTCTTGATATGGTGCTCACAAATGAGGAGCATGTACAGGAAATAATGGTCAGGGAGCCACTGGGAGAAGTGACCATTGCACAGTGTGATTCCATTTGGATATGGGCAGGGAAAACATCCCAACTAAGACCAAAATCTTGGATTTCAGAAGGGCAGACTTCGGGAAAATGGGTGAGGTTCTAAGAAGACATCTGGTGGGCATCAGAGCAGATATGGGGGTGGACCTAAAGTGGTCCATCATCAAGGAAGGAATACTGGTTGCCACAGATGAGTGTGTTAGGCTCAGGGGGAAGAACACAAGGGCCAAAGTGCCCAGCTGATTCAGTTCTGGGGCTGCCAAGGCAGTAAGGGAAAAGAGGTTGGCCTAATGAAAATTCAGGAAGACCAAGAGGGAGGTGGGTAGGGAAAATTACTTAAGGTTGGCTAGTGAGGAAAGTAAGGAAGTCCGGCGAACAAAGGCACAGAAGGATCTTCAAATAGCTGAAGAAATTAAGAAGGGGGAGAAGGCTTTCTTTCACCATGTAAGTGAGAAAAGGGACAAGAAGGAAGGGATTGTTAGGCTTAAGAAAAGTGTGGAGTGGGTGGAGGATAATGGAGGAAAAGCAGAGATACTAAATGAATACTTCTGTTCTGTCTTCACCACGGAGAAGGACGGACCAGTGCCTTCAGGAAGGAAAAGAGGAGTGGGGAGGGAGGGAAACACAGACATAATGATAGAGGAGGATAGAGTAAGGAAGGGTCTTCTGGCATTGAAAGTGGACAAATCACCAGGTCCGGACAGAGTACATCCAAGGGTACTAAAGGAACCGGCTGAGGAGCTGGCAGGGCCACTAGCAGACCCATTTAATAGTTCACTAGAGTCAGGCGTGGTACCACAGGACTGGAGAACAGCACATGAAGTGCCCCTTCACAAAAGCAGTCCCAAGGATGATCCAGGGAATTACAGACCAGTCAGTCTGACCTCTATTGTGGGCAAGCTCAAGGAGACCATGCTAAAGGAAAGGTTGGTGGAATATCTAGAGGAACATGGTCTCCAGGATGAGAGGCAGCATGAGTTCATGGGGGGAGGGGAGATCATGTCAAACAAATCTGATTGACTTCTGGAGGGGTGTGGTTAGCTGCCGAGCTTGAAGCATCATTATTGCGGAGCTCTGTGGAACATGACTAAAATATGAACATTTGATGGTTAAGAATTCATGGGACAGCCTGAAAACAACCCAAAGGAAAGCCAAAGAGGAAGAGAAAATTTCAGTCTAATCTGCAGTTCCATTCATCATCTAGAAAAACAACTATGGGTCGGAGTAATAGGCCGGGTTCGGGAGGTCAAGGAACCCAGGCCAAGGACACCAAGCCAGGCAGCAGTAAAGAGACAAGTAAGGAGGCCAGTCATGGAGCAGAAGAGGAGGGAATGTTGCAGCCTACAAACGCGGTCTTGCTCAAAGCCATACAAAGGCTAGACCAGAAGGTAGAGGACTTTACGATACAATTTAAGATATTGGACACTAAAATTCGAGTTCTGGAGGAAGAAACAAAAACAGCCTCAAAATTGGCCGAGACGGCTTTAACAGTATCTGCAGGCCTAACGAAAGAAAATACCATCCTGCGCCATCGTTTAAAGAATCTAGAAAATGCTGCCAGAGCTACCCATATGCGGATCCTTGGGCTACCTGAAGAAGCTGAGGAAAAAAACCAATAATGTTTGTGGCAGACCTTTTTAAAGAGGTTTTTAACATGGAAGACCCCATAACGATCCTTAAAGTGTACCGGATGAATACACGTGGTGGGAGGAAGCGGACCACTACCAACGAATATCCACCTCGCACACTAATGGTGGTATTAGGAAACATATTGGACAGAGATAGGATCCTGGCCCAGGCTAGAAGATGTGGTCCACAAGAATGGCAAGGGAATCGTATTCACCTATTCCCGGATTTGAGTTATGCGACCCAGCAACGCAGAAAGAGTTTCGATGGGATCTGAACACGACTTCGACAGTTGGGAGTGCACCATATTTTGTTAATGCCAGCAAGTCTTCGAGTGGTGTATGGAGAGAAGGCTTCCCAGTTTGCCGATGCCGGAGAAGCTGCTAGACTGTTGGACCATATAGAAAGAGAATTCCAGGCTAAAGAAACGGATGCAGATTCTGGGTCCGAGATTAATGAGTAGCGATCGGCAAGATAGATTATTTGTAATGGACCTAAGCTACTGAACTGAACCCTGGCTCCTGTTTACCCGAGCTGCCACAATCTTTATAGACTTTAAAGTTGAATAATTCCCTTTTTTTTCCTTAGTGTTGGCTGGGGTTTAAATGGGGATTTGGAAGGGGCTGCTTAATACGAAGTCCATACAGACTGAACCATGCATTTCCTTCCTTAGTTACTTAACCTGTTTAGCACTTTCAAGTGTTTGCTTCTCTGGGCATACATAAAGGTTAGGTGTGGGGGACATAAAAGTAATGAAAAATTCAAAGTTTCTCTTTAACCCTCCTGGGGGCTTATACAAATAATGATATAAAGTGTGTTAATGTGGAGTCATTGTTTGAAATGGGGCTCTGCTTTATTAATTAAGTTTGTTATAGATTTGGAGTTAAGGGATCATTTACCTACATAAAAGGGATATCGTAAAGTACTGGGTTTTTCTATGTTGGTAATCCCTGCTCATGGCAGAAGTAGCCTTTGGGTTTCTGATAGTGGGAATTAATAGATATATTTGAGGTAACCCCCTGTATGTAGTCCTGAGAGAGTAGGTGTATAAAAAATCCTTACTGTAACAATGCTGCGTGCTTGTACTTATGGTTTCTGCTATGATATTAATGTATGCCTACCTACATGATACATAATGCTGTGTAATGTATACAGTTTAACTCAATAAAAATAAAGTACAAAAAAAAAATCTGATTGACTTCTTTTGACTGTGTCACTAAGACAGTAGACAGGGGCCAAGCTGAAGACATCCTCTATTCTGATTTCAGCAAGGCCTTTGACTCTGTGCCCCACAAAAGGTTGATCAGGAAGTTGATGGATCTTGGAGTTGGGGAAAAATGGCCAGTTGGGTGGAAAACTAGCTGAGGGACAGAACCCAGAGGGTGGTGGTAGAGGGACAGTTATCTGGCACTAGAGAGGTAACCAGTGGGGTTCCACAAGGCTCTGTGCTGGGGCCGGTGTTGTTCAATGTCTTCATCAATGACATTGGGGATGGCATTAAAGGCAAAATGTGCCTATTCGCTGATGACACCAAGCTCTGTGGGAGAGTGGACACAGCTGAAGGGATACAGGACCTTCAGGAAGATCTGGAAAAGCTGGGGAGGTGGTCCAGGATCTGGCAGCTTGGCGTCAATGCCAAGAAATGCAAAGTTATGCATATTGGAGCCAAGAATCCCAGGACAGAGTATTACCTGGGTGGAGTACAAGTCTCTGCATCAGAGGAGGAGAAGAACCTGGGAGTGATTATCACTAGTGACCTGAAGCACTCCATGCAGTGCAAGAAAGCAGCAGTAAAGGCAAACAAGATTCTGGGATGCATAACTAGGGGGACCAGTAGTAGGAGAGAGGAGGTTATACTGCCCTTGTACAGGTCACTGGTAAGGCCACATCTAGAGTATGGAGTTCAATACTGGTGCCCACACCTCAAAAAGGACATTAACCTGCTGGAGAAGGTACAGAGCAGGACAACAAAGATGATAGCCGGTCAGCAGGGCAATGCATACGAGGAGAGGTTGAGGGCACTGAACATGTACTCCCTGGAAGACAGGAGAGAGAGAGGAGACATGATTTGGACATTCAAGTGCTTGAAAGGAATAAATAAGGTTGATAAGGAGAGTCTCTTTAAACTGAGTGGCAACCATATCACAAAGGGGGCACAGTCTTAAGTTAGAGGGTGAGAGGTTTAGGAGGGAGGTCAGGAAGCACTTCTTCACAGAGAGGGTGGTGGACACTTGGAATGTGCTGCCTGAAGAGGTCATCTCATTGAAGACAGTGGGAAGATTTAAGAGGGCTGCGATAGGCATAGGGGGAAGGTAAGAATCATGGGTAGGGAAGATGGAAGGAGTGGGGAGGGAGGGCAGGGACATTAGCTCAAGCTGTGGACCCTGCAATACGAGCAGACTTGATAGACCAAATGGCCTTCTCCTGCTGGCTTCTTCATATGTTCGTATGAAGTAAATACTTATGAATGTTAGAGTGAATGATGTGCAAAAGAGTGTGTGTGTTATCTGATATTTTTTTCTAATTTTGAGAAACGCTCTTAAAGATTTGCATGTCTTAGTAGTAGTAGTAGTAGTAGAAAAAACATTTTTATTTATACAGGCAAATACAAATTTTGACAAGCAAAAAAGGTTTACACCATAGGTCTTATTCAAGGGCTGTTTTCATGGTGGTCCTGTAGGTGGTATTAAGTTACAGTTTCTAGGAAGTTCCCGATATTATCAAAATACACAGACATACATATGTAATCCCTCTACAAATGGGGGTTCCCGAAAAGTCTTCCTTGAGCTTGCCTAAATGCTTATTGCCAGGCTAGTGTCCTGCGTTTTAGCAGTTTAAACGTGATTGCCAGAGAGTGCCTGTATAGCCTCTGTGTACTGTCTCTTTAAGAGCTGCATGAATTGCAGTCATAAGTAATCTGAGAGGGAGCTCTGTTGAAAGATGTAACTATTTGCTGAAAATCATTTAGAGTGATAATGATAAAGTAGTTTGTCTAACCTGCCTTCTTTGCAGCAAGGACTGTCTTGTTTATCCCCACCATTTGGCCCGGGACTGCGAAATGGACCAATCAGTTCTGGTGGGACCTAAAATGGAGCCAAACTACAGGAGTTGTCTGGAGTCAAAATCTGTAGGAATTGTAGTTTTGGGCTTTTGGCATCTTTTTGCACCTGAAGGGGGAGCCTTTGTTGTGACTGATAGATCAGCCAACCGAACCTTTTGGATCTTGGGGGATTTCCCAGACTGCTTGCAATTTTCAGTTAGTTTTGGGCTGAGAAGTGAAGAAGAGCTCAAGTGATTTGGACAAGAGATCTGTGTTGTTTTGCATGGGATAACTCTGAAAGGCCTGATTTGTGGCCTGCATGTCTGCCTGCTGCCCCAAAAGGGACAAAAGATAATTATTTCAGACTAAATCCAAGTTTGTGAGAACGAAGTAAGCCACTGATTTTTTACCAGGCTCATACCTGAAGAAGACCGAAGATTTTGCTGAATGTGATCGGCCTGTCAGGATTTCCAGCTGCATTTGAATCCCCAGTTTGTGCAGAGACTTTGCGATCGTGACTGGAGAGCGGTTTGCCTGGTATAGTAGAATTTCCTTACATGTAAATGTGCTGTGAGTTGTTAGTGGGTCGTGATTTGGTTCCCCACTGCATGAACTGTGTTCTGCTTGCTGGAAGCTGTATCCAGCCCAAAACGGACTGTATCTGAATTTGTCTTCATTTGGCCAGGCCTTGCCACGTTGTCCCAGCCAGACAACCCACTGCACAGAGAAAGCCATCGACAAAAGACCTGCCTGGGGATCAACCCCCTGCCCCACGTTTGAACAGAAACAACGCCTCAGCGATTCGTGTGGGCCCTGCTTCTCCTGGCACTCCAGATTAACCACTTGCTGTCTCAATGTTCGTCCAGCCTGTGTCCAGTCCTAGGTATCGTGAGCAATCTTCAGGACAGCACCCTGCAACAACAGCCTAATCTAAAAGTGTGTCATCTGATTGTCTTGTTCTTTTCTTTTCATAAACTGAGCCCTCTGGCTCCGGATTACAAATAGTGTGTGTTGTGCATGTTGTTTTCTTCCATCACAGGGCCCCAACCAGCTGCAACATTCCTGGCTAGCCCACCATTCTCCATCTGGGTACCCAGAGTGAGTGACTGTTTATGGACCCTGAAGTGCATGCATAACTGTTTGATTGATACAGCCTTTAAGCAAATTAACCTGATTACCCCTTCCCTTGTTCAAGTCCCTTAAATAAATCAGATCTAACTCTTTTTTTGCATTTACCCTGACCGTGGTTCCAGTTTGTGCAAGAGTACTGTACAGAGGAACATAGAAACATAGAATTTGATGGCAGATAAGGACCGCTTGGCCCACCCAGTCTGCCCATTTCCCTACCTAGTGGATAAGCTGCAGATCCTAGTTAACCAGCAGCCTACTTCTTCCTACCCCCATCCCCTAGAATTGCCTTATGACTATCCCATGCATGCTTGAATTCCACCACTGTTTCTGACTCCACAACCTCCTCCAGAAGGCTGGTCCATGCATCCACAACCCTCTCTGTGAAAAAATACTTCCTTAAATTACCTCTGAGCCACCCCTCTATCTTCAAATTGTGCTCCCTTGTTCTTGCACACCTCTTTTTTTGAAAGATGCTACCCTCTTGGACTTTGTTGATTCCCTTGAGGTACTTGAAAGTTTCTATCATGTCCCCCTCTCCCTCCTTTCCTCGAGGCTATACATATTAAGCTCCTTAAGTCTCTCTTCATATGTCCTCCAGTGCAGACCCTGCACCATTTTAGTTGCCCTCCTCTGGACAGCTTTCATCCTGTCTATGTCTTTGTGGAGACTGGGTCTCCAGAATGGCACGCAGTACTCCAGATGGGGTCTCACCAGCTGTCTGTACAGAGGGATAATAACTTCCTGTTTTCTACTGGTGATGCCTCTCCCTATGCATCCCAGTATCCCCCCAGCCCTCCTTGCTGCCCTCTCACATTGCTTGCCCACCTTTAGGTGATCTGATATGACTACCCCCAGGTCCCTTTCCATTTTTCTTGTTGTTAGTATCTCACCCCCCATTGTGTACTCTTCCCCTGGGTTTTTGTTTCCCAGGTGCATTACCTTGCACTTCTTAGCATTGAATCTAAGCTGCCATACATTTGACCATTCCTCTAACCTTGCAAGTCCTTCTCATCCTTTCCACCCACCTTGTGCATCAACTCTGTTGCAGATCTTCATGTCATCTGCAAAGAGACATACTTTTCCTTCCAGTCCCTCTGCAATGTCGCTTATAAAGACATTGAAGAGGGCCGGTCCTAATACTGAACCCTGCGGTACCCCACTAGTAACCCCTCCTTTCTTCTGAGTGGACTCCATTTACTATTACTCTCTGTGTTCTATTCTCCAGCCAATTCTTTACCCAGGCTGTCATCTTGGGACCCACTCCCAGGCTGGCTAATTTGTATATTAATCTTTTGTGTGGGACTGTGTCAAATGCCTTGCTAAAGTCTAAATAGACCATGTCCACAGCCCCTCCCTGATCTACTACTTTGGTCACCCAGTCAAATAAATCTACCAGATTTGTCTGGCATGATCTTCCCGCTGTGAATCCATGCTGCCTTGGGTCCTGTGCCCCTCTGGCCTCTAGATACTCGACAATTCTTTCCTTCAGAAGTGATTCCATCATTTTCTCTACCACTGAGGTTAAACTAACAGGTCTGTAGTTTCCTGCTTCTGCCTTGCTCCCACTTTTGTGAAGGGGAATCACGTCTACCCTCCTCCAGTCCTCGGGTACCACCCCATCCTCCCATGATTTGTTAATGTTAATGTACTGCTGTTATTTGCTGTGTATAACCTTGTTTTACAGGGGATCCCCAGGACCAGGCCAGAGGAAAGCCCTGGTGGTAAGTGCAAACAGTGTGGGTACTTGTGTGGTGTATCAGGGGTATTGTGAAAGTGATTATTGTGTATTGTTCTGGCCACTAGTAAGGAAAGAGGGTGGTTACAGTGTCCTGGAGGGCTGTGCCCAGGTTAGCTTGACCAATAACAACCCTGACCTCTGGGTCGAGGCACCCGTTTCAGAACTCAGGCCCCTTAACCTGCTACTAGCCAAGTAGGCACGGGTAGTAGCCCTTGGGATAGCGCCACCTAGGTGTTACATTTTGGAGGCTCACCGCTGGGACTGTGTGCCTTCTAGTGGCCAAAAAGTATGAATTATTGTTAAAGATTAATGGCTACCCTAGTAGAAATGGCTGTACATCAGTTGGTGGGGTGGTGTACTGGGCAGGAGATCGACCCCCAAAATGCTCTACCTATACTGGATATTCCCCTGGGTACCAGTAAAGACACTGTAGAGAGAGCACTCTCCAAAGTTGAATGTTTAAAAAACCCTGTGGTTGTGGGTCGACAGGCTGATTTGATCGCCCAAACTTTCATAGCCTTGGTAGAGTATAGTGACAGCTCTAAAGTGCCACAGACTATTGCCCCAGAAGGGGTTCCAGCTGCCTGGAGAGTGATAACAAAAGACAGTAAAGACCCCGGGGAGGATGAGCTCCCATCACTATGTGAGACTTTTGAGGAGAAATTTGCTAAGTTGTTGCTGGAGGAAGGGAAAACCAAAGAGGAATTTAAGAAACTAGTCCTGCCACCTGGGGGTGTTCCTTCCCCAACACCCCCTCCCACTCCAGCACCTGTTACTGCCCCGCCTTCTGTGCCTGTGACAATGCTGGCCCCTATATCTGTACCTGCCATTAGTCACGACTCCTACCAAAGGCTGAGAATCTTCTCAGGCACCCTCCCCACCCTCCAGGGTGCCCCTCTAGTACTTGAATGGCAATGCTCAGAAGCAGAGAAACGAAAGATGTTGAGAGAGAGCCTCTGAGGTCCTGCCCTGGCTACCATCTGTGCCAAGTGGGCCAATAACCCCGAAGCAACTGCACAGGACTATCTTGATGCATTGGAAAATGTGTATGGGAGCCCAGATTCAGATGAGGATCTGTGGTGGAGAGTAAAAAACACGCAGCAGTACCCAAGGGAGCCATTGTCTGTGTAGGTACCTCGGCTTGAAAAGCTGCTACAAGAGTGCCTCAGAAAGGGTAGTTTGCCATCAAATGAATTAGAATGAACTAGGCTGGACTGGATCCTTAAGTCTGCTCCATTTTCAGAATTGTTACTGCTTCAGTTGTGCCTTGCCACCCAACTGGAATCGCCCCCCTCCAAGACGATCTAATGAAAGAAATTCGGGGGGGGGTTGAGCAAAGGTGACCCCATGGGGGAATTGCACCCATATCAGCTACTGCTGTGCAAGTGACCGAGAGGGATCAGCCAAGTGAGGCTCAGGGGCAAATGTCAGTACTTAACGAGCACTCTGAGAAAGCAAAGGACTTCCCGCCCTGGGCCCAGCACTGGAAAGTCAAACTACTAAAGTAAGTCCGTGAGTTGAAGATGGGTGCCTCTGCAAGGGTTTCCCCCATGGAACAAGATTCTGGTCTCTTTTGGGATGTGACTGCCATGGGGACGGGGTGCACCCTCAGGCGTCTGCTACCGAGGGTGGCTCCAAGGCTGAGATCACCGGATTGACTGCCACTCTAAAGGAACTGTTAAGACACGTTGCATCACTCTCACCACTGCAATCAGATACTAGACCCCAATCTCTTACTACTGCTTCAGTTCCTCATATGATGGTCTCTCCCAGGATGACCCAGGAATATCATTTGTCACCACTGTGGAAAGGATGGCCATATAAAAAGAGAATGCCGGTCTCAGAATGACTTGGAAAGAGTAGTAAACATACTCCAAGGGGAGCTCCAAAAAGCAAATCAGTGGTCAAGTGGTGCCCGAAATGACTGCAGTGAGGGTTCGAGGAACCCTAACTCAAATTTCTTTGTGGTTAAATCATCTGTCCAGGCCTCTGCTACTACCTCTTCAGACTGGTCCAAATAGTGGGCCCTTAAATGGAGACTACGGTGACTGTGACTGGTATTCATACTCGGGCTGTGCTTGACAGTGGGTCGCAAGTGACTATTGTATTCAAGGACTGGTGTGACAAACACTTATCTGATGTGCCTTTGCAATCCCTGGAAGGCCTACATGTGTGGGGTCTGAGTGACAAGTCTTATCCCTACCTAGAGTATGTCCGCCTCTGGTTGTCTTTTCCTGCAACTGTAACTGGTGAAGAGGAGCGAGTAGAGACATTGGCCCTAGTGTGTCCCCCCACTGGACTGTATGATGGGCTCCCCCTGATAATTGGGACAAACGCCCATATGTTTGGGAGACTAGCACAACTCTGTCATGAGAAACAAGGGCGACGGACAGGGAGAGCCCTGAGAATTCCAGCTCTGATCAGGAGGGCCTATGATTTGCAACAGAAACCCGAGGAAGTAGACCAAGATGAACCGGTGGGGATCATGTGGAAGAAGGATCCCGATTCGATGGTACTGGCCCCTAATGCCCAGTGTACCATTCAAGGGGAAGTCTGCCTCCGGAAAGATGTCAAGAACAAAATACTGATGTTGGATGCACCAGGTGATGGAAAATTGCCAGAAGGATTATTGGTCAAGCCCAGAATCTTGCCTGCTTGTGCCCATGCCTATGCACGACGAGTGATGGTCCAGATTCACAATGTGTCAGATCGGGAGATCCAGGTGAACAGAGGGTGCACCCTAGCTATGGTACACTGCACAGACACTGCAGTATTGCCCAGCAACAAGCACCCTGATGAGAAGGAGAGAGTGACCCCAGACCTGTTTGACTTTGGTGGCTCCCCATTGCCAGCTGAATGGAAGGCTAGAATTAGCAAGAGACTTGCCCAGAGAGACCAAGTGTTTTCATTGAAGGAATGGGATGTGGGATGCGTCCAGGGTGTGGAGTATCACATACGCCTGCACGATGAACGCCCATTTCGAGAGAGGTCCCGATGCCTAGCCCCAGCAGACCTAAATGATGTGAGAAGACACCTGCAGGAAATGCTTGCTGCTGGTGTAATACAAAAATCCAGGAGCCCATACACCTCTCCCATTGTGGTTGTGCATAAGAAGAATGGGTCTGTGAGAATGTGTGTTGATTATTGAACCCTGAACAGGCAGATCATCCCAGACCAATACACCATGCCTCATATACAAGATGCCCTGGACTGCTTGAATGGGAGCAAATGGTTCTCGGTGTTGGATCTTCAGAGTGGATACTACCAGATCCCACTGGCCCCGGAAGACCATGAAAAAACAGCCTTCATCTGTCCATTGGGGTTCCACGAGTTTCTGAGGATGCTACAGGGGATATCGGGCACCCCGACCACCTTTCAGTGACTGATGGAACGCTCGGTGGGGGATACGAATTTGCTGGAATGCCTGGTGTATTTGGATGATGTCATTGTGTTTGGGAGCACCTTAGAGGAGCATGAGACTGTTTAAAGTCCTAGACTGACTGGAAGACTTCAGCCTCAAGCTGTCCATTGACAAGTGCCAGTTTTCCCAAATCTCCGTGAACTATGTGAGGCACACAGTATCTACAAAAGGGATAGAAACTGATCCCAGTAAGGTTGAAGCACTGACTACTTGGCCCCAGCCCCATAATCTGAAAGAACTACAATGTTTCCTGGGGTTCTGTGGCTACTACCACAGGTTCATAAAAGACTATTCCAAGGTGATTCATCCACTCTTGAACCTTATCCAGGGTTACCCTCCTACCAATCGTAAATACAAAAAAGGGGGCGTTAAAGAACCAGAAGAAGTATACTTCCGCCCAGGTGAACTCTTAGGGCCCCGCTGAATGCCCGACTGTGAAGCAACCTTTCATGAGATCATATACCAGCTCACTCATGCCCCCATCCTCACCTATGCTGACCCCACCAAACCCTATGTGCTGCATACAGACACTAGTCTGCAGGGTCTAGGAGCGGTGCTGTATCAAAACCATGAGGATGACCTGAGACCAGTAGCTTTCACCCATAGGAGCTTGACCCCGTCAGAGCGAAACTACCCTGTGCATAAGTTGGAGTTCCTTGCGCTCAAATGGGCTATTGTTGACCAGTTTCATGAATACCTCTGTGGGGCAAAGATATTGGTGAAGACTGACAATAACCCGTTGACTTATGTAGAGACTTCAGCTAACTTAGACGCCACTGGGCACCGGTGACTTTCTGCATTATCAACCTATGATTATGCTGTCGAATATAGACGGGGCCTGAACCATATTGATGCTGATGCCCTATCACGAAGGCCCATTTCCAAGAGTGACTGGGTCAGGCTGTCTGAACCTGACATTTGAGCATTGTGCCAAAAGTTTGATAGAGATGAACAGATGTCTGCAGACACAGTGGACTGTTCAGTAGATTGCTTGGGCCCTTCTGACACCTGCATACCAGCTGCTTATTGCCACTTCTCTGCTCTAGATATAAGTGCACTACCTCAATTTGACAATGACAGCATTCAGTGGGTTCAATCCCAAGATTCAATGATTCAGCCAGCACTTGATGCCCTGTGGGGGGGGAAAGATGTGTCTAAGTTACGTTCCACTGACTTGCGAACTGCTTTATTGTTTAAAGAAGGCCCCAGATTGAAGTTGCTCAATCAGTTGTATACAGAGACAGTAAATCATAGTGGCAAAGTAGACAAGCAGCAGTTGGTCCTGCCCACAGCCTTTAAAGATTTGGCACTGAGGTCCCTCCACAATCACATGGGGCACCTCGGTACTGACAGAATCCTTGACCTGGTACAATCTCGCTTCTACTGGCCCAAAATGGGGGCCGATGTTGAGCACCATGTAAAGACTTACAGTCGCTGCCTGCAAAGAAAAGCCCTGCTCAGAGGGCTGCCCCCTTTGTTAATATTACTACCCGTGCCCCCATGGAACTAATCTGCATAGACTTCCTGTGTTTAGAACCTGATCAGCAGAACATTGGCAATGTGTTAGTGGTTACGGATCATTTCACATGGTATGCACAAGCTTTTCCCACCAAAGATCAAAAGGCATCTACCTTGGCCAAGGTGCTAGTGGAAAATTTCTTCATCCACTATGGTGCCCCCCAGTGGATCCACTCTGACCAGGGCAGAGACTTTTAGAGTTGACTATTCAAAGAAATGCTCTCTCTCTATGGGGGGTGCAAAAGTCAAGAACCACCCCCTATCACCCAAAGGGAGACCCTTAACCAGAACGTTTTAACCGCATCCTTCTAGACATGCTAGGCACCCTCCACCCAAAAGACAAGCATAAATAGAGCCAGCAGATTAGCACCTTGGTACATGCATACAATTGTACAAAAAATGTTGCTACTGGGTTCTCCTCCTACTGCCTCATGTTCAGGAGAGAGACCCGGCTACCAGTTGATGTCTGTTTTGGGGTCTCTCCAGATGGGGTCCGAGCCGAAAACTACTTGCAATATGTACAAAAACTGAAAGCTCAATTGAACCATGCCTATCAACTGGCCCAGACAATGGCCACTAAGAGAAATCTTGCCAACAAAGAGAGGCATGATAAAAAAGTAAAGGCTCAAGAGCTTCGACCTGGAGACCGTATGTTGTTGCGCAATTTGGGACTGCATGGTAAACACAAAATTGCTGATCGATGGCACCATCTTCCCCATGTAGTAGTTGGAAAGTTGGATGATTTACCTGTGTACAAGTGCGCCCAGAGAACAATAAGCTGTCAAGACCATGCACCGTAACCAATTGCTACCTATCGGCCAAGTGATGATTGAGGCGGAACCCCCAGAAATTGAGCCCCCTGGTCCGGTAACTCATGCTGCTGCAAGAAAGAGACAGAGTCAACCTACCCCAGTGGTCACAGATTTATGGTTTCCTCCGCAGCAAGCCCAGAATGATAGTGGCTGTCAGTCCACTTCTGACGAAAGTGAATGCAACTATGTCTATTACCCCTCTTATGAACTGTCAGCTGTTTCGAGGTAACCCCATGATTAATTCTGAGGATGAGGCTGGGCCTTCTGGGCTGCCTAACCCCCCCAGCTTTGTCCTTGGAGCCAATGCTCCCTGAAAGTGGAGTGCAAAGTATCACGTCTGAAGATGCTGAGTCTCTGTGTATTGTGGAACTGTATGATTTGCCTGAGGGCGGGGCTGATGGAATGAGTCTTTCTGGTGACACACCAGAATTTGAAGAACACTATGAGAGTGCTGACCACCTCCCTTCAGTGCCTCAAAACTTGATTGTGCCTGAGCCTTCGCAAAATGAGTCAAGTGGTGTAGAAACAGAGCCTACAGAGCAAGGAGTTGACAGTGCTCCAAGTTTGGATGTTCCCATCCAGGCAAAGGCATCCCTCACAAGTGACGAGCGTCCCCAGACCAGTGCTGAGAGTACAGAGACTGTAGTTGTCCCCCTCAGAAAGACTGGCCAAGCTGTCAAGCTAGTAGTACACCTCAGTTATGATTCTCCTGGGAGGCCAGTGGATTTGCCTCTCAGTGTGGTGCACAAAGGTGTTTATGTCTCACCAAGCTCGCTGCCCAAATTGAGCTTGACAGCCAATTCCAGGTTACTTGTTTTTCTCTCTCACCATGGTGCCCCTGCCCCCTCTAGCCCCAAGTTAGCTGATAGGGAAGGTCCCTCTCTTGCATTGTTTAAGGTACAAGAAGTTATTACCTGATTCAGTATAGTAATGTTCAATTTACCTGTGTGAAATATGCACAATGTGTTGTCAGAATGGATACAGTATAATGAAGTGCAGTGAATATGTATAGTAAAGTAATAAGTTTATGTTAACTGATGCATCATGGTACAGACTTGACACGGACGCCAAGTTTTCCCCAGGCAGGGAAGGGTGTAACCCCCCCTACAAATGGGGGTTCCCGAAAAGTCTTCCTTGAGCTTGCCTAAATGGTCACTGCCAGGCTGGCGTCCAGTCCTGCATTTTAGCAGTTTACATGTGATTGCCAGAAAGTGCCTGTATAGCCTCTGTGCACTATCTCTCTAAGAGCTGCCTGAATTGCACTCATAAGTAATCTGAGAGGGAGCTCTGCTGAAAGATGTAACTATTTGCTGAAAATCATTTAGAGTGATAATGATAAAGTAGTTTGTCTAACCTGCCTTCTTTGCAGCAAGGACTGTCTCGTTTATCCCCACCATTTGGCCCGGGACTACGAATTGGACCAATCAGTTCTGGTGGGACCTAAAATGGAGCCGGACTACAGGAGCTCTCTGGAGTCAAAATCTGTAGGAATTGTAGTTTTGGGCTTTTGGCGCCTTTTTGCACCTGAAGTTGTGACTGACAGACAGATCAGCCAACCGAATCTTTTGGGTCTTGGGGGATTTCCCAGACTGCTTGCAATTTTCAGTTAGTTCTGGGCTGAGAAGTGAAGAAGTAAGAGCTCTAGTGATTTGGGAAAGAGTTCTGTGTAGTTTTGCATGGGAGAACTGTGAAAGGCCTGAGTTGTGGCCTGCATGTCTGCCTGCTGCCCCTGAGAGGGAGAGAAGAGAATTATTTCGGACTAATTCCAAGTTTGTAAGAATGAAGTAAGCCACTGATTTTTTACCAGGCTCATACCTGAATAAGACCAAAGATTTTGCTGAATGTGATCGGCCTGTCAGGATTTCCAGCTGCTTTTGAATCCCCGGTTTGTGCAGAGACTTTGCAATCGTGACTGGAGAGCGGTTTGCCTGGTACAGTAGAATTTCCTTACATGTAAATGTGCTGTGAGTTGTTAGTGGGTCGTGATTTGATTCCCCACTGTGTGAACTGTGTTCTGCTTGCTGGAAGCTGTATCCAGCCCAAAATGGACTGTATCTGAATTTGTCTCCATTTGGCCGGGGCCTTGCCACACTGGCTCAGCCAGACTACCCGCTGCACAGAGAAAGCCTTCGATGAGAGACCTGCCTGGGGATCAGCCCCCTGCTCCACGTTTGAACATGAATGACGCCTCGGCAATTTGTGTGGGCCCTGCTTCTCCTGGCACTCCAGATTAATCACCTGCTGTCTTGATGTTCGTCTAGCCTGTGTCCAGTCTTAGGTATCGTGAGTAATCATCAGGGTAGCTCCCTGCAACAACAGCCTAATCTAAAAGTGTGTCATCTGATTGTCTTGTTGTTTTCTTTTCACGAACTTGAGCCTTCCAGCTCTGGATTACAAATAGTGTGTGTTGTGCATGTTGTTTTCTTCCATCACAGGGCCCCAACCAGCTGCAACGTCCCTGGCTAGCCCACCATTCTCCATCTGGGTACCCAGAGTGTGTGACTGTTTATGGACCCTGAAGTGCATGCATAACTGTTTGATTGATACAGCCTTTAAGCAAATTAACCTGATCACTCCCCTCCCTTGTTCAAGTCCCTTAAATAAATCAGACCTAACTCTTTTTTGCATTTACCCTGACTGTGGTTCCAGTTTGTGGAATAGTACTATACTAAGGTTGTCAGAACCCTCTGAAGTTATGGGTTCTAGTTCTAGTCTAGAACTTTTGAAAAAGTTCTAGGGTTCTAATCTTTTTTAGAACTTTTTAGAACGCGAACCCTATTTTTTTATTGTGCTGCCAGTAATGAAGATAGTAATAAAATACATGTAAAGGAAAAACTGTTCAATATAAGGGGGAGAGAAATTATCATGTGTGACATTGATAGGAATACAACTAGGTTTATCTATGGTTTCTTCTGTTTGCTAAAGCCAGCAACTTAATACGTAACAGGCCCACCCACCCACCCACAAACATAGAAACATAGATTTTGACGGCAGATAAGGACCGCTTGGCCCACCCAGTCTGCCCATTTCTCTACCTAATGGATAAGCTGCAGATCCTAGTTAACCAGCAGCCTACTTCTTCCTACCCCCACCCCCTAGAATTGCCTTATGACTGTCCCATGCATGCTTGAATTCCACCACTGATTTTGACTCCACAACCTCCTCCGGAAGGCCGTTCCATGCATCCATAACCTCCTCTGTGAAAAAATACTTCCTTAAATTACCTCTGAGCCGCCCCCCTTCTATCTTCAAATTGTGCCCCCTTGTTCTTGCACGCCTCTTTTTTTGAAAGATGCTACCCTCTTGGACTTTGTTGATTCCCTTGAGGTACTTGAAAGTTTCTATCATGTCCCCCTCTCCCTCCTTTCCTCGAGGCTATACATATTTAGCTCCTTAAGTCTCTCTCTTATGTCTCCGGTGCCGACTCTGCACCATTTTAGTTGCCCTCCTCTGGACAGCTTCCATCCTGTCTATGTCTTTATGGAGATTGGGTCTCCAGAACTGCACGAGTACTCCAGATGTGGTCTCACCAGCTGTCTGTACAGAAGGATAATAACTTCCTGTTTTCTACTGGTGATGCCTCTCCTATGCATCCCAATATCCCCCCAGCCCTCCTTGCTGCCCTCTCACATTGCTTGCCCACCTTTAGGTCATCTGATATGACTACCCCAGGTCCCTCTCCATTTTTGTTGTTGTTAGTATCTCACCCCCCATTGTGTACTCTTCCCCTGGGTTTTTGTTTCCCAGGTGCATTACCTTGCACTTATTAGCATTGAATCTAAGCTGCCATACATGTGACCATTCCTCTTACCTTGCAACGTCCCTTCTCATCCATTCCACCCCAACTTGTGCATCAACTCTGTTGCAGATTTTTGTGTCATCTGCAAAGAGACATACTTTTCCTTCCAGTCCTTCTGCAATGTCGCTTATAAAGACATTGAAGAGGACCAGTCCTAATACTGAACCCTGCGGTACCCCACTAGTAACCCCCCTTTTGCAGCTGCATCATAGTTCCTTAATGAAAGAAAGAGGCACATTAGCCATTTATGTACTCCGTTATATATACTTATCATCATGAATTATGAGAAAAAATAACTGATATTACCTAATCTCAGCTATTTGCTGCTTTCTGTTTTAAATGAGTAAATCAAAAGTTGCTATGTTTAAAAGAAAGCTTTTATAGCAAAGTCAAGCCAAGGTACTACAGCAGCAGCATGTGGAACTGTTGCAAAACATATTATGTCATAACGTAGTCAGTCAAGACATTTGAATAAAAAAAATATGCCAGTCATTGTTGCTGGCAAAAAATGCATGCAATTTTCTAATATAATGCATACATATACCAACATTTTTGTTGGCAAATTGAAGTAATACATACAACTTTCTAAGATGAAGCATTTTTGCAGCTGATACTTCAATAAAATCTGTATTTCAGTCACACAAATAAAACCAGTGGTTTCCTCACCACATACTAACTTAAGGAACATTTAATGTAGCTGCAGCAGTTGGCTTGTGATGTTTAAGGGACAGCGTCTGTCAACCCCATTATGTATCAAGTTATCACTACTTGTAAAGCAAAAACACTTTATGATAGGTCACATTCTGTGAAAATTGCTGATGCAGATTTTCTTTTATTTCTGATTCCTTTATTCTTTTTTTAAAGGGGACAGGACAATTGTGCTAGGTGGCAGCAGTTTGCAATGTATTTAGTAAGAAAAAAAAAATATATATATATATTATATGTACAGTAGGTTCGGTCTGTCATCATTTTTTTCCTCACCATCCCCAGCCGATCACGAATTTGTAAATGAACGGACTAAAACAACACCCACCTTTCACCCCATCACCCATTCCACTTTTCTTCCACCACCCTCATCTGTGTAGTAGCACCCATACCACCCTTACACCCATGTTAAAACCAACCCACAACCCTCACCCATGTACTAGCATCCATTTTTGGTTTATGGCTAACATTTCTGTAATTGAAAAAATAATAAACAGCTACCAATTAGAACTCATTGTTTTGTCCTCTTTAAAATTGAAAATTAGACCGCCCCCGGTCCCAGCCCATACTGATGCACCACAAAGTCACAGAAGGTAAATCCAAAAATATATGTTTGCACTTTAACTATAAATAATATGATACAGAAAGGATTGACGTGACAGTGTTCATTTTATGCCAAATTTGGGCCTGTTCCCACTGATGTTAAAATTGCCCTGTATATAAAACTTGTTGACTTTAGTTTAGACCCTAGCTACAAAGCAGTTTGCCATGAAATGGTGAAAGTTTTGGGGGGCATATAGTCCAAGGTAGTAGATCGAGAAAGGAGAGAGACAACCAAAGTCATCACAGTCTGTAAAAGTTTCCTTTTTGGTGCAGAGAGACTCTGTCCCACACAGTATTTACCAGCCACCACCATCTGAGTTGTCATCACCATCGACATCCACAACATCAATCACTTCAGGATCAGTTTGTATACTCTTGTAGGGATATGAAAATCTTGACTTATTAACTTTAATAAAAGTTAACATGTGTACATTTTCTGGCAGCAACCTATTTCTGGTGTCTGTCACAATATTGCCAGCTGTACTAAACATGCGCTCTGAAGAGACACTTGTTGCAGGACAACCAAGATATTTACAGGCTTCATCATACAGCTCTGTCCAAATTGACTTTTTTGATCTCCAGTATTCAAAAGGGCATGCATCAATAGGAATAGGCAGTTCTTGCAGGTAACTGTCTACCATGATGGACAGAGACCGCTCAGAAGAGGAATCAGCAGAAGCTGGTATGGCAGCAATTTGGGAAAGGTTTTGCCACAGATTTAGCTTGCTACTAAGGGTTGAAGAAGTGGCAGTTGTGGAACAACTACTGTTGATGTTTGGTGACTTTTCCAGTTCTGTATCCCTTTGTGAAGATGAACCTGCATGTTGTGGTGACGACAACCTGAGGGTACTGTGCGTGTCTGTGTTTGACTCCTGTGAGTGCTGCAGCTCATCTAGCAACAGACGTTTGTACTGCTCTATATCATCTGTTTTTGGAAGATGTATAGCCTTGAACCTGGGATCTAAGAGAGTTGCAAGGATGTAGTGTTTTGATTTCGTCATTGCAACTAATTTGTCTTTGGTTTTGAAGCGCTCGCTCATTCTCTTTACGAGATTCCCATGATACAGGCGATATGTTGTCTGCACTTCAGATCTGTCTTTTTCTATTTGTAGATTTAGAACACTAAGATGATGTGACATGAGCATTATGAGTGGGATAACCTGACTCACAGATGCGCCTTCAGAAGACATATCCCTTGTAGCTGTCTCAAAAGAAGCTAGGATACAGCACACTGTCTCCATTAATTTCCACTGCAGCAGAGACAGCATAATGCCATCTCCAATAATGTAACTGGAGCAATACTCATGTACAGCTTGGTTTTGCTCCAAGAGGCGCTGCAGCATATAAAGTGTTGAGTTCCAATGAGTGGAAACATTTTGAATCAGCTTTTGCTGGGGCAGCTTGTGTTTTTTTTTGCAGTTTGGACAATGTCCGTATAGCCTTGGTTGAATGCGAAAAGTGAGTCACAATTTTTTTGCAAACAGCAATCATACCATCCACTTGTGTTTCACTGCTGAGTAATCCCGTGACAATTAAATGTAAGCAATGTGCAAAGCAAGAAGCATGCAGAAATCCTCCATCCTGTACTGCTTTCAAGATGTTGGCTCCATTGTCACTTACTATGAAGCCACATTTTAGACTGTGAGAATAAACCCATTCGTCAAGGAGGTCATTTAGTTCCTGCAAGATGTTTGCAGCAGTATGACTTTGCCCAAACTTCTTTATATGCAGCAGTGCTATCTTTTGGGGTGTCTTTGTTTTTGAAGAAGCACAAGAAAACATGACCCAATGAGCAGTAAGGGACATGTAATCTATGTTTTGAGTGCTGGTCCACATATCTGTTGTGACATGAATAACCCCACCCTCTGCAGTTTTAAGTGCAAGCATCACTGTCGCTTTTAAAGCCTGATAAATGTTTGGTATTTCAACATAGGAAAAGTACCTTCGATGAGGAACAGTGTAACGAGGCTCTGCTAATGTCATGAGCTCCCTAACATCCTCATGATCTACCAAAGAGTATGGGAGAAGGGCTCTGGCTAACAGTTCACCAATTCTGTGATTAAGATGAAGCGTCTTTGGATGATTTCTAGTAAAGGTATTCTTCCTTTCAAATGCCTGAGACAGTGTTAGCTGTTTACAACATGTCCCTGCTGGTTTATTATACACCGTGCTTCCATGGGCAGATGGACACAGAGATGGTGGACTAGGACTTATACATTCAGTGCCATCACTGGATGTGCAACTGGTACTAATGGTGCTGGCATTGGTGGTAACAGTGATCCTAGGGCTGGCAGTGGTTCTGCCCGCATCAAGTTCAGACAATTCAGTATCCATTTCAGATTCCTGACCCTTCTCAAGTGCGGTCTGGAAGATGGAGGACATGGGTTTGGATGATCAAGCAAAACTGAATGCTTTTTCAGATGGCATTTAAGAGCTGTAGTGCCAAGGCATGACACAACTTTACCACGGCTTACACTCTGTTTACACAGGGAACAAATTGCTCTGCATGGATCAGTTTTACTGACAGAGAAATAATTCCACACCTCAGATGTGACAGATTTTGTTCGAGTGCTAGGAAGATAGCTAAAGACTGTTTGTGTCTTTTCGACTGTCCTAACAGAACCCGGGACATGCTCCTTGGTGCTAGAAGAGTGGGCAGAAGACTCTGATGGATTTTCATTGCTGGCCGACACAGAAGTGGTGGATTCAATGGATATGTCCTTTTCATTGCCAACAGTGCTGGATGTATTTGCAAGTGCACTACCTGATTCATTGTCAGCAGACTTGCTCATTTCACTTTGTTGAGGAAGTAATGATTCGTCGCGAGACACAACAGGGTCGGAATGAGACAAACAGCTACTGTCTGAGTCAGAGAGGGACTCACTGTCACTTGCATTATTGCTGCTAGTCACATGGATCTTAACAGCATGAATGGCATACCTTATGGTGCCTCTCCGTGTGACCCCAGCAGCTGTACAGGTTTTCTTAAAAGGTCCCCCTTTACCACACTTCACTGTTGCTGTTTTGCTGTTTCTTGAATTTTTATCACATGAAACATTTTGGTTATTTCTGCTAGCACCAGGATTACCACTACCACCAACACCTGCTCCAACACCAGCACCAGATGCTTTGTCTATGTTGGTGTCAGCCATAACAGTACCAGTATACTGTGGTGAACACACCCACACAATTCCTGTGTAAGAAAGCAATGTGATCTGTGATCGCTGGCTACAACTCCAAAATTTTATTTTGGTTGTGTGACACTGTGATGCAGTAGACTGAAAGTAATTAAAGACTATGACAGGTTGCAACTAAAGGATCCCAGGTTCAAGGCTTACAGAATGATTGGGCTGCTGGGCATAGGCATACACATAGCAGTCAAGGGGCGCACAGCAGCAGGGTGATGGGCTGACCACAGGAGACGGAGTCTCATACGCAACTCAGGGAATGAGAATTATATTTCTACGCTTCTGTCATGTAAGGTTAATGCCACCACACAACTGGCCACTGGGCTTCTCTCTGTAACACACTCTGGGTAGGGTACAGTGCAGTCAAGGGGCACACAGCAGCGGGGTGATGGGCTGACCACAGGAGATGGAGTCACATACACAACTCAGGGAATGAGAATTATATTTCTACATTTCTGTCATGTAAGGTTAATGCCACCACACAACTGGCCACTGGGCTTCTCTCTGTAACACACACTGGGTAGGGTACAGTGCAGTCAAGGGGCACACAGCAGCAGGGTGATGGGCTGACCACAGGAGATGGAGTCACATACATAACACACAACTGAGGGAATGAGAATTATATTTCTATGCTTCTGTCATGTAAGGTTAATGCCACCACACAACTGGCCACTGGGCTTCTCTCTGTAACACACACTGGGTAGGGTACAGTGCAGTCAAGGGGCACACAGCAGCAGGGTGATGGCTGACCACAGGAGACGGAGTCACATACATAGCACACAACTCAGGGAATGAGAATCATATTTCTACGCTTCTGTCATGTAAGGTTAATGTCACCACACAACTGGCCACTGGGCTTCTCTCTGTAACACACACTGGGTAGGGTACAGTGCAGTCAAGGAGCACACAGCAGCAGGGTGATAGGCTGACCACAGGAGACGGAGTCACATACACAACCCAGGGAATGAGAATTATATTTCTACGCTTCTGTCATGTAAGGTTAATGCCACCACACAACTAGCCACTGGGCTTCTCTCTGTAACACACACTGGGTAGGGTACAGTGCAGTCAAGGGGCACACAGCAGCAGGGTGATGGGCTGACCACAGGAGATGGAGTCACATACATAACACACAACTCAGGGAATGAGAATTATATTTCTACACTTCTGTTATGTAAGGTTAATGCCACCACACAACTGGCCACTGGGCTTCTCTCTGTGACACACACTGGGTAGGGTACAGATTTATTTGCCTTTTTTTTGCGCCCCTTGTTATATGCTTGTTGCTGGCAGCTGCTGAGTGTGCACCACTGTGCAGTGCTGCAGTTTCAATCACAGTCACATTTCACAAAGGTTCTTCTTTTTATTTTTTTATTCTCTCTCTCTCCTGAGTCCTGATATTGATCTCGGTCTCGATCCCTATTCCCTTCCCAATTCTTGATTAGCCCCTCCACCTGAGTCCTGAACCTCCCCCTAGTCCCACACCCGACGTTAATTTATTGAGCCTTGTTTTCAGCCTTTCTCTCGTTCTCGGTCTCTCAGGCCTGCTTACCCTTTTTCGAAGGAAAATGGATGATGGAATTTTTTAAATAATTCAATAAGCACTGCAGCAACTAGCAAGTGCTGCAGTCCGATTGAGGCCACACCGATCTGGGCCCTGGCCTAGTAAGTAGTATCGGGCAAGAATGCTGGCTGCGGTAGTAGCGGTACGCTACAGTTAAGTAGGCTGCTGCTGCTGCCTCCTGAAATCCTCAGCAAATAGTGCTCTGTCTCGGCTTGCATCTGCCTAAATAAATACCCCCACAGATCCCGCAGCTCGCGCAGCTTACTCGACCCCCACCTGACCACATAGTATTGGTCAGGTGGTGAGGATGACTTCACTTGAGCGTACGTAAGTACGTTACACAAGTGCAAACTGTGAGACAACTCGCGGTGGATCTGGCAAGACTGGCAGCCCCAACAACACTGCTACTGCTGCTGCTGCACCCCCCCCCACCACATCGGGGCTGCCACTTGCCTGCTGCTGCTGGGACATGCCTCCTCCAGTCCCCACACATACCTCTACACCCCCCCCCCATCAGGGCTGCCTGCTGGGACATGCCTCCGCCCATCTCCCCACACACACAAGTCATCAGCTGGGACTCAGATTCGAACCCTTTTGCGAACCTTTTAGTGTTCGAGTTCTAAGTTAGAACTTGAACACCAGGGTTCGAGGAGGGTTCAAATCTTTGACGAACTAGTTCTGACAACCCTATACTATACTGCTGTTATTCGCTGTGTATAACCTTGTTTTACAGGGGGTCCCCAGGGTCGTGCCAGAGGACAGCCCTGGTGGTAAGTGCAAACAGTGTGGGTACTTGTGTGGTGTATTGGGGTATTGTGAAAGTGATTATTGTGTATTGTTCCAGCCACTAGTAAGGAAAGAGGGGGGTTACAGTGTCCCGGAGGGCTGTGCCCAGGTTAGCTTGACCAATACCAACCCTGACCTCCAGGTGGAGGCGCCCGTTTCAGAACTTGGGCCCCTTAACCTGCTACTAGCCAAGCAGGCAGGGGTAGTGACCCTTAGGATAGCGCCACCTAGGGGTTACACATACATAAATACATATACATGGTTACGCTCTTGCCTGCTCCTAATGAACTACATACAGACATTTAGACATTATGGAAATATATAATTTACCAAAAACAGTGACAATAATGTGCAAAATCCTGTCTAATCTTATATCCACATTCCTTACTGTTATTTTTTAAATTTTTAGTGTGTTTAAAGTTTTATAAAATTACTTTTAGGCAACCTGGCACAGTTTGAACAATGTTTTTTTTCCCTTTACGAGGGTTTGGGTTAGTATAGGGGATAAGTAGGAGTGGGGTGTGTGAGCCTGCCAGGGGACACCTAGGTGGGGCTGGGGAGTGCGCATTACTCGGTCTAGCTTTGTGGTCCACTCTAGGGTCCCTGCTCCATTTCCTGAACAAAATGGGTTTCTAAACGGGGGAAGAGTGTAAGCCCCAAGGAGGGGCTTGCTAGCTCCTTGCAAATCCCCCCCCCCAATGCTGGTAAGGAGCTTTGGTGCCTCTGGAAATTCTAGTGCCTGCCATTAGGGGGCAGCACCATTTGGGAGTATATAAAGTTAGGCAGGGGAGTTGGTAGGAGAGAAGCAGAGTCGACGGTTGGAAGCAGGGCAGTTGCTGGAGGGGGACACCCTCCAGCTTTAGGCAGGTTGGCCTACAGTGGCAGCACGCTGGTCCACTTTGGGCTCTGCGGGAGGGAGCGAGTCAGGCAATAGTGGTCACTGGGGTTCTAGGGGTTTTCAATCGCCCCCTTGTAGGAGATAGAAGAGGTGGAGACCAAGTGTGACATCAGAAGACTGGAAGGCTGGTAGGAGTTGGGGACCCCAGACTTTCTTTTAAGGTATGGAGTTCTGGGCCAGTGCAGCTGTTGCAGTGGTGGCATGGCCGCATCAGGGGCCGTTGGTTGGTGGCAGCACCAGTGTTCTTTTACCCATGTGGCACATTGGCCCAGGTAAAAGGTTGAAAGGGAGGATCACAGCCTAGGACTCGATGGGGCCTGCCATACCTGTGTCTGGGGTCGGTCTTTAAGCCATTAATGGCCAAGGTTCTCGGGACACTGGCTGAAAAGTATAGCAGCCACTGCACTGTTTTGATTTGAGCCGCTCAGCTCTGGTGGGTAACACTCGAAGTGGAAGCTTGGTTAAATTTTGGGCACCTGAAAGAGCTACAGAAGGGAATGGTGGAAAAGAGTTATTATGTTGGGAGCAGCTGTGGAGGCTTGACTGCTCATTGCCCCAGGGACTGTTTCTCCCTGGTAGTACTAGAGGAGTAAATCACTCTTCTGCAGAGGAAACAAGGAATAGGAAGGATTTTTGAAATGTGCAATGAAAATATACAAGCATTTATCAATGCCGAATGTTTGCTTGCTGGCATTAGCAGTGGAAGTGCAGGAGTTAGACAGATGCAGTATAGGAATGGCATTGAAGTATTGAACTGACGCCAACTCCACCCTCAGCCTGCAGAGATGGACAGGCATTGGGGTGTGCCTTTGGGTTATCACCCATGACGGTCACGACATTTCACCTCACCCTGCCCTTCAGACACTGACAAGTATTGAGGTGTGCTTTGGGGTGTTTGGGCTTTACATTCACCTCATTCCATAAGGAAATATGCTGAAAATGGCCACAGTATAGGATAATGGGGTGAACTCTTGGGGCAAAGGGTCCAAGGTGTACCTCGATGCCTGTCACTGGCTGGAGAGTGGGGGAAGGGGATGGAATGGCATGAGCATTACTGTCGACAATCTCAAGTCACACCCCTGACACTTGTCAATCCCTACAGGGTAGGGTGTTATGATAGAAAACCCTAATGCCCTGGGCATTTCCTGGTATTTTAACTCCAAGTTACCCACATGGGCTTTTTGTGACCCCACCGCATGAACAGTGACACTATCAGTTTGTTAGGTGAAAAGTGATTTTGCACAGCGACTGCGTCATTTCGTGCCACAGGTTCGAAAACACATTTCGAACAGGATGTGAAAGTGACAGGTGTACTGTTCATGAGGAGGTGTAACAATGGCATTGTTGAAAATCTGGAGTGAAAATATAAAAAAACTGGTGAAGTCAAGAGCATGCGTAGAAACTGCGTAATGTACAACCATAATATAATTAGTTTGAGGATTTTTTACAGCAGATTTTCAACATAAGCACTTTGGGACCTTCGCTCATGAAGTGTCACTGTAATTTTCTTAATCTATCCCAAACACTAATTTCTCACAGCGACTGAGCTATTCTGCGCTGGAAGTGAGAAAACACATTTTGGCCAGAGTGTGAAAAATGACAGCTGTACTGTTCATAAGGAGATGTGAAAAATGTCAAAGTTGAAAATCTGGGCTGAAAATATTACGAATTTGTGAACTTACGAGGGTGCATGGAAATTGTGCAATGCACGCACGTAACACAGTCATTTTATGAACTTTTGTCACCAAATTTTCAAACTAGCCATCTTAACACCTCTGCTCATGAACAGTGTCACTGTGATTTTCTTAATGTGTCTCAAACATTGATTTCACAAACCGACCGCGCCAATGTGCGCTACATGTGTGAAAACACATTTTGAGCGAGATGTGAAAAATGACAGTTGTACTGTTCATAAGGAGGTGTGTAAAATGGCAATGTTGAAAATATGGAATTGTATATTATTACAATTCCAAAGTTACAGAAGGCATGAGGAACTGTGCAACGAGACGTCAGAAAACAGTTATTTTGGGGAATTTTTTCACCAAATTTTCAGCATAGGGTTTTTGGGGGCCAACCTCATGTACTGTGATACTGTCATTTCGTAAATGTCAGTATGCAAATTGCCTACACGTTACCACCACTGATTGTAGTGGTGTTTTGCTTGGAACTGTACGCCACTGCATCTGAACTGCTGTCATAGACAGCTCGGACACTTATTGGTGCGGTGAAGCCACACCTGCGCCAAGGAGCAGGGCATTGGAAGTGAGGTGGCACACCTACAAAACTTCGTATGATGGCACTATGTTTCTTGCACATGCGTGCAAGCAAACATAAAAAGGGTTTCTGTGGAAGAAGCTGTGATACTCATATTAAAGTGCAGGCTCTATCAGCTAGATCCTAAACTGCTGTATAATCCGCTACTTCGCTGACTGTGGAAAAATTCATGCCTAAGTGCTGCCAGTGTCCTCTCTCCTGTGTTCCAGATTTGTTAGCCCCATGGAGCTGTGTTTGGAGGTGAAAGAAGTTTGGCTCCTGGGCCCTGTAATCATTATGGTGCCCCAGGAAATAAATTTTCTTTGTTTGGCTGATCTGGTGCCTGTTTGGTGATTGCAACAACATTTCAAATTAATTAACAGTTTTAACCTGTTTATTTATTCAAGAGCTAATCAATTTTTGCATAGCCATTTGAAGGGTCTCTATATTAATTCCACCTCAGTCCTGGGTCCTGGAAGAGTGAGCAGGTGAGAAGGTGAGATTTGAAACTCCGAGTTTTAGTGTTCCTGCTGGGGTTGTGAAAAGCTAGCATCCGGAGGGGTGGTTCGGAAGCACTCTGCAAGTGTGAAGACTTCTAAAGGTAGGGTGCCTTAAATGATGTTTTCTACCTGGGATGTCTGCATTTTATCATCATGGAAATGTATAGGATGGCACTTGTGATCTGGAGCCCCCTTCCCCATTTTTCCACCAGGTACCCCTAGACAGGGGGAAGGGTGGCTTACAACTGTAAACTGGATTGGAAATTTCCTCCGTCCTAGGTACCACAAAATGGTCATCGCAGACCAATCCTCTTCAAATTGCCTTATTAAATGTGGTGTCCCTCAGGGATCTATCCTTGGGCCTCTCCTATTTTCTCTTTTTATTTATAATATCACATCAGTATGTTCCCAAACTAAAATCTTCCTTTACGTGGATGATGCTGTCTTATACTATAATGACAGTAACCCCAGCAACCTCTGCACCAAACTTCAGAATGATTTCTACAGCTTCCACTCCTAGTTTGCCTCCCACAGAATGGTCCTTAACTCAAAAAAAACTAAATTTATGATCTTCTCAAGCACCACGGAAACCTTCTAACTTTGACATCACACTCCTTGACAATGATGGGATCGCTACTGAGAGGGTCTGTGAATTTAAATGCCTCAGTCTAACACTAGATGAGCACCTCTCCTTCAGTCCGCACATAACCCAGTTGATTAATAAAATACACCAAACAATTGGGCTCCTCTACAGGATTCATCAATTTCTCGTCCCTGAGATAAGAACATGACTTACTTCTAGCCTGCTACTCCCACTCCTTGACTACGGGGTCCCTTATTTTCTCGCCCTTTCCAAACTCCACCAAATTTCACTGAGTTAAAAGTGGCATACAACAACATAATCAGATTCACCACTGAACTCCCACATTGTACCCACAGCTGCACTCTCTATGATACCATCAAATGGCCCCGGTTTGAAGACAGGTTTGCTGGGAAGATACATATATTCATGTACAAAATTCTCAACAACCTCCTCCCTCACAGTGTCTCCTCTCTCTTCCTGAGATTGGCTGCCGCTCGTTTCACTAGGAGTGCTTCCACTTCCTTCTTTAGGGTTCCATTCTGCAGCATCTTTCTGGGACAGAAATCGTCTCTTTCAAGGGCCCCAAACTATTCAACACCCTACTGCCCAACCTCGCAGTCTGCCCTGCATTGATTCCGGTAAGGATAATCTGAAAACCTAGATATTTCTCTTGGTGAACAGCAGTGGGTTCAGTTGTGGATTAACACATGGCGTACCTTCTCTTCCCCCATTTGGAAAGAATTTGTCTGTAAACTCAGAGTAAGATATTTTCTGGTTCCAATATAAGTCTCAAAATGGGACTTTAATGCCCCCCCCCCCATTGTGTGAGGAGAGGTGAGGGGGGAGAGAAGGAAGGTATTTGTGGGCTATCTTAACAATTGCTACAGCAAAAATGATAACAAAATGATGGCTACAACATGATCCCCCATGGCTGAGGAATGGGTACAGATGGTTATACATGCACAAAGGTTAGAGAAGCTTACCAGGTGCCACGGCATAGAGGGATGGAAGGAAGATCCTGGGGATCACTGGGAAGGCAAGACGGGAGGGTGAGCTGGATGTCATTATCCACCTAGGTACTAATGACCTGGCAAATGGGTAGCCAAAGGAAGTTCAGAAAGAGTTTAGGAAATTGGGGAGGGGTCTCAAGCAAGTAGCTACTTCTGTCACTTTCTCAGAAGTACTACCTGCGAGAGGCAAGGGAGAGCATAGGAGTGCATGCACCAGGAACTTTAACTCATGGTTGAAGAACTGGTGCTGTGAGGAAAAGTTTGAGATTCATTGGTGACTGGGGCCCACCTGGAGGGATGGAGGTTTGTTCAAGCCTGATGGCCTGCATCCATCCTGGAGGGGAATCCAAGCACTCAATAAGAAGTTTAAATGCTACATTGACAAGCATTTAAACTAGCAAAGGGGGGTGGCTGGCCAGCAAGGAGGGTACCTACTTGCTCACCCCCACAGCTAGCAGTGGGACCAGTGAACCAGAGGAGTGGCTATCTCTGCAAAGCAGTGTGCAAAAGATGGAGATTAGTGCCCAAGAGGTGGATAGGCAGAAAAGGGGCAAAATTCAGCAGAAGGGCAGACAGCAAGGAGAACCAGGGATCAAGAACGACCAAGGAAGGGGCTGGAGTAGAACACTGAAACAGTCCAGGGAGGTCAAATCATGGAAAGCCATGTGTGCAAATGCCAGGAGCCTTAGCAACAAGATGGAAGATCTGGAGGCTGTCATGGTGCAGTCAGACCTGGACATTGTGGCCATCACTGAAACCTGGTGTAATGATAACCACGACTGGGAGATGGCCATACTTGGCTACAACATATTCAGAAGAGACAGAGCAGGCAGGAAGGGAGGAGGAGTGGCACTGTATGTGAAAAATGACATAAGGGCCACAGAGATCCAGGAGGAACAAAATGGGGGAGAGATACTGTGGGTTAAGCTGGAAAGGAAAATGGGGACAGACATCCGCACAGGTGTGGTCTATAGACCACCAGCCCAGGAGGAAGAAACAGATAGGGAGCTGATGCTAGCCATCCAAAGGATGGCAGACAAGGGTGAGGTAGTACTGTTTGGAGACTTCAATATTCCAGACGTGGACTGGAGCATCCCAGCAGCAGCATCAACTGGGAGCAGATTTATCCTGGACTCCCTTCATGGTGCCTTCCTCAAGCAACTGGTCATGGAACCAACTCGGCAGAAGGCAATACTGGACCTTGTGCTCACAAACAGGGACAGCGTGATGGGGGTAACAGTGAGGGAGCACCTGGGGAACAGTGACCACGAGTCATTGTGGTTTGAAATCACAGAAAGAGCAGAACCAAACCACACAAAAACACGTATCCTGGATTTTAGGGGGGCAGACTTTGGGAAAATGGGGAGATACTTGAAAGAGGCATTAAGGGGAATGGGACAGGAATCAGGGGTTTAGGAACAGTGGGCAGTATTTAAAATGGGGATTACAAGGACAACAGAATTATGCATTAAGAAGGTCAGCAAGAGGAAAAGGAAGAGGAGACCATTATGGTTTTCCAAAGAGGTAGCAAAGAAAGTGAAAGCCAAAAATACTGCACTCAGGCAATACAAAAAGACACAAGTAGAAGGGGATAGGGAGAAGTACCAGGAGAAGCAAAGGGAGGCAGGGAGGTCAGTAAGGGAAGCCAAAGCTCAGACAGAAGAACACATTGCAAAATCAGTGGGTAGAGGGGACAAAACCTTTTACAGGTACAGGTACACCATTGCAACACAGTCTTCCTACAAGACCACTCTAAAGGTCCCCAGAACGAGAACCAGCTGTGGCCAGAGGTCCTTCAGCTATAGAGCCCCAACCTGGTTTAACTCTCTCCCTGCCACCATCACCAATGCCATCACCATCTCCACATTCAAAACCGCACTTCGGAACCACATCTTCAGCACTCGTAACTGCTCCTGTCTCTGAACATAGCCTCCACCTCTTTCTCTTGACAATGCCCTCCGGGCAGCTCTCCACCCAACCATCCCCTCCGCCACTTCCCTGTACACCATGCCTAGGTTTAACCTGGCCAGTGCCAGCTGTTTTCAATGTTTATCTACCAGAATGCTCACTTGATACCGACTTGTGTAAT
This sequence comes from Neoceratodus forsteri, assembly GCA_016271365.2. Lineage (NCBI taxonomy): Eukaryota > Metazoa > Chordata > Ceratodontiformes > Ceratodontidae > Neoceratodus > Neoceratodus forsteri. Next base: position 1,117,188,428 of record CM028133.1, read on the forward strand.
ACCTGTTATCAATTACATGTACCCTGTACCCAATTGTATTTGTCTGACCACTATGTGACGTGGCACCTCTGGTGAATGCCTATTGATTTTTTGCAAATCTTTGCTATGTAACCGAAACGCAATGTATGTCTTTATGTGACGAAGTACCTTTGGAAACGAGCCTCTGGCTCAAAGGTTGTAAACTGATTCTTAAATAAATAAAAAAAAATAAATAAGTGAAAAAAGAAAGACAAAGGGAGGGATAGTGAGACTGAAGGGAGAGGATGGGGGCCGCGTGGAGGATGACAACAGTAAAGCTGACATATTGAACAGGTATTTCTGCTCAGTCTTTACTGAGGAAGAGGAGGGTAATGGGTCTGAAGGGAGTACAAGGGGTGAGAATGGTGCAGAAATGGACACAAGTCCTTTACACGCTCAAAGGGTCCTGAAGGAACTGGAAGTAATAAGAGTTGATAAAGCAATGGGGCCAGATGGGGTGCACCCCAGGGTCCTTAAAGAACTAAGAGAGGTGGTGGCTGAACCTCTGGCTATCCTGTTTAGCCGATCACTGGAAACAGGGGAGGTACCCAAAGACTGGAGGACAGCAGATGTAGTCCCTTATACAAAAGTGGGAACAAAGAGGAAGCAGGGAACTACAGACCAGTCAGCCTCACCTCGGTTGTGGGGAAGATCATGGAAGCACTACTGGAGGAGAGATTGGTGGAACATCTGGTTGTCAATGGACTACAGGACCCAAGGCAGCATGGTATCACCAGGGGGAGGTCATGTCAGACCAACCTCGTTGAATTTTTTGAGTGGGTGACTAGGGAGGTGGATCAGAGGAGGGCAGTGGACATGGCCTATCTGGACTTCAGCAAGGCCTTTGACACTGTGCCACATAGAAGACTATTACACAAACTGGGGAATATGGGTGTGGGCAGGACAGTAGTATGGTGGGTAGGTAACTGGCTGGGTGGCAGGACACAGAGGGTGGTGGTAAATGGCTGTCACTCCACAGAGGGAAGAGTGACCAGTGGGGTACTACAGGGATCAGTGCTGGGACCGGTCCTATTCAACATCTTCATCAGTGACATTGCGCAGGACCTAGAAGGCAGAATTTCATTGTTCGCTGATGACACAAAGCTCTGTAACAGAGTAGACACACCAGAGGGTGTAGACAGAATGAGAAGGGACCTGCAGAAACTTGAAGAATGGTCAGGGGTTTGGCAATTGAAATTCAATGCAAAGAAGTGCAAGATAATGCATATGGGGCACAAAAACCCTGGCACAATATATCAGTTGGGGGTGAATATATAGCATGCACTAAGCAGGAAAGGGATCTTGGGGTTATCATCTCTGATGACCTCAAGGTGGGGAAACAGTGTGACAAGGCAGCAGGTAAAGCAAATAGGATGCTGGGATGTATAGGCAGGGGCATCACCAGCAGGAAAAGGGAGGTCATAATTCCGCTATACAAGACACTAGTGAGGCCCCACCTGGAGTACAGTGTACAGTTCTGGAGACCATTCCTACGTAAGGACATAGACAGGGTAGAGAAGGTTCAGAGGAGGGCAACAAAGATGGTGCATGGATTGTATCACAAGTCCTATGAAGACAGGTTGAAGGAACTGAACATGTACTCCCTGGAGGAGAGGAGGGAGAGAGGGGATATGATAGAGACATACAAGTATCTTACAGGGAGGAACAGGGTGCAGGAATACACTATTTTTAAGCGAAAAAGATGTTCCAGGACTAGAGGGCATGGGATGAAGTTGGAGGGAGGACGATTCAGAGGAAATGAATGACTGACTGACAGACAGTTGCCTTGACTTAAACAGACAGGTGTACTGAATGACAGACAAGTGTACTAAATGACCAACAGACAGGTATGCTGAATGACAGACTGACAGGTGTCCTTAAATACAAAGACAGGCATACTGAACAACAGACAGAAGAGTGTACTGAATGACAGATGATTAAGTGAAGACAGGTATACTGAATAACAGGCAGACGGGTGTACTGAATGACAGATAGATAGGTGTACTTAATGACAGATAGATTTACTGAACAATAAATAGGTACTCTAAATGACTAACAGGTGTATGGAACCAGTGTTCCTATTTACCCCCATCTGTACTTGATTCAAGTACAAATTATGAAATGCAAGTAAATTTTTATGTGAAGGGGGTACACTGTACCCCCATAATTCTTTTTGAAGTATATGTACCCCACAAAAAATGTTGTACAGATGGTAGAATAAACCCTTATAATTTATTCTGTACCCTGAAAATTTTTGGAGAGGGTGCAGTGCACCCCCAGATCTTCAACCTTAATGGGAACACTGTATGGAACACATCAGACAGACAGGTGCACTGAATGACAGACAGTTGTACTGAATAACAGACATGCATACAGGTGTACTGAATAGCAGATAGGTGTGCTGAATGACAGACAGGTGCACGCGATGACAAAAAGACAGACAGGTGCACTGAATACCAGATAGGAGTACTTGCAAACAGAGAGGTGTACTGAGTGAAATTCTGACAGGTATACTGAATAACAGTTAGTTGTGTTGAACATAAGCAAGTGCACTGAATGACAGGCAGCCAGTCAGATGAATGCACAGAATGACAGACAAGTGTACTGACAGACTGGCGCACAGAATGGTAGACAGATAGGAGCACCGAATACCAAGGACAGATGGACATGTGTACTGAAGGACAGAGTTGGCGAACCTAGGGGACTACATGGATGAATGGTACAAGCAGTTTACTGCAGATATGATGGTTGGCACACCTTTGTTAAAGGTCAAATGCACACATATTTCGTAAAAAGCTTGAATTCACATCCCCGTGTCATGACTAGTGTTTCCTGAAAATATTATGCTGTTTGGATTTGTGGTTTTCTTTAAATCAGCATCTGTTTCTGTGAAGAAACAGTGAAGATGTTTCTGTCCGTCAGTGAGCAATGACATCATACCTGTCCTGCCTGCTGTTTCTGCAATTAAAGGAAAACTGCAACCTCTTATCTTTTAAATGTTATTTGTTTCCATGTCAACAGACAACTCTTTTCATGTAGCTGTTAAAGATGTATGCAACTGCTTCAGTTAGTTTCCACACTTCATACTAGGTCCTGTCACTGTCCTGGGAGGGTCCATTTCGTGGTTGTTGAAATCTCATTGTCCCTGAGACCTACATTAGCATATGAGAACATGATGTCAGATCAACCATTTATATCATGTATCTGTAACCTGGGTCCCTGGGAGAAAATGTTTGCTCAGCATTATGCTAGGTTTGATCTTCTGGTCAAGGGCACCCAAGTAAATCCAAACACTGGAAGCAATAACTGTAATGTCCAAACCAGGTTGGGATTCTAGAGTGTGGCTTTTATTCACATTCCCAGAGAATAAACACAGCAAAGATGGACCCCCACAGGGTTATTCTCACTGGTAATGCAGATTACTGAGGTACAGAGCACACACACACTCACAGCGAACCCTCAGGTTCTGAATGGATCTGGGCATACACGGCCCGATCTGGTACACTTTTCTTCTTTCCTTTTACTTGGCACCCTGGCCAGTACTAGGACACTTTTCCATATTGCATGGAGGTTACTGGTGGCACCCTCAACCACCCTCAAGCACATTCCGGCTCACAGGGAAATCCAAAATCCCATGTCTGGGTGCTTTCCTCAGGCACTGGCCAAGTGCACTGAGAGAAAACAAAGGTGCCCAAACTGAACCTGGAGAGGTAAACATGGTTACTCCAGATGGGGGGTGTCTCCCACCTTTTGCTCCCAAATCTATACTCGGCCATTCATCTGGTTGCAACACCTTTACCTGAAACACTCTTGTAGATGCTCTCTTGAAATGTTTTTCACATTTAACATTCTACTTCTCACATCACAGAGGTGTCATGAAATTAAAAGTTCTGTATGTGGCTATGTCTTTACTCTAGACCCCCACTCTTTCAGATGCTTTCAAATCACACACAGTCTAAAAGTTCTGTACTTGGCAAGTCTCCCTTTGACCCCACAGTAGGCAGACACTTTTACTAGAAACACAGTCTTGGTGAACTGAGTCCCTTTGTCAGAGAAAAACTCACCACATGAATGCAGGTGCCCCAGGGCTTTTTCCCACAACACAGTCTAGGGTACTCAAAGAACAAACGACTCTCAGACAGCTTCACCACTCTCCAGGCTGGACCAGGGGATTGCCCCTGAAACCTGGAATTCCCCCCCCATCCCTCCGGGGATGGGGTACTGGAAAACCTTCCAGAAAACAGTCTCTACCACTTCCTTCTACAGGTCTTCTGTGTTTCTTCTCTAGGGTGAGAACACACAACCCCTTCTCCTGAGGTAGCTCTCTCTCAGAGCTAGGTCTGAGGAGTTGCCTTCTGCAGCACTCCTCACTCTCCTTCACACTCTCTCGAACTCTCTCAGACTCCCAACATTCTACCGCTAACCCCTGCAGCTAGCATTCCATTGTGGCTTATGTTGCTCCAAGAATTCTAAGGTGACATCATCACTCCAGCTCAGCAGAAACTGAAGACAGAGTGAGACAGTGTGAACCCCATTTAACTGGCGTCTCACAAGCTGCCGTTCCCTGCCTGCCACTGATTCTAAATGGGATTCTAGTAACCCCTGGGAACAAGGGGGTTACATCTCTATGCTGAAATAACAAATACCCTGCAAAAACTCTCTGGAAACTTATAAACCGAATGGGGTTTAACGGGGGAAAAACCTGCTTTACAACTCAGCTTGTAAAGCTCACTGAAGGTAAATGTGGTATTTCACACCTTCTTGTAGCTTGTTTCTTTTAAAACTGCTTAAGCAGACAGGCATACTGGGGAGTTTAAAGGTTGATTATGCATCACATTCTCATATGCTAATGCAGCTCTCAGGAACAATGAGATTTCAACAACCATGAAATGGACCCTCCCAGGACAATGGCAGGACCTAGTATGAAGTGTGAAAACTAACTGAAGCAGTGTCATACATCTTTAACAGCTACATGAAAAGAGTTGTCTGTTGACATGGAAAAGAATGGCATTTAGAAGAAATGAGGGTGCAGTTTTCCTTTAAGTCCCTGATTGCTAAATAAGCTGTTCCAGTCCCTAGTTAGAGAAGTCTGTAGAGCTAATTAACGGATGTGTATTCAAGGGGATTCAAGCTTTTCATGGAATATGTACATTTGATCTTTAATTAACGTTAAACATAGAGGAAGTTAATCAAATCACTGAAATTCCCAAGGGGGGGTACTTGACATAGCATAGGCCAGAAGATGGGGATCTAACAGTGACAGAAAACTGGGAAAAACAAGGATACGGTCTGGGATAATAGCAGGCCAGACTTGTAGGTATGCTGTAAGGATCCCACTACATGAGGGCAATTTCATAGAAACATGGAAACATAGAATTTGATGGCAGATAAGGACCGCTTGGCCCACCTAGTCTACCCATTTCCCTCTTTAACAGATAAGCTGCAGATCCTAGTTAACCAACAGCCTACTTCCTCCTACCCCCCACTAGAATTGCCTTATGTCTGTCCCAAGCATTCTTGAATTCCCCCACTGTTTTTGACTCTACGACCTCCTCAGGAAGGCTGTTCCATGTATCCACAACCTTCTCTGTGAAGAAATACTTCCTCACATTACCTCTGAGCTGTCCCCCTCTATCTTCAAATTGTGCCCCCTTGTTTTTGCACATCTCTTTTTCTGAAAGATGCTACCCTCTTGGACTTTGTTGATTCCTTTGAGGTATTTGAAAGTTTCTATCATGTCCCCCCTCTCCCTCCTTTCCTCAAGGCTATACATCTTTAGTTCCCTTAGTCTTTCTTCATATGTCTTCTGATGCAGACCCTGCATCATTTTGGTTGCCCTCCTCAGGACAGCCTCCACCCTGTCTATATCTTTGCGGAGATGGGGTCTCCAGAACTATACACAGTACTCCAGATGTGGATTTACCAACTGTCTGTACAGAGGGCCAACAACTTCCTGTTTTCTACTGGTGATGCCTCTCCCTATGCATCCCAGTATCTCCCCAGCCCTCCTTACTGCCTTCTCACATTGCTGGCCCACCTTTAGGTCATCTGATATGACTACCCCCAGGTCCCTTTCCATTTTTGTTGTTGTCAGTATCTCACCCCCCCCCCCCCATTGTGTACTCTTCCCCTGGGTTTTGTTTCCCAGGGTCATTACTTGCACTTCTTTGCATTGAATCTAAGCTGCCATACATTTGACCATTCCTCCAACCTTGCCAAGTCTCTTTTCATCCTTTCCACCCCACCTTGTGTATCAACCCTGTTGCAGATCTTTGTGTCATCTGCAAAGAGACATACTTTCCCTTCCAGTCCCTCTGCAATGTCACTTATAAAGACATTAAAAAGGACCGCCCCAGTACTGAACCCTGAGGTACCCCACTAGTAGCCCTCCTTTCTTCACTGTGGACTACATTTACTATTACCCGCTGTGTCCTGTTGTCCAACCAGTGTTTTACCCAGGCTACCACCCTGGGACCCACTCCCAGGCGGGCTAATTTGTTTATTAATCTTTTGTGCGGGACTGTCAAATGCCTTGCTAAAGTCTAGGTAGGCCATGTCCACAGCCCCTCCCTGGCCTACTGCTTTGGTCACCCAGTCAAAGAAATCAATTAGATTTGTCTGACATGACCTTCCTGCTGTGAATCCATGCTGCCTTGGGTCCTGTGCCCCACTGGCCTCTAGGTACTCAACAATTCTTTCCTTCAGAAGTGATTCCATCATTTTCCCTACCACTGAGGTCAAACTGACAGGTCTGTAGTTTCCTGCCTCTGTCTTGCTCCCACTTTTGTGAAGGGGAATCACATCCACCCTCCTCCAGTACTCAGGTACCACACCATCCTCCCATGATTTATTAAAAAGGGTAGTCAGTGGTGTTACTAGTTCTTCCCTTAGTTCTTTTAGAATTCTGGGGTGAATCCCATCAGGCCCCATTACTTTATCCACCTTCAGTTTTAAGAGTTCTTTCAGAACTCTTTCTTCTGTGAAAGGACTAATATCAACCCCCCTATCCAGAATGCCTCTATTGACCGGATTAGGTATTTCCTCCTGCTTTTCCATTGTGAATACTGAGCAGAAATATTTGTTCAGTATTCCTGCTTTTTCACTGTCGCTCTCTGCCCAACCACCTTCCTTTTTGTTCAGCCTCAGTATCCCTGCCTTAGTCTGTCTTTGCTCCCTAATGTACCTATAAAAGGTTGTATCCCTTCTTAACTGAGTTGGCTATCTTTTCCTCGGTTTGGGCCTTTGCTATTCTGATTGCCTTACCCGCTTCCTTCTGTTTTAACTAGTACAGTTCTCTGTCCTGCTCCTTCTGTGTTTTCTTATACTTCCTGAATGCTATCTTTTTCTCCCTTACCTTCCCTGCCACTTCTTTTGAGAACCATAGTGGTTTTTTCTTTCATTTTTATTTGTTTATTTGCTCCACACAAAGGCTTGTTGCCTCTGTGATGGCGTTTTTGATGTTTCCTCATTGTTGCTCCACCCCATTTTCTTGCCTGTTTGCTAGTGCTTTTCTGAGGCACTCTCCCATTTTGACAAAATCAGCCCTCCTGAAGTCCAGTACCTTCACTTTTGTGTGGCTTGACTCTACAGCTAAGTTTATCATGAACCACACTGTTTGGTGGTCGCTTGTTCCCAGACGGCTACCCACTTCAAGATCAGAGATCCTCTCCATCCTCATTTGAGAGTACCAGGTCTAAGATTGCTCTCTCCCGAGTGGATTCCAAAACTAGCTGTCTGAGGCATGCCCCCTGTAGGGCATCAAGAATGGCCCTGCTCTTGGATGTGGCTGCAGCAAAGGTACTGCAGTCAACATCTGGCATATTCAGGTCCCCCATCAGCAATATCTCCCCTTTCTCTGCCATCAAAGAGGGCTGATAAATTTAGGACAGCTCATGTCTGATCACCTCTTCACACCTTCCCAAGTGCTAAGATGAGTCCAGGAGAGAGAAACATTAAGAACTTGTGTTTTCTTTGTTTTGTGCTTCGTCTGACATGTTTGCTATGCTAAAAGAGAGAGAGAGAGAGGGGGTTCAGACATCCTTAGTAGAGAGAGGGATAACATAGTTGAATTCTGCCTGAGAGGAGGGCAGATTTTTCCAAAGTCTATTCCCCTTAGGTAAGTTCCTTTCTACCTTGATGTTTCTGTCATTCCACTGCAGTTATTAGGCAACTTGTAATCCCAAATGGGCAATTCTAGTTACATCTCTATAAGGTCGCATATCGGCAGTGGTTGCCACGTGCCATGCTGGTAGCCTTGTTTGCATCCAGCCGCTGGCTGGCAGAGGGAGGATCTGGCTCCCCAGTGAGAGATCTTCTCCTCCTCCTCCTCCTCCTCCAGGGAGGAAGAGCACTGATTCCTACTATGATACTGCCACTGAAGGAGCAGAGGTGGCAGTGTAGCTAAGAGCACTTGTGGGAGGGCACGTGTGATGTATCAGTCCTTGATGCACACTCATAATGCTGCATCCCATGGATGGGGTTAAGGGAAAAGAAAAGAATATGGGACAGGGTGACCAGCAAATGGCACCTTTGCCTCTCCAGCTGGGTTGACAAGAGCCCAAAGGCCCGTCCTCTGCCCTCTCCTCCCACCACCATTAGATTATGTGGGACAGCTTTCTGTAGCATTGAAGGAGACAAACTGGATGTGAACCAGTGCTGAGAATAGAAAAGTAACTCATCAGCTGGCCAGATGGCGCTGAGAGTTGAGGCACTGGATGTCACACCTAGCGCCATGCCGGTGACCCGGGTTCGGGAATAAGCCTGGACCTCTGGAGGTCGGCAGGGGGAGAGAGGATTGAGCATTTGGAGGACTGCACTCCTTTCTCCGGGGAAGGGGACAAGTCATCCTGCCCGCTGACTGCTCTGTAGCAGTGGCTGGAGGGCAGTATGGGTCAGGAGGCTCAGAAGCTGATGTGCTTACATCGGAGGGGAGGCAGGGAGAAAAACAGAAAAAGGCCAGGGCTCCATGTACCCATGATGGCCGACTGCTCTGGCAAAGTCTTCCCCCTGCCACCAGATTTGCTGTACCAGGCAGTGGGGAACTGCCGGCACCCCTCCACTTGGCCCTGCCGCAGAGGGGGAATCTGCATGGGAACCTCGGAGGCAGACAAGCTGGGTGTCAGACCGGAGGATGTACCTCCTCCAAGGGAGGGGGTCATAGCCCTGTGGAGCCCGCAGAAGGCGCTAAACTTTAACAAAAAAAAAAATCCACCGAGTCCCAGATCCAGAGGGTCCCTTTTAGTCTCCATCCAGCCTCTGCACTGTTTTTAAGTTTTCTGGGGGTCAGAGGAGTGAATCACAGAGCCACCATTTGGTTGTTGCACTTCAGTGCATGCCAGTGGTCCGCGCATGCGCAATAGGGCATCACTACTTTTGGACCACTGTAGCGGTCACACAATCACCTCTCCGGTAGCCTTGATCCCCCAGAATATGCTAGTCGGGGGGTCGGACACCTGAAGGAGGTGGCTCAGAAGTGGTTGCATGGTTTAGTTTTAAAGCGCCAATGGCACTTAAGAACAGATGGCATACATGAATAATAATGAGACTGCATCCATATTAATGAGTTGGATCACTGCTTCAGGGGGGACTGTGCATATTGGAGGCAGCGACCCACAAATGGAGAGGTTTTTATGTGTAACCTCCCCCCTACAAATGGGGGTTCCCGAAAAGTCTTCCTTGAGCTTGCTTAAATGCTCACTGCCAGGCTGGTGTCCTGTGTTTTAGCAGTTTAAATGTATTGCCAGAGAGTGCCTGTATAGCCTCTGTGTACTGTCTCTTTACGAGCTGCCTGGATTGCAGTCATAATTAATCTGAGAGAGAGCTCTGTTAGAAGATGTACTTGTTTGCTGATCATTTGTTAGAGTAGCACTTATATTGCAGTTTGTTCTAACCTGCCTTCTTTGCAGCATGGACAGTTCTGTTTGTTTCCATCATCTTGGTCCTGGACTGCAGAATGGGCCACTTAATACATTTGGGATTCTAAAATGGAGCCTGCCTTCAGGGGCTTGGTGGGGCCAAAACTTGTAGGAATTGCAGTTTTGGGCTTTTGGTGCTTAAAATAACCTGGAGGGGGAGCCCTTGTGACTGACAGACAGATCAGCCAACAGAACCTTTTGGATCTTAGGGAAAGTCCCACACTGCTTGCAGTTTCAGTTAGATCTGAGTTGGGAAGTGAAGAAGTAACAGCTTGAGATAGTTTGAGCAGCAATCCATAGTGGATTCACGCAGGAGAACTGTGGAAAGGCCTGAGTTTGGCCTGCATACCTGCCTGCTGTTCCTGAGAGGGAACTTGTGCTTTTTTCGGACTGAATCTGAATTTGGAGAGCGAATTAAGCCACTGAATTGTGACCAGGCTTTAACCTGAAGAAGACCGAAGACTTGCTGAATGCGATTGGCCTGTCAGGACTTCCAGCTGCCTCTGAACTCCCAGATTGTGCAGAGACTCTGTAATTGCGACCAGAGAGCCATTTGCCTGGTACAGTGGAATTTCCTTACATGTGAATGTGCTGTGTGCTTACAGTGGGTCGTGATTTGGTTCCCCACTGTGTGTCTGAACTGTGTTTTGCTTGCTGGAGGCTGTATCCAGCTCCACGGACTGAATCCATATCAATTTCCCTTTGCCTGGGCCCTGCTACACTGGCCAAGCCAGAATACCTGCTACGCAGAGAAAGTCAACGATGAGAGACCAGCCTGGGGATCAGCCCCCTGCTCAACGCCTTGAACAGGAATGAAGTCTCAGTGATTCGTGTGGGCCCTGCTTCTCTGGGCACTCCAGCTCAACAGCCTGCAGTCTCAATTTCATCCTTTCTGTGTCCAGTATTGGGTATCGTGAGTAAATATCAGGGTAGCTCCCTGCAACAACAGCTAAATCTAAAAGTGTTGTCATCTGAATGTCTTGTTGCCTTTTCTTTCACAAACTGATCCCTCCGACTCCGGATTACAAATAGTGTGTGTTGTGAATGTTGCTTTCTTCCATCACAGGGTCCCAACCAGCTGCAGTGTTCCTGGCTAGCCCACCATTTTCCTACCTGGGTACCCAGAGTGTGTGATGGTGTAGGGACTCTGAACTGCATGCATAACTGTCTGATTAATATAGCTTTTAAGCAAATCAACCTGATTGTGCCCCTCCCTTGTTCAAGTCCCCTGAATAAATCAGATTTAACTTTGTTTGCATTTAACCTGACTGTGGTTCCAGTTTGTGACAAGAGTATTGTACTGTTGTTATTTGCTGTGCTTAACCTTGTTTTACAGGGCGTCCCCAGGGTCAAGCCAGAGGAACCGGCCCTGGTGGTAAGTGCAAACAGTGTGGGTAATTGCCTGGTGAATAAGGGTCATTGTGAAAGTAATTATTGTGTATTGTTCAGGCCACTAGAAGGGAAATAGGGGGGTTACAGTGTCCCGGAGGGCTGTGCCCAGGTTAGCTTGACCACTAACAACCCTGACCTCTGGGTAGAGGCACCCGTTTCATTACCCAGGCCCCTTAACCTGCTACTGGCCAAGCAGGCAGGGGTAGTAGCCCTTGGGATAGTGCCACCTAGGGGTTACATCTTGGAGGCTTACCACTGGGATTTTGTGCCTTCTAGTGGCCAAAAAATACGAATTATTGTTAAAGATTAATGGCTACCCCAGTAGAAATGGCTGTACACCAGTTAGTGGGGTGGTGTACTGGGCAGGAGATCGACCCCCAAAATTCTCTGCTTATACTGGATATTCCCCTGGGTACCAGTAAGGACACTGTAGAGGGAGCACTCTCCAAAGTTGAATGTTTAAAAACCCTGTGGTGGTGGATCGACGGGCTGATTTGATCACCCAAACTTTCATAGCGTCTTGGTAGAGTGTAGTGACAGCTCTAAAGTGCCACAGACTATTGCCTCAGAAGGGCCCTAGCCGCCTAGAGAGTGATAACAAAGACAGTAAAGACCCTGGGGAGGATGAGCTCCCACCATTATCTGAGACTTTTGAGAAGAAATTTGCTAAGTTGTTGCTGGAGGAAGGGAAAACAATTGAGGACTTTAAGAAACTATTCCTGCCACCTTGGGGTGTTCCTTCCCCAACACCCCCCTCCCACTCCAGCACCTGTTACTGCCCCGCTTTCTGTGCCCGTGCCAATGCTGGCCCCTATATCTGTACCCGCCATTAGTTACGACTCCTACCGAAGGCTGAGAATCTTCTCGGGCACCCTCCCCGCCCCCCAAGGGGAGGATGACTGGGAGACCTGGATCAACTATGTTGCCCCCTTGGTACCCGAGTGGCAGTGTGCGGAGACTGAGAAGTGGAAAAGAATCATAGAAAGTTTGAGGGGCCCCGCTCTTAAAGCCATTAAATTTTTGAGGTCTACGAACCCCGATGCATCTGTTCAGAAGTACCTATCTGTACTTAAAGCCAATTTTGGAAGCATTGAGTCAGGGGAGACTTTGATGTGGAAATTCCAAGGTACCAAACAATGGACGGGGGAACGTTTGTCTGTGTATGTTACTCGCCTAGAAAGAGCTCTGCAGAAAGCTTACCGGAAAGGTAGGGTAGCCGCCAGTGATTTAAACCGTGTGAGATTGGGGCACATACTGCAACATAGCAAACATTCTAAACTGCAGATCATCCAGTTAAGGCTCCAGGATAGGAGAGGTAACCCACCTGACTGCTGTGACTTGATAAAAGAACTCCGGAGGTAGAAGGTGAAGAGGAGATTGTAATTATGGGGTGAGTGCAGCCCAAGGATCATGGCACCAGAGGCCCTTCCAAATGGGAGACCACTACCAGTGTCCCACTGTGGGCTAAACGGTGGGGAGGAGTTGCTGAAGGAAGTCAGAAAAAGTACAACCAGGTGCGCTGACTGAGGTATCCTCTGCTGACAGAGACCCTGGCCCCTGTCATGACGTGACTGTTATGGGGTGGGGTGCACCCTCAGGCATCCCTCTACTGAGGGTGGCTTCTTGGCTGAGCTTAAGGAATTGACTGCCACCCCAAAGGAACTTTTGAGACACGGTAACTACCAGCAGAAGTCAGATCACAATCTCCTCGCGATGCTCCAGCATCCCCTGCTATTTTTCCCCAGGGATGCCCCGAGAGCCTGTCATTTGTCACAATTGCGGCAAGGATGACCATATGAAGAGGGAATGCCGGTCTCAGAAGGACTTAGAGAAAGTGGTGAACCAGCTTCAAGGAGAGCTTCAGAAAATGAGTCAGTGGTCAAGGGGTGCACAAAATGACCGCAGTGAAGGGTTCGGCCATCCTAACTCAAACCACTCTGTAGCTAAATTGTCTGTCCAGGCCCCTGCTGTTGTCCCTCCAGACTGGTCCAAAATATTGGGCCCTTCAATGAAGACTACTGTGGCTGTGAATGATATTCCTACTTGGGCTTGTGTTGACAGTGGGTCACAAGTGACCATTGTATTTCAGGACTGGTATGACAAACACTTATCTGATGTGCCATTACAATCCCTGAAAGGCCTACATGTGGGGGACTGAGCGACAAGTCTTATCCCTACCTAGGATATGTCTGCCTCTGGTTGTCTTTTCCTGCAACTGTAACTGATGTGAGGAGTAAGTAGAGACACTGGCCCTAGTGTGTCCTCCCACCGGACTGTAGGATGGGGTTCCCCTGTTAATTGAACAAACGCCCACATGTTTGGGAGACTGCATAACTGTCATGAGAAACAAGGGCAACTGACTGGACGGGCCCTAAGAATTCCAGCCTTAGTAAAAGGGCATATGACTTACAACAGAAACCCAGTGAAGAGGACCCAGATGAGCCAGTGGGGATAGTGGAAAAGGAGCCTGACTCCTTGGTATTGGTCCCCAACGCCCAGTGCACAATCCATGGAGAAGTCCACCTAAAGAGAAACGTAAAGAACAAAATATTAATGTTGGATGCACCAGGTGATGGAAAGTTGCCAGACAGATTATTGGTTAAACACAGCATCTTGCCTGCCTGTGCCCATGCCTATGCATGAGGAGTGATAGTCCAGATTCGAAATGTGTCAGATCAGGAGGTCCGGGTGAACAGAGCTTGCACTCTAGTTACAGTACACTGTGCAGACACTGCAGTATTACCCAATAACAAGTACTCTGGCCAAAAGGAGAGAGTGACCCCGGACTTATTTGACTTTGGTGATTCCCCGCTGCCAGCTGAATGGAAGGCTAGGATTAGCAAGAAACTCACCCAGAGAGACCAATTGTTTTCATTAAAAGAATGAGACGGGTGTATCCAGGGTGCAGAGCATCATATACGCTTGCATGATGAACAGCCATTTTGAGAGAGATCCCGATGCTTCGCCCCAACGGACACAGATGATGTTAGGAGACACCTGCAGGAAATGCTCACTGCTGACGTGACGCAGGAATCAAGGAGCCCATATGCCTCTCCCATTGTGGTTGTGCATAAGAAGAATGGGTTTGTGAAGATGTGTGTTGATTATCGAACCCTGAACTGGTGGACCGTCCCAGATCAATACACCATGCCCCATATACAAGATGCCCTGGATTGCTTGAATGGGAGCAAATGGTTCTCGATATTGGATCTTCGTGAGCGGATATTACCAGATTCCTATGGCCATGGAGGACAGTGAGAAAACCGCCTTCATCTGTCCTTTGGGGTTCTATGAATTCCTGAGAATGCCACAGGAGATTTTAGGTGCCCACCACCTTTTAGCAACTGATGGAATGTATGTGGGAGATATGAACTTGCTGGAATGCCTAGTGTACCTAGATGATGTAATTGTGTTCGGACGCACATTAGAGGAGCATGATACCTGACTGTTTAAAGTCCTAGACTGATTGGAAGACTTTGGTCTCAAGCTGTCCATTGACAAGTGCCAGTTTTTTCAAACTTCCGGGAAGTATGTGGGGCACATAGTATCTGCAGAAGGGATAGAGACCGATCCCAGTAAGGTCGAGTCACTGACTACCTGGCCCCAGCCCCATAACTTGAAAGAACTACAACGTTTCCTGGGGTTCTGTGGCTACTACCACAGGTTCATAAAAGACTATTCCAAGGTGATTTGCCCGCTCCTGAATCTTACCCAGGGTTACCCCCCTACCAACCATAAATACAAGAAAGGGGCTGTCAAAGAACCTGAGAAAGTATACTTCTGAACAGGTGAACCTTTTGGGCCCCACTGGACACCCAAATGTGAAGCAGCCTTCCACGAAGTCATATACCAGCTCACCCACTTCATCCTTGCCTCTGCTGACCCTACAAACCCTATGTGCTGCATATGGACACTAGTCTGCAGCACCTAGAGCTGTGTTGTATCAAGAAAATATATATATATCTATATATATATATATATATATATATATATATAGATATATATATATATATACTGACAATGCTCACTGAGCTGCCCCCTTCCTTTCCTACTAATTCCTCCTCCCCTATCTCCCTCCCTTCTACCCCCACCAGCTCTCCCCTGTCATAAGTTTTGCACCTTTTGTTATCTTTTGCTTCATTGGAGATTGTATTCTATTGTAACAAAATTGTAATTGAACTGTAACTTTTTTGTTTGTAAGTACTGTGTCCCTTGTACTACTGTTCTGATGTCCTCTTTGTGACGAGGTACCTTTTTAAATGAGCCTCTGGCTCAAAGGTTTCTAAACTGATGTTTAACTAACTAAATAAATAAATAAATAAGACCATGAGGATGGTTTGAGACCAGTGGCTTTTGCCAGCAGGAGCTTAACCCCGTCAGAACAAAACTATCCTGTGCACAAGCTGGAGTTCCTTGCCCTAAAATGGGCCATTGTTAACCAGTTTCATGAGTACCTCTATGGGGCAAAGATATTGGTGAAGACCGACAATAACCCATTTACCTATGTACAGACTTCAGCTAAGTTGGACGCCACTGGGCACCGGTGGCTCTCTGCTTTATCAAACTATGATTATGCTGTCAAATACAGGCCAGGACTGAACCATATTGATGCTGACACCCTGTCACGAAGGCCTGTCTCCAAGAGTGATTGGGTCAGGTTGTTAGAACCTGACATCCAAACATTGTGCCAAAAGTTTGATAGGGATGAACAGATGTCTACAGACACAGTGGACTGTTTAGTAGATTGCTTGGGCCCTCCTGATACCTACATACCGGCTGCCTATTGCCATTTCTCTGCTCTGGATATTAGTGCACTACCTCAGTTTGACAATGACAGCATCCAGTGGGCTCAATATCAAGATCTGTGATTCAGCCAGAACTTGATGCCCTGCGTGCGGGGAAAGATGTGTCCCAGATGCATTCCCCTGACTTGCGAACTGCCCTATTGTTTAAAGAAGGCCCCAGGTTGAAGTTACACAATCAGTTGTTATACAGAGAGACAGTGGATCTCAGTGGTTGAGTAGACAAGTAACAATTGGTCCTGCCCACAGCCTTTAAAGATTTGGCACTGAGGTCCCTCCACAATCACATGGGGCACCTCGTATTGACAGAACCCTCGACCTGGTACGATCTCAATTCTACTGGCCCAAGATGGGGCCGATGTTGAGCACCATGTAAAGACCTGCAGTCGTTGCCTGCAAAGAAAAGCCCTGCCTCAGAGGGCTGCCCCCCTTGTCAATATCGCTACCAGCGCCCCCATGGAACTGGTCTGCATAGACTTTTTGTGTTTAGAACCTCATCAGTGGAATATTGGCAATGTGTTAGTGGTTACGGATCATTTCACACGGTGTGCACAAGCTTTTCCAACTAAAGATCAAAAGGCCTCTACCATGGCCAAGGTGCTAGTGGAAAATGACTTCGTCCACTATGGTGCCCCCCAGCAGATCCACTCTGACCAAGGCAGACATTTTGAAAGTAGGTTAATCAAAGAAATGCTCTCTCTCTGTGATGGGTGCTGAAGTCAAGAACCACCCCCTATCACCCGCAGGGGGATCCTCAACCAGAACGTTTTAACCGCACCCTTCTAGACAGGTTGGGCACCCTCCACCTAAAAGACAAGCATAAGTGGAGCCAGCAGATTAGCACCTTAGTACATGCGTACAGTTGCACCAAAGATGATGCTACTGGGTTCTCCCCCTACTGCCTCATGTTTGGGAGGGAGGCCTGCCTGCCAATTGATATCTGTTTTGGGGTCTCTCCAGATGGGGTCCGAGCTGAAAACTACCTGCAGTATGTACAGAAACTGAAAGCTCAATTGAACCATGCATATCAACTGGCCCAGACAATGGCCTCTAAAAGTAATCTCGCCAACAAAGAGAGGCACGACAAGAAAGTAAAGGCTCAAGAGCTACGACCCAGAGACTGTGTGTTGTTATGCAATTTGGGACTACATGGCAAACACAAAATTGCTGATAGGTGGCACCATCTTCCTCATATAGTATTTGGAAAGTTGGATGATCTACCAGTATACAAGTACCCAGAGAATAACTCCAGAGCTGTCAAGACCATGCACCGTAACCACTTGCTGCCTATCGGCCAAGTTATTATTGAAGCTGAGACAGCAGACATTGCCTCCCCTGGGCCGGTGACTCGTGCTGCTGCAAAAAAGAGACAGAGTCAACCTACCCCAGTTGTTACAGAGTTAAGGTTTTCCCCCGCAGCAGGCCCAGAATGATAGTGACTGTCAGTCCACCTCTGACAATAGTGAGTGTGACAATGCCTATTACCCCTCCTATGAACTGAGTTAGCTGTTTCGATGTAACACTAAGACTAGTTGTGGGGATGAAGCTGGGCCTTCTGGACTGCCTAACACCCAGCTTCATCCTTGGAGCCAATGCTCCCTGAAAGTGAGGTGCAAAGCATCACATCTGAGGTTGCAGACTCTCTGTGTTTTGTGGAACTGTGTGAATTGCCTGAAGAAGGGGCTGATGGTCTGAGTCTCCTGGTGACACACCAGAACCTGACGAACAATGTGAGAGTGTTGACAGCCCCCTTTCAGTGTCGCAAAGCCTAATTGTGCTAGAGCCTCCTAAAAGTGTTGTAGAAACAGAGCATACAGAGCAAGGAGCCTCAGTGCTCCCAGTTTGGACATTCCCATCCATGCAGAGGCACCCCTCACAAGTGATGAAAGCTCCAAAGTTAGTGCTGAAAGTACAGAGACTGTGGCGGCTCCCCCCAGAAAGACTGGCTGAGCTGTCAAGCCAGTACTACGCTTTAGTTATGATTCCCCTGGGAGGCCAGTGGATTTGACTCTCAATGTGGTTCACAAAGGGGTTTACGTCTCGCCAAGCTCAGTGCCCAAATTGAGCTTGACAGCCAATTACAGGTTACTTGTTTTTCCCTCTCACCATGGTGCCCCTGCCCCATCCGGCCCCAAGTTAGCTGATAGGGAAGGGCCCCCTCTTACATTGTTCAATGTGCAAGAAGTTATTACCTGAAGCAGTATTGTGATGTTACTAATGTGTTAATCATAGTGCAATCAGCATTACCTGTATGAAACATGCATAACTATTGTCAATATGGATGTAGTAATGCGAAGTATATTGAAAGGTATAGTGATGTAACAAGCTAATGATATATATGTCTTGTTCATATTGCATTTTTGATATTGTGATGGTACAGACTTGATGTGGACGCCAAGTTTTCTCCAGGTAGGGAAGGGTGTAACCCCCCCTACAAATGGAGGTTCCCAAAAAGTCTTTCTGGAGCTTGCCTAAATGCTCACTGCCAGGCTGGTGTCCTGCATTTTAGCAGTTTAAATGTGATTACCAGAGCTTGTATAGCCTCTGTGTACTGTCTCTTTAAGAGCTGCCTAATTGCAGCATAAGTAATCTAAGAGGCAGCTCTGTTGAAAGATGTAATTATTTGCTGAAAATAATTTACAGTGATAATGATAATGTAGTTTGTCTAACCTGCTTTCTTTGTAACAAGAACTGTTTTGTTTGTCTCCACTATCTTGATCCTGGACTGCAAATTGGACCAAACAGTTCTGGTGGGACCTAGAATGTAGCCACACTACAGGAGCTGTCTGAATTCAAAATCTTAGGAACTGTGGTTTGAGTTTTTGCGCCTTTTTTGCAACTGAAGGGGGAGCTTTAGCTTTGACTGACAGCCAAATCAGCCAATCAGTTCTTTCGGATCTTGGGGAAGTCCCGGGCTGCTTGCAGTTTTTCAGTTAGAACTAAGCTGGAAGCTGAGCAAGAAGGAGCTGAAGTGTTTCTGAGCAGCAATCGTGAGTGGATTCGCATGGGAGAACTCTGAAAAGGCTACGGTTTTGGCCTGCATGCCGGTGTGCTGCTCCTGAGAGGGAGAGAAGAGAATTATTTTGGACTAAATCCAAGTTTGTGTGACTAAAGTAAGCTACTGAAGTGGGCCAGGCTCAACCTGAAGAAGACCGAATATTTTTGCTGAATGCGTCGGCCTGTCAGGAGTTCCAGCTACCCTAAGCTCCCGGTGTGTGCAGAGACTTTGCGATTGTGCCCGGGGAGCGCTTTGCCTGGTACAGTAGAAATCCCGTACATGTAAATGTGCTATGAGCTGCTAGTGGGTTGTGAGTTAGTTCCCCACTGTGTGAACTCTGTTCTGCTTGCTGGAAGCTGTATCCAGCCCAAAACGGACTGCTTCTGAACTTGTCTCCATGCGGTCTGGGCTTTGCCAGACTGACCCAGCCAGACTACCCACTGCACAGAGAAGCCATCGACGAGAGACCTGCCTGGGGATCAGCCCTCTGCTCCACATTTGAACAGGAACGACGCCTGTGCGACTTGTGTGGGCCCTGCTTCTCCTGGCATTCCAGATCAACCACCTGCAGTCTCAATTTTCGTCCAGCCTGTGTCCAGTCTTGGGTATCGTGAGTAAATACCAGGGTAGCTCCCTACAACAACAGCTTAATCTGAGTGTGTCATCTGATTGTCTTGTTGTTTCGTTTCCTTTATGAACTGAGCCCTCTGGTTCCGGATTAAAAATATTGTGTACTGTGCATGTTGTGTTTTCCATCACAGGGCCCCAACCAGCTGCAACCCTGGGCAACTGTCCTGGCTAGCCCATCTCTTTTCTACCTGAGTACCCAGAGGTGGACTGTGTGGTGGGATTCAAAGTGCATGCATAACTGCTTGACTGATATAACCTTTAAGCTAATTAACCTGATTTTGGCCCTCCCTTGTTCAAATCCCCTGAATAAATCAGATCTAACTTTTTCTGCATGTAATCTGACTGTGGTTCCAGTTTGTGCTCAAAGTACTGTACTGTTGCTATTTGCTGTGCTTAACCTTGTTTTACAGGGGGTCCCCAGGGTCGAGCCAGAGGAACCAGCCCTGGTGGTAAGTGCAAACAGTGTGGGTATTTGTGTGGTGTACCAGGGGTATGGTGATAGTGATTATTGTACAGTGTTCAGGCCACTAGAGGAGAAGGGGGGGGTTACAATGTCCCGGAGGGCTGTCCCCAGGTTAGCTTGACCACTACCAACCCTGACCTCCAGGTGGAGGCACCCGTTTCGGAACTCAGGCCCCTTAACCTGCTACTAGTCAAGCAGGTAGGGGTAGTAGCCCTTGGGATAGCGCAACCTAGGGGTTACACCCCAACAAATGGGGGTTCCCAAAAAGTCTTCCTTGAGCTTGCCTAAATGCTCACTGCCAGGCTGGTGTCCTGCGTTTTAGCAGTTTAAATGTATTGCCAGAGAGTGCCTGTATAGCCTCTGTGTACTGTCTCTTTAAGAGCTGCCTGGATTGCAGTCATAATTAATCTGAGAGAGAGCTCTGTTGGAAGATGTACTTGTTTGCTGATCATTTGTTAGAGTAGTAATAATATTGCAGTTTGTTATAACCTGCCTTCTTTGCAGCATAGACAGTTCTGTTTGTTTCATCATCTTGGTCCCGGACTGCAGAATGGGCCAATCAGTACATTTGGGATTCTAAAATGGAGCCTGTCTACAGGGCTTGGTAGGCCAAACTTGTAGGAATTGTAGTTTTGGGCTTTTGCGCCTAAAATAACCTTGGAGGGGAGCTCTTGTTGTGACTGACAGACAGATCAGCCAACGAACCTTTTGGATCTTGGGGAAAGTCCCACACTGCTTGCAGTTTCAGTTAGATCTGAGTTGGGAAGTGAAGAAGTAACAGCTCGAGATAGTTTGAACAGCAATCCATAGTGGATTTGCATGGGAGAACTGTGGAAAGGCCTGAGTTTGGCCTGCATGCCTGCCTGCTGTTCCTGAGAGGGAACTTGTGCTTTTTTCAGACTGAATCCAAATTTGGAGAGCAAATTAAGCCACTGAATTGTGACCAGGCTTTAACCTGATGAGGACCGAAGATTTGCTGAATGCGATCAGCCTGTCAGGACTTCCAGCTACCTCTGAACTCCCGGATTGTGCAGAGACTCTGTAATTGTGACTGGAGAGCCATTTGCCTGGTACAGTGGAATTTCCTTACATGTGAATGTGTGTGTGCTTATAGTGGGTTGGATTTGGTTCCCACTGTGTGTCTGAACTGTGATTTGCTTGCTGGAGGCTGTATCCAGCTCCACAGACTGAAACTGTATCCATTTCCCTTGCCTGGGCCCTGCTACACTGGCCCAGCCAGAATCCTGCCACGCAGAGAAAGTCATCGACGAGGGATTGGCCTGGGAATCAGCCCTCTGCTCAACGCCTTGAACAGGAATGATGCCTCGGTGATTCGTGTGGGCCCTGCTTCTCTGGGCACTCCAGCTCAACAGCCTGCAGTCTCGATTTCGTCCTGCCTGTGTCCAGTATTGGGTATCATGAGTAAACATCTGGGTAGCTCCCTGAAACAACAGCTAAATCTAAAAGTGTTGTCATCTGATTGTCTTGTTGCCTTTTCTTTCACGAACTAAGCCCTCCAGCTCCGGATTACAACTAGTGTGTGTTGTGCATGTTGTTTCTTCCATCACAGGGCCCCAACCAGCTGCAACGTTCCTGGCTAGCCCACCGTTTTCCCTACCTGGGTACCCAGAGTGTGTTACGATGTAGGGACTCTGAACTGTATGCATATCTGTCTGATTAATATAGCTTTTAAGCAAATCAACCTGATTACACCCTCCTTGTTCAAGACCCTGACTAAATCAAAGGAGCAATTGAGGGACTGGATACATGTAGGGAGCAGGTGGGTGGATAGAGGGTAAAGGGAGCAGTGGTGGGACTGACTACATGTGGGGAGAGGGAGGATTGATAGGGAGGAGTAAAGGGAGCAATGATGGGACTGGCTACATGTAGGGAGCAGGTGGATGGATAGGGAGGGGTAAAGGGAGCAATGGAGGGACTGGCTACATGTGGGGAGCAGAAGGATCGATAGGGAGAAGTAAAGGGAGCAGTGATGGGACTGGCTACATGTGTGGAGCGGGAGGATGGATAGGGAGGAGTAAAGGGAGCAATGGTGGGACTGGCTACATGTAGGGAGAGGGAGTAGATAGGGAGGAGTAAAGGAGCAGTGGTGGGGCCCCAGCTGCATGTAGGGAGGGAGGATGGTTGGGAGGTAGGGAGCAATGGAGGACTGGTTACATGTAGGGAGGGAGTAGATGGAGAGGGAGTAAAGGGAGCAATGGAGGGACTGACTATATGTGGAGCAGGAGAATGGATGAGGGAGAATAGGGGCAGTGGTGGGACTTGCTACATGCGGGGAGTGGGAGGATGGATAGGGACGAGTAAAGGGAGAAGTGGTGAGACTGACTACATGTGGGGAGAGGGAAGCTGGATAGGAAGGAGTAAAGGGAGCAGTGGTGGGACTGGCTACATGTGGGGAGCAGGAGGATGGAGAGGGAGGAGTAAAGGGAGCAGTGGTGGGACTGGCTACATGTGGGGAGATGGAGGATGTATAGGGAGGAGTAAAGGGAGCAGTGGTGGGACTGGATACATGTAGGGAGAGGGAGTAGATAGGGAGGAGTAAAAGGAGCAATGGTGGGACTGGCTACATGTGGGGAGAGGAATGATGAATAGGGAGGAGTAAAGGGAGCAATGGAGGGACTGGCTACATTTGGGGAGAGGGAGGATGGATAAGGAGGAGTAAAGGGAGCAGCGGTGGGACTGACTACATGTGGGGAGAGGGAAGATGGATAGGGAGGAGAAGAGTGAATGGAGGGACTACTACATTTGGGGAGAGGGAAGATGGATAAGGAGGAGTAAAGGGAGCAATGGAATGACTGGTTACATGTAGGGAGAGGGAGTAGATAGGGAGGAGTAAAGGGAGCAGTGGTGGGACTGGCTACATGTAGGGAGAGGGAGGATGGATTGGGAGGAGTAAAGGGAGCAATGGAGGGACTGGTTACATGTAGGGAGAGGGAGTAGATAGGGAGGAGTATAGGGAGCAATGGAGTGACTGGCTACATGTGGGAAGAGGGAGGATGGATAAGGTGGATTAAAGGGAGCAGCGGTGGGAGTGACTACATGTGGGGAGAGGGAAGATGGATAGGGAGGAGTAAAGGGAGCAATGGAGGGACTGGCTACATTTGGGGAGAGGAGGATGGATAGGAGGATGAAGGAGCAATGGAGGGACTGGCTACATGTAGGGAGAGGGGAGTGGGCCAGGGAGGGTGAGGGGGAGCAGTGGTGGGACTGGCTACATGTAGGGAGAGGGAGAAGATAGGCAGGAGTAAAGGGAGCAGTGGTGGGACTGGCTACATGTGGGGAGCGGGAAGATGGATAGGGAGGAGTAAAGGAAGCAGTGCTGAGACTGGCTACATGTGGTGAGCGGGAGGATGGATAGGGAGCAGTGGTGGGACTGAGAACATGTGG
Source organism: Neoceratodus forsteri (assembly GCA_016271365.2). NCBI lineage: Eukaryota > Metazoa > Chordata > Ceratodontiformes > Ceratodontidae > Neoceratodus > Neoceratodus forsteri. Next base: position 1,117,212,050 of record CM028133.1, read on the forward strand.
GGAGCGGGAGGATGGATAGGGAGGAGTAAAGGGAGCAGTGCTGAGACTGGCTACATGTGGGGAGCGGGAGGATGGATAGGGAGGAGTAAAGGGAACAGTGGTGGGACTGGATACATGTGGGAGCAGGAGCATGGATAGGGTGGGGTAAAGGGAGCAGTGGTGCGACTGACTACATGTGGGGAGAGGGAGGATTGATAGGGAGGGGTAAAGGGAGCAGTGGTGCGACTGACTACATGTGGGGAGAGGGAGGATTGATAGGGAGGAGTAAAGGGAGCAGTGGTGGGACTGGCTACATGTAGGGAGCAGGTGGATGGATAGGGAGGGGTAAAGGGAGTAGTGGTGGGACTGGCTACATGTGGGGAGCGGGAGGATGGATAGAGAGGGGTAAAGGGAGCAGTAGTTGGACAGACTACATGTAGGGAGAGGGAGGATGGATAGGGAGGAGTAAAGGGAGCAATGGAGGGACTGGATACATGTAGGGAGCAGGTGGATGGATAGGGTGGGGTAAAGGGAGCAGTGGTGGGACTGACTACATGTGGGGAGAGGGAGGATGGATAGGGAGGAGTAAAGGGAGCAGTGGTGGGACTGACTACATGTGGGGAACAGGAGGATGGATAGGGAGGAGTAAAGGGAGCAGTGGTGGGACTGACTGCATGTGGGGAGAGGGAGGATAGATAGGGAGGAGTAAAGGGAGCAGTGATGGGACTGGCTACATGTAGGGAGCAGGTGGATGGATAGGGAGGGGTAAAGGGAGCAGTGGTGGGACCGACTATATGTGGGAGAGGGAGAATGGATATGGTGGAGTAAAGGGAGCAGTGATGGGACTGGCTACATGTGGGGAGCGGGAGGATGGATAGGGAGGGGTAAAGGGAGCAGTGGTGGGACTGGCTACATGTGGGGAGCAGGAGGATGGATAGGGAGGAGTAAAGGGAGCAGTGGTGCGACTGACTACATGTGGGGAGAGGGAGGATTGATAGGGAGGGGTAAAGGGAGCAGTGGTGCGACTGACTACATGTGGGGAGAGGGAGGATTGATAGGGAGGGTAAAGGGAGCAGTGGTGGGACTGGCTACATGTAGGGAGCAGGTGGATGGATAGGGACGAGTAAAGGGAGCAATGATGGGACTGGCTACATGTAGGGAGCAGGTGGATGGATAGGGAGGTAAAGGGAGCAGTGGTGGGACTGGCTACATGTGTGGAGCGGGAGGATGGATAGGGAGGAGTAAAGGGAGCAATGGTGGGTCTGGCTACATGTAGGGAGAGGGAGTAGATAGGGAGGAGTAAAGGGAGCAGTGGTGGGACTGGCTACATGTAGGGGAGGGAGGATGGATTGGGAGGAGTAAAGGGAGCAATGGAGGGACTGGTTACATGTAGGGAGAGGGAGTAGATAGGGAGGAGTAAAGGGAGCAATGGAGGGACTGACTATATGTGGGGAGCAGGAGGATGGATAGGGAGAAGTAAAGGGAGCAGTGGTGGGACTTGCTACATGCGGGGAGTGGGAGGATGGATAGGGACGAGTAAAGGGAGAAGTGGTGAGACTGACTACATGTGGGGAGAGGGAAGCTGGATAGGAAGGAGTAAAGGGAGCAGTGGTGGGACTGGCTACATGTGGGGAGCAGGAGGATGGATAGGGAGGAGTAAAGGAAGCAGTGGTGGGACTGGCTACATGTGGGGAGATGGAGGATGTACAGGGAGGAGTAAAGGGAGCAGTGGTGGGACTGGATACATGTAGGGAGAGGGAGTAGATAGGGAGGAGTAAAAGGAGCAATGGTGGGACTGGCTACATGTGGGGAGAGGGATGATGGATAGGGAGGAGTAAAGGGAGCAATGGAGGGACTGGCTACATTTGGGGAGAGGGAGGATGGATAAGGAGGAGTAAAGGGAGCAGCGGTGGGACTGACTACATGTGTGGAGAGGGAAGATGGATAAGGAGGAGTAAAGGGAGCAATGGAATGACTGGTTACATGTAGGGAGAGGGAGTAGATAGGGAGGAGTAAAGGGAGCAGTGGTGGGACTGGCTACATGTAGGGAGAGGGAGGATGGATTGGGAGGAGTAAAGGGAGCAATGGAGGGACTGGTTACATGTAGGGAGAGGGAGTAGATAGGGAGGAGTAAAGGGAGCAGTGGTGGGACTGGCTACATGTAGGGAGAGGGAGGATGGATTGGGAGGAGTAAAGGGAGCAATGGAGGGACTGGTTACATGTAGGGAGAGGGAGTAGATAGGGAGGAGTATAGGGAGCAATGGAGGGACTGGCTACATGTGGGAAGAGGGAGGATGGATAAGGAGGAGTAAAGGGAGCAGCGGTGGGACTGACTACATGTGGGGAGAGGGAAGATGGATAGGGAGGAGTAAAGGGAGCAATGGAGGGACTGGCTACATTTGGGGAGAGGGAGGATGGATAAGGAGGAGTAAAGGGAGCAATGGAGGGACTGGCTACATGTAGGGAGAGGATAGAGGGAGGTGTGAAGGGAGCAGTGGTGGGACTGGCTACATGTAGGGAGAGGGAGAAGATAGGCAGGAGTAAAGGGAGCAGTGGTGGGACTGGCTACATGTGGGGAGCGGGAAGATGGATAGGGAGGAGTAAAGGAAGCAGTGGTGGTACTGCCAACATGTGGGGAGCGGGAGGAGGATAGGGAAGAGTAAAAGGAGCAGTGCTGAGACTGGCTACATGTGGGGAGCGGGAGGATGGATAGGGAGCAGTGGTGGGACTGAGAACATGTGGGGAGCGGGAGGATGGATAGGGAGGAGTAAAGGGAGCAGTGCTGAGACTGGCTACATGTGGGGAGCGGGAGGATGGATAGGGAGGAGTAAAGGGAACAGTGGTGGGACTGGATACATGTGGGAGCAGGAGCATGGATAGGGTGGGGTAAAGGGAGCAGTGGTGGGACTGACTACATGTGGGGAGAGGGAGGATGGATAGGGAGGAGTAAAGGGAGCAATGGAGGGACTGAATACATGTAGGGAGCAGGTGGATGGATAGGGAGGGGTAAGGGGAGCAGTGGTGGGACTGGCTACATGTGGGGAACAGGAGGATGGATAGGGAGGAGTAAAGGGAGCAGTGGTGGGACTGACTACATGTGGGGAGAGGGAGGATAGATAGGGAGGAGTAAAGGGAGCAGTGATGGGACTGGCTACATGTAGGGAGCAGGTGGATGGATAGGGGGGTAAAGGGAGCAGTGGTGGGACTGACTACATGTGGGAGAGGGAGAATGGATATGGTGGAGTAAAGGGAGCAGTGATGGGACTGGCTACATGTGGGGAGCTGGAGGATGGATAGGGAGGGGTAAAGGGAGCAGTGGTGGGACTGGCTACATGTGGGGAGCAGGAGGATGGATATGGAGGAGTAAAGGGAGCAGTGGTGTGACTGACTACATGTGCGGAGAGGGAGGATTGATAGGGAGGGGTAAAGGGAGCAGTGGTGCGACTGACTACATGTGGGGAGAGGGAGGATTGATAGGGAGGAGTAAAGGGAGCAGTGGTGGGACTGGCTACATGTAGGGAGCAGGTGGATGGATAGGGAGGGGTAAAGGGGGTAGTGGTGGGACTGGCTACATGTAGGGAGCGGGAGGATGGATAGAGAGGGGTAAAGGGAGCAGTAGTTGGACAGACTACATGTAGGGAGAGGGAGGATGGATAGGGAGGAGTAAAGGGAGCAGTGGTGGGACTGGCTACATGTGGGGAGAGGGAGGATTGATAGGGACGAGTAAAGGGAGCAATGATGGGACTGGCTACATGTAGGGAGCAGGTGGATGGATAGGGAGTGGTAAAGGGAGCAATGGAGGGACTGGCTACATGTGGGGAGCGGGAGGATGGATAGGGAGGAGTAAAGGGAGCAATGGTGGGTCTAGCTACATGTAGGGAGAGGGAGTAGATAGGGAGGAGTAAAGGGAGAAGTGGTGGGACTGGCTACATGGAGGGGGAGGGAGGATGGATTGGGAGGAGTAAAGGGAGCGATGGAGGGATTGGTTACATGTAGGGAGAGGGAGTAGATAGGGAGGAGTAAAGGGAGCAATGGAGGGACTGACTATATGTGGGGAGCAGGAGGATGGATAGGGAGAAGTAAAGGGAGCAGTGGTGGGACTTGCTACATGCGGGGAGTGGGAGGATGGATAGGGACGAGTAAAGGGAGAAGTGGTGAGACTGACTACATGTGGGGAGAGGGAAGCTGGATAGGAAGGAGTAAAGGGAGCAGTGGTGGGACTGGCTACATGTGGGGAGAGGGAAGCTGGATACGGAAGGAGTAAAGGGAGCAGTGGTGGGACTGGCTACATGTGGGGAGCAGGAGGATGGATAGGGAGGAGTAAAGGGAGCAGTGGTGGGACTGGATACATGTAGGGAGAGGGAGTAGATAGGGAGGAGTAAAAGGAGCAATGGTGGGACTGGCTACATGTGGGGAGAGGGATGATGGATAGGGAGGAGTAAAGGGAGCAATGGAGGGACTGGCTACATTTGGGGAGAGGGAGGATGGATAAGGAGGAGTAAAGGGAGCAGCGGTGGGACTGACTACATGTGGGGAGAGGGAAGATGGATAGGGAGGAGTAAAGGGAGCAATGGAATGACTGGTTACATGTAGGGAGAGGGAGTAGATAGGGAGGAGTAAAGGGAGCAGTGGTGGGACTGGCTACATGTAGGGAGAGGGAGGATGGATTGGGAGGAGTAAAGGGAGCAATGGAGGGACTGGTTACATGTAGGGAGAGGGAGTAGATAGGGAGGAGTATAGGGAGCAATGGAGGGACTGGCTACATGTGGGAAGAGGGAGGATGGATAAGGTGGAGTAAAGGGAGCAGCGGTGGGACTGACTACATGTGGGGAGAGGGAAGATGGATAGGGAGGAGTAAAGGGAGCAATGGAGGGACTGGCTACATTTGGGGAGAGGGAGGATGGATAAGGAGGAGTAAAGGGAGCAATGGAGGGACTGGCTACATGTAGGGAGAGGGAGTAGATAGGGAGGAGTGAAGGGAGCAGTGGTGGGACTGGCTACATGTGGGGAGCGGGAAGATGGATAGGGAGGAGTAAAGGAAGCAGTGCTGAGACTGGCTACATGTGGTGAGCGGGAGGATGGATAGGGAGCAGTGGTGGGACTGAGAACATGTGGGGAGCGGGAGGATGGATAGGGAGGAGTAAAGGGAGCAGTGCTGAGACTGGCTACATGTGGGGAGCGGGAGGATGGATAGGGAGGAGTAAAGGGAACAGTGGTGGGACTGGATACATGTGGGAGCAGGAGCATGGATAGGGTGGGGTAAAGGGAGCAGTGGTGGGACTGACTACATGTGGGGAGAGGGAGGATGGATAGGGAGGAGTAAAGGGAGCAATGGAGGGACTGAATACATGTAGGGAGCAGGTGGATGGATAGGGAGGGATAAAGGGAGCAGTGGTGGGACTGGCTACATGTGGGGATCAGGAGGATGGATAGGGAGGAGTAAAGGGAGCAGTGGTGGGACTGACTACATGTGGGGAGAGGGAGGATAGATAGGGAGGAGTAAAGGGAGCAGTGATGGGACTGGCTACATGTAGGGAGCAGGTGGATGGATAGGGAGGGGTAAAGGGAGCAGTGGTGGGACCGACTACATGTGGGAGAGGGAGAATGGATATGGTGGAGTAAAGGGAGCAGTGATGGGACTGGCTACATGTGGGGAGCGGGAGGATGGATAGGGAGGGGTAAAGGGAGCAGTGGTGGGACTGGCTACATGTGGGGAGCAGGAGGATGGATAGGGAGGAGTAAAGGGAGCAGTGGTGCGACTGACTACATGTGGGGAGAGGGAGGATTGATAGGGAGGGGTAAAGGGAGCAGTGGTGCGACTGACTACATGTGGGGAGAGGGAGGATTGATAGGGAGGAGTAAAGGGAGCAGTGGTGGGACTGGCTACATGTAGGGAGCAGGTGGATGGATAGGGAGGCAAAGGAGTAGTGGTGGGACTGGCTACATGTAGGGAGCGGGAGGATGGATAGAGAGGGGTAAAGGGAGCAGTAGTTGGACAGACTACATTTAGGGAGAGGGAGGATGGATACGGAGGAGTAAAGGGAGCAGTGGTGGGACTGGCTACATGTAGGGAGAGGGAAGATGGATTGGGAGGAGTAAAGGGAGCAATGGAGGGACAGGCTACATTTGGGGAGAGGGAGGATGTATAGGGAGGAGTAAAGGGAGCAATGGAGAGACTGGCTACATGTAGGGAGAGGGAGTAGATAGGAAGGAGTAAAAGGAGCAATGGAGGGACTGGCTACATGTGGGGAGAGGGAGGATGGATAAGGAGGAGTAAAGGGAGCAGTGGTGGGACTGACTATATGTGGGGAGAGGGAAGATGGATAGGGAGGAGTAAAGGGAGCAATGGAGGGACTGGCTACATTTGGGGAGAGGGAGGCTGGATAAGGAGGAGTAAAGGGAGCAGTGATGGGACTGGCTACATGTGTGGAGCGGGAGGATGGATAGGGAGGAGTAAAGGGAGCAATGGTGGGTCTGGCTACATGTAGGGAGAGGGAGTAGATATGGAGGAGTAAAGGGAGCAGTGGTGGGACTGGCTACATGTGGGGAGGGAGGATGGATTGGGAGGAGTAAAGGGAGCAATGGAGGGACTGGTTACATGTAGGGAGAGGGAGTAGATAGGGAGGAGTAAAGGGAGCAATGGTGGGACTGACTATATGTGGGGAGCAGGAGGATGGATAGGGAAGAGTAAAGGGAGAAGTGGTGGGACTGGCTATATGCGGGCAGTGGGAGGATGGATAGGGAGGAGTAAAGGGAGCAGTGGTGAGACTGGCTACATGTGGGGAGCAGGAGGATGGATAGGGAGGAGTAAAGGGAGCAGTGGTGGGACTGGCTACATGTGGGGAGATGGAGGATGTATAGGGAGGAGTAAAGGGAGCAGTGGTGGGAGGATACATGTAGGGAGAGGGAGTAGATAGGGAGGAGTAAAAGGAGCAATGGTGGGACTGGCTACATGTGGGGAGAGGGATGATGGATAGGGAGGAGTAAAGGGAGGAATGGAGGGACTGGCTACATTTGGGGAGAGGGAGGATGGATAAGGAGGAGTAAAGGGAGCAGCGGTGGGACTGACTACATGTAGGGAGAGGGAAGATGGATTGGGAGGAGTAAAGGGAGCAATGGAGGGACTGGCTACATTTGGGGAGAGGGAGGATGGATAAGGAGGAGTAAAGGGAGCAGTGGTGGGACTGGCTACATGTGGGGAGCAGGAGGATGAATAGGGAGGAGTAAAGGGAGCAGTGGTGGGACTGGATACATGTAGGGAGAGGGAGTAGATAGGAAGGAGTAAAAGGAGCAATGGTGGGACTGGCTACATGTGGGGAGAGGGAAGATGGATAAGGAGGAGTAAAGGGAGCAATGGAGGGACTGGCTACATGTAGGGAGAGGGAGTAGATAGGGAGGATGGATAGGGAGCAGTGGTGGGACTGAGGACATGTGTGGGAGCTGGAGGATGGAGAGGGAGGAGTAAAGGGAGCAGTGGTGAGACTGGCTACATGTGGGGAGCGGGAGGATGGATAAGGAGGAGTAAAGGGAACAGTGGTGGGACTGGATACATGTGGGGAACAGTAGGATGGATAGGGAGGGGTAAAGGGAGCAGTGGTGGGACTGACTACATGTGGGGAGAGGGAGGATGGATAGGGAGGAGTAAAGGGAGCAGTGATGGGACTGGCTACATGTATGGAGCAGGTGGATGGATAGGGAGGGGTAAAGAGAGCAGTGGTGGGACTGACTACATGTGGGGAGAGGGAGGATAGATAGGGAGGAGTAAAGGGAGCAGTGATGGGACTGGATACATGTATGGAGCAGGTGGATGGATAGGGAGGGGTAAAGGGAGCAGTGGTGGGACTGACTACATGTGGTAGAGGGAGAATGGATATGGAGGAGTAAAGGGAGCAGTGATGGGACTGGCTACATGTGGGGAGCGGGAGGATGGATAGGGAGGGGTAAAGGGAGCAGTGGTGGGACTGGCTACGTGTGGGGAGCAGGAGGATGGATAGGGAGGAGTAAAGGGAGCAGTGTTGGGACTGGCTACATGTGGGGAACAGGAGGATGGATAAGGAGTAGTAAAGGGAGCAATGGAGGGACTGGCTACATGTGGGGAGAGGGAGGATGGATAAGGAGGAGTAAAGGAAGCAGTGGTGGGACTGACTACATGTGGGGAGCAGGAGGATGGATAGGGAGGAGTAAGGGGAGCAATGGAGGGACTGGCTACATGTAGGGAGCAGGAGGATGGATAGGGAGGAGTAAAGGAAGCAGTGGTCGGCTGGCTACATCTGGGGAGAGGGAAGATGGATAGGGAGGAGTAAAGGGAGCAGTGGTGGTACTGACAACATGTGGGGAGCAGAAGGATGAATTGGGGAGAATAAAGGGAGCAGTGCTGAGACCTGCTACATGTGGGGAGCGGGAGGATGAATAGGGAAGGGGTAAAGAGAGCAGTGGTGGGACTGACTACATGTGGGGAGTGGGAGGATGGATAGGGAGGAGTAAAGGGAGCAGTGGTGGGACTGGCTACATGTGTGGAGCAGGAGGATGGATAGGGAGGGGTAAAGGGAACAGTGGTCGGACTGGCTACATGTGGGGAGCGAGAGGATGGATAGGGAGGAGTATAGGGGGCAGTGATGGGACTGGCTACATGTGGGAGAGGGAGGATGGATAGGGAGGGGTAAAGGGAGCAGTGGTGGACTGACTACATGTGGGGAGAGGGAGGATGGATAGGGAGGAGTAAAGGGAGCAGTGATGGGACTGGCTACATGTGGGGAGAGGGAAGATAGATAGGGAGGAGTAAAGGGAGCAATGGAGGAACTGGCTACATGTGGGGAGCAGGAGGATGGATAGGGAGGAGTAAAGAGAGCAGTGGTGGGACTGGCTACATGTGGGGAGAGGGAGGATGGATAAGGAGGAGTAAAGGGAGCAGTGGTGGGACTGGCTACATGTAGGGAGCGGGAGGATGGATAGGGAGGAGTAAAGGGATCAATGGTGGGACTGGCTACATGTGGGGAGTGGGAGTAGATAGGGAGGAGTAAAGGGAGCAATGGAGGGACTGACTATATGTGGGGAGCTGGAGTATGGATAGGGAGGAGTAAAGGGAGCAGTGGTGGGACTGGCTACATGTGGGGAGTGGGAAGATGGATAGGGAGGAGTAAAGGGAGTAGTGGTGAGACTGGGTACATGTAGGGAGAGGGAGTAGATAGGAAGGGGTAAAGGGAGCAGTGGTGGGACTGGCTACATGTGGGGAGCAGGAGGATGGATAGGGAAGAGTAAAGGGAGCAGTGGTGGGACTGGCTACATGTGGGGAGCGGGAGGATGGATAGGGAGGAGTAAAGGGAGTAGTGGTGAGAGTGGCTACATGTGGTGAGCAGGCGATGACAAAATCACAGTTTAGACAACAGGTCACAGGGTAGGGTCAAATAGGGCAGACTGGATGGACAAATCATATCTTTCTGCAAACAATGTCTTCGTTTATATGTTTCTATTGGAGTGCCATCCTCTGGTGCCCTAGTAGAGCAGCACTTGGCTGCAGAGATCATAGTTAGTGCTGTCCTTGCTCAGAGTCCGGGATGACCCAGAAAATCTGGCAAAACTGCCAGTAATGTCTTATTTGTGTACTTCCTTACAATCTGTTTACCCAGGATAGCCCAGTTGAGGTGCAATGTCTGATTTCCGGTGGGGTCCTGCTTCTGTCCATGTGTGTAGCTGCAAGGACTGGAGCACTGGGAGGTTTATTGCTTAGGGTCACACAGAGAATTCTTGGGTCTAGCGGGGTTTGAACCTGTGATTTCCCAGTTCCCAACAGTACTGTAATCACTTGAACACACTGTATCCCGGGGGGGGGGGAGGTAGTGGGCTGTACCCTAAAGGGCCAGCAACTACTGGCAATATTGCTGCTTTTTTGGAGGGGGTTTACGATTTATCTACCCAGGACAGCCCATCAGAGTTGCAACATCTCATTTCCAGTGGGATGCTGCAGCATAGCCTCCGCCCCCTTTGCTGGCCCTCCGCAATGAGTAATGTGTTCCAAGAATGGGACCCATGCCCAGCCACATCCCTTGGCCTGGCCCCTACATTGCTGGCTGCCCGTGCAGCCATGTGCATGACACGAGAGCTGGTGAAAGGGGTGCAGCGGCCAGGGCTGTGGATGTGCAGAGGTCTCTGCACATATAGAGCGGGACCTCTGTGCACCACAGGCCCACGTATCCACTCCTGTGCAGATAGAGGTTGCGAAGAAAGCACAGCAGTTGGACCACTGTGGGCTCAGGGAGGGTGAGGAGGGTGGAACAGAGGTACACCCAGTCAATTGTTCCACTCCACAATCCATACACCATTCTGGGGGAGCATAGCTCCCCTATGGATGCACCCGCAGAGAAGACTGATGATATCTGTCACAAGGGAGGTCCACAGAAAGGAGGCAGAGGGCACCAAAGGGAAAGGAAGCAGCTCCTGGTGGGGGACTCAATTATTAGGGGTATAGAACTGGGGGGAGCTGGAAAATATGAAGTAAGGTGCCTGCCTGGTGCCATGGCTTGAGGGACAGGACGCATCCCCAGGATCACGAGAACAGCTGAAAAGGATCCAAGCTGGACGAATTGTCCACCTAGGGACAAATGACTCTGGCTCATCTGGAGATTAGAGCAGTGCAGGAGGACATTGCAGAGTTGGGGAGGGACCCAAGACGAGTAGCACACACAGTATCTTCTCAGAGGTGCTGCCTGTCAAAAGCATGGGGGAGGCGAGGGCAATTGCACCATGCAGTTTGATGAATGGTTGAAAAATGGTGCGAGCACAGGGGTTTGGCTTCATTGGGGACTGGGTTCCACCTGAGGACACCAGCCTATACTGGCAGGATGGTCTGCATCTGTCCAGGAAGGAACAAGTCTTTGAGCAATCGGTTTAAATGCTTCATTGGCAAGCTTTTAAACTAGTCAAAGTGGGAGGGCACTGACAATCAGCAGGAAAATCCCAGCCTCCTCACAAAACAGGGTACTAAATGAGAAAAGACTGAGGTAGAACGGTCAGTGGGGATGCTGCAACAGAAGGTAAAGCCATCAGAAAATGGAGAGCAATGAGTACTAATGCCTCGTAGTCTGGTAACAAGCTTCCTGAATTAGTGGCTTGATGGAGGAGGAACATCTGGGCAGTCACAGAAACATGGTACACACAAAACCATGACTGGGACATAAACATACCAGGATACACTGTCTACAGGAGGGACAGGGAGGGTAAAAGAGGAGGAGGAGTAGTTTTACATAAGGGAAGGAATAAAAGCAACAGAACAAAAGGGTAAACAGGAGGAGAAGAAGCACTGTGGGTAAATTTGGAGACAGGCAATGGCACCAAATACGCACAGGGTTAGATGGGGATCTTTCTCAGGGGAGGAAATGGACAGGAATGATAGAAAGTATACTTAGAATGGCAGAAAAGGAGCTATTGCTGATGGGTGATCTGAATATGCCAGATGTTAACTGGAGTGCAGTTGCAGCTGCCACTTCAAGAGTGCAGTTATTCTAGATGCCCTACAAGGGGCATGCCTAGACAATTAGTACTGGAGCCCACTCGAGAGGGAGAATATTAGACTTGATTCTCTCAAATGGAGATGGAGAGAGGATTACAGATGTAGAAGTGGGTAGCCATCTGGGAACTAGCGACCATCGAACAGTATGGTTCACAATAAACACAGCAACAGAGTCAAGCTACAACAAAGACAAAAGTACTGGACTTTAGGAGGGCTGGACTTTGCCAAAATGGGTGAGTGCCTAAGGAATGCACTAGCAAATGGGCAGGAAGGAGGTGGAAGAACAATGGGAATAATAAAACTGCCATCACAGAGGTAACGAGCCTTGTGTGAAGCAAATAAACAAAACAAGACGATGTAAGAAACCACTATGGTTCTCAAAGGAAGTGGCAGTGAAGGTTCAAGAGAAAAAGAAAGCATTCAGGAAGTACAAGAATCGCAGAAGGAGCAGGACAGAGAACTGTATCAGTTAAAGCAAAGGAGGCTGGGAAGGCAGTCAGAACAGCAAAGGCCCAAACCGAGGAAAAGATAGCCAACTCAGTTAAGAAGGGGATAAAACCTTTATAGGTACATCAGGAAGCGAAGGAAGACCAAAGGAGGGATAGTGAGGCTTAATAAAGGGAGGGAGGGTGGGCAGAGGGAGACTGTGAAAAGGCAGAGATACTAAACAAATATTTTTGCTCAGTATTTACAAAGGAAGAGGGGAGGTACATAAAACAAACAGTAGTAACACGCTGGATACAGAAGTTGATACCCGCCCATTTACAGAAGAAGGGGTTCTGAAAGAACTCTTAAACTGAAGGTGGACAAAGCAATGGGGCTCTGATGGGATTCATCCCAGAATTCTAAAGAACTATGGTAGAACTAGTGACACCACTGACTACCCTCTTTAAAAATCATGGGAGGATGGGGTGGTACCCGAGACTGGAGGAGGGCAGATGTGATTCCTTCACAAAAGTGGGAGCAAGGCAGAAGCAGGAAACTATAGACCTGTTAGTTTAACCTCAGTGATAGGGAAAATGATGGAATCACTTCTAAAGGAAAGAATTGTCGAGTATCTAGAGGCCAGAGGGCACAGGACCCTAGGCAGCATGGATTCACTGAAAGAATGTCATGCCAGACAGAATCTGATAGATTTCTTTGACTGGGTGACCAAAGTAGTAGATCAGGGAGGGGCTGTGGACATGGCCTACCTAGACTTTTAGCAAGGCATTTGACACAATCCCACCACAAAAGATTAATATATAGTTAGCCAGCCTGGGTGGGTCCCAAGATGACAGCTTGGGTAAAGAATTGGCTGGAGAATAGGACACAGAGAGTAACAGTAAATGGAGTCCACCAGAAGAAAGGAGGGTTACTAGTGGGGTACCAAGAGGTTCAGTATTAGGACCGTCCCTTCAATGTCTTTATAAGCTTACATCAGAAGGACTGGAAGGAAAGTATGTCTCTTTGCAGATGACACTAAGATCTGCAGCAGAGTTGATGCACAGGGTGGGGTGGAAAGGATGATAAGGGACTTGGCAAGGTTAGAGGAATGGTCAAATGTATGGCAGCTTAGATTCAATGCTAAGAAGTGCAAGGTAATGCACCTGGGAAACAAAACCCAGGGAAGAGAGTACGAATGGGGTGAGATACTAACAACAACAAAATGGAGAGGGACCTGGGGTAGTCATATCAGATGACCTAAAGATGGGCAAGCAATGTGAGAGGGCAGCAAGGAGGGTTGGGGGATACTGGGATGCATAGGGAGAGGCATCACCAGTAGAAACAGGAAGTTATTATCCTCTGTACAGACAGCTGGTGAGACCCATCTGAGTACTGTGTGCAGTTCTGGAGACCCAATCTCCGAAAGACATAGACAGGATGGAAGCTGTCCAGAGGAGGGCACTCAAATGGTGCAGGGTCTGCACCGGAAGACATATGAAGAGAGACTTAAGGAGCTTAATATGTATAGCCTCGAGGAAAGGAGGAGAGGGGTCATGATAGAAACTTTCAAGTACCTCAAGGGAATCAACAAAGTCCAAGAGGGTAGCATCTTTCAAAAAGAGGTGGCAAGAACAAGAGGCACAATTTGAAGATGAGGAGTGGCTCAGAGGTAATTTAAGGAAGTATTTTTTCAAGAGAGGGTTGTGGATGCATGGACGGCCTTCCGGAGGAGGTTGTGGAGTCAAAATCAGTGGTGGAATTCAAGCATGCATGGGACAGTCATAAGGCAGTTCTAGGGGGTGGGGGTAGAAAGAAGTAGGCTGCTAGTTAACTAGGATCTGCAGCTTATCCAGTAGGTAGGGAAATGGGCAGACTGGGTGGGCCAAGCGGTCCTTCATTGCCATCAAATTCTATGTTTCTATGTTACGGAAGTGGGGGTGGGTTTTTTGTGAACTGGGCCTTGCGTCATATTTTGACCTTTTATTTTTTCTTTTACTTACAATGTGCTCGTTTTTGTCCACCCAACACACTAAACACCAACACCCCTGCACAAATTACTGACACCCCAACCAACACACTCAAACACTAACACCCCACTAATCACTGACACCCCCACCCAAAATACTAAACGTCACCCCATACAAATCAGACACCCCCACCCAACGACTGAGCACAACACTCCCCACAAATCGCTGACACCCCCACCCAACACACCAAACACCAACACCAACAGAAATTACTAACATCATATTCAAAACACCAAGCACCCCCCCTGACAAATCATAGACACCCCACTCGACATATTAAACACACACGGCTCCCCACCAATCAGTAACACCCCCACCTGACACGCTAAACACCATCACTTCCACAAATTACTGATAACTGTAACACTTTAAACACTAACACTCCCCACAAATTAAAAACAACTTCACTCGACACGCTAACACCAACATCCCCCCCCAAATTTCTAACTCCGGCCCCACCCAACACACAAAACATCAACATCCACAGAAATTATTGCACCCCACATAAAACACTAAACACCAACACCCTCAAAAGTAATTGACTGCCTCACTGAACGCAGTAAACATCAACACCCCTCGCAAATCACCAACACCCCATCTGACACACTAAACACCAACATACCACCAAAAATCATGGACACCCCCATTTGGCACACTAAACATTAACACCCCACCAAAAATCACTGACACGCTAAACACCAACACCCCCACAAATAATTGACATCCTTCCCCACCCAACAACTAAGAACCAGCGCGCACATAGATCACAGCCATCTACAGCCAACACGCTAATCAATAACACTCCTTAAAATTACTTCCTCCAGAAAGCACTGTCATCCCCACCCAACGCACTAAATACCAACACCCCACACAAATCACTGACACTCGCACTAAAACCACTAAACACCACTACAAATCACTGACATCCCCACACAACATACTAAACACCACCCTTACAAATCACTGATACCCACACACAACACACTAAACACCTTCAAATCACTGACACTCCACCCAACACACTAAACACCATCACCCCACAAATCTTTTGACACCCCCACACAACATGCTAAACACCAACACCCCCAAATTCTTTGACTCCCCCAACCCAACACACTAAACACCTCCACCCCTACAAATCACTGACACCCCCACACAACACACTAAACACCAACACCTCCAAAATCACTGACACCTGCCCCACCCAACACATTAAACTGCAACACCTCCAGAAATCACTGACACACTAAAAAACAATGGTCCTGGGTCAAACCAGTGCATGAAGACGAGCGCTGCAAGAACCGTGCTGTGTAAAGTACGAAAGGATACAGCGACAGAGGTATAATGGTGGTACAGTATTACCGCTACTCTTGCCACTCTGCATATTACCAGAAGAGGGCTGAAGTTGCCGTGTGCTGGAGTGGCTGACCAAGCTGCTCCCATGGTGGAGTGGCTAGGGCACCAGTACATAGTGTAGCAGAAGGCCTGGGACCGCAGTTCGGTTCCCACCAGGTGCCCCTCCTGCTGCAACATTTTCTTTTCTTTCAGAAACCAGAAATTTCCTCCTCCCAACTTTTTCCCCATCCCTGAAGTCCACCACCCCCCAGAGTTGATTATATTAAGTCTGGAGGGTGTAGGGGGCGTTTGGCAGGTCTGCGTTGTTGCAGATGGGTCACTGTATTTCCCAACCATGTTTCCTACAGCGGCCTTTTCCTTGCGCCATTTATTGCTACAGTTTTTGTCTGCAGCGACATGACCCCGTGCCAATAACAACACTCCCCCACAGCTCACTGACAGTCCCACCTGAGGCACTATTCTGCAACACTCCAACAAATCAGTGAAACCTCCATTTGACACACTGAGCATCAACACCCTCACAAATAACTGACACCCTTTCCCTCACCCAACAGCTTAACATTAACATCCACAAAAATTGCAGCCAGCAACACCCGAGGCATTAATCACTAACACCCCCAGAAATTACTAGCACCCTACACAAAACACCAATAACCCCCACAAATCACTGTCACCCCTGCCAGAAACACTAATCACAACACCCTAGAAATGAGTAACACCCTACACAAAACACCAATGACCCCCAACCCAACACACTAAACATCAATACCCCCCACAAATCACTGACCCCCCACCCACACACACTCATTAAACCCAACACCACCCAAAGTCATGAAACCCCTGGCCGACACACTAAACACAAACACCGTACAAATCACTGACCCCCCACCAACACACTAAACACCAATAACCCCACTAAACTCTGACAGCCCCACAAATACCAACCCCCTCATTCCCTCACAAAAAAGTAACAGGTACAAGCCCTTGACACACAACTTCAACCGCCCAAACCCCACCAAGCAGTCACAATACATCCACATCACAAACTGAGACTGTTTCCATCTGTCCCGTCTTCACCGTGCCCTCAGCAGTCCTCAATTAACTTTCAGTAAACAGTAGAAACAAAAGCCTCATACATCTCTGCGTTGTATTTCTACAGAGGCCCAGAATCGGACAGCAGTATTGTAGAGAGACTCGCATCCGCCGTGCCACCAGTCACTCACTCTCTCTCTGTCAGCGTCATCCTTTTCCCTTTCCAACATGTTCCACTGTTTCTATGAAGTTTTTCTTACTGATAGCTGTTTATTACAGTGTGACATCTCCACAGTGACAATCCGCAGCTTTGAGTTTTCTCACAGTTTAAAATGCCTGTCTGGAGTTTCCTAATACCTTCCCCTCAACCACAGACACACACAGTACACACACACACCCACACACACACACTAGGACAGTACTACACCTTTCATGTATCCATAGCCGTACAGGGCAATCGTTCCCAGTGCCAGACGTTCTGGATCCTATTCCATGCGAGGAGACCTACAGCAGCAGCACACAGCTTGCTGTGCATACTTCTCCCACTAGAGGGCGGGCCCTCCTGCAGTAACAAGTTCCAAGGCAGCTGTGGAAGCACCAGTCGGAGTTGTTGTTGACACTCGGAGTTTGTGAATGCAGTTTGCTGTTGCTGACTCACTGTCACATGGAGTCCTCCGTCTCCATAGTCCTCCTGACACACCAAAACAGGCTCAGGGAGTACTGGGGGAAAGGTCAGTGCAACGTCAGGCAACATGGGGAGGGCTAGTTACAGCACAAGCCATCTCTCTCTCTCTCTCTCTCTCTCTTTCTCTAACTGCAACAACAAACAACCCACAGAAGTCCATCTGACAATGGCAATTCTGCACCATGCACACAGAACAAAATAAATCCCAGAGGCCAAAGAGGGGAAACCTCCAAGAACCTGAAACTGCATGCACATTCAGATCATGTGTGCCTGTATGTGTGTGTGTGTGTGGGGGGCGCGCGGGATTAAGTGACCTGTGGTCTGTTTTGTACCAGTTCTGTAAGTAGCCCCCCCTCCTCAATTGTGTCAATATAGGTCACTGTGTCATTATGTCACAAAGAGAGGATAATGACTTCAAGGCAGGTAGAAGCAGCGAGGACCGATGATGACTAAACGAGAAAGAGCCTTTTTATGTTTGCTTGCACGCATGTGCAAGAAACAAAGTGCCATCATTGGAGATTCGGAGGTGTGTCACCTCCTCCTCCAATTCAGGCAGCGAGCTGGCAGGCGCGGCCCCTGTAAGCCAATGCATTTTGGAGCTGTCTATGACACGCTCCAAAATGCAGTGGCATACAGTTGAAAGGGGGAGCTACACTTGAGTGAGCAGCGATAAGAAGCTGCTCACGCGCAGCTCCCCAGCCGCAGGCGTGCGCGCCCCCTGCACGCAGCGAGCAGCCGACTAGGTGCCCAATCTCGCCGGCCGCGCCTGCATCGCCTCCTCCTCCCCCTTCCCAGAGTTTTGCGCCACGCTGGGAGCCCACCCCAGCGTGGCAATCAATAATTTGCCGACGGGGTGCCCAATCCCCATCGCCGAACGCTTTCAAAAGTTTTGAAGCACGCTGGGAGCCCACCCCAGCGTGGCAACGTCCTAGTTTGGTTTTGCCGACGGGGTGCTCTAATCCTCGCCGGCTGAACGCTCTAAAATATTGTGCCACGCTGGGAGCCCACCCAGCGTGGCAAGCCGTCCGCCGACGCTTTTTTTTACCTGTAAAACAAAAATTGTCCCACGGGCGCCTCTCAACCCCTCCCACAACCCGCACTCACCCACTGCGAACCCAGTTCTCCCAGACCCCCTCACCCCATACTTACCTCCGGACCGCGCCGACGATCTTCGTGGACCGGAACACGCCTGCACTCTTCAAAGGCGTGCGAACTGAGGAAATGCCGTAAGCTGTATAATGGGCAGATAGAGGGTTCAACTTTATTGCATATCTCAGGCATTTTTGAATTTTTACATAAATTTCAACATGAGTTTGGGATCCTCTCATGAATGATGTCACTGTCATGGCGTTAGTCTGGCTCGAGGGTGATTTCGCAGTGACTGGGCAGTGACTGGCAAATCACCCTTCGGATTGAATACCGCCATGACAGTGACATCATTCATGAGAAGGGGCCCAAAACCCCATGTTGAAAATTTGGTGCCAAAATTCCAAAAATGACTGTTTGACGAACGTGCATTGCACAGTTCCTACGCAGGCTAGTAAGTTCAAGAAAATTTCAATATTTTCACTCCAGATTTTCAACTATTGCCATTTCACCACACTGTCTTTATGAGTAGTACAGCTGTCATTTTTCACATCTCACCAAAATGTGTTTCCGCCTTGTAGCGCAGAATGGCGCAGTCAGTGTGCTAAATCAATGTACGGACAAATTAAGAAAATCACAGTGACACTGTTCATGAGCAGAGGTCTTGAAATGGCTATGTTGAAAATTTGGTGAAAAAATTCCTAAAAATGACTGTTTTACGAGCGAGCGTTACGCAGTTCCTACGCACGCTCATAGGTTTGCGAATTTTCAATATTTCCACTCCAGATTTTCAACATTGCCATTTTTCCACACCTTGTTATGAGTAGTACAGCTGTCATTTTTCACATCTCACCTGAAACGTATCACTTCATGTAGCATAATGGCGCAGTCGTATGAATCAGTGTATGGGACATTACGAAATCACAGTGTCACTGTTCATGAGCAGAGATCTTAAATGGCAATGTTGAAAATTTGGTGACAGAATTCCTAAAATGACTGTTTTACGAGTGTGCGTTGACAGTTCCCACGCACGCCAGAGGTTTGTGAATTTTCAATATTTCACTCCAGATTTCCAACATTGCCATTTTACACACCTCCTTATGAGCAGTACAGCTGTCATTTTTCACATCCTGCCCAAAACGTGTTTCCGCCATGTAGTATATTAAATGGCGCAGTCGGTGTGCAAGCTCAATGTATGGGACACATTAACAAAACCACAGTGACACTGTTCATGAGCAGAGGTCTTAAAATGGCTATGTTGAAAACTTGGTGGAAAAATGCCTAGAAATGACTTTTACAAGCGCATGCGTTCACAGTTCCTATGCATGCTCGTAAGTTTGCAATTTAATATTTTCACTCTAGATTTTCAACATGTCCATTTTATTAAACTTCCTTATGAACAGTACAGCTGCATTTTCATATGTCACCCAAATGTGTTATTGTGACATGTACGCATACAATGGTGCTGTTGGTGTGCGAAAGCAATGTTTAGGACAGATTAAGAAAATCACAGTTAAACTGTTCATGAGCAGAGGTCTTAAAATGGCTATGTTGAAAATTTGGTGACAAAAGTCCATAAATGACTGTGTTACTTAGTGAGCATTGTGCAGTTTCCACGCATCCTCGTTAGTTCATGACTTTGTAATATTTTCAGTCCAGATTTTCACTAGTGGCATTTTTCAACACTTCCTTATGAACAGTACAGCTGCCATTTTTCACAACATGGCCGAAGTGTGTTTTCACACTTTCAGTGCAGAGATGCGCGGTCGCTGTCGGAAATCATTGTTCGGCACAGATAAAGAAAATCACAGTGACACTCTTCGTGATCGGAGACACCAAAATGCTTGAGTTGACAATCTGCTATAAAATATCCCCAACCTACTTATATAACGGGTGTGCGTTGCACAGTTTCTATGTACGCTCGTGACTTCGCCATTTTTTTAAATATTTTTACTACACATTTGCAACATAGCCATTTTTACACCTCCCCATGACAGAGTACAGCTGTCATTTTTACAGCCTGTTCGAATATTTTTGCACCTGTGGTGCTAAATCCTAGTCACGTGCATAAGCAGCTTCGCTACCAAACTGATATTCCCCTGTTCATGAGGTGGGGTCACAAACAAACATGTTGAAAATTTGAGTTAAAATACCAACGAATGCCTGAGGTATTAGGCTTTTCAACTAAATCGCCAACCCTATAGAGAATGACAGGAATCAGGGGTGTGACTTGGGATTCTTGCCTGTGATGCTCATACCATTCCACACCCTGCAGTCACTGAGAGGCATCGAGGTATGCCTTGGACTCTTCGGCCCCAAACTTCACCCCATTCTCCTATATTGCACCCATCTCATCGTATTTCCTAATGAAATGGGGTGCGCATAAGGGCCAAAGACCCCAAGGAACACGTGACACTTGTCAGTCTCTGCAGAGTGGGGTGTGGTGAAATGGTGTGGCCGTTATGCCTGACGACCCAAATGCACACCCCAATGCCTGTCACTCTCTGCAGGGTGGTGGTGGGGTTGGCTTCAGTTCAATACTTCACTGCCATTCCTATTACGCAGCTCTGTAACTTCTACACTACCACTGCCAATGTCAGTAAGCAAACATTCGGCATTGACAAATGCTTGTTTTATGTTGTCTTGCACGTGCAGCACAAGCAACATTTTGTGGCAGCTTGCTGGAGTAGCAGGTTGCGGAGGTGCAACTGTGTTGTGGCCAATGGTGCCACTGCTCTTTTGGGCTGGTCTCTGTGGCCCCAATGAATGAGCACGCTGTCTATGACAGCAGTTGAGAAGCGTGGCACTAACTTGAAAGAATTTTGCTGCCGCAATGAGGGAGCGCCCCGTCATTGCAGGGTATGCCTTGCCTGCTGAAACATTTCAATAAACATGGTGGCAGCTGTCGCCGTCCGCCTCTCACAATCCTTAGAAAGCCGACTGGGGGGTGCCCAATCCCCCTGTCGGCATGTTTATAACCCCCCCAAGATTGTGTGGCACACTGGGAGCCCATCCCAGTGTGCTTCCCTGTATTTGGAAGCCGACCGTGTCGGCATGTTCCTGCCCCGCCCACCCCCTTTGTGAGTCACACTGGGAGCACACCCCAGTGTGGCCAACATCACGTCCCCAAAGTCATGGGGCACACTGGGAGCCCACCCCAGTGTCCCCAACTTTTGTTTTCATACACCTGTAAAGACAGAAAACTGTCTATGCTGTTCCTTTTTTTTTTTTAGTACCTGAAACAAAGAAAACTATCCCTCTCTGTCGGCGGGACCCCTCCCCAACCTGCACCCACCCTCTGTGCTCCCCACCTCCCACCCCGAACCCCATACTTACCTTTGGAGTCCGGCGCCGCAATCTTTGGTGGAGTGGGAACACGTCTGCGCTCTTCAAAGCCGACCGCGAACTGAAGAAATGCCGGTAAGCTGTATAATGGCATCAATGGGGGAGGTTTCAACTTAGGTGGATATCTCGGCCATTTTTTGACTTTTGACTCCAAATGTTCGAAATGGGGTTCTTGGGACCTCACCTCATGAAATCAGTCACTGTCATTTCATTATTCGGCTCCGAAAGGTGATTTCGCAGTCACTGTGCAGAATCACCTTTCAGGACCAACTAACGAAATGACAGTGCCACTGTTCATGAGGTGGGCTCCCAAAACACCTATGTTGCAAATGTGGTGAAAAAATTCCAAAAAATGACTCTGTTACAAGTGTGTGTTGCGCAGTTTCCACACACGCTCGTAACTTCAAAAATGTTTAATATTTTCACTCCAGATTTTCAACATTGCCATTTTTTCACACCTCCTTATGAAACGTATAGCTATCATTTTTCATATCCTGCCCAAAATGTGTTTTCGCACATCTGGTGCACAATGGCACGGTCGCTGTGGGAAATCAATGTTCGGGACAGATTAAGAAAATCACAGTGTCACTGTTCATGAACAGAGGTCCAAAAATGCCTATGTTGAAAATTTGGTGAAAAAATTCAAAAAAATTACTGTTATGAGGGTGCGTTGCACAGTTTCCACGGACGCTTGTAACTCCGAGAATTTTAATATTTTTACTCCAGATTTTCAACATTGACATTTTTTCACACCTCCTTATGAACAGTATAGCTGTCATTTTTCACATTCTGCCCAAAATGTGTTTTCGCACATCCGGCGCACAATGGGGCGGTCGCTGTGGGAAAGCAACATTCAGGACAGATTAAGAAAATCACAGGGACACTGTTCATGAGCGGTATCTCAAAATGCCTATGTTGAAAATTTGGTGAAAAAATTCCCAAAAATGATTGTGTTATGAGCATGCATTGCGCAGTTTCCACGCACGCTCATAACTTCGAGAATTTTTTATATTTTCACTCCAGATTTTCAACACTGCCATTTCTTCACACCTCCTTATGAACAGTACAGCTGTCATTTTTTACACCCTGCCCGAAATGTGTTTTTGCACATTTGGTGCAGAATGGCACGGTCGCTGTGGGAAATCAACGTTTGGGACACATTAACAAAATCACAGTGTCACTGTTCATGAGCGGAGGTCCCAAATGCTTTCATGAGCTGGGGTCACAAAAAGCCCATGCAGAAACTTTGGAGTGCAAATACCAACAAACACCCAGGGCGTTAGGGTTTCTAACCGTAATGTTCCACCCTATAGAGATGGACAGGTGTCAGGGGTGTGACTTTGGATTGTCAGCTGTAATGCTCACGTCATTCCACCCCCACCCTGCAGCTAGTGACAGGCATCAAGGTGTGCCTTGGACTCTTCCACCCCAAAGTTCACCCCATTCTCCTATACTGCACCCATCGCAATGTATTTCCTTACAGAATGGGGTAAGCGTAAGGCCCAACGACCCCAAGGCACAACGCGACACTTGTCGGAGTCTGCAGGGTAGGGTGAGGTGAAATGGCATGAGTGTTATGGCTGATGACCCAAAGGCACACCTCAATGTGTGTCTGTCTCTGTAGGGTGGGGTGGGGTTGGCGTCGGTTCCATACTTCACTGCCATTCCAATTATGCATCTCTCAAACTCGTGCACTACCAATGCAATGCCAGCAAGACAACATTTGGCATTGACAAATGCTTGTTTTAAACTGATGTTTATTGCATTTTCAATTGTCAACAAAGAGAAACAAAAACAGAGAGCTGCATTGTCATGTATGGTAGTGTCATCTAGTAGAAAGATATGACTTCTGTTTCATGCATTTAAACATTCCCTAATATCGGATCTGAAATTTGAATACACATACCTAAGGCATAAAATCATTATGTTTCATCATAACCATACAGAACCCATTTCCTCCAGAGGAGTTTAAATTTGGGGAGAGCCTGTGACGCTTCTGGCTGTCAATCTTCCTATCGCATATGTACCTATCCTAAGGTTATGCCATAACTATCAGAGAGTGAGTTCTTGGTTATAGCTTTCTGTGCCGTTAACACACAAATGGTCAATATTTTCCTAGTGGGTGGCTGCCTGAATCCTTACGGCATATCCAAAAACAGCAACATGGAATCTGGACCAGTATGTCGCCTGTAGGGAAGGCATGCAAAAATAGCTGATGGTGTCCTTCCATGAAAACTCCTTCCACAAATGAGAGGAGGTGAGTCTGTGGGTATATGTTAAGTATTTCTGCTGCTGTGAGGGGGGTTATCGCTAGATCCATGTCCTTGCACCATCCTTCCCAGAGGCACGCGACTGAGTGCGTCTCCAGGTTGGTTAAGGCCAGACAGATTCGAGATGTCAGAGAATCCAGCAATGCTCCTGATAGTACCTGCTGTATCAGGTTAAAACCCAATACTGATGTTAGGTCGTGGGGTTCTATAGGGACTCATGGGCGGAACTGATGAACCTCTGATCTTTTTCCACTGTCATTGTCTATGTTTCTGTGTTTTTATCAAATGTATGAGGTGGGAAATAGGTCAGTTTGGGGGGCAGAATTTTTCGGCTCTACGAATATATGCCTCAGTTTGGTGGTATTGGTCGGAGTCTGAAGGTCATAGACCATATTTACCAGCCAGCACATTAAAATCCCAGGAAGTCCTTCCCCTGCACGCAATGATGGGGTAGGTAAAGGCAGTTACTTAAGAACTTGCTGTAACAGTAGATCTTCGAGAGACGCTCTTGCAGCAGGCCACACAGCTAGGACTATGCCACCAGGCACTAGCACCACACAGAAAAATGTCTAACTTAGCAGTCTTCAGCACGGGACTGCACTGTGTCAATGTCAGTCACGTGACGTTAGTCTAGGCTATATAGGGGGCAGTCCCCCAGCACCACTCCAGTTCTTCCACCAGAGACACTGCACGGCCAGCTGATGGAGAACCAAAGAGAACATCCCAAGAGAAAGAAAAAGCAAAAGCATCTGCAGTAGAGAAAGAACAGCAGGGAGAAGGAGGGAGGAAAAAACAGGGCCTGCTGCAAAAGCTTCTCTCAAAGATCTACTGTTATGGTAAGTTCTTACATAACTATACTATCCTACTTTGAGGAAGCTCTTGCAGCAGGCCACACAGGTAGGACTGAGTCCCAAGCAGTACCAGATATCACTGGGATAACGCCATCAGGAGGAGGAACAAAACTGCAGTCAGCAACTCCGGAGAGAAGGTCCTGAAGGACTGCCAGGCCGAAGACGGCCCTGCACCTAGAGGCGATGTTCAGATTGCAGTGCTTGGTGAAAGTGTGGACAAAACTCCAGGTGGCAGCTACACAGATGTCTGCAGCAGACACACTCCTGAAACAGGTAGCCATACGCCAACTGGAATGGCCTTTGACCCCCCCCCCGGAAGAGGTTTGCTATACTTACGGTAGCAGTAAACAATGCAATTTGCTAACCACTTAGATAAATGCTGTTTAGAAGCTGGAGTGCCCTCTTTTGGGGGCAAATAAAAAAAACAACTAATCAGTCTTTCTGATGGACTTAGTGCGGTTAGTGTAGTACCGCAACGTCCTGTGTACATCCAGAGTATGGAGCAATGCCTCCCCCTGATTAAAGCACTCAGGAAAATAAACTGGCAGGTGGATTGATTCAAAGTAAACTCCGACACCTTAGGGAGAAATGTAGGATTAGTATGAAAAGACACCCTGTCTTTGTGCAAAAACAAATAAGGCTCTTTACACATCAGAACCTGAAGCTCAGAAATCCTTCGAGCTGAAGTAACAGAAACTAAAAACAGTGCTTTCCACAACAGAAAGCGCAGCTTGCAACTCACGGCCAGTTCAAAGTGTGGTAAAGTGAGTTTCTCCAACATAAAGTTAAGGTCCCAAGGAGGGACAGGGTCCCTAATGGGATGTTTTAGATGCAATATGCACCACAAGAATGTGTGGGACACCTCAAGCTGGGCGACAGCCTTGCCCTCAATAGGTGCATGGTACACAAAGATGGCGGAAGGGTGCACCTTAAGCAAGAAGTACCCCAAGCCTGAATCTGAAAGGGAAAGGAGGTACTCCAGGACTTGATTCTCCAGGCAGGTGAAAGGATCCATTGGTGAGCAGCGGCCCAAATAGAAAAGCACTTCCATTTCATAGCATAAGTGGCTCTGGTGCAGGGCTTCCTGGCAGCCACCAGAACATCTGAGACTCTACAGGAGGTGACAAAGTAGGGAATGGCTAACCCCACAGGAACCATGCAATAGAGATGCAGGGACTTAGGCTCTAGATAGACGAGAGTGTCCTGGTCCTGGTAGAGCAAGCCAGTGCACAGGGGCAAGGGAAATGCAGGTTCCACTGCAAGCTGCTGCAGTAACAGGAACCAGATCTGGCATGGCCAGAAGGGGGTTATGAGAATCATCTCTGCCCCTTCTAGCTGAAGCTTCTTGCAGGAGGAGGCAGGGAGGGAAGGTATACAGAAACCTCCCCTTCCAGGAGAGGGACGATACATCTTGCCAGAAAACTCCAGGCCCGGGATCAAGCGAGCAGAAAAGCTGCATATTTACACTGAGTGGGGATGCAAAGAGGTCCGACTTTGGATGACCCCACCTGTCGAAGAGGTCTTCGACCACTGAGGTCAAAAGTTCCCACTCGTAGGCCATGACCTGGAGTGGCTGAGACTGTCTGCCAACACGTTTTGAATGCCAGAAACATGAACAGATGAGAGCTCCAGACCGTGCCCTATGGCCCAATGTCAAACTCTCATCACCTCCTGACAAAGGGGTAGGAGTGAGTCCCCCCCTACTTGTTTATGTAGTACACTATGCACATGCTGTCCATCTGCACCAGTAATGAACCCGGGAGGAGATGAGTCTGGAAGGCTTGTAGGGCACAGGAAACTGCCCGCATCTTCAGTACACTGATATGAAGAGCTTTCAAAGTTCAAAGTTTATTTTACCAGGATAACACCATTGAGACAACTCATTTGCGAGGAGGTCCTGGGGGAACATAAGTACAATACAATGTACAGAACAGTTACAGTGGTACAATACAAATACAGAACAGTTACAGTGGTACAATACAAATACAGCTGAGCTTGCTCCATGTCCGACCAGGTACCCTGGGTCTGATGATCGGCCAGATGGGCGCCCCAACCCATGCCAGAGGCATCTGCCATGAGAACCTGCCGGGGAGTTGAAATTTGAAAAGGGGCTCCCTGTAAAAGGTTGGCTGGATCCATCTACCAGGCCAGAACCCTCCAGATCGGGTTGGAGACCAGTACCAGCTGTTCGAGGTCATCTGTGCACTGGTCCCATTAGACCCGAAGGGTCCACTGCAGGATATGTATGTGCAGGAGGGCCAGGAGAACCATGGCAACAGCTGCTGCCATATGGCCCAGCAGACACAGGAAGACTCTGGCAGGAACTTGACAGGTGCAAGACGCTAGCCAGACCTGCTCCAAGAGACGGGCTGCCCTGTCCTCAGGCAAGAACGCCTTGCCTGGCAGCAGTCCAAGACTGCTCCTCTGTACTGAAGGCACTGGCAAGGAGAGAGGCAGGACTTTAGAAGGTTTACTGTGATCCCCAGATCCTGGAAAAGAAGAGAGGTGCATTCCAGGGTTTGCACTAAATGCTCCCTGGAAGGGGCTGCCAACAGCCAGATGTCCAGGTAGGGAAAGACATAGAGGCCCTGCCACCTCAACGCTGCACTACTACTGCCAGGCATTTAGTAAACACCCATGGGGCTGAGGACAGGCCAAACAGGAGGGCCCAGAACTGGCAGTGGGCACCCTGACGATGGTGGGACGGGAACACTTGGATGTGCAGGTAGGCATCCTGCATGTCTAGTGAACAGAGCCAATCTCCTTGGTGCAACAGGGGCAACAACCCCTGAAGGGTCACCATACTTAAGCATTTGTACTCTATGTACAGATTCAGACTGCAGAGGTTTGGAATGGGACACAGATCTCCAGTCTTTTTGGAGACGAGGAAGAAGTGTGTGTAAAACCCCCTTTCCTATTGTGCCTGACGGATGGGCTCTGTGGCTCTTTTCTGTAGAAAGACCTGAATTTACTCCCATACTAAGGGCAGATGTGCAAGAGGGTAAGAAGGGTGAACAGGAAGGTTCTCAGGCCACTCCAGGAATTCTAAGGTGTGACCGTGAGCTATGAGCTGGAGAACCCAATTATCCATGGTAGCCACTCCGACAGGTGCAGGGAGAATTGACCCCGACCGCCTCCCCTAGACTCTTGGTTGGAGGAGGGGGGCCGGCCAAGGAGTCAGGAGACAGTGGAGGGGCCAGGCAGTGGGGCAGCCTGACCTCTAGGGGCTCGAGTGACTGCTCCTGCAGGGGCATTAGTGACCTGACACTTAGGCTGGACCCTGGTGAGTTGTCCTTGGGGCTGCTTGCATGAGGAACGACGAAAGGGCAGGCGTTGGTTCACTCTAGACTGAGTATGAAAGAGCGACTGCACCATGTGAAGGGTGTTACCCGACTCCTGCAAGGAGGAGATTAGGTCCAGAACATCACCCCAAACAGGACCGCACCCCAGAACGGACTATTCAACATGGAGGCCTGAATGTCTGGGACAAATCCAGAGACCCGGAGCCAAGAGTAGCACCGGATGCAAACCACAGCAGCTGCCCCCACCCAGAAGCATCAATGGCATCATACAAGGCATACAGAACATGGCTGCCCACATCCGAGTCTGACTTCAAAAGCTAGACCAATTGCATTTTGATTGCATCCTCCAGCAGGGACTGTACCAGACCCCTAACCTGATCCCAAATGGCATTCTGGTATTGTACTATATGCGTTTGGTAATTAATGGCCCTAATGGCCAAGGTGAAGGAAGCAAAGACCTGCTTGCCCATCTGGTCCAACTGTCTAGGTTTCTTGTTGGGGGGGGAACTGAGATGCTTAGGTCTCTTGGTGCATTCATGGGTGGCATTAATGACCACTGAGACCACTTTCAGAGTACTGCCCAAAAAGTGTTTGCCCGCTGGGGCATGGTAAAGCCTATTCACCTTTTTGGGAAGGGTAGGAATAGAGGAGGGATGGGCCCACACAGCCTGGGTAACATCCTCATAAGCGTCAATGAACAGGGGTTGGGCACCGGCAGGGCATCTTTTGATGGAGAAAGGGGCAAGGTGCCTCCTCTTTCAATCTTGCTCCTCCATCTCCCACCCCATAAGGGACTGAATGTGGCGCATTATGTCCATAAAAGTAGGATCATCTGGGGGGGGCATAGGGACCTCCTTGGACTGCGACTCAATTGCTGAGGAGTGCCCTGGAGAGGAGGAGGTTCTGGATAAGTATTCGTCATTCTCCGATGAGTCCAAAGGTGGGACTGGCATTGGGTCTTGGTGATCATCCTTCCCTGAACCGGTGCCCAAGTTTGGGCATGCACACTGAGGACCCTGATGTGTGAGGCTCACTTGGACCAGCCCTGCCCAAATCCTAAGGCTTGGAGATCCTTGGGAGGGTGAAGGGGAGTAGCTGGTGGACGGCCCTGAGGTGTTGGGTTCTGTTTTTGAACCAGTGCCCACCGTGTGTAAAATGGTACTGTAATCCCCCTGCAGTATATTGTTATAGACAGGCTGGAAGAGAAGGGAAGGCATCAGGTTAGGGTTCGATGGCCAGGGAGCCTAGGCCTATCAGGCATGGGCAAAGGACCCGGCGATGGGTGATCAGGCATCAGCTGCGGCGAAGGCTGGGGCTGAGGGGATGCCGGCAATGGATCTGCAGGTGGCTGGCCAGCTGGCATCGCTTTGGAGGGACCTGGCGATGGGTCAGGAGATGCCGGCCTCATAGGGGTGGCAGGTGCTTGAGGAGAGAGGGAACCCCTGGTTAAGAGCGGAGGCAATGCTGGGGAGGAAGAAACAGGGATCGCTAGCCCTGGGTGATGCCGGCCACTGGCACCGATCCCAGAAATGGGAGGTGATGAATGCAGCATCCTGCCTGGGGGTCTGCACGCGCAAGGCTGCCACCTGAGGGCCCAGAATCCACCGAGCCACCTTGCTGGGTGCCTGTAGTAGAGATGGGCTTGAGCTTCAGGGGCTGGGGAGCAGGGATCAAAAAACCCCTGGCCTAACGATCCACCACCCAAAATGGAAAGAACGGTGGGTGAAGGAGCCACCAGGAGCCTGGAGGAAGAGAGGGTTGGCAGGGCCAGAGGTGCTGACCTCCCGCGGGAGGAATACGCAGATCTTACTTTGAGACACAGCTCTTGCAGCAGGTTACACCATTAGGACTGAAGCCGGCAGGCGTCAGGACCCCACGGAAAATTTCTAGCTAGCTATCTTCAGCGGGGACCGCCCCTGACGTCGGTCCCGCCCCTGACGTCAAGTGTAGTACATAAGGGGGCGGTCCCGGCAGATTCCCCAGTTCTTTCCCGCCATTGACTTGCAAGTCTCGACCCTTCAGTTCCAGTTCTAGTGCGCGACGCGTGGTTAAGTTTTTTCCTTCGGAAAATTCATTTTCTTCAGTCAGTTTCTTGTCTGATGTCCTCTCCAACCTCCGGTCATTCGTCCAAGTGCACCTGTGGGAAGCAGATCCCTTTCAAGGATCCGCACTCGGCTTGCGTCCGGTGCCTAGGTCCAGACCACGACACCTGTTCCTTTTGCCAAGGCTTCAAACAGCAGAACCCGGCTCCGTCGCCAGAAGGCCCTACAGGCATTCCTGCTTGAGGAACAACTTAAGACCATGGCCTCCAAGGGAGATTCTTTGGGGAAGGCCCACAAGCATTCGGAAAAGCATAGGGAGAAGGCCCCTTACAGGTCCCCATCTAGGGCCTCGGATACTCATAGCTCCGGCTCCAGGTCCGACCGCTCGCCTTCCCGGGCCAGTTCTCAGCCTCCCCCGGCTGCGGTGAGAAAATCCTCAGGCTCCTCTTCTCAGGCTAAGTCTTCCAGGCCTCCTTCGTCTTCCAAGACCTTGGTCAAGTCGGGGGACCGACACCATAATCACAAGTCAGGTTCCCACCATTCTGAACCCGACGTCAGGTCTGCCTCCTTGCCTTCTCCTCCCCAGCGGAAGACCAAGGAGCTCACCTCTCTGAAGAGATCTTCGGACCTGACGTCGGCCCGCCTGACGTCGGCCTCTCGTCACAGGTCCCTGGAGCCGTCGACTGCCAGACCGTCGCTGGCCAAGCCTACACACCCCCAGACGCCGGTAGGGGGACCGACGTCCACACCCGTCCGGATTGAGAAGAGGACCCCGACACCTCTGACCGACGTCGGTCAGGAGACCATTACAAAGGAGGAGTTAACACAGCCCGAGGACCAGATGGGCGACCCCGGTCCTGTCGAGCCTCCCAGGGAACCCTCCCCGCAACCCGAGGCCCCTGTGAAGCCGACGCCAGGACCCGACGACCGACCACCAGCGCCCGGCCCATCATCGGGTCTTTCTGTTTCAGAGGTGAAGGAGCTTTTCACTTACTGGTGGGATACCATCAAAAAGGATGTGGTCCCCACTCCACCTCCTCCTCCTCCTCCTCTTAGGCTGGTTTCTCCTTCGGTTCCTGAGCCCCCTTCTCCATCCGGGTCTGCAGGCCGGTTACCTCCTCCCCGGGAGCCCAGAGTCCCTCCAAGGGGGAGACCACACACAAGGAGACCTCCGTCCAGATCCTCTTCTGGGTCACCCAGCCCTAAGAGACCTAGAAGACACCATCATTCGCCTTCGACGGAGGACACGGGATCAGAGTTTTCAACAGAATCCAGATCCCCATCTCCCCTCCACATCCCTTCTCCGGACCCACGTGAACTTCCAAGGTCTCCTCCGGATGACCCTTCGTTCTCGGACATCATGAGACACATCCAAGAGAACATGGGATGGGATGCGGAAGAGTTAGACCCCGAAAGGCTACGCCTAGCTAAATATCTTCGGCAGAAGGACCCCAAGCCTGTGGTGGTGCCACCATTGGTAGACACCTTTGTGGACGTCACCAAGGCAGCGTGGAAGTGTCCACATTCGCTACCGGCGATGCCGAAGAAAGCTGACCACCTGTACAAGGCTCCAAGGGAAGACCAGTACTTGGCTCAGCATCCTCAGGCCGACTCTCTGGTCATAACAGCCTCTCATGATCGGTCCCAGAGACCGCAATGTTTGAGCACTCTGCCACCGGACCCGGAGTCCAAACAGCTGGACGCTATGGGTAGGCGCACGTATGTTTCCGCTACTTGCGCCATCAGATCCCTGAATTACTTGACCCACATGGTGCAGTTTCAAAATGCCCTGTGGGAACAGGGTCTGGATCTGGCTGAGAAATTGCCAGGTGAGCAGGAGGAGGAAATGTTACAGCTCCTCCGAACGGGTTCGGACGTGGGAACCCAAGTGCTACGAGCCGCGTACGACTCCGCGGACTCCTCAGCCCGAGCAGCAGCTTCAGGTGTATGCCTCCGGAGACACTCCTGGCTCCGTGTCTCCGTCTTTACCCCGGATGTCCACAAAAACATCATGGACACCCCATTTGAGGGAGAAGTTCTCTTTGGTGAGCCCTTTGAGAGGATCATCACTAAGCTTCAAGAGGCCGGGAAGGCGGTGAGGTCGGTCCACGAAATGTACCGACTGAGGCTTAGTTCCTTTCATAGGAACCAAAGCCGTTTTCGTGGATGGGCACAGAGACAACAGTCTCGCACCGGACCACAACAGAGGGGCTCCGGTTCCCGCAGAGCCCAGGGTAGACAGCCCACGGGCCGAGGTCAATGCCCAGCAAAACCGGCCCAGCCTGCAGGCCCCTCTGCCACCACAGCATGACTCCCTTCTGGCCCCTGTCCCTCAGGATCAATTGGACATCAAGGTCGGGGGTCGCATTGCGAAGTACCTGCCAGGATGGCAGTCCATAATCACCGACCGGTGGGTTCTTCAGTTGGTCGAAAGAGGCCACTTTATAGAATTCACAGAAAAGCCACCCTCGAGGCCTCCTGTGCTCTCCTGTTACTCGGGTCAGCACAAGCCTCTGATCAGGCAAGAAATACTCACGCTCCTGCAAAAGGGTGCGATAGAGTATGTCTCAGAGAACCAGAGAGGATACGGGTACTACTCCCACTTCTTCCTGGTTCCAAAGAAAACAGGGAACCTTCATCCGATTCTGGACCTCAGTGACCTAAATATGTCAGTGGCCTAAAAAAGATTCTGCATGGTGACTCTTCCGGGTCTTATTCCCATGCTAAAGAGGGACGAATTTTTAGCGTCCCTAGACATGCAGGATGCATACCTGCACATCCCTGTAGCTCAGGCACACAGGAGGTTCCTGCGCTTCGAGTTTCTCGGCCACCACTTTCAGTTCCGAGCACTTCCATTCAGACTGTCATCGGCCCCCAGGGTCTTTACCAAATGCATGATAGTCGTGGGCTGCGTCTCTAAGGAGACAGGGCCATTATGTGTTCCCGTACTTGGACGATTGGCTTCTCATGGCCGCCTCCAGAGAGGCGTTGTTACAGGCTATCCAGAGTACCCAGGATCTGTTTCGGTCTCTGGGCATCTTGATCAATTATGAGAAGTCTCTCCTGGTACCGTCGCAGAAACTGCAGTTTATAGGTGCAGTCCTGGACACCGTTCAGGGAAGAGCATTTCTTCCAGACGACAGAGCGAAGCGCATCAGATCCCTCATCAGGGATCTTTCGTTGAACAAGACCGTTCCAGCCAGGTCAGTCCTTCGCTTGCTCGGACACATGGCTGCAGCCACTCCGACCATCCCTTTCACAAGGCCCCACATGCAGGTAACTCAGTGGATGCTCAAGGTGCAATGGGACCAAAGGCAAGACCATATGCAGCATCCGGTCAGAATCATGAATGCCGTGATTCGAGAATGGCAATGGTGGCTAGACCCAGGGACATTCTCTATGGGGGTCCCATTTATAGCACTGTCCACGGAGGTAATCCTCACCACAGATGCCTCAGGGCTAGGGTGGGGAGCACATCTGGACGGGGTGAAGTCCCAGGGAACGTGGACCCCTCAGGAGGCTCACCTTCATATCAACATTCTAGAGATGAGGGCGGTCCTTTATGCCTTGCAGGCATTTCAGTCAGAGATCCCGCCGAGTACTCTCCTGCTACAGACAGACAACATGGCAGTGATGTATTACCTCAACAAACAAGGAGGCGCACACTCTTACCCCCTTTGCAGGGAGGCTATGAGGGTGTGGGATTGGGTAATCCGACACGGCGCGAACCTGATCACAGTACATGTTCCCGGGGTGGACAATGCAATTGCAGACGGCCTGAGTCGTTCCCAGGCCAGAGTCCATGAGTGGGAACTTCTTCAAGAGGTAGCAGAGGATCTGTTTCTTCGATGGGGTACTCTAGAATTGGACTTGTTCGCTTCCCCATCCAACGCAAAACTGCCCAATTTTTGCTCGCTAGATCCAGGGCCTGGTGTTTTCTGGCGAGACGCGTTGTCCCTCTCCTGGGCGGACAGATTCCTCTACGCTTTCTCTCCCTTCCCGTTGATTCAGAGAGTTCTTCTCAAACTGTGCAGGGAGCATGTAACAATGATCCTGGTGGCCCCTTTCTGGCCCAGACAGATCTGGTTCCCTTTACTAATACAGCTATCCCGGGAACCTCCGCTCCCATTGCCATTCAGCTCCCATCTCTTGTTTCAGGAGGAGGGTTCACTGGTCCACCTGGACTTACGCTCACTGAACCAGCATGCATGGCTCCTAGAGACATAGCCATTTTGCGACACGGGGTTTTGCAAGAGGTTGCGGAAGTTCTTTCTGCAGTCAGAAAGCCGGCAACGCATGCGACGTACACCATGAAATTGCGCCGTTTCTGTCTATGTTCGCAAGCACGCGGCCTCTCCCCTTTAGGTTGTCTGGTGAAAGCGGTGTTAGAGTACCTGCTCTCCCTTTTCTGTTTGGGCCTCGCCTACTCCTCTATTAAGGTACACCTCTGTGCCATTTCGGCTTATCACCTCCCGGTGGGACAGCACACAGTGGCACAATTAGATGCCTGTCGAGAATTCTTGAGAGGGGTGTTACACCTTAGGCCACCCATTAAAGACCCAGTGCCTCCATGGGACTTACTCTTTGTCTTGGAACAACTCACACTCCTCCCCTTTGAACCCGCCACGGATTGCGAGTTGCATTTTCTGTTGTGGAAAACTTTGTTTTTAGTTGCTGTTACGTCAGCGAGAAGAGTTTCCGAGCTTCATGCTCTCAAGTATAAGGAGTCTTATTTGATTTTCCACAGGGACAGAGTATCCCTGAGGATGAATCCGAAATTCTTGCCTAAGGTGGTTTCCACACTCACTCTCAATCAGGACATTGACCTGCCTATCTACTTTCCTAACTACTCTAACAGAGGAGAGGCGCTGCTCCACACCCTGGATGTTCGCCGCAGCTTAAGGTATTACCTTAACAGAACGAAGCTGCTTCATAAATCGGAGCAACTTTTTGTTTCCTTTACCGAAAGGATGATGGGCCAACCAGTATCCAAACAGTCCTTTTCTCGCTGGCTTGTCCAGTGCATATCATATTGTTATGATATCAAACAAAAGCCCCTTCTGGGATTAGTCCAGGGCCATTCCACTAAGGGAGTGGCCACTTCCTTTGCAACGCTTAGAAATGTCTCCACCTCTGCCATTTGTGCTGCAGCCACTTGGAGCTCTGTACATACTTTTATCAGGCACTACAGCCTGGACATCGCTTCAAGGCGAAGAGCCGGCTCCGGCCTGGCCGTGCTACAGGGTCTCCTGTCCTAGATTCAGGACCTGGAATGATCTTCTAGTTTCCTCCTCCCAGAATGTTTGCAAGCGTTATTGCTTGGGAATCAGTCCTAATGGTGTAACCTGCTGCAAGAGTTGTGTCTCGAAGTAAGATAGTACAGTTACGTAAGAACTCACCCTAACAGTAGATCTTCGAGAACAGCTCTTGCAGCAGGTACCTTCCCGCCCACCTTCCCCCTTGGAGGAGGCATGGCTTCAGCCTTTTCTAACAGGGATTTGTTCCCTTTTATCTTCTGACGGTGGATCCTCGGTCTCCCATTCTGATGTCATCCTGCGGCCGGAAGTCTCCGGCGGGAGATCTGGGGAAACTGGCGGGACCGCCCCCTTATGTACTATGCCTGACGTCGGGGGCGAGACCGATGTCGGGGGCGGTCCCCGCTGAAGATAGCTAGCTAGAAATTTTCTGTGGGGTCCTGACGCCTGCCGGCTTCAGTCCTAATGGTGTAACCTGCTGCAAGAGCTGTTCTCGAAGATATACTGTTACGGTAAGTTCTTATGTAACTGTACTTTTCAGTTCCCGATAAACTTTTTTGGGGGGGGGGCGCTGAGACCAGGAAGCTGACCTGGGTCTGTCTTTGTGCTGGTCCTGGTCCTTATGCTTTCCTGATTTCTCCTTGTGAGAGGAAGAAGTAGAGGCCCCAGAGGACTGTGCCGGCAAGGCCAAAGAGCTCCTGGCCTACAGCTCCTTTTCCATTGCAAGCAGCTTCTGCTTAAGAAGATGACTCTCCAGCATTTTGAGATGATGTCTTCGTGTGGCCTGGTTGAATTTCTGGCAGTGCTGGCAGGCTTTGATGTCGTGGCCAGGGCCTAGGCAAATCAGGCATGAGGAGTGGCCATCCTTTTCTGGAATCTGCTTGCCGCAGGTGTACTGCGTGGAGTGGTCAGAAGAAGAAGTGGGTACTGAAGACATAAACCCAAATAGGAGAACACTGAAAATCTGATGTTAAGCACTAAGGGAAAAAAAGGAAAAGCATGGTAACGGCAGTCGACTGTAGCTTGCAGTGATCTAAAGGTCAGACGTGCATGGGTCGACGGCGGGAGAAGAACTGGGGTGGTGCTGGGGGACTGCCCCTATATAGTCTAATGTCATGTGATTGATGTCAGTGGGGGGCGGTCCCCTGCTGAAGACTGCTAGCTAGAAGTTTTCTGTGTGGTCTTAGTGCCTGGTGTCATAGTCCTACCTGTGTGGCCTGCTGCAAGAACCTCCTCATGTTCCCACTTTCTGTATATATGGTCTAGACCAGCTAGAGGAAACTTTGGGCTATAAGCAAAGTGAGTGTAAAGATATCGATATGGTTGCAGGGAGGGCTGGTGAAGTCTTTTACCAGAGCAAGAAAGTACGATCCATAAATGGGTTTTCTCCTCACTGAGAGGAAGAGGTGGAATGAGGTTGCAAGACCTTTTGATTAATAGGGAGTAATTTGCCCTCCACCAGTTCTCTGGATTTCCATATGGCTGTGTATCTGGCGGTGAGCCAATACAAGGCTGGCCTGATCTGAACCACTTGCTGGTATCTTTCCAGCTGTGGCAAGGCCAATCGCCCTTTCCTGTTGGGAGTTGTAGAGTGGTATATCTGGTGTGAGACTGTATTCCTCCCCAGAAAAATTGGGATAGTAACCTGTCCTAAAGTCTAAAATAGTTTTTTTTTGGGGGGGGGGGACGGGG
This sequence comes from Neoceratodus forsteri, assembly GCA_016271365.2. Lineage (NCBI taxonomy): Eukaryota > Metazoa > Chordata > Ceratodontiformes > Ceratodontidae > Neoceratodus > Neoceratodus forsteri. Next base: position 1,117,248,904 of record CM028133.1, read on the forward strand.
GGGTTGAGATAAATACAAAATGCTGGGGAGGCTGCTCATATGAATACAATGCAGCTTTTGTATTAAAGATAGGTTTACTGCTTTACAATGATTAAGCTCGGAGTTAGGGGTGCATAATTTAGAGTGGTTAGGAGGTTAAGATCCACTGGCAAGTGGACCCCCAAATATTTTGGGGGATTCCAGACCCCACCTTAATAGGAATGGTTGCCTTGTCTGTGGACTAGGTTGGTACTGGATCAGTAATACCGCCATCTTAGTTGTGTTGAGTCTGTATCCTGCGCGTTCGCCAAATGTCGGTAAGAGTGACGGTAACGGAGGAAGTGAGGCATCTGGCGAAGCTGGATAAATAAACCAATCACCTCCATAAAATGCTAATTTTGGATGTCTACCCCCTCGGTGCAGCCCTGCGATGCCAGAATTTAGGGCTTATGCTAAAGGTTCAAGGTGTAAGACGAGGAGTGAGGGGGGATTGGGTAACCCTGTCATGTACCTCTGTGCAGTGCAGATGATGCGGATACCCGTCTATGTATTTTTACATATGCTTGAAGAGGACTTCATGATGGCTGAAGAGCAGATATAAAAGGTGGGGGGAAGCCATCTGCTATAATGTGGCAAAAGGAATTCCCTCGCTACCTGGTCAGATGCCTTCAGGGTGTCTAAACTTAGAAGTAAAAAGGGTAATTTGACTGGGCAGCGTGGTGCAGGACATGTAAGGTGCATTTTATATTATCTTGGGTTTGTCTGGCCCTCACAAATCCAGTCTGATCTTTTTTTGTAGCTGATGGGAGAAAGGGGTCTAGCTTTTTAGTGAGCACAGAAAGAGCACGTTTTTATGTAAATGTCTTTTGCAATAAAGAATGGGATGTCCTGGTTAGTCCACTGGCGTGGAGGGCAAAGGCGTTGAATGCATCATCTCCTGCCTCGCTGGTGACCCATCTTTCGGAATGAGCACGGGTTGCCAGGGTTGGCAGGATAGGAGAGGATTAAACATCTCAGGGACTGCTCTCCTCTCGAAGGGAGGGGTGGCCACTCATCTCCACCTCTGACTGCCACCAGACGGAGGCCAGGTGGTAGTGTAGGTTGGGAGCAGTTTTAAGGGTGGGGCCATGATTCTGCAGGGCATGCGTGCCTCCACGCACACGTACTGCTGTATCACTCTGAAAGGGGTCTAGGTGAAAACACAGAAGTGGGAGGATGGACTTAAAGAAGGCAGTATAGCGCAGTGGTTTAAGGCTCTGAGCTGCAAATCTGGAGGCCTGAGTTTGAATCCCACAGCCCTCACTTGCATACTGTGTGACCCTGAGCAAGTCACTTAACTTCCCTGTGCTCCCAGGTCGCACCTGTAAACAAGCGTTCAGCTCAGTGTGTCTCTCCTGGTTAAACAATTAAAAAAAAAAAAGAGAGAGAAGAAGCCCTGCCTGCTTCTTTGTGGCCTGCACTGCCATTCGACTCAAGGGGCTTGAATATGTTAATCGAGGTGAGGATGGCCTTCCCCCTCCTGTACCTGTCACAGGGGAATCCATGGGAGACTTCACCCTGGGTTGAGAGAGGCATGCAACAGTTGCAAGGAAAGGGGACAGGGCTGTGAGAGCCACCTGTCATCCCAGATAAGGAAACAAACGTTTAGGAAAAGAGTGTACCCTCTAGCTTTTTTGTTGGGCTCCATGCCCCAACCTTAAAGGGTTCAGTATTTTGCCTTCGGGGGACTGTCTGCATAGGAGAGTACCCTGGGGTGGTAGGGTTTTCTAGCCAGCATGGGAGTGTGCAGGCATAAAAAGGAGAGAGTGTGCTGTGGAGCGACGAGGAAGAGGGTGATTGCTCGCTCTGGGTGTCAATTTCAGTATCCGGCTGGGAGTGTGAAGTGAGCATTTGCGGAGGACATGGTGGCAGCCGTCAAAATCAGTGAGACACCTGGGTGGGGGGAGACTTAGCCATGCTGGAGGAAAGGATTCAGTGGTCGCTGGGGAGATTTGAACCTAAGCTGTGACAGCGAAGAGGACGCAGAGATATAGTGGGGCTCTGTGTCCCCAGTGGGGATCCACCACCAGTTTAAGAGCCTCCTGGGAGCTCAAGCCAGCTCATTCAGGGCCTGAAGGGGATACGCAGAGCCCTGGATAACGTCTCTGCTGTGTTATGGATGTGAGGAAGTGCGGGAGCCAGGTCTAACTTTGGGGACATTTTGCCTTTAGATTCCAGGGAGAGTCACCCAGTAGGGGAGCCAAGAGGTGAAGACGAGCTGCCTCAGAGTTGGGAGGGCAGTATGACTTGGAAGTGTTTGGAGCTTTAAGAGACTGGTCCTGCCACAGACGAGGGAGTGACAGAGCTCTGGGAATGGGTGTGATACTGGATGCTGCCCACGGGACCGCAAGGGACAGAGTGTATGCTGTTTGTGAGTGATATCTATGCGGCCTAACTTTTGGGGTCATCTGTTCCACACCCCTCAGATTATGGACACTGTATCTGGACTGGAACATTATCAGGACATTGATCTGGTGGACCTTCCTGTCCACCACAAAATATTCCCGTTGAGATGTTAAGTTCAAGCTCCACAGAGTTATTAATTTTATTAAAGGATCCTGTGGCTGTTTCACAAGTTTCTGCAATCAGGTTACTGTCGTTCGAGAGTGAAGCTGCTAAGCACCTATGCCTTTCAGCCTGCCTCGCGGAGGAGTCTGCACCCCAGTCCCGAGGAATCAAAAACATAAGTCATCTCCTTTCAGTCTCTGTTGTGGTCCCCCTTCCCCATGGACAGTTACCATCAGCATACCCCTAGACATCGGGGAGAGGGGCGGCTGCAGAAAAAAAATGAGTTGTTCTGAAATTCAACTTTTTAAAAATGTTATGAGGCTAAGTCTCACCGATCCCAACTCATATCGTTTCGTAGGACAATGGAGCATTTCTTTAAAAGCTACAGGTAACATGCATGCCAAATCTAAAACAGAACTCGCTTCCAAGGACGCAGGTGCCAGGTTTCCAGGGATTCCTGTATTTTACAGGGAACAGAACAATCCATGGGAAACTGATCCCACTGACTAGGATCGGTTACACAGGAAAATAGAGCAATTTGGCTTCTCAAGGAAATAATGTACTCTTCATGAAAGCTCAGGAAAATTGTCCTGAAGGTCCAGTCCCTGTCCCTGTTAGCAACAAATTGTCCCATTAAACAAAAACTAAATAAATAAGTTACAGAAAAAAAACCTTCAGACTGATCTAGGTGTTCTGCCTGAGGTGCCAGATAACAGAGTTAGCAATCTTCACTGTCACTTACTGCACTTTTATTGTGGCGTGGTCTTCAACTTAGCCCGAGGAACAATGAGAGACTGTAGCTTTAAGAACACAGGTACTGTATACAACTGGAGAAGACTCTGTTTGTAGTACTTTTGAAAAAGCAGAACGTCACGAGAAACATTTTGCTCATGCGGCTGGGTCACTGTTCGCTGTAATAAACTATAGCCTTTGTGCAAGAGACTATAATACGGTCAACCTTTTGCACCTTACTTTAAATGCCTCAAGTGTTCTATCAGCAGACACCCAACTGCAGGGTACCAGTTGAGGACAGGTAACCTGCATGCCCTGTGCAAACTGCACCTCCTCATTTTGACACACATGCCAATGTTACCCTCTGTTAAGTCTGCACTGTAAGGATTCAGTGTTAGTTACTGCCACTGAGCATTTAGAGGGTTAATTAACGCTGCTGTGAGATGCCCAAGCTCTGTCAAGCACACTGTGTCCAGCGCCTAAACCTGCAAAGCAGAGGGAAGCAGGCAAGGCGGTGAGAAGGGCAAAGGCTCAACTTGAAGAAAGAATTGCCAAATGGGTCACTGAGGGGGATAAGACTTTGTTCGGATACATATGTGAGAAGAGGAAAGCAAGGGGTAGTGAGGATTAGAAGGGAGGGGGAGCACTGCGCAGAAGAGGATCAAGAAAAAAGCAGACTTCCTGAACAGGTGTATCTGCTCAGCCTTCACCCTGGAGGAAGGGGGGACCACTGTAGAACAGCAGGAATATGGGAGAGAGGGGAGGTGGACTCAAGTCCATTTTCAGAAGAAAGAGTCCGGAAGGGACTTGCAGCTCAGAAGATGAAAAAGCTATGGGACCAGATGTGATACATCCAAGAGTTCTGAAGGGACTCTGGGAGGTAAGTGCTGTGTTGATGGACTTGTTCAATAGCTCACCGGAAACAGGTGTGGTTCCAGAGGACTGAAGAAGAGCTGCCGTGGTCCCTCTACGTAAGAACGGCAGCAGGGAAGAGGTTAGAAACTACAGTCCAGACAGTCTTACTTCAGAAGTGGGGAAATTAATGCAAATCCTGCTAAAAGAAAGACTGGTAGAGTATCTTGAATCCAGTGGGTTGCAAGACAACAGACAGTATGGATTGTTTACGGAGGTCATGCCAAATAACTTTGAATAGACTTCTTTGACTAGGTGACCAAGAAACTAGATCGGGGAAGGCAGAGGACATAGTCTATCTGGATTTCAGCAAGGCTTTAGACACTCACTGCCACACAGGAGGCTGATAAAGAAACTGAGGAGCCTGAGAGTGGGATCCAAGTGGAAAATTAGGTTAGAAACTGGTGAGCAAACAGCAGACAGAGGGTGGTGGTTAACAGCACTCACTTGAATGATGCAGGAGTGAGCGGCGGGGTGACGCACGCCTCAGTACTTGACCAGACTTCTATAGTGTCCTCATAAGTGAATCTGATGAAGAACTGGAAGGAAAGGTATTCCTTTTTCTAAATGATACCAAAATCTGCAATAGGGTAGGCATTCAGGAAGCAATAGAAAAACTGTGCAGGGATCTTGGGAAAACTCAAGGAATAGACAAAAGCACAGTAGTTGGAGTTTAATGCCAGAAAGTGCTAAATAATGCACCTACATAGATAGAAACATAGAAACATAGAATTTGATGGCAGATAAGGACCGCTTGGCCCACCCAGTCTGCCCATTTCCCTACCTAATGGATAAGCTGCAGATCCTAGTTAACCAGCAGCCTACTTTTTCCTACCCCTACCCCCTAGAATTGCCTTATGACTCTCCCATGCATGCTTGAATTCCACTACTGTTTTCTATGACGTAGAAACCCCAAAGCTGAGTATAGTATGGAACGGAAGTACTGACAGTCACTAGACAGGAAAGGGACCTTGGGGTTATCACATCTGAGGACCTTAAGGTGGCAGGGCAATGCGACAAGGTAGTGGATAAGACTACTGAAATGCCGGGGTGCACAGGGAGGGGTAAATCCAGCAGGAAGAGGGAGGTGGAGCTGCCACCGTATTGCTTGCTGGTGAACCCACACCTGGAGAACTGTGTCTAGGTTTGGAGGCCACACCTTAGAAAGGACATAGACAGGGTAGAAGCAGTGTAGAGGAGGGTAACCAAAATGATACTGGGTTTGTACAAGACGTCCTATGAAAAGAGATTGTGGGATCTCAACATGCACACTCTGAAAATAAGGAGAGAGAGAGGATATGATAGTGTTACAAGTACCTCAAAGGGGTAAATAGGGTATGAATGGGAGTCTCTTTCAAATGCCAACAAGTGCCAGGACCAGGGGGCATGCAGTGGAGCTGGGGGGGGGGGGGGGGAATCAAAGTGATGTGATGAAATATTTGTTCACTGAAGGGGTGGTGGATACCTACAATAGACTGCCAGTGGAGATTGTGGAGGCTAGGACAGTAGGGAGCATCAAGCATGCATGGGATAGACATTGGGGTTTATAAGACAGGACACAGGGAGGTGGGAGGGTCGATGGAGAACAGATAGGGTTTGTGGAGACAGTATATGTAGGTAACATCTGGGCAAACTTGGTGGAAAGGGTCAGACTAGGGTACTGGGGCCAACCTGGAAAGTAGTTACAGGGGCCAGTCTGGAAAATCAGTAGCAGAGGGCCCAGGATGATGCATGTGTAACCTCTAGGTGGCGCTATCCCAAGGGTACTATCCCTGCCTGCTTGACTTGTAGCAGGTTAAGGGGCCTGAGTTCTGAAACAGGTACCTCTACCCGGAGGTAAGGGTTGGTAGTGGTCAGCTAACCTGGGCACAGCCCTCCGGGACACTGTAACCCCTCTCTTTCCCCTCTAGTGGTCTGAACACTGTACAATAATCACTTTCACAATACCCCTTGTACACCACACAAGTACCCACACTGTTTGCACTTACCACCAGGGCTGGTTCCTCTGGCTTGACCCTGGGGACCCCCTGTAAAATAAGGTTATGCACAGCAAATAACAACAGTACAGTACTTTGAGCACAAACTGGAACCACAGTCAGATTACATGCAGAAAAAGTTAGATCCAATTTATTCAGGGGACTTGAACAAGGGAGGAGCAAAATCAGGTTAATTAGCTTAAAGGTTATATCAATCAAGCAGTTATGCATGCGCTTTGAGTCCCCCCCACACAGCCCACCTCTGGGTACCCTGGTGGAGAAGAGATGGGCTAGCCAGGACAGTTGTCTGGGGTTGCAGCTGGTTGGGGCCCTGCGATGGAAAACACAACATGCACAGTACACAATATTTGTAATCTGGAGCCAGAGGGCTCAGTTCATAAAGAAAATGAAACAACAAGACAATCAGGTGACACACTCAGATTAAGCTGTTGTTGCAGGGAGCTACCCTGGTATTTACTCACGATAGCCAAGACTGGACACAGGCTGGACGAAACTCGAGACTGCAGGTGGTTGATCTGGAATGCCAGGAGAAGCAGGGCCCACACGAGCCAATCGTGGAGCAGGGGACTGATCCCCAGGCAGGTCTCTCGTCGATGGCTTCTCTGTGCAGTGGGTAGTCTGGCTGGGCCAGTCTGGCAAGGCCCAGATCGCATGGAGACAAATTCAGATGAAGTCTGTTTTGGGCTGGATACAGCTTCCAGCAAGCAGAACACAGTTCACACAGTGGAGAACTAACTCACAACCCACTAGCGGCTCATAGCACATTTACATGTACGGGAATGCTACAGTACCAGGCAAAGCACTCCCCGGTCACAATTGCAAAGTCTCTGCACACACTGGGAGCTTAGGGGTAGCTGGAACTCCTGACAGGCCGATCGCATTCAGCAAAATCTTCAGTCTTCTTTGGGCTGAGCCTGGCCCACTTCAGTAGCTTACTTTAGTCACACAAACTTGGATTTAGTCCAAAATAATTCTCTTCTCTCCCTCTCAGGAGCAACGGGCAGACATACAGACCGAACACTCAGCCTTTTCCCAGTTCTCCCTTGCGAATCCACTCAAGATTTCTGCTCAGAATTACTTTAGCTCCTTCTTCTTGAGCTTCCAGCTCAGAACTAACTGAAAACTGCAAGCAGCCTGGGACTTCCCCAAGATCCAAAAGATTTGGTTGGCAAGACTTGGCTGTCAGTCAAAGCAAGAGCTCCCCTTCAGTTGCAAAAAAAGGTGCAAAAAAACTCCAAACTTAAGTTCCTACAGATTTTGAATTCAGACAGGTCTTGTAGTCTGGCTACATTTTAGGTCCCACCAGTACTGTATGGTCCAATTTGCAGTCCAGGACCAAGATAGTGGAGACAAACAAAACAGTCCTTGCTACAAAGAAAGCAGGTTAGACAAATTACATTATCATTATCACTCTAAATGATTTTCAGTAAATAGTTACATCTTTCAACAAAGCTCCCTCTCAGATTACTTAAACTGCAATTTGGCAGCTCTTAAAAAGACAGTACACAGAAACTATACAGGCTCTGGTAAAACGCAGGGCATCAGCCTGGCAGTGAGCATTCAGGCAAGCTCAAGGAAGACTTTTTGGGAACCCCCATTTGCAGGGGGGGTTACACATGTATGTCAGCAGTCCACTGAAAGTTGATACATCAGCTGCGTTTGCCTCTTACATTTACTTGCAGTGCCAAAGACCTTCTATTTATTTACGAAAAAAGATGATAAATCCAAAGATGTTTGGACTTTAGAAGGTGGTCGGGTACCCAGCAGAGGGGGCCCACCTGGAAATTTCCAGGTATCATGGTGCACCAGTCCAACTCTGTGTCAGATTCTGTGTTTCTGTGTTTCCCAGCTATGGGTCACATTTATTTCAAAAATATTTCAGAATGGAAAGCTGATATCTCTAGTGTTAAAACTGCCCTAGGGAAATTAACATAGAAGCACAGAATCTGACAGTAGATAAGGACTACTTGGCCCATCCAGACTGCCCATTTCTCCCTACCTGCACTTTTCCTGCAGACAGTGTCCAATCTACAGCTCTTTCTCCTTCCTCACCTTCCCTTCCATTATGATTCCCTTGTGCTTATCCCATGCATTCTTGAACCCCACCAGTTTTTGCCCCCACCACCTCCACTAAAAGGCTGTTCCAGGAATCCACCACTCATTCTGTGAAGAAGTACTTCCTCAAATCTCTTCAAATCTTCCAACTTCATAGCATGTCCCCTCGTTCTTGAGCACCTTTGGTTCTAAAGAATACTTCCCTCCAGTATCTTATTTACCCCCATGACATATTTAAAGGTCTCTATCACATCCCACCCCCTCCTCTGTTCCAGGATGTACATGCTGAGGTCCTTTAATCTCTCCTCATAGGGATTCTGTTGCAGACCCTGCACCATTCTAGTTGCCCTCCTCTGGACTGCCTCCACTCTGTCTATGTCCTTTTGGAGATGTCTCCAGAATTGGGCACAGTACTCTTAGGTGAGGTTTTACCAGTGATCTATACAGAGGCAAACCCACCTCCCTCTTTCTGCAGGTGAAACCCCTCCCTATGCACTCCAGCACCTCACTAACCCTCCCTACTGCCTTGTCGTACTGCTTGGACACCTTTAGGTCATCCGATATGATTACCCCCAGGTCTCTTTCCTGCTTGGTTGTACCATGCCACTCAATCTGTACTCCGCCCCTGGGTTTCTGTGCCTTAAGTGCATTATTTTGCATTTTTTAGCATTGAAATCCTGCTGTCATAGCCTTGATGATGACTCTAGTTCTCAGGTCTCTAATCGTCCTTTCCACCCCCCCAGAGTGTCCATCTTATTGCAGATTCTTGTGTCCTCTGCAAAGAGGCAGACCTTCCCTTCCAGCTCCGCTGCAATGTCACTTATAAAGACATTAATGAGGACTGGTCCCAGTACTGATCCCTGAGGTACCCTGCTGGTCACCCTCCCTTCCTCAGAGTGAACTCTGTTTACAACCACCCTCTGTCGCCCATCCCCCAGCCAATATCTTATCCAGTTTACCACCTTTGGACCCACTCCTAAGCTAACCAGCTTGCTTACTAGTGTACTATGTGGAATAGTGTTGAAAGCCTTACTGAAATGAAAGTAGACCACGTCCACCGCTCCACCCTGATCTAGTCCCTTGGTCACCCAGTCAAAGAAATCTATCAGATCCGTTTGACATGACCCCCACTGATTTCAAAATATTCCACAATCCTTTCCTTCAGCAGTGATTCCATTAACTTTCCCACCACCTATGCCAGGCTAACTGTTCTATAATTGCCAGCCTCCTCCCTCCTACCACTTCTGTGTAGTGGGATTACATCTGCCCTCCTCCTGTCCTCCAAAACCACTCCAGTTTCCACTGAACTATTAAAAAGAACTACCAGAGGAGCAGCCAGTACCTCCCTGAGCTCCCTCAAGACCCTTGGATACACACCCCATCTGGCCCAATTGCTTTGTCCACCTTCAGAATAGCAAGTCCCTCTGGGACTCTCACCTTCAAAAAAGGATTAGTGTCCACGTCCCTCCCTCCACAGCTTTTGTTACTTTTTTGTGGCCCCTCCTCTTCTCCTTCCTCTGTGAACACCGAACAAAAGTATTTGTTCAGGATGTCTGTCCTTTTCTGGTCCCCTCTGCACAGCCCCCTTCCCTCTTTAACCTTACAATCCCACCCCTGGTCTTTCTCTTTTCAGTTACACATCCACAAAATGCCTTGTCCCCTTTTGTTACCTCTTGAGCTATTCTCTCTTCAGTTTGCGCCTTTGTGCTACTTACTGTTTTCCCTGCTTCCCTTGTTTCCCCTGATATACCTCCCTATCCTCCTCCCTCTGTGTCTACTTATGCCTTCTGAATGCTACCCTTTCAGCCTTTACTTTTTTCAGCCACCTCTTTCGAGAACCATAGCAGTCTTTTTTTCCTCTTGCTTTTGGTCACTTGTTTGACTCAGAGGTTGTTGCCTTTAGTATGTTGTTGCCTTTACTATGCTCCCTTTTATCTCTGTCCACTGTTCCTCCATCCCACCCAGGCGCCCCCCCCCCACCGCCAGGTCATCCCTGAAGCATTCACCCATCTTTACAATGCATGCCCTTCTGAAGTCCAGGAACCTTGCCCTTATGTGGTTTAATTCCACAGCCATCATTATGTAACCCCTAGGTGGCGCTATCCTATGGGCTACTACCCCTGCCTGCATGACTCTTACACAGTTTGAGGGGTCTGAGCTCGGTGAACAGGTGCCTCCACCTGGAAGAATGGCACTGGGGTAGCGTATGCTTTGGTATAGCCCTCTGGGATGCTATAACCCCCCACCAACCCTTCTAGTGGCCTGAGCAGTAAAACAGTAGAACATTCACATTCCCCAAGTAACAGTAATAATATGCTCACACCCCTTGCACTTACCACCAGGGCTGGATCTTCTGCAACTGCCCTGGAGACCCCCTGGAAAATAAGACCAGTGATGCAGCAATACCGTAATGAAAGCAGTAACCCAGCCAATAAGGGACACAGTAGCCAGGTTAAACATGAAAACCAATAATCAGGTTTATTCAGGGGACGCGAACAAGAATGGGGCGTAAATCTAGCAGGCAACTGGTATCTCTGATTTGATTCAGGTTGATTTCAGCATGCATTGTAAGTCCCTTTGACACAGTCCCACAATGCTGGGTACCCAGTATGTTGAACAGGTTAGCCTGAAGCATTGCCTGGGGTAGGCTAGCGTTGCAGCTGTTGTTGGGGCCCTTAGGAAGGAAAACAATTAACATGCACTCAATCCAAATATTTGTAATACTGAGCCAGATGGCTCAGTTCGTTGCAATAAACCCAAAACAAGAAAATCAGATGGCACACAATGATTACAGCTGATGTTGCAGGGAGCTACCGATTTGTACTCACGCTACCAGACCCTGCGGATAATCCAATGACATGAGACCTGTACAGATATTTTGTGAAGCATGAGGAAGGGTTCCCTCATGGTCCTCATCGAAACGCTGGTCTCGGGATGCAGGAGCAAACAGCTAACACTTAACTGATTCAACATTAGCCGAACATGCACACTGGAACGTCTTGAACTAGCAGGCCGCGCAATACTTCGGTAAACTATACACATTTGTATGTAAGACTTGTCTTTCTCTGGTCCTTCCAGCCAGCTTGCAGGCTGATCCTGACTTCCAGCTTGATTGCTTCACGAATCCCTTGCTGCTGTGGCCCCAGCGTGGTCCAACTGGACACCTCGGACACGTGGACTGACAGCCGAAAAAAGTCTAGGCCCGACAGGTCCAACCTCTGAGATCTGGCAGGCTCCCCAGAGGTGCACACACTGAACTCCTGGGCAAATCTGACTAATCTGAGCAGTTATCCCCTTTTATATGAGGCTTAGGTCCAAAGATCCTATTGGCTGCCCAAACTGTCCTGAACAGTTTCTGTTTGTTAATTGACTTGCTTTTTGGCACCTAGATTTTGTCCCAGATTATTCCCCACAAGTCTCTGGCAATGCTCCAGAAGTCCCTTTGTCAAATGCTGGCTTCCAGTTGGCTGTTAGACATAAAGATGGAGTCTGTATATACAGTTTCTGTGCAGTCTATTCAGTGTCCCCACATATAAAGTTTTGGTGCAATCAGCAGTTTTACTTTTATTAATTAATATTCCCCTCATTTAGTTAGCCCTAACAGTTCTTTATTAGACCTGTCCACTTTTAATTTGATAAACTATACCCTCGGGGAGTCGCAGCTCCAGTAACACACTGCCCCTAGAAACACAACAGTTTGCTCATTAATATTCATAAGGGCAACCTACCCTGACCTTTGCCCTCTTAACACTGGTGCCTCAGAGACAGTGCTCCAGGCGTCTGCCTATTTATTTATTTATTTATTTAAATTAATTCTGTCTTGCTTTTTATGATGTCCCCGGTGCCTTTTAACTTAATCTGGCACCAGTAACACCTCCTGACTGTTGACCGCAACGGCAGTCAGATGACAGCGCATTTTCTCGATGGTGCAAGCAGTGGCTGTTCAGCTGAAATGCTGGCCACTCGCAAATGCACTCCACGAGCCCCGCAAGGCTCAACAACATAAAGGAACACTCGGGGGACATGGAATGGCAGGAAGTGCTGTGAAGTAGTGGGGACGCCGGTGACAGCGGGAGAACACCCGGAGACTTACAGGTAAGCCCCCCAGATTGGGGGGGAGCGTTACACTTATATTGAGCCACACCATACAGTGATCACTGGTCCCCAGGGTGCCTCCCACCTTGATGTCTGCAACACTGTCCCTGTTTGTGAGTACCAGGCTTAGTATTGCCCCATCACAAGTGGGTTCACTGACTAGTTGCCTGAGGAACTGCAGAGTCCAGGATGTCCCTGCTTCTGGCTGAGGCTGTTGCTAGGAGGCTCTAATTTAGATCTGGCAGGTTGATGTCCCCCCACCAGCAGCACCTCCCCCTTTTCTGCCATCTTGCCAGTGGCTTCCACCAATACCTTATCTAATTCGCCTCCCTGTGTTGGAGGTCTGTAGATCACTCCAGTGCAAACAGTGGCCCTATTCCCTGTCCCCAGGGTGACCCACAGTACTTCCACCTCCCCCTGTATTCCCTGTACCTCTGTCGCTTTTATGCTTTCCCACACATAAAGCACAACACCTTCGCCTTTCCTTCCCACTCGCTCCTTCCTGAACAGAGTATAGCCTGGTATGGCCATGTCCCAGTCATGGTTTTCAGTGCAGCATGCCTCGGTAATGCCCACAATATCCAGGTCGGCCTCTGCCATGATGGCCTCTAGGTCTGGAATCATATTTTCTAAACTTCTAGCCTTCACACACATGACTTTTTTTTTAAACCTGCTAGCATTGGACAGAGCTTTAATATGCTGTTTCCAACATCCCTCCTTTTGTGTCATGCACACAGTTTCTCTGGTACACACAAGCAGTAACTTACAATAGACTGTAAATTTCATACATAATAAGCCATGACAGAATGTGCATTATTGGATTTTAAGGCACGTCCATTGGTCGTAGTATGGGACGAGGTTTCCATGTCAATACATCGATGGTGTCAATGTCGACACCCCCGACAACAACGGGAACAATGCCGACAGCTGGCATTGTTCTCGACAGGATAAAGTGTTTTTGTGTGGGGAGGGGCTTTGCCCCTACCTCTAAATAACCAACTCCGAGTTGAAGTTGGTTCGGGGTGGAGGGGTGCAACACCAGGAATCGCTGCATTAGTAGACAGTGGACCACCACAGTGACCAATCTCAACCTGGCGAGATTTGTCGCTGTAGTGGTGTTTGCTGTAAAAATGTTGTGGTGGGGTGATGCCTGGGACGAGACCGAAGGTAGAGTGTCCTTATGCCCCTGGAAAGTTCATTAGAATTCTATAATGCACACCCTGTAGGGGGGTTATTACACTTATAAGGTGGCTCTAGGTAGTTTTGTGGGGAAGAAAATGAGATTCAGCACCTGACCGTGCATTTGTAGAGATTTAATACAAGGTCAGGTGATGCCTCTCGACCAACTAAATCTCTGGATTTTTTTGTTGCCATTTTATAAAACATTTTAATGCACACCACAAGGATGTGAGGAATGAGATGTAGCCTTTAATGCACACTCTGAAGTGAGTTATTGCACTTTTAAAGCATGGTTATGTGACTTGTTCCAGTCAACTATGTTTGTGGATTTTCCAAGGCTATTTTACAATATCCTTTGGCATTCACATAGTGACGTGCTCATATATGGGGGCAGGTTGTTTAAAATGCCTAAGTCATTTTGTATTCTGAGACTGTCACAACCTGTCCTCACTCAGGATGCAGTCTACAGCAGGTTGCCAGTTTTCTCAGCCCTCCACACCTGTAAGGGCACATCAGTAGCTGCCACCACTCAGAAGTGATCCTCTTACCTGGGGACTGTCTTGGTCCATATCCCACCAGAGCCACTGATCACACAGTACAGTGCTCCTTTAGCAAAGGGTAGATGGCCTTCCCTTGTTCCTCATTCATGAGAAAACATTTCAGTTCTTAGAATATGGTAACTGTAGCCTTTTTATCCCTCTTCAAAGGGAGCTCATAGATTTTTCAGTACCAGCAGTTTAACTATTCCCCCAAACGATTTGGTCACAGAGACATGAAGTGTATAAAAATAATATTTATTACATCACCGTATTTCCACAATCTACAGGATAGCACAATACACAAGTACTATGTAAATTACAGTGCTATTACAGAAATTACAAAGAAATGCACACAGCAGAAGAAACACACAGAAAAACCTTCCTGTAACGTTTTAATTCTTAGCAAAGTAGAAAGATTTCTTGCCACACAGGAAAACTTTGTGAGCCGTGACAGACCAACCTTAGATGGGGAAAGTATGAAGCCTCAACACTGACTGACTTACTGGTATCTAACCAGGTCACAAAAGCCTTCAGCTGCCAGCCACCTATGCTGCATCATCAGATATGTCACTTTGACATCATCAGATTTTCTCCTGGGGTTGCCACCTCTCTAGAAAGCTGTCCTCAACCAAAATCTTGGGTTTTGTGGCATCACATACCCCTCTCATTGTTCTGAGCCATGTCTGCCCCAGCAGGGGGTGACTGCTTAGCCAGAACAAATTCCTGACATGAAACACCTTGGTCTGTTTGAAGCTCCCTCATTAAGTGACCATGGGGTCCCATCGTTACAGGGCAAAGGAATCACACTTCTCTGGGGCAGCTGTTTCTGCCTCTGGCAGCAATTTTAATCTAATTTCCTAAGCTTATCTCTGTTCTCTCAGCAGATAGTGTTAATTCAAAAAGGAAAAAAATAACAGAACAAAAAAAAAAACAGTACATAATTATTGTTAGAATAGTAAATATATTCTCTTTCAATGTACAACAAAGAGAATCTAAGTACCAAAGGTGTTAAAACACATGAAACATTGTACAGTATATTGAGCAAAGCATAAAATCATGGTTTGATTGATACTGGCAAAGTGCATTGATATGATTCCATTTTTTCCCACTATTCTTTTTATTACATTGTTTCATTTTTTCAGTGATATCAGTTAAAAATACTGCATGGCTACATCTTCAGATAATATAAGCAGATTCAGGTCATATTGGACGGCTTCAATGTATATATCTGTTTCACAGTTGTTTTCTATGATGTTTCCACAGTGTATCCCAGGAAGTAGACAGAGAAGCGAGCAAGATTCTGTAGTCTGATGAGAGGAAGGCATGCAGTCTGAGGTATAATCCCTTGCATAGGTACAGTTAGACAAGGAAGGAAACGAGAAGGCAGATAGACAGACAGGTATTGAGAACATGAAATGTAACAATATTACAGCATCATAGCCCACTTACGTTGTATATTACTGCTGTTATTTCATTAATTTTTAAATAATAAAAATTTGCGTGAGTCTATAAAATTGGTGTATTACACTTATTAAATTTCTTGGTAGAATCTAAGGGGTTATTATCTGGAACAGCTGGGGAGGAGGTCACCAAGTGGTATGTTGGTTGCCTTTAGGGGCTTCAGGAGGGGGTGCATTAGATTATAGGTTTCACATAACATAAACAATAGCAAACACAATATTATATACTCAGCCTTTTGCCGAGAGGCTTCTAACATCAGCAACTTGGAAGAATGCAGAAAAATCACATTCCAGTCACTACAGTGAGCAGCCCCTAAAGATATCACTAGCCAAAGTGCAGAACTAGCAATCAGAACCGAACAACCTTATGGAACTCATTGCTGGATGTCTCTTGCACACACCAACTACTGTCAAAGAGTCCAGATGATGTAACTAGGTACCAGACTTCATCTGGCACCTAAAAATGACAAACGCATAAATAAGATTTTACAATGGCAAGAAAGAATGCTGGTCTCTGATTGGTCAGTCTGGGACTGGACCTGTGATGTTATCCCAATACAACATCATGGGTCTAGTCTCAGCCTCACTGTGAACCTGCAGAGGATTATTTGGAGATAGATATCTTTTTTGCATCTTCTCTTAAGAAACAAAATATTCTTCCACACTAACAAAAACATTCTTTAAAATGGCTTTTTTATTCTATATTACAACAAGACACTGTATAATAGCAATAATGCCCTCCAGGGTGTGTGTTGTGCTGGGATAATGTCACCCCTCAGGTATTGGACGCACTCGGCCTGTGGCCTTGTGCCCAACCACCTGAGGTGTGACGTTATCCCAGCACAACACACACACCCTGTCGGGCATTATTGCTTAAGTAAAACTTAGTGACTACCAGGCAAATAAGACAGAAGAATATATCTTTATGAATGCGCCCATATATTTTATTTATTTTAGTTTTTGTTGACCAGGTAAGTGCACTAGACAAATCCTGCCTATTTTCAGGCACGACCTGGGGGAGGGTGCTACAGATGAATGCCAACTGACCTTGAACTGGATTAAGCTGTATATATTTACAGATTTAAACCAAGATGGCTTTGCAACTTAGGAACACATGCTAAAACCTGTGTGAATACATAACAGGCACAGAAACACAGAATTTGTCAGCAGAAAAGGACCACCTGGTCAACCCAGTCTTCCCTGATGGTCCCTGCCTAGTCTGTCTTCGCAGACCCTAACTGGTCTTTGGGGACCCTCCCTCCTCTCTGCTTATTTACTAATATTACCCTATGTCTAGCCCCATGCATGCTTGAAGCCCCCTACTATTTTTGCCACCACTTCCACTTGCAGTCTGATCTAGGCATCTACCACTGTTTCAGTGAAGCAGTACTTCCTCACATTCCTCTTACCCCCCCCCCAGCTTCATCACATGCCCTCTGATCTTGTTGCTCTTTCTCATTTGAGAGAGACCTCCCCCGCACCGTTCACCCCCGTGACGTAGTTGTAGGTCTCTATCATGTCCCCTCTTGCTCTCCTCTCTTCCAAGGCATACAGGGTTGTCTGATGTTGGTGCACTAATAGGTTTGAAAGGGGAGTAAGAAAAATATGGTCACAGAGTAGCAAAGCCATATGGGGTTGCAAAACAAGTGCGTTCACCATATATGTCCACATCACTTCCAACATTTTAGCAGTTCTATTTAAATATCTGTCACTTGGGGAAAAAGGTATAGCATAAATGCAAAAATATCAGTAATGTAAATAAACAGTGATGCAATTGAGATATCAGTCACTAGTATTTTAGCTATACAAACAATAGCCTTTGTCAATGAAACTTAAAAGAAGAGGTCAAAAATGTTATACATAGATACATAGACAGTGTCGGCAGATAAGGGCCTATGACCCACCTAGTCTGCCCATTTGAGTTTCTAACTTTAGTTTATGTATTCCTAGAACTCTGTTGCCCCTTACCCTTGACCTCCAGAATTCCCTTATGTCTATCCCATGCATTCCTAAATCCTGTGATTGTTTCAGCCCCCACCACTTCTTCAGGCAGGGTGTTCCACTTGTCCACCACTCGTTCTGTGAAGAAATTCTTCCTCACATTTCCTCTGAATCATCCTCCCTCCTGAGCTGTTCTGAGACATTATTTTTTATGTTTTATTTTGTATTTTGAAATGGTACCACTACACACAGACGAAGAGGTTTTCCACAAAATGCTGATAACCCAATCAATGTTGAAAGAAAGGAGGCAGAGGGTGGTGGTAAACGGAAGTCACTCAAGGGATGGTAGAGTGACCAGTGAATTACCACAAGGATCAGTACTGGGTCCTGTCCTCCGCAATGTCTTCATAAGTGACATTTGCTGAGGAACTGGAGGGGAAGGTGCATCTCTTTGCAGATGACGCAAAACTCTGCAACGAGGTGGACACATAGGAGGGGGTGGTAGGAATGCAAAGGGATCTGGGGAAACTAGAGGAGTGGTCCACGCAGTGGCAGCTGCGCCTCAGTGCTAAAAAGTGCAAAGTCATGCAGCTGGAGTGGAGTGACCTGGGAGCTATGGGGTTGGGGAGAGGGTCTTACAGTCACCTAACAAGAGGGGGACCTTGTGGTAATCATGTCTGACGATCTCAAGGTAGCAGTGGCAGTGTGACAAGGCAGTAGGCAAGGATAGCCAGATGCTGGGCTGCATGGGGAACTTTTAGCAGGAGACGGGAGGTGGTGTTGCCCCTGTAGCACTCACTAGTAAGACCTCACCTAGAGCACTGTGTCCAGTCCTGCACGCCACCCCTCCACAAAGACACTGAGGGGGTAGAAGCATTTTAGAGGAGGGCGACCAAAATGGTTTGCACAGGAAACTATATGAGGCTCGGCTCCAGGAGCTCAACCTGTACTCCTTTGAGGAGAAGAGAGTGAGATGGGACATGATTGACACCTATAGGTGCAGGGGCACAGGGTCATAATACCTAAAATAAAAACAGAGCAGCAATAAATGTTGCAAGCAAAGTGTTGTGCTCCGACATAACATCAGGCAAAACAACGACCGCACAACAAATGTGCACACCCCATTGAAATGAATGGGACTTTTTTTTTTGCGGGGGACTTCACTCCCCACACACACACCCTCTGACGTGGGCACTTTGCCCCCATACACTGCCTTGGACTATAAATAATCAGCTCTGAGGGGTGTGTGGACTTCGGGGATGGAGAGAAATTTGGGAGGGGGAACATTTATTTATTTTTTTTATAAATAAAAAAGTTGCAACACCAGGAGACCTGGGGGAACCAAACCGTGGTCCCAGGTCTCCATCGCTGCTGTGTGCTGGTGCCTTAGCCACTTCACCACAGGAGTGGCTCAACTAGGCACAGCAGCACAGGCTTCTTCACCCCTTCCTCCACTTCACAGTCAGCGACGGGGCAGCGGTAATTCCCTATCACTCATACCCGTCACTCTAAATGCTCTAGCTCTTCACACAGCGCAATTCTTGCACTGTTTTTGAAGTAACATATTGACTTGGTACCAGTGCGGGGGGGGGGCATCTCTTTCAGAGGGGGAGGAGAGGAGCACAAGAACATGGGAGCATACTATGAAGTGTGGAAGGATTTAAGAGGGATGTGAGGCAATACTTCTTCACAGAAAGGGTGGTGGACGTGTGGAACAGCCTACCAAAAGAGGTGGTGGGGGCGAAGACAGTGGAGGGCTTCAAGCATGAGTAGGGAAGGCACATGGGCACAACAGATAGAGGTAAGGGAGGAGGGAGGGACACCTGTGACCAAGTAGGGTCCAAGGAATAGCAATAGGAATGGAAATGGGGCAGACTAGATGGGCTTACCAGTACTTTTCTGCTGACACATTCTGCTTCTATGATACAACCCCACCTCCGATGATCCGAAGTGCTGGGGTGCCAACTGTTCCTCATAAATGGACGTCTCTTTTTTTATTTGTTTGTTTGTTTGTTTGTTTGTTTGCTTGCTTGCAGTGTCAGTGGCTCACTAGGTAGCACACTCGCCTCTGAGGCCGGGAGATCAGAGGGCTGTGAGTTCAGTTCCCACATCTGGCACTTGGGTTAATATCCCAGTACTGACACTGTAGTGCAGCATGAGAGGGGTGCTGCACTTCTGAGGTGCCGTCTTTCGGATGAGACGTTAAACCGAGGTCCCATCTGCCTGGATTGGTGGTAGTTCAGGTGGATGTTAAAGATCCCATGGCACTTATCGAAAAGAGTAGGGGAATTTCCCAGCTGTCCTGGCCAAATTTCCCTCATTCACTAAAAATACTACCAACAGCTTAATCTGGTTCAAGGTCAGTTGGCATTCATCTGTATCCCCCTTCCCCTGGGTTGTGCCTGAAAATAGGCAGGATTTGTCTAGTGCACTTACCCGGTCAACAAAAACTAAAGAATAACAGCATGTTGTGGCATTTCTGGTGCCTGCATTTTTCTTGTAGTTTAACAGAGTGTTGGATGGAGTACGAGCCTTCTGTTATGCATCTGGGACGATGATTGGGGCAGTGCACTAGCACTACTTTCTATGATGGCACCAAGTTCCTTTTGTTTCTTATGCTACACAAACCCTTCGAAGCTCAGTGAAAGAGCCCACCCCCTCCCACTTATCCTCCAGACCACCTCCCAAATACTGTACTGCAACTCACAGAAGACACCCTGCACTGACGCTGCCCAGATAGTGAAACATTAAGAACATAGCTCTACAGATAGCTGCGTTTCTTACCGTGACCAACACTGGCAAAATTAGTCGCAGACAGAGTGGACATTTTCTACCCAGTGCTCTTTCATCCCGAGAATGTTGTGGCATGCATGCTAACAGGCGAGGCAGGCAGTTTTCAGAATCTGCAAGGCACAAGGAAGCAGTTAAAGCTAGTCAGAGAGGCAAAGCAAGCTGCTTCAGCAACCTCATGTTCTATAATAAATACATAATCCCCCCAAGTGACATAACAGCATAGCACCCCCCCTTGAGCCACCCCCCCTTTAGCTGCTTCAGCAGGTATTCCTGTACTATACCCTGCCTTCTGTTCCTGTAATATCTACACAATCCCCCCGTGACATCATACCTCCATAGCCCCCACGTTTGTTTATTTCACAATTCAGATTAATAACTTTGAGCGCAAAAGGCTCTTTTACAAAGGCTCCACGTTGATGTAGTACACAATACAGATCAGTTTAACGCACACAGTACAGACACAGCAGGATCAAATATATGAGAAAAAAAAAACATAGCGATTTCACCCATACAATCAGGGACAAACAATATTTACAGACGTGCATAATGGAAAGGTGGACATCTTCTTCCTAGTCAGGCAAGGACTACGACTTAAGTGCAATCTGTGGATAGAAGGCAACCTGGTAAAGGCTTTGTCAGTATATGGAGTGTATGTGAGCAGCTTCACCGGGTACTGTTGTAGTACAGTGTGCCCCATGTCCCATAATAACTACACAATCCCCCCACCGTGACACTACAGCTGCACAGCCCCCTCCATGTGAGCTGCTTCAGCAGGTACTCCTGTTGTACAGCCTGCCCCTGGTCCTATAATAACTGTACATCCCCCAGTGACTTTACAGCTGTAGAGCCCCCCATGTGAGCTGCTTCAGCAGGTACTCCTGTAGTACAGCCTCCCCATGTCCCATAATAACTACACAATCCCCCGTGACACCAGCTGCAGCCCCCCCTCCATGTGAGCTGCTTCAGCAGAGTACTTCTGTTGTACACCCTGCCCCTGGTACTATAATAACTGTACATCCCCCAGTGACTTTACAGCTGTAGAGCCCCCCATGTGAGCTGCTTCACCAGGTACTCCTGTGGTACAGTCTACCCGGTCCCATGATGGGTACACAATCCCCCGTGACACTACAGCTGCACAGCCCCACCATGTGAGCTGCTTCAGCAGGTAGTCCTGTTATACAGCCTGCCCCTGGTCCTATAATAACTGTACACCCTCCCCAGTGACTTTACAGCTGTAGAGCCCCCATGTGAGCTGCTTCCTTGAGGTACCCTGTTGTACAGCCTACCCCTGGTCCTATAATAACTGTACATCCCCCAGTGACTTTACAGCTGCAGAGCCCCCATGTGAGCTGCTTCACCAGGTACTCCTGTAGGACAGCCTGCCCCAGGTCCTAAAATAACTGTACTCCCCCGTGACTTTATAGCTGTAGAGCCCCCACATGAGCTGCTTCACCAGTTACTGTTGTAGTACAGCCTGCCCTGGTCCTATAATAGCTACACAACCCCGTGACACTACAGCTGCACAGCCCCCATGTGAGCTGCTTCACCAGGTACTGCTGTAGTACAGCCTGCCCCATGTCCTATAATAACTGTACCCCCCAGTGACTTTACAGCTGTAGAGCCCCCATGTGAGCTGCTTCACCAGGTACTGTTGTAGTACAGCCTGCCCCTGGTCCTACAATAACTGTACTTCCCCCGTGACTTTACAGCTGTAGAGCCCCCATGTGAGCTGCTTCACCAGGTACTCCTGTAGGACAGCCTGCCCCAGGTCCTATAATAACTGTACTCCCCAGTGACTTTACAGCTGTAGAGCCCCCATGTGAGCTGCTTCAGCAGGTACTGTTGTAGTACAGCCTGCCCCATGTCCTATAATAGCTAGCACAATCCCCCCCAGTGACTTTACAGGTGTAGAGCCCCCACCATGAGCTGCTTCATCAGGTACATTCCCCCTAGTGACTTTACAGCTGTCCCCGAGAGCCCCCCATGTGAGTTGCTTCACCAGGTACTGTTGTAGTACAGCCTGCCCCTGGTCTCTATAATAACTGTACCCCCTCCCGTGACTTTACAGCTGCACAGCCCCCCATGTGAGCTGCTTCAGCAGGTACTCCTGTTGTACAGCCTGCCCCTGGTCCTATAATAATTGTACATCCCCCAGTGACTTTACAGCTGTAGAGCCCCCCAGGTGAGCTGCTTCACCAGGTACTGTTGTAGTACAGCCTGCCCCTGGTCCTATAATAACTGTACTCCCCGTGACTTTACAGCTGGGAGCCCCCATGTGAGCTGCTTCTCCAGGTACTGTTGTAGTACAGCCTGCCCTGGTCCCATAATAGCTACACAATCCCCAGTGACTTTTCAGCTGCATAGCCCCCATGTGATCTGTTTCACCAGGTACTCTGTAGTACAGTCTGCCCCTGGTCCCATAATAATTATACAATCCCCAGTGACTTTACAGCTGTAGAGTCCCCCCACCTTGATCTGCTTCACCAGGTACTCCTATAATACAGCCTGCCCTGGTCCCATAATACATACGAACATATGGAACAGCCAGAAGAAAAAGGCCATTTGGTCTATTGAGTCTGCTCGATTTTGCAGCTAGTATCCCTACCCTGCTGCTTCCCTCCCACCCTACCCCCAATGGCTCACCCTTTGCCTTATCCCAGTCCCTCTTGAAGCAGTCCACTGTTTTACAGGCTGCCACCTCTGCCAGCAGTGCGTTCCACTCTGCTACAACCCTTTGGTAAAGAAATGCCTCCTTATCTCCCTCCTAAACCTCTCACCCTCCAACCTCATGTCATGATCCCGAGTGTCTCTCCCTACCCTCCCCTTCAACAGTCCCTTCATGCCTGTCCTGTTTATTCCTCTCATGTACTGAAAGGTCTCAATCATATCCCCCGTCCCTCCTCTCCTCCAGAGAGTACATGTTCAACTCCCTCAGTCTGACCTCATATGGTAACTCCCCCAAACCCACGATCATGTTTGTTGCTCTGCATTGCACCCCTTCCAGCAATCTAATGTCCCTCTTTAGGTAAGGGCACCAAAACTGAATGCAGTACTCCAGGTGGGGTCTGACCAGCCATCTGTATAACTGCAGAATCACCTCCCTCCTCCTAGAGGTTATACCCCTTGCAATACAACCCAGCATCTTTTTTTTTTTTTTTTCAATTCTGTTTGTAGCTCTCCAGGCACCAGAACACTCTTGGGCTACTCAACGTCCCCGCCGCTTCTACCACCCACCGTGATTCCACCTCCTCAAGGACATTACTTTCACCTCGGCGAACCCTCTCCGGCCAGGGTCCCCAGGGAGATTGAAGGGGCAGAGGCGGAGATCCGGTGTTGAGTGTGTGGTGGCGGGCACTGAGAGCCATCGCCTATCTGGGCTGGAGTGTGTTTTTCCTTGTGTTACGCACCCCCCCAGATGTGGGACGCACAATGCCGCCAGCCTGTGATGAGGATGCTCCCACCCATGTCCAGAAGTCCGCCCGACCCCGGCTGTCCCTGGATCCGTCCCTGAGAGAGGAAAGCAGTCCTCCGGATGCTCAGTCCTCTTTCTCCCCTGCTGACCCCCGCGATTTGGGCTCGCTCCTGAACCTGGGTCGTCGGCATGGCACGAGGTGTGGCGTCCAGCACCTCAACCATCAGTGCCACCGGGCCAGCCCAACCCAGCATCTTGTTGGCCACTGCTGCTGCTTTCCTTCACTGTGCTGAGTTGTTCATTCTCCCGTAATGAGCACCCCCAGATCTTTCTCCTCCTCAGTCACAGCTAGCTGCACCCCCCCTCCCAGATGGTAGCTTCTCTTTGGATTCTTTGCCCCAAAATGCAGCACCTTGCATTTTTTGGCATTGAAACCAAGCTGTCAGGTGCCAGACCATGTCTCTAGCCTTGTTAGATCTTCCTGCAATCCCTGCAGGTGGCTACAGGTGACTTTTTTCCTCCTCAGCCTGTCAATGACACCGTTGCTGATCCAGCTAGGTTTCTTCGCCCTAGCTTTTTTACTTTGGGCCTTGCTGCAGGAATTTGTTGCCTTCACTATCCCTAGCTTAATGAGTTCCCACCTCTGATTCGTGTTCATATTAGGCTGAATTCTGTACAGAACTTCTGATCATAGGAGACTCCATGATTTGGGGAGTTGATATATATCTCCAGCCAGGGGTAAGGGCCAGATGTCTCCCAGGTACATCAGCGTGAAGAGACACTGACCACATTGCTAAAATTGTTCAGGAAGCAGGAATAAACATTGATGTCCTGGTACACATAGGGACTAACGATCTCACCAGACGGTCAGTTATGGAGACCAAGGAACACCTAACCAGGCTGGGTAACAAATTATCATCCATTCTGTCTGGCATCTCCTTCTCTGCGATCCTGCCAGTCTGGGAGAGGGGGACAGATGTACGGAACGTCAGAGAAGGGGAGATAAACATGTGGCTGGTGCCAGGAAAAAGGACACAAATTTTTAGGTAACTGGCAACAGTTTTGGGAGCGAAAGTTCTTTAAATTTGATGGACTGCATCTGACTAAGGAGGGAGTCAGTGCATTAGAGCAGAAGTTTGATGTATTTGCAGAATATTTAAACTAGCAAATGGGGAGAGGGGTGCAGCACCCGAATCGTCGAATGCGAAGAACACCCCTCCCTCTCAACTAGTGATCAAACAGGAGTTCAGCATGTTTGTAGTTCATTTGCATCACCAGGTAAAGAAAAAGGTCCAGCTCCCCATATGATGCACAGGGGATATGCTGGACCTCACCCAACAACTAACCCACCGAAATCTGACCAATGGAAAATCATGTACACAAAGGCTCGCAGTCTGGGAAACAAGATCCCTGACCTGCAGGCAATAATGACAGAGGCTAAACTGGACATAGTAGCCATTAGCGAGACATGGGTTACCAGTAGCCACACTTGGGAGACTTCAGTACCTGGCTATATAGTATTCAGAAGAGACCGAGGTGCAAAAAGGAGGGGTGGAGTGGCCCTTTATGTCAATGAAAATATCAAAGCTACAGAAATTCAGAATATGCATAAGGAGCCAAAAGAACTTTGGGCCATCCTGGAAACAGAAAATGGGACAGCCATATGAACTGGGGTTGTGTACAGGCCTTCAGACCAGGGGGAGGACATAGACATGTTACTGTTAGAAGATATACAAAACATGACAGCTAAAGGGGAGGTTCAGATAATGGGAGACTTCAACATGTCGGATACAGATTGGTCAATACCAGCAGGAACATCTGCCAGAACTAGACACATAGATACATAGACAGTGTCGGCAGATAAGGGCCTATGGCCCACCCAGTCTGCCCATTTAAGTTTGTAAGTTCAGTTTATGTTTTCCAGGAAGTCTGTTGCCCCTTAACCCTGACCTCCAGAATTCCTTTATGTCTATCCCATGCTTTCTTAAATCCCGTGATTGTTTCATGGTGGATTCCCTGCAGTGGGAGGGCCTCAAACAACTGGTACAACAACCCACAAGAGACAGGGCTATCCTGGATCTAGTACTGACTAACAGGGAAAGGATCACAGATCTCCAGGTAGAAGGTCACCTGGGGGCCAGTGACCATCATATGGTACGATTCAATTTGGCCACTAGAACCAAATCATCGCATTCCAAGGCAAAAATATGGGACTTCAGAGGAGCTGACTTTGATAAGATGGCCAACAGAGTTAAGCTAGCCCTGGCAAAAAGAAATTCAGGTGAGGGGGTACAAGCAAAGTGGGCAAGCATTGAAGATGCAATACTTGAAGCAACATCCCATTGTGTTAGTGAGAAAAGGAAGTGCAAAAGAAGAAGGAAACCACTTTGGTTCTCAAACACAGTAGCAGAAAAGGTCACAGCCAAAAGGCTGGCCTTCAGGAAATATAAGAGAACGCAGCAGGAAGAAGATAGGGAGGCATACCAAACTTCTCTAAGGGAAGCAGGGAAAGCAGTAAGGCAGGCAAAGGCACAAACAGAGGAAACACTAGCACAAACAGTACAAGAAGGTGACAAGACTTTCTATAGATAAATTAGTGAAAGGAGTGTAACCCCTTTGTTACCCGGGGTTACTAGAATCCCAGTAAGACCTAGTGGTAGGCAGGGAAGGCAGCTTGTGAAACTCCAGTTAAATGGGTTTCACACTGTCTCACTCTGTCCTCAGTCACAGCTGAGACTTGAGAGATGACATCACTATAGAACTGTCGCAGCTGCATGAGCCACATTGGAATCTTCAGCTCAGGGAGTAAGTTTAGAACCTTGGGAAATTCAAAGTCAGTCTTCAGTTTGCCCTTAAGCAAACAAGAAGGAAATCAGTGAGTGGTCTGTTTACCCCCTCCCTCTTGGGGGGGGGGGAGGAAAAGTTCTCTGAGGGCTCCAGGGGCAATCCCCTTTGCCCACTATGGAAGGAAACTGCCTGATTTTGTTTAAGTCTGTTCAAGTATAACAGCAAAGAAAGTGTTATTTCACCTGTGGGGCACCTGCAACAAATGGGTGAGTGTTTGGCTCCATTTGAAGGGGCAAACATACTGTTTTCTTCAAGTTGGGAAGTAATGTGGACTGCTATTTGGGAAGACTATGTCTACTAGGACGAACAAATGGAGCAGTTTGACAGTTTAAAGTTTAAATGGATTTAAAGTTCACTGTAGAGGGGGTGCATCAGATCATCCACCATTCAATCTACATTTTACAGTTCTAAAGTTTTCTGTGTGTCCAGAGAAATGGCCGGGTATGGGCTGTGGGAGTTGGAGGTGGGAAAATTCCCCATCTTTAGTAACCAGGTCCACCTCTATGGATTTCTTCTGTGTTTTTGCTACTTGCCTTATGCACTTGGCCAGTGATGGGGTGGGTACCCAGACATGGGTCGCAACTTGAAAATCTCCTGGGAGTCGCAGACTCTAAGTGGTGTGGGGAGCCACAGGATGGGAAAATTACTCCTTGTTTGATGGGAGCTCATTTGGAAGTACGAAAACAAATCTCTCTAGGAGTCGCAGACTTCAAGTGGTGTGGGGAGCCACAGCTTGGGAGCTTCCTTGTTGGATGGGATGTTTTGCCAAGTAAAGTTTGGGTTCATTCTTCAAGTGGACCGTCAGTCGAGAGGCCGGCAGGGGTGCCAGACCAGTCGGGCTATGTATCCAATGCGCATGCAAAGTCCGGGCTGAGTGCCTGGTGGGTCCAAAGCCAAATAACTGTAGTAATGTGTTCATTCTCCAGTGGACCACTGTGTTTTAACCTCTAATCTGCACATACAGTAATGTAGCCCTTTGGGGGACCATGCAATGCTTTGTTATGTGTCATCTAGTATAAATAAAGCCACACTGAAAAATCCCAATTTTAGTTCTGGACATTACAGTTATTGCTTCCTGTAGTTGGATTTACTTGGGTGCCCCTGTGCAGAGTAGCCAAACCTAGGCCCCTTGTGCCAGGTAACCTCATCCTTCCCCGAACCCGTAGATATATGTTACCCCCACCAGGTATTGCTGCCTACGCCAACAGCATGCCACCTGTCGTTTCCATAGAAAAGGCAGGGGTGGGGGTGGGGGGTTACAAAAATGGAGGCACCACTTTGGATTTGTTCGGGAAGGAAGGTGCTTGGGCAAGTAGGCTAGCGTTTTGGCTATCTGGCAGTCGGTAGCCCAAAAAAGTTGAAGCAATTTCCCTAGTGTGTGCTGTGTGCTGTGAATCTTGTGCTGCTGTTTAGAAAATGCCAACTGTTTACCAATGAGCTGTAAAGCCAAAGTGTGTGTCCTTGTCCTGCATCAACATAGTTTACAGCGTTTGTCAGTTTTAAAATAAAGTTCTGTAAAGAAAAGTGTGGAAAACTAGGGGTAGCAGCAGAGAAATTATGCCCTGGATGTTGGAAATGCTTTCTGTGCAATACTAAAGACTGCAGAGTTAATGGCAATGTTAATGGGCTCCCGCCGTGGAGACAGTTGAAAAAAAAAAGTGCATCTTTTCAGTTTGAATTTGCCTGCTCGACGATCGCCATGAGGAGAGGAGCCCTTGGGAGGAAGAAGAGGCTCATTTGCATGGTGTCGTGTGGTTGGTCAGTTTGCCATTAGTCCCGCCCCTCAGCCAGCTCTTCAGAGTTTGCCTCAGCATTCGAGAGGGAGACAGAGAGTAGTGCGTGTACTGGCAGTGGAGGAGCGTGCGAAGTGTTCAAAGCGCTGTAAACAGTAAAAAGTGACTTTTCAGTTAAAAATCGGGCTCAACCCGCTTATCGAGCGTGGGATCAGTGAATTGTGTGGTTAATACTACGATCGCGGAGACTGTCCGCCCGTTTGAAATCTGAGGCCTTCAAAAATCTGGCTGCAGGCCGTTTTACCCCATCGCAGCAATCTGCTTCAATAGCAGTGAGTAAACGATTTAAAACTGCTCAAATCAGTGATTTTCAGATAATGCCATGTAAATGTGTGTGCAGCTGTATAGTCGCTTTGCAAGTAGCGATTGTGTGATGTCCTGCTGGCAAGTGCAAGTCTGTAAAGCCACTGAATGTGTGCATAGCAATGAAAGTAGCCTCAGTTTAAAGTTTGCAGCCAGAGAGAGACTGTGGGTTGTAAAATAAGTGCAACACTAGTAGAAGCAGGCAATCCTGTGCTGAAACCTGAAGTTTTAAAAGGGACTGTAATTAAATGAATGTTGCTAGCATGAAAAAAGTCCAAGGAAAATCCTGTAAATGTGAGAACAGCCAGAACAGAGCAAGTTGTGCAGTTTGAATAAAAGTTATTAGTAGCTGATGTAAATTAGGTGCGCAGTGGCTTGACCCAGAGTCTGAATGTTGATGCACAGGAGTGCTGCCGCCGCCATTACAGGGTGGGGTGGTAAAGTAAACACAGCAGCAGAGGAGCCATTTTAAAGCTACAGAGTGTGTTCATTAAAGTGGGACTTTCAGTTACAGTGAATTTTTGTTTGTTTTTCTGCAGTTATGGCCTCAGGACCAGCTTATTACCCGGATCATGCCTGGGTTGCAGTAACAGCAGCATTAAATAGATTGAGAGATATTGAAAATTGGTGCTATAGAGGCAACTCCCTCCTGATGTGGCGATTCCTAATTATCCAGTGCGTGTATGCCAGATGTGCTTGAGTGCTGGAAGGGATGTCTTCATGATTCCTCACTGTGCTGGATGTCTACAAAAATATGGCTTGTATAAAGCACCTAAAATTCGTTTGGCTCCCACATGGACACAACTTCAAGAATCTGCAGTTGGAAGCACACAGCATCAGGCGGAGCCTGTGGAGGAAGGTCCCTCGGGGGAGTGTGGCACAAAGTTAGAGAGTGCAGAATTAGAGACTGAATCTGAAATTGAAGTTTTGGATGCTGGATATCAGAAGGCAAGTTCGGATAAAGCATCAGTAGACCCCTGGGAAGTGGGGCCTAGCCCAAGTCTTGAAGGTGAAGATGAGATGCGGGAGGCCGTTGAATGGGAGGTGTTGACCTCCGCTCCTAGTGATGAATGGATGGTCTCGGGGGTGAGAACTACTGCTCACTCCTGGGCTCAGATCCTCAGTGAAGAGGAAGATGAGCAGGAACCTATGTGACCTTGTGAGAAAGGGACGGGTACACAGCCTCAAGATCTTGCCTCGGAGGAATGTGTTCAAGAAGGTGGTGATGCCACTGCCCTGGCTTCACCAGAAGAAGAAGAAATCAGGGATCTGTTTTTAATTTAATTGAGGATGGGAAGCTGGCAGAACCAGGACTGGCCACCCTCAAGCCAGGCCAGCGGTCTCAGATTGACCAAAGCAAGTAAAGAGGAGAGACTGGTTCAGAAAGGCCAATGAAATCTTTGGTATGACCTTTCCTACCTTTCCTCGGAGAGTCTGGGAGGAGATTGAGAACTGCAGGAAATCCTGGATCTGGGATGAAGCAATGAAACATGTGCATCCTGGGGCTAACCAGCATGTAAAGAATAGACTGTTCCACGAAAAGTATACATAGTGGAAGAGAGGCAGGACACTGTTTATGGACAGAGTGAGAATAGTGGACGGAGAGGGACGCAAAGTCTCCCACTAAGTGAATTATGTGCGTCCAGATGGAGTAATAATTCAGGCCCCTGACCCCCTCTACTATTGGCCTCAATGCAAGGACCTCCCAGTAATTAAGCCCGTGCCTACAAAATGGAGAGCCGAGCAGTGGTAGTCAATACTGCCACATCTAAACTGTGAAGTGCCCCTATTGAACTGCCAATATGAATAAACAAAAATTCAGGTGCTCCACATTCTTCAGTCCGCAGTGTACTGTTTCATTCAGCAACCATCTACTGGCACCACCAGATGACTTCAGATCCAGAGAGGACACCAGCCCAGCTGTTTTCCTGTTCATCGCCTGGTAATTGGATGATGCCGGACCAGCTGTTTCTCTTTTTGTTCCTGTTCTAAGGTTCCTTCTCCAGAGATGACATCAGCCCAGCTGTTTCCAGGTGTGCCCTCCTGTGGGTTCCCGGAAGATGTCTGCCCAGCTGTATCAGAAGAAATGCTGCCAGGGAGAGTCTTCGGAAGGGACCGGGTTTGTGATGTACGAATACTTCAAGAGGCTGGTGAGTCAGAAAAACCTTTTTTTTCTATCTTTATGACATTGCAGTACACACCCTACACTACAGACTTCAAACAGTGTGTGAACTGTCCTCAAAGACTCTCCCCTTCGGGATTATGGCCTTAAAGAACTATGTTTCATGGGGCTGCGGCCCAGGAGAGACTCTTTAATGGACTGGCCTTCGGGCCTTGTGGTCACCAGTTGGGACATTTAGGGCACTCCATCCCCCCCAAGGGTGTATTGTAACCAATGTCATTATTGTACTTTAATGTAAATACTGTGTTTTCTACCTTTTCTCTAAAAAAATTCTTTTTTGGGATTGTTCAGTGTTTTGTTTTTTCTGTATGGTAAAGGGTTGTTGTTGTCATTGTTGTTGTTTAGATAGACTGTACATGCAGATTAGAATGTGTTTTTTTGTTGTTTTTGTCTTTTCTTACAGGTGTTCCTGGAAGACAGAAGAGAAGAGAAGACAAGAAGAGGATGAGGGGCTCATCGGAGTTCCTCGTCAGTGCTTATGGTGTAGAATTTAAATGTACTGTGTTATTATTGCTAATGGTTGTAGTTGCAGGCTGTCCAAGGTTGGGGAGGTCCCCGGGTTTTGTTTTGTTTGGGATGTTATGTTAGAGGCAGATAGGTTTTCCCTAGACGGTTGGGGGAATAGACAGGCTGTGGTCCTCAGTGGCCATAGGGACTGCAGTGCTGATCTATCAGGGCTATGCTCTGGACGGTTCTACCAGAGCCACTAGGTGTCCATAGTAAGTGGATAGTGTAGAGGCTGACATGTCAGCTATAGGCCTCTAGGCCCTTAGTGTTGCCTACCTGTGCTTGCACATGGTAGGAGGGGGCCTGATCACCCCCCTCCGCAGGTAGCACATAGGGTGGGAGGGCCTAAGGCCAGGTGCATAATGACTGGGGACAGTCATTTTCCTGGTCAAGGCCGAGTGTAACCCCTTTGTTACCCGGGGTTACTAGAATCCCAGTAAGACCTAGTGGTAGGCAGGGAAGGCAGTTTGTGAAACTCCAGTTAAATGGGATTCACACTGTCTCACTCTGTCTTCAGTCACAGCTGAGACTTGAGACATAATATCACTATAGAACTGTCACAGCTGCATGAGCCACATTTGGAATCTTCAGCTCAGGGAGTAAGTTTATAACCTTGGGAAATTCAAAGTCAGTCTTCAGTTTGTCCTTAAGCAAACAAGAAGGAAATCAGTCAGTGGTCTGTTTACCCCCCTCCCTCTTGGGGGGGGGGGAAGTTCTCTGAGGGCTCCAGGTGCAATCCCCTTTGCCCACTATGGAAGGAAACTGCCTGATTTTGTTTAAGTCTGTTCAAGTATAACAGCAAAGAAAGTGTTATTTCGCCTGTGGGGCACCTGCAACAAATGGGTGAGTGTTTGGCTCCATTTGAAGGGGCAAACATACTGTTTTCTTCAAGTTGGGAAGTAATGTGGACTGCTATTTGGGAGGACTGTGTCTACTAGGACGAACAAATGGAGCAGTTTGACAGTTTAAAGTTTAAATGGATTTAAAGTTCACTGTAGAGGGGGTGCATCAGATCATACACCATTCAATCTACATTTTACAGTTCTAAAGTTTTCTGTGTGTCCAGAGAAATGGCCGGGTATGGGCTGTGGGAGCTGGAGGTGGAAAACCCCATCTTGTAACCAGGTCCACCTCACGGTTTCTTCTGTGTTTTTGCTACTTGCCTTATGCACTTGGCCAGTGATGGGGTGGGTACCCAGACGTGGTCGCCAACCTGAAAATCTCCTAGGAGTCGAGACTAAGTGGTGTGGGAGCCACAGGATGGGAAAATTACCTTGTTTGATGGGAGCTCATTTGAAGTACGAAACAAATCTTTCTAGGAGTCGCAGACTTCAAGTGGTGTGGGGAGCCACAGCTTGGGAGCCTCCTTGTTGGATGGGATGTCTTGCCAAGTAAAGTTTGGGTTCATTCTTCAAGTGGACTGTCAGTCGAGAGGCTGGCAGGGGTGCCAGGCCAGTCGGGCTATGTATCCAATGTGCATGCAAAGTCCGGGCTGAGTGCCTGGTGGGTCCAAAGTCAGATAACTGTAGTAATGTGTTCATTCTCCAATGGACCGCTGTGTTTTAACCTCTAATCTGCACATACAGTAATGTAGCCCTTTGGGGGACCATGCAATGCTTTGTTATGTGTCATCTAGTATAAATAAAGCCACACTGAAAAATCCCAATTCTGGTTCTAGACATTACAGTTATTGCTTCCTGTAGTTGGATTTGCTTGGGTGCCCCTGTGCAGAGTAGCCAAACCTAGGTCCCTTGTGCCAGGTAACCTCATCCTTCCCCAAACCCGTAGATATATGTTACCCCCACCAGATATTGCTGCCTACGCCAACAGCATGCCACCTGTCATTTCCGTAGAAAAGGCAGGGGTGGGGGTTACAGGAGAAAGTCCAGAGAGGGTAATGCTAAGATCAAAGGGGATAAGGGGGCGTGTGAGGAGGAGGACCATGTAAAAGCATCTATCCTAAATAGATACTTCTGCTCAGTATTTACTGAAGAGAAGGTAGGGTAGGGC
This sequence comes from Neoceratodus forsteri, assembly GCA_016271365.2. Taxonomy (NCBI): domain Eukaryota; kingdom Metazoa; phylum Chordata; order Ceratodontiformes; family Ceratodontidae; genus Neoceratodus; species Neoceratodus forsteri. The sequence goes on from CM028133.1 coordinate 1,117,282,187, forward strand.
CCACAACTCTGCACCATGGACACAGGGGGAAGGGAGGTGTGCACTAGTCCATTCACAAAAGAAAGGTTCCTACAAGAGCTCAATAAGCTCAGGGTGGACAAGGTAATGGGACCTGATGGCATACATCCCAGGGTACTAAGAAGTTAAGGGTGGAACTCTCAGAGCCATTATCAGAACTGTTTAGTGAGTCTCTGAGCACAGGAGAGGTCCCAGAAGACTGGAGAAGGCTCATGTGATCCCGCTCTACAAGAGTGGTAACAGGAAGGAGGCAGGGAACTACAGACCAGTCAGTCTTACCTCAGTAGTTGGCAAGATTATAGAGACACTCCTTAAGGAAAGGATAGTGCAACACCTGGAATCCATAGGAGCACAGGATCCAAGACAGCATGGGTTTACAAAAGGAAGGTCCTGTCAAACTAATCTCATAGATTTCTTTGACTGGGTAACCAGAGTGGTGGACCAAGGGGGAGCAGTTGATGTTGCCTACCTTGACTTCAGCAAAGCTTTCGATACTGTTCCACATAGAAGATTGATTAATAAGCTGGGTAGGTTTGGAATGGGTCAGTCGCTGGTCAACTGGGTGGCAAACTGGTTGACGGGCAGAAAACAGAGACTGGTGGTAAATGGTATACAGTCAGAAGAGATGTAAGTCACAAGTGGGGTACCTCAGGGGTCAGTCCTGGGGCCAGTCCTCTTCAATGTCTTCATCAGTGACATTGCAGATGGACTGGAGGGTAAGATTTGTCTGTTTGTAGATGATCCAGATGGGGTGGGCAGAATGAGCAGAGATCTGGATAAACTAGCAAAATGGTCGGAAGAGTGGCAACTGGGATTTAACACAAAGAAGTGCACGATCATGCACATAGGGAAGAGAAACCCTGAAGCCACCTATAGGCTGGGAGGGGAGTTGCTGGCAGTCACAAGGGAAGAAAAAGACTTGGGTGTCATCATCACCAATGACCTGAAATCATCCAAGCAGACCTCTAAAGCAGTGGGTAAGGCTAGAGGGAAGTTGGGGTGTATTAGCAGGGGTATCACAAGTCAGAAGAGGGAGGTAATAATCCCTCTTTACAAGACATTGGTTAGGCCCCATCTGGAGTACTGTGAGCAGTACTGGAGGCCACACCTTCACAAAGACATTAACCAAATTGAGGAAGTCCAGAGAAGGGCAACCAAAATGGTGCAAGGACTGCATCAGAAAACATATGAGGACAGATTAACTGAACTCAATATGTATACCCTAGAGCAAAGGAGGGAGGAGAAGTGATATGATTGAAACATTCAAACACCTTAAGGGCATTAACAAGGTGAAAGAGCCTAACATGTTTCAATATAAGAAAAATAGCAGGACAAGAGGACATAGCATGAGCTTAGAGGGAGGCAGATTAAGGGGTAATGTGAGGAAGTTCTTTTTCACAGAAAGGGTGGTGGATGCATGGAATGGCCTACCTCAGGAAGTGGTGGATATGAATACAGTGCAGGGCTTCAAACAGGCATGGGATAGGCATAAGGGAGCAATACAGATGAGTATGAATAGATAGACCATTGACAGAGCAATGGTCTATGGCACATTCATAAGGTAGAAAAAGAAATGGGCAGACTGGATGTGCCTTGCAGTCCTTATCTGCCGGTACCTTCTGTGTTTCTATGTTTCAGTACTGGAGGAGATTAAAGTTGTACTGCAGATTCCTTGTGAGAGCTTCTTGGCAGGAGTTACTTGAGAATACTACCATATTGTCTGCATAGAGCAGGATCTTAGAAGTGGGGCATGCGTCAGGGAGGTTGTTCACAAAGAGGCTGAATAAGAGTGGGCCCAATCTAGACCCCTACTGTGACTTCACAGGTGTCGGAGATCGCAGTGCTGATTTTTACTTTCTGAGACCATCCAGACAGGTAGCTGGAAAACCAACTGACCATGTCAGGATACAGCTCTAGGCATCTTAACCTGTGGAGCAGCAGCTGAGGGTCTACAAGGTCAAAAGCCTTGGTCAGGTCTATGAAGACTGCCCCAACCAGGTGGTCTTGGTCGAGAGTCTTGTGTGTGTAGCCAGTGAAGTCAGTTAGTGCTGTATTATTGTCAGTGTCAGTGGCTCAGCAGGTAGCACACTCACCTCTGAGGCCGGGAGATCAGAAGGCTGTGGGTTCTATCCCCACACCAGGCACTTGGGTTAATATCCAAATACTGACACTGTAGTGCAGCATGCGGGGGGGGGTGCTGCACTCCCGAGGTGCTGTCTTTCAGATGAGACGTTAAACTGAGGTCCCATCTGCCTGTTCTGATGGTAGTTCAGATGGATGTTAAAGATCCCATGGTACTTCTTGAAAAGAGTAGGGGAAGTTTCCCCAGTGTCCTGGCCAAATTTCCCTCATTCACTAAAAATATCACCAACAGCTTAATCTGGTTCAAGGTCAGTTGGCATTCATCTGTATCCCCGGGTCGTGCTGAAAACAGGCAGAATCTGCCTAGTGTACTTACACAGTCAACAAAAAACTAAATAAAAAAATAAAACTTAGTGTTGTGCAGCTTGCAGAAGCCGTGTTGTTGGGGGCAGAGTAGGTTATATTTATGCAGATGGTCTGTAAGTAGATCGGCAATTATTATTTCCAGTGATTTAGAAAGCGGGGATAATATTGAAATGGGTCCGTACTTGGATACCAGAGACCGGTCACCTCCTATGTGCACAGGCATAACCAGAGCTGTTTTCCAGATAGAAGGGAAGGTGAACAGGCGGAGAGACAAATTTTTTTTAATTTACTATTTTTTTTTTTTTACCCTGGGGTACTCATTCATCTGCTCGCTCCTGCATCAGTCTCACATCCCCAGTTACTGCCATCTGCCGCAGATACTCCCTGACTTGCCCCCCAGGGCGGGGCCACAGCATCATGACTCGTCCATCTACAACAGGTAAGGTGTCACTGATCCGACATTGCCTCCCTGGCTTCCCCTCCAGGGTGGAGTTCGGGGCCAGTAGCAATGACTGCAGGACTGGGAATTAGACTGTGGCAGAGCGGCAAGGAGCAATGAAGACCTGGGTGCAGGGTGACGTCATCCAGAGCGCCCAAAGAGATTTTCTTGTTTTTCTGAGAGGCGGGGACGTGCAATGACGTCCTGTGTCCACCCCGCCTCCTGAAGCAGACTGATGCTGGTTGCTGTGGTACTCCTGGCCTCCGCCAGAGGTCCTCGATGCACCGAGCGTACTCCCCACCCTTCCCCTCGGAGAAGGAGAGCAGTCCATGGGATGCTTCATCCTTCTCCCCCCAGCTGGCCCTCTGATGACCTGGGTCCATTCCCAAACATGGGTCGCCACCTTCGCAAGCGGAAATGAAACTGCTGTGCTGACGGGCTGGCAGACAGAGAGACAAGTTGAACAGTTTGGTGATGGGGACGATGACCTCAGGAAGGGCGATAGATATTAGTTTCATGTCAATACCATCACCCCCCATCCTTGTTTTCTCCAGGACTTTTACGAGGTATTTTCTTGTTTCCTTGATGGTTACTCATCTGAAGTGAAAGGCTGGGCAGGTCCTAGTGCTGGAAGAGGGGTGTGTGAGAGGTATTCCACCAAGTTGAGTAGCCGATCTTGTCACTATTGCTTCAAGTTAGTTAACTGCCCTTTTTTTAAGGCCCTGTATCTTGAGTGCTGTGGGGGGCTTTTCTGAAATTTGTTTGACCATATGAAGGACACTGGCGAATGATCACTTAGGGTCTCCAGGAGCATTGAGATGTTGGAGATCTGCTCTGGGCAAGTTGTGAGTAACCAATCAATAAGTGTTGTGGTCCCTTTACAGTAGTTTCTCCTTGTTGCTTCTGTTACCAACTGTGTAAGGTAAAGGCTGGCTATTAGGTCTTTAGTGCCCCAGTGACTTTACAGCTGTAGAGCTCCCCCATGTGAACTGCTTCAGCAGGTACTCCTGTAGTAAAGCCTGCCCCTGTCCCATAATGACTACTCAATCCCCTCCCAGTGACTTTACAGCTGTAGAGCCCCCCAATGTGAGCTGCTTCAGCAGGTACTCCTGTAGTAAAGCCTGCCCCTGTCCCGTAATGACTACTCAATCCCCTCCCAGTGACTTTACAGCTGTAGAGGCCCCTCATGTGAGCTGCTTCAGCAGGTACTCCTGTAGTAAAGTCTGCCCCTGTCCCATAATGACTACTCAATCCCCTCCCAGTGACTTTACAGCTGTAGAAGCCCCCCCACCCACATGTGAGCTGCTTCAGCAGGTACTCCTGTAGTAAAGCCTGCCCCTGTCCCATAATGACTACTCAATCCCCTCCCAGTGACTTTACAGCTATAGAGCCCCCCATGTGATCTGCTTCACCAGATACTCCTGTAGTACAGTCTGCCCCTGGTCCCATAATAACTATACAATCCCTCCAGTGACTTTACAGCTGTAGAGCCCCCCAAATGTGAGCTGCTTCACCAGGTACTCTGTAGTACAGTCTGCCCCCTGGTCCCGTAATAACTATACAATCCCCTCCAGTGACTTTACAGCTGTAGAGCCCCCCCATGTGAGCTGCTTCAGCAGTACAGCCTGCCCCGGTGCCATAATAACTATACAATCCCTCCACTCCCAGTCAGTTTACAACAGTTGCCCCCCAATGTGAGCTGCTTTAGCAGGTACTCGTGTATTACAGCCTGCCCCATGTCCCATAATAACTATACAATCCCCCAGTGACTTTACAGCTGTAGAGCCCCCCATGTGAGCTGCTTCAGCAGTACAGCCTGCCCCGGTGCCATAATAACTATACAATCCCCTCCCCAGTGAGTTTATCAGCTGCAAGCTCCTCCCCATGTGAGCTGCTTCAGCAGGTACTGTGTAATACAGCCTGTCCCATGTCCCATAATAACTATACAATCCCCCTTCCCAGTGACTTTACAGCTGTTGATCCCCCCATGTGAGCTTCTTTAGCAGGTACTCCTGCAGTACAGCCTGCCCCGGTGCAATAATAACTATACAATCACCCCCTCCCAGTGAGTTTACAGCTGCAGAGCCCCCCCACCATGTGAGCTGCTTCAGCAGGTACTCGTGTAGTACAGCCTGCCCCATGTCCTATAATAACTATACAATCCCTCCTCCAGTGACTTTACAGCTGTAGAGCCCCCCCCATGTGAGCTGCTTTAGCAGGTACTCCTGTAGTACAGCCTGCCCCTGTCCCATAATGACTATACAATCCCCCAGTGATTTTACAGCTGTTGACCCCCCCATGTGAGCTGCTTCACCAGGTACTCCTATAGTACAGCCTGCCCCTGTCCCATAATGACTATACAATCCCTCCCCCAGTGACTTTACAGCTGCAGAGCCCCCACATGTGAGCTGCTTTAGCAGATACTCCTGTAGTACAGCCTGCCCCTGTCCCATAATGACTATACAATCCCCCAGTGACTTTACAGCTGTTGACCCCCCATGTGAGCTGCTTCACCAGGTACTCCTGTAGTACAGCCTGCCACTTGGTCCCATAAAAACTACTCAATCAGCTCACATGGGAAGGCTATGCAGCTAGCACCACTGCAGTTCCAAATCCTCAAATATGAACAAAAAGGGCCACTGGACACAACGATCTGGCAGTCACAATGCTCCTGTCTGGCTACCCTGCACAAAATGCAAGGCCCCAGCCAAAAATGGGGCATATATGTGATCACTGCTCAATATTGTTGTCCATATAATAATACCCTATCAAAATTATTTTATAAGCTGTATATAAAGCACCTAAATGGGCACCCACATTTTTCACTGGCTGTCGACTGGCTACAAAATGTTCTATTTGGGCTACTAATATTATTTTAATGGTAGCCAGTACTAAATTTGTGACAAACCTGTAATGTAAAAGGCCACAGGACACACTATAAATGATTACACTATCGGAGAAACATAATCATTCATAAAGCTGTATGGGGACACTCACGTTAACCCTCAATATGGATCTACATCCATACTCTTACTGATTGCCTAAATAAGACGACAAACCTATTCCCTCGTTAAGACCTGGATGTTTATGGATTCTCAATCTGAACACCCATGTAGTATCCTGTAATGTATATTATGATTTTTTTTTTTATTGAAACTGATTTGTTACATACACAGGACGGGCTTGCAAAAAGGGATCTTTTCCCCATCTTTTCCTGTATAAAAATACATTTGTATCTGTCTGTCTGTCTGTCTATCTATCTATCTATCTATCTATCTATCTATCTATCTATCTATCTATCTATCTATCTATCTATCTATCTATCTATCCCTCTCCTTAAAGTTAAAGCCTCAGAGTTGCTCCCCTTCCTGCGCAGACCCAACCTAACCCTCTCAACTGCACAGAATTTGAAAACAGGATCATTTCTGTTTTCTGAACTTAATACATTCTTGGCTAACGCAATATTGTAGTCTCCATTCCATATTGTTTTCAAATGCTCCCCCACCCTTACTTTAAAAGCCCTCTTTGTCTTGTCCACATAAAATGCTGAAGATGTACAAGTAGCCAAGTACATTATATTGTCAGAAGAACAATTCGAAAAAAATCCAGATTTCAAAAGTTCTTGTGGTATTAGTAGAGCTAAACACTTCAGTCCTACCAGAAATCTACTCAGGGCCTGTCACGATAACCTACTGATTAAGTGGGGCAGATGAAGGCTTAGCTCAGTCGCAGCAGATATATGAGGCCTCTGGGGCGGAGCGTGTTGCGTACTTCTGTGTAGCTGCCCACTTGTGACCCAGAAAAATTGATGCCATAGTGGCAAGGGCCTTCGTTGACCCCGACGTATGGCAAGGGACACGTGTGGGTCCATGTCTCTAGTGCCAACATTCTACCTATCACTTATGAGTCACCCTCCCCCATGACTGGCAAATGACATCTTCCTCCCCCCAGAGTGCAGCAGCCCACAGATGGCCTGCCACGAAGGTAGCGAGCTATGGAGAGGCTGGTCAACACAGAAGCTGCCTGCACAGAGGTAGGCAAGAAGGAGCCACAGGGGTGAGAGGTGACGGGCAAGAATAAAGACTAAAGCAGTCTGCTGTTGTACTCTGCAGAGGGAATTAACCTGTCTGATACCATTCTTGTGCAACACTGATACACCAAGTTTCATCTGTAGCCCTTGCTTCACCGCTTCTGCAAGGAGGTTCTTTTCTTTCCAACTATTTTACTGTGCTGGGCTCACCATAACCGAAACCACTGTCACCATCTGGAGAGTGGAAGGAGTGCAGGAGAAGGTACTCCAAGTCAAGGAAACATTTAATCTGTGAAAGCCCCAAATGGGCGTATTACTGGGAAGCTTCCGAGCGGACTAGGCAAGCCAAGCCTGTGAAGAAGGATTGTTCCATGCATTTTATAAAGACACAGTTAAGATGCTGACTGAAAAAAAATTCTGATATCACCCTTGTTGCCTTGATGAAGAGGGGAAGGATACCCAATATGACATTGGCTTGTACTGTATTAAGGTGGACCTCTTATAAAAATAAAAGTTGGCTTTTATACCTAGGAGTCAAACTCTCTTGTTCTTCTTTGCGGATGTCCTAACCAGAACAACACGTCTGTAGCTTTGTGATCTGCTGTTTTCCACCTGTGCAGATTGGTTGTGCGAGGCCTTTTGGTACTTTACAGTCCTGCTTAAAGCAGAGCAAGCCTACATTCCTTCTCTATAATTTGCATACATTAACCTTGATGCCTTGTATTAGGGTATATGTGTAATTTTGTTTTACTGACGCACTGCAGGGCATTGTGGCACAGACAGATTTTTATTGGTCTAATCAGTATGATCGGGGAATGTCTGACAGCCTGAGAACGGAAGTCCTATGAAAAGCTTTGCCCTCCCTGAGATAGGTCACTAGCATAAAGAGGTCAGCCAGCACCCTAGAAAAGCCTGTTTCCCACGCTGGGTGGAGCACACTCTGAGGATTGTTGCAATGCTGAGCTCCCCCCCCCCAACCAGGAATCATATTTAGAGTCTCTGTGTTTCAGGACTAAGTTCTCTTCCAAGCTGGGTGGTGGGGGGGGGGGGCAGAGGGAGGAAATGAAATAATGTCAAAATGAACTTTGGCTGAAGAGGCTACGGCAAAGCAAGAAGAGCCAAGAAGTATCCCAGGAGCAGGTGTTTGGCTTCTACTTCAGGGCTGTGACCTCCGTGAACTATCAGACAGCTGCAACATGATGCGAATGTTGTTGGTGTGCTCTGAGAATGTAAACATTGAAATGTTCCACCAGCTATAACAGTGGTTCCTCTCTCACATAGATGTAAGGCTAATGTTACTCATCAACTGTTTAAATTAAGCAGTGTGATCTAGTAGTTAGAGCAGCAGCTTGGAAACCAGGAGATCACAGGTTCAAAGTGCACTAGAGCCAAATACTCACTGTGTGACCTTGGGCAAGTCACCTGACCTCCCGGTCCTCCAGTCCACTCAGCTCTGAAAATGTGAAGAACCAGGGCATCTCAGCTGGGATACTGTGGAGACCGTATAGCATAGTGGTTAACAGCAATGAGCTGCAAACCTGCAGAACTGGATTTGAATCCCACAGTCTCTAAATGTACACTGTGTGACCACGAGCAAGTCACTTAACTTGCCCATGCACCCGGAAACAAGCCTCAGCTTAATGTGTATTTTCTGTCTAACTATATAAAGGTGTGTGTGTGTGTGTATATACCTATATATATAAATATGTAATAATAATAGGTTAGTGTGCATTACAAGGGAGTAACACCATTGAGAGGTTTCCATGTCCCTAGAACCTTGAGATGGAATTTCTCCTTTATGATGCACACTAACCTATTTGCTATTTTTTTTAATCTATGGCTCCAAGGTGAATTGACTCACCTCTGGTGCGTGGGACAAGTCAACGGGTCCGTGTGCATTTTGGCGGTCCATCTGTGAAGCGTGGTTCCTGTGAGCATCAGCCTTCAGTGTACTGCCACAAGGTTGTAAAAGTAAGTATCCGGCGATGATGTGGGCTCTGTTTAGCCCTGTTTTTTTTTCCTTTAAAATAAAAGTTAACAGTGGTCCCTCAGCAGTGGCATCTGTAGGGCCACAGTGGTGAGAAGAGGAGCTGGGCGAGAGCGGTGTAATGTGGCAGAGAGTGCTAGGAAGTAACTTGTGTTCTGTTGTTGTAGAGGATTCCGGTCAGTGCTGCTGCTCCATAACCTTACAGTTGGCTTCTTCTGTAAGTGGCATGGCAGTTACAATAAAAGCCGGCAGGCAGTCAATGCGAGTCATTCCTTGGTGCTTGCGCTATTGAGGCTCTGTGATAATACTATCACTCAGACCTCTGAACGATACTATTACTTATTTGTTTTTTATTTATTTAAACTTTGGTAACAGGGTAAACCCACTGAGATCATGACAGTCCCTTTTTCTGGGGTGACCTGGGATCAATCACAGTTAAAACAGTCCATAAAGTTACAATACAATTACAGGTTGACATTCTATGAGTTAGCAACAAACGACAGTAGTACAGAGAACATAGACTGGTGTACATCAAACATTGCAATGCTTATCATTCAAATGATAAGTTAACATTTAGGCAATTTACTACAATTTAAACACTCATTGTCCACACTCAACCCAAGTTGATAACTCGGTGGCATTCGTGGTTACAGATAGGAAAATACTGATTGCAGGAGAGGATTCCGTTTTCAACGGTTGCAAGTGCATTGGTTAAGCTCTAGCAGGCGAGCCTTAAGTCCCTTTTTAAATCCCCCGAGGGAATTACATGTCTGTACATTTTCTGGAAGACCGTTCCAGAGGGGCAGGATGCTGGCCGAGAACGACCTCTGTCCCTGGGAAGACCTAACTTTAGGCACAGTGAGGAGCTGATGGCTAGAGGATCTAAGGGGCCTGCTGTTATGTTTAGTGGATAGTGTTTTGTCAAGGCTTGGTGGTGCATTGTCTGACTTTAAGCTTGTGGGCTAGGCATAAGGAAGTATACTCAAGACGCCCTTTCAGTGGTGGCCAGGCCAGGGCTTGGGGCACCTGGCAGTTGTGCTCCCTTGTCTGAGCCCCCATGGTGAACCATCACACCCTGTGATACAGGGTAGTAAGTGTTTGCATTTCCCCACCATTTACTGTAAGTAGCACTGGTGACCCGTACAGTAGGGTGGACAGTAGAGTTCCAGTTGCAATCCTTAGCTGGGAGTCCTGAGTGAGGAAAGGGCTAAGGCAGTATAGCAGCCCCAGTTTCTGATTCAGTGTCTTGGTCAGTAGTTCGATATGCATCTTGTAAGTGCAATTCTGGTCTAACATGATGCCTAAGTACTTTATTGTATCTACTACCTCAATCCTTGTGCCACTGGAGAGGCTTGGAGTTAGAATTGAGGCTCTGACTGGCCCTAGGCTTGAAGGGCCGAATAGAATGGCCTTCGTTTTTTTACCATTGAGCGCAAGTATGTTGCTAGCCAGCCAACCCTCGAGGAGTTACAGGTCACTAGTCATTGCATTGTTTAGAGAGCGCAGGTCCTTGGAGGTCCTGAAAAGCACTGCATCATCCGCATACAGGATTATGTTTGCGTCACCCCAATGTTTAGGCATGTCGTTTATAACAAGCATTTGTCAATGCCGAATGTTTGCTTGCTGGCATTTGCAGTGGAAGTGCAGGAGTTAGACAGATGCAATATAGGAATGGCACTGAAGTATTGAACTGACGCGAACTCCACCCTCACCCTGCAGAGATGGACAGGCATTGAGGTGTGCCTTTGGGTTGTCACCCATGACGGTCATGAGTCCAAATTTCACCTCAATGCTCTTTAATCACTGACAAGTGTCGAGGTGTGCCTTGGGGAGTTTGGGTTTTACATTCATCTCACTCCATAAGGAAATACACTGAAATAGGTGCAGTATAGGAGAATGGGGTGAACTCTGGGGGCAAAGAGTCCAAAGTGCACCTCAATGCCTGTCACTGGCTGGAGGGTGGGGGGTGAAATGGCATGAGCATTACTGTCAACAATCCGAAGTCACAGCCCAGACACCTGTCAGTCCTACAGGGTAGGATGTTATGGTAGGAAAACCCTAATGCACTGGGTGTTTCCTGGTATTTTTACTCTAAGTTTTTAACATGGGCTTTTTTGTGACCCCTCCACATGAACAGTGACAGTATCAGTTTGTTAGGCAAAAGGTGATTCTGCACAGTGACTGTGCCATTTGGCACCACAGGTTCAAAAACACATTTTGAACAGGATGTGGAAAGTGACAGGTGTACTGTTCATGAGGAGGTGTAAAAAATGGCATTGTTGAAAATCTGGAATGAAAATATAAAAAAACTGAAGTCACAAGTGTGCGTAGAAACTGTGCAATGTACACCTGTAATGTAATTAGTTTGAAGATTTTTTACAACAGATTTTCAACATAGGCATTTTGGGACCTTCGCTCATGAATAGTGTCACTGTCATTTTCTTAATCTATCCCGAACACTAATTTCCCACAGCGACTGCGCTAGTCTGCACTGGAAGTGTGAAAACAAATTTCAGCCAGGGTGTGAAAAATGACAGCTGTACCTTTTATAAGGAGGTGTGTAAAAATGTCAAAGTTGAAAATCTTGACTGAAAATATTACAAATTCGTGAACTTACGAGGGTGCGTGGAAATTGTGCAATGCATGCAAGTAACACAGTCATTTTACGGGCTTTTGTCACCAAATTTTCAACATAGCCATTTCAACACCTCTGCTCATGAACAGTGTGACTGTGATTTTCTTAATGTGTCCCGAACATTGATTTCGCAAACCGACCACGCCAATGTGTGCTAGATGTGCGAAAACACATTTTGAGCGAGATGTGAAAAATGACAGCTGTACTGTTCATAAGGAGGTGTGGTAAAATTGCAATGTTGAAAATCTGGAGTGAAAATATTACAAATTCTCAAAGTTACGAGCGTACGTAGGAACTGCACAATGTGCATTCGTAAAACAGTCATTTTGGGGAATTTTTTCACCAAATTTTCAACATAGGGTTTTTGGGGGCCTACCTCATGAACTGTGACACTGTCATTTCATAAATCAGTCCCAAAAAGTGTTTCCACGCAGTGACCATGAAATCACCTTTTGGGATCAAATAACAAAATGATGGTGACTGCGTTCATAACGTGGGGTCCCAAGAACTCCATATTGAAAATTTGGTGAAAAAATTCCCCAAAATGGCCAAGATATGCAGCAAAGTTGAAAACAAATTATTAATGCCATTATACAGCCTACCAGCATTTCTTCAGTTCGCAGTTGGCTTTGAAGAGTGAAGACATATTTCCGGTCCACCAGAGATCGCCGCGCCAGGCTCTGGAGGTAAGTATGGGGTGAGGTGGGGCACTCAGAGGGTGGGTGTGGATTGGGGAAGGGAGACAAGACAGTCAGCAAGGGACCATTTTTTCTTACAGGTGATTTTTTTTTTTTTTGAAAGACGACACGGGACTTTGCCATGCTTGGGTGGACTTCCAGCGTGGCAGCTGGAAGGTTGTTTGGGGGGCATAGTGGAGCCAATGGGCACCCCCATCGGCCATATGGACTGTTGCCATGCTGGGGCGGGCTCCCAGCGTGGCACCTGTAAGTCTGTTGGGGGGCAGTGGAGCCGATGGGGATTGGGCACCCCCGTCGGCCACACAGTGTGTGTGGGGGGAATCGGTGAGCATGCTGGGGTGGGCTCTCAGCATGGTACTTGGCGTTGTATGGGGAGGATGGAGCTGTCTGTAACAGCAGTTCCAATGCAGTGCCTATGTGTAGGCACTTTGCAGACTGCCGATGGCAGTCTGCAAATTGCCTACACGTTACCACTGCTGATTGTAGCGGTGTTTTGCTTGGAACTGTACACCACTGCATCTGAACTGCTGTCAGAACAGCTCAGACATTTATTGGTCTGGTGAGACCATGCCTGCAACAAGGAGCAGGGCATTGGAAGCAAGGTGGCACACCTATGAAACTTCGTATGGTGGCACTATGTTTCTTGCACATGCGTGCAAGCAAACATTAAAACATAAAATGGGAATGTGTCCTTTTAAATGTATATGCACCAAATGAGGGAGGTGATGGGTGGCCCTTTCTCCAGAAAAACATTACAGACATAATGCAATCATTGGTACGTATTCACATAACGGGGGGGGGGGGGGGTTAATTGCACCTTCTCAGATAAAATGGATGGGAGTGGCATCAGTGTAACACACAAACAGTAGGCAAGTAGGCAGCTAACCCAATTGCTAGGGAAAATGGGGCTCAAAGATGTATAGGACTTTATGCACCCTGTCAACCAGGATTACACCTTCTACTCAGTACAACATACTTCCTGTTCTAGAATTGATCATTTCTTATTATTCGAAGAATAGTTACAACAAGTTCGGGTCTGCTTTATTAAGACAAGTTACAGCCTCAGAGTATGCTCCAATAGTTTTAGAACTGCAAACAAAAACACCTACAGAGAGAGTTTAGCTGCAGGATGAATGTGGTGTTGCTAAACAGTGATCACTTCAAACCCCTAATTAGGAAACACATTACAGATTACCTGGCACGCAACGGGTGGAACAGACACATCAGAGACCACAGTCTGGGATAGCCAGGAAGCACATTTGAGAGGAAACATGATCAAGCTTACCTCAGAAAAGAAGAAGAGACAGAAAGAGAGAGAGAGAAAGAGAGAAGTATGGGCTAGACTAGATCTAGAATCCAAATCTTTGTCTTAAAAGAGGAACAATAGATTACTTTAAATGAACAGGACAAACAACAGTTAGAAATCAGGACGTGAGAACTCACAAATCTACTAGAAGCCCAGACTGAAAGTCAGCTCAGATTCACATGTCAGTGATATTATGACAAAGGGGACAGAGCTGGGAAGGTATTAGCCTGGAGATTAAGGCAACAGCAAATTAACAGAATGAGGTGTTACAGCTTCAGGAGGTGGGACAGCAGCGGGACGTGATGGGCAATCCTACTAGAATTGTAGCACAATTCAGTCATTTTCAGTGCACTTTAAGCAGGGGAAGTGGCCCAAGGCATAGAAGACTTTTTGAGGAGCTGCATCTGCCAATCCTCTCAGAGCAGGCAAAGGCACCCATCATAGAAGCCAAAGTAGCACTTAAAATCAAAGGACTAAATGGAAAAGCTCCAGGCTGTAACAACTATCCAGCCAAATGGTATAAGGGCTTCTTAGAGGAGCTCTCACCAATACTGATGAAAGTTTTCAATGAGCTGACTGAAGGAAGGGGGGAGGGCAGGCACTTACCACAACTCATGGCAGCTGGCCCAGAACAGCAGCATCCTGCTCAAACTGGGTAAGGATCCTTTAGAATGTGATTCTTACCACTGCACATTATGAACATACGAAATTTGCCAGCAGATAAAGGCCTAGATGTCTATCAAGTCTGCTCGAATGTGCAGCTAGCACCCCTTATTCTGCAGCTGCCCCTCCCTTCCACCCTTCCCCTTCATTGATCCTCCCCATTGTCCTGCCTCATCACCTTTTGAAGCAGTCCACTGTTCTACTGGATACCACCTCTGCAGGTAACACATTCCACCCAGCCACCACCCTCTCTGTAAAAAAAGTGTCTCCTCATCTCCCTCCCGAACCTTCTTCCCTCCAGTCTCATATCATGGCCCCTGGTGTCCCTCCCCTCTCTTACTTTGAACAGCCCCTCTGTACCTGTCTTGTTTATTCCTTTCATGTACTTAAAGGTTTCAATCTATGTCCCCCTGTCCCTCCTCTCCTCCAGTAAGTACATGTTCAACTCCCTCAGCCTCCTCTCGTTGAGTAAGTTCCCAGCCCTTGATCCATCTTTGTCACCCTCACGTACCCCCTCCAGTAACTTAATGTCCCTCTTCAGATCACAGGCACCAGTACTGCAGCAGTACTCAGGTGCGATCCAACTAATGACCTATACAGTGGCAGAATCACTCCTCCCTCCTTGCAATACAACCCAGAATTTTGTTGGCCTTTGCAGCTGCCTTCCTACATTGAGCCGAGTTGTTCATTGACCCTGTAATGAGCACACCCAGATCCTTCTCCTCCTCTGTCTGGGCTAGCTGCACTCCCCCCAGCTGGTAACTCCTCATTGGGTTCTTCATCCCACAATGCAGCACCTTGCACTTTTTGGCATTAAACCCCAGTTGCCAGGTGTCTGACCAGGTTTCAAGCTTCCCAGATCATCCTGCAACCCCTGCCATCCCCTAGGTCATCCACCACCACTCCTACCTTGGTATAATCAGCAAACAGACTGATCTTGCTCTTGATGTCCAATGATATGTCTGCAATGAATATCCCAGACAACATTGGTCCCAACACCAAGTCCTGTGGAATACCGCTCGTCACTACCCTTGGGTGTGAGAGCTCCCCACCCACCACCACCACCCTCTGTTTCCTTCCCTGAAGCCAGTTCCCTACCCATCCGTACCCATCTCCCTACCCATCTCACCAGCTTTGCACCTGGCCCAGTGCCTACTAACTTACTTCCCAGCCTTCCATGCAGCACTGATTGCTTCTAGGGGTGGATGTTAAGTTGTATATAGGCATACTACGGCTCCAAAAATGTATCTCCACCGTTGTCCTTCCAGACCAGACTGGGTTTATCCTGGGTCGCTTCCTGTCAGATAAATATCAGGTGGTTATTAAATATCCTTTCAGCAAGGCAGAAGGCCCCAAACCCACAATGTGCCATAGCCAGGGATGGGTTCTATGTGATGGCGGCGACTGCCAAAGGGTGATCGCCATTACGGCAAAGTTGGAGCACCAAAAATCAATTTTGGTGCTCTGACTCCCTGGCACAGAACAAAACTGCACTGGGGACTTGCATTTTTACATGTATGGGGGCTGTGCCCCTGCACCCTCATCAGGGGGCTTCACTCCATAACACCTACTTAAGATTCTCAACTCAGGGGGTGCATGTGGGGGGGCAAAATGTAAAAAATTAAATTCGGGCCTGGTACAACAAAAAATTAACCTTTGCCCAGACCTGAACCCAGCACCCTAGTCACCATAGCCATGAACCGACCCGCTACACCACACAGCCAGCTAGGCAACCTACTGCAACCCCACCCCTCAAATCCACTCTTAGCCCTCACTGAGTGTGTTCGCTCCCCCCCCGCATGCATACCTATAGTGTGCTCTCCCCCCCCAGAGAATGTACCTGTAGCAACTTCCTGTCACTACATGCGCCAACCCACCCCATCTGGTCAGTGTATACCTCAGGGATGTATCGTTCCCTGGTCAGGCCTCACCTGGAGTACTGTGTCCAATTCTGGAGGCCACACCTCAGGAAGGACATAGATAGGCTGGAGATGGTACAGAGAAGAGCAACAAAGATGGTGCAGGGCTTGCATCAGAAACCGTACGAGGCAAGACTGGATGACCTAAAATTGTACTCTCTAGAACAACGCAGGAATCGTGGGGACATGTCAGAAACATTCAGATACCTTAAAGGCAACAACAGGGAGCACATGCAGAACCTCTTTCAGGTAAAGGATTACAGCAGGACCAGAGAGCACAGCCTTAGGGAGGGAAGTTCAGAAACAATACGAGGAAATTCTTCATGGAGTGTGTTGTGGAACCATGGAATAGCCTGCCGGAGGTGGTGGTTGGAGCCAAGACAGTGGGTGAATTCAAGTGGGCATGGGTCAGACACTGTGGGATAGACAAACAGGCAGCTAAGTAGGGGGAGTAGGGAGTCAAGAGCAGACTTGATGGATGGTACAGTCCCCATCTGCCCCAACATCTATGTTTCTATGCAGAAAAGATTTTGATGAGGTTAATTGGCAGTTCCCAAATTAAACATTGCATTCCTTTGAATTTGGCTCTAAATTTTATACATAGTATTGATGCCTCTATTCAACCAAGAGGTTACAGTGAAGTAAATGGCCTCCAATCACCTCAATTTCCATTACGGAGAGGCACTTGGCAGGGTGCACACTATTGCCCCTATTGTTCACTTTAAGCTTGGAGCCTCTGGCAGTCATAGTACACCAGGCTGACAATTCAGAGTGTCAAATTACTGGCACCCAGCATGAATACAAACTGTCCCTTCATGCAATGCCTCCTTATTTTTTTGAGGCTCTCAGATCTCAGTACCAGCTGTGACAGACCTCTTGGAAAGATTTGGGAGCCTAGCATGCTGTAAAATCAATTATTCAAAATACGGGATGATGTAGATTAGTAGGGTGTGCAATCTGCAGATCAGATAGCAAATCTCATTTGCTTGGGGAAAATAACCTGACAGGTACCTGAGAATTTCACTCATCCTAGCACTAGATAAGTTATTGTCGATTAATTATACTCCTCTACCTAGCACTATCCGAAGGGACATAGCTAGATGGGCCACAGTCCCCATCTCAGTAATGGGCAGCGTAGATAACAGAAAAGATGCACATCTTACCCCACCTATTATTTCTGTTTCAAACTCCCTCATCCCCATACCAGAGCAGTTTTGGAAAACACTTCTCAATGACCTACAGTGATTTATTTGGGGAGGGAAGAAACCCAGGGTAAACTAGCAGATTACGACTGCTCTGAGAGAATCAGGTTGCTTGCCGTTACCTAACCTATGCAGATATTATTTAGCATCACAAGCAGTGTGTTTAAGCTCCTGGGTAAAAAGAAGGATGGACTCCCAGTGGGTCTCAATGGAACATTGAAGAGATACTTCCAGTGTCAGTTTAGGCACTGCCACTGGAGCCCTTTGATTCATAACTACTACAAAAAGTAAAAAAAAACCATAGGGCGCTCAACCATTGGAAATAGTGCTGCAAAAGTTGGAGCATGAAAGTGTAGCTCCAGTATGAAGGAAGTTCACCTCGAAGACCCTGACCAAGTTTTTCTACACACCAGTGCTGACTAACACTTTGGCAGTGCCATGGCGGATGAATACCAGAGGAATTGTGGTGGCTTGGGGACCCCCACACAAATGTATTTTGGGACTATCCAGCAAAATTCAGGTATTGGACACAAGTCCACCAGGCCATCGAACAAATCTTGGACACAGAATGTTCTTTTTCCTTCACAGATATGATATTGGGCCTCCTAACAGCAGGGATATTATCACCCCAAAAAAGAAACTTATGTATTATGTTAACAACTGCACATTACACTATCACCTTACACTGGCTATCAGAAATTTCTCCACAGTTTGTCACCTGAAAAAACAAAATACAGCACATCACCGGTCCAACTGGCACAGGGGTAAGGTGCCAACCTGTGGCACCAGCGACCCGGGTTTGGGAACGGACTCAGGTTGCCAGAGGGCCAGCCGGGGAGAAGGATCAAGCATCCTGCGACTGCTTTCCTTCTCAGGGGGGAGGGTGGGGAGTGCACTCAGTGCACTAGGGACACCTGTTAGAGGCCGGGTGCATGACAGCACCAATGCCAGCGTGCCGGGGAGGGGCAGATGCTGGTCATCATTGCACATCCCTGCCCCCGTATATGGGAAAAAAAATCTTACAGTTGGCCACCTCCATGAAGCCAGCCTCCTGGCCAGCTCTCCCAGTCAGTTACTGGTCTCATGGCACCTGGCCAGTGCTGTGACCCCATCCCTTGGGGGGTAAGCCTGGAGTCTCTGGGGAAGAGCATGGCACGGAGATGGGAGTCAGGAGGCGCTGTGACCAGGCAGATAATTGGCGGCCGGCAGCGGGGCAAAAAAATAAAAAAATACAGGATATCAGGAATATGGAACAGGTTATTGTCTCTGTGACTCTGAGGCTGAGCTCCTTATTGGATATTTGGCATCCATGGGACACCTATTGGACACATTTAGAGACAAACTCAGCAGACACCTGACACATCCAAAGTTTTTGTACTAATTTTATTGATCTCAACAGGTTGACCCAAGCTGTTATGAAGGTACTGACTCAATAAATACCCCAACACCTTCTTGAGGGGAGCATCCCTCAAGGCAAAAAGGTTGGATAGAACACTGAACTGCACCCTCACAACCTACAAATTGTATTGGAACAAACAATACCTTTTATAAAAAGTTAAATGCATTGTTAATCACAGAATTGTTCTGGTTACAGGAGCACTGTTAGCTCCTGTGTTGCAAATTAATAGTTCTGTTATTTAAGTGAGAACATTCAGTTAGTTGGAGTATATGAAGGAATAACCAGCTGATGCGGGTGATTAGAGGGCAGAGGCGAAGTGTTTAATCAACCACAGAAGCTGGTTATTCTAATATCTCAGGTGAATATTATTACTACTAGAATTTTGAACCTAAGATTTTGAAAGTTCTGGTGGTAGTTAAAGTGGAAGGTACTTTGCTCCTTTTTCCTGTGGACTAAATGAATAAACTACTGTGAGAGTGTCTGAAATGTGGATAACCTACTCTGGGTGTGTTTGAAATGTGGATAACCACTCTTGGTGCATTTGAAATGTGGATAACCTACTGTGGGTATATGGAAAATGTGGATAACCTACTGAGTTGTGTCTAAAATGTGACTGTTATGGTTTTGTGGGTATTAAGTAATGAATTTTTCCTGTGTTCTTAATGGCTTCTACAGATACCTGTACAGATCAGGCACAACTCAGATTCCTGACATTTGTATTACACATGTTCTCATATATTTGAATAACGTTAAGCTTATGAAAAAAAAAGGATGGCTTTGACAGAGTGAGGGTTTAGTTGTTGCTCAGGCCAGTAGCAGTGGGGGGGGGGATAAACCCCCTTAAGGACAATAGGTCCTGAACTCCAGGCAGACTAGATGGCTCTTTGGTCTTTTTCTGCCAGCCATTGTCTATGTATCTACCTGTAATTCACAGGGTTCTAAAATGGTCCTCACCAGCAACGGGTAATCTAAAACACCCACTGGGATAACTAAATAGCTTATATAGGTAGAGCACTAACCCCAATTTGGGCCAGTATTTAAAAACAGCTTTTACTGGGAAAAAAGTACTTGCAAATTCATCACAGTTCTGTAAGGAAGCAAATCAGGGTTTAACTGAGTCAGGCACTGTAGTTAAGTGTACTGTAGTATGTTTATTTATTTATTTATTTAGCTTTTGTTGATGGGGTAGGTGCCTTAGGCAAAAACCCTGCCTATTTTCAAGCACCACCCGAGAGGGTACACTACACAGTTGACATTTACAGTACAGTGATAAAGTACAAATAATGCAGTACAATACAGCATATGGTACAGACAATTTATATCCATGCAGGGATGGATGGTCAGAAGTAAAAAACAACAGAACTTACATATAGTATTAACCTTCTTTGCAAGCAATAACGAGAGCAGGTGTTGATATTAGGCTATGAAAATTCTACAATTCAGAGATCAATAAAATGATGATGTATTTTTTTTAAATACAAAAAAATGCAAATGTGCCACTAATCCTTATATATTTACAAAATAGTCATAGTTTAAAAAGAACATTTCCACAAATATAGTTATGTATTAATATTAGTCACTGCTAGCCCTGCCCTCTTATATCACTGTCCGTGATTACTGTTCACTGCTTGCTGGTGAACATCTAGAAAAGGTGGTTCACAATTACCTGTTTTAACATTTTGGTTAGAAAGTACTGAGCTCATCCTTGTAATTGGATTAACAGGCAATCTCTGAGTGACTGCGGCTAATTTATAATGTGCATTGAGCACTTTGCTAAATGGTGTCTGTGAGTGAATGGGCTGCGCTGAGCCCTCTCTCCAAAAGCGAACACAAGTGGTGTGCTTCCCAGGGCCTGCCTGATGCTCGGCCGCTGGCATTCCAGTAGAAGGCGTGCCTAGTCCCTCAGGTTGCCTGTTGCTTACTGTCACATGAAACACTGGGGGAAGTAAGGGGTGGGATCGACCCGATGGCCCGACCAAGACATCAGAAGCTCAGGTACAAGCAGTATCAATAATACTGACAGTGATTCTGCGTGTGTCTCAGTGAAAGACCAAAAGCTATTGACTTCATTTTAAACTCAGGACATCATGCCTCTGCAAGTTAAGGCTTCTATAATCCATGCTGTCTTGACCCCTGTCCTAAAAGAGACTTTATGAGTACCACTTTTATTTATGAATGTTCCTGTACCCCGCCAAGCCCCAATTCAGACAGTTTCCTGAAAATCACAAGGTAAAATATATACACCGTTTTCATGTTTAAGCAATACCCAGTCACAAATGTCACATGAAACCATAATGTTGTAGTGCAACATTTTTCTTGAGAATGTCAGTATTGTTTAAACATGCTGTGTATTACAGAGATACTGTATTTGAATTGGAGAGCATTGCATTGACTAGTTAGGGTCTCTTTCTGTGAGTCGGATCCCTATGGGCCAGCAACTCACAATCATCCTGCAGCAAAGTACAGTATGTGCCAACCATATCCCATCAGGGTGCACCAGGCACAAATAAGAGGGAGGGGGAGGTGCTCCCAGCGCTCTCCATCCTGTACTGCAACGTATCAAATCTAACCTCAAATGCTGCACCAGGTACATGAAGGGGCTGGGGTGGGATGGGGAAGTTTCAAGTCCTGCAGTGTATTGTGAGCTGTGCATATCCCAGCATGGTGCACCCTGCACAAAGGGTGATGGAGTGTGGGATGGGGGTACATTCCCATTTCTGCAGTGTACTAGTGAGTGTATGCCACATGTATCCCAACAGGGTGAACTAGATACAATGCAGGAGGGTGGAGGGGCCCCATTCTTGTAGCACAGTAGTCATAACACTCGAGGAATTCCAGCCTGCCAGCCACATGATATCCCAACAGGAGCCTCAGATGGAAAGAAAGGGGTGTCAGATGAGCAGTCTTGCAGCGCAATACATCATGTCCCTTAGGGAAGGGATGGCGCTCCCAATCCAGAAGCGCAGTGTGCGCTTTTTTTTATTTCAGCGGGGTGCATGTGTACAATAAGTGGGGGTGGGGTGGTGGCGTTCACAATCCTGCATGGCAATATACGGTACCTGCCATACATATCACATCACGAGACTCAGTAGTGGTTGTGGTGGGGTGGGGAGGAGGGGCTCACAATCTTACTGTCCAATAGTTACTATATCCCGAGTGCCAGGCAAATGGAAAGGGTGCTTGCAATCCCAAGGTTCATATGTGTCTTAACCCTACATGCGGCATCCCATACAAGGAAAAGGGGGTGCTCCCAGTCCTGCCACCACCATTTCAATTGGGTGCACCAGGTACAATATAGGGGTGGCAGAAACTCACGATCACGTAGAGCATCTTGTGCTACTGTATACAGAGTATGCAGTATATCCCATCAGATTTGCGTGTCTCCCACAGCTGTGAACGACTAAACAGAACGATTTGACCCTATACCTCAGGTGAACCCGGACATGGACTACTATGTGGTTTCATGTGTTTCTTATCACTAGTGAGTACAGATATTTCTGAACCAAGCAGAAGCAAATGATAAATGTTGAGAGGGGAGGTTGACTTCTTTGATGATCAGTTGATGCACCATTAAGGTCTTTTTTCGTTTATGACCCCAAACAGATGACTACCATATACTGACACATGGAGGAGGGCTTGGGATCAGGGTCCCTGACCTATAATCCTCCAAAGGAATCAAGGGCAATGATCACATTCAGTAAAAATACCACCAGCTTAATCTGGTTCAAGGTCAGTTGGCATTCATCTGTTTCCCCCTCCCCCGGGTCGTGCCTGAAAATAGGCAGAGTCTGTCTAGTGCACTTATTCGGTCAACAAAAACAAAATAAATAAATATTTGAGGGACAATTAGAAAAGTTTCCTTAAAAGGGCCCCCCCCACACACACACACAGGCACGCATAACCCTTACATTCTCAGGGGAAGAGGCACCCTGTGGAATGAATCACTGGATACACTTTATTTTCATCAATTAATATATCAAATATTGTGTCATTCAGACTACTGTCCATACACAGTTGGACAAATGTTTGTTCCGCCGCAAAATAGAAGTGACAATAAAGATGTCATATTCATATAACCCCACCTACACACACACACACACACACACACACACACACACACACACAGACACATACATATATTTCTTTTACTGTACGTTCAATAGTCTCTTCTAGTAGTCATTGATTATATTTGCTCTAAGTCCTTTGTGAGGAAAATAAAGCCATCTACAGCAGAGCTATGTCAATTTATTAAATGTAGAGCTGTATTTGTACAGATACTTCCATACAAACGTCAGCATGTACGAAATACTTTGGCCAGTGCTTATATAGGACAGATCGTCAACTACCCGGCTGACTGTATCCAATTACTACACTATGGGGTCCAAAACATTTCACCCATTCTGTTCTATGGTAAAAGCCTTCTGATTCATATGTGTGGATCCAAGGAATGAGGTTATATCCAATTATTTGTAGATCTGTGGTCTAACGAGTTATAACATGCATGTACTGTAGTAACTAGAATTGTGAATACATGCTAGGCGAAACCCGGGAATTACTCTAGGCATCCATGGATAAGGGCTACATCCAAATAGTACTTATTGGTCCACAGAATACACACAATTATTAGAAAACAGTAGAGGGCCATAGCCAAATAATCACTACAGATGGGGATCCATGGCACACAAAAGCTATCCAATTATTCGACAGTTTAGATTAGAATTGTGGGGCCATGGATAAGGGCTACATCCAATTACTAATCACGGATTAATGGAATACAACAGCTTTAACATATTAGAATAGAACTGCTTGTTCATGCTTAAGTGCAATATATCCAATTATTAATTGCGGATCAATGCAAGGGCTATAGTAAATTAAAGGGCTCCATTCCAACTAGAATTAAGATCCACTGTGTGTAGCGAGTTATACCCAATTTCTGTCCGATCCTTGAGCTACAATGACCATGTGCAATAGAAATCAGAATTGTGGATCCATGGAATGTATAAGTTTGTATCAAACTATCATGGTAAATTGTAGAACCACGGAATACAAGACGGCTATATCCACTTGTTACTCTCCCATACCAATATTAGAAGCAATGTCCAGATTCGGTTGGTTTGTGTCCTGCCTTCTGATTGCTCTGGTTTGGGTATGTCATTTTGGGGAAGATGAACGGTCCCATTCCTTCCTTTCATGTATGCAGTACCTGGCATATGAACTAGATTTTTTGTACTATCATTTCTTTATGCTTAGTTGATCGTCCAGGGGGCTCAGATCTAAGATTATTAAATGGAGGTTGTGCTTGAGCTGCTTGGTATATAAGAAAGAGATCAAAGTCTCCAGCTAATGTCTGTAAAAAGCAAAAGTGAGAATTATTTTGGTATATTTTTCGTTCCTCTCAGTTTCGAAGTACTGTATCTCGATTTGCTCAAAATCAGAGTTATCTGAACATACAAGGTATAGTTTGCATATCTGAGACAGCAACAAGTACTGCAGAGCCGAAACAGGTCCTGTATAGGGAGATATTTGGTGGCTCATAGGAATTTAAAGGCATACTGACAGCAGACCCCCTTTTATACAACCCCCAAACTCATTTGCATGCTTTCCTCTCTTTAGCGGGGGACTGTAACTTCTAAATTTGGTATTTGTCTCTCCAAAGTACCTTTCTGCCACTTCTTCAGTGTGGCAGTCATTTCAGCATGAAATTGAATGTGTCTGAAAGTCGACAGCTTTCCATTTATTGTATATTCATTGGCTGCTCGCTCCCAAACCCCTCCCGACTGGAAGGAGCACAAGTTTTGGGATTCCCATGCATTGTCCCCTGCTCTGCAGCTTGTGTTTACAACAAGCACTGAAACACACTCGGGCCTTTTTTTACAGGTAACCTCCATGATCCTGACATGAATGGGTCTGAAAGGTTTTTTTTTACGGTGCATTACCAGTAAAGAGCTCGGGTACCAGCTCAATGTGTATTGTGAGTTGCGATGGGCCGTGCTGCAGGTGTCACCTTTAGTGTCAGCATTGAGAAAGCGAGAAAGAGAGAGAGTAGAGAGGAAGAAGAAAAAAAAAACACCCCACACACACAGAGAAAGAAAAAAACATTCTGTGTTGGAACCAGAAACTGTCCAGACATCAGGCCCAGTCCCTTTGTGCTACTCTTTTTTTGTGTGCTATGTCGACGTGCCTCCCTAAGAATAGAAAGTGCAAATATAATTGATTATTTATGTAATTCACATGTCACACTCCGGGCATTAGGGAACATTAAAAGGGAGTAGGTGGCTTCCACCGATTCATGCAGCTTCAAAGTATCAGTCAGAAGTCTCATATTCCATATATTTCACTATTTAAGTGCTTTTATGGGTACGAGAAACTATTTTCTGTTTTTTTCCTCCCTCTTGCTGAATAAATCTGCAGGAATAATGCTGCCCCCCCCCCATAAGGTGCATTTTTTGGGTTTAAATTCGTGATGGTCCAAGAAAACACAGGGTTAGCAGCTATATAATTGGGATTGCAGCAGGTGGATTGTGGTAGAATGGGCATACTCTGTACCCAACTCCATAATGGAAGGCAGCATCATGTAACGTAGAGCACTGAACAGGACAGGTGTGGATCCCTGATTCGGACCCTATTGGCGTCCTGTGACATTGAACAAGTTACTACTGTCCTCCTCCCTCTTTTTCAAGACCCAGAAGCAGAACCGCACTGAAAGCAAGAACATATATTTCAGGTGGGCTAGACTTGCTAATTAAATTGTAAAACCGAGATCTATAAATGCTGCATCGCCTTGGTGCCTAAGGCAATAAACCGCAGTGTTGAATGTTGCTAGTCAATGAAATAAGTAAGTTGCATGTGACGGTGCCCGGCACTTTATAAACTGGATGGAAGTACTGCCGGGACATGGCAACTTTGGTAGCATTACTTCTCTACCCGCACTAACACGGCCAGGTGCAGTTTAGAAACAAAACTACCATTTAGGGATGGTTTCCATTAACAAGTATCTCTCCAGCGGAGTTTACGATTATTGTAGCTCATCATCTCCAGTCCATTAACTGATAAACTTGGTAGTGTAGCAACGGATTTTATTAGGGAGTATTGTGGAGTATATCTTAATTTATTTCCATTACACAATGTATTTGGTTTGTTTTACAATTTGGTAGCCCAGCTAAGATGCAACATCTATTTTCCGAGGGGGTCCTGCAAATGTATTCAACACTGCAAGTAACTTAAATACTTGATATTTTAAAGTGTTTAATGAGCTTCAAAAATTAACTGTTGTTGATGCCATGCTATATGACTGCTACGGCTGTAATCGGACATTAAGGAAATAATGAAAACCATATTCCAAACTGGAAAAAAAAACAAAAAACAAACAAAAAAAGTTACTCCAACAATAAGGAAAATCAGATGAACAAGTGTCAAATGTTCCTTCTCCTTTTGAAAATGAATATACTGTTTTATTGTTAATAATGAACTGCCAATTTTAGCCCTTCACTTAGTTTAGCAAATATACTTTTTTACTTTTTTTTTTTTAAACAAATGTCCCTTTCATTATAATTTTGAGTAAATACACAGGTCTAGGAAATACTGTATGACTACCCATGATCCTTAGAAAATCTTTTGTAATTTTCATGCTTTCCAGCCCCATCGATCCCTTGTTACCTTACTGCTATAGCGCTACCTTGTGCCGGCATTTTAATAAGTCGATTATCAGTCTCTGTCAACTTCACTTTAAAACAAATCTAGCTTCACTAGTAGTGTAGCGGTCAGCAATTCGTACACCTCTTTACCACAAGACACCCAGGAAGACGGTGGCTTAGCTGCCGTCTGTAAGGAAACTATTAATATCACTTGAATTCAGCTTGTGCCTTTTGGAACATCTGGCAACATGGGAACCCGCTACCTTTCCCCTCCCTGCCCTTTCACAGCATTCACCGGCTGCTGTTGGAAGGCCCTTGTGTGCAGAAACCACAAGTGGTGCAAGAATATCCCCCCTTTAATGTCTATAGTTTACGTGCTGTTGATAAGTGCCTATAGTGCCCTGGTGGTGATCAGGTCCAAGTAAGCGAGGAGGAAGCAGAAAGTGCAGTCCTTACTCAGTGATGCTGTATTAGTGATGATCGATAAATGGTCTTATTTGTCTCTACGTTTACTTAAAAACTAAAGATTAGCAAGCCACCACTAAAGTGCTAACGCTAACTCTGGGTTAGCACCCCCTGCCCCAAGCCCCCCCCAAATAATGGGGTAGGGTTGTGCACTGTGTCCTCACTGGGTAGGCGCTGGAGGGAAACTGTTGCTTGTGCTGCTCTCCTCGGACACTCCCATTGGCAGCCCCCTCTCTGTCTGGGAAGAAACTTGAAGTTTTTTTTCCTCCTACAGAAGCATCAAGTGTACTCAGAGAAGGGAGCTGAGGTGGCAAACGTGTTTCATTGGCGTGCTGTGCTGCACAGGGAAGCCGCAAGGATCCATTCATTTGGCTATTGAAAAAGAACTGTGGAACAGAAGGAAGTCCAATTTATCAACCCCGTTCAAAAATTGATTGGAACCAGTGAACTAAAGGGGAGATAGTCGTTCTTTCACCCAGCGAATGGTTACATGACTGAAATAGCAGATTACTAATAATGTGCCAGCATTTGTTATGAGGATTTAGAGGCCGTACCAGTGTATGCATATATGCTTTGCTGCTGGGTTTACATATTAACAGAAGAAATTGGCTGATTGCAGAGTTTTGGAAAATTCGTATTGTAACCATGCTTGTCCTAACAAGCCTTTAAAATAATTAGTGATTTTTTTGCTGGAAAATTAGACTGACAGAACAAGTAATTTCAGCATTGCATTCTGTTTTTCCCCTGCATGATAGGGGTACCTTATGTAAGATGGGACAGACCAAATTAAAAAGAAAATGTCATGAAGGTCAAGTAAATTAAATATTTTTAAATAGTACACCCCTAAAACTAAATGCAAACTATATAAACGGGAAAATGATGAAATGTTTCCCCATCAAAACAAAATTGTCTTTTTGTGTGACAAGCTGTTTTAGGCACTGGCCAAAGTGAAAACAGAGAAATAACGGCGCTACTAAAGCAAACTGGTGTTTGAATTCCTGCCTTTGTTACCAGGGTGACTGTCCTCAGACCTCTGGACAGCACTGGCAGCAGCATTCTACAGAATGTTAACTAACTCTCTCTCTCTCTCCCCCCCCAATATAATAATAGATGGGCGGAGAATATAGTCACTGCTGTAGAGCCCAACATACACACAGTACAGTGTAGCCACCAAGTGAGAGATCCTTAACTCAACTTGCATGCGTGTGTCTTGGGGCGGGGGTGCCAATAGAAGGTCGTTATTCACAATAAAAATACTTTCACATACAGCAATGACAAATTTCGGCTTAAGACTGCAGACGTTACTAACTTACCCTGGAGTCTGGAACTGAGATGTACTTCTCAGCAGAAATCGCACCCTCCTCCATTCCTCCACTAAAACTTAACTCGACCTGCGTGCGCGTATGTGTGTGTGTGTGTGGGGGGGGGGGTGCCAATAGAAGGTCATTATCTGCACTGTTAAAAATAATAAATTACTGGTATAGCTTTCAGCATACCGTGAAAACCTAACTGGACTTTTGTGCGCGCCTGTGTGTGTATGTGTAGGGGGGGGGACGCATGCGCCCACAGGATCTTAGCTGCTCACTGAAGCACAGCTCTGCCTTTCAACTGTATGCCACTGCATTTTCAACTGCTGTCATACACAGCTGCAGCATTCATTGGTGATCTGTGGCCGAGCCTGCAAACACAGTATGCATTGGAAGAGGGGGTGACACACCTCCAGAAACTCGGGTGATGGCACTATGTTTCTTGCACATGCGTGCAAGCAAACATAAAAATGGAAAATAGTAGGGGCTCCAGAATGGATCCCTGGGGGACCCCATCGAGAATTTTGCAGTTTTCTGATTGTGCACCTTGCCATCTGATGAACTGGGATCTCCCTTGGAGGTAGTCGGTAAACCACCAAACTGTCAGACTGTCTAGGCCTATGAGCTTGAGTTTTGCTAGGAGCAGCTGATGGTTCACCAAGTCAAAGGTCTTGTTTAGGTCTATGAAGACTGAACCGGTGGACTGGCCTTTGTCGAGAGCTGTGAAGATGTGGTCGATGAGACAGACTAGGGCAGTATCTGTGCCATGTTTTTTTCTAAAACCATGTTGTCTAGGCGTAAATATACTGTTCCTCTCAATGTAATCTGTTATTTGGTAACAGACACCCCTCTCTAATACCTTGGTAAGGATGGAGAGGATCGAGATGGGACAATAGTTTTCCACCTGCTCATGTGACCCTCCTTTATGGATGGGCATGACCAGGGCAACTTTCCAGAGTGATGGAGCTTTTCCTTCAAAGAGGGATCTGTTGAGCAGCCCCAAGACTGGAGCAGTTATGGCTGCGGCTGTGGTCCTGAGCAGTTTTGGTTCCAGCTTGTCGTTCCCAGCTGAACCATGGGGTTTTATGTTCATATGTAGTTTTAGGAAATTGTTTTTAGATAACATCTTAAAATGGAAGTTAGGATAGGGTGGTTGGGGGAGCCCCTGTAAGGGAAGTCTTAACTTATTTAAGTCCGTGAAAAAGTTGATTGCACTGGCGGTGTCTGAGGGGCTCTTTAGGCAGGCTCTGTTTGCAGTTATAGCACAATCACCCTGGTTGGGACTACCTTGATGAGGGTGTTGATTTGTGACCAGAATTTACTCAGGTAGGATAGTTTTTTTTTCTGGAGATCTCTGAGGTAATGTTTTTTTGCTGATCTGACCTCTTTTCACATTTATTTCATAGTTCCCTGTAGTGCTGCCAGGCCTTGGGTTAACATGTGAGTTTAAAGTTCCCCCAGGCTATGTCTCTCTCCTTCATGATTTTTTTTTTGATCACGCGACAGCCACTTAACGTCCTGACTTTTCACCCTGATTTTCTTCAGTGGGGCATGCTTATTAGCTGCCAACAGGAAGTTGTTTATGAAGAATTCTAGGGCGGCATCTAGGCTTGGGGCTTGTTTGACGTAGGTCCAGTTCACCTCTGATAGTGTGTCTAGGAAGGATCTAGGGAAAAAGTTAGAGAAGTTCCGGGCCCAGAGTATTCTAGGTGTGGGGAGCCTGAAAATAATTTTCCCATATTGAGAACTCTGCAGAGTGGTTGCTAAGGGCATCAGCAAACGTACCTGCCAGTCTAATGCTATCTGGCTTTGAGGCCAGGATCCAGTCTAATGTTTCCTGTTTTATTGTTCAGTCTGGTGCGCCCGTGTATTTATTTATTTATTTATTTAAGATATTTACCAGGAAAGGCATGCTGAGCAGGGTACTGCTCGATTCCAGATGCGCCCTGGGGGTAGGGGGTTACAAGGATGTAGTACATAATACATAAGCATGATAGAACATACATAAATTGTTGGTATCATCAAAGGCCCAAGGGAATGGGTGAGGTAACTGAGGTGCATATGGAGTTGTACACAGAGTAGAGCAGTACAGGCATTTTTTTTTTTTTGCAGGCAGTGAGTACAGTAGCAGTAATTAACTGAGTTAGATCAGCTTCCAGTAGAGAATTCTTTAGTTCTGCCTTTGTTTGAGGCCAGTGTATCTTGAAATAGCCCAGAATCACCTTCTCACCCTTAAGGAAGTCGGGCAGTGCCATGAAAAGTGAGTTCAGGGCAGTGTCAGCTACTTTTGGAGGGTTATAGATGCATCCAATCATCAGGAGTTTGATACCTACCATCAGCAGTGCTGTGAATACGGTTTCACAACTGGTGTTTTCAAGGGTAGGTGTTGACACCTTGGAAGTAGTTAGGGATGATTTTACGTAGATCAGGACTCCTCCTCCCTTTTTGCCCAGACTGCCGTGCCTGAATATCTTGAAACCTTTTAGCTCAATCTCATGGTCTAATATATATGGTTTGAGCCAGGTTTCCAAGATTGCAGCAACGTCTGGAGAATAAAGATTCACCCAGGCTTCCAGTTTGTGCATCTTTGGCCTCAAGCTATTGATGTTCATATCAGTTATTCCTAACCCTTGCGCATTGACCCAGGTGGATTGGGTGGAAGAGGTAATGTGTATATTTGTGTCAACAGGGCCAAGGTTTATCTCAATGTCACCTCCTAGCAGGAGTTTTAGCTTGATCAGGAAATTTGTCAAGGACCGTAGTACTCGGAGTGGGGCCCTATTCCTTGAGTCACAGAGATAGAATATTAGATTGTACAGGTTGCCTTTTTGTTTAAGACCCTGCATATAGATAAGGGAGGTGTGAAACCCAGTTAAGGGGTATACATCAGGGCATCTGTAATGGGGGATGTTCACTCCAGGCACTGGGTACTGGAGAATGTGGTATAGAAGGAGGTCGGTGCCCAAGACCACTATGATGTGCAAGGCGGCGATGACAATGCCCCGCGCCACCTTAGATTTAACTCCGAAGAGGAGGGCAGAGTTGATTTTAATGCACTTAACAGTCCCCAGCAAGTGTGTCAGGTTCAGCGGGGAGCTGGGGTATATGTATACTGGCTTGTCCATCAGTATGGTCTGCTTATATTAATTTATGTATATTTTTTATATATGTATATATATATTTTTAATTTAATTTTTTCTTAGTGCAGTATTCTCAGTGACTTATAGTAGTTCTGAAGACTGGCGAGGAGCTAGGGTCAGGAAGAATACTGGCGAGATTCAGCACTACAGTACTGAGCGTCCAGGGTGAGCAGTAATGGAGGGATAGCGCTGACAGCATTAGAATAACGCTGTCACAGTAGGGCAGGGATAGCAGTGTGAAATGTTATGCTGACTGGGTAGAGGAGTTTGCAGGGGTTCTGCCTACGAGGAAACTGCTGCCTTGGAGAACCATGCAGTTGGTGTGTTCTGATCAAACGTCTGAGTGTTTCAGCAAGTTGCCTGTAGGACTCACCTTGTCACCAATCACAGCGTGGTTGGGTGGAGCTAGTGAGGATTTAATAGAGGTCAAGGTCAGGGTCGTGGTGGGTGGGTGGTGGGACAAAATTACAGGCTAAAGAACAGTTTGTTCAGGGCTTGCTCTGTCTCCTTTGTCTGGCTGAAAAAAGGCGCCAATTTTAAAGTAGAGGACAGCTGGGCTGCAGAAAGGAGCTCCTTGGAGGTCCGACCTGGGGTTTCAATTCTGTGGGGGTGGGTCAGAGCTCCGTTTCTAATCCAT
The DNA here is from genome assembly GCA_016271365.2 of Neoceratodus forsteri. Taxonomy (NCBI): domain Eukaryota; kingdom Metazoa; phylum Chordata; order Ceratodontiformes; family Ceratodontidae; genus Neoceratodus; species Neoceratodus forsteri. The sequence goes on from CM028133.1 coordinate 1,117,314,114, forward strand.
GGAGGCAACAGTTATGCTGTCTGAAATCCCTGGGGAGACAGAAAAAGAGAAAAAAAGATGGGAGGGATTAATTAAGAAGGTGGAGGAGGGTTCTGGTTTCATGCTGTAGGAAGGAGGCTTTGCTGGTCTGAGAAACAGACAATTAATTTGATCAAGCTCTGCAGACTTAGCACTGCAGCAATAAGCTAGCAGCCTAAACCAAGAACCTTGAATCTAGCAGATAAAAAAATAATGCCCAAAGTCTGCTGCAGTGACCGCTCCTGTGTAACTCCCACTAGAAATCTACAGAAATAGTAAAGCAGTGCAAGTGAGCACAGTTTTTCAATTCATTTCAGGACCCACAGACTACAATTGCTAAACTGCTACCAATTATTTTAAACAGCAGAAAGCAGTCTAACTACAGGAACAGGTCCTGTGCAGAGTAAATAAATTAAAATTAACTTTTCCCTTCTGGCAGTCCCCTCTGGTAAAAATTACAAGCCAAAGAACGGTTTGTTCAGGACTTGCTCTGTCTCTTTTGTCTGGCTGAAAAAAGGTGCCAATTTTAAAAATAGAGCAGCAGCTGGGCTGCAGAAAGGGCTCCGTGGGAGGTCCGTACCTGGGGTTTCTATTCTGTGGTGTCGGGTCGGAGCTCCATCACTGATCCAGGGAGGCAGCAGGTATGCTGTCTGAAATCCCTGGGTTTCTATTCTGTGGGGGTAAGTTGGAGCTCCATTGCTGATCCAGGGAGGCAGCTCGTATGCTGTCTGAAATCCCTGGGGTTTCTATTCTGTGGGGGCAGGTCAGAGCTCTGTTGCTGATCCAGGGAGGCAGCTGGTATGCTGTATGAAATCCCTGGGGTTTCTATTGTGTGGGGGCAGGTTGGAGCTCCGTCACTGATCCAGGGAGGCAACAGGTATGCTGTCTGAAATCTCTGGGGTTTCTATTCTGTGGGGGCAGGTTGGAGCTCCATTGCTGATCCATGGAGGCAGCACAAATGGGCTCTGAACGATAGTATTATCACTTCCCAAGTGTGCTATTACGGAGAATTTTTTGTATGCTTTAGGATACTATCATTTTCAAAATCTATATATTCTAGGAAAATGAACTGTAAAAAAGACTGTTGCCCATTTGTAAGTATCCACTTAAGCCAACTGTGCGTTCCAGGGTCTATGAATTGCTTTTAACACACTTGCACAGAAATACCACATACTTGTTTATACTTACTTTATTAGAACAAGTATAGATGGTCAGTTTACAAATTGAAGGTTACACAATGGAGGACAGGTGTACAGATAGCTAAAAGCTAGTAAGCCATATGATTAGTTGCAATCCATTTTTGTCATAACAAATAATAAAACTTTAAAGCAATTCAGAGCTTAGTGCAAAACACATCAAGAAGAAAGTGCAGTTACGTAAGAACTTATTGTAACAGTAGATCTTCGAGAGGAGCTCTTGAAGTAGGCAACACTGTTAAGACTTAGCCGCCAGGCACCAGGACTACATGGAAAAATTCTAGCCAGCTGTCTACAACAGGGGACTGCCCCGCCATTGTCATGTCAACATCCGCACTGGTATAGGAGGGGCAAGCCCCCATGCCCACCTCAGTTCCCCCAACCGGAGACTTTGAGATAAGGTCCAACCGAAGAAAAGCAGGACTCCTGGAGCCAAGAAAGGCCAAGATGGAAAGAGCGAAGGAGGATGGAGGAAGGGAGGGAAAAACCTGCCCACTGCAAGAGTTCCTCTCGAAGATCTACTGTTACAGTAATTTCTTACGTAACTGCACTATCTTACTTCGAGGGGCTCCTGCAGAAGGCAATACCTTCAGGACTTAGTCCCAAGCAGTACTGCAAGGAAGGTAAGAACCCCCGGGAGGAGGAAGGAGCACTGCAATATGCAAAGAGGAAAAGGAGGCCCAAGAAAGCCCTTAGCCCAAAACTAGTCCCCTGAAAAAGATGGTAGCAGCCAGAATGCTCTGTTTGAGATAAAACAGGGCAAAGCTTAAAAGAGCTAAAGGGCAGGATAACCAAGAGTGTCCTGATCCTGAGGGCTGCAAAGTATGCAGCCTAGCCTCCCCCGAGGAGATGACCTTACCCAGTCCCTCCAAGAATATAAACTACCAGAGAAGGATGGAACTGGGACAAGGTGAAGTCCCCTGAAGCCAGTCACACACTGGAGCTAAATTGGCTCTTCTCAGGGTGAAGAAACCACTCAAGACCCAAGGATGCCACAAGGATTTTTCCCGAGGGCTAGAAAGTCCTGGGAGGAGTCTGTTTTGAAAGAGGGAAGAGTCAGGACCTCTTACAGGAAGCATCAGAAAGATCACCTGAGAAGGTATCGCTCGCTTCTGGAAAAAAGGGATTTTTGACCCTAAGTGAGGTAGTAACCACGGAAAAGGTAGCGCAAAGCTGGAAGGACTTTGTGGAGCAGAAAACCAAAGGCCCCCCCCGGACCTCAGAGTCCCGAGAGCGGAAGGGGTCTCTCCAGTAGAAAAGTCCATCCCTAAGATAAAGGGACCATGGAATAGGGACCTTTCCCCAAATGTCACTGGGAAACCCCGGTAGGACCCAACCCTCGCACGCCTAGGAAAGGCAAGGGGCCAAGAGCACCCAGGAAAGAGCCTCCCGACAACTAATTGAGGCAAGAGGCACCCCTCTCATCTCCCCCCAAAAAAGGAGGCCCCCAAGAAAGACCTTTGGTCCCCCCCACAGCGGAAGTGGGGGGGTCCTGGGGAAATGGTGATAGTCAAAAAGTTAGACCACTTCCCTGCAAGGGCTGAAGGGTAAAGACCCAGGTGAAGGTAACTGAGACCGACGCCAGGCCTGAAGGTGAAGGGTTTTGCTGTCATCCACCTGACATCAGACAATATAGGAACACTCTTGCTGAACAAATACTGGAGACAAATACTGGGTTATCTCACAACACCAAGTTGAGGAAGGCCACAGCACCTGTCAAAACAGATGTGGGGAAGTGCTGTACAGATAGTATCCCAACACGGCACAGGGATGGTTTGACAGGCTGCCCTGGGTACCAGGCGCCTAGAAGGCAAGTTGATGAAAGCCAAACCATAGGGCTTGAGACCTCAAACTGTCTGGTCCCCAGGGAAGAGAACCCGAGCAAGGAGTCCCCTATCCAAGAGAGGTTCCAGGGTACCTGCGTACCTGCCAGTCCACCTTAGGAATGCCCAAGGAAATCAGGGGTAGGAGAGCTCACGAGTGCATGAAGCTGCTCCCATCACAAAGTGGTCGGGGAGACCCAAGGGGACCCTGACCCGGGATAGAAGGTTGAACTAAGGCTGAAGCCGAACAACCTCTGGTCCATGAAACCCCAAGAAGCCTCCCCCAAGGAAAGAAGGGAGCCCTAGTGGGGTCAGACTGAGCAAGTGCTAGACGCACCCCTAATGAAAGATGCCACGGCCAGGAAGACAAGGATAAAAAGAACCCCTCACGACTCGCTCCTGGAGTGACCGCATCCTCCTTCATGAGGAGTGGTGGGCCCCAGCCAACTTGGAGCTGAGTAGCGCCTCAATAAAATGGTGGATGAGAGGAGGTGATGGATCTGCATCTGGCCTCAACGCAGATTCGGTGGAGAATGGCAGGCACCAAAAAGGCCCGGAGAAACACTGGAGAACTAACACCTGGCCTGGGCACACTGGGAAGACCAGAGAGAGAGAGTCCCACCCTGGTTCTAACCTCCATTGAGGGAGTTGCTGTCCCTCACAGGAGAAGGGAGTTTTGAGGGAGGAGGGCCATACGCCAGTGGAAGTGTGTCCCTGCCTGGGCCTGAACAGGAGGCTGGAACAGCAGAACATGAAAAGGGGCCAGGAGAAGCTTGAGGCCCAATAGCCAGGCGGATGGGAACATAGAACCCAACCCTTCACAAACAGAAATAAAGAACAAGGTGTCAAACCTACTGACCGAAAGGGGGCCCAGATTACCAATCCACAAGACGGAACCCTGGGCCAATGCCCCTCAACGGGATTTCCCCTGTTGGACATAAACATGGAAACCAGGAGCTGAAAGGAGCAAAACGGAAAGAGGGGAACCTTCACCCCTTCGTTCCGTTCTCCCTGGTCCCTATACCATATAAGGGGAAGGGGGGGTTACCGTGGTCTAAGAGGAGGTGGTAGGCACCGAAAGCACCTCTGCCACAGTCCTGTGGGCCTTGACAGCAGGAGTAACCAGGACAGAAAAGGACTGGCACTTACCCCGAGACCCGGAGAGCTGAGGACACTGGGGTCACTGCCCAGGATGGTGGGCTGGAGGAAGGTGTGACCTGCCCCGCTGGCCGTAGGAACCAGTCTAAAGGACTTTTCTGGACTCCTGCAGGGAGGACAGCAATGCCTGCATGTCTTCCCTGAACAGCGAAAGGCCCCAGAAGGGGGCATTCATAATGGAAGCCTGTACTGCTTGGGTAAAATCGGACAAGTGAAACCAAGCATGGTGCCTTATAGAGACAGCAGAAGCCATGCAGCGGGTGGCAGCATCCACCGTGTCATATGAGGCACAGAGGGTGTGAAAGCCCATGTTAGAGGTAGAACCTAAAGATGTCCCAGCTGAGACTGAGCTGAAGATTCTGACAGGGATTGGCCTAGGTCTCCTACCTGCCCTAAAAGAGATTGCTGATGTACCAGCATATGCACGAGATAATTCTGGGTCCGCAAGGCCAGGGTCAGAGAGGCATAGACCCTGCGCCCCAGGAGGTCCAAATGCTGAGACTCTCTATCTGGAGGGAAGTCACCCTGACTTCTGGTCTCCCCACACTCCGTCTGGATTCCCGATAATACAGAGGGGTCAGCTGTGGAGGGGAAATCAAAAAGAGCCTGTCATCGAGGGCATGATATAGTCGGTCGGCCTTCCTTGGAACGGCCAGGACTGACGCTGGCTGTTGAGAAACTACAGAAGATATGTCGTCATGTAGTACTACTAAGAGGGGGATAACCACTGACTCAATTTCCAGGAGGCACAGATGCTGTGCCAGATGGCATCTTTGAGGGTCCTGCTCCTCAGTACGCCACCGCTGGGAAGCATGGATCTTCATCATAGCCAGGAAAAAGGAGTCTTCCGGAGGGGACTTAGGAGTGTCCCTGATCCACAGTTCCCCAGGGGGCAATTGAGGGGAGGAAATCAGGGATGCGAAGGAATCTGAGACCACATGCAAAATTCCCTCAGTCTGAAGTGAAGTGGAGTGCGGAAGCAGCGACAAGCCAGAGGTCGTGACCGTCGCGACACCCAAGTGGTGCTCCATCGTGGGGGAAAGCTTCCATGTCAGACAAAGGGGAGTCCCTCGCTGGGTGAGAGGCTGGTGCCAGAACCTGCTGGGTAGGGTCCAGGCATTGAGTAGATGCCCACCACACATTAAGGAGAGCGCTGTAGTCTGACGACGTCTGGCAGAGGAGCATCAGGTAGAAAGAACAACCCAGTGCTGGATAATGCATCAGGAGGCTGTAGACAGGGCCTGATGCCAGTCCTGCTGGGCCCGCCACATGCCCAAGAGGCGTGGACTGGAGGTCCAGGCCCAGGTCAGGAGAGGGGTCCGAGCAGCAGCACGAAATCAGAACTCGTGGTGGTTGCTGATCGGGCAATGTCTCCGAGGGATCAGAGATATGAACTGATTCCTGGGGAACTGAGGAGGTGTCCAGAAGCAGAGCAGTCAGGGGCGCCCGATCCATAGAAGGAGGACCAGCAGGCTCTGATGAAGGGCGGTTTAACGCTGGGTCTGTAGATGGAAAACCGGTGAACGGGGCCCTGCTGGCACCTGATGGGAAGGACCCTGAGAGGAGACCACTGGCAGTGGCTGAGGAACCAAAGATGCCTTGTAGGCTGTGGCCCAGAAGGAGTGGGCAACAGCAGGCGTTGGTCCAACGGACCATTGTTGGACCCCAAGCCGTGTTCTGGCGAAGGTGCCAAGACCAGATGGGTGGTGTCATCCAAAGCATCACCCAAAGAACTGGTCTGGCCACCTGGCTCAGGACCTTGATGGAGAACTGGCCTGAGCAACATGGGTGGTGATATGGAGGAAGAATCCCCCAAACCCACAGAAGCACTGCCCGCCACAGAGATAATGGTGGGAGGCTTAGACAGAGGCAGCCCTTAAGGAAGGAGGGCTAGCGTGGCCACTGAGGTCAACCCCCCCATAGGGGAAGACCCAGCATCTGCCACTGTCCCCGTAGGTGACCGCAGCTCAGGAGTGGACCATTCCTAGTCCCGGTGCTTCTTATGTTTCTTCTTAGATGAGGAAGTCTCTGTAGAAGTCCCCGCTGTGGCCCGGGTCTGCAGTTCCTTTTCCATGGTGGCCAATCTTTGCTGGATTAGATGAGCCTCCAGAACTTTCTGGCCTCTTTTGCGCATGACTGGTTGAATTTCTGGCACGCCTGGCAGGCTTCAGTATCATGGTCTGGGCCTAAACAAATGATGCACGTGGTATGGCCATCTTTATTGGGGAGCTGCTTGCTGCAGGCACACTTACACTTGTAGGAATCTGCAGAAGAAGTTGGTGATGACATGCAGCTGAAAAGCAAACTATGAACAGAGAAAAAATAATAACGTTAGTGAAAAATGGCGATTGACTGAAGCAGTGATCCACAAGGTCCAACGAGCACAGGTCGGCAGCAGAAAAAGAACAGAGGTGGGTGTGGGGGACTGCCCCTCTTATACCAGTGTGGACGTGGCGGTCCCCTGTTGTAGACTGCTAGAATTTTTCCGTGTGGTCCTGGCACATGGCGGCTAAGTCGTAACGGTGGTGCCTACTGCAAGAGCTCCCTCAAAGTAATATCAAGCATTTGTCAATGCCAAATGTTCACCACTTGCACTGCTGTTGTACTAGGTTCGAATTCCAAAAAAAAGCATCAGTTAGCAGGGCAGCATCTTGGCTGGATCGGGTTGGATGTGGAGCTGCTGCATGGGACCAGTCCACTGCAAGATCCACTTTGCCCAGGGGATGAGGGTTACTTTGGTAGGAAGGAGTGTTGAGGCAGATAAGCCAGGTATCAGCAGAAGGAGGAGGGAAGGGGCATGTGGCCCACTCTGAATTCTGGGCTGATAAAGGCACATGGGGCAGCGAGCTTAAGCCCAATAGGGAGGTGGGGGAAGCTTGTCTCAAAAAAAGAAGCGGCAGTTAGCATGGCGACATCCTACTTGGAGCAGGTCGGTTGTGGTGCTGCAAGGGATGGGTCTGTTGATCTAGTTGGTCCTTCGGATGGCAATTAGTTTTAGAGGAGAGAGTGTCGGGACGGAGCAACCAGCTGTCTGTGGTGGGGAATGTGAGCTGCACTACAAATTCTGGCTTCACAAAGGCATGCAAGGGCAGTGAGCTTGATATTGATGGGGGACATGTCTCCAGAGTGGCACGAGACACTGTAGGCTGACGGGAGGAGGGAGTAACATGAGCTCCCGGGGAACTGGAAGAGTGCGAGCCACAGTGGAGACAAAGGACTACCTCTCTCTTTCTCTTCCTCTTCCTCACAGATGGCTGGACAAGGAACATCTTCTTACGACTGTCTGCAGATGGGGGGGCAAACTGTACTCCCAATTCTGGGCTGACAAAGGCATGTGGGGGTGGCGGTCTTGAGACCAATTGGGAGGGGGGAAGCATGTCTCAGGACTGGCGCAAGACACTGTGGGATGAGGGGGAGGGGGGAATAGTATTAGCTCCCTGGGAACTGGAGAAACACCAGCTGCAGCTGAAACAAAGGTCAGTCTCTCTCTCTCTCTCTCTTTCTCTCTCTTCTCTTCCTCCTCCTCACAGTTGGATTGACCAGGAGCCACTTCTTACTATTGGGGAACCTGAGCAAACGGAAAGTGGGGGATGTGGGGCAGGCTGATCATAACACCTACCAACTGTTTGATGGGCGGTGTCAGGCAGATCAAAGGGAAAAAGCTGTACTGTGATTTGGTTGGCTTTTTCCTTTGAAATACACAAAGTTTCCACCCAGCAAGATCAGAATAGTGTCATGATCAGCCTGGCTGATGATTGGTCTGACACTGATGAGCCCCTTGCGGACTACCCTGCATTGGACCAACAGTGACACACCTCTCAAAACCCACTACCACACCAACATGTTAGCTCTGTGCAAGCACAAGGGTGAACATAAAATGAAGCCTCAAACCCTGAGGCTATCTTGTGGGTGTCTCAGAGGCAGAGAGGCAAGCAAAATGTCAAACACCTAATTCATGTGAGTGTAAGGTCAGGATCCTCTAAAAGGCTGTCAACCTCAGACAAATTTAGGGCATCCTCCTCTCCCAACCCCCACTAATACAATGCTTATCCAATCTCTGATGTCCACTTGGTCCTCCTCCCTAGAAATGTATCCATTTTATCCTGCATACGGTAAATCAACCTCTCCATTTTTTGTATGTCACTGACTATTAGCCACCATTCCGCCAAAGTGGGTGGGTCGGGACTAAGCCGACATCGGGTTATAGCTTTACTCACTGCTGCTGTGCATATAAATCATAAGTAGTAGAGTCTGATCAACAGACTGATGGGAGGGGGGGAGACAGGGTGAGTGAGCCCTTTTTCAGTAAGATATCCGATGGAAGGTTAGGGAAGGTCAAGAACCTCCCCCCCCCTCATTTCTTTTCACTCATTCTTCTTTTATTATCTATCTATCTCTTAATTTTCTTTCTCTAGCTAATTTTTCGCTGTTGAGCTGGTCACCTGCAGCACCATCTTACCACTGTGCTGTCCGCTTTAAATGCTGCCCGAGAAGAAAAGCTCAATGAATTCAGGAGAGGGCTAGTGAAGAAACACCTTGGTATTTGCACCTACAGAAAGAAGCTAGAGGAGGAAGAATTGAAAGGAGCCAAAATGTTCCCGACGGAGCACTTAAATGTAGCTGCCTTCGTGGTACAGGAATGTGGAGCAGAAATGTGCTCCAAAGTAAAAAAAACTTTGACCAGAGAAGGGCGTAGAATGCACAATGTGGCTCTCAGGTTTTGAGCTGAAGCGGGCACTACAGGGTAATGCTGCACATGGCCATGTAGTTGTCTGCTCTAGCATAGCCGCATATGTCAATAATGAAGCGGCTCAGAATATTTAAAGTAGGTTGCTCAGCCGAGGGCCAAAATGAAATAAAAAAAATGTTCTGGTTTGTTGAAATTGCCGAAAATGATGAAAATGCCAGAAAGCTTTTGTCTCCTTCTCTAGCTAGGCAGCATGCAAAGGTTTTAATTGAGTTCTGGTGGTGCTGCAGTTTGAGCCCTAACTAGAAAATATTGAGCTCTTAGTAGCCTTTCTATTTAATTTAAGGATAAATAGTGGGCTTCTGGGGGAGGCTTAGAAATATTTCAGAAGCCGCTCCTCATTGTTTAAAGTGCCCAGATTGTGTCCTATTCGAACACACAAAAGCTGCACAAACCTCCCTTTCTCAGTGCCCAGAACTGCTGCTCCGTGACTAAGGAGGCCAAAATGAAAAGTTTACCAACAGGCTAAAATGTCAGCCGTTGGAATAGTGAAATAAGTGGTTAAACCTCTTAGTAGAGGTTTCCTCCTAATGTAAGGGCCAAGACCCTCTTTTAAAACAAAAAATGCATAGTATGACAACCTATATTTATAGCAAAATGGGAGCGGCTGTCCAGGGCAAGGACAGACATCTATTTTCCCTTTTTATTAGCTGTGGCGGACAGCCACTCACCTGTCTGGAAAGAAAGACTGCAAACTGTAAAGGTCTGACACTGGATGAAAGACCCACCTATGTGCATATATAAATAATCAAAAATGGAGGCTTCATGGGTTGGCAGGAGAAGGGAGAAGAGGAGCACGCCCTCGTTCTCCCATTCCCTTTGCAAATCCATTGAAACCCTCACAAACGTTAAGCATAACACCTTGATACATAAAATGAGGTACTGCCTCCGAAAAGTATGGAAAGCTGCATAACCATACCTGTGGAGAGCCCAATACTACGTTGCAGAAGGAGTGCTTTAATCCACGACCTACTACAGGGCTGGAAGCCCTCAGAATGAACTTATTTATTGTATTTCTAGAAAGTGATTTCACTCTAAAAGGGGAGGGGTGTAGACCTATTAGAGCCTGTTAAGTATGGATGCTGTGTTTTAGCCTTTAAAACAAGGTAATGTTAATGCATTTGAGATCCCCTAAAGAGCACACTATACTGTTAAGTGGTGAGAGGGTTTATTGTTGACAGATCAGTAAAGTGAAATATGTTATGCTGGTTTTAAGAAAGGGGGTGGATCACATGTCAGTGAGGTCATCCCTAGGCGTGTATAAAAAGCTCACCACTAGAAGCTAGAATTGAGATAGGTGGATCAGTAGCTTGCTGACCACTGAGTGAGAAGGCGTGCATGATTACGCAGTTACACACTGGTCTAAGTACTGCTGAGAAAGGCAACAGAAGGTCAGGAATTGGCTGAAGGAAGCTATTGTCTGCTTGGTGTGATGCACTAACTCCTTTATTTTCCCTACTGTAAATATTTTACTTTTTTGAGTTACAAAAATAAAATGACAAATGCACTTGTACGTTTTTTATGTACCTGACTTGTGGTCTGCCTGAGATTTGTGTTATCCTAATCCCACTAATTATGGGGGAAGGGGGCAAGCCCAGCATTAAATGAGTAAAGGGCATTGGGGTAGGGCTTTGGAATAAAGCTGATAAAACCATAGAGTAGGCATTTAATTCTTGTAAGAAGAGCATAACCTGCGTATGATATGAACAAAATAAGCATATATCATCTGCGTATGCCTGTATTTTCAGCCTATCCTGTATACCATTCCATGTGATCCTTAGCCAATCTGCTGAGCTCATCATCCTTCTTATAAGAGGGTCAAGTGAGAAAATATACACAAGGGGACTTGGGGGGGGGGCCTTGTCTTACCCCTGTTGAAACCTGAAAGCTGTGAGTTACATGACCTTCAATTTTTTTATCTGTTTATCCCTTGCTTTATGCAGAAAAATGAGTAAACCTGCAGTAAAGGAAAGCGGTATTTCCCTGGATAGAAGGAAATGGGAAAATAATGTCTCTAAGCACTGGGCAAATTCTTTAGAGTAGGTTTGATATGTAACCCCCCCTGCAAATGGGGGTTCCCAAAAGACTTCCAGGAGCTTGCTTGAATGCTCCAAGCCTGAATGGTGTTTGGCGTTTAAGCCATTTATCAGTGAGTGTTTTTAGAACCTCTGGTACTGTCTCTTTAAGAGCTGTCTGCTTGCAGACATAATTAGTTGTATGGGGACTGTGTGTTTCTTTGATTGAGTACCACTAGAGCTGCGCCAATTCACTCCATTTTGCAGTCACTAGGAGTGCAAAGGAACCTATCTGAAAGATGTAACTGTTTGCCAGAAACCATTTAGAGTAATAATGAAATTACAGTTTGTCTAACCTGCTTTCTTTGCAGTCAGAACTGTGTCTGCCTAGTTCCCCATTCTGGTTTTGAACTGCTGAACTGGACCAATCAGTGTGGGGTAAGCTAGCTCTAAAATGGTGCCTTGGACGAATCAGAACTTGGACTCATAATCTGAGCCAGCCACAAGAGGATTGTATGGGCAGTGACTCTGGGAGATGTAGTTTAGACTTGAGCGCCTTTTGGACCAACAGGAGCAGTCTATTGTGGTGACAGCCAATCCAGTCAAGAACTGGGAGGAACTCAAAGGAAGTGCCGGTTTGTCTGTTGGAGTTTCAGTTGAGCTCTGGAGTGAAGAAGGAAGGAGCCCTGTGCTTTTCAGTGTGCAGTTTTAGTCGGAAGCGTGTGTAAGGCCCAGAGTTCCGGTCTGCAGCTTGTGTAACTGCTTGTTAGGACTGAATCCGTCCTGAAGAGAATCAAAGGATATCTGAAGAGTAGAAACCAGGCTCACCCTGTAGAAGACTGGAGAAATTGCTGAATTGCACTCGGTCTGTCAGGAACTGAATCTGCTGTGTGTTCTCCGGGTATTGTGCAGTAATTGCGATTGGGATAGAGAAGCAACCTGCCTGGTATAGTACTCTGTTTTACCATATAAATGAGTGAAGAGGCTTGTGTACCTCAAGTGAATCCTGCTGCCATTAAAGGACTTTTGCCTGTTACTGTTCACCATATAAATGTGTGAGGAGGCTTGGTTAGCTCAAGTGAATCCTGCTGCCATTAAAGGACTTTTGCCTGTGACTGTTTACCATATAAATGTGTGAGGAGTCTCGTGGAGCTCAAGAGTAGCCCTGCTGACGTTGAATGACCCTATCTTGTTTGGCGGTCGTGAGTACTAATTCAGAATAAGCTCCCTGTTGAATTGCCACATTAAATCAAATGGAATCACTGTACTGCTGACTGTTTAAACTAATTTTCTTTTCTCTGTGTGAAAGGGCCCCTACCAGCTGCCACGGTTTGGACTAGCCACTAGGGCTTGGGTACCCAGGGACAGTAACTGGTAGGATAGGCCTATGCACAGAGCCATAAATAGATGAGTAAAGTGATAAGCTAATTAACCTGATTTCCCCCTGTCCTTGTTATATTCCCCTAAATAAATCCAGCTGCTTGTTTCAGCAAAGTTATACTGCCTGAGGTATTTGTCTATGTTAAAGTATTGTACTGTGATTGTTGCACTGTATCTTATTTTAGGAGGTCCCAGTGCCTAAACCAGCCCTGGGGGTAAGTGTATACTGTGAAGGTAATTCTGATATATTGTGTGGGCCACTAGTGGGAAGAAAGGGGGGTTGCAGTGTCCCAGAGGGCTGTGACCAAGTAAGTTTAACTACTGCAAACCCTGACCTCTGGGTGGAGGCACCTGCCATTGGATCCAGGCCCCTCAACCTGGTAGTGGCAAATCAGGCAGGGGTAGTAGCCCCTGGGATAGTGCCATCTAGGGGTTACATCCTGGAGGCTCACCGCTGGGATTGTGTGTCCTCTAGTGGCCATATTTACAAACCACTGTTAAGAAAAAAAAATAAAATAAATGGGTACCCCGACAAAAGTGGCTGTGCACGGCTGGTGGAGTGGTGTACTGGGGGAGATCGACCCCAAAATGCTATGCTTATCCTGGACATCCCCTGGGTATCAATACGGACACTATGCAGGAGTACTTTCCAAGGTGGAAGGTTTACAAAACCCTGTGGTGGTGGGTGCGGCATGCTAATCTGCTCACCCACACTTTCCTGGCCCTAGTAGAGTTTAAAGATCCCATAGATAGCTCCAAAGTGCCACAGACCATTACCCAGAGGGAGCCCTCACTGCTTGGAGAGTGATAACTAAGGACAGTAAAGACCGAGGGGAATGAGCCCCACCACTATCTGAAACTTTTGAGGAGAAATTTGCTAAATGGTTGCTGGGGGAAGGCAAAACTGTGGAGGACTTGAAGAAACTATTCTGCCACCTGGGGTGTTCCTCCCCAACACCCTCTCCGCTCCAGTACCCGTAATGGTGGCTGAACCAATGCAGACTCCTATTTCTGCACCTGCCATTAGTCATGACTCTTACGAAGGTTGAGGATCTTCTCTGGCACCCTCCCACCCCCAAGGAGAGGATGACTGGGAGACCTGGATGAGACTATGTTGCCCCAAGTGCTAGAATGGCAATGCTCCGGAGCCAAAGCGAAAGAGGGTTAGTGAGAGCCTCCGAGGTCCTGCCCTGGCTACCATCCATGCTAAACGGGCCAGTAACCCTGAAGTGACTGCACAGGCCTATCTTGAGGCCCTGGAGAATGTGTAGGGAGCCCAGATTCTGATGAAGACCTATGGTGGAGAGTAGAGATGCACAACAGTACCAGGGAGTTGTCTGTGTATGTATCTCGGCTGGAAAAATTGTTGCAAGAATGCCTTAGAAAGGTAGTTTGCCAGCGATTGAACTGGACGAACCAGGCTGGACAGGATCCTTAAGTCTGCCCCTTCTCAGAACTGCTGTTGCTTCAGTTCGCCTGGCAAATGACTGGAATCCCCACCTTCCTATGATGAGTTAATGAGAGAAATTCGAGGAGTTGAGAAAAGGCGACCTCGGGAGGGACCTGCACCAACAGCTGCGGCTACGACCCGAGTGACTGAGGGTGACCCATCAAGTGAAGTTCAGGGGCAGAGGTTGGCAGTAAATAAGTGCTCTGACAAGGAAAAAGATATGCCACAATGGGGCGAACTGTTGAGAGAGATCCAGGAATTCAAAAACAGTCCCTTTATGAAGGCCACGCCTGCAAGTACGGGCCCTGACCTATATCCGACTGCATCTGCTATGGGGTTGGGGGTACCCACCCATGTATCTCCTGCTGATAACAGCTCCGAACTCAATTCCTTGACCATGGAATTGGAGAAACTGACGAGATGTCTCCAAATGCTTATCACCACAGACAGAGATGGCACCAAGGTTTCCAGTTAGTAATACCCCGCCCTGGCTCCCAGTGTGGCGCCTCGGCCAGCTCAAACTCCAGAAAGTATGTTTTGCTATATTGTGGGAAAGATGGGCACATGAAAAGGGAATGCGGTCCCCAAAGACACTGACAAAGTTGCATATAGGCTACAAGGAGAGCTTGGAGAACAAATCAGTGGTTAAGAGGTGCACAAAATGATCCCAGTGAGGGCACCAAAAATGCTAACTCACATCCTTTTGTGGCAAGGCCAGTTGCCCAGGCCCCCACTACCGCCTCTCCAGACTGGTCCAGAATAGTGGGTCCCTCCATGGAGACCACTGTAAAGGTGAATGGAGTGTCTACAAGAGCTGTATTAGACAGTGGCTCCCAAGTGACAATTATGTTCCAGGATTGGTATCAGAAGCATTTGTCAGACGTACCCTTACAATCATTAGAAGGACTGCATGTATGGGGTTAAGTGAGAAGGCCTACCCCTATTCCGGGTATATCCGAATTTGGCTGTCTTTCCCCACCTCCGTGGCTGGAGTGGCCAAACAAGTAGAGACCCTAGCCTTAGTGTGTCCCCCACTGGACTGTATGATGGTGTCCCTTTGTTGATTGGAACAAATGCTCATATGTTCGGAAGGCTGGCACAGTTGTGTTATGAAAAACAGGGGTCAAAGACAGTAGAGCTTTAAGAGTTCCGGCTTTAATTAAGAAGGCCTATGAGGCACAGAGAGATGCTGAAAAATAGAACCAGAGGAACCGTCGGAATTGTATGGAAGAAGGATCCTGAGTCTCTGATCCTGGCGCAAATGCCCAGTGTACCTTACAGGGAGAGGTCCGTATCAGAAAGGATGTTAAGAATAAAATATTAATGTTGGATGCACCAGGTGATGGAAAATTGCCAGAGGGACTGCTGGTCAAGCCTAGTATTTTGCCCGCTAGAGCCCATGCTTATGCCAGAAGGGTAATGGTCCAAGTTCATAATGTGTCTGAAAGAGACATTCGAGTAAATAGAGGTTGCATCCTGGCTAATGTGCATTGTGCAGACACTGCAGTGCTACCCAGCAGCAAGAGTTCAAGGAAGAATGACAGAGTAACGCCTGACTTGTTTGATTTGGCGACTCCCGTTGCCAGCTGAATGGAAAGTGAGGATCAGTGAGAAGCTTGCCCAGGGAGACCAGGTGTTTTCTTTAAAGGAATGGGATGTAGGGTGCGGCAAGGAGCTGAGCACAATATCCGCCACATGACGAAAAGACCATTCAGTGAGAGGTCTCACGCCTGGCACCTGCTGACATAGATGATGTGAGACGGCATCTGCAAGAGATGTTAGCTGCTGGTGTAATACAAGAATCCAGAAGCCCTTATGCTTCCCCCATTGTGGTAGTGAGGAAAAAGAATGGGACAGTAAGGATGTGCGTGAATTATCGCTCCTTAAACTGGCGGACTATCCCTGATCAGTACACAATGCCCCGCATTCAGGATGCTTTGGACTGCCTAAACGGGAGCAAGTGGTTCTCTGTGCTGGATCTCTGCAGTGGGTACTACCAGATCCCGATGGCCCCAGAGGACCGTGAGAAGACAGCCTTTATCTGTCCGCTTGGCTTCTATAAATTCATGAGGATGCCTCAAGGGATTTCAGGTGCCCCAGCCACTTTTCAACGATTGATGGAGCGTGCAGTGGGGGACATGAACTTACTAGAGTGCCTGGTATACCTAGATGATGTTATTGTGTTTGGCAGCTCACTGGAGGAACATGAGAGCAGATTATTTAAGGTATTGGACCGACTGGAGGACTTTAGCCTTAAACTGTCCATTGATAAGTGTCAGTTCTTTCAAACATCAGTAAAGTATGTGGGACACATAGTATCCACCGAGGAAATAGAGACCGACCCAAGTAAAGTTGAGGCCTTGACCACCTGGCCACAGCCCAAAAATCTAAAAGAATGCAAAGATTCCTGGGATTCTGTGGTTATTATCGGTGTTTCATCAAGGACTATTCAAGAGTGATCCGCCCTTTACTTAACCTTACTCAAGGGTATCCCCCAACCCACAAAAAATACCAAAAGTCAGCGTCCCTCAAGACTGAAAGAGTGTATTTTCATCTGAGTGAAGTATTTGGGGCCTGCTGGACTCCTGATTGTGAGACTGCTTTTCATGAGATCATATATCAACTTACCCATGCTCCAGTGCTGGCCTACGCCGATCCAAGAAAACCTTACATCCTGCACACTGATGCTAGCTTGCAAGGGTTAGGGGCTGTGTTGTACCAAGAGCACGAGAATGGCCTGAGACCAGTGGCCTTTGCCAGTAGAAGCCTGACCCCATCCAAAAAGAACTATCCTGTACATAAGTTAGAGTTCCTAGCTTTGAAGTGGGCTATTGTTGACCAATTCCATGAGTACTTGTATGGGGCTAAAATACTAGTAAAAACTGACAATAATCCTTTGACCTATGTGCAGACCTCAGCTAAGTTGGATGCCACTGGCCAGAGGTGGCTTTCTGCATTATCTACATATGACTATGCTCTCGAATACTGGGCAGGTCTGAACCACATAGATGCTGATGCTCTCTCCCGGAGGCCTGTTCCCCAGAATGATTGGGTCCGATTGGCAGAACCTGACATTCGGGCACTCTGCCGGAAGTTTGACAGGGAAGAACAAATGTCCACGGACGCAGTGGACTGCATGGTGGATTGTTTGGGACCCTCTGAGAATTGCATACCTGCTGCTTATTGCCACTTTTCTGCAATAGACATTGGTGCACTGCCTCAGCTGGACAATGACAGTATTCGGGGCTCAATCCCGCGATCCCATGATCAAAGCAGCTTTAGAAGCCCTCTATGCAGGAAAAGATGTGTCCAAATTACGCTCCACGGTTGAGAACTGCACTATTATACAAAGAAGGTCCTAAGTTGAAACTGATCAATAAACTGTTATACAGAGAAACAGTAGACAGAGGGGAACAAGTAGACAAACAACAACTAGTGCTGCTCACTGCCTTTCGAGACTCAGTACTGATGTCCTTGCACAACCACATGGGGCACCTTGGTATAGACAGAACACTTGACTTGGTGAGATCCAGATTCTATTGGCCTAAGATGGGGCTGATGTGGAGCAACACATTCGAACTTGTAGTAGCTGCTTACAGAGGAAAGCTTGCCCAGAGGGCTGCCCCTTGTTAACATCACCACCAGTGCACCTATGGAGCTGGTCTGTATTGATTTTCTGAGTTTGGAGTCAGATCAAAGAAATATCAGTAATGTGCTGATGGTCGCTGACCATTTCACGAGATATGCCAAGCTTTCCCACCAAAGACCAGAAAGCATCCACTGTGGCCAAAGTACTTGTAGAAAACTTTTTTGTTCACTATGGGGCTCCACAAAGAATCCATTCTGATCAAGGGAGAGACTTTGAGAGTCGTCTGATCAAAGAGATGCTTTCTCTGTGGGGAGTGCGAAAGTCCAGAACCCTCCTTACCACCCCAGGGGACCCTCAGCCTGAACGTTTCAACGCACTTTGCTAATATGCTAGGCACCCTGCACCCAAGGACAAGCCTAGATGGAGCCAACAAATTAGCACCCTGGTACATGCTTATAACTGCACCCAAAGTGATGCCACTGGGTTCTCCCCTACTGCCTGATGTTTGGAAGAAAGCTCGACTACCGGTAGATGTGTGTTTGGGGTCTCTCCTGATGGGGTTCAAGCTGACAACTATTTACAGTATGTGCAAAGTTAAAGGCCCAGCTAACTCATGCGTACCAACTGGCTCAAACCATGGCTGCCAAAAGAAATCTGGCCAACAAAGAAAGGTATGATAAAAGGTGAAAGCACAGGAACTCCAGGAGGAGATTGGGTATTGCTAAGAAATCTGGGACTGCATGGCAAGCACAAGATTGCTGACAGATGGCACCATCTCCCTCACATTGTAGTGGGCAAACTAGATGATCTGCCGTGTACAAAGTAAGGCCTGAGAATAATTCAAAAGATGTAAAAACAATGCATAGAAATCATTTACTGCCCATTGGACAAATCTTAATTGAGTCTGAGCCCTAGAAGATGCCCCTCTGGACCAGTGACTAGAGCTGCTGCTGAAAAGATCAAGAAAGTCTGCCTACAGAAGCAAAGTTAAAGTGTTCCCTCCACAAGTCCCAGTTGAGCATGACTGTCAGTCCATATCGGAAGAAAGTGAGAGTGACTTTGAATACTATCCTTCTTATGAACTGAGTCAATTGTTTGGGCAATCCCTAGTCAATACTGGAGATGAAGCTGGGCCTTCTGGACTGTCCAAGCCCCAGCTTCGTCCCTGAGCCAATGCTCCCAGAAAGTGAAGTGCAAAGCATCAGATCAGATGAAATGGAATCATTGTGCATGGTTGAACTGTTTGAGCTTTCAGGGAGGAAAATGATGGATTAGGGTCAGACTGGTGATGCACCAGAACAAGAAGAGTATTTTGAGTGCCCTGACAGTCCACTGCCAGTGTCAAAGCTCTCCATGCGAGCCAAATGTTGTGGACTCAGAAACTGTAACTCCTGGAGCTTAAAGTGCCCCAAGTTCTAGCCTCTCTACCCCCATGGAGACTCCCTGACAAGTGAGGACAATGCTGAAAATGAGGCTCAGAGTGCAGAGACTGTAACAGTTCCCCTAGAGCGACTGGTCGAGCTGTAAAGCCTGTGGTGCACCTCAGTTATGATTCCCTGGGCGGCCAGTGGATCTGCCTCTCAATGTTGTCCATAAAGGAGTGTATGTGTCCCGAGCTCATTGCCCAAACTAGCGTCAGTGCTAACTCCAAGTTACTTGTGTTGCCCTCTAAGTATGGTGCCTTGCCCCATCCAGCCCCAAGGTAACTGATAGGAAGGGCCCCTCTCTTCAGGTTTCATGTACAAGAGGTAATAACTTGAGTTATGGTACAATGTATGTAATACTGTGTAAAGAGTGACGTACTGCAATGTTTCAGAAATGTGTTCTTGGTAAAATGATATATTGACTGATGATTACATGTGCGAGCCTAATGCAAATGTATATGGTTGCAGTTGAAACTTATGGTGTACTTGCTTGACACGACGTCAAGCTTTCCCAGGTCGGGAAGGGTGTAACCCCCTGCAAATGGGGGTTCCCAAAAGACTTCAGGAGCTTGCTTGAATGCTCCAAGCCTGAATGGTGTTTGGCGTTTAAGCCATTTATCAGTGAGTGTTTTAGAACCTCTGGTACTGTCTCTTTAAGAGCTGTCTGCTTGCAGACATAGTTAGTTGTATGGGGACTGTGTGTTTCTTTGATTGAGTACCACTCAAGCTGCCAATTCACTCCATTTTTGCAGTCACTAGAGTGCAAAGGGAACCTATCTGAAAGATGTAACTGTTTGCCAGAAACCATTTAGAGTAATAATGAAATTACAGTTTGTCTAACCTGCTTTCTTTGCAGTCAGAACTGTGTCTGCCTAGTTCCCCATTTGGTTTTGAACTGCTGAACTGGACCAATCAGTGTGGGTAAGCTGGCTCTAAAATGGTGCCTTGGACGAATCAGAACTTGGACTCATAATCTGAGCCAGCCACAAGAGGATTGTATGGGCAGTGACTCTGGGAGATATAGTTTAGACTTCGGCGCCTTTTTGGACCAACAGGAGCAGTCTATTGTGAGTGACAGCCAATCCAGTCAAGAACTGGGAGGAACTCAAAGGAAGTGCCCGGTTTTGTCTGTTGGAGTTTCAGTTGAGCTCTGGCGTGAAGAAGGAAGGAGCCCTGTGCTTTTTCAGTGTGCAGTTTTAGTCGGGAAATGTGTGTAAGGCCCAGAGTTCCGGTCTGCAGCTTGTGTAACTGCTTGTTAGGACTGAATCCGTCCTGTGAAGAGAATCAAAGGATATCTGAAGAGTAGAAACCAGGCTCACCCTGTAGAAGACTGGAGAAATTGCTGAATTGCACTCGGTCTGTCAGGAACTGAATCTGCTGTGTGTTCTCCCGGGTATTGTGCAGTAATTGCGATCGGGATAGAGAAGCAGCCTGCCTGGTATAGTACTTTCTGTTTTACCATATAAATGTGTGAGGAGGCTTGGTTAGCTCAAGTGAATCCTGCTGCCATTAAAGGACTTTTGCCTGTTGCAGTTTGCCATATAAATGTGTGAGGAGTCTCGTGGAGCTCAAGAGTAGCCCTGCTGACATTGAAGGACCCTATCTTGTTTGGAGGTCGTGAGTACTAATTCAGGGTCGCTCCCTGTTGAATTGCCACATTGAATCCAAATGGAATCACTGTGCTGCTGACTGTTTAAACTAATTTTTCTTTCTCTGTGGGAAGGGCCCTACCAGCTGCCACGGTTTGGACTAGCCACTAGGGCTTGGGTACCCAGGGACAGTAACTGGTAGGGATAGGCCTGTGCACAGAGCCATAGGTAAATGAGTAAAGTGATAAGCTAATTAACCTGATTTCCCCTGTCCTTGTTATATTCCCCTAAATAAATCCGAGCTGCTTGTTTCAGCAAAGTTATACTGCCTGAGGTATTTGTCTATGTTAAAGTATTGTACTGTGATTGTTGCACTGTATCTTATTTACAGGAGGTCCCAGTGCCTAAACCAGCCCTGGGGGTAAGTGTATACTGTGAAGGTAATTCTGATATATTGTGTGGGCCACTAGTGGGAAGAAAGGGGGGTTGCAGTGTCCCAGAGGGCTGTGACCAAGTAAGTTTAACTATTGCAAACCCTGACCTCTGGGTGGAGGCACCTGCCATTGGATCCAGGCCCCTCAACCTGGTAGTGGCAAATCAGGCAGGGGTAGTAGCCCCTGGGATAGCGCCATCTAGGGGTTACATATATAACTCATAGGGAAGCCCATTTGGGCTAGGGGAAGTCCCAAGTTTTGTAAGCATTAATCACAGAGAGAGGAGGCATTTCCCAGGAATTAATGCATGGGTTAGGGGGTGCTTTCCACCACCCAGCCATTCATTAATTCCTGGGAAATGCCTCCTGCCAAGGGGATTAGTGCACTTGTAACATGGCTTTCTAAATAGGTGAGAATGCTACTAATACTGTTACAGGTATTAGATAAAGAAAACGAGACAAGTGTGAACATTTTGCTGTGTGTTTCTATGAAAACATCTGTTTCTCACTATGAGATATGTTGTTTGTAAAGCAATACTGTTTTACACAGTTACTAATAAACTTTCACCTTTTTTATACTACTGTAGTTTCATTTCTGTGTCTTTTTATAACCTTCAGTTGATTAATTTCTTTCTTTTATGCAGTACATTTTTTATTGAGCTCATGTTTGCCTCTGTTACGATCCTCTTACAGTGTGCATTGTGAGATCTACTGCTAATTTGTATAATGCTACGGGACTGTTCCTCATAAATTTACACATTTGGAAGGGTTTATTGGACTGGATCTCGCATCCTGTGTTGCTTTGTGGACCACTTGGACTGCAGTTACTGTTTGTTTCTTTACTGTGTGTCCTGTCCTGCTCATTTTCTGGGGCATGATTATGTGTGGCGCTGCTTGTTTTCTCTCTGCATGACTTCGGATGTACTCCTCTCACTTTACAATGATCAGCTGATGCCGCTGTCGTTGCACGCCGCGGCTGTTCGACCACAGTCTGGATCACACTACTCCTTGGTTTCTGCCCATGGAACTCTGCAGGCATGTTGTGAGACATGCTGTTACTCTCTTCTGCTCTCATCACTTCTCTACTACTGCTCAGTTGTGTGCCTGTGTCTTTCACTGTTGTTAATGTTTCCTTTGGAGTACATTACTGTATGACCCTTGCTGTGCCTGCAGTGTCTACTGGGTGGGTTGCTGGGTGCTACAGTACCTTTTTGTGGTTGCTTTTGGTACTGCTCAACTGTGCATATCTAAAGAATTAATGCACGGTTGAAAAGCAGTCATGTGGTTCGTTTCCTCCAATTAATTCTCTTCTTTCCTCTCTAGTTATTTATGCCATGTTACAAGTAAGCATTAATTGTCGATGAAGGTGGCATCTAATGGGAAGTAAATGCATGGTTGGAACCGTTGTGGCATGAGGCCGGAGGCCGAGTGCGTACAACGGTCCAACCATGCATTAACTCCCCATTAGATGCTAACTTCGGAGTGGATTAATGCACTTGTAACATGGCAAGTGCAACACTAGTATTTGGCAAATGCTGTTTTCTTTCATATGCAGCACTAATGAGGACACATATTTATTGCACATCCACAATTATGCTTGACCTGTCTTACTTTTTAAGCCTTTCTCTGACTGCAAGCGTGCGCATGCACGTGGAGCAACACGTCGATTAATATAGTGGCAACTTTTTTTTTTTCCATTTGAACTCTGCTGTTCATGTGAATATTCTCATAACATACCGCTTGCAGCTTCCACTTTCCTACTTCTGGGACTGTGCTCTATTTCTCATCGCTCGTTTCTATGTGTTACCGGTGCTCTGCTGCATTGTGCACAACATCTCTTCCGTGCATACCTTAATATGCTCCCAGTGTTACACTTCTGTTCTTCGCTGCCTCGGCACCACGAGCCTGCCTATTCCCAATAGGTGGCACTTTCACAACACCAGCCAACTTCAGTTCTATTTTCTCATTACTGTCTTTTCTCCCCGCATGATGTTGGACTTTACATCTCCTCCGACAATCCTTGCCTCCCTTGCGGAACTAGCAGCACCCAACACGACACACTTTCCCTTTCTGAAGCTCTCTTATCTACTCCGCCTTACTCTCTGTGACTGGGCACTTCTCAGACTTCCCCACAGACCGCCTTTTTTCCCTCACCTCTCACTCGTCAGTCCGACCGATAGGTGGCGCTTTGTCACACTTACACAACTTCTGTTCTCCTCTATGAGCGTGTTCATCCCAAGGCGGCATTATTGTTTCATACGCCGAAAGCAACACAGCATTATCGCGGCTCTAATGCTGTGTTGCTCTGTACTACCAGACGCTAAGTTGTGCCTATCCTGTCCCTTTCTTTTCGTCCTCTTGTTTTACCCATGTTACAAGTATGATTTAATAACCAACTCTACTTCTGTAGCACAAATAGGACAGGATAAATCATTTATTTCCTTTGGGGGGGTAGACTTCTGTGCAGACTCTAAATACCTTTGAATAGCAGCTACCTCAAAAGGGGTGGTCATGTTATGAGACTGTGTGTGACCATGAATAACGTGGTGTAAACCCTCTATACGATTCCCTTCAGAGTCCATTAGGGTTTCTAGAGAAGACATTTCCTTTCTTCTTTTGCAAGCTTCTAAAGGGTCTCCCACTGGGGATTTTTGGGTCCCATATTGTAACATGGCTTCTGTGGATTTGGCTTTGTCATATTGAAATTCCTACATTTCTCTTTTTACCTGATCTATCTGTTTTGACTAATCACATCTGTTTGTATAAGCGAGTGTGTACAGATACTGTAATTGGTTTCTGAGCTGTAGATATTTAAAGAAATAATTTTTTCCTCTCCGTTTCCCAGAGTTCTGAAACCATTTCCTGAGATCATTTGTAGTAGCTTCCCACCATTCTCCGGAGTTGTTGTACAGAAACAGTACTGATGTTCAGGCCCACACTAAACGTGACATTTCTTGTCTAACTATTGGCTCAGAAAGGACCTCTGAGTTCAATTTCCATCTACTTTTTGATTTGTTTGCCTGGAATTGTTGAAAAGATACTTTTAATATGGCGTGATCTGAGAATTCAACCGGTTGGATAACAAACTCTGGTGTGGGGAGATCTTTGGATATAAAAATGATCTATAGTAGTGGAGGTAAATTTCCCAAGCCTATAAGTGAATTTTTGTTCTATCTTTTGAAAGTGTTTGCAGTCTGTTAAATCAACTAGGTTAATACATTTTTGTAAAGCATTAGAGTCACGGCAGATTTTCTTTCCATCAGAAAGTCTGCCATTTGCTGGTAATTCGCAATTAAAGTCACCTCCTAAAAAAATACTAGTATTTGTTACCAAAAAAGCTTGTAGTGTGGAAATTAAACCTACCCTCTCAGCCTTAGATTGGGGTCTGTATACTGAAATGATTCTGCAAGGATCTCCCTTCCATTGCCAGCCCAAAATCAACAATCTCCCTGGAATGAGGTCTATTAATTTTGCAAGAGTGAAGGAAAAGGAATTAAATAATATTCCTATCCTGTCCGCCTTATCTGGTCCGAAGGACCAGTATGAAGGACCCCAGATCCATTCAGACTGGAATTAACGTACTTGATCTACTGAATATACCCAAGTCTACTGTAAAAGACATGTCTATGTTTTGTTCATGTATAAACTAAAACACAGCCTGTCTTTTTGTATCATTCAGTAGGCTGTGGATATTCAAGGACCCTAAGCATAATGTAGACGTGAATTCTGAAACCGTTTTTTAAGGATTCTTTTTTTTCTTTTTCCCTTTGTAACCCATTATATCATTACTGGTTGTGATATCTTTCGAGTTTTGGAGCTCAGAATCACCTACTTCTATTTCTGAATCCCCTCAGCTGGATGACAGGACTGCAAAGGGATTTTCAGATTCGACTCTTGAATTACTAGCAGGAAGGAGGAGGAGGAGGTTTGGAGTTCCTAGTAACCATTCTTCTTGGAAGGGGGGCAGGAGTGGAGAGGTGCATAAGAAATTTTCAGTTTTTTAGAAGTTTCTTCTGGTAGATCTTCATAACATGCTGGAGTGAGGAGGTCAGATTGGAGGTGGTCTGTGGCCTTAGCTTCTTCCATTGGGGGATTACTGTCTAGTTTAACAATGAGCATACTTCGAGGCAAAGCTTGAGGTGGCGTGGAGGGGAGGTCCACAGGGGGACCTTGAATTGTAGTGTCTGCAGCGTCTTGGGCTTGTTGTATTAGTAGTTCAAGACTCATACAGGATGCTTTGTTCTTTGCTGCCCAAGGACATTCAGAAAAGACATGTTTCTTCGCGTAAATCACGTTTAGTAAGATTGGCACATTGATGACTTATGTGGCCTATTTACCCACAGTTATCACATCGTGGCCTGTCACAGACGCTAGACAAATGAGTTCTAGCACCGCATCTGTAACAGGCATGAAGCTGCTTCGTGCAGAAATATACCCCCCCCACCATCTCTGCCTAACAAGAAGGAGTTAGGAACATGCTCAATGTCTGAATCTGTCTGTCTTAATTTAACTTTGCATTTCCAGCCTCCTGTCCAAAATAATTCTGAATCCAAAATAGCCTCTGGGGCACTAAGGACCTGACATTTCTGAGATAACCAGTATGTTATGTCATCCACATGAACCCCTTTGTTCCTAAACATAATAGTGATGAATTTGATTAATGGCTTGGTAAGGGGGATTACCAGGAAGGGAGACCAAAGGGGGGTAATTTCACCTGATTATAGCGTTCCCAGAAAAGATCTAATGCATGAGAGGGCCAAAAACTGACATCATAATTATCCTCTCCAGAAATATTTAGAAAAGTAAAAACTTCTTTAGGTGAAAAATGTTAAGTCTTTTAGTAAGGTTTTCCCCATAAAGTATCTATCCAGCCTTGTTTCCATGCCCCCTTTGTATCTAATCTGGACTGCATTTCTTCTTGGGACAGCTTCTTTATTTTCTGAAAAAGATCGGATAGCAATGGTTTCTGTGCCATGGGTTCATTCTGTGAATCACTTGTGGTATTTCTGATGTAACCTCCCTACAAATGGGGGTTCCCGAAAATCTTCCTTGGGTGTGCCTAAATACCCTCTGCCAGACTGGTGTCCTGTGTCTTAACCATTTAAAAGCTATTACATGTGAGTGCCTTTATAGCCTCTGTTTCCTGTCTCTTTAAGAGCTGCCTATATCGCAGTACATAGTTAATCTGGGTGGGGGCTGAGTGTTCCTATGCTCGAGTCCCGCCCTGGGCTGCCAGATAATTGCTCCATTCTGCCATCGCTAATTGCGCAGAGGGAGCTCTGTCAGAAGCTGTACTTATTTGCTGATTATCTGCCATAATCATAATAATACAGTAGTTCATCTAACCTGCCTTCTTTGTAGCACGGACAGTTCTGTAAATCACCACCATCCTGGTTCTGGACTGCCTAGTTTGGACCAGTCAGTACTGTTGGGGACCCTAAAATGGAGTCTGTCCCCAGGGGTCTTGTGGGAGTGAATTTCTGTAGGAATTGTAGTTTTTCCACTTTGGTGCCCAAATGGGCCTGGAGGGGGAACCCTTGCTGTGACAGACAGATGAATCAATGAATCGAACCTTTTGGATCAGAGGGAAATTCCCGAGCTGCCTGCAGCAGAGAGTCAGTCTGAGATTGGAGTTGAGAGAGTGAACAGCTCAAGATATTCGAGCAGCTGCTCCTGCAAAGTCGTGCTGGAAACCAGTGGGAAGGCTGTGCTTGGCCTGTCTGCCTCATCTTCCTTCGTGAGGGAATCCTTCAGTTAATTGTAACTGGACTGAATCCGAACAAGTGTGTGACCCGAATTACCAAATTGTGACCGCCTTGTTGCCTGAAGAAGACCGAAGATTTGCTCCAAGTGATTGGCCTGTCAGGAAGTCTGAAACTACCACCGAGTGTACAGTTTTGCACAGAGACACTGTAATTGCAACCGGACTGTCATCTGAACTGTCGTACTGCTTTTCTTTACTATAAGCGTGCTGGATGCTGTTAGTGGGTTGCGATTTGGTTCCCCACTGCCTGATTTTGTCATGCTTGCTGTGAGCTGTACCCAGCACTACCAGGCTGCCATCTGAATTGCTCACCTGGCCTGGGCCCTGCCACCTTGGCTCAGCCAGCTGCTCGTGCCACAGAGAGGACCATCGATGAGAGACCTGCCTGGGGATCAGCCCCCTGCTCAACATCATGAACAGGAACAACACCACAGTAAATCATGTGGGCCCTGCTTCTCCTGGCAAACCAGCAAGTCATCCTGCAGTCTCCATTTCGGCCATCCTGTGTCCTGTACTGGGTAGCATGAGTAAACACCAGGGTAGCTCCCTGCAACAACAACTCAATCAAAGTGTGTCATCTGATTTAATTGTTTTGTCTAATTATCACGAACTGAGCCTCCTGGTTCTGGATTACAAATTGTGGGATATTGTGCATGACTTGTCCTTCCATCATAGGGTCCCAACCAGCTGCAATGCCAGCCTACCCTGGGCAATGTGTCAGGCTAGTCTGCCTCGCCACTGGGTACCCAGAGTGTGTGTGACTGTGCTGAGGCACTGTAAAGTGCATGCGTTTTAGCCTGATTGAATCATTACCTAAATCAATCAACCTAATTACGCCCCTTCCTTGTTCATTTCCCCTGAATAAATCAGATTTGAATCTTTTTGCAATTAACCTGCCTGTGGTGCACTTCTGTACAAATAGCACTGTGGTACTATTGTTTGTTGTGTTTAACCTTACTTTACAGGGGGTCTCCAGGGCCGAACAGGTGGAACCAGCCCTGGTGGTAAGTGCAATCTGAGTGGGGATATATCTTCTGTTTGGGGGCTATTGTACCTGCATGTTCTGTTCATTGTTTAGGCTACTAGAGGGGAAAGAGGGGGGTCACAGTGTCTCAGAGGGCTGTACCCAGGTCAGCTACGCTACCACTAACCCTGTCCTCCGGGTGGAGGCACCCATTTTCTGTACCCAGGCCCTTTAACCTGCACCTAGTCACGCAGGCAGGGATATTAGCCCTTGGCATAGCACCACCTAAGGGTTACACTATTGTTAGGAGCCGTTAGGTGCACAGTGTCTGGTGGTTTGGTACCAGATTGGGAGTGGGGGAGGAATACCCCAGTATCAGTATTTTTGGAGAACTGTGAGAGGGGAATTTGTTCCTTTATATGTTCATCACCCTCGGGATTGGTAGTAGGCTCTGTTGTTTCTACAGGGATCAAAGATGCAAGTACCTGAGCTGAAGCTGATGAGTGCCATTCAAGAAGTTCTTGGCAAGATTATGATTTGGTTGCCCAGCCTTGAGTCCGGGAGCCATTTGCCATCAGGCATCTTTTTCCAGCCTGCTTCGGTTAATGCCTTCTCAAGTGACCACTGAGAAAAGGGGTCAGGAAATTACAGTGGAAATAGAGAAAGCAGCCTGAATTGCTGTAGCTGCAGTTTGTGGTTGGGGAGGGCCTTTTCCTGACCGAGGGCGATCCTCCACTATATCCTCTTTTTCTGACAGAATATTTATTTTAGAAAGGGTTAGGGCAGTTGGTTTCTGTTTAATGTATTTCCTTATGTCAGGTTTTATTGAAGACCCCCTCGCATAGAAGAAAAACACAGTCACTCCTTTTTGATTATAAGCATCCGTCTGATATACAGTTTTGCTGTCCGATGGAGATGCCTTTGTCCCTGAAAGTATGCCTTCTGAATCAGATTTTCTCATGCTGTCCTGTATTTTCTCCTGATTGGGAGCACTGGAGCCCTGATTAATACTGCTGGGATTAATGGCAAAGGTTGGACTTATATTGAGTTTCTCGGGCGTTTCCCCTGTTACCTGATGAGAACCCAGACCAACTTGATTTTGAGCAAACAATTTCCCACCGCTCACTATCTCCGGTGGCTCTCGGCACACGCTGCCCTCAGTGCCTTCACTGCCAGCCATAACATTTGAATTGTCCATATACGGAGAAGTAATTACCTGCGGTGTTCTGAAGTGGGAAACCACCAGCCCTGTGGCTGCCTTTGAAATGTCTGCATCATCGGGCCTGCTCTGAAATTTGTCAAGAGGACCGCGCCTACTGTCAAGAGCGGTCTCTGGTAACAAAAGAGAGATCTTTGACTGTAGCTGCTCCTTCATAAGCTGGTGCCTTCTTTCCTTGGCTGCAAGTTCCAAAAAAGATTTCATCACGCAAAGCAGCGTCCTCTTTAGTAAGTGCAACTCTTTTCTCTTCGGTTCCCGATGTTTTCTCTGACTAGCTTAGATCCTCAGTAGACACAAAAATATCACCATCATCATCATCGTGCATTTTAATACTAGTAAGGATTTTTTCTTCAGTTTTGACCCCTGGCGAGGCGAGTACTGGGGAGGAGGTCGGCTCCCCTGCCTCGGACACATCCATCTCCTCTGCTGTCCTGGACAGAGTGGCCACCCTAGAACGGCCAGCAATTTCCCTACAGGCGAGTAGGGGTATGTTTATTTAAAAACAAAGCATATATACAGAAATTTAACACAAAAAACAATTACAGCAGTATTACAAAATCTTCAAATGTGAAAACTCAAAATTCATCTAATGTCCTAAAGGAAGGAAACAAAATTTTAAAAGAAAAAACACTTCATAAGTAACCAAAGATAAGTAAAAAAAACCTCCAATATCGTTCCCACATATTCTTTTTGAGAATTTTCCTTTCTCCTTCCTTAAAATGATCAATATAGGTTAATATTTTCATGAATAAATCCTCAGGAGTAAGATAACGTTGTTGAAATAAAAACCAACATCTAACCTGCCATACCCAATACAATATTATAATTGCTACAATATTCAAGGTACTATAATGACATTCCGACCAAGAGTCTGGAAATAGACCAAAAAAGAGAGCTCTCTGATCCCATTGACGCCAAACTTTATTCCAAAAATGACGGTGCCACAAAAACCAGAATCGAAAAATAAAAGGACAAGAAAAATATAAATGAGACATCGTTTCTGTAAGATCTGTACAGGAATCTCGAAAACAATATCTCTCCAATACTTGTTTGTGTTTCTGATTACCATGTACATTTATTTTACCATGTACTCCTAACCAAGCAATATCCCACATTGTCACAGGGATACGAGAATCAATTAAATGATTACCAATCTGTTTCTTCTCTATTGGTGTAAACTCTGGAAAGACTTCCTCCATAAATTGGGACTCAACTATTTCTATATATAATTGTTTTCTAGTTAAATCTTTAATCATTTGTACCGAAATATGCCATGTTTTTAACATATCAAACACTATTACCCAATCCGTAGATAAAACATATTTCCTTTTATTTTTATGAAGAAATACCCCTATTCTCCATTCCTGAAAAATCCTATTAAGGGACATACATACCAAAGGAATCCAAAGCTGGATAGATTCTATAACTAAAGGTTTCAAATTGGTTGTAAAGAAAATTGAATAAAAAAACACTATTGGGTGAATTATAGATACTCCTCCCTGCCGGTAGTTTTGTAACAAAATATTACGTTTAATTGGATTAAGTCGACTTCCCCAAAAACAAGAAAAGAAAAGGCTTAGAAGAGGCACAAAAAAACATCTGGGTAGTGGAAAAATATGTGCGACATGGAAAAACAATGGTAATAAACATGTTTTAATCAAAAAAATACATTTCTTTTTACTCAAATACCACTTATTCCATTTACATACTTTTTCCCTACCCTTATTCAAACATATCTCCCAATTATACTTAGCCATGTCCGGAGCTCCAAAATAAATCCCTAATAATTTATGCGGAGAGTCCACTAACCTAATACTTCCAATAGAGGAAACACTCTCTAAGGATGAAGCCAAATTTAAACACACACTCTTCTGTAAATTTAAACTGGAACCAATAACTGATAAAAAAATGGTAGTACTTTACATAATAAACGGCCTACCGAGACAGTAGGTACCAAGACACATAAATCATCCACATAACATATTACTTTTTGAATATTACAATCAGGACTAGAAAGACCTAAAAGTCTAGGAGATTTATAAAGTAACCTAATAATAGGGTCTAAAGCTATAACAAATAATAAGGGGCTCAAGGGACAACCTTGTCGTACTCCCGGACGGATATAACAAGGAGAACCAATCCTACCATTAATATATGGTCTGACGTAGGCTAAAGAATAACATAAAATGAGCCAATTGACAAAAATTTGTGGGAACCCATAGGCTCTGAGGGTTAACCATATAAATTCCTAAGAAATTCCATCAAAAGCTTTAGAGAGGTCAAAATTAAATAAATAGCCCTGTAGAGCCCCCTGTTGACCTTGAGAAAACAATTCTCTGATGAAAAGGAAAGCATCTTGAATGGACCTACCAGAAGCTGAGCAATATTGAAATGGTGAAAGTAAAGACGACAAATACTTTGAAATCCTATTCCCCAGTAATTTGGAAAAAAATTTGTAATCTGTGTTTAGTAAGGTGATCGGTCTCCAATTTTTCAAGTCATTTTTATCACCTTTTTTTATAGAGAAATAGCATCAACCCTTCATACATTTGATCTGTCAAACGATCTTCTTGTAGGAAGGCATTAAAAATAGCC
This sequence comes from Neoceratodus forsteri, assembly GCA_016271365.2. Taxonomy (NCBI): domain Eukaryota; kingdom Metazoa; phylum Chordata; order Ceratodontiformes; family Ceratodontidae; genus Neoceratodus; species Neoceratodus forsteri. Next base: position 1,117,345,478 of record CM028133.1, read on the forward strand.
AATAACTGATTTGGCATAAGTTTCCATAGAGACTTATAAATTTCTGCTGATAGACCATCTGAGCCAGGAGCCACTCTATCCCTAAGACCAAAAATAACCTGCTTTACTTCTTCAAGAAGTAAAGGGTGCTATATTTCCGCGCTTTGAGATAGCCGTTAAGGTAGGTGCAGCCAATGCCTGTAATAAAATTGCCATGTCAGATGATTCAACAGCTGGAGTTTCAAAGGTATGTTTTACAAATTCTGTCACGTATTCCATAATTTTTTCTTGCCCTTTAACTATATGTTTTGATCATCCAGCAGTTGATACATTTGTTTACCATTAAATTTTTCTTTATTAACATCAAAAGGGTTGAACTGACGTTGTGTCCCAGTGGTTCGAAATTTTTGTTCAAAAAGAATAGATTTTTGTCTATCATATTGTACTTTAGCTAGAGCAGTTTGAACTTCTTTTATACGGGCAGAACAATCAGTTCCATACAAATGAGATTTGGTGAATAATTCCAATAATTCAGCTCGTAAAAGGCTGGAAGTATGGTGTCTGGTATCAGCTAAAAATCTAGCATAATATTTAAAGTAGGACACCATATACAATTTAGTATCATTCCACCATTCTATTATAGAATCATAGAGGACAACTACTGTAATACGATCTGAAATCAATTCTATGAACCCATTATAAAACTCAGGAATCAATATTAAGGACGAATTAACTCTCCAAACTCCAGGACCCTGTGATAAAACTTCCCCTAACTGAATTCGTGTCCCTATTAAATGATGATCTGAAGTAGCCATAGGTACTGTAATACCTGTTGCCGCCCAATAGTTTGAGAACAAAACCAAAATGTATTCTAGAAGTTAGTTTTCCTTTTGAAAAAGTAGGTAACAGGGATTGGGCTAGTACATCAATTAAATTCATCTCTTAATGTTATGTAAGGCATAAGTATCACAATAAATTTTCTTATTGGGGAGACTTCTAGGCTAGTATTAAAATCTCCACCCCATAAAACAATCCGGTTTGTTAGCAAAAATGGTTTAATCAGACGTAGAAGCTGGACCCTGGCAGCTTTTTGTTGTATGCATAAATATTAATAAGTCTATAGGGTAAATTATACCATAAAAGGTCCAATAATAATACTCTTCCAGGTACCAAATCCACTATCTTTTGTAAAATAAAGTTAGATGAGCTAAAACAGAATCAATACGGAACAAAGGTCCTGCCCAAGGACCATTATGAAGGTCCTAAACTAATCCCTTGAGGCTGTTGCTTCTTCCCCAGCTGTATATAATCTGACATCTTGTAACAAATAAGCATCATAAGCCAAACTATGTAATGCTGAAAAGTAGCAGTAATGCTTGTACTGTGACCGAATACTATTAACATTTAAACTGGCCAAGCTGTATAAAGACATAACTAAAAGAAAAGAAATAAAACACTGTAAAAGTAACCACCTCATTTCTTTTTCTTTGATCTAACAAATTTCTTCTTTGCGGGAATCCCTGAATTGTCAGTCGACGGCAGTGATACTGAGGTAGCCATAGAAGGAGGGGAAAGAAAGGGATCACCTAACTCTTCCTCTTCCATGGCATCACCCCAGCTTTGTAAAGGTTCGTATGGATTAGATACCTGGACAGGAGGTATAGATACCATTTCCGCTTGTTTAGTGGAGCGGAGTCGTCGAGTAACTGGTGGGGGAGGTTTCAAAATTTCTCTTAATTCTGCATCTTCCCTTACTGGGAGAGATAGCGTCTGTTTTAAAGCTTGGACTGAATCACTAGGGGAGGTGGATGACTCATCACACATTGGTGTTTCCATGGGTTCAGGGGGGGCTGAATGAGATACATTTTCAGAAGGGTTAGGGATAATTGAACTCTCAGGAGAGATTGATAAGAAATGGGTTTTTTCCTTATTTTTGGTAAAATGTTCTGAGCCTTGGTGGGGGTTGGGGGTTCTAGCAGTAGCTGAAGATTGGCTATATAAGAATCATGTTCTGTATAATCTGATGTATTATGGGCCGCCCATGGACATGCCACAAAACATGTGAAGTGTCACCACATAAATTACAAGTGGAGGGACTACAAGATAATGCTGAATGACCCAACATACCACATGATGCACATTTTAATTGATCACAGTCAGAGCTTAAATGAGTTAGTGAACCACATCTGTACATGAGCGCGGTTGACCTGGATAAAATAATATACCACTTATCCCTTCCTAAGTAAAAACAATTAGGGAGATGTTGAACCCCAGCCTCAGTTATTTTAAGCTGTACATTAAATTTCCACCCTCCTGTCCAAAACCTATTATCATCTATTAAGGCATGTGGTACTCCGTTCACTGTACAACATTGTTCTAGCCAGTACAGAATATCCAGGACATTGACTCCTTCATTCCAAAAAAGAATAGTTATAATTTTAGCAGTTGGTCTGGTAATAGGAATTACCACAAAATGTTTCCAGACAGGGTCTACTCGAGCAGTGTAATAAGCAGCCCAAAATGTATCCAATAGTACAGCAGACCTAAAGGAAATATCAAAATTGTGATCCCCAGAAGAATGGATAAAGGCATATACTTCTGCAGGTCGAATCCCTAAAGAGTCTATTATTAGAGTTTTGCCCACATAATTTCGGTCAGGGGGGAAGCTCCATACCCCCTTTGTAATAGATTCGTGCAACAAAACGTTTTCTCACCGGGACGTCTGCATGTTTAAAAAGAGAAGCATAACTAGCTTGTTTTACCGATTGTACTGGAGGAAGACTGTGTTCAGTAATACCTGAAGAGCTAGCGGTATTTTTCTCCATTTGTGGGTACTGACCTTGTATCGTCGATGCTGATTTAGGGTCCACAGCAGCAGCAGTTTTTGGTACCATAGCGACCCCAATCCCCAAAGTGTTCTGATGCGGATTCCTCATTTCCACCACCGGCTCTAACAAAACCGGACCTCGAGATTCAGTAACAGAAGGCGGAAATGACGCGTCATTCCGGTCCGTCTCTGAGAGTTGTCCCTTTGCTGAAGTCTGTGCATCCAAGCGTTCCTCCTGTGCTTTCGATCCTATGCCCAGTAAAGTAACTTGGGGATCTGGTATCCAAGCTTCTGGAGTTTTTATCCAACCTGCCTTTTCCAACGCTTTCTCCGGGGACCAGGTAGTGAAACGAGCTGAAAAAGGAAAAGAATCCTCTTCTACCTCAGAAGCAGGGACTTCCGCGTTTGTTTCCATCAGGTCAGTGTTAACCTGCTTATTACTCTTTTTTAACATGCCAGAAAAAGCTACCTGTCCGTTTTCCAGACGTTTTCTTTTTTTCCCTTCTTCTACTGCCATAGTCAGGTTTTCATCATTCATCTCCCGACTTTCTGTACTTCCCGACTGAACCACCTCCTCAGCAGGTAAGCTGATGCATGAATGTTCCATACCAATTGGAACAGATGAAACCTCCTCGAGTGTTTCAGTAGACTCCATAGGACCATCTTCTACCACCTCTGCACTCACCACCGACTGAGACATTCTGAACCTAGTCCAGATGTCTCATGGGAAGGGCCCCCCACCCATCAGAGTAGGGGAATTTCCCCGGTGCCTTGGCCAAATTTTCCACATTCACTACAAATACCACCAACACCTTAATCTGGTTTAATTTCAGTTGGTTACCATCTGCACCCCCCCTCCCGATTGCCCCTGAAAAAGGGACTCATAGTTTCAGTGGGCCTACCCGGTCAACAAAATTCAATAAATGAATAAATAACAGGGATATCCTTATTTATTATGGAGATTGGGGCCGGGGTGCGGGGAACCACTAGACTACCAGGGTCAATTGGGGATTTCATTTTTATTATTATGAAGATTGGGGCTGGGGAGGGGAGGAACTACACTATGGAAATGGGGTTTGCTGTTATGCTTTCCAGTGACTGAGGATGGTGGGGGGGGGGACTGTGTACTCAGCCCTAGATTCTACACGGGACATCACCTGACCCTGCGCATAGTTAAAGGAGGGTTTCAAAAGCGTAACTATGCACTGGTGCAGCCCGCCATCGTTACGCTTGGGGGGGGTTCAATATTATGATGTGTGGCGTATGCATTAGGGCTCCCCTAATTTGCATAGGTATATCACAATATTGTGCATGGTGCATCAGTGGCCTTTGAATATGGCCACGCCCCCAACGGTCCATGCAAGTCCAGAGGTACGCGGCACATCCATGAATGCGCCGCGCATCTTGTTGGAATATGTGGGCCTACATGTTTATATAAATTCTAAATATTCCTCTGCTTCCCAAATCTCCCCACAAACTCTACATGTTCATATAACCGCACATTTTATTTATTAATTTAATTTAATTTAATTCATTCTTTGGTAACTTGGTAAACTCAAAGGACAAATGGCATATTTACAGTGATCTTGACAAAGAAAAAATGAACTATATTTACATAAAATAAACAGTTAATGGTAACAGACGTATAAGAGAACAAATTATAACATAATCCTATATATATATATATAATATTATATTTATAAATACCCCATTTATAAGTACAGTGGATACAGTGATAGCCAGTGGCAAGACTCACTACTTGTCATATACACGGAAATATCACTGGAAATACAATAGAAATGAATGGGGATTTCCTGTGATATATTGTAATATATCTGAATATTTGACATCATGTAACTGGCTCCTACTGTATGACACAATATAAATAACACAGAAGTAATAAACATTAGATCAGAATGCCTATTCTGACTGGTTGAAATAACATCACGTGACTACACAGGAGGGTTTAGTACTGCCCTCTACATTCCCTATTTTTCATTTATTTAAACAACTGATAACCGGGAAAAGCACCAGGTTTGACCCGGGGTGGGGGGATGGAGTACATACATAGTGTGCAACAATGAACAAAAAACAGCAGTATAACATACAACATCGGATCGACGAGTAACAAGATGAGGTTGCTTGCAGGATGCCAGATACAACATTTTCACATAGACAGTGGGTGGACCAGAACGGTTTTCCTTCTGGTCTTACATACAGTTCAGCAAGTGGCTACAACCTTGCAATAGAGTTCTTCAGTCTTTACAGTGGTAGTGCCAGGAGGCAAAGAGCTGATGTGTGAAAGTGCTCACATTTTGGGGAGTAGTACAGTAAGAGCAGATGATTGGCTTGGGGCACGAGAGACAGGTGCTAGAAAGAAGGGGGTCATCTGGGGCAGAGGCAAGGTGGAGGAGGAAGGGCGCGAAGTTGGTACTTGCAGGCAAGGTACGAGGTGCTGTTTCTGACGGAAGGAGCAAGTTTGTTCCACAAACTGGGGAGTCGGAAGGAGAAAGTGGCCTGTCCAAAGATGAAGGATGGACAGGGTATGCAGAAGGGGCAGGGGGCAACCATGACAACCAGCTCAACACTTTGGTCTGGATTCACAAAGCTTTCAGAAGGTGCAAAACCTTCCATAAGTCCCCAAACCTGCCATAGCTATTGAAACAAAGGGGAACTTGCACTGAGTGTTATTCACAAAACCCTCTGCAGCTGCGGAAAACAACACTAAGGACTGTGGAAAAAAGTGCAGCTGCGGAAGTCCCTGAGGGAAAAAAAGGTGCGAGATAAGTAAGGCACAGCCCCTGAAAGGCTATTCACAACCAGTTTTTTCCGCAGTTGCGGAAAAAATGTTACACACAGTGGAGTGAGGTGTAACTCTCCCTCAGCAAACTGCAGTAGTGCCCCAGCAAATGGAATCAATTAAGGTGGAGGTGAGGCGCAGGTAATTTTATTTATTTATTTAGCTTTTGTTAACCGGGTAAGTGCACTAGCCATAAAATGACTATTTTCAGGAACGACCCGGGAGAGTACAGACATGCAGAAACTTAACAGGATAACAGTTTATACTGTAAGTGCTTTACATACAATGAGTTAAAGAGGATACAATACATCAGAACATACAAAGTAAAGCGCTTTACATACAATGAGCTAAAGTGGATACAATGTATCAGAGACATACAGAGTAGACCATTCATAAGTTCATAGGTGCCTACCTATACAATGAATAGAGAGGACCTTGGACAATAAATTATCAGGTAACATATCATATAAACAGAACAAGGTACACAAAACCAAAAACAGGTAATACAACAGGAAGAAATAGCCATTGAGAGCAGGGGGTGTCATTAAGGAAAAGGTCGGTAAGTGAGGAAGAGGGGAGCAAGCCATGAAATTAGATGATATGAGTGTACGTAAGTGTAAGGGAGATGCCTGCAGTGCAAGATTGTATATGGGCAGGGAAAGGGAGCTGGGACAGGCTGAGGCAGTAAGAGGGTTATATAGAGGTGAGGAAATACTATTGCATGGCCAGAGACATCAGTCATTAGGTAGGGTGAAAGCAGGACCAGGTATCAGCAATCAGCAGATTCGAGTGCACTTTTCTCTTAAAGCATGTGTGGGAGCTAGAAAGTCTAATGTCGAGGGGAAGGGAATTCCACAGCTGTGGAGCCGCATGCTCAAATGCAACAGCATCCCAGATAGTATAACAGTGGCTTCTGTAACAGCAACAAACGCACACATTGCCATGATATGGCAACAGTCAACAACCACCAGATACAGAGAGGCCCATGACAGAGCCCCACAGGCAGTAGAGCCTGGCCAGCCTGCAGCGTGCTACCCCTGCAGGCAACAGGCACACTCCAGAGAAGGAGGACCAGCAGTGACAGTTGGCCACTGTGGTGCCATGGTATTGCTGGTACCTGCGGTGCTGCAGTGGGCCCAGTTGAGGGACTGGTTGCTGTTCTCTTTGTGGGTGCTTTCAGCTTCATTCTATGGCAGCCCTGCCAAAGTTTGCTGTTCCAGCTAATTAAGCTCACTGTTGCTGTGCCTCCTAAGCTATTTCTGCAGCTGTGGATCCGCAGTTGCAGATTTTCCTCAGGGACGCAATTTCCGCAGCTGCTGAAATTCTGCAGCTGCGGGGATTTTTCGAAATTCCGCACCTGCTCAAACTTTCTATATGAATATCACGCAACTGTGTTTCCGCAGTGCTGCAGGCCTTTTTCCCGCAGCTGTAGGATTTTTGGCTTTCTTTGTGAATCCTGCCCCTATTCGGTATGGGGGCTCCATTGGGACAAGAGTCCCTACTTTAAAAAAAGTATTCGAATGAGGTGGAGGAACTGTGTGTGTGTGTGTGTGTGTGTGTGTGTGGAGCATAAGTTACCACTGGCACCAAGGATTTTTTTTTTTTTAATAACAAAGGTATCGGAAGCATGTGTGTGTGTGTGTGGGGGGGCATAGGTGACCACTGGCACAGATTATTTATTTATTTATTTTATAACAAAGGTATCGGGAGCATGCGTGGGTGTGTGTGTGTGGGGGGCACGCACAGGTTACCACTGGCACCAAGAATTTTTTTTTAACACAGGTATTGGGAGCATGCGTGAGTGTGTGTGTGTGTGTGTGTGTGTGTGTGTGGGGGGCATAGGTTACCACTGGCACCAATTATTTTTTTTTAACAAAGGTATCGGGAGTATGCATGTGTGAGTGTGTGGGGAGCATAGGTTACCACTGGCACCAAGGATTTGATTTTTATGACAAAGCCACAGTATTGGGAACATGTGTGTGTGTGGGGAGTATAGGTTACCACTGGCACCAAGGATTTTTTTTTTACAACAAAGGTATCGGGAGCATGCATGGGTGTTTTGTGTGTGTGTGTGTGTGTGTGTGATATAGTTACCACTGGCACCAAGGATTTTTTTAACAAAGGTATTGGGAGCAGTGGTGTGTAATGTTGGGGAGGGGATCATAGGTTACCACTGGCACCAAGGATTTTTTTAAAAGGCCTTGAAAAAGCGTAAGAGCTACGTGAAACGTTGGTGAAGAGGGTGCTACTACCACCCTGTGCTTGTTTTAGCTTTTTGTACAATAAAAGCAGTTTTTTACTGAGACCTGGTCTTAGGTCTTTTTGTTTTGACGTGTCTTGTGCACCGCTCAAAGGACAATTAGATTACATGCATTCACGGTAGCACAGACTGGTCCTGTTAGCTGCCTCTCATCTTGTTGAGTTATTATTAATCTGGTTTACTGGTTATAGTACAGATAGTATTTGTTTGATGTTCTCTTATGGAGAGGTGTACTTTTCTCACGTAATAGGGAAGGAGGGCTTTGGTGGTGACTACTCACACACAGGGTGGGGGATTAGGTTACCGGAGTTGGGTGGAGGTAGGGTTTGGAGGAACACAGTGTGCCCATGGCTTTGCACAAGCAGGGATTACTAGAGGGCATTTGATAAGTTCTGAGAACAGTCTTTTTTTACTGGAGATGATGGATAAGACACGCTATGTTCAGATCTATTCCCAAAACGTTAATGGGCTTAATAACCCAGTGAAGAGGTACAAGGTGCTTTCTCTGATCAAAAAACACCACCCGTCTTTTGTGCTATTACAGGAAAGACACCTCTCTAAGGAGGAGCACCAGAAACTTTCTAAATTTGGATATGCCCATGTAGTGGCATCCTCCTACAAAGGTGATAAAAGACGGGGGGGGGGGGGGCCATTTTAGTCCCTCGCCAAGTCCCCTTACAGGTTTCCACAACATATGTTGACCTAGAAGGACACTTAGCTACACTGGTAGGTCAATTAGAAGGACAGCTATTAATGTTGGTGAGTTTATACATCCCGCCGGGTTCAGACATGTGTGAAGTGAGAGCCCCTCTCCAAAAAGTTATCAAACTCCAGAAAGGTGTCCTTATTGTGGGAGGGGATTACAATTTAACCTATGACCCAAGGGACACCACTTACTCTAGACCCCTGTGCAAAACCAGCACACAAAAAGCAGCACAGCACTGGAGATGCATTGGATTAATACATGGCGTCTTTTGCATCCAGCTAGCAGAGGTTACTTCCACTATTTGGTGCCACATAAAGTCTACACCAGAATAGACTATTTCCATACATCTGGTGAGCAACATCAACACATGCTGGCCGATTGTCAAATGTTTCCCTTCTCTCCCTCTGACCACAATTCACTGGTGCTCAAACTGACCTGGGGTACTACTGACAAGATTACACTTTGGAGATTTAATATTTTTTATTGAATCTCCCCACATTTAAGTTTCAGGTTAAGGACTGGATACAGAACATAGTTCAAGATAATTCCCACCATGATACTAAGCCAGGAGTATTATGGGATAGTCTTAAGATAGTACTATGTGGGGAGATTATTAAATTTGCCTCTCATTACAAGAAAAAACAGGCAGCTCAGTTGAGCCACCTCCAGGCACATCCAAACGAAACATACAGACCGAGATGAAGGAGTTGCCCCTCTGTTAGAGGTCATGTGTCAGAAGGTACAGTCCCTGTTAGATGCCAAGACAGAACAAGCATTACAATTTCTAAAACATAGGTACTAAGAGGGGGGACCACGTGTGGCTCGTTTGTTGGCTCATTGTTTGCGGCAGCATGTGGTCAGAGCCATGGCAGCCCAAATTAAATATCTGGTTACCGGGTTGGGTCATTGGCAGCCTGCCCAGATTTTGGAGGCGTTTAAAACATTCTATAAGAAGTTATATATTCCAGAGGGGGGCTCTGATCGACCAGCTATTGCAGCTTATCTAAATGAAGTTCAGCTGCCAAAGCTGACAGCTGACAAGGTTGCCATGCTAGAGGCCCCTATTAGCTGTCTGGAAATAAAGCAGACTGTGCAAGCCTTAAAATCGGGCAAAGCCCCTGACCCTGACAGTTACTCTGGAGAATTTTATAAAACCTCTAAGGATTTATTATTACCCTATTTGCAACCGGTTTGCCAGGGACTACTTAAAGGAGATTCATTGCCCCACACGTGGTCCTATGCCACAATTTCCAGTGTTTCTAAGCCAGGGAAGGACCCCTCTCAATGCACCTCTTATAGACCAATTTCAGGCCTTGATATTGATTACAAATTATTTGCCACAGTAATGGCAGGAAGGCTCGATGGGGTCCTTCCCTCTGTTATAGATGGGTACCAATGCGGATTTATTAAAACACGGCAAACTCAAAACAACATGAAAAGAACCCTGCATATTCTGCACCATGCTACCTGATCAAACCAACCTTTCCTATTGTTAGCGTAGATGCTGAGAAGACCTTGGACCGGGTGGCATGGCCCTTTTTATTGGCCAACCTGAATCGTATGGATTTTTCAGAGCAGTTTAAACAATGGATATCTTCTATCTATTCCTCCCCACAGGTCTCTATTAAGATTAATGGATCCATATTGACCCCTTTATCGTTACTTAGAGGCAACAGACAGGGCTGTCCCTTATCACCCTTATTATTTGCTGTGTACTTAGAGCTGCTGGCACAAATGCTGTGACAAGCCCCCGAAGTGACAGGAAATGTCTTGGGAGGGCAGCACCAAAAATTAGCCTTCTATGCTGACAACCATTTCATTTATTTAACAAACCCAAAACAAGCCCTTCCTCGGTTGTGGAACATTTTATTGGAGTTTGCTAGCCTAGCGGGATACAAGATTAATACTGCAAAAACAGAGGTGTTACAAATAAATTATTCCCCTAGTTAGGAAATTCAGGAAGCCTTTCCATTTCACTGGGATTAGCCCTCACTAAAATGTTTAGAGGTCTATCGGACAAAGGATTACCAACAGATGTATTCTCATAATTATGTCCCATTACTGAGACAGCTGCATACCGACCTGAACAAGTGGTATACTCTTCCTCTTCCTTTTACCCAGAGAATAGATTTGGTCAGAATGAATCTGTTACCGCGCTTTCTATATTGGCGTAGACCTTGCCGGTTGATGTCGCAGGTGTTGTTTTCCAGGAGGTTAACAGAAGGGTCTCCTGCTACATTTGGGATCTTTAGTGACCTCGAATCCGTATGGCCACCCTCTATGTCCCTAAGAATTTAGGTGGGATATCCCTCCCAGATTTACACAATTATTTCAGGGCATCTCAGTTACACACTGCTTTCCTGTGGCTTCAGTCTCACTATGATGCACATTGGAAGACCCTGGGTTCCAGGAGGAGGACCTGCATAACTTCACCCCTATTCTTTTATCACGACCCCCCTCACCCTATAACTGCAATTACCCTCAAACCATACACCACCCTGACTTTGCAAAGCTGGCGAACCGTCTTGTCTCTGAAACATATTCCAGACATGAGGTGTCTTTAATATTCTCTCCCATACTTGGAGGAGTTCCACACAGCATGTTTAGATACTGGTTTTCAATGATGGGAAAGACCAGGCTTGCACTTAGTTTCTCACTTTATAAATGGGAATCAGCCTCTCTCCTTTGAGGAGCTGCAGCAGAAATATGGTCTACGGCCACAGGATAGATACTGTGTTTTGCAGGTATCAGCATATCTTAAAAAGTCAGGTATATACCAAAAGGACCTGGTGTCTGTGCCATTGTTTGTTCAGTTTTTTCATCAAGCACTAGATGGGAGAGCTCCCTTGCTACACATGATATCATACATTTACTCTGCTTTACAGCAGCAGGTGGACGGTACATTGGGCTCTTTAAAACTAACTTCCGAAAGAGCTCTGGGCCTTCAGTTGGAGATAAAAGAGTGGGATAGGGATCTACTTTCTTTACAGAAAATCACTGGCTCATATCTGTGGAGAGAATTCTCCTGGAAGGTCTTCCATGAGCTTGCCTAAATGCTCACTGCCAGGCTGGTGTCCTGCATTTTAGCAGTTAAACATTACTGCCAGAGAGTGCCTGTGTACTGCCTCTTTAAGAGCTGCCTGGATTGCAGTTATAAGTAATCTGAGAGGGAGCTCTGTTGAAAGATGTAACTATTTGCTGAAAATCATTTAGAGTGTTAATGATAATGTAGTTTGTCTAACCTGCCTTATTTGCAGCAAGGACTGTCTTGTTTATCCCCCCATTTGGCCTGGGACTGTGAACTGGACCAATCAGTTCTGGTGGGACCTAAAATATAGCTGGACTACAGGAGCTGTCTGAAGTCAAAATCTGTAGGAATTGTAGTTTTGGGCTTTTTGCACCTTTTTTGCAGCTGAAGGGGGAGCTCTTGCTTTGACTGACAGCAGAATTAGCAAACCGAACTTTTTGGATCTGAGGGAATTCCCCAAGCTGCCTGCTGTTTAAGGCAGATCTAAGTTGGGAGCTGAAGAAGCAAGATGCTTGAGACAGTCTCTGTGGAAAGGCCTGAGATTTGGCCTGCATGTGTGCCTGCTGCCCTGAGAGGGGAAAGAGAATTGTTTTCAGACTGAATCCGAGTTGTGTGACTAAAGTAAGCTACTGAAGTGGGCCAGGCTCAACCTGAAGAAGACCGAAAATTTTGCTGAATGCGATCTGCCTGTCAGGAGTTCCAGCTACCCCTAAGCTCCCTGTGTGTGCAGAGACTTTGCAATTGTGACCAGGGAGCACTTTGACTGGTACAGTAGAATTCCCTTACATGCAAATGTGCTGGGAGATGCTAGTGGGTTGTGAGTTAGTTCCCCACTGTGTGAACTGTGTTCTGCTTGCTGGAAGCTGTATCCAGCCTAAAACGGACTGCATCCAAATTTGTCTACATGCGGTCTGGGCCTTGCCAGACTGGCCCAGCCAGACTACTCACTGCACAGAGAAGCCATCGACGAGAGACCTGCTTGGGGATCAGCCCCCTGCTCCACGCTTGAACAGGAACGACGCATCGACGACTTGTGTGGGCCCTGCTTCTCCTGGCATTCCAGATCAACCACCTGCAGTCTCGATTTTTGTCCAGCCTGTGTCCAGTCTTGGGTAACGTGAGTAAATACCAGGGTAGCTCCTGCAACAACAGTTTAATCTAAGTGTGTCATCTGATTGCCTTGTTGTTTGTTTCCTTTACGAACTGAGCCCTCTGGCTCCGGATAACAAATAGTGTGTACTGTGCATGTTGTGTTTTCCATCACAGGGCCCCAACCAGCTGTGATGCCGGCCAACCCCAGGCATCGGTCCTGGCTAGCCCATCTCTTCTCCACCTGGGTACCCAGAGGTGTGACTGTGTGAGGAGACTCAAAGCGCATGTATAACTGCTTGATTGATATAACCTTTAAGCTAATTAACCTGATTTCACCAGTCCCCTGTTCAATTCCCCTGAATAAATCAGATCTAACTTTTTCTGCATGTAATCTGACTGTGGTTCCAGTTTGTGCTCAAAGTACTGTACTGTTGCTGTATGCTGTGCATAACCTTGTTTTATTGGGGGTCCCCAGGGTCGAGACAGAGGAACCAGCCCTGGTGGTAAGTACAAACAGTGTGGGTACTTGTGTGGTGTACCAGGGGTATTGTGAAAGTGATTACTGTATAGTGTTCAGGCCATTAGAGGGGAAAGAGGGTGGTTACAGTGTCCCGGAGGGCTGTGCCCTGGTTAGCTTGACCACTACCAACCCTGACCTCCAAGTGGAGGCACCCGTTTCAGAACTCAGGCCCCTTAACCTGCTACTAGTCAAGCAGGCAGGGGTAGTAGCCCTTGGGATAGCGCCACCTAGGGGTTACATCTTGGAGGCTCACCGCTGGGATTTTGTGTCTTCCAGTGGCCGAAATTACGAATTATTGTCAAACATAAATGACTACCCCAACAGAAGTGGCTGTGCACCAGTTGGTGGGGTGGTGTACAGGGCAGGAGATTGACCCTCACAATGCCCTGCTTGTATTGGATATTCCCCTGAACATTGGTAAAGACACTGTAGAAGGACTACTTTCCAAAGCTAAGTGTTTAACAAATGCTGTGGTGGTGGGGTGACAGGCTGATTTGACCGCCCAAACTTTCATGGCGTTAGTAGAGTGTAGTGACCCAGTGGACAGTTCCAAAGTGCCATGGACTATTACCCCAGAAGGGACCCCAGCCGCCTGGAGAGTGATAATTAGAGACAGTAAAGACCCAGGGGAGGATGAGCTCCACTATTATCCGAGACTTTTGAGGAAACATTTGCTAAGTTGTTGCTGGAGGAAGGGAAAATCGAAGAGGACTTTAAGAAACTATTCCTGCAACCTGGGGGTGTTCCATACCCAACACCCCCTCCCACTCCAGCACCTGTTACTGCTCCACCTTCTGTGCTAGTGACAATGCTGGCCCCTATATCTGTACCTGCCATTGGTCACAACTCCTACCGAAGGTTAAGAATCTTCTTGGGCACCCTCCCCACCGCCAAGTGTGAGGATGACTGGGAGACCTGGATAGACTATGTTGGCCCTCTAGTACTTGAATGGCAATGCTCAGAAGCAGAGAAACAAAAGAGGTTGAGTGAGAACTTCTGAGGTCCTACCCTGGCTACCATCCATGTCAAGCGGGCCAATAACCCCGAAGCAACTGCACAGGACTTTCTTGATGCATTGGAGAATGTGTATGGGAGCCCAGATTCAGATGAGGACCTGTGGTGGAGAGTAAGAAATGCCCAGCAGTACTCAGGGGAGCCATTGTCTGTGTATGTACCCTGGCTTGAAAAGCTGCTACAAGAGTGCCTCAGAAAGGGTAGTTTGCCGTCAAATGGATTAGATCGAACTAGGCTGGATCCTTAAGTCTGCTCCATTTTCAGAATTGTTACTGCTTCAGTTGTGCCTTGCCAACCGACTGGAATCCCCCCTCTTTTATGACGAGCTAATGAAAGAAATTCGGGGGATGAGCAAAGGCGACCCGGGGGAGGGGCTGGATTTCACCAATATCTGCTGCTACTGTGCAAGTGACAGAGAGTGATCATCCAAGTGGGGTTTAGGGGCAAAAGTCAGTACCTAACAAGCACTCTGAGAATGCAAAGGACTTCCCGCCCAGGGCCCAGTTTTTCAAAGTTGAGCAATTAAAGGAAGTCTGAGAGTTGAAGGAGGGTGCCTTTGCAAGGGTTCCCCCCATGAAACAAGATTCTGGTTCCTCTCAGGACGTGACTGCCATAGGGATGGTGGTGCACCCTCAGGGATCCTCTACTGAGGGTAGCTCCCAGGCTGAAATCAAAGAATTGACTGCCACCCTAAAGGAAACATTGAGACACACTGCACCCCTCTCATCGCTGCAAGCAGATATTGGACCCCGATCCCTTGCTACTACTTCAGTTCCTCATGCAATGTTCTCTCCAAGGGTGACCCAGGAGTCTGTCATTTGTCACAATGGTGGAAAGGATGGTCATATGAAGAGGGAATGCCGGTCTCAGA
This sequence comes from Neoceratodus forsteri, assembly GCA_016271365.2. Taxonomy (NCBI): domain Eukaryota; kingdom Metazoa; phylum Chordata; order Ceratodontiformes; family Ceratodontidae; genus Neoceratodus; species Neoceratodus forsteri. Next base: position 1,117,360,575 of record CM028133.1, read on the forward strand.
AAGACTTAAAGAAAGTGGTAAACCAGCTTCAAGGAGCACTTCGGAAAATGAATCAGTGGTCAAGGGGTGCATGAAATGACCACAGTGAAGGCTTCGGACATCCTAACTCAAACCCCATTGTGGCTAAATCGTCCATCCAGGCCCCTGTTGCTGTCCCTCCAGACTGGTCAAAATAGTGGGCCCTTCAATGGAGACTACGGTGGCAGTGAATGGTATTCCTACTTGGAAGTGACCACTGTATTTCAGGACTGGTATGACAAACACTTATCTGCTGTGCCCTTACAGTCCCTGGAAGGCCTACATGTGTGGGGGCTGAGTGACAAGTCTTATCCCTACCTAGGATATGTCCACCTCTGGTTATCATTTCCTGCAGCTGTAACTGGTGTAGAGGAGAAGGCGAGACACTGGCCCTAGTGTGTCCTCCTACTGGACTGTATGATGGGGTTCCCCTGTTAATTGGGACCAACGCCCATATGTTTGGGAGACTGGCACAACTCTGTCATGAGAAACAAGGGCAACGGACTGGGAGAGCCCTAAAAATCCCTGCCCAAGAGGGCCTATGATTAGCAACAGAACCCCAAGGAAGTGGACCAGGATGAACCTGTAGGGGTCGTGTGGAAGAAGGATCCCAATTCAATGGTACTGGCCCCTAATACCCAGTGTACCGTTCAAGGGGAGGTACGCCTCTGCAAAGATGTCAAGAACAAAATACTGATGTTGCACGCGCCGGGCGATGGAAAATTGCGGAAGGATTATTGGTTAAACCCAGCATCTTGCCAGCTCGTGCCCATGCCTATGCATGATGAGTGATGGTCCAGATTCATAATGTGTCAGATCGGGAGATCCAGGTGAACAGAGGATGCACCCTAGCTACGGTACACTGCACAGACACTGCAGTGTTGCCCAGCAACAAGCACCCTGGCAAGACAGATAGAGTGACTCCCGACTTATTGATTTTGGTGACTCCCCATTGCCAGCTGAACAGAAGACTAGAATTAGCCAGAAACTTGCCCAGAGAGATCCAGTGTTTTCTTTGAAGGAATGGCACATGGGATGTGTCCAGGGTGCGGGGCATCACATACGCCTGCACAATGAATGGCCATTTCGAGAGAGGTCTGGTCGCCTAGCCCCTGCAGACATAGACGATGTGAGAAGACACTTGCAGTAAATGCTCACGGCTGGTGTGATACAAGAATCCAGGAGCCCATATGCTTCTCCCATTGTGGTTGTGCATAAGAAGAACGGATCTGTGAGAATGTGTGTTGATTATCGAACTTTGAATCGGCGGACCATCCCTAATCAGTACACCATGCCCCGTATACAAGATGCTCTGGATTGTCTGAATGGGAGCAAATGGTTCTCAGTGTTGGATCTTCGCAGTGGATATTACCAGATTCCGATGGCTCCAGAGGACCATGAGAAGACAGCCTTCATTTGTTGTTTGGGGTTCTACAAATTTCTGAGAATACCACAGGGGATATCGGGTGCACAAGCCGCCTTCCAGTGACTGATAGAACAAGTGGTGGGAGACATGAATTTGCTGGAATGCCTGGTGTACTTGGATGATGTCATTGTGTTCGGGAGCTCCCTAGAGAAGCATGAGAGTCGACAGTTCAAAACACTAGACCGACTGGAAGATTTCGTGCTCAAGCTGTCCATCAACACATGCCACCTCTGTAAAGTATGTGGGGCACATAGTGTCTACAGAGGGGATAAAGACTGATCCTAGTAAAGTTGAAGCCTTGACTACTTGGCCCCAGCCGCACAATTTGAAAGAACTACAATGTTTCCTGTGATTCTGTGGCTACTACCGCCGGTTCATAAAGGACTATTCCAAAGTGATTCGGCCACTCTTGAATCTTATCCAGGGTTACCCTCCTACCAATCGGAAATACAGGAAAGGGTCCATCAAGGAATGAGACAAAGCATATTTCCACCCAGGTGAACTTTTCAGGTCCCGTTAGATGCCTGACTGTGAATTAGCTTTCCACGAAGTCATATACCAGCTCACCCACGCCCCCATCCTCTCTTATGCTAATCCCACCAAACCCTATGTGCTGCATACTGACGCCAATCTGTAGGGTCTAGAAGCTGTACTGTATCAAGACCATGAGGATGGTTTGAGACCAGTGGCATTTGCCAGTAGGAGCTTGACCCTGTCAGAGCGAAACAACCCTGTGCACAAGTTGGTGTTCCTTGCGTTAAAATGGGCCATTGTCGACCAGTTTCATGATTACCTCTATGGGACAAAAATATTGGTGAGGACTGACAATAACCTGTTAACCTATGTACAGACTTCAGCTAAGTTAGACGCCATGGGGCACCGGTGGTTTTCTGCATTGTCAACATATGATTATGCTGTCGAATTACAGACGGGCCTGAATCATATTGATGCTGGCGTCCCTATCTTGGAGGCCCATTTCAAGAGCGACTAGGTCAGGCTGTCTAAATTCTAACATCTGAGCATTGTGCCAAAAGTTTGACAGGAATGGACAGATGTCTACGGACACAACGGACTGCTTAGTAGATTGCTTGGGCCCCTCTGACACCTGCATACCGGCTGTGTATTGCCACTTCTCTGCTCTAGATATTAGTGCACTACCTCAGTTTGACAATGACAGCATTCAGTTAGCTCAATCCCGAGATCCTATGATTCAGCCATCACTTGACGCCCTTTGTGCAGGAAAAGATGTGTCCAAGTTGCGTTCCTCTGATCTCCAAACTGCTTTGTTTAAAGAAGGCCCCAGGTTGAAGCTGCATAATCAGTTGTTGTATAGAGAGACTATAGATCAGGGTAGCCAAATTGACAAGCAACAATTGGTCCTGCCCACAGCCTTCAAAGATTTGGTACTGAGGTCCCTACACAATCATAAGGGCCACCTCAGTATTGACCAGATCCTTGACCTAGTACAATCTCGATTCTACTGGCCCAAGATAGGGGCCAATGTTGAGCACTATGTAAGGACTTGTAGTCGCTGCCTGCAGAGAAAAGCCCTGCCTCAGAGGGCTGCTCCCCCTGTTAACATTACTACCAGCACCCCAATGGAACTAGTCTGCACAGACTTCTTGAGTTTAGAGCCTGATCAGCGAAACATTGGCAATGTGTTAGTGGTTACGGACCATTTCACACGGTATGCACAAGCTTTTCCCACCAAAGATCAAAAAGCATCTACCGTGGCCAAGGTGCTAGTGGAAAATTTCTTCATCCACTATGGTGCCCCCCAGCAAATTCACTCTAATCAGGGCTGGGACTTTGAGAGTCGGCTAATCAAAGAAATGCTCTCTCTATGGGGGGTGCAAAAGTCAAGAACCACCCCTTATCACCCACAGGGGATCCTCAACCAGAACGCTTTAACTGCACCCTACTAGACATGCTAGGCACCCTCCACCCAAAAGATAAGCACAAATCGAGCCAGCAGATTAGCACCTTGGTACACACATACAATTGCATAAAGAATGATGCTACCGGGTTCTCTCCCTACCGCCTCATGTTCTGGAGAGAGGCCTGGTTGCCTGTTGATATCTGTTTTGGGGGTCTCCCGATGGGGTCTGAGCTGAAGATTACCTGCAGCATGTACAAAAACTGAAAGCTCAGTTGAACCATGCCTATCAACTGGCCCAGACAATGGCCGCCAAAAGAAATCTAGCCAACAAAGACAGACATGATAGAAAAGTAAAGGCTCAAGAGCTTAGGCCTGGAGACCGTGTGTTGCAAAATTTAGGATTGCATGGTAAACACAAAATTGCTGATCAATGGCACCATCTTCCCCATGTCATAGTTGGAAAGTTGGATGTTTTGCCAGTGTACAAAGTGCGCCCAGAGAATAATTCCAAAGCTGTCAAGACCATGCACTGAAACCACTTGCTTCCTATTGGTCAAGTTATAATTAAGCCTGAACCCACCGAGATTGATTCCTCTGGACCAGTGACTCATGCTGCTGCAAGAAAGAAACAGAGTCAGCCTGCCCCCGTGATTGCTGATTTAAGACTTCCCCCGCAGCAGGCCCAGAATGATAGTGACTGCCAGTCAAACTTGGATGACAGTGAGTGTGATAATGCCTGTTACCCCTCATATGAACTGAGTCAGTTGTTTTATGGAAATCCTATGTTGAATTACGGGGATGAAGCTGGGTCTTCTGGACTGCCTAACGCCCCGGCATCATCCTTGGAGCCAATGCTTCCTGAAGGTGAAGTGCAAAGTATCATGTCTGAGGATGCTGATTCTTTGTGTATCGTGGAACTGTATGATTTGCCTGAAGGGAAGTCTGATGGTATGAGTCTTTCTGGTGACATGCCAGAACTTGAGGAACACTATGAGAGTGCTGACAACCCCCCTTCAGTGCCAGAGTGTCTTCAAAATGAGCCAAGTGTTGTAGAAACAGAGACTACAGAGCAAGGGGCTGACAGTGCTCCAGCTTGGATATTCCCCTTCATGCAGAGGCACCCCTCACAAGGGATGAAAGCTCCAAGACCATTGTTGAAAGCACAGAGACTGTGGGTGTTCAGCCCAGAAAGACCGGCCAAGCTGTCAAGCCAGTGGTGCGTTTCAGTTATGATTCCCCTGGGAGGCCAGTGGATTTGCCTCTCAATGTAGTCCACAAAGGTGTTTATGTCTCTCAGAGCTCACTGCCCAAATTGAGCTTGATGGCCCATTCCAGGTTACTTGTTTTGCGCTCTCACCATGGTGCCCCTGCCTCACCCAGCCCCAAGTTAGCTGATAGGGAAGGGCCCCCCTCTTGCATTGTTTAAAGTACAAGAAGTTATCACATGATTCTGTATAGTAATGTTCAATTTACCTGTGTGAAATATGCATAATGTATTGTCAAAATGGAAATGATATAGTGAAATACATTGAAATGTATAGTTCAAGTTCAAGTTCAAGTTTATTGCAGGAAAACTCCATTGAGCAAGCTCATTCACAAGGAGGTCCTGTGACATAAACACTTAAAGTACAAACACAGATAGGTAATAACAGTATATACATGAAATGCACGTTACATGATACAGGCTGGATATACATACAAGGGTACCACATAGGGTGACCGCAGGTGGTAAACATTGATATGAGACAGGGAAGCCGACTTACAGGTTGCATATACTGATAAATGAAACATGATGACTGTGTGCAATACATATACAGTATTTTGGCAGCTAGAACAAACAACAGTCTACAACTGACATGGGGGAGGAGTGATTTGATAGAGTAGCAGTGGAGCGTAAGCATAGATAAAGCCAGGAGTAAAAGAGGAAGGGAAAGCAGTTAATATGACAAAGCAATTATACCTTACCAGTGGATAAATATGGCACACATGGGAAGGAAGAGACTTAATGACAGTTACAGGTGTCTTTTATTTTGGCTGAACTTAGCGATTTGTAGAAGTTTATTGAAACTGTGCTAGTTAGTTTCAGTACGGTTTGTAATTGGTTCCAAATGGAGGGAAGGACATATGCAATAGCACGCTTACCAAAGGAAGTCCGCGCCCTGGTATGTCAAGCATAATAAAGTCAGATTTTCTTAACGAGTATGCACTATGTGAGATACTAATAAGGAAGAGAGATAGCTTGGCAATTTCTGCAGGAGCAATTTAAGAGTCCATAGCCTAGCATGGAGCAGGCGTCTAGTAGTAGGGATGTCCAACCAACAGCTGCATACAAGTCACAGTGGTGCGAACGTAAGGAGTTGGTAATGAACAGTGCATGACGGTGATAAAGGATGTCAGTTTACTTAGATTTGCAATGGAGTGGTGGAGGAATAGATTACATCGCCATAGTCGAGTAGGGAGAGAAAAGTACTGCATGCTTGTTTCGAAGCTCAAAGGGGAAAAGGGGCCTATTTCTGTAGAAGAAACCTAACCTTGCTTTTAACCTTCTAGAGGCATCTTCGACGTGGTCACTGAAAGATAATTTATTGTCGATCCAGATATCTAGATATTTAAATTTGGTTACAACTTCCAGAGGCTCGCTTTAGTGTGGTGACAAGGAAGTCTTGGGCAAGGGTATTGGGGCCTGAGACAGCACTGCGTGGGAGAATATCATCGCTTAGTCTTCTTAGCATTGAGCAGAAGCTGGTCTTTATTAGATTATGCTCAGGTTGTGCGAAGTCCGCTGAAGCAGTTCCTTGACTTCAGATAACGATGAGCCAGAAGTATACAACACAGTATCATCTGCAAAAGTGCAGATTGGACGTAGATATGTTAGCATCTAAGTCATTAATGTACAGAGAAAACAAGATAGGGCCTAAGATGGATCCTTGGGGACTCCTCTTGCAACTGGCAAGGCAGCAGAAAAAAGCCTTCCGCCTTTACTTTTGGAATCTTCCAGTTAGGTAGCTAGAGAACCACTGGTGGTATGGTATGTGGCACCCAACTTTGCAAGGCAATTGACTAATAGTTTGTGATCAACAGTATCAAAAGCTTTGTTGAGGTCCAAAAGACTGCACCAGTTACCTTCTTAGCATCTATAGCAGAGATCCAATCATTGGTTACTTTTGCTAGTGCAGTGATTGTGCTATGATTAGCCTGGAAGCCAGATTGAGCCGGTTAATGAGAGAGAAGGTTTCAAGTGAGATTTTAACTGAATATGGATCAGTTTTTCGAGAACTTTAGAAAGGATAGGCAATACGAGATAGGCCTATAGTTGTTTACATCGCATGGGTCACCAGATTTAAATAGAGGGAGGATATGTGCTGATTTTCAGCAGGACTCCACAGTAGCAGATGTAATGGAAAGATTGAAGATGTGGAGAATTGGGGCAGTGAGATGGGCGAGCCTGACCTTGGGAAAAGGTTCCAAGCCATGCGTCCCTGCGCTTTTTGGTGTCTAAGTTAAGAAGAGAATCTTCTACTTCTTTATAGTTATCTCGGCGCAGTTGGAAGGGCTGGGTGCAGGACTAGATGTGTGCGGAGGGGTATGCTGGCTCACTGCAGCACCAGCATAAGGTGACGAGTCAAAAGTTAATCCAGCTGTGGCAAAGTGGGAGTTAAGTTCCTCCAGGATTAGGGACTTGTTTTCCACAATCTTGCCACTTGCAACTATCTTTGTTGGGACAGAGGGGCATGGGCCGTCCTTCTATAGCTTTGATAGTCTTCCATATTTTATGAGGGTTACCTTTAGCTTGTTCGAGTAGAAATATAATAGTTAGCTTTAGCAGAGCGAAGTTTTTTACACAGTTATTTCTGGCTGTTCTAAAGGCCTGCCAATCCGAAGATTCTTTGGAATGTCTAGCTTTAGCCAGAGCTTATCCTGCTATAAGGGCTGCCTTGAGATCCGAGGTGAACCAGGGTTGGAATTGTTCCTGCACTTACTTTGATGAAAGGGCATGCTTATTTATTATTGTAGTGAGTTTGTCATTAGGATGTAAGCTGCCTTGTTGACATCTTTGGCTAGGTAGAGATCTTGCCATCTGATCATGCTCAGGTCAGATAGGAAGTTTACTGCACTGAATTTGCGAAGGATCTTTTGTTATAAAGATGGCTGCGGCCGGGCCTTAATTTGAGATCTTATGCAAGCAACAATTCCATGATCGTCATGTCGCTAGAAACACTGCCAAATGAGATATTTTGTGTGGATGGGTGGTTAGTACCACATCTAGAATGGAACTGTTAGCAGTATTTAGAGTGTTGTTCCTAGTGGGTTCACTGCCTAATTGCCCAAGACCTAGCTCGTCACAAAGGGATTTGAGGCCGTGTGATTTAGGTGACAGCCAGTCCATATTTAGATCTCCTAGAAATATTGTTTCAGTTTTGCATCTCGAACATGGATTTCAAAGATTAAGGACTTCATCACCACCAGACGGGGGTCTATAGCCACCTAGGATAGTGATACATTCCGAGGAGGGAGATGAAGGCTCAGCTAAACTAACTCAAATTCTTGGCTAGAGATTTGCAACTAATATTGGTGACCAAGTACTTAGATTTGGCATAGATAACCACACCCCGCCTAGACTCTCTATCTGCTCTAAATAAATTGTAGCCCTGCAGTGATATTTGTTGATCAGTGTTCGTCTTTTTTAACCACGACTCAGTAATTATGATAAGGTCTGGGTTGTGATGTGCAGCCCAGGCTTGCAGCTGTACCTGTTTTTAGGCAGGCTTAAGATGTTGACCATCATCATTTTGAGACCTGTGGCCTCAGCAAAATCGATAGGCGAGGTAAGTTGTGGGGGGGGGGGCCAGGGTTGAGCTCCACATTTCCTGAGCAGAGAAGAAGCAGAAGTATAACTTTCTTTAAGGAGCTTATAAGAATGGAGACTGCTTTTTTATTTCTTCGCGGTAACCCATATCGTGCTGCGCAAGAGGCGGCACCACTGTAATGACAGTTGATCGTGATCAATGTAAGTGCTTGGTGACATGGTGAGGACAGTAGCAAGGGGTGTAGGCTAACTGGGGAAATAGGCTAAAAGGGAGAGGAGAATGACATAGTGTCTCGCGGTAGACTGTTATAACATTAGGTATTGATAAGGTACATTGAGAACTGAATTGCATTGAGGTACTTCAATTGCACTGTATTGCTGAAAACTCTGCACCTTAGGAGCAATAAAACACAATAAGGAGAGCTATGGTCCCAGATTGAGTGGTCTCAGTGATTTGTATTAGTGCAATATTTTCTAGGCAAGAAATTTGCCCACCTAGGTACTCACTTAAAATCTAGATGAGAAAATACAGCAGAAAGGGGAACAAGGAGAGCAGGAGCAGCTTAGTTAGTGGCCATCCACCCTTCAGACTCAAGTCCCTTGTAGCAGCACCGGAGAAAGAAGTAGAATGATAATGCAGGCCATATTGCCCACGAATGAATACAGTGATTTATGTAGAAGACCAAGAATCTCTCTAGTGGCAGGTCTGTATAACCTGCTAATGGAAAACTAGCCACTTAAAAAAAAAAAAAAATAGTAAAGTGACAAGTTATGCCAATTGACGAATCAGATAGTATTTGTATAGCATGCTAATGGTATAAATGTCTTGCATATGTTGCATTTTCAATTTTATGATGGTACAGACCTGACGCAGACGCCAAGTTTTCCCAGGCAGGGAAGGGTGTAACCCCCCTACAGATAGGGGTTCCCAAAAAGTATTCCTTGAGCTTGCCTAAATGCTCACTGCCAGGCTGGTGTCCTGCATTTTAGCAGTTTAAATGTGATTACCAGAACCTGTATAGCCTCTGTGTACTGTCTCTTTAAGAGCTGCCTGATTGCAACGTAAGTAATCTGAGAGGGAGCTCTGTTGAAAGATGTAACTATTTGCTGAAAATCATTTAGAGTGATAATGGTAATATAGTTTGTCTAACATGCTTTCTTTGCAGCAAGGACCATTTTATTTGTCTCCACTATCTTGGTCCTGGACTGCAAATTGGACCAATCAGTTCTGGAGGGACCTAAAATGTAGCCAGACTACAGGAGCTGTCTGAATTAAAAATCTGTAGGAACTGTAGTTTTGAACTTTTTGCACCTTTTTTGCAATTGAAGGGGGAGCTCTTGCTTTGACTGACAGCCAAATCAGCCAACCAAACCTTTTGGATGTTAGGGAAGTCCTGGACTGCTGGCAGTTTTCAGTTAGTTCTGAGCTGGGAAGTGAAATGAGAAGAGCTCAAATGTATCTTGGGCAGCAATCCTGAATGGATTCGCGTGGGAAAACTGTGAAAGGACTGAGTGTTTGGCTTGCATGTCTGCCAGCCGCTCCTGAGAGGGAGAGAAGAGAATTATTTTGGACTAAATCCAAGTTTGTGTGACTAAAGTAAGCTACTGAAGTGGGCCAGGCTCTACCTGAAGATGACCGAAGATTTTGCTGAATGTGATCGGCCTGTCAGGAGTTCCAGCTACCCCTAAGCTCCCAGCGTGTGCAGAGACTTTGCGACTGTGACCGGGGAGCGCTTTTCTTGGTACAGTAGAATTCCTGCACATGTAAATGTGCTATGAGCTGCTAGTGGGTTGTGAGTTAGTTCCCCACTGTGTGAACTGTGTTCTGCTTGCTGGAAGCTATATCCAGCCCCAAATGGACTACTTCTGAATTTGTCTCCGTGCGGTCTGGGCCTTGCCAGACTGGCCCAGCCAGACTACCCACTGCACAGAGAAGCCATCGACGACAGACCTGCCTGGGGATCAGCCCCCTGCTCCACGCTTGAACAGGAACGATGCCTCTGCGACTCGTGTGAGCCCCGCTTCTGCTGGCACTCCAGATCAGCCACCTGCAGTCTCTATTTTTGTCCAGCCTGTGTCCAGTCTTGGGTATCGTAAGTAAATACCAGGGTAGCTCCCTGCAACAATAGCTTAATCTGAGTGTGTCATCTGATTGTCTTGTTGTTTAGTTTCCTTTTCGAACTGAGCAGTCTGGCTCCGGATTACAAATATTGTGTACTGTGCATGTTGTGTTTTCCATCACACAGAAACTTAGACTTTGACGGCAAATAAGGACCGCCTGGCCCCCCCCAGTCTGTCCATTTCCTTACCTACAGGATAGGCTTCAAATCCTAGTTAACCAACAGCCTATTTCTTCCTACCCCTCACAAGAACTGCCTTATGTCTGTCCCATGCATTCTTGAACTCTCCCACAGTTTTAGACCCAACAACCTCCTCAGGAAGGCTGTTCCATGCATCTACTACCTACTCTGTGAAAAAATACTTCCTCACATTGCCCCAGAACCTTCCCCTCCATCTTTAAATTGTGTCCCCTTGTTCTTGCATGTCTCTTTTTCTGAAACATGCTACCCTCTTGGACTTTGTTGATTCCACTGAGGTACTTCAAAGTTTCTATCATGTTTCCCCTCTCCCGTCTTTCCTCAAGGGTATACATATTAAGCTCCTTTAGTCTTCCTCGTACGTCTTCTCTTGCAGACCCTGCACCCTTTTAGTTGCCCTCCTCTGGACTGCCTCTATCTTGTCTATGTCCTTGCGGAGATGAGGTCTCCAGAACTGGACGCAGTACTCCAGATGGGGTCTCACCAACTGTCTGTACAGAGGGAAGGGATAACAACTTCCTGTTTTCTGCTGGTGATGCCTCTCTCTATGCATCCCACTATACCCCCAGCTCTCTGCCTTCTCACATTGCTTGCTAACCTTAAGGTCATCTGATATGATTACCCCCAGGTCCCTTTCCTTTTTCGTTGTTGTTACTCCCTCCCATTGTGTAATCTTCCCCTGGGTTCTTGTTTCCCAGGTGCATTATTTTGCACTTCTTTGCATTGAATCCTAGCTGCCATACTTCTGACCATTCCTCCAACCTTGACCAACCAGCTGCAACTCCAGGCAACAGTCTTTGGTAGCCCATCTTTTCTCCACCTGGGTACCCAGAGGTGTGACTGTGTTGGGGCCGGGGGGGACTCAAAGCGCATGCGTAACTGCTTGATTGATATAACCTTTAAGCAAATTAACCTGATTTTGCCCCTTCCTTGTTCAAGTCCCCTGAATAAATCAGATCCAGCTTTTTTCTGCATGTAATCTGACTGTGGTTCCAGTTTGTGCTCAAGGTACTGTACTGTTGCTATTTGCTGTGCATAACCTTGTTTTACAGGGGGTCCCCAGGGTCGAGCCAGAGGAACCAGCCCTGGTGGTAAGTGCAAACAGTGTGGGTACTTGTGTGGTGTACCAGGGGTATTGTGAAAGTGATTATTGTACAGAGTTTAGGTCACTAGAGGGGAAAGAGGGGGGTTACAGTGTCCCGGAGGGCTGTGCCCAGGTTAGCTTGACCACTACTAACCCTGACCTCTAGGTGGAGGCACCTGTTTCAGACGTCAGGCCCCTTAACCTGCTACTAGCCAAGCAGACAGGGGTAGTAGCCCTTGGGATAGCGCCACCGAGGGGTTATATTTAAATAAAAAAAATAATTAAATAAAAATTAGAATGTTCACACTTTGCATTCTGCCATCTTTGTTTTCTCACTAGCCACAACATACTGGGATACATTTCATTTGCTATGCCAAAATGAAAAGGCAGACGAGAATCTCATTGTATTACATATTTAAAAAACATTTTCTGACAATACCATGTCTGACTGTCCCCCGCCCACCCGCCTGACCTGCCGCTTAAATGCCGGGTCCAGCCAGCTGAAGTGAACAAGCTACAGTGCTTGCCTCTTCCATTAGTAGCTGTTTACTACTTCCCTCTCCCAGTCAAAATTCCTCGATTCTCACCCTGACAACACAGATGGACTAAAGCTTGCTCTTTCATGGTTTTCATACTTACTCCTTACACACACTCGTGGTTTCCCCCGAGCCAGCCCCCCGCTGCTGCTTTCCAGCACTAGGTGAGAAAGATGTTGCTGACCACGGCTGCTCACTTTCACTCTGGTCTCCAATCCCCCGCCCACCTGCTAGCAGTCATTGCATGCTGCGCCGGGAAGAAATAGGCAGCTACGCTAAATACAAGATGCTGCAGAAAGGTAACAATTTTTTTTTTTTTAAATCTACTTACTTTGGGGTCGAGGCCCCACTACACATCTTGCGGCTTTCCTCACGCGTGCCTGCCACATCACTCAGACATGAATAGTGAAAAAAAGAAAAAGAGAGAAACCCAGAAGAAGTATTTAAAATGCTTATAAGGAAATTAGTAGAGTAGTTCTGTGTTGACCAGCACATTACTGTACCTGGGGCTAGTGTTCGTGTGTGTGTGCTTGGGGGGGGGCACCATGACAACCACATTTCAGCTACGGAGACCACAACAGGACAAAAGTTCTGAGCCCCCAAAAACAACACAATAGTAATGCAGACAAAGAAACTATTTGACTATATAAAACAAACGAGATATTACAGTTTTATTATTTAAACATAAAAATAGTAACTTTTTCCTACGTGTAACATATAGTGCCCCATTTTAGAAGTGCAATAAGACAATCCGGGGATGTGCATTAGACAGTTCTAAAGCATGGCCAGGGGCTGAAGGCGTATACCATCAATACAATGACCCCACCCCAGCGACTCCATCACAGCAACAACAACCTGTTCAACATCCACAGTGTTGAACAGCTTGTTGCAGCGATGGGTGTTTACAGCGATGCCGCTGTAAGCGGCTCTCCCTGTAATCCCCCACTCCCAGGTTGCCAACCATTGAGGTCTGGGGGCAGAGTCCCCGCATTGCCTCATGACCTGTGTCGCTCTGTTCTCCGTTGGTGTCAGGACATGGCGCGGTCGGGGATGTTGGTGCATTTCATCACTGTAGGGGATGTTGTTGACTTTACAGTTGCTGCGGCTTGGTGGATTCGGCTGAAGGCACTACTGGCTGTGTGTTAGAACTGTCTAATGCACACCCCATCGTGTCTTATTGGTTACTTAAATGGCACAGTACTCACACCAAGTGCCACTATCGGCATAACACTGCCCAGATCCTGGGTAGTACATAGGGCTATTTTTCTAATGGTTTGACTGGCCAGGTGAGGGGAATTCAGATAGTGGGTAGAAGGGTCATTCTCTCATGGTATGGCTTGGTGTTTACTGGCAAGGAGAAAGAGATTTCAGATACAGTAGTGGGTAGTATCATGGAGGGACATTTCTCCTGTGGTTTGACTTGGTGTTTAGTGACCAGGAGAGAGGGATTTAAGAAAGTGGATAGTAGTAGGAAAGGCCATTTCTCTGCTGGTCAGTGTGTGTTGGACTGCGGGGGGTGCAATCAAATTCTTTTCTGTCTCTTGCACGTAAACAAACTGAAAGAAGAGAAGGCTGATCTCAGCCTGAGACCTGGCTGATTGATCGGGAAACTGACACCCTCTCCTTTTGTTGCTAAATTATGTTACAGACAGCCCAGCCCCAGGCCAGTCTGTAAAGAAGGCTGGCAGTGGAATTTTACTTTTTAGTGGCATGCCAACAATATGAGGGCAAATATGAAGGCAATGTGACATAGTGCTTAGAGCAGTAAACTAAGCCAGGAGACGTTAGGTTTGAATCCCACCACTGCTACTTGCTCACTCTCTGATCTTAAGCAAGTCATGTGACCTTGCTTTCCTTTGTTCCCCTGGCTATAAAACTAGCACAAAGAAGATCCCCTCCACACACACACACACGCACACACACACACACACACACACACACACTGAAACCAGTGTGCTGTATCTCAGCTGAGCCCTCCTGGATATACATGTTGTGAAATAACATAAATAACTTATCAGATAGCAGGTCACCTCATCCTGGTTTCAGAGATACATTGTTGACCTTGGACACCTTACACACAAAGCAGCAGGGTCAGCCTCCTAGAAATGTTTACTGTAGCCTTCAGTGTTTGCAGCGCTTTGCTGACTGGTTTCAGTTATCAGCAGGACAGGAGCACACGTCTACCCCAACAAAACACTGAACACAGAAAGAGAGAAATGTGACATAAGGGATTTTTAACCCTAATGCCCACCCCCCTCCTCCATCCCCTAACCTGGTGACTTAAGGCTTCGCTACAAGTCCAGGGCTATGCCCCATAGGTCTGCAGCTTCAAACTACAGGTCTGGGCCCCACATGCCAAGAGCCACGATATAGATCAGGGGCCATGCCACATGGGTCTCTGTTTCAAGCTATAGGGACCACAGGGCCCTGTGCAAACCAAGCTACAGGTCTGGGGGGATATCCCACTGGTCTGATGAAGCAAGCAGCAGGTCTGGGGCCATACTCCATGGGCCTGCTGCTTCATGTAGGGTCCACAGGGCCCTGTGCAAACCAAGCTACAGGTCTGGGGGGATATCCCACTGGGCTGATGAAGCAAGCAACAGGTGTGGGGCAATACTCCATGGGCCTGCTGCTTCATGTAAGGCCCACACGGCCCTGCACATGTAAGGCTGTACCCTATGGGTCTGCTGGATCATACTGGCCCCGCATCCCCTAACTAAAGATTCTCAAGTCCGGGGGTGGGGGGAAAGGACTTATAAAAAAAATAAATAAATAAAATAAAATGTCACAACCGCAAAAACTCTCACACTTCCCCAGACCTGAACCCTGCACCCTCCCAACTCTAGCCAGCCACCCTCTCCACCACACCACATGGCCAGCTCAGCAGCCTTTTGCTGCACTGCCTCCCACATACCTTCCTTCCACTTCTGTCCCCCGTGGTGTGGTTCCTGTCACCCTCATCGGCTTCCTTTTCATCCGTCGCTACCCTTTTAGGGTAGCCCACAGCACAGGTGCTGAGACTGAGTTGCTCAATCTGAGTCGCCCTTTTGCCAGGATACTGTTCTGGCCACTATTCTGCCCAACAGTTGTACCGGCAATCTGTATTTCATTAATGACACAGCAATGCGAAGTAGATCTGAGCATGAGAGAGCTCAGAGATCAACAGTGTGCTGCTGCATGTTGCCATAGTTACCAACCATGTGCACGAGTCAGCAGCGCTCAGAAATACTGAAAAGATATATATTTTTTAAATTGTTGTGATAAGTTTGATTAAACAGCAAGTGGGCAGGATGACTTAACCAGCAAGTGTGGCCCAGGTGCTGGGAGAACAGTCGATACTGGAGAGAGTGGATGAGTGAGGTGCCGGGCCGGGGGAGAGGATACAGTGCATGGCTGCATTGGGGGAAGGGGGGTTAACAAACTCAAGATAGAGAATTTGAGGCCTGAAAAACAGAAAGTGTTAGAATAGAAAAGAAATGGTTCATAGATTACTTAAAATGCTTTATTTTAATTGTTAGCTCATTGCTGAGGTGGAGAGTTTTTAAAATGTTGGCAAAGTTAGTTCTTAAGGCTGAGGCAAGTCAGGGGTGTTACAACTATTTTTTCTT